>JAHRBS010000010.1:1319358-2631216 GCA_024305745.1 Polyporus tsugae | reverse complement strand
GGACGACCCCACTGAGCGAGCTCATCCTGCTCGGATACGACGGGTTTGCAAGAAGACAGTCCTATGAATGTTTTCCGAAAGCCAATGGTGGAAAAACATACCCAAGGAACGCGTCTTCAAGTTTCCGCGCTGAAGAGGTTCTCCGCCTCGCAGATCGGTATCGGCCCGGGTCCGGCGCGACCGCGACAAGCGCGTCTGGGGCAGGCCAGCAGCAGCCAAGTCAAGCTTTCAAGGCGCGTCCACTGCCAGTGCCAGTCTGCGACCATGGAGAAGTTCTCCGCGTTCAGGGTGAGCGCATCATCCTTTTCCATGCTCATGTGCACGTTGTACCGACAACCTAGCTTAGGACCCAGGTACAGGCATCCAGGTTCGTCTGTGCCGCATACACGACTGAGTGGCGAAAGTGCTGAAATGAGGCGTCACGCTTTAGCCTTTCCTTAGGCCCGTACCTCCCTCTGGCTCCTCTGAACCCCTTGCGACTGTCTTGGCACCTGTTGGATATGCCCTCGGAGTAGTGAAGACACTGGCCCTCCTTGGTATCGCAGTCGTCTACCTTGTCTTGGTGCAAGGAGTATGCTTGATATTCGTGAGCACTGTCATCCACCCATATTCTCTTGTCCACTCAAATGACCAGGTATCAGCACCCCATACGTCCATTGCATAGAGTTATCACGTATCTTTTCACTGCTCTCCTATCCCGACTCGCCTTGCTCCTCGCCGGACTGTACTGGATCCCCGTGGAGGTTGTAGCACGGAAACGCGGGTACGTCTCTGAGCCCTCTATCCTTCTGGAATACACCACTAATCCCGCTCACAGTCGGAACGCCCCCAGAAATGAGACCTGGCGTCCACGCGCGGGCGACCTCATCGTCTCCAACTGGGTCTCGTGGGTAGAGCTCCTGTGGCTCGCATTCCGGTACGCCTCTCCCTCTCCCTCTCCCCCTATGCATTCGTGTCCAGACCCGTCCCAATCGTCGCCGTTCCGCCCAGTTTCAACCCCACGTTCATCCTCCCCGTCGTCGACACCCTCGACATTCCTCCGCCCACCGAAAAGCCTGCCCCGATCTCCCGCACGCCTGGCCGCCGCACGGGCACCGGGTCCGCGGCGATCTCCTCCCCCGCCGCCCGCACCCCGATGCAGCGCACTCCCATCCGCGGCTTCCGCCGCGTCGGCCTCTTGCGCATGCTCGCGTCGACCGCGCACCTCCCGCTCGTCTCGGGCGCCACGTCTGCGAAACCAGAGAGCCTGGAGGAGATCCGGAGCAAGTCCGACGCGCCCGTCGTCGTCTTCCCGGAGTGCACGACGAGCAACGGCCGCGCGCTGCTCAGGTTCGCGGACGTGTTCGGCGACGTCAAGCTTCCTGTCATGAAGTACAAAGTGCTCATCATGTGTGTTCGGTAAGCGCTTGATGTAATTGCCAACTCCCGCTCATTTGCGCTGACGGACGGACGTCGTCTTCGATGTATGCATGTGTATGTAGCTACGACCCGCCAACGGCGTTTGCGCCGACGCTCTCCCATTCCATCCCATCGCGATTCGGCAACCCTTTACCGCACGTCTTCAAACTGGCAAGCTCTCTCGCGCCACACACGATGTCAATACGCCTGCTTTCGCCTTCCGAGTCGCCCAGCTCGGGCTCGTTCCTCCTGAGCGAGTTCCTCGCGGGGGGCACGTACACCGACGAGCTCGCCGAATGCTGCGCCGCGCTGATGTCGCAGATCGGACGCGTAAAGCGCGTGGGGCTGGGATGGGAAGACAAGGCTGCATTCCTCAACGTGTACAAGGGCAAACGGTAGACTAGAGACAGCGTACACTCGCATCCGAATCCGACTGAGAGCAATTGGCAATGCAAAATATACAGAACACTTTGGATGATCGAGGTTGCCTTCTAGACGGATTCGTTGGACACTCAGGTCCGGGACTTCTATGACCAGTTTGGTGGGGTACCCTTGTCCCAGGGACGCTCATCTGAAGTGCCAGCTGGACGTGGTTCCCTCATCCCAGGCATGACTGTTTTGAGAAGTCATCGCGTACTCGTGTGGCAGAGTCCTATCCGGGAACAAGGCCGGGTGTCCCCCCGTGCTTGGTGTATACGGCGGGATGTCGGACAACCCGGAGAAGGCGCGATCTCTTGAGGTTGGACTCTCGAGGATGATGTTCCGAGTGCACGCGATATGACGAACTCTCGCCGCCTTGGTCATGAATATATCCCATGTCCAGATCTTGCGTAGGACGAGAAGGGGATCGAGACCGAGCTGTTCGCGCCCTCTCGGGAGAGTGGCTACCGCTGGATATATGCTACAAGGTTGTACATGTCAGTGTTGCAGGAGCAAACGGGTCGTACCATTGTTCGATAACAAGCACTCACTTGTCGCTGTACTCGTACTACACTTCCCAGGAGCTCTCTGCCATCCAGCTTCCTCACCGCGCGTTCGGCATCTTCTTCCAAGAAGTAGTTGATGAATCTGCATTTCGACTCAGCGACTGGCGTCTCAAACACCGAGATACTAATACTAGAGCACTGACCCTCTGGTGCGGTGCTCCCGGTCGACGTCACAATAGGCGACCTCGCACCCGATCGAGCGACCGAAGTCCTTCAATTCCTAATGCTCCTGATGAGAACAAAAACGTCCCGCTGGAACATTAGCGGAGACATACCTGCCAACATGTGCGCGGGTTCAGACCCTTGACAACGACGGCGTACCTCCTCTTCCGTCCGTCACCGAGACGTTGATATGGAGGCGAACCTGGTCTACAGGCGGCGGAAATCGGTCAGAGCACGTCCATAACACTCTTCAGACGCTCGGAGAGGACACGACATACTCTTCGGGATAGCGGTGAAATCGGTCAGGCCGTGCCAGCTGCATTTTGATTTCTGCGCGGTGTGTAAGTCGGCACTGTAGGCGAGGCAAGGATGCTGAGATAGGAGGCTCACCGGTGCCCAAGAACGAACGGCCGGCGAACGTGCGGACGACATCCTGTGACGAACTCGGATATGCGGCCGCACGGCGTGCTATACAAGACCAGCATTCTCACCAGTGCGTCCTAGTTGCAGTCAAGTGAGGATACGAGCAACCTAAAGGTACTGCGCCACTCACTTTCTGGGACTCGAATTGTACGAAGCCAAAACCTATGGAGGCCAAGACGTCGGTGTTCCCTCCTCGGTTCCAGAGGACAAGGACTCATGTGTGGCGTACCCGGTCGTAGTTTGATCTCCGTAATGCGTCCATAGACCGACAGATGCTGTTGTACGGTGAGTATGTGGATCCCGGGTGCAAGTCGACACTGCCGGTAAGCACCTTGTAAATGTCTTCGCCGCTCAGGCTGTCGGGTACCCCTACGAGGCATGCATTAGAGAGAGAGAAAGACGAGAACAAAGACAGCGTTCGTCACCGCCCAGATAAACGCGAGCAGAATCCATCTCGTTGCAAGCACGCCGGGCTGCGGAAGGGAGGACACAGGAAGAATAACAGGTGCACAGACAGTGGAGACAAGGACAGGCAACTTGAAGGTTAGCAAGACCCCACGAGAAATGCCCCAAAGACACATCACCCGGCACATCGGAGCGTCGCGCGTGAAGGGTTCGAGAGAACCACCCCAACACCGCCTGCACAGGATGACGCGTGATATTTGGGTGCCAGACGTCCGTCGTCCGTGGAAGGAAGTCGAACCAACTGGGCGATAAGATTTACCCCCCCCCGGCCAGTTCTACCGGACAGCTATCGCTCTGCTTGCACTGGTACGATCGATCCTATTGTCCGACGAGTCACTCTATTCCAGCGGAGACAAACGAAGCTCTATATAGATCTGGACAGCGTGCCGCCGCGAGCCTCAGAACGTGCCGCGCGCATGACAGAAAGGAAGGACGCAGACTGACCTACAACAAACTGTGACCGATGCACAGCTGTACACGTTCCTAGTACAGCACCTACAGCCTGGCCTTAGTCGACTTAACGATCTCCTGGAAGGCTCTACGCAAGTCGTCCTTGAGGTCCTGCCGAATGAGAGGATCGGCTCAGCGGAAACGCTCCAGCACAGGTTTACTGGGAACGCACCTCGAGGTCCTCCACGCCCACGCTAATACGGATGAGCCGCGGGTCAGCCCCAGGGTCAGAGTGCACGCGCTGCTCCATCAGCGACTCGACGCCGCCCAAGCTCGTCGCGGGCTGCCACCGCAACACGTTCTCGTCAACCCACCGAAGCCACACCAGACTACACGGCCACAACACTTACGATAAAGTACTTGACGACGTGCGGGAGCAACGCCGCGTACTGCTCCTTCGCCATCTACGTCGGAGCATCAGCTTCGCATGTCGCCGCTGCTCTGAGTTGCACGCCTGAACTACTTACGAATAGAGCGAAAGTCGCCGGGTGGCCGCCCTCGAGCTGCGTCGTCGGGTCGAATCCGCGCGCGTCGATCCCCTGCAGGCTCGAGTGCCAGACCTTCTCGATGATGCCCGCGGGGATCCCATCATGCGTCTTGCCCTGAGAAGATCGGAATTCGCTCTCGTCAGTGCCGCACACGTAAAACGTAAACAGGGCGGTACGGTGATAAGGATGCACATACGCCGGCGGCCTTGGACAGCCACTGCGCGAGGCCAGTGGCGTTCTCGGACTGGCGGGGTACGCGGAGGTGGAGCGTGCGGAGGGAGCGGAGGAGGAGCCAGGACTCGAGCGAGCCCATCATGTTGCCCAGGAACGTGCGGATGTGCCAGAGCTGGACGGAAAAGTGAGCGTGGTATCTTTGTGCGTGCCATGCGAAGTTGAACATCCCTCCTTCCACTTCTCGAGAGTCGGGGCTACGAGGACTCCGCACAGGAGGTCCGAGTGGCCACCGAAGTACTTGGTTCCTGCACTCCTGTAAGCGACGTGAAGGCAAGGCAGACGGGCACGCGCTCGACTTACCGCTGTGCATGATGATGTCCGCGCCCCACTTGAATGGGTACTGGAGGGGTGGCGGGCCGAACGTGGCATCGATAAGCAGCCAGCCTCCGGCCTTGTGCACCTTGTCCGCATAATATTTGATGTCGCTGCACAAACGTATTTGTTCTGTAAAAATCCGGATGAAGTCATACAGTAGACTTACCGAGCTTCTCCGGTGGGGTTCAGAGGCGTCTCGAGCCAGCAGAGGTCACCTGGCTGGAAGTCGTCGTCGATGCCGATGATAGGGAGGTTTCCCTGGCGGCTACGCTTGTAGACGTCGATTGTGGCATGGCATCCGTGGTAGCCGGCTGTAATTGCGATCCGCTTGGGGTTGAAGTAGACGAGGGCCTAAAGAATGGGATCAAGGTGGCAGTCAACCAGACCAGACTATCGTCGTGAGCGGTGAGGATACCAACAGCGTAGGAAGCGGCGAGACCAGATGCTAATGTGATAGCATAACCATCCTGCAATGAGACGTCGAGGGTGTGGATGTCGAGGAGGGGGGTGAAGGGCTTACGTTGATTTTGCTGAGGACACGCTCGGCGCGGGTACTTACATTCTGGGTGTAGCGAGAGTAGAGGTGGCGCTGTGGATTCCACTCGTCGAACACCTCTTTTGGGACTTTGGTTGGATCGGCGGCTCTGAACGCTAACGACGGAAGGTGGTGTGGAGGACATGATCAGTCTGAGGACCAGGTATAGAGGAAGAAGGTTTAGGGAACTGACTGGTGGAGACGGAGATGGAGGGTGCTACCTCGGGACCATGGAGCTCATCGTCGGCGTGGATGAGCTGGGTACCGGTGAGCTTGTTGATGCCCTTGGGGGCCATGTCGCACACTCGCGAACCTGGTCGACGTCGTAAGTATCAGAAATGACTGTGACGTGGGGCAGTGGAGAAATTCTTAAGTACCTGGAAAACAGCCGGTCCGTGCCTCCAACCGGGATCGCTGACTCCGGTCACGGTGGACCATGCCATTCCCTCGCGCTCGGTAGTTTTAGTTCTCGACTTCAACTTGTGCTAATCTGGACCGCGTTTGACTCATCTTGACGCGATGCAATGGGTGAGGCATTCCCAGCACGTGGACGCGTTCCGGTCCGGTGCCGCCCGCCCGCCAAAGAGAGAGAGAAGCAGTCTCGCGCTCTCGCTCCAACCTGGGTCTTGCTCACTGTCCGTTGGCCTCTCCGCCGCTGTCCATCCCACAGGCATCTCCATCCGTCCTGCGGCTCTCAACACGCCTTTGCTTGCGCAAGTCCAGTCGTCACCAGCCCCTCGCATCAGACATCGGCCACCATGAATCTCCCTACCGCACTCCGTCTCGTCTCAGCCCTCCTCTCTCTCGCTGCCGTCTCTCGCCTGGCCGTACCACGTCCTGGATTCCTCTTTGGTGCATCGGCTCTGGAGATAAACGCGGACCGCATGGCCTTGGAACGACGCTACACGACGCCCCACTCCCTCGGCGACAACTATGTCTTTGATCCCCGCGACGGCTGGCAGACTGTCAACACAACCAACCTCCTCTACAAGTATCAACGCCGCCCAATTACGAAACACGCTACCTACGAGCCCGACCCTGAAGATTACTCTGATGACTCTGGCGACACACTTCTGCGCTCTGAGGCTGGCAAACAACCCCGTGGCTACACCCATGGCACTGGCGGAACGGACCTGGCAGCCTCGGAACATCACGACCACGCCCATACCAATAGCACTGGAAGAATGAAGCTCGTCCGTCGCGCAAAGAAGTCCCAGTCCCGCTCAAAGGCATCCAAATCAACGTCCAAGTCCAAGTCTAAACCCAAGCCCAAGTCAAAGAACTTGAAGCCTGTGTCCACGAACAACGCAAAGAAGGATATCCTCGACGGGGCTAGCACACAGAACGGACTACTGAACAGTTTCAAGAAGGTCTTCCAGTCCATCAGGCCTCTCGGGAAGCCCGAGCCTGTCACCATCACTTGGTATGAGCAGGGGTCTTCATGTCTGTCCAGAGCTCACTTAATATCGTCTCCTGGTCGGCGGCACTGGCAGGTACACCGGACACGATCTTGATAACCCTAGCTGCTGGTCCAACCCAACCTGGGCACCGACGGTACCCTGCCTCCTGCCCTCTTCTTCCCTACGGTTTTCTGATCCATCTCATACGCGACAGGACAAGTCCTTTGCGGCCGCGCTCACGCTGGTCGGCTGGGAGAGCAAGCCCGAGTGCTTCAAGTTCCTCGAATGTACGCCTGCCCTCGATCATTAACGATGCTGTTCCCGGGTTGCTCACCATACGCTCCCCACCACAGTGTGCAACACGCCGCAGAAATGTGTCTTCGTGCGCGTTGTCGACTCCTGCGAGGGTTGCGCCCAGGGCTCCAAGCACGTCGACCTCACCAAGGCCGCGTTCCAGAACCTCGCCGACCTCGACGAGGGCCTCCTCACTGTGCAGATGCGGCAGGCGACGGACCCTTTCGACGGCTGGTGCGTTCCCTGCCCGAACCTTCCCCTTCTCTCGCGAACATGGTCAGCGGGTACTGACCAACTGATCATGCATAGGTTCGAGCAGCTTTGGGGCCCGAGGATGAGCGAGAACCACTAGGTCCGCGTACGCAACGAGCACTCTATATTTCCGTCCATCACTACTCCCACTTTCTCTTTCCGTTCATTATCAGTCTCACCTGCACACAAAGTGGCCACCAGCATGTATCGATAGTGGACAATGTATCCTAGCAGACACAGCTTACACTCTACACACTATGCAGCATATTATACTTTTCTACGCCCCTCCTTCTTGAAGCGCGTTCCACGCGCCCCTACGTCTTCACGTTCACCCGCTTGCGCTTCTTGCCGCCCTCCGCGATCCGCTCCCGGACCTGCTCCTCCGTCAGCGCCTCGTCCGTCTCGAAGAACTCGGCCGTCCGCCGCGCGTCGTTCTGTCGCTGTACGAAGCGGAGCGCAGCGAGGTTGTACCCGATCGTCTCCTTCTGCCGCCGCAGGCCCTCGCGTAGGCTCCGCCGGAGCGGGATCAGCGCGGTGCGCATCACACGGTTCGCGACGATCTGGTGGTGGTGCGTCTTGAGCAGGAAGAAGATGATGCGCGACGTCAGCACGATGTTCCAGCCCTGCGGGCACGTTATATCAGTGTCAGCCACATCACCCTCTCCAGCCCCGTCCCGAGACGAGGGAAAGGACAAAAAAAAACAAATAAAAAAAGCAACGCACCCGCTGCGCCCAGACGTTCAAGTAGCGCATCAAGCTCACGACCTTCCCGAACGGCAGCACGAGCAGCGCGTCGTACAGCGCCGTCCCCGGCACCTTCTCCACCACGCGCAGCACCCACTCCTCCGGCTCGACGTCGTACGCCGCCAGCACCGCGTTCCGCGGCGGCGGCGCGACCGTCGCCGCGAGCCCGCCCTTGCGCTTCGCCTCCTCGTACTCGCGTAACGTCTCGAGCTCCGTGTCCGCGAGGTCGAGCGCCTCCATGATGCGCTCCCCCGCCATGAGCGTCTCCGTCGTCTGCTTGGACACGGCCGTCGTCTCCGCGGTTGTGGTCGCAGCAGCGGAGGGGTCCGCGCCGGGCGCGCCGGAACCGATCGGGGCGTCGGCGCGGTTGAGGGCGTCGGCGATGCCGGTCTCGTACAGGGCTTCGAGCTCGCGCTCGCGCTCTTCTTCGAGGAAGAGCTGTAAGACACGTGCACGTGAGTTGAACGCGATGTGCGGAGGGCTAAGTGAGAGCGAATGCGTACCGGTTCGTCGAGCTTCTCCCAGACACGGATCGACTTGTCGTGCGAGCCGGTGACGACGAACTTGCCGTGGTGGCTCACGGCGAGCGCCCACACCTCGCCGTGGTGGCCCTCCAGCTTCTGAATGTTCTCGAACTGCAAAAAACCCAACCCGTCAGCTACATTTTCTCGAACGGACCATCTGAACGAGGGGCGCGTGCCTTGTCGCCATCCCAGTATTTGAGCAGCTTGTCCTTGCCGACGGTCCAGAAGCAGTGCGACGGCCGCGGGTCCCCGTCGCGGACGTCGGTGCGCTCGAACGCGACCTGCATCACGCTCTCGTCGTGCGCGAAGATGCTCTTGTGGCAGTCGCCGAAGTCGAGCCCCCAGATCTTCACGTTCTTGTCCGCCGAGCACGTCACGAGCAGCTTCGAGTCGGCTGAGACGTCCATCGACAGCACCGGCAACTTGTGCCCGTAGAGCGAGAGGAAGAACTTGAGCGTGTCCTGGTAGAAGACCTTGACGGTCGAGTCGAGCAACGCGACCGCGAGCAGCTTCCCGTTCGGGCTGAACCGCACCGAGAGCACGTCGTCCGTCATCTTGAGCGTGCGGATGTGGACGAGGGTCAGGAGGCTGGTGCTGCGGGGCTGCGATGAAAATGCAACGAGTCAGCAAGCGTGGACGGCGAGAACACGAAGGGACGGCAGGGGACCCACGTTGTCGCTGTTTGCGGGCTTGCGCTCAAAGTCCCAGAACTTCACATCCTTATCCGCACTCCCGCTGACGAGTCCAGTGTCGTCAGGACGGAGGTGGATAGACCAGACGGTTGCCGAATGGGCCTGGACGGTGTCGACGAGTGAGGAGGAAGCGATGTCGTATATGAGGATCTCTCCAGATTTTGTGCCGACGGCCACTTGGCGGTCTCCGGGTAGGAAGGTGCTGCATATTGCGTACCCACAGTCCATGGTGCGTATGCATGCCGTCGTCTTCATGTTCCAGATCTTTAGCGAACCTTCGAGATGAGGTCAGTATATGCGCGTATGTTCCCAGTGACACTACGGACCATTCGATGCCGAAGCCAGAAGCTGGTCATCGGAGCTCAAGCATAGCGTTCGGACGTCCGTCCTGTGCCCTGGGAGGTCCACAGAGAACACACGGGTGGCCTCGGGAGGGTCGTCCTTCGACTTGGCCGGTGGGGGTATGTTGTACACTTCCAACGCGTTGTTCGATAGCGCGATGAACAACTGGGTGTTATCCTTCCCGCCATTTTCCTCCCCGCCAAAGTCAAACGACCGGACCTTGCCACCCGCCCGCACAATCAAGTATGGCTGGAAGAGGTCCACTAGTTCGACATCCTTCTCCTCCCCTCCGACATCCATCAGTACGTCAGCATCCGCGTCCTTTTTCTTGCCCTTCTCCTTCTTCTCTTGCTCCTTCTCCTTGGCGCGCTTGCGCCTCCGCGCCTGCTTTTTCTTGATCTCCTCTTCAGTACGGATTCTGAACACCTCTACGGTCTTGTCGTGAGATTGGACGGCGAGATATGGTCTGTGGGGGTGGAAGGAAATTTGCGAGACCCTATGAGCCGAGGCGAGGGGGAGCGTGGTCACCAGATGAATAAATTTGGTGACCTAGCGCACAGTGTTAAAAAGACCCCGTCATCGCATGGAGTTGGACCTACCTCTCCGGACTCTGTCTCCCGCAAACCCTGCGCAAGAGCTTCATGGTCTACCTTCCATGCCTTCATTTCTCCCTCTCCGCTCCCGGTGAAGACGAGCCCCTGCTGTGGATTGAGATCCATGGTCCAGACCTCCGAGCGGTGTGCGACGATAGTTTGGATGCAGTGCTGAGTAGAGAGGTCCCAAAGCTTGAGGAAGGTATCCTTAGACCCAGATAAGAGGAAACCAGGAGCGGTCCCCGTTGAAGTCGAAGGAGCAGACTCGCCAGTAGGACGGATGAAACGAATGGCGGTGATCTGGTCTCGGTGACCTCGCAATCTACGCGCCGGTGTGAAACGGAAGATACGCACAGTCACTTGGAGAGACGTACCGGTATAACCCAGCTTCTCCAACAACGTCCCAGAGAATGAGGTCAGTGTCCTGCGACCCCGACGCGAGTCTTGTGCCGGTTTCGTCAAAGGAGAGTGCAGTGACGGCCTTCTTGTGTCCATTGAAAGTCGCAAGGACTGACTGGGCCGACGCGCTCCAGAGGCGAATGGAACCATCCGCGTATCCAACTGCGAATGAATCCCTCTGCGGTGACCGTAGGATGCAGGTGACTTCTGCGCGGTGGCCGGTCTCATGCCACATTGCGAGCTGCGATAAATCAGTACAACGTATAGCACAGAGGGCGCCAGACACACCTGTTGACCCTTCTTGACATCCCAGACTAATATATCTTCGAGTGCAGGGACGTAAGCCAGTTTGCCGTCGTAGTGCGAGTTAGACGAGGAGCTGCACACCAGCCCAAACGCCTGTGCGAGTGTTCAGAATGCTGTTCCAAGGCGCAGCGGAAGGACGCACCTCTGTGGGCCCATGGCGCAAGTAGCTCTGGACCATGGCGAGAGTGCAGAGACGAGGACTGAGAGTGCAGAGACAGAAGACGCGAAGCGATCGGGAGCCCTCAGCCAATGGGAAGCGAGAGCAGGAATCTTTTCGAGCGTTCCCACGGGTGCTACGCTCGATGCTGCTCCGATCTCGTCTCCAAGTCGCGCCGTTGATTCCGCACAGACTCTGCCCGGTCCCAGCAACCCTCGCTCGTTCTCACAGACCACACAAAGCCTGCCTAATCGGTCCAGTTCACCCCGCACATCCATCGAGCTTGTTCCTCTCCCTCCGCACCATGACCATGATGCAGCACGCTGGCCCAGAGGCTGCACACAGACTTCTCGACTTCGTCAATGCGTCCCCCACACCCTTCCATGCCATTCGCGCTGCATCCATCCGTCTCGAGAAGGCGGGCTTCCAGAAGGTACGGGCGCGCCGGAACATGTGGATTCAGCAGGCCGTTCATGATGTTCGTATCAGATCCGGGAAGAGGATGATTGGGAGAAGAGCTTGAAGGCCGGTGGCAAGTACTACTTTACTCGGTTCGTCGCTGTTCTGCTCGTGTGACTTGTCGGGACTCAACATGACGCAATAGTAACCAGAGCGCGCTGCTCGCGTTCACCATCCCACAAAACTGGAAGCCTGGCGCTGGTGTCTCTATTGTGGCGACGCACATCGACAGCCCCAATCTCCGGGTCAGTCTAGACCGATCCGAGGCTAGGCACTGAACGCTAATGATCTGCCCGAACAATACTTAGGTCAGGCCCGTGTCCAAGAAAAACAAGGTCGGATATCTCCAGGTGGGCGTCGAGACCTACGGTGGCGGTATCTGGCACTCCTGGTTCGACCGGGACCTATCCTTGGCTGGACGAGTCGTCATCGCCGATAAGAACGGTAACTTCTCATCAAAGCTCGTGCGCATCAACAAGCCTCTTCTACGCATCCCCACTCTCGCCATTCACCGTAAGCCGTTTCCCCGCGCTCTAAGATGGAATATGCTATACACCACGACTTTCAGTGGAGAGAGGTGCGGCGGATAACTTCCACTTCAACACGGAGACCGAGTTTGTTCCCATTCTTGGCCTCGTTGAGTCTCAGCTGAACTCCACGGCCGGCGAAACCAAGGGAGCACGCAAGGCAACGAGCATCCAGGAGAACCACCATCCTGAGATCTTATCATTACTCGCCAACGAGCTCTCCGTTGCGCCGGAATATATCCATGACTTCGAACTGTGTGTACCCATCTATTCCGTTCCAATATGCTGCTGACTATTCGTTAGGCACCTGTACGATGCGCAGCCGTCTGTCCTAGGTGGTTTGAACAATGAGTTCATCTTCAGCCCCCGTATGGACAACCAATTCTCTTCGTGAGTGATTGCCCTTGCCTGTTCCCTATATTTGTCCGACCAAGCCTACTAGTTTCTGTGCTGTTGAGGCCATCGCTACCTTTGCGTCCTCCTCAAACTTCAATGTTCTTGAGGGTAACGTGAACGCGATTACGCTTTTTAACCATGAAGAGATCGGGTCCGTCTCTACCACCGGCGCCGAGTCCTCCATTATACCCTCCTTCCTCCAACGCCTTTCGCCAACCCCGGCGGCCTACGCACAATCCGTCGCACGTTCCTTCCTTGTGAGCGCCGATATGGGTCACGCCGTACACCCCAACTACGCGAGCAAACACGAGGACAACCACGCACCAAAGGTTAACGGTGGCGTAGTGATCAAGACGAACGCGAAGCAGCGCTACGCGAGCGACTCGATCGGCTCCTTTGTCGTCAAGAAGCTGGTCGAGAAGAAGGATGGACAAGTGCAGGAGTTCGAAGTCCGAAATGACATGTACGTTTAATTAGCAGTAGCCTGCGGGACGCGTTACTCACCCACTATTTGAATGGCAGGCCGTGCGGCTCGACCGTAGGGCCGATGCTGTCGAAGCTTGGCGTCCGGACGGTCGATGTCGGCTGGGCGATGCTATCGATGCATTCCATCCGCGAGACCGCCGGGTCGCACGACGTCCAGCACGCGGTTGACCTCTTCACCTCATTCTTTGAAGGCTTCAATGAGCTGGACAAGTCACTCACCGTTGAGTGACGTGTCCCATGATACCTGGAACTCAACTGCATGGTCGCGAAATGTACTAACACACTTAACGTTGTAACAATTGCTGTATGATTGTTAGGGTACCTATCTCATTGGCGCCACAGTGACCACTAAGATGGCTTCTTGGTGGGAGGCCACAACGTCCAAGTACAACCCTTCCATAGCGCTGCTAGCTGCCATGTGTGTGTAGCAGTGTGATCGTTGCAGCTATGGGCTGAGGCATCCCTCCACCCTGGACTGAAGAATTCCCGAGCTATATTACTGACGTTCTGTTATTGTTCAGTCAGCTGATGACAGCGACGCGCAGGACCCGTTGTAGTAGCATATCTACATAATCCGAGTTATGGAAGGCTCAGGTACATGGTGCGAAAGGGAGCCATCCGGGACAAACCCTTCCATGGACCATGGGGGGACGGACATTGTTCTTCTGGTGCGTTTTGCTAGTACACCCTTACATGCCCAGAAGCTCACCCCGTTCCTTCGGTAGCTTATCGACCGCGTTCAGTAAGCAGTACCCCCTCGATGACCATATACCGCTCACCCTACATCGCCATACCACTTCCTACAGGATGCTGGCAGCCTTTGAAACACAGCATGCCCTTGGACCAGATTCCCAATCCGATAGCCACAACGCCTCCCGGATACTTACGGCGCTAAAAAAAAAACCAACATGCCTCCGAGAAGGACGCTGGATGGGCGACATCAATCATCAACTTCTAGAATGGCGACTTCATTTCCAACTGCCGCCCTCGATGCCTCACACGCCATGCCACTTGCAACCATATAAAGGCTTCTCAGCTCCGGAGAGGCTTCTCCCCCTCGCCCACTAACGCTTGCGTGGACTGACCATTCGCTAGTCCAATAGCAATGGAGTGTAACGCCGGGGCCCCCTCGCCCATTGCTGACGAGAAAAGCCCACTACGTACGTGTGATGTAACACAAAGCAGGGAAGCAGTTGAAATCGTCCCTATGAGATATCGTAGGTTCTATCCTTCTGCTAGCTCGGATGCGTCTTTCACACAGCCATCTTCCAGGTGATTTCTCAACAGCGACCGAGTCGCTTCGGAAAGCATTCTTAAACGATCCCCTCATGAGGTATTTTGTTGTGAGTCTGTACTTGTATGCGAATATTCGCGTCCACCGAGTAGCCATATCTCTTAGGCAGCAGACAAGGCTGCTCCCTTCCCGGAGCGGCGAAGTAAAGTTATCAACATGGTGGACTGGGTGGGGGCAATGCGTCAACGCCGGATGCTTACAGTCAAAGGTGGCTTGTCGCTCATGAAGTAGTGAGTCCAGGATGCAATCCACATTGGGGCATTTGTCCTATCTGTGTTTCTAAATGCTGAGGCTAGCTCAGTGGACCGCCGGGTAACCAAAGGAATTCCGCCTTCGTCGCCTACTTGATGAACACCCTCGGACGGTTGCGTCCTGAAGAGTGCGCTAAGGTTCGTCAGATGCAACATATATTCCGCACTGGGGGTTGCTCACTCCGCGACGAAAGCGATGGAAAGAATTCGGTGCAAAGGCCAAGGCCCTAGTGGCCGAAGCGTTTGGCGATAAAGTCCCAGACATGTACGAAATCCAGGCACTCTGCACTGATCCTAATGCCCAAGGTCGTGGGTACGCATCTGCGCTCGTCGAGTACGTGCTCAAGCAAGTCAGTCACCTTCCACCACATCTCTCCTCCTTCCGATGTGTTGAAATTATGAATCTCGAGGGTGATGTTGAAGGCCGTGATGTCTGGTTGCTGACAACTGGCGCATACGGATTCTATGAAAGCTTCGGCTTCTCAGTCGTTCGAAGTGGGATGATAGCCGTTGACAACCCTGCATGGGATGGCGACCCGATCACGCTGAACATCGTGGGTCACGATCACGTTTTCCACCTTTCAAGTCGCACTGACATCAGATGTAGATGCATAGACGTGCTAGGACGTCTGCTGCAGGGTCCAAGGAACGGGTTGCACCTTGGGTGTAGGAAACACGGGTCCTGCCCTCGCACAAGTCTTAGTAGACACCTGTGTCTTCTTGAGGTTTGCAGATGAAATGCGTACAACAGGCACGCGGAGTATTCCGAGCGATTGTGTGGCGTTGGCACTTTGGAAACGTTGGCGGCAAGTGCTCTGTTTGGACCCGTCCATCTCGCACATCCAAGCTTGCCGTCCTTTGTGGCTTGTCGGCCAACGCAAAGGGCCACTGCTCACGTTGTTCCACCCCATTTTCCCCATCTTCCTCACGCCATTCCGGAGCGGATCCACCCCGCCACTTTCCAAACCCTCCCACATCTCTCTTCTTTTTGACAGACAGGTATCAAACCTTGAGGTCATCAGCCCATTTCAACCCGTCTACACCGCTATCACCGGGCCACGTCACTCGGAGTTTTATACCTTGTCGGCCAGCTCGAAGTTGTGCCGCTCATTCCACCATACTCGACAAGGTTTTATTTCTCTACATCTGTTAGTCTATCTGTCAATCCCCGCATCCCTACCCTACCCACTTCGCTGCTGTTTCCCTCCCTGTTTCCAGATGGCACTCCGGCGTCGACTGTCCTTTGCAGGACATGCCATACAGTCACGCGCCTTTTATAAAGCCCTTGGTACGTCGTGAATCGCTTCCAACACCGCCATGTTCATCCCATCCCTCCTGACTCCCGTCCCGCTTCCCGGGCTTACGGCCCGTACCCCATATCCTTCCCTTGACCAAACCTTCGGTGCCGTCCTCCTCGGCACTTTCTTCAGTCTCATGTTAGTAATCTTAGGTGGCTTTGTCGTTTGCGGTTAATGACCGTCACCTCAGGCTTTACGGTGTCACCCTCCACCAGGCCTACCGGTACCACACCTTGTACCCTTCCGACAGACTTTTACTCAAGTCCGCGGTGTGTGCTCAAGTTCAAATCAAGACTTCAATCCGAGACCAACTCACGATTATCTTCCAGGTCTATTCGACAGTGTGAGTCCGTGTCCACATTGGCGAACTGTTGGTCTCAACATCGACCGTCTAAAACATCGCACGATCCAGCATCCTCGAGACGGCGCACATGGCATTGAGTTGCCATACTTGGTTCGTTTCCTCGCATCGTCGGGATCGCCTCGTCGCTAACAACCCTTCAGCTACTTTTATCTTGTCACCAACTACGCCGATCCTTTGATGCTCCAACGTCCCACAACGTGAGCCACTCTCCGTGCATGCCATCGCCCTTGACACTCGCATGCCAACCGCATAGCGATTCCCAACAGAACTCTCCAAGTACGTCCCCTTCGCCTGACTCGGTTCAAACGTTGACTGGCGCAGATCCTACCAGTTCTAACGGCGAGTCACCAACTCTCCTCATTCCGTATCGTACGCTAACACGGCGGCCGTCTCAGGGTTTGGTGATCGGCATATCTCAAGCGTGTGTTTCCACTACTGGGACTGCTGCAAGGTCCGACCGACTAACATCATTCCAGCTTTTTCGCACGTCGTGCATATGTCTGTCAGTACCGTCGGAAGCACGGATTTCGTTCCGCCATGTATGGACTCACATCCTGTGGACAGTTGGAAGGCGGTACAGAATCTGGGTGTTCTTCGCAGTATGTCCTCAACTGGGGATTCGAACAGGCGTTGCTGACCAGGGCTGTACAGATTTTCTTCTTACTCGGGGACTTTGGTATGTCGTTCCAGACCTTCGCCCATATGATATCACATTCAACACTGCATGCTCGCACCGACAGGGTTTTGTGTCGGTACGTCGACTGCAGTCCTCGAAATGTGCTCATATGGTACTTAGACTGAACATTGGTAGTGTCCACCGTTGTCGAGTCCGTCACCTCCCATGACTCAGTATTCTCCCAGTGAACTGATCTATGCCCGAACAACCAGGGTATCCTTGACAAACCGCGGTTTCTCCGCGTTCGTCCCCGATACAGTGAGCTCATCGCCATTCATATGCATTAGTTGCCCTGCCACACCCCTCTTCTGACGTCGCCCTGTAGTGGATCATCGCAACTGCATCCGCCATGGCCGTCTGTGCGGACTTCATACTGACGACCGTTCTGATCATCGCGCTCCGCCGGAGCCGCAGCGGACAGAAACGGTGCGTCGTCTCCGCTGACAACAACCGAACCGACGTCCAATACTCATTTACTCTCATTTGAGAATAGTACAGACTCTATGCTGGACGTACTGGTGATGTACACGATCACGACTGGCGAGTTTCTAGCCGTTGGGTCCGCCTCGACTTCTTTCTCTGACCTCTCGTCTGCACCATGGTAGGGCTCCTGACGAGGTATGCAGGCGCTACATCGCAAAGTCAGCCTTCTGTCTGACGTCTCTCGCATTTGTAGCGTGTCGATGCTCACGCTGTTCCTTTTCGTGAGTCGTTCGTTCTAGTCGCTTAACCGGTAGCTAATTCTCGCATCGAATAGGTGGTGCTCCGTCCGGCCGACCTCATCTACACCGCCTTATCCCTGGTCTCCACCAAACGTACGTCCCCTCCCCGTAGACTCTCCTTCCCTTCCGCCGCCCCAAGCTAACCAGTCTCAATCAGTGTACGCTAACAGCCTCCTCGCCGCGTACGCCTTCCAAGCTCCTTCCAAGCTCACTTGACCTCACCTTGAAGTTCGTTTCGTTCCCACCCAGACTGAACTCTCGACAGTCGCTCAGGGACCAAGCCTACGACAGTGCCGACCAATCCGGCCTCGAGATCCAAATCCTAGGCCGCACCCAGGTCCAGCAGCTATCGCGCACGGCATTCGACCAGCCGGTCGCGATTGAACTGCCCGAGCTGTCCAAACACCTCCGTAGCCCATGTAAGTCTTTTCGCCGCCCCCAAAGCTCTCATTTCGCGGGTTGATCGATGCGTACTGTTCTATCGCAGACGACAACGAACTAACGTCCTCTGGCATGGAGGCCAAGGCCAGCGCAGGAAGCCCTTGGTCCAAGGGCCCGATTGTGGCCGAGGGGCGGTACTCCGAGTCTGGGAGCACCATCTGGGAGTCGGAGCCGGACTTGAACTCCCTTCATGACGTGCAGATTGTCGCCACCGCCATCTGATCCAGAACCCAAAGGCGAGCTTTGTCTCTGTCACCCGTCGAAAGGCTTGCGCTGACCTGGCACAGTTCCTCCTCGGCCCGTTGCTCGATCCCGTCATTTGATATCCGCTAGAAGTTAGAGACGCATCTCGGAGCTCGTGGACGCCATTGGATGGAAACTCACCTCTTGACCATCGCCGGTAGCCAACGGGTCGCATCTCTGAGCATGCCCCCGGCCCCATGTGTACTCCTCCGCCTAATAGTCTACCGTATACTATCCTTACTCCTATCATCTCGAATGAACCGTCGTTGTAGCTGTTGAAAGCGGTATTACTAGCACTGTAGGATAGTCCATTGTGATGTGTACATACACTACAAATCGTGCGCGTGATCTTGAAGGATACATCCTGCTTTGAGTGTCTTAAGTCTTGCTGCGGAACACGACTCAGATGCATGGACCGAATTCGAGCGTTCAAATGTGTTTGCCGCAGAATTTGGTTTCAAAGGCGAGCTGATTTCCCAGGGGAGCAGCGAGTCTTCGTCTTTCCTCCCTCTATCCTCCCGCCTACATGGACGAGTACGAACTTGCTCAGCTTCGCGGTGGGGATTTATCGGAGCCATTTGAGTGCGGCATGCTTCTCGGATGCATCATGTCTGGAGGAAAGGGTGGGTTTCAAACCTGCAAGGACTATTAGACCTGCGGTTTGTAAACCCCGTCGTAGTCCCTACGGTCACCAGAACACGACGTGAGCTGTCGTCTACAATCATTGCGTTGCGTGGGTGAACTGGTAGCCGAGGTTTCCCCCGTCGGCGCACCATGCGAGAGGCCAAATGATATGAACACGCAATTGCAAGGGCAAGGACAATAGAGAGCAACGAAAACATATAGACGACAAGGAAACCAGCTACTGTCGCCTTGCACGCTTCTTTGGATTTGATTCGGAATCATCTTTGGCGGCGGCGGAGGGCCGTGGTGCAGGTCCACTGAGCAGACTACGCTTCTTCGCTGTCCGTGAGTAGTGTGCCAGCACCCATTCCCGTTCCGCTTCTGTTTGCTCTATCGTTCCTTGACGGATCTCGTACGCTGGAAAGAAAAGGTGTGAAAAACAGCGGACTGCACGCCAATGGTTCCGACCTACGTTTCATCTCGAAGCGGGGTCCAACCTCTGCTAGCTGGACTTGTTTTGGAGGAATCTTCATAAAGACGTGATGCCTACGACGGGTGTCAACCATGGGATTAAGTAAAGCTGTGGCATACGTACCTGAAGGAGATGAAGTCATCCTCAGTCGAGAAGGTCATCACTCGTTTACTGTCTTCTTTTGGTACAGGGAAGAGGTATTTCAACACATCCTGTATCCGCTCGCCGAGTTTTGAGGAGAAGTTTTCGAATATGAGATGCGGATACTGCTCCGAGACAGTCGACGACTTGTATGAGGCGATGTCGTGCCGTAGTTGCACGTTGTGTAGGGTGAAGTAGACCGTGGGGCCGTGGGGGAAGTGCGAGACAATCATAGCGTCTAGTATAATGCGCTATTTGAGAGAGGAAACCCTCCGCTGCATGGTATGAGTGGACGTACCCGGTACACCACGATGTTCATGCAGGATAATAAGGTCTGACACATCATTTGCCTTGCATGCCTCTGCTAGCTCCTTGACAACGTAGTTTCCTCGATTGATGCGATGAGAATTGGGAAACACTAGACGCATTTCCTGTATTGAGGAGTCGCGTGATTGGGATGCGCACCGGCTTGTACTAGTAAACAAGACATACCTTGGCGAACTGCAAAAGCTTCGAGCTCGGATCCCTTGACGTCGTAACGACGATCTTTGGGTCCAAGATACCTGCGCGCGAATACTCGTTGTCGATGTGGGTTGACGGCTCTACGAGCGCACGCGAATATGAGACGAGATATTGAAGAGCAGTATAGGCACGTACCTGCTTGCGCCTCATCGAAGCCAAGGTCCCTCCCTAACGAGTTTGCATCCTTCCTGAGCTCCGTAGGGAGAGCCTTCCCACTGGCAAGCGCGTCCTTTATTTGCTGCTTCCGAACGTATGTTTGCCGCTCCTGGGCCTCCAAGGACTTTGCGTAGATGTATTGGCGGCGTTCACGTGCCTGCCTACGGATCTATATTGGAAGCCTTAGTAGGAGTAGGGACAGAAGAATAGTCACACCTCACCATGATGCGACTCTTGGGGTGCTGGAGGGGGAAACCGTAGACGGTAGGATGGAGGAAGAACGAGATTGAGGCGCGCGGACTGGCGCTTGGCAAGGCGAGATAAGATAAGATTCAGCGCGAGAATCCTTTCTCCCGACCCTTCTCGGATGAAAGCACCTCTCTAGAAAGCGTTTCACCCGAATTGCTAAGACTGTGTCGGCTGACTTGCTCTCAACGAAAACTGCCAGCGAGGTCGTGAAAACAAGTTGTAACCCAATGTAATTGGCATCTAATCCTGGCGGGCGAGGTAAATTACAGACAGACGGACGAAAGCCCACACAAGCCCGATAGCACAGTACACGCTCGTTACCATCAAAGGCAAGAACTCCAACGCAGATGTCCCGCTTTCCGTTCCATCGGAGTGATCGGAAGTGGCATTGACAGAAGCAGACCCTTTTGTCAGGAGGGGGATCACCATGACGAACACTTGAAGGAGAGGGAAGCATGCGAGATACAACCTCTCCAGGAAGTCGATAGCCACAAACGGAAGTGACGTCGGGAACCTGGTGGACACGTTAGCAGCAGCCTGAAAACAAAGGACGCCATATGCAAAGAATGCAAAGTCTAGGCTCACTGATAAACTTGGCGGTGGATAGGCCGCAAGACGAAGATGACCCAGAGAACGGAGTACACGATCTTGATCAACGTTTCTAGAAACAGTGAGCCTGTTGTATCTGTAACGACCATCGCACAACATACCTGCTGGTGTGAACAGTAGGGGAAACAACGAGAAGATTCCAGCTACTGAGGCAATCTCGAACGTCCGGAAGTACTCATTACTTTCCGCCGCAAGCAGACTGGTAGTGAAATTCAGTGCATCCCCTAGACAGAAGCATGATCAGAGGACTTACCTCAATGGCACTAGGACCAGAAGGATGGCCTTCTCGTGGACATGCCACCCGAACATGTACGATGTGAATCCACAAAGCGTGAGCGCGGTGACGAAAGACTTGTACGACGTGTTTGCCCAGAGCTTGCCCATGTATATCTGCCGGTGCTCAACATGAACACTCAATTTACGCGTCCACATCTACTTTTACACACCGTCTGGAATGCGACTGTTATCGCGAAAGTATGGATGGGCTTGACCGTCGGGAGAACTGCGAAGACTGTGTCGCCGACGAGCCCTCGTGAGGTGGATGCGACGCCGGAGTCATTGACAGCAAACGCGGCCAATCGACCTGTAGCGACGACTATCCGATGTGTTGTACTTGAGTTTCTATTGCTGACCACACACGTGAGGAACGAACCTTTGAGTAAGACACGGTCAAGCGCTGTGACCAACGCCCAGATATTCGGTGCCCAGTAAGCGTGGTTCAAGCCTCGGGTGAATGGGAACAGACGGCTCAAGAGCTGGGGAAGCTGTCCCATGAGTAGGAAAGGGCCGAGAGAGACTAGGAATGTTAGAATAACGACGTTGGCTAATGACAGGAAGCGGCCAGGGAGGAGCGTGTACGATGGGGACAAGCAGTATGAGCGAAGAAGGTATATGAAGTATGCGGGCTGCAAGTAACATTGAGCTACATGCCCTTAATCTGCAATTGGAGGACGTACCGCGAGGTATAAGTAGATATGCTTGAAATTGAGTAACACGGCAAACAGGAAGCCGCTGGCTAGTTTACGGTCCTGTGGGACGGAGTTAGTTAACGGCACGTAAACTTGGTTAGACGGGCATACATTCCGAGCCATCAATAATGACCACAGCAAAATACCGAACATGAACCCATTATATTGGAAGTGAATATGATCCACGATAAGGAACCCCGGATGCAGGAAGAGAGATGCGGAGATGATGCGCTGCATCGTAGGGTTCTCCGCCCCGCGGATGAACCTGTATAAAGCGGCTCAGCGGAGTTCGCGCGAAAATCAACATGACACCACTCACTTGAGCACGGCCACGCCAAGGACGAGCTCTGTCACGATCACGGTTGTCCGCTGGTACGCAATGACGGACCATGAATCATAGTCAAGGTTGTTGAGGTCGACTATCCGGGGGTCGACAAAGTATGCGGGGATGGACAAGAATTTCTCGAAGTACGCAAAGAATGGTGGGTAGTCCAGTGCTTCCCGGACATAAGACGCGTTACGTTTCTGCAGCTGCGAAAGACTCACTCCATTCAGACGTAGTCTACGGTTGAACATACGTATGTTGAGTGACGAATATCGGAGTCCAAGTAGAACGCTCGTACATCATAATACCACTTGGATATCGGTAATGAGTGGGTGATGGCAAGCCAATTCCGATGCACCTCAAAGTCCGTAGATCGACTTAATAAGGCTACTCAGCGTGCGAGACAGGTTCAAGGCTGGGAGAATACACACTATGCGGGGAACAGCAATAGCTTGAAACATGTCGAGGCAACGAGGATGTCCCACTCCGTCTTCGTCATGTCCAGCTTCAGCGACGACAACCATCCCGAGCTTGCTATTGGCTTCTCCTCCTCGCCTTTGACCTCCTTGCTGGCAGATGCGCTTTCTTCCGGTATTGAGTCTGGTAGTGCATGGTTATTCTCGCCTGGGATCGCGCTGGTCGACGGACGAGTGGCAATAGGCGAGAGACGGTGTTGACTCATAGGAATACAGTCCTGCAGTTGCCCGAGCTACCAGATAGAGGTGTGTATGAGAATCACAGCATGTAGTTGGAGGAGAGTGATGCAAAGGTGATGGTAGGGTGGTGCGCGTGCAAGGGCGTCCTGGACCGGCGGCTCACATGACGTCGAGACGTGTCTCTCCAGCACGCGTCTTGCTCTGTCCCTAACCACCACCCGTCTTGTTTGTACCAGGTGTTGCCATCCTCAAAACTAGTACGGTGGTCGCATTGCGTTTAACATGAGTGAGCAAGTTGCAGCAGGGAAAGTCGTGGAACAACAGGCCGAGCAACAGGGGCGAGTAGCCTCCTTACATACTCGTCCTACCCTTGTCTAATATTTGCCTATTGCCTGTCCTATCCGCGTAGGGGTGTGCTTGTGAAGTTGATCATCTTCGCCCTGTCCCTGGGAATTCTCCCCATTTCGTCATATTTCTTGTCGAGGGACTACCTCTGGGATGGTGCGTACGTTCCCCCGTCGTATGCTGACCTATTTCTCACATTGCCCGTGCCGCAGGCAACACAATATTCGCTGCCATCACAGCAATTGTTGCCGCCAACGTAGTCCTCGTCGCATACATTGTGGAGTCCCTCCGAGAAGAGGCGCGTCACAAATCAAAAGAGAAAGGGAAGCAGCCCGCGGAGTCGAAGAAGGATCGGTAGCATGTCAGTCTCCCTCGTTCGTTGTTTGTTTTCCTGCTCTCTGTCCTTGCTATGCAGCATTTATCGTCTGCGCCATCTGTCACAATATCAGCTGGAAGTAAGACACGTCCAACCACCTCACGAGCTTTCGCCCCACCTCCTTAACCGTCCCCCGAAGCTAGATCTTCTCAGAGGTCACGCCCGCTGCACAGCCGTTCGATCGTCAATACGTCCTGCCGCTACGTTCTGCGCCCTGTGGATGCTATTCCATGCTGACCTATGATCATATGGAACCGCTCGCCCTGTCTCCTCGTCTCCTCGAGCAAATATTCGAGGAGCTTCTCCCCTATGCCCTTTCCACAGAAGTCCTTGGGGCACACATAGTGATAGCTCCGCCGTCCTGTGTGTGTCTCTGCCAGTCAGCCTCCCAATTCTCCGGACGCAACGTCGGTTAACATCGTATGCTGGCCGCTCATGGTAGTGCCGGAGGTTAGCACACGCTACAGTGCGCTTGGCACCCGTTTCCACATCCGAGAGTTCAGCGACAAGGCACGCGTATCGCTCGGCCCTGAGCCTTATGAGTCATTCTACGCGTTTTGCGAGTGTCTGGGGCTCCGTGTGGAAGGTCGCAGTTCCATTCAGAATCTGGTCATTGTAAATCTCGAGAACGGCAGGGAGGTCATCCTCTGTCACGTCGCGGAAGGTAGTATCCATGGCGGGACTCCAGAGTGGAAAGTGGGGCGAGAGACCGCTCACTCTCACCTCGGCGTACTCTATCAAAATTGAACCAAAGCGAGTTCTGTCCAGGACGCCGATGGTAAGAGCGGCAAACGGACTCAACGGACATCAGGCATTGAATTCAACATATCGATTGCAAGGATCACAGGATTACAACTTAGAGGGATACATGAGATAGTACAGTGTATGTCGATGCTAATGACACAAGTCTAGATGTCGTAAAGTATTGCAGATGGACAATAGCCACGAGAAGCAATGCAAGGGAATAAGATAACCTCAAGTCCACCAACTATGAGCATGACAGAAGACGGGACCCGAAACTTAGAAGTCCTCATCTAGGGTGCTGTAGCCAAAACGTCAACGAGCAGTCCTCCACAGGAACGCAAGAAGGGTACTCACAAGCTCTTGCTGGTGTTGACCTCAGCCGTGGCGCTGGTCGCAGACGCGCTCACACCGGCCTTTGAGTAGTCCGAGACACGCTTCTCGAAGAAGTTGGTCTTGCCCTGGAGCGAGATCATGTCCATGAAGTCGAAGGGATTCGTTACACCGTAGTGCTTCTCGTTGCCGAGCGCGACGAGCAGCCTGTCAGCGACGAACTCGATGTATTGGCACATGAGCTTAGCGTTCATGCCGATGAGCCCAACGGGAAGCGCATCTAGAAGGGAGGCGATGGTAAACTCATGAACAGGAACCAACAGCGGCGAACGTACCGGTCAAGAACTCCTGCTCAATCCCGACAGCCTCCGTGATGATATTGCGAACGACGTCGGGGTGTGCCCTTCTCTTGAGGTGGCCGAAGAGCAAGCACGCGAAGTCGGTGTGCATACCCTCGTCACGCGAGATGAGCTCGTTTGAGAAGGTAAGACCCGGCATTAAGCCGCGCTTCTTGAGCCAGAAGATGGATGCGAAGGAGCCGGAGAAGAAGATACCCTCGACAGCGGCGAAGGCGACGAGACGCTCCGCGAAGGTCGACTCCTTGTCTGAAATCCAGCGGAGCGCCCAGTCTGCCTTCTTCTTGATGCAAGGGATAGTGTCAATGGCGTCGAAGAGGTGCTCACGGTGCTTGGGGTCCTTGATGTAGGTATCGATGAGGAGGGAGTAGGTCTCGGAGTGGATGTTCTCCATCATAATCTGGAAGCCGTAGAAACAGCGGGCCTCGGCAGCTTGTACCTCGTTGGAGAAACGTTCGACGAGGTTTTCGTTGACGATACCATCCGAGGCGGCGAAGAAGGCAAGTACATGAGAAATGAAATGGCGCTCATCGTCGTTAAGACGGTTGTGCCAGTCGTGCAGATCCTTTGAGAGGTCCATCTCCTCTGCAGTCCAGAAAGAAGCCTCAGCCTTCTTGTACATTTGCCAGATCTGTGACACTGGTGAGCACTGGGTACGACCACCGCGCCAGAAGATCACTGACCTCGTGATACTGAATAGGGAACAAAACGAAGCGACGCTTAGACTCCATGAGGAGAGGCTCCATGTCTACGGGTGACACGTGAATTAGAACGCGTTGCGGAACGTCGTAACGCGTAGTAGTACTCACGTTCAGGGAGGTCGACGTCGCCAACCCATCGGCAGCTTGACGACGAAGCGATTGGCCGCTCACTCGCAACGATGTCAAGCTTTTGCATAGCCGCGGCAGCCTGGAGTATAGTAGAATTAGACAAGGTCATATAGGCACATGAGACGCGTCATATCAGACCTTCTTAGAAGGTGTCGATGGTGGGGAAGGCACACGAGGAGCAACAAGAAGGGTCGCAGCAGACATGGTTGACGATGTGAAGGATGTGGCAGGGGGCGTGCAGGCTATGTAGGACGTTGGGCTCGATGCCGAAGGCGTGTTGTGGATCTCCTGGTGGCAGAACCGAGGGCTTATATACGGCAAGATTTTCAACAACAGCCGCGTGCGCGTTATTTGTCTGTGTTGACGCGTCTCGTCGCGTCGTCATATAAAGTCTCGACGCCTGACCGCGACTGTGGGAATCCTCCCAGATACTTATGGTGATATTATTAATATGGCTGCCAGCCGAGAGAGCCGTCGGCCGAGGTTAGTAGTCATTCCCAGCACGTGACTATCGCGATTCATTACGTGGGCGCCTGCACGCGTAAGCGGATCTGAGATGTGGTCGGCAGCCCTGAGTGCAGTCTCCTCTGCCAGCGGATACAATGCACCACTTGTCACCAAACCACCATTCTCCTGCTTTGTCTCCCCCGCTCTGCTGCCCTATGTCCCCATATCACGAACAATCACCGTCTACGCCTTATCAGTCAATTCCGCCATCCCTCACCAAAGCTCGCACGTCAACCGTCTCTATCGCACCTCATTCTCCAAGAAGTCCTATTGCCAAGCATCATGTCTCAAAAAGCGGATCATTCTCCGGCGTGACTGAACCCGAGCGGTCTCGGTCTCCAAGCCCATTAGAGCCCCAAGATAGATTCGTTGGCGAAGTCGGATTGCCTGAGCGTACGCCATCGTCATAATTGCAAACACCGCTTGGAAGCTGATAAACTGCATTCACAGACCTTGAGCCTTTGCTTACTGAGTCTACCCGTCGCTTTGTCCTGTTTCCAATCCAGTATAATGAAGTACGTCCATTCCATACATCGCGACTCACCGCCAGACGTTGACGTTGACGTCTTCCCTCACAAGATATGGCAAATGTACAAGCAGGCTCAAGCGTCCTTTTGGACAGTCGAGGAGATTGATCTCTCGCATGATCTTCCCGACTGGAATGGGAAGCTCACAGACAGCGAGCGACACTTCCTCTCCTACGTCCTCGCCTTCTTTGCGGCTTCAGACGGTATCGTCAACGAGAACCTCGTCGAGCGGTTTTCTAACGAGGTTCAGGCCGCCGAGGCCCGATGCTTCTATGGCTTTCAGATCATGATTGAAAACGTCCACTCCGAGACCTACTCCTTCCTCATCGACACTTACATCAGGGACCCCGATGAGAGGACCTTCCTCTTCGACGCCATCGAGACCATACCCTGTATCAAGAAGAAGGCCGATTGGGCACTACGCTGGATATCGGATGACCAGTCTGTATTCGCTGAGCGCTTGGTTGCGTTCGCGGCAGTGGAGGGCATATTCTTCTCCGGGTGTTTCGCCTCAATCTTCTGGCTGAAGAAGCGTGGGCTCATGCCCGGCTTGACGTTCTCAAACGAGCTCATCTCGCGCGACGAGGGCATGCACACCGACTTCGCATGTCTCCTGTTTCAACATCTCCGTCGACGGCCGCATCCAAGCAGAGTGGCGAAGATCATTACCGAGGCTGTCGAGATTGAGAAGGAGTTCCTCACTGGTACGTCGAGACCAATATGCGTAGTCTCTTTGTCTAATCAAACCGTCGCAGAGGCGCTCCCTGTGTCGCTCATAGGCTTAAATGCGAACTTGATGTGTCAATACATCGAGTTTGTCGCGGATAGATTGCTGGTCGCGCTCGGAAACGAGAAGCACTATAATTCAACTAACCCGTTCGACTTCATGGACATGATCTCGCTCCAGGGCAAGACCAACTTCTTCGAGAAACGTGTGTCCGAGTATGCGAGGGCTCACTTCCACGGGGCGCTATCGTACGAGGGTGAGCAACCGCCAAATGCCTCCTCGCAGCATGTCTTGTAAGTCTCCTCCTTCCCCCCTTAGGGGTCCTGTTCTGACGTCATCGACAGCACCCTGGACGAAGACTTTTGAACGACTTCTTTATGCAGTATTTGCGCTTTGTATTGTTAGATGTCATATCCCCACTCACATGTATTAGTTGCTGCTGTACCTTAACGTCCTACCTAGTCGTACATTCTTCGCCTAGTACTATTCACCCTTGCTCTGCATCAACGTACTTTACGACACACCACTGCTCATGCATATGCGAATATATGGACTTTAATATCACACAAGCTAGAATGCCGGCGTCGTTGGGGACACTTCCGCTCGAGCTGTCATTCATGCAATGATGCATGGCAAGGAAACAGATGAATGTGTAGTGAAACAGGTAAGGCTACAACAATGTGGTAAATGCAATAGCGCCTTTGGCTCTACTTCTTGGAGATATGCACGACTGCGAAACAGGGTCAGTAGGGAATCTCAACAATGTGTGGGTGGCCGGAACGTACCATCCTCGTCCTCCAGCACATGCTCCAGCCCCACCTTCTGCCCGCGCGAGTGCTTCGCGCTCGCGCCCCACACGACCGCATACTTCATCTGCTTCGCGATCTCCTTGTGGATCGCGCTGCAGAAGTCGTCGATCGTGCACTTGCCGCGCCGGAGCACGACGGGCGAGTTGTAGTCGGGAGGCAGCCCGCGCGGCTTGGTGTACACGCGGACGAGGTTAAGCGTCACCCACATCTTCTCAATGAGCTCGTCGATGTTCCACCACTCGCGCGAGGAGACGGGGACGGACATCGGGATGCGGTACAGAAGGTCGAGCTCCTCTATTGAGATCGCGTCGATCTTGTTGAGCACATAGATCGCGGGGATGTATACTCTGTATGGGAGAACGGGCACGCAGGACGATCATAAGCACCATATTGCATACCATGCCCCGACCATCGGGGCGGCGGCGGGCAAGCGAGGAGGGCACGTACCGGTTGCCCTCGATGACGTCGACGAGGTCGTCAGCGGTGGCGCCCGGCTGACGGATGGCGATGTCGGCGTTGTTGATGCGGTATTCGCTCAGGACGGCCTTGATCTCGTCATGATCGATATTCGTCAGCGGCACAGTGTTGGTGATCGCAATCCCGCCCTTGTCCTTTTTGCGGACAGTGACGGCAGGGGGCTTCTTGTTCAGTCGGATGCCGAAGCCCTCCAGCTCGCTCTCGATGATCGCCTTGTCTCCGAGAGGCTTGAGCACGTCGAGCACGATGAAGATGAGGTGACATGTCCGCGCAACTGGGGGGAAGATACGGGCTTGAAATTGGGAATGCAGGATGGCTGTGGAAGATCTGCGCACCAGCAATAACTGTGATTGTAGGGGCATTGAGGTCAGGACTTGAACAGATCATGATGAATTGTGATGACACTCGCACCTTGTCGACCTCGACCTCGACCGTCATTTGCGCCTTCAATGATTCCCGCTACGTTAAAGTGAAAGTATAAGCTCTCGATCTATGGAATGGCTATACTAGACACGCACGCAGGTCGAGAATTTGTATAGGTGCGCCGTGCACCTTGAGCGTGCCGGGGACGGTCGTGAGAGTGGTGAAATCGATCTCTGATGTCTCCGAATGCGTGCCAGTGAGTTTGGACATCAGAGTTGACTGTGTCAAACTAAGATGAGCATCTGAACTGTGTCACAGCGAAGCGAAAGGGAACGCACCTTGCCCACTGAAGGGAACCCGACGAACCCGACTGTTGCAATACCTGTACGCGCGACGTCGAAGCCGAGGCCCCCGCCTCCTCCCCCACCGCCAGTAGGGCCCAGAAGCTCGCGACGAAGCTTCGCGAGCTTGGCCTTGAGCTGACCCAAGTGGTAGCTCGTGGCCTTATTCTTCTGCGCTGTAGTTTGTGATAGTTTTCAGCGAGTGATCGAGTGGACGCGGAGAGCAGCACTGCACATACTCCTGGCCTGCGATACTAAGCATTTCTCCGAGCGGAAGTCGACAGTCTAGAAAGCTTACCATCTCATCTTCGACTTCCTTTAGTTTGCAAGTATATCAGACAAGACAATTGTGGTGGGGCCAGAGGGAGTACCTTGATTTTCTGTACGGTGGTCATTGTGGCAGACGAAGAATAGTGCAGACGGGCGGCTGTGAGAGGGCGCTATTTTTGGGGTGGTGGAAGGGAGCGGTCAGCGGAGGCTGCAACGGACTTGACGGCTCTTGTCTTCGTCGCAACGCCTGTCTTTCACTGATTCCCTCTCCGCCCTCTCCCCCGCCCCCTCCTGCGCACAGCCTGTCTGTTCACGTACACCACCCTCTGCGCACACAAAGCCAGCGTCCATCTTCAACACCACGCCCAGGTTCGCCTCCGGTCGTTCCCCAACTACCGCTCGTTGTTCCCCCTGCGACTTGGCTGGTCCGGGCGCTGCTTCACACATCGAGGCCGCCCCCACGTCGCAGTCCACTCATTTGTGCACCACCGTATAATCCCTCTATTGCGAATCTGTGAGCCCAAGTCCGAGCCCTCGCCATGTGTAAGGGAGGTTCGTGGAAGCGAGAGGTCGTCCCCGACCACAAGGTGCGTTTCCACCACGTCCGGGCGTCGCGTGCACGTTGGCTGACGCTCTCACCCCGACGCCGTAGTTCGACTTCGTCGACACTCGTGAGTTCCGGGACACGGGATGTGGCATGCGAATGAAGTGAGTCCAGCAACGGTCGATGATGTACGGATGAATGAACGAAAGGGTGCTAATCGCAGCTTCCGGCAACCACAGGTACCTCTGGGTCTACGTCGGCGTTCTCATCTCCTTCCTCGTATACGTTTCCGATATCTTCACGGCCGTGACCATGCTCACTACCACCTCGTGGTCCAACGCCATCTTCAAGTCTTGTCCCCAGAATGAGAATAACGGCTGCGTCTACATCCCCTTCAGCATCGGTCGTTGGCTCTTCTTCGGATGCGTTATCTTCTCCTTCCTCCTCGTATGTTCCATCTTTGTCGGCATCCAGAGACCGGCGCTGATTACGAATGCAGCTTGCATACGATGCATACAAGGCGAAGAAGATCATCCAGAGTCGTGACATTTCGTACGCCTTCACCAATGTCATGGCCAACAAGTACTACTGCCTCCGTGAGTTGTCCTGCGATCACACGCACTATAATGCGGTGGCAATATTGAGGTCGTTCTGTAGGGTCTTACGACCATTTCTGCTTCTTCAACCACATTGCCGCCTCCACGAAGCGCATTGACGATTTTGCATTCTTCGTTTTCTTCACTTTCAAGAGCTGGAAGCGGCTGCTCTTCGCCGATGGTCCTCGTCAGTCTATCAACGCGTTGACGTTGTACGCCTTCTACCTATCCAAACAGAACGAGGGCGAATGGTGGGAATTGTCGAAGTACTTCGATGGCGACCTCATCACCTCGGCTCTTACGGTGTCAACGACTTTCACTGTAGTGGTCTTCGTCATTTCCCTCTTGATGCTCATCATCGCCGGCCTCTGCTACATTCCCCTACTCGCGCACATTCAGGGTAACCTCAAGGTATGTTTGCCAACCCGTCACATGGGCCTATATCGGGATGCTTATTCAACGTAGGAATACTGCTGCCACAAAGTTGACAAGCGAATTTCCGAGATTATCAAGCGGAGGAACAAGCAGCGCCTGGCCAAAGCTGCTGCTCTGGCCAAGAAGGAGGCAGCTGGTGACTACTCTCACCTCAAGAACAAGAAGGGAGAGTTCATCGCCAAGCCCCTTCCCCAGCCTACCCTCCCCAACCTCTCCGTTGACGACGACATCGACGATACCGCGTCCATGCGCACCCGCGGGCCGCCTCCCAGCACTTTCACGGGCACGGACTACTACAGTGACTACAAGGCGGACTATTCCAACGACTACCCACCGTTCGACTACCCCCCTATGCCCGGCTACGCGCAGAGTGGCTACCACTCGTACAACAACTCGATCGGCACGCTGCCCGACCAGCCACAGATGCACTACGATGACGACTATGCTAGCCAAGCACACCTCCCCTCCGCTGCCGCGCCGTTCGCGCAGGATGACCATGGCTCTATACACCACGGTGGATATGGCGGATACGCGAACGACCCGTACCGTGCGGCGAGCACCGCTCCCGACTACCGCTCTGGGAGCGTTGCGCCCGACTATCGTTCTGGCAGTGTCGCGCCCGACTATCGTTCGGCGAGTACCGCGCCCGACTACCGTTCTGCAAGCACGGCGCCCGACTACCGTTCTGCAAGCACGGCACCCGACTACCGTTCGGCGAGCACAGCGCCATACGGCCGCCAAGCGCAGCAGGTGTACCAGCCCCAGGAGGAGTATCCCAATCCGTACTCTCCGGCCGCGCACCAGGCGCTTGGGTACGGCCAGCAGCAGCACGGTCAACAGCATGATCCTTATGGATACCAGGGGCAGAGTGACGGGTACGACTACAATGCACATGCCATGTAGTTGTATCGCACGACCAGCTAGCATCCGTTCTTTTCCCATGCACACTTACATACTCATGACATGCCGTACAGTCGTTTCCTCGTCGTTATCGTTGTCGCAGTTCGTTCGCACCGTCGCTCGCTCGTTCACAGTCCACACACGCCCCCATTGCCCAGCTTGCCCGACTAGTCCCCCCATCCTACCAACCGTTGCATCATTCACTCAGCATCTCCATCTCCTTATTCCTCATATTGGCAATCTTGATTCATCCTTCTCTCTCTTGGTCGTCCTTCGCTCTTATCTTGTCTATTATATTAGTAGTGAAGCACGCTGTACCATCATAATCGCCTTGTGGACTGTAAGTAGACGTCTCGTGGATGCCACAAGGCCTAACCGAAGCAAACCAAAAGCCCCTCTGTGCTGTATGCTACAAATCCATCGTCCATCACTGCTAACAGTGGAGATGAAGGAAGCACGAAAGCAAGGTCACCGTCACGATTGGGAAGTTTGTGGTGGCTGCGCGATCGTGACGCGGGAGTTCCGCCACTGCTCTCGCTCTCGGTCGGCCTGGCTCTTGCGCCAGCCTGGAGAGCCCCGTTTTGCGTCGTGTCGTGGTACAACAGGCTGGCCGAGGGGCCCTATGCGCTCCCATGGCCAAAGGATGAAGGAGAGCCTGGACTCTATCAAACCGAGCGGCACCTGAAGGGGGCACGTCCGTTTGAGTTCTGAGATGGTCACTGCATTCGGATAGGACGAGAGACACACCGGTCCGAAACGATTGCTGTCCTCCGTGCGGAAGGGTTCGTCGCCTGGAGACGGTCTAGAGTTCAACACCTCTGTGCAAGAATTGGGATGAGACGTCCGAGCGCACCTTCGACCCATGCGCAGCCCACTGGGACACGGACCTCTGCATCAGGATATGGCGGCAAGGTTCGAACCTGTGTTTTCATTAACGGGGGATAGATGGCTGACATTGAAGGGCATGGAGACGCACGGTGTCACCCTCCAGTGCGATGATACGCTTCACGACCAGCTTGGAGTCTGCTGGCGATCTGGTGACCCGTCGGCGGTGAGTGTCCTGTCATGCTTGGATGTGAACAGGCTGACGCACTTCAATGCCACGACGTCCCCCCGTTCGTACTTCTTCCGGAGCTTGACGGAAAACCGGTCGAAGAGGACTATGTCCCTCCAGGGTGAATCATCCGGGTTCAATGTAGGCTAGCTGGCATGGGCTTTTAAGTCATTTGCGGGGAGACGTCGTATGTCAGGTATCACGCACCTGCATGCTCCGTCCCTTGACTGATTTGATGTTGAAGCCATACTCCGTCACGAAGAGCCCGAGAGGCAGCCAGACAAGTGCGGAGAGGAACCACCGGAGGCGGGGCTGTCGGTTGAGGTGATCACGACCAGACTGGCGGAGTGCGGCCCATCTTGCGCCTGCGAGTCGGATGGTCTGCATTCGGAGAGCCAGGGCAAGTCCGGATTCAGAGCAGGTTTATGACATATGTACAGTAGAGGCAGGAACGAGCGAGGAGAGAGATCGGGCAGTCCCGGACCGTCCTTGCCGAAAGGCGTCTAAAGAGGTGTATAAGAAGTAAGTTAATAATAATAATAAGTTGGGAGAGAAAAGAATTCTCTTTGTCGTGAGCGGCCACAGGACGTTGCTGATAGTAGGACATTTCGTCCAGCAAGCATCGGACTGTGCACTGGTAACGAGCGTTGCTTCACAGCGACGTGACAGACCAGTGACCGCGGCTCAGACCCAGACAGATCCAAGGCCGCGAAGCTCACGCCGCACAGGACGTCCTTGCACATCCGTCTTCGTGAGCGGGCTAAGGTCTGAGCATTCCAGTTCCCTGGAGCGCTGCTATCTCATTGCCAAACGGTCGGTCGTCTATGGGGACGGCCGGTTGTAATATGGGGTAGTATCTGCAGATCGGTCCTAGACGGACTCGGGCGTGATGCTCGTCCGACGCAACCAGATATGCAGCTGCGTTCGTATCGAACGGTTGAGAGGCGAGGTCTCTCTATACTCGTCTCGAAAAAGGCTTTGAAATGCGTCGTTGGAACACGGGTCTTGTCTTGATCGCCAACCTTCTCCCGTCCAATGCGCTGGGAGAGTCTTCTGTTGCTCCCGGTGCCGCTGGCTTCGAGCTTCGCAGGCGGCGAGCGAGGGGTTGCGCGGTCAAGCACTCTGTAGGCTCTTTAGTGCACTTCGCGGCTCGCTCGAACCATTGGTTGCCTGAGCGAAACTCGATTCAGACTACTCTCGATCTGTCTGTTCCCAATTTTTTCCATCTCCTTGCTCTTCGAGAGCATCTACTACTATTCATGCTCGGCGAAATTGCTTGTCATTAGCACAGTGCGTGTTCAACTTCATTCGTAGATCCAGTGTTCATCCAACTATATGCAGGAATCTATAACTAGGGGCGGATGAGGGGTCAGGCTGGGGTTGGGATTCCCGCTCCTCAGATTCGTGAGTCTTCCGCTCCAACTTTTGTATGTCAACTACTATGGCATGGCATTTGATGCTTAAACATAGCATAGTAGTATGCTCCAATTATTGTGACGGAATGAATGAGATCCGTTGCGTTCAGGGGTGTGCTATGACGGACATCCGCAGTGTAGTCAGGACTATATAATAGCTTTCAGCTCAGAATCTCCCTCATGTTCTGCTCGTTCGTTGCTAGACCTGGGAGCAGTACCCCGCCCCCTCCCAGACAGATCGAAGGCCGCAAGCTCACTCCGCACAGGGTGCCACTGCGCATCCTCCCTGGTGAGCGTTGTCCGTCTGAACCACCCAGGTCCCCATGGCAGAGGCCAGAGGTTCTAACGAACCATGGCCTGAAAACTGATGCGGATGACGTCCGCTGACTACTATGTGCAGGAGGTGCGCGATTGAGCGGCAAGTGCCCTGCCAGACCTCATCCCCTTTGCCTCAGTCTGGGTCTGAAGGGATTCGTTTTCTTCTGTGACTCTCCAGGAAGGCATGCGTTCGCATGACCTGGTGCGGCTGGGCGCATAAGGGGATGCAGCGCTATACGGGCACTTCGTCGTTCTTTGGTGTAATTAATCCGCGGCTCGCGAAGGCCCCGACTCCCTGGCTGGGTGAGTCAGATCAATGACCTTCGCGAACTCGCATCAGACTACTCTCGGTCTGTCTGCTTTCACCCAAATTTTCCCGCTCCGTGCTCTTCGCGAGTGCAGTTCTGTCTCCTTTTTGGAGGTATTTGCGAATATCGCATCCCAGATGATGTCGTGTAACATGACAACCGAATCGAATACACCTGTCGTATGTGGAATACTACTACTACATGGGCTTCCATTCTAGGATAACCCTTGCACAAAACCGTTGAATGGAAGGATCACCCGGATATATCGTAGCGGAAGTGCCAAAGGACGTCGCCTGCCACTTTGTTTCCAAGGGCGTTCAGAGTCTTCAATATGACTTTCCTTGACTGGTCACCATTGTTCGTCCATTGATCCGCCTCCTGTACGCCCTCAAAATTAGGTTTCATGCCTAGAAAGAGGTTTGAAGAAAGGAAACTCACACTGAGCGGCTCCACCGTGATCACGTTGTGCTGAAAGCCGACGACGGTCCGCGCGCTACTCAGCACCTCGATCGCGACCTCTCGTGGGGGTTCTGCAAAACCCTGAAGTCAATGCGGGCTTGACTCTGAACAGCGGAGGTAAGAAAGCGCCTCGCACCTGCCTCGGTCGTGGGAGCAGTCAGACAATGTTCCTGATGGGCGAAGGAGACATAATGGTTCTTGTCCAGGAGCGGACGGATCTTCTCCAGGGGGAACCATTCATACTCTTCAGGATCCAGCATGTACGTGGGCGAATATTCGCTCTTGTACCGCATCTTCACACAGGTGTGGACATAGAGCCCTGGATGCGAAGGAGGCCGTCAATCTGAATCCAGCAGCCGCATGAGACGGAAACAGCTGTCCTTACCCAGGTAAAGGAGTTTCATGTCGGTGAGTCCAGCCGCATGCATTTCCTTCACGAGAGATACTTCTCGCATCGCGCTCAGCTACAAATACGAAACGTCAGTACTACCTTGTGGGGGAATACAGCGCGGTTCCTGCCTTTCCCATGGAGAACTTCTCCCACTCCTTCTCGTACATGAAGTAAACGCTAGACACGCAGTTCGGGGTGATGTCGAGCACGCTCATGGCCACGAGCTTTCCGTCTACTCTGTGCAGTTGGTGGTATGACCCGTAGTATTGGGGGAGTCCGGCCGGCCTTCCTGAAGGATAACCTATTACTTGCAGCTGTTGGCGGTTGGTAAGTCAAATCATCAAACTCGACTTGTATCGATAAAAGCCCGACAGGCGAAAGTACGTACGTACCACAAGCGGCGACTTGCACAAGAAGCGAGTGAAGCCTCTAGTTGTGATATCGTCCTCATTGTGGATATTCTTCTGGTAGCTCTCGTACAGAGCGAACTTCTCTCTCGTGAAAGACGATTGCTCCAAAACAACCTAGCCGGACAGTCAGCGTCGTACTAGTATGTGATAACGACAATGCGATTGCGAACCTCGTATTTATGAGCTGCTTTCTGCTCCCCAAGAACCATAGATTCGACGGCACGTATGTCGTCTGTGAGCTTGAATTTATGCTCCTCTTTCGCCTTCCCTTTTGACTTTCCCTTCGTTGACGTCCTGCTGGCATCGGTGAACACTTGTCTAGGATGAGCGAGCGCAACAGGTTCATACCCGTCACTTCCTTTCACGGGGAAATCTTGGTCCTTCTGGTCTCCATGCATAATGAAGCGGTTGAACCTGGTCATATCATGAGCAAACTGTCCTGCACCCTCAGCGCAGTGCACCATAAACTAACTTATTGACCACCTTCCGCTGGCTCTTCGAAGGCGCGCACTGCAGCGCGTCCAACCTAGACGACGAAGACGTCAACCACCACCACTCATTTCCGCACGTCCCCTAAAATCTTACCTGATTGTATACTGAGGGCAGCACGACCGCTTCAAGTCCGGTTTGTAGAAGTAAGTCCCCGATCGCCTCCAACCACGGTCCATCATTTCCTGATATACCTGCGAACAACCAGTAGTCAGTCCAGCGACGAGGTCCTTCCCCAGAACTGCAACAACGTAGTACCCGACAGCTTATCACTTCCGCGACGCCCTCCGCGGCATGGTAATTGGTTGGGGCCTCACTACGCTGCCCGGGAGGCCCGCAATAGCCACAAGTAGAGTTGCGTGGTGGTAGCGGGCTGAAAACGGTCAGGGGCTCCTGCGTTGCCATTCGGATCGCCTTGAACGTTGACGTCTACGATAGGTCTATGTGGACGACGGAGCTGCAGCTCTTTGGTGAGGTGGCAAGCGATGCGATCCTTGAGTCCAGGTCTCTTGCTTGAAGCTGGAAGAGGTTGAAAGCTGTGCTACGAGGCTTACGACAATGCATTCAGCGCTTAAGCTTCAGCTTCCGATCGTGCGAGATCTGAACGGAGAACGGATTGCATAGAACCGACAACGTACGCTATAGAAAATAGCTCAGGTACACCAATACCTCGCCGGCGAGCTCAACTTTTTTTTCTACGCCACCAGCGTCATGACAGCACAAGCGCTACGAAGGTATGTCAGGAACATATAGATACAAAATTAGTAACAGTGTGCAGTGGGTGCGTGGTATTACATGTGTGATGCCGAGATATGTACGTAGTTGTCTTGAAAAAGCATAAGGCATGAGCGCGGGCATTATATCATATCGGTATCCTGTGTGCACCCATATGCATCTGAACCAGTGAAGTGGCAAGCGGGAACCACGATCATAACGGCAAGAAGTCCATCCGTATCCAAACCCAGAACGTGACAGTGAAGGCCGCCTAAGAGTGAGAATCCCTGCCTGCCTCTATCCCCAACCGTCCCAACGACCGAACCGCCTGAACTCGCGCAGGATACACTCCCGTCCGGGTTTCTCCTCCCGCTCCTTACCTTTCTCTGGTCTACTGCCAAAGGAGGAGCCGCTGTATGATCGAGGGCGCGTCATAGCCATGGACACCGTCTTGACGCTAGGCGGCGATGTCGATAACGGCCCGGGATCTCGAAGTGATGGAGCTGGTGGTGGGACAGGCGAAGGGGAATGTGACGCTGGTGTTGCAGAAGAAGACGAGGATGTCGGCAAAGATAGACGGTACCAGCCCCCGGTGTAAGTCAGCGCGACCAGCTGATGTTCGACGGGCACTGCTCTCCCGTGTTCCACCTGCTCTTCTGGAGAGACCTGGATCCAGCCTACAACGCACTTCTCTTCATCGACGACGTCTGCGGTTGGCGACCTCGTGGGCTGACCGGATATCGATATGTGGGATGTCTGTGATGGGATCCGATACTGCGCGTACGACCATTCCGAGTCGAAGTACTTCGGAAGGGGCACATAGGACGTGAGAGATGAGAGGGTGGATTGCCGGTTGCTAGAATAGCGTAACAACGTAAAAATGAGATAACACGCCCACTCATGAGGTGCGGGGGAAAACTCACGCAGCTCCGGAACCGGCTGTAAGGGCGAATACGTGCACGGTTCCCTTATCACTCCAAACGCACACCTCGCGTTCGTCAGGACGGAAGGCGACGCCATATATCTCGGCCTTGTCCGAGCCTCTCCGAAGCTCCCTGAGCAACTTCCCGTTACTCGTGTCCCATATTCGAATCAGAGTCCCTCGCGAAGAAGTGGTAGCGAGCATACGGCCCGAGGGCGGCACGGAAAGCGTGCTCAGCGAACTCTCGTGAGCAATGATTATTGTTGGCGGTGGTTTAGCCGGATTTGGTGGTGGGCGTGGGGGAGGCGCGGAGGACGGGGGGCCGATCGGTTGAGGGGGAGGACAAGGTGGTAGCTGCACGAGCTGCAAGTGTCCCATCTGGCGTCCGGGAATGGCTAGCAGCGTAGAATGGGTCGCGGTCGCAAGCGCGAGCAGGCCTAATCGTCAATGGTCTCAGATCAACCCATCATAGTAACGCAAGTTCAGCGTGATACGCACCCCGGACATTGTCACATGTGTCCCACTCGCCGTACCTCTGTACGGTCTCCCCCACCTGGAACACGACGACCCGCCTGCGCAGCGCGACCGCGAGCCATCCGCGCCGACAGGCTAGTCCTCTAACCTTCTCCCTGAACTCCAGCTCTGCGATCTCGTGCGCGATCGCATCGTCCCACAGTATGACCTTGTTCGGAGGGTAGCGCGGACTCCTACCGCCGCCGACGAGGAACAGGAGGGACGAAGTATGGAGGGGCACGACGATAGACAAAGTTCCGCCGACGATCTCTGGAACGTGCGTTAGACAAACCCGACATCCGGGCAACGACGGGTGCACATACCGCGTTTCCGGAGGAGCTGCAGCGGCCATGTGCGATAGACTGCGAATCCGGCCTTGGTGGAGGTGGTAAAGATGCGACTCTCGGGGTCGAAGCGTGCGTCGAAGATGAGGACTGGGTCTGTCGCGCTGATTGAGTGCCTCGCAAGATTCATGTGTTGGTGGTTGCGGATGAGAGGGCAGAACACCCTTTCTGCGCCGTCTGCATGCTGCTGCTATCCCTCAAGTGCTGTCACGTGAGCCTTGCTCAGAACAGGCATCCTGTGGCGTCATGGCTTCCGAGTGTGGACCGTGTTCGCGGGCTTGGAGGGGACGACCAAGAGAGGACGGTATAAAAGCAGTAGATTGTACATTCCGGAGATCAATGAATAGAGACACAAGACACAGATGCGGTCAAGTAAGCCATACATCGTAGTACGCCGGATATGATGTAGGCTACAATGGCGCCTACTAATACAAGGGATAAATTGAGCGTGTCATACATATGCATTCGTCCCAAACCCAGTAACCCGACCCTTTGTTAACACATCCCGAACCGTTATATCACCTTCCTCCTAGCAGGTAGCTCCTAGGGATACAGCTTCGCCGTAGACCCTTAACCGCGCGATTGAGTAGACGCGGTGCTCGCCGCATAAGCCGGTGCGCTGGCGAACGCAGACCGCCCATAGGTCGAGGACGTCGAGTTGCGGCTCGCCACCTGCGACCGCGGCGTGCTCTGAACCTCGCCGCGCCACGACTTGGGCGGCCGGAGGTCGACGTCCGCGAGCTGCTGGCGCGCCACCTTGAACTCGAGCTCTTCCATCTGGTTCTGCGCGACGATCGCCGCCTTGGCCTCCGCCTGCCTCTGCAGCTCCGCCTCCGACTCGTCGGAGAGGTAATCGGTGAAGCCGCCATCGGATATGACGGTGGTCTCCGAGCTGCTGCCGCTACTACTGCTCGAGGCGCTGGACGAGAGGCTCATTTTCTCGACCTTGTCGGTGACCGCTTCTTCGATCGTGCTCCCACGCCGCGTTGAGGCGGTCTCCGTAAGACGTTCTGCGGCAGAAGGGCGAGTAGGTGCAGGTGTCTTATCCTGAGGCGGGTTGGACGAGGGAGTGGCACTGGTCGTCGAAAGAGCAGGGACCGTGCGACGACGCTGCGAAGTCTGGTCCGCACTGCCCTTGTTCACGGGCGCAGAGGCTGTGATCGAAGAGATGGATGGGCGCCGCTGCTCCGAACTTCGACGGGTCACGGTCCCAAAGAGCTCAGCAGGCTTGCGCCCGGGAGAGTTCTGGGAGGTGTTCTGGGCGGTGTTCAGCGGGTCCGGACGTTTATCGGCGAAGACGTCCATTGCAGAGCGCCGACTGCTCTGATACTGGTCCATGGAGGACGCGTTCGGGAGTGACGACGGCGTGGCGTCGCCCCCGCTGCGAGGAGAGAGCGATGCATTCACTTGCTGCGGGCTCCCCCCGGACCCGGAGCGGCCCTTAGTGGGGATAGCTACAGGGTTGGTCCTCGTAGCAGGCGACGCCTCGGCTCTCGTTGGGCTTGCGACATTGTAGCTGGATCGCCTGGATATGCCTGGAGCAGCAGCGGCAGCGGTAGCCTGCACGCTTGTGCCACGCACGCTTCCAGTGGGAGTGCAGAGGGGAGGGGTTCCCCGCGGTGATGTCTGGCCCACATAGATGCCGTCGAGAATCGACTTGATCTCTTGTGGGATTGGGAGACGATGCACAAGGCTGACGGCGGGCCAGTCCGCAGCACCGATTAACTTAACTTCCTGGGGATTCGGTGGGCGGCAGCACCCCGGCCAACCTGGGTTCTGGTAGCCTGCGCGGGGAGGTGGCGGGGAGGTCTTGGCCCACTACAAGGGCGAAATAGTTGAGAGGGAGGCGATCGACAAGGAACGGGGAGCCGACGGCTTACCTTGCAGAAGCCGCAGCCTTGGAATGTCTGCACTGTGAGTCCGATCTCTGGTTAGACCGCACGGCGATAACGGAAGCAAGGGCGAGGGGGACCTGACCCTCAGCGTTCTTGAGATATATCACATCATGGCGGGGATGGTTTGCAGAGTTTCGGCAGACCTCCTTGACGTGGGGACACCTGGATAGGCGAGATGTGGGCGCCAGAGGGAGAATGGAGAGGGAGAGGAAGTATACCTGGCGGCGCTAGGCTTGAAGACCTTGCACATTGGGCAAGTGCTAGTGGCTTGCTGAAGTGAACCGACTGCATAACACATGACTGATACGGGGGCGACGAAGAGGGCCAGAGAGCGACGAGGAGAGAGAGAGCAGGGAAGGATCGGACGGCGGAGGGAAGGCCAGAAACGGGGGCCAGAGTATTTGTACTGCGAAGGGAGAGGAAGAAGGCAAATGCATGCGGTTCCTGTTCACGTAGCTGATCAAGTCCATTTAGGCGAGCCGTATAGGTTGGCATGATAAACTCGGGAAGTGGCAGGAGAGAAAGTCTGGCTGGCTTGCGAGAGTGCTTCGAGCTGGTAAACGGTGGTTCTACGCAGCTTGCAGACGTGCATGCTTCCTTTCTCTGTCCCTCTCTGCCTCGAGGCGGCAGCATGCACCTCGTCTCACCATACCATCAGCCGCATTTCCCTTAGATTTCACTTATCCCCCCAAAATTCAGGGCGCATACCGTTACGTACTGGGCATGGAACAGTATGTTGGTAGCATTGCAGGAAGTGAAGCTGGGCAGGGCCGAGCGTGAGTGGCTCGCTGGGGGTAGCAACGCAGGACACGACGTCTGTCTGCAATGGAACAAAGTCGGGACGGGAGCACAAGACATGGATTGTGGGAGGTATGTCCTCATCCGGGACTTATCGCGCGACTATGACGCAGTGCTTGGGTCTTGCCAAGTCCCAGGCCCAGGACGCGGAGCGCGGACCCGGAGTGGTGCGCACCGCCTCACCCAACCGTGGTCTTGGTTCCATTTACGAGTTGGCGAGCGGTGGGCAGCCAGCAACTATCCTCTTCCCCCTCCTCCCATCTCGCACTCGCCATGGGTAAATCGCAGAGCAAACTCTCACCAGAACAACTTGCCGATCTCCAGAAACACACCTACTGTGCGTGCGTCTCCTTCCACAAGCCCTGACACTCACAGGACATGCCTTCCAGTCGATAAGCGAGAGCTGCAACAGTGGTGCGTTACGCGCTCCCCGATCACGATGTATCTATCTATTCTCGTCTTACGCACACCCCGTCCTTTCCGCCTCTTGCGCCATCTGTTGTACCCAGGTACAAAGGCTTTCTCAAGGACTGCCCCTCCGGTCAGCTCGACAAGGCCGAGTTTGGCCGAATATACAAGCAGTTCTTCCCCTTCGGAGACCCTGGCGAGTTCGCGGACTACGTCTTCAATGTTTTCGATGAGAACAAGAACGGGACCATTGATTTCAAGGAGTTCATTTGTGCACTGAGCGTGACCAGCCGCGGTCGGTTAGACGAGAAGCTCAAATGTGAGTAGCAATGAGTACATCCTCGGACGCCTTTCCCCGCCCGCCACACTGACGCTCATACACGCTCTAGGGGCGTTCCAATTATATGACATAGATGGGGACGGCTTCATCACATACGCGGAGATGCTCCAGATCGTCCAGTCGATATACAAGATGACCGGTCAGATGGTGAAGCTACCTGTAGATGAAGACACGCCGGAGAAGGTGAGTCTGACGATCTTCCATCTAGCGCTCCTGTCTTATGAAGGCCTTCTTCGTCATTTCCCGGCGTAGCGGGTCGACAAGATATTCCGCAACATGGACAGGGATAAAGACGCGAAGCTGACGTACGAGGAGTTTGTGGAAGGAAGTAAACAGGATCCAACGATCGTGCAGGTGTGTCACTCTCCACGTCCGATGTCGGGGAAACCAACACAAGAGTTGCCACCCTAGGCTTTGTCACTATACGACGGACTTGTTTAGTAGGATCGGCATGTGGTTGTTGCCCGGCGATGTTGTGTTTTCGGTAAGTGGACAAGCATGCTACCGAACGCCGCCAAGTGGCCAGAATCACCTGTCCTGTTTTCAGGTTTCTCTGGGACGATCATACTATTCGTGCGCCGGCGGCAGCTATTTGTATCGCGAAGTTGTACGAGCTATATTGATGTACGTTGGTGTTCACATGGTCCGAGAAGAATGTACGTTTGTATCATTATCGATAAATTGCGACCTATTCTGGAACTACTTCTCATCCGCAGGTAGCCTACCATACTTCTTGAGAATCCTCGTGTCGACATCCTTCGCGATCCACTGGTGCAACCCCTCGGAAAATTCGAGGTTGTCACGCTCTGCCTTGAACAGCTTGTTGTAGTCCTGGGCCTGCCCCGGCTGGGCCGCCGCCGCCGCAAACGGCGTCGCCATGTCTCGCGACGAATCCGCAGCTACATGCGAAGAGAAGGACGGGAACCCATGCGTCTTTCAGCCGGCTATTACGGGACGATGTGAAGGAAAGAGACGCACAGTTCTCGCCGCCGAGGATGAGCCGGTACAGGCCATTGAGCCCGAAGAAGTTGAGGAAGTACCACGACAGCGACGACACCCATCGCACATCCATGTCAGGGGTTTCTACCCCGCGCTGCAGCATGCTCTTGAAGCCCAGGGTGAGCGGGAACGGGAGCTTAACTGTGGCAGATTGAATGGATGGTGGATAGCATCGTGTGGAGGTCAGCATCGGGAGCAATGGGAAGGGCGGATATTGCATTTCCGTGCGACGGGATGCGGGGAAGACGAGACACAGGGAATGGTGTGACGAGAGGGCGGACGGACTCACTGAGGACGAAGCCTTGGAAGAAGAAATTGATCCAGCCCATGATGACCATCTGCGGCACCATCATCACCATCTGCGTCTTCATGCCCGCCATCATCCCGTCCATCGCAGCGGGGTCGGTGAGGGGGTTCGGCGGCGCGCTGGCACCCGCGTCGCCGTTTGAGGGCCCGTCCTTGAGGTAGGTGCCGTCGACAAACGCCTGAGAGAGGTGTTGGGAGATCGCCTTGTAATAGGTTAGTGGCAGTGGCGAATTGGCGGACGTCGTGCGGAGGATCTGTGACCGTACGAGGGCACGTCTGCACAGAAGTCCCGGCGGAGATGTGAGGCTGCACGCGGGATGGTGCTAGTGGCAGACGTACTGTTCCCGGACGGCATTTCTGGGGAGCTTCTTGGGTGGAGACTGAAGCAACAGTACGATGTAGTGCCGCAGGATGCCCACGAGGATCTACGGCGTCCAGGTTGAGGTTAGGACTGGGGTGAAGGAGCAGCAAAGAGCAGTAGCACGCACCATGACCACGGTGATTGGGAACAAGACCCAATCCCGGATTTGGGGGTCGAGATACAGTGAGACTCTGCATGGCGAGGCATCTCAGCAGCAAGCGTAGTACGACCAGCGTCGTCGTGAAGCCAGGATTTGGACGTACGTAGAGCTTGACATGTTGGAGGTCGAAGGCACAGTTGGAGGCCACCGGCAATGTCCGTGGCCGTGTACTCAACGCTCGGCGCTCACGGTATCGGCGCTTCTTTAACCCTGCAAGAGCGTTTGCCACCCCCATGCCGCGTTGGTGCTCAACACACCTGACGCACTTGACGTTATTTCAACTATCAAATACTCAGGGACGAAAGGGAACGAATGCCCACGGACACGCACATCACTTTGTACAGAGAAACTGGGCGTAAATAGTATTCCAGAAAGGCTTTGAATAAGTTAAACTTGAATTGATACAGGCGTGAAATACAATGGTCATCATCTCCGACTACGCAATGTGCACCACCTGGTAGTTGAAGTTGCACGTGCTACTCGTATCTGACACGACGTCCTGCGTGCTGCTGCCGGCACCAAGAACGTTCCCGCTCGCACCGACGAGCTCGACCTTCTGCGCACCCGTGCTGATCGCTACGCCCGCCATGTTCAGACCTGCAGTCGTCGCCAGGTTCGCGACGACATTGCCCCCGCTCGTCACCCGTATGGTCACCCCAGACGTGTTAGAGGGGAGGAGGACAGCGACGTTGATCTGGTCCCGCGCGTTCTCGGCCCCCTCGGGCTTGCCGAGGCTGTCGCCCGAGCACGACGCGTCCTTGAGGAGCGGCCTGTACCAGAACGCGCCGGCAAAGGCCCCGAAGGGCGTGATGTCGGCCGCGCTCGTCTTGCCCGCCTTGTATGCAGTGATGAACGGCGCGAGGACGGCCTGCCAGGCGGTGTGGTCGAACCCGTCGGAGTACGCCTGGATCGCGGGCGCGCCGGAGATCGCCTCGGGCCAGTTATTGCCGATGTAGTGGCTCTCGCCGGCGTCGTTCCAGGTCACGATCTCGACGAAGTCGGGCTGTAGCGCGAGCACCTGCTCCATGCGCTCGGGCAGGTTGAGCTCGCCGATGCGGTACCAGTTCTGGCCGGCGTCGATGTGCTTGAACTGCAGGGAGGAGAGCGCTGAAATCCAAAGGGATGCTGAGGTTAGTGGGGCGAACGCGAGAGGTGGGAAACGGCGAGCGTACGCATCATGTATAGCTTGTTCGCAGCGCGAGCGGCTTGAAGACCGGCTTGATCCTTGGAGTCGCTGACATTGACGAGACCCTCGTTGATCTGGGGCCAGGCGGACTCCCAGCTGAAGACGCCATCGACGACGGGGTAGTTGTTGAAGAACGTCGAATCGTACGTCGCGCCTCCGTAGTCGTCAAAGTCGGGCACGAAGAAGGGATTTACGCCCTGGCTGGACAGCACATCCTTGAACTGCTGCTGCCAGCCCTGGTTGGGGCTGCTCGCACCGAACGACTTCGCGCCGCCGTCGAACGTGCTGACGAATGGCCGGCCATCGTGTTGGTAGTACGCGGCGTTACTCTGGTACTGATTGAAGAGCGGAAGGAAGTCGGAGGGAGCGTTGATTGTGGTCATGTCGAAGGAGAAGAAGAGCTTGAAGCCGTTCTGGTTCGCGGCATCGAACAGGAACCCGACGGAGGCGTTGGTAAAAGGAGCGGAGGGCTGCTGCACGTTGAGCGCGAACGCGTCCAAGCCGAGAGCCTTGGCGTCTGTGACGTCCTTGATAGCTTCGTCCACGCCAGACATGCCACCAATCTGTATTATGGCGTACTGAGCATACGAGATCACTGGCAGGGGGAGAATGTGGTTACTCACGAGGTAGTGCGCGAACACATTCTTCAATTCTGCGTTTGTGCGGCCGACGAGGCATGCGAGCGTGCTGAGGGCGGCGAACGAAGAGGAGTGCAATTGGAAGCGCATGGTGGCGACGAGAGCCTGGCAGGATCTCCGCGTCGATCGTCTGCAGGAACTGAGAAGGAGTAGTTTAGAGGAACGGGTCGACGACGACTGGGTGCATATATACTTGGCGACAACATACTAGTCAGAAGACTCAGAACCATATTCCGGGGACCTGTGTATTACGAGAGTGTGGAGTCCGAGTCCGGCGATAAACCATCGTACCGGATGCGACTACGGCGATGCTTCGCCCATATGCATATTCGCAGTCTGCTTGTCAAAAAGAGCTTCGACATCATAGTCCATTGTTCAGCTCATTGAAGGAGCCGCGTCTATGTCAGCTTTTCGTGGCGTGGTCGTCATGATCAGTGACCCCAGTGAGATGGTGTGATGCGGTTCTGGACGTGTTACATGTCCGAAATCTGCAGAATGCGTATTCCCCAGTTTAACTAAGGCCGTGTGCGCGCGCAAGCGACAGCCCTCATGACAATGAAGTATTGTGGACGAGACGATGTGCAGCCTGTGACTCGAGAGACCCAGGGCCAAAATGCTGGTAGATTCTCGTGGATGGATCTGCAGAAGGCCATCGAGGGGGAGCCCTAAGTAGCTCGAGCAGGCTGACAGTACTACTGTAGTGATCTGCGGTCAACGTGCGGTGATTATGATCCTCGCTTGTTATTTACTCCGTCTTCAATCCATCTTACTTATGTAAGCGTCGAATTTGATTTGACTGTACCTTTGACACCTTCATCATTGTTTGCGCAAGCCTTCCTATGCTGCAGTTTGCAAAAGGCCTCCATAGTATTCGCTATTGCCACTCAGATTTCTGCTCCGACCATGATATATCTTGAAGCTTGCCATGGTCCATCGTACCGCCTCACCTGTGAATATCAATAGAGACAGCGTCGACGCTCGGTCCGGGACGTTGCCAGCGGGTGCGTCTCACGATGCGCTTACGGTACGTCCGAGTGCATTCCACATCGCGTGGCCCACGGATGTCGATGATGCTCGAACTCCGATTTCACCTAGCTTTGGCTGTGTCGACCGCCACCATTGGAACAGTCCAAGGCTTCTCAAGGCAATACAATGCTGTTGCGGTGCAACTGAGCAAATGGCCAGTTTGATCTGGATATTGTTGATTGTAAGTGCATATGTCTAGATTGAGCATGGTCCTGATCGCGACTTACAGAGCGGCGCCGACAGGATCCGACTCGTCCCAGCCCACAACATGGATAGCGTAAGCAGGCCTTTTGGGCAAGGCGACTGGGAGACGATGGCATCAGACCGTCATTTTGTCCGCCCGTATACGGAGGGTACGGAGGGCCATCGCAACACGAATCAACCAAGGGGACTTTCATGTATTGGTAGTGCGTTGAGGCGACAAACAAACACGTCGGTTTTTAGTACATTATAACGAGCCTTGACGCGGACGGTTATGCTGCGGTAGCTGTATACATAGCCTGTGGGGAGGTCAAAATGGTGAGAGATGATATGTTCGACATTATGCAGTGCTTGTTAGTGGTCGTCATAGCTGATGCTGTATTCGATTATTCCGTACGGGCTCTTTAGATGTCTTGTGTTTCCTGCTCACAGGAGACGACTCTCGGGATGGCCGGGCTTGCATGGGAGGAGACAGGCTTCATCGACGCCATGTCTACCGATCGAGCTTCGCGAAGTTGGACCACTGCCAACAGACGCCACAGACAGCATCCCTGTCTTGCCCGAGGACCGCCATCTGTCCTCGACGCGGCAGACTCTGAATGCACAGTACGTGCGTGTATCTATCATCTCGTAGACACTCATCAGCAAGTAAACAGGTCTCTTCATCTGCTTCTTGCAGCATCGAGAGGGAAAGCACAGGCCACCGTAGAATGCAGTGTGCTTCCATCTAGCTTGCATTATGGTCAACGGCAGCGAAGAAGGCGAAGAAGCCCCGCAGCTTCTGTGCTCGTTCAACGCGGCTACGGCTACCCGGCTCGAGCCGCGCGAGGATCTGCCAATGTCGGGCTTTGGCAGCGCCCATAAAGTCCGACCTGGTCAGCTCCTTCACTCTCCTCACTTTCCTTTCAGCCCCTCTCAAGACGAGTCGTCCGCGCCATCCGTCTACTACAATGTCCGACTTTTGCACGTTACCCTCATGCTTGGCACCCGTATCTGGCGACTTCCGCTGTCCTGATTGCAACGTTGCGAGCTATTGTCACCTGATACATGCGCTACTTGTGAGTTTAAAACATTGCTTTTATGCTAATATATGTGGTCATGGAAGTGATTGAAAGGATGCCGAACGTCACGTTCTCGAGTGTCCTGCTCCCAGCCAGCCCGCCGAAGTGCGCAAGATCAGCTTCCTCCTCTTCCCCCTCGACGCCTCCACCCCACGCATCGTCCAAGTCGATTGCCGCGTTCTCCGCAAAAGCGAGTCCGGCGGGGAGGAGGACCATGTCGTATATTAGCACAAGCTTCTTGGTGGCGGCCCCATTCACGGGCTCATTGCTCACTCCGTCGACCAAGCCCAGCCCATGTCGTCTAGCGCGCCATCCAGCAGACTCTTCCTCGCATTCGACTAACGCTTGTCCTCCGACGGAACTCGGCTACCGGTAAATCTCTGTACGCAAAACCTCACCGGTGGCCAGTCGCGCCAGTTGTGGACAGGCACCCTCGTCGGGTACCGCATCCGAGAGCCTGCGGAACTCTTCACACAGTTCTTGGATGTCAGCATGGCGGACCTGCTCCAGTTCGTCGCCTTCTTCAAGGACCATCACTGCTCTATCCCCAGAAACCCGTCGATTCGCAGCGTGGCGCCCTACGAGCTTCTGGCCATGTTGGCGAGGCAGGCCAGTCGCGCGTACAAGTACGTCTACTCCGACTTCAGCTCCACCGTGGCCGATTTTGTTGCCCGCGAGCGGACAGTGCCTCGCGAGTATCCGACTACGCCTTGTACTAGGGCTCAAAAGGAATTGGGCGCGCAGAGCGAGATGCTCAAGAAGGTCATCCAGGAGGAAGTGCGCGCTGCGATCTGGGAGACAGGGATCACCATCGTTGGTATTCTGTTGGGAGGTTACGCGTTGTGGCGCCTCGTGCTCTCACCATCGATTTCGTTCTTCCTAGCGGTGTTTATGTTCTTCCTTCGTGTATCGTTGACTTTGATGAAGCTCTTTCTCCGTGTACCGTTGACTTTGATGAAACTCTTTCTTTGGCCCTTGACTTTGTTCACATTCGCGCTGACCTGAATTATTAGGGTAATATTCCCGATTATACGGCTCAGATGTACCGATAGTCTTTCCTTCGACTTTGGCAATCTTTCAGACATGATCTCATCAGCGCTCACTGGGACCCGAAATACAAACGCCTTTCTTGTTCCAACGCCATACGGTCCTTTATTTTGTCTTCAATCATATAAGCAGCGCCGCAATGGGGACGAGGTCACTCCCCCTTCGACACATCCTCCCTGCGTTCGCTATTACATTTCCCAGATGGAAGACAGGAACGCTGACCTCTCAGACAACCCTTCCGGCCATTCCCACACGACTAGTACTATTTACTGCGCCTATCCCTCTTGCAGCGCCGTCGCGAATAGCCAGTTTCCTTGTCAGCGGTGTGAGATAGTGCAGTATTGTACCGCTAGCCACCAAGCTTTCGTAAGTAAGATGTCCGATTCCACATTCACATAAAGACTTACATATCTTCTCAAGGACCGTCCTCGCCACAAAGCCGAGGACGAGTGTTATCTTGCCACGCTCACAGTCGGAGATAGCGATGTAGGCAGCACACGTTCTGCGAATGCCCTGCTCTTCCCCGTCGACGAGTCGCATCCCCGACTGGTCAACCTCAACTGCACCATCCAACAGACAGACGCCATCCCCCACCCCCTCAAGGTCCTCCTCGTCCGTACCGACCCCCTCGAGCAATGCTCCATGACGTCCGAGAGCTCGCTCTACCTTGCGTTCACCACCGCAGTGCCCGCCGACGGGCCCGACGTCAACCTGTCCGCCCGCCAGCTCACACACGACGTGGCCGCCGTCCGGTGGCGCGGCAACCTCATCGGGTTCCGCGCCCGCGACCCAGACGGGCCGCACGGGGGGTACCTCCCGGCGACCATGGATGACCTCCCCGCGTTCGTCGAGTTCCTTGCCAGCTACCGCCCACCACGCTTCACCCGGCAGCACCTGGTCGACGACGCCACCGCGACCCCCTCCCGCTGGCAGCACCCGGGACGCGACCATGACTCGGCGGCGCACCGACTGCCAGCCGGCGAGATCGAGGACATCCTCGCGTACCACCTGGGCACGACGGTGCTGCCCCGCTTTCTACCCAACGTCGGCTTCACGCTGGAGCGCATCCCGATATTCGACTAGATGCTGGGCATGTGCCTGCCCCTCCCGAACGCAACGACTGGCAAGGGTCGGGGTGGTGGCGTGTACGCGTCGAGCCCTGCGTGGTCGGAGGTCACGGCCCCTGGAATGGCTCCGGAGACCATCGTGCCCCAAGAAGTGGGGTCAATTCTGGAGGAACAAGGGAACGTGAACGCGCCGGATGAACCGCTCCGTCCCGCAGTGCGGGAGGAGCTCGTTGGCATCATCAAGGACACGGATCGAAGGGAGGCAATTGAGGCGTTGATGGAGACCGCGCTCCGCCTGTCCAGCCAGGGGTTGTCAGCCCAGAAGGAGGCATTCGAGTCGTACGGCCGCGCGGGATGGAATGGCGAAGGCGGACGCACGTCCCTGAAGGCCATGATTTGCGTCGCGATTATCTTCGTTTTCCTCGTCGTGATGGCTGGTGGAGCGGGCTGGTGCTTCGGGTTTCAGTTCGGTCGGAACGGGACCATTCCCGACCCTCTTGAAAAGGTGGTCGGGTGGTCGGGGTCGGTCCTAGGCATTATCAAAGGTTAGAAGTGAGGCGGAGCTGACACCGGCGGAAGTCAGTCAAGGCCGCGTTCGCAGCTATGGGTTGAAGATGATGTCCAACACCTTATCCTATTATCATGATATTTGAGTGTACTCTAGTCGCGTCGACACGCCGCATGCCAAATGCATTAATGTCAATGGGTGTAGATCTCCAAGGGGGAGGGGCAAACCAGACGGGTTTGCAGCGCCAATCTGAATCACGAAGAACCCTCAGAGACATCCTTCTCATCGGTGCGTAGGTGGGCCTCGATGTCCTCGGAAACTTCCACAACATCATCGTCATCACCGACCGGATCCTCCTCCGGAAGGATGAGGTTCAGCACCAAGGCGATAAGCCCAGACATCAAGACTGCCGATCGGACTCCTCAGCATCAAGTCACAAAACAGTTAAGACATACGCACAGGGAGTTGAAAGTATGATAGTGATTGAGTCGAAGAGACCCTGGAGGCCTTTGTTCGGGTTTCGGACGCCGTCGAAGAGGTGCGTGAAGATCGTTGGAACCAGCAAATTGCCGATGCCGAATGACATGGCGGACGCGAGGATGAAGCGTTCCCTGCGAGTGAACCGGTTATACGACAGCACGCGGATGCCGGATATCGCAACGGTGGCGAACAGGAAAGTGGTGACCCCTCCGAGGACTGAGTTCGGTACTGCGTTGAAAGGGGATGAGTGTATGCGCAGGGATCATGTGAGTGGAAGGGCGCACTGGCTAAAAAGACGCCCGAGATCTTGCCAATGACGCCGAAGAGGATGAGGAAGCAGCAGCAGAAACGGCCGGCTGTTCGGTTCGCGCAGCGTGTGATCGCGATCACGCCATTGTTTTGTGCGAAGATGGACAGCGGTGTCACTGTAAACAGAGCCGAGAGGAATCCACCAATGCCATCGCTCTGAAGAGAAGGGATCAGATATGTCCCCAATGCGATGTCTTGTCGTACTAACCAACACGCCGCCCTGGATGCGGCTGTCAAACTCCTCGCCGACGACCGCGACACGGGAAACCTCTGCGGAGGCAGTGATGTCACCTATCGCTTCCATGGCAAGAGAAACTAGAAACCCATGTCAGAACGGGACTGAGGGACTGCTGACAAGCGCGACATACTGTAGACCGCTAGCATAGGAAGGATTGCCGGTGGGTATACACGAATCTTGAAGGTATGTACCCTGGGCAATCAAGGTCAAGAACAAGTGTTGAGCCAGAAAGGGTTCGTCCGCACCAAAGGAAAGTGATCGCAGGAGCGGTTTTAATGCTACTGCCGTCGATGTACCCCGCTGCTCCAGCGACGATGCATCCCACTGCCAAACCGACGATGATAGAGATGTTCTTCAGGAAAGGTGACCCGAACAGCTCCGTGAGGATGATGCTAATGAAGGACAGGAAGCCGAGCCCAATGAATTCGGGTGAACCCCAAAGAAGTGGACGAGGTGCGAGGGTCGTTGGGCAAAGCTGGAAGATACCTGAGGACGGGCGACTCATGCAATTGTTGGATCCTCCGCCCCAGTTAGGTATACCGGATGAACCAATCAGAGAGGCACCAATCATGACGATCACAGTTCCTGTAGCTCAATCAGTGGCGAGGAAAGAAGAGCATAGATATATTAAACCGTACCTGTGACCATAGGTGGGAATATACGCTTCAGGATACGAGCCGGAATGAATGACATGAAGATTTCCAGGAAGGCGCAAATGAGTGAAGTTCCTGCAGACAGGTTAGTGTGGATATGTTAACAGTACACATTCTCTATGCACCTAACACCATGCCGTAGGCATCTGGACAAGGTCCTCGCGTGACCGTCCCATCACCAGCTACCGTCGACGGGCACGTCCCGTCCGCATACATAGTGTTGAATATCTGTTATGCAATGAGATTCGGTACGGATTCCAAAATTCTGCATGAATACGCACAGCATTTGCAGTGCTGAGAGTAGCGAAACTCGTGCCCACGACAGAAATTAGGCCCGTGCCCAGATAGTATCCTCCAAATAACCTCAACCGGGACATCTGCACTAAGCTGAGGATGCCTACGACGGGATGGTATTAGCATGCGACAGTAAATTATGACAGGCTAATGAGAGACTCACCACAGCCGATGAGTGACGCAGAGATCATGTAGGCAGATGTCTCCGAGTCTAGGTTCAACGCGTTGGCGAAGATGATCGGCGGGGTAATCAACCCCGCGAGCATGGCCAGAGCATGTTGTAGACCACTTGCTGCAGCGAGGATAATGGGTAGGTCGGAGTCGAGTGCGTAGAATGGAGGGCCAGTCTTCGCCCGCTTTCCCCCTCGTTTCCAAGGAAGATTGGGCATGCAAAGCCAGGCGTAGTCATAGTCGCCGAGCCATCCGTGTCTCGTTGCGAGTTTCCACTTGATGCGCTTTACGCGACCTCCAAGACCCCATGCACGTTGCGCAGAAGGGTCTTGAAACTGAGAAAGCGAGGGAGGTGGGAGCTTCTCAGGCTGCTCATTTGTGACCGAGTGGAACGACATGGCAAGTTGGAGACGTGCGGGGGACCGAGTCGTCAAGAGGCCTAGGGACGGCGGTGGGATTCAGTCGAATTTCAACGGTACCTTTGCTTTGCCGTAAGGAACGTATATATATTGCAAAGCATGGCGCCCATCTGCGGTAGATTTTTGTCCGCGAAGAGATAAGCAGAGAAATGGTAGGTACGAAGAGCGATAAGGACCAGGGTTAAACAGTCTGGATCAATGCCAACCAGAGTGGCGGCGCTCTGCTTTTCGGCAACCTGGGGGCGCCTGATAGATACACCTCAGCGCTTGCTGCCGGCTCCGACCGCAGTTGACTACTTAGTACTTTACGGTACTTACTGCACCTGGTCTGGCAAGTCCCCCTCTACACGTCTCTCGTTTATCCTCTTTCCTGCTCTTCTTCCTCCGCATACATCCATTCTAAAGCTTTATTCCATACTGCTGTCCCCTTTACTAATCAATTGATTCCAATGGTCCCGATACTGAGCCTTGCAGGACACCTAGAGTATCTTGTTAGCGCGCCTGAAGATCCAGCAGATCGCGACAAACGCCTCCTCGACGAATGGGCTAGGTCTGTTATCCATTCGCTCCTGTTATCTTTTGGCTCACAATCAGATCGCAGGTACAACGCCACGGGGAGCAGTGCGTGGGGCTTGGCCTTGATGTGGTCATCGTCTCTTAGGCTAATGTATACGCCTAGCGACTTCATCCTCCGACGGACCGACCGAACTCGAGCAGGGCGAAGAATGGGACACAGTATTAGAAGTCCTGAAGGGATCCTCAAGTACTTCCGATCAGTCTTCACAAGGACCGTTGCTTTGTGCTATTCTGGCGTGTGTAAACTTCGAACAATATATTTATTTTCACCCATTTACCACTTTCGTCTTCTTCTCCTTCACAGGAAACCTGAACTCGAGCCCCTCCTTGCATCTCTTCTGACTCTTATTTCTTCTCCGCGGGCCAACGATACGATATCTGAGGAGCTGGTGGAGATGCTCGGCTTCGACAACATTGAGGTCACTATGCAACTACTTGAGAATCGTCAGGAGGCTACTCGGGAACTCTCCTTGTACTTGCAAGATGGCCAGCAGGATGCTCAACCTGCACCTGTGAACGGTAGAAGTAAAGGGAAGCAACGAAATGGTAGATTTCATGCTGACAGCGATCTACGCATTGAAAGCTCACATCCGTTGTGTGATACAGATGCATTCACCGGGGCCCTTGATCCAGAGGAAGCCAGGAGACGGATGGAGGACACCTTCCGTGCCAATGCGGAGCGCCCGCTCTTCACTGGCACTGCGGTAAGCAAGTTCTCTTTACATGCGGTGGTCATTGTGGCTTACCCGGTCTTGGTTTTTAGCACGATACCCCGGAGATGCTCCCTCACGTATATACCTCCGCCTCCATTATGCAGGGGAACATATTGTCACACCTTGGGCAACGTTACATGCTGCCCATGGGTACCACTCGACAACACAACGAGGTTTGTTCTACGAAGATAACCTCCTTCGCGCCTACTCAGACACCTATCACTCTGATTTTAGGAATATGAAGAGGTGACAGTACCCCCTGCGAGAACTGTCCCTCCACGGGCATCAGAGCGGCTGATATCCGTGGCCGAACTGGATCCGTTGGCGAAAGGTTCATTTCCGGTAAGATCTAGAACATGAGTTGTGGTCGTGTTGCTGACGGACCTGCTCACAGGGATATACGTCCCTCAACAGGATTCAGTCAATCGTGTTCCCAACGGCATATCAATCGAATGAGAACATGCTTGTATGCGGTAAGCTAGTTCCTCTCATGATATCGCATTGATTCTGATGCCTCGTCCATTAGCCCCTACTGGTGCCGTTAGTACCCTAGATGTTGGACTCGCCTTAGTGTGCACTGAACGTTCCATAGGGTAAAACTGATGTCGCCATGCTCGCGGTGCTCCGGGTTATCAGTCAACACTTGAATCCGTCTGCCCCCCCTGGCAACATGGCCGGCGCCGTCCAAAGAGACAAGTTCAAAATCATCTACGTGTAAGTAGCTCTTCCACGGTTTGTTCCTGCCTACAGCTCACGTTATTTTTAGTGCACCAATGAAGGCCCTTGCTGCAGAGATCACGCGTAAACTAGGCAGACGGTTGAGGTGGTTATCGATCCATGTGCGTGAACTCACTGGTGCGTCGAGGATTCGATATGGGGTTATATCGCTATTGAAATCTTGTCAGGTGACATGCAGCTCACGAAGCAAGAGATCAACGAGACACAAATTATTGTAACTACTCCTGAGAAGTGGGATGTTGTTACCCGAAAGCCTACAGGAGAAGGAGAGCTTGCATCGGTTGGTGTCATATCAACCGTATAAGCGTTCTTTTGGCACTAACACACTATAATTTTAGAAAGTAAAACTGCTCATCATCGACGAGGTCCACTTGCTCAACGATGAACGAGGTGCTGTCATCGAGACCATTGTCGCACGTACCCTCAGACAGGTGAGCCTATACATCTTCTGATTTTTTCTAGCTCGTGGGCTGAGTTAAGAATAGGTCGAATCCTCACAATCCGTCATTCGAATAGTCGGCCTTAGTGCGACATTGCCCAACTATATCGACGTCGGGGACTTTCTGAGGTTGGTGGTCTCCTTTGTCTGAGAGATGCTTTTCTTCTGAAATAAAAATGCAGCGTGAACCGGCAAATCGGATTGTTCTACTTTGATTCGTCCTTCCGTCCTGTACCGTTGGAGCAACACTTCATCGGCGTGAAGGGGAAGCCCAACAGCCTAACAGCGAAGAAGAACTTGGACAAAGTCGTGTACGAGAAGGTATCCGAGCTCGTTCAGGAGGGTCACCAGGTCATGGTGTTCGTTCACGCGCGGAAGGCGACCGTAAAGGCGGCCGAAGCAATCAGGGAGGCGGCCCAGCTCGATCAAACATTAGATGAATTCAGCTGTCAGGACCACCCGCAGTTCGAGTTCTTCCGAAGAGATGTCGGGAAATCGAGGAACAAGGAGATGAAGCAGCTCTTCGATCTTGGGTTCGGTATTCACCACGCTGGTATGTTGCGAGACGACCGAAACATGATGGAGCGAATGTTCGAGGCCCGGGCGATCAAGGTGGGGTTACATGGAAATCCGCGGAAATAGGAGAAACCAATTCTTTCGTAGGTTCTCTGCTGTACAGCGACATTGGCGTGGGGTGTCAACTTGCCCGCTCATGCCGGTGTGTTTAGACATGCGTGATCAGAGAACGTTGCTAATTCCTGCATTTAGTCATCATCAAAGGGACGGAGGTGTATGACAGCTCGAAGGGTGCCTTCACCGATCTCTCTGTCCTGGACGTTCTGCAGGTTTTCGGGCGAGCTGGACGACCTGGTCTGGAATCGAGTGGTGTGGGTTACATCTGCACAAATGAAGAAAAGCTCACACACTACCTGGATGCCGTTACGTCTCAAGTACCGATCGAATCTCAGTATGTGAACGTACCTTACTTTCCCTTGACTGGAGCTTATGGGCTTGACGTAGGTTCATTGCCGGGATGGTCGATGCCCTAAACGCGGAGATCGCACTTGGTACAGTAGCGAACGTGCATGATGCTGTGCAATGGCTCAGTTACACGTACCTGTTCGTGCGAATGAAGAAGAGTCCGTTCCAATACGGTAAGGGACAACTTTGCGCAGGTGGCAGGGGTCTGTTGATATGACTTAATTCTACGCAGGCATGCCTCGGGAAGAAGTAGCACAAGATCCGACACTTGTTGCCAAACGAAACCTCTTGATCACCGCCGCTGCTACTCAACTCGCGGCAGCCCGCATGATTGCGTTCGACCGCGACACCGGAAGCCTTGTTATTACTGACCTCGGACGGATCGCCGCGAAGTACTACATCCGCCACAAGTCGGTTGAAATCTTCATCCAGCAGTTCCGAGAGAAGATGACCGAAGCGGACGCCCTGGCGATGTTATGTGAGAGTACAGAGGTCCGTCTGCTGTGCGAATGAAACGACAGCGCCTCAACTCACCGTTATCACAGTTCAACCAAATCCAAGTCCGCGAGAACGAGGTGGAGGAACTGAAATCATTCATGGAGTTTGTGCCATGCAAAGTCAAGGTAAGATGAGAATTGTTGTAGACGTCCGGGTTGTCTGATAAACCATGGACCCAGGGCGGGACCGACACTAGTGCAGGAAAGGTCAACATCCTTTTACAGGCTTACATTTCAGGACTTCGACCAGAAGATTTTGCGCTCGTTTCCGATCAGGCATACTCGGCCCAAAATGGTGGCCGTATCGCGCGGGGTCTCCTCGAGATTGCAATTTCGCGCAAATGGGCAAATGTCGCCTTTGTGCTCATGGGCATCAGCAAAGCCATCGAGAAACGCTTGTGGCCATTCGACCACCCGCTTAAGCAATTCGAAGGGCTGAAAGCGGAGACACTGCACAATCTAAACCGCTGGGCCGATGAATACGACGTTTCTGACCTGGCAGAAATGAGTGCTGAAGAAGTGGGCAAGCTCATCCACCTCAACGAGAAGCATGGTGCCGCCGTGCGAAACGCCGCCAAGCAATTCCCCACTGTTCGTATCACTTACAGCCTACGCCCCTTGGGTGCCGACGTTTTGAAGATCGCCGTCAAAGTCGAGCGCGCCTACAACTGGAGCAGCAAGGTTCACGGCACGGTTGAACCATTCTGGCTATGGGTCGAGGACCACGAAGGGACGAACATCCTGCAGCTTTCCCACCTCATATTCCGACAGACGACGACGTTCGTGGACGTCGACTTTGTCATCTCAGTGCCAAAGGATAAGCCGCCACCTTCTGTGACAATACGGTACGTCTCGGACCGATGGATGGGTGCAGAAGAAGAGCTGGTGGTATCCTTCAAGGACCTCATCATGCCAACTTGGTCCGAATCGCATACGTCCCGCCTCGATATCCCCTTCCTTCCACTCTCAGTCCTCCGAAACCCCCCTCTTCAAGACGTATTCTCTCACAGAGTGCACGGCCTGAACGCCATTCAAAGTCAAGTCTTCTGGAGCATTGTCCAAACACGATCACATGCACTGTTCTGCGCACCCACGGGCTGTGGTAAATCTATTATTGGCCAACTGGCAATATGGTGTGCAATGTTTTATTAGCGTGCCTCCACACGTATGCTCATGACCTCTACGTAGGGAAACTCTTCGAAATTCGCCGAATGACGCATGGGCACTGGTGGTGGCGCCTCGAAGAAGTGTCGCTTTCGACCTCCGGGCTGAACTTCGCTCGGCGATAAGAGCGACGGGCATCTCGGCCGAGCTTGTTGGAGCAGACCATCTCTTCGACGCACCCTCGAGGCGCAGCGTTAGAGTGGTGACTGCATCGGACCTCTTCTCGGCACTTTCGCGGCGCCCGAACGTCAAGGAGGCTCTATCGCGGTTACGTCTGGTGCTATGCGAGTGCCTGGAGCTGCTTGATGCCGTATACGAGCTCGGCGTATCATTACTCCTACACGCAACGCAAGCATATCCAGTGCGCTTCGTTGGCCTATCTGGCTCCCTCAGCGACCCCGCCGACCTGGCAGCGTGGCTGAACGTGGACCCGTTGGCCCTGCATAGCTTCCGGCCGAGCGATCGCGACCAGGCCCTCACGGTCGCGACGCACACGTTCACGATCCCGCAATCGGCCGCGCTCTTCAAGGCCATGGCGAAGCCCGCGCACGCCGCGATCCGTGCCGCCCCAGGAGAGCCCGCCATCGTCTTCGTGCCGTCGCGGAGCCAGTGCACGCCCGTTGCGCTAGACCTCATCACGCAGTGCGCGCTCGAGATGCTCGCGCAGGGCTATCTCCCGGATGACGTCTCGATCGAGCGGCTGGAGCTCTACCTCGCGCGATTGCAGGACTACGACGGGCTGAAGGACTTCATTACGCGGGGTGTCGGGTTCTTCCACGACGGGATTGCGAAGGCGGACGGGCTGCTGATGCTCGAGCTGTACGCCGAGGGGCTCGTCCGGGTGCTCATCGTGCCGCGCGACGCGTGCTGGACGCTGCCTGTGCGCGCCGTCACCGTGGTGGTGATGGGCACGCAGTACGTGTACGTGCCGCCCGGGAGCGACGAACGCCAGATGCGCGACTATCCGCTCGAGGAGATCGTGCGTATGCAGGGGAAGGCGGTACGACACGGTGGCGCGGGGTGGTTCTATCTGCTCTGCCAGACCGAGGGGAAGGACACGATCACTCGGTTCCTCAACGACGGTCTCCCGCTCGAGTCGAAGCTGCTCGAGACGGACACGCTGCGGTCATGGTACAAGGACAGACGAAAGGATGGGATCATCGCCGAGAAGCAGCAGGCGGTTGACGTGTTGTCGTTCACGTTCCTGGCGCGCCGCTTGGTGAGCAACCCGGCGTATTACGACGCGCGGTCGACCGCGGTCAATGAGCTCCTGTCGAGAATAGTGGACACGTTGGAGGCGTAGACGATGCATTGTATGACGATACGTAATAGTCAGCAACCTCCCCAAGAGTGTAGCGATAACGACGCCTTCTATATATCCGTCTATCTAACTATCCGTACGACATGATTTCTCAACTTCTGCGGTTGGTCCGACCGGTGACCCAGTATAGGAAAACCAGCTGCGGGTCATACGAGGTACTTCTTGAGGTTCTGCAGGCGCTCCACCGCATGCTTCAGCGTGTCGACGTCCTTGCAGAACGCGAACCTAGCGTATGCCTCGCCGATCGACGTGTGCTCTTCGCAGTAGAACTAAGGCGCAGACGGATAGTAAGCGTGTGTGTATGAGCTGATAAAGGTACAAGCCATACCTCGCTAACAGGGATGGAGGAAACGCCAACCTCCATTGCGATGAACCAACATGCTCTGCGTAAACACGATTGCAAATTCAGTGAAGGGCTACGCGGGCGCAGAAAGGCGGCCTGACTAACCGGAAGTCACGCCCTCGATCGAGGACGCTCGCAGGGAATGGATAATCATCAGGCCACTTGACGTTACGGATGTCCTGCGCGAAGGTTCAGTCACCGAATACACCAGGAAGCCGGTCCCACACGGAGGCGGGTACGATAGGATACGAACCAGTAGCACGAAGTAGCTCCCTTGGGGGTTCGTGTATTTCATCCCCAGCTTGTCGAAGCCGTCCGTCAGAATCTTCCGGCGCTCGGCGTACTCGTCGCATTGCTGCTGGAGAAAGCCGCGCTTCTTCGCCTGCTCGAGGCCGACGGCGGTGGCCTCCTGGAGCGGGGAGTTGCTGCAGAAGACGATGCGCGTCGTCGCCGCGAGTGTGGGGTGGATAATCGACTGCGGCCCGATGAGCCAGCCGACGCGCCAGCCAGTTGCTGCAAACGTCTCTGCATAGAACGGGGATGTGGTCAGTGCGAGGCTCGGCCTCGGCGGGGACGGAAAATTGGACGTACTGCCTGCAGAGCCGACGGTGACCGTCCTGTCCCACATCCCGGGAAGGGTGGCGATGCGGACGTGCTCTTCGCCGTCGAACACGAGCGAGTCATACTAGGTTGTTTGGGCGTCGTCAGGAACGATACGGGGGTGGGTGATGGCGTCCTGAAGGAAATGGACTTCGGGAGAGAGATAGGGACACTTACGACCTCGTCGGACATCACAAGCAGGTTGTGCTCTTCTGCAATGGCTGCGATCTGTTCGAGCTCGGGCCTGGTAAACACTTTTCCAACAGGGTTGTGCGGCGTGTTGACGATGATCATCTTCGTGCGCGGCGTAACGGCACGGCTGACAAGAACCATGATGTACGGTCGATTAGCGGACTGACCGGGTGCTTTGGCGGATATCATGACATGATGGTACACATACCGGAGCTCGTCAAAGTCGATTGACCACTCATGGCTGCTCTGTTTGCCGTCGCCGGTTGGGGGGTGGAGGGGCACGTAGACGGGAACACCGCCGTTGAAGGTGACGGAGGGGAGATACTGATCGAAGAAGGGTTCGAACATGATGACCTCATCGCCCTGTTCCAAGAATGCGACGAAGACAGAGTACTGCCCTGGCGCCCGAGATGTCGATGAGGGGACGTCGGCGTTGCAGTAATTAATCCGATGGACGTACCTTCGTTTGCACCACTGGTTACCAGGATCTCCGTCTCCGGATTCAGCGTCCTACCGAAGTCGGGCTCGTAGTGGGCCTTGATGGCGTCGCGGAGGCGGAGACGGCCCTTCGGGTGGGAGTAATGGTTGGTGGCGACGGAGTTCAGTGCGTCCTCGGCGGCCTCCTTGACCCACTGAGGAGGAGGAAAGTTCATGTATCCCTGTCCGAGGTTGATGCAGTCCGATGGGAGGTTGGCAGCACTTCGGGCACGTAAGTGAGTTGATCGCATCCCGGACATCCGAATGGCCGAACGCACTTGAATATAGACCAGACATCCTGGGCGAGCGCTCTACCGTCGCGAAGCCTGGAAGAGAAGGGAATGAGGTTTGAACGATCCTTGCCGTTGGTGGCCATGGTGCCGCGAAGGACGAGTGAGGGTTTGAGATGAGGCAAGAGGTCGCTTGGAAGTTCCCGTCTACACACACGGCGAGCACTAGATACGGGGATGGAGTCAGACACCGCGCCTGTGCGGTCTGGCGGGAGGTCTGAGCATATAAGTATACAGAGAACAAGGACGCTGACTCGTACGAGAGGGATTCGAGAGTCGCCGTCAGAGGCTGATGTTCTCGCTTAGATCACTCACGCCATCGCGTCAGCGTCTCGCCACCATTCGCGTTCATCATCGCACTCTCACCACTACTTACTTGATACACATTCCTCCTGCTTAACCCCGAGAATGCTGTCCCATGCATCCACACTGAACGTTAACGAGCCGCTACGTGCAAATTCCTAGTCTCGAACGAAGGCCACACCCCGCGGCTGACGGCGAACCCTGGAACGGACTTCTGGCGGGTTCCGAGCAGCGACCTTCTCGCATCTGTTGCATATAATCGGTGGTGCAGCGCTCGGGGGAGATAAAGAGCTGCTCAACGCGCTGACTACGGCTGGCCTGGGTTGGTACCATGCGCTGAGGACGGAGAGGACTCAGCTGCAGTGCTTGGACTGTACCTCGACGCAGGCCGCCGATACGAAACATGGAAACTTCAAGCTTTCAAGCTCAAGCTTCAAAACTTCACGGCGCCGGGCTGCCGGCCGGCCGCCTCATTACCGGTTTCGACCGTTTGGGCGGGATGGGTCCTTGCAATAGGGATTCCCTCTTCGAATTCTCCGTTTTTCATCTAAGCTTGGAACTGAGTACTGAGGCCCGGTGCCCCTCCTAGATCTGAACGGGCTCAACATGAACCACTTTAAACGGAACATCCTCTTCCTTGCGTGCCTTACGGCACGATCTGCTGCAATGTGGTCTGTCTTGTGAATATGAGATCTGGCTGTCGCAGCCTCGACGTCGAACCCCCCATTGACATGCTGTCCAACGTCTCAAATAAGCTCACTACATCTACCGGAACGGAGTTTCTCAGTGAGTACTGCAGTACTAGTCGCCTTCTACGTATACGCTGTGCATATGTTGAGGCGCCAGCTCATCCCCCATCCGGCGACAAACGTAACCAACCACAGTTTCTGCCCTCCGTGCCTTTATCACGCGTGAGGCGTTCCCGTGGCGTGTCTGTCGCCGTCTACGGCCTTTCCGGATCCAGAAAGTGTATGTGCTTTGAGGTATGTGGTTGTTTGTACTTCTTCAGTCAACAAGTCAATCGACTGTCTTCTTCCCTCACAGGAGCGTTTAGCGCGTCGCCAATCAGCTTTCGCCGACATTGCAATCCAACGACACGTCTATGCAGTCAACCCTGGGTTCCCTCAACAGTCTTTCTTCGGTCCTTCTCTCGTGACTGCCCGAAGCGCGTGGAAGCTGTCGCATTGAATACCGTCTCTTACGACATCGACCCCTTTCTCAACGTGTCAAGTTCGCCGGCCTCGTCCATGCCGTACGAACCCAAGTTTTAACTTTGCTACCCATGCGATCATGGAGTCCTGAATGGTTTTCATAACAGTTGCCGATAGTCTCCGCCACTGACCTGTCGTGCGTTCTTCTCATGTCATATGTTCACGCGTGCTTATCAGATATCCAGGGTCTTCCTATCGGTGCCACTTCCTTCTCGTCCCATTGGTTGCTTTGTGGTCAGGACATAGTGCCAACCATCTCGATGAACAGCCGGCCCGAGCCTTACCCGTCGACCATCCGAGTCTCCGCCGCCTAGGCGAGGCTTGGACCAAGCTCGGATTCGGGCAGTCTGTCGTCGAGATCATGTCCTATCTGCGTTCCGGAACGGGCTCGAGGTCCAATACACTTGCCCCACCTTGGATTGAACTGGCCCGAGCATTTCGAGATGTTTACCCCGGATCCTCAACAGCCGCCGAGGCGTTCTAATTCAGGTGAAGTCTGTCATAGTACCTCAACCGTCAATGACCTCTGACACTGACCATCCGCGCTCGACTTTGCTATCACGTTATGTAAATAGGTGCGCGGTAGTCCGCGCGGTGTCCGTCAAAAGATCACGCGGGCGTGTCGGGCCTTTCTACCAGACTAGGCGGAGGAACACAGGAGGAGGCTGTAGGCGTTCCTAGGTCGACCATTATAAATACGACATCCCGTCGCCACCTTATACCTCAGGAAGAGTCCTCTCGAGACGAGTCCGAGCCTCAGCCAACCATGTCCTCGTCAACTTCCGACATGAACCTTCCGGACCGCTTCCGCGTCTACAATCCCTCCAAGGCCGACTCCCGCCTCAAAGCTGCGCAGCAAAAGGACGCGGTTATGAGGATGTGGGTGATCATTGCGTCCATTGTCGCGTTCCTCCTGGTCGTTCGGGTTTTGCGTCTTGCATCTTCGTTCCTCTTCCGTCGCCGCCCTTTCTCACCCGAGGAGACCAACTGGGCGATCGAGAAGGCTGAGAAGGCGTCATCTCCGGAGCTGGTCCTTCCCGGTCGGAATAGCAAGGCGTCCTGGCGGTGTATCCCCGCGGCCATTGCATCCGGCTTCAGAATCGTCGCGTTCCGCGTGCAGGTCCCACTCGGCGTTGGTGGGGCATCCATTGCGGAGCTGTTCTTCATCTTCGGATACATTGCGACAATGTTGAGCCTCATATTCACGAATAGTAAGCTTTTATTTTACCTCGGAACGTGACCTGCGCTAACGTTGACCTGCACTTGTTAGCTAATAGCCTAAATTACTGGTTCTACCAGGACCGCGGCGCGCACCTTGCGGCTTGCCAACTTCCGTTCATTGTTGCATTGGCTGGTAAAAATAACATCATTTCCTGTAGGTGTAACTTTTATCTCCCCGCGTCGGATCAGGAAACTTATCTCACTTCCGTAGTCCTCACGGGCGTTGGACATGAGAAGGTTTGTCTCCCACAGTCACGTTGAAGCACCTATGGGATACCGACGTTTTCATTTCACAGTTGAACATCCTTCACCGCGCTGCTGCGAGGACCTGCCTCATCCTCCTCTGGATCCATGCGCTCTCTCGAGCGCTCGAAGGGTATGTGATGTCCATTCATCTGGCACCGCCAAAGCGCACTCAACGGCATTCCCTCTCAGCCTCACTGGAAAGCATGATTTCAGCCATGGCTGGATGCGCTGGGGTGCCGTGTCCCTCACAGCGTTCACTCTGTTGACTGCTATGTCGGTCCGCTTCATCCGGAACGTGTTCTTTGAGTTCTTCCTCCTATCGCACATCGCCCTGGTCGGGTAAGCCCTGTGTATATCAGGTTTCCTTGTCTACTGCTAATCAGTGTCTGGTCTGGATTGTTTAGGATTTTCATCATTGGCGGCTATCTCCATGCCCGGGAAGTTAAGTAAGTCCTCTCATATACTTGTCACACGTCCATTCGACGGGTGCAATGCATCTACATCGGGGACTGCCTGTGCTGACGACACATTCACATTGGCAGCTTCGGTGACTACTTCTGGCCCGCATTGGTCGTCTGGGCGTTCGATCGCGTCCTACGCACCGCCCGGCTCATCTGGAACAACAGGGGACGCGGCGGCACACAGCACGAGTACGGCTCTGCGATCGTCGAGCTTGTTTCGTTCGACACGGTTCGCATGACTCTCCGCCGCAAGATGTACTGGCGTCCCGGCCAGCACGCCTACGTTATCCTACCCACTGTCAGCGACATGCCGAACGAGGCGCACCCGTTCACCATCGCGAGCATCCCCCAGTCGCTCAACGACCTCGAAAACTCTGGCGAGCGGGACGTGGTATTCCTTATCCGCGGCCGCGGCGGCTTCACTGGTCGTCTCAGGGATTATGCGTCCAGGAATGGCATCTGTCGCGTGCCTGCGTTCATCGACGGGCCGTACGGATGCCCTCCGGACTTGACCAAGTTCTCGACGTGCATTCTCATCGCTGGTTCGTCTGCGCTATTATACCCATCCGACCGTGTGGACGTGACTCACAATGACATGTTAAGGTGGTTCTGGGGTGTCGTACACTCTGCCTCTGCTCCTGGATGTCGTGCGGTGTGTCATCTCCCAGCCCCACTGCGTCTTCTCATTTAACGCTCATTCTAACCTTTCCCTAGCCACGCACGCACACGGACCACGCACGTCCGCCGCGTGATCTTCATGTGGGCCGTCCGCGAGTCAGGTATGTCTCCGCTCTTCGTCAAATTTCCATTGTACGCGCGCCTTCACACGCGGACATCGATGCTACAGACCACCTTGGCTGGATCTCCAAAACTCTGCGCGAGGCTCTGGCCGCCGTACAGTCGACGACGCTCGCTGTTGAGCCCACGGTCTACGTCACGGGCCCTACGTGCGACATTCCGCAGATCCCGGGCACACAGTACGCCGGCTCGGACGGCTCGGGCTCGGACTCCGGAGAAGTCGTCGATAAGGAGCTCCCTGTGTACTCCTCGCTCAAGATCGTCCATGGACGTCCTAGCATCCGGCGAATCCTCCAGGAGGGCGTCGACAACTCTTCTGGTCCCGTCTCAGTTGATGGTGAGCGGCCACTCTCTGAATGACTGCCGAGGAGTACGACGTGTACTGATGGCAATGCCTCACCCCCAGTCTCTGGTCCTTCGTCGCTCACTTCATCGGTTTCCAACGCGCTCGCTTCTAAATTAACCAGTCCGGCGAGTATTTTGAAGGGCACCCCGTCGGTGACCCTCCACGTCGAGACTTTCGGGATGTCGCGGTAGATATTTATTTAGAATGGGATTCTGACCTCGCGTTTGTGTTTCGTGTTCTTCAACTCGTTGGGGGATGGACTCAACGAGTTAACGTATTATTCACATCCATTCCTACTATCTACGTTCGTTTAGAGTCTCTGTGTGTACCGATAGTCGCTGTTTTTGTGTAGCCATGACATGTATAGACGACGTTTCTCCCATGAAGTACTTGTGCTCCGAGACCGCTTCTCGCGGCGAGCTTCGAAGTTCGAAGGGAGCCTTGGCAGGCGTCATTTCCGAATTACAGCGGGTCGGTCATGTGATGCCATGATACCTATCGAATTTTAGCCGAGGCTCACAGACGCCGGCGAGCTCGCTTCTCGCGCCGAGTTTTCCCCTCCTGCCGTGACCGTACTATGAGCAGCGACCTGCTCCACCCTGTACACTACCTGAGTACCATAGAAGAGTGAGTCTCACTTCTCCAGCTCGTGCCCCTAGGCTTAGGCGGCGGAATGTAGCCGCGTCCACGCTGACACTCATCCGCGTGCCGCCAGGGTCGCTAGTTCTTCGCCGTCACCTGTTTCGAATTCGTCCTCCATGCACGACGAGTCGGACGAGGAAGAGTTCTTCTACCCCGGCGCCGCGGCTAACGGATCTCCTGCGCAGGAGCACGACCCGGAGGAGGAATCCGTGACAGCCTTCGAGTACGAATCCCAGACAGCCTTCGAGGACGAATCCCAGATAGCCCTCGAATATGAATCCCAAGCAGCCTTCGAATGCGAATCCCAAGCAACTTTCGAATGCGAACCCCAAGCAGCCTTCGAATGCGAATCCCCGACAACCTTCAAGTACGAGCCCCAGGAGCCACAGCAGGTCCTAGTATCTCCCTCTCCCCGCGCCGTTTCCCCGCCCACGGAGCCTTCAGAACCCACCGTGCAAGCTAAGCCCGCTCCGGCCTCCTCCCCTGTCCCGACCAAGCACCACCCGTCGCCTGCCCAGTTCGAAGCACTCCACGCGGCGGCCGCCTCGGGCGACCTCCGGCGCGTCCAGACGGAGTTTAGGAGCGCCGTGCGCGCGGATGACGTGGATCCATTCGGGCTTGCGAACGACGCCTCACCCCGGACGGGCCTCACGGCGCTGCACGCGGCCGCGAGCCGGGGCTGGCTGGACATTGTGAAGTGGCGTACGTGTTTCCCTTCTTACGTGTTCCGGCGCGTTCTGAGGGAGCTCTGTTCGGTGCGAAGTCGTGGAGGAATGCGGTGCGATTCCGGACATTGAAGACAAAGAGGGCGAGGTGAGGCTCGGTGCTGCCGCTCGGGTGCTGCTATTTATGGAGTGTGGACGGGTTCCTGACGCGCCGTTGGGGTGTGGGTGTGACAGACCGCGCTGCACAAGGCTGCTCTCAACGGGCATTTGGGTGTCGTCGCGTATTTGCTGCCGGAGAAGGCGGACGTCCATGCGAAGGATGCGGACGGGTGGACTGCGTTGCATAACGCGTGTTCTAAGGTGAGCCTCTATCTGCTTCTAGGAAGAGCTACGTGTACTGAGGTGCGGAAAGGGATATTTGGACATCGTTCGTTGGCTCTGCGAAAGCGGAGGTGCGACATCTGAAATCGACGGAGCGCCGGGCGTGGATGTACGGAGCAAGGGCGGATGGACACCTTTGAGTGAGTACCCCCGTGTTTGTGAGCTCTGATGATCTCACGAACACGCGTTCTTGTACCTAGTGAACGCCTCATCAAAGGGGCATCTGCCGGTTGTTTTGTATCTCTTGACCAAGCAGCAGGCCGATCCGCTAGTTAGGAATAACTGGGGAGAGACTGCGTATGACGTTGCGGCCGCCGTCTTCGAGATTTGGGTCTGCGAGGTAAGCAACGAACGCAAGTATGTGTTCCCCTTGGTCTCAATTGTATCCGCAGGTTCTCCAACGGTTTGAATCAGAGAAGTGGCGCGACTCGAGCGTTCCCTTCAATCCTTTGGGGGTACACACTACTGTTCCTCTAGTATTATACGAAAACCAGCGGCTCGATGTTCGTCTGAAGACGCTGGCCGTTTCCGGCGGTCGCCCCAAGTTCTCGGCTTCAGGACTGGGTCGACGTGGACGCCAGGCGCCGTTTGAACTTATCTTGCCTGTTGCCTCCGAAACGAATGGGAAGAAGATCGGCGCATGGCGGAGCGACGTGCAGCTCCCGCTCCGTGAGGATCCATTCACTCTGCCTAAACCTGGCTCATCGCGAGAAGGCGCGGAGCGGAGTCATTTCTGGTTGTGAGTACTGCACCCCAGGAGCATTCTATCCGAGCAGTGTTTGATGATCTATAGGTCGGATTGGACGTTGGATGTGACTCCTCCCGGGGTCGACGCCCAAGAAGGGTGGCAGTATGCCCACTTGTTCTCCGATCCCGACGACCAGTGGTTATCCGAGCCGCCGCCGCAACTTGAACGGCTTCTTAATGGCAGTGGCGCAGTTGCCGTCGGGTTGACTGGCGGAAGCTCCCGCAGTCGAAGCAGCAGCCATGGGAGCACCAGCACCAGCACGCACTCTCCCCAGGCATGGGTGCGGCGCCGGCGGTGGGTGCGTGTGATGCGACGTAGGCTCGATATACCCCCGCTGCCGTTCCTCCTGCCGGACGGGGCAATGTACCATCTGGCGGATGGACAGCTTATACCCTATGTCGAGCACGGAGACGGCGAGAGCGACTTCGGAGGTAGTGATGGGCAGGAAATGAGCGCTATGCCTACTCTCGGCCTTGGCTCGCAAGATTATGTGGCGCGGGCGAGGTACCTTGTCGGTACGCCTCATCCGGACGACGGCGACATGAGCTCTGCGCTCGAGGCAAGACGGATGATAGCGAAGCTAGAGCGCGCGACAACAGAACTTCGACAGGGCCTTCTTGGTGAGTGGCTTGATATTTGACTGGATAAGCTTAATGCTGACGGAGAGTAGGCGACGATGACAATGAGCGCAAGATCCAAGCTGAGGTCCTTCTGAACGCATACAATCGGGAACTGGAACGAAGAAGGCTTGCCGCCGGTGCTCAAGGTCTGCTTATCTCTGGCGACGGTAAATCTATCTTCCCGTACCCGTCATTATTGACCTGTCGTTGACCCTCCGTCGCAGATGGAGTCGACATCGACGACGATGACGATGACGATGAGTTCCATTACCCGGGTGTTTCCCCAGAGGAGATGACCGTCCGTGCACCGTCAATTTGGTCTACGACGACCGATTACTTTGGTCGCGCTAGCAGCTCCAGGGGACCAACAGATCTTACGCCCCACCTGTCGCAAGCTCCGGAATTCCGTGTTCCAACTCATGAAGCGCCCCAGAAAGTGCTCACGCCAAGATGGTCCACGCCTTCCCCCCAGAGCCTACATGCGACTTGGGAACGAGACGACCAAGTTTCCGAGTGTCGCGAATGCCGTCGCCGCTTCACCTTCTTGAATCGAAGAGTGAGTCCTCTTCTCGTCCGTGATAATCCTTATACTGATGATCAGTGTGTAGCATGTACGTCAGGTCACTAGGCTAGCCTCTGCGTGCAAACACTGACATTTCTACAGCACTGCCGTCGCTGTGGACGCATATTCTGCGACCGCTGTTCCTCCCATAGGGTCCTCCTCGATCCTTTCGACGTCGTCCAAGACCCATCGTTCCCAGAGGCGTCTCTAGGAGCAAGTCAGCAACGTGTCTGCCAAAGTTGTTACGAGGAGGTCACAGCAACGATACCCAATGGCCTGGCCACGTCGCGCACAAACTCTCTAGAACGCATATTCATCGACCAAAGACGACTCAATGTGCCGAGTCCTACTCGCGCCCAATCCAGCTCTCAGCTGAGCGACCTTGCGGAGTAATTATATGTCAATTATCCCTCTCGGGCATCGTGCTAACGAGGCCAACAGGTGTCCTGTATGCCAACTCGCACTGTCGGACCTTGGTCCCCCTCAAGTTCAGGAATCACACGTGAAACACTGCCTGGAGGGTGGTACCGGCAAGCCCCCTCAAACTGCGAAATACCTCGTGTACAAGCTGCCCGCGGAGAGCTCCCTCATTGGGACGGAATGCGTGATCTGCTTGGAAGAATTTTTGAAGGGATCTACGGTGGCTCGACTTAGCTGCCTGTGCAGTTTCCACAACGGTGAGATCGTCCATGGGTCACGTTCCCCGCATAGACTCACTGGGTTGTCTTCTAGCTTGCTTGTCGTCATGGCTGCAACGCGGACGGAGCTGTCCGGTTCATGCCCGCTAAGGAACTTCGGCCAATATAAAACGAGAGATAGTCTACGCTTTTGAGCAAGAAGTGGAAGTTCAGCGTTCAACCAGACCTTGTCCCGTTCCCTCGCCTTACGAGCTTGGGGGGGGTGGGGGGGGGTTATCCAGTTGTCGGCTCCCACTTCTCAAGAAACTATCTCTCGTTTTATATTGGTTGGGGTGTTACCTTGCAATCTTTACGCTTACGCCCCTTGATGCTAGTTCTAGTGTTATCGTTCCGATCATGCTCCTGGATATTATGACCTACTGCTACACATTATTCGTTACATCGCACATAAGATACAGATCAACATCACCAATGCGGATGTCCACTACTCTTCGCGCGGTATGGACCAAGGAATCCGCGCTTCATCAATGCGGATGACACTCGCTAGGTCTTCGTAATCTGGCTCGATGATGTCCTGCCCTTTAATCCCGTCATCTTGATCGTCTTCGTCGAACCATGAGGGACGGCTTTCCTCATTTTCCTCTTCCTCTTCGTCGTCTTCGTCATCATCATCATCTTCTTCGAGGTCTGAATCGGTGGGCTTGTATGTGCTAATGGCGGTCGTTAGTTGGGTACGTATATACTCGGAGATGAACGACGCACAGGAATGCGAGCATCCGCGCATCCATCTCAGCCCGCGTGAGCTGTTCGCCAGGCATGACTTCTCCCCGCCTCCTCCGCCTGTCGATCACCCTCGCCTTGTGTTCTTGTTCGCGTTGGTATGTCTCCCGCAGAATGTTGGCGGCTTCGTCATGCGACATGCCTCCTACTGCAGCACCTCTTGCCACTGCATTCTGAATGGCGAACGGACGCATATATCAACGTGATTGAACGAATAGGACAATGCGGCAACACGCACCCATCGAGCGAGTGCCCGTGCCTTTGCACCAATCGGTCTATACTCGTCTGGGGGTGGCGGAGGCGGGTCCACGCTCATAGACTCTTCCTCCTCGAGCCTGGTGTGCTCCAGTTGTGATCGAATGCTCTCGACACCGAGATCATTGAGGCGGTATCTGATGGCGGCTTGCTGGTCCTCCAGCTGCTTGACGAAATGCGAGCTCGACGCGGACCTGGCATGGCACGGAACGAAAGGGGTAAAGAGGGGGAGGGGAGCTGGACATTACGACGCAGATCGGGAAACTCAAAAGCTTGTCAAGTACTTACGTCTCGGCTAGGATGCGCGCGTTGTGTTGGTATCGGTCCTCGAGCTCCGACGCGGAGAGCTTGTTCAGGGTGGCGTATGCGAGAATGGTCTTCACGCCCTCGGGTTTCGGAGGACGCCGCATGAAGGAGGGCAGGTCGCCGTTTGCGGTCGATCTTCGGGGCCGAGTGGGAGACTTGCTTGGTGATGGAGGCATTTTGTCTTGTGTACAGTAGGTACGGGCGCTGTGTTATAGAGCTGAGAGCGGGAGTGCGTTTGGGGGATGGGTGGTCGGGAATTAGAAGTGGTCGAGTTGGAAGTTTATATAGCGCGGCGGGTGGTGCAGGAGTTTGGCCGATCAGCATGTACGTACATGCGCGGAATCCCCCAGTCACGCCCCTCCTCGACTCTCCTGGCCGTTGCCGCGGTACCAGTATGGCTGCCACATCCTTTTTGGGCAAACTCGGCTTTTGGCTATTGTTCACAATTGGACACATGCGGGCGCAGTAGCCCAGGCTCCCATACACTCCCATACAACATATACTACCCGAGGATACGATTACACACGCACGCACGACCACGACTGACTCGATATGATACACGTAGTACTATACAAGCGAGTAGCCAGAATAGGAAGGCAGTATTGCAACAGAGCATTTCGATATTCCACAGTCCAACGTTCCAGACATCGCGAATATCCCTGGATGTCACGAGAATTCCTTGCTATTCCTACATGAACATGTCTCGCTGGGAGTGTCGAAATGAGTGGAAGTAAGGCGATGAAAAGGGAAACTGCTCACCGATCCAGGAGGCGGGAACTCATCATTATCGGGTTCCTGGCGGCCGAACGGGCCGTTACGACCGCCAGGGGGCATACGGCCAGGGAATGGTGCGCCTGGACCAATGCCAGGACCGACGGGGTCAAAGCGAGCACCTGGAGGTGCGCCCAAAGGAGGGAGGTAGCCATCCCCACCCCATGGGCCCATCCCGCCTGGCCCAGGACCGCGCATTCCGGGACCAAAGATGGGATGGTTGGGACCAACGAACATACCGTCACCCCCGTTGCCCGGGAAAAGAGGAGGAGGAGCGAAGGGATTAGTAGGGAAGGGGTCCCGGTCACGACGCCCAATTTCAAGAGGGTTGCGTGGGGATGGGTACCCGAAGGGTGGGCGTGCGGGAGGGAGGGGTGGCTCCTCTGGTCTGGGTCGAGCGGGGGGCGCTTCCGGCGCTGGTGCCTGCCGTTGGCTCGGACCTGCACTGGTCTCCGTAGCCGTCTCAGAGTACCCCTCCTTACGTAGTGCCGGAATCAGCTTCTGCACTGTGGTAAGCTTGAATTGCGCGATGAAATCGTCGACGCGGTTCGACGAGATGAAGCCGTGCGCAAGGGGCGCCGAGCTTGAGGATAGGTCATGGGGAAAGAAGGAAGGGGAGGTAAAATCGTCTGTGGAGATGTCAAGACTGACAGCGTTATTGGTCTGTCGAATAAATATGAAGGTAAGCAAGGTGTAGTAGCAATGGACGAGAATATGAGTCACCTCAATCGCGATCGAGTTGATCAGGGTGCGACTGCCTAGCTTCACCACCTTCACAAGGAACTCCAAGCTGCTCTGCTCATGCTTGTATTTAAACGTGTAGTTACCGGGACCGTGTTGATTCCACTCTTCCGGTAACACGTTTTTCTCGAATGTGTGCGAGGGTCCGGTCTCGTCTACACCGGCGAGACGGAAAGTCAGGGTGGTTAACGCGGTGTGTACCAAGGCAGCAATGGCATCCTGCTGTGACTCCAGGGTTTTCTTCCCGGGAGGGAGCAGATTGGGTAGTGCATGAAGGAGAGCAGAGGCGTCGAGAATATTCGCAACCATGGTGAATGGAGAAGGAGGTAGAAACCTAAAGTACAGACGGACTCTAGAGTCATGTACACTGCAGTGGGAAGACGCTCGTGTTACGCAATCCTTCCTTCCGAACCCGGCACCGTATGGGCGTCTAAGAGGACTCGCTTCTTGCAGCGACCACCACGGCACCACTCGCAGCTCTCCCACCCTCACCCACCATGGCTAGAAGAGACAGGTCCCACTCACCAGACTCGTCGAATAAGAGGGTAAGGCCGTCTCACCGTTCACCGCGGTCTCCGTCGCCGACGAGGCGCAACGCCCCAAGACCCACTAGATCGAGGGTACACGACGACCGGGAACGAGACGCGTACCGTGACCGAGACAGGGACAGGGAGCGGGAAAGAGACAGGGACAGAGACAGGGATAGGGATCGGGACAGAGACCGGGATTCGCATCGGGATAGAGACAGATACCGCGACGATAGGTATCGGGACGACCGCCGCCGCGACCACCGCGACGACCGACGGGACGACCGTCGTCGTTCACGCTCGAGGGACCCCGGCCATCGCGATCGACCCCCTTCCCCTGCTCGCGCGCAGCCGCCATCACAGCCCGACAGCAAGAACTCGACACCCCCGGTGGAGGACGAGAAGCTGAAGGCGAAGAGAGCGAGGCTAGAAGCGTGGAAGAAGGAGCGGGATGCGAAGAAAGCATTGGACGAAGCAAAGGTTAAAGCTATGGCGTTGGCTGGAAAGACTGCTCCAGGTGAGTATGTTTCCCGCCTTCCGTGCAATTCGGGATTTCACACCACTTGATCCCCTATAAACAGCAGGTGCAACAGTGAACGGGACTGCTGGCTCGCACCTCAACCGCGCGGCGCTAGGCAGTCTCGGTTTGAAGGGTCTCCCTTTGAAACCCGAGCTGCTGAAGACCTCCAAATCATCCCTGCTGGACGACTCCGTTGAAACGAAACGAAAGCTCCAAACGCTCGACCTCCCCGATGTGGATATGACGATGACCGACGGCCACATTGGCGACCTCGAGGCCGATGACGACGATGACGCCACCGCCACCCAGGCGAAGACCGCTGACGCCATGGATGAGGACGACGAAGTCGACCCTCTCGATGCGTTCATGAGTGGCGTCAAAGAAGAGGTGAAGAAGGTCGACTTAGAGGACATAAAGAAGATGAAGACGACCGGTAGTCTCGGTGTTCGCTTGGATGAGGGTGGAGCAGATGAGGGGGAGGATCAAGGTCCTGATCCAGACGAACTAGACGCAACGGACCTCAACCCCGAGGACATCCTTGCGTTGGCTGCGAAGAAGGCTAGGAAGAAGGATCTCGCGGCAATCGACCATTCCCGCATCGCATATGACCATTTCCGCAAAGAGTTCTATACTGCGCCTCCGGATATCGCTGAGATGACCGATGAGGAGGCGGAGTTGTTACGTCTCGAGCTCGACGGCATCAAAATTCGTGGTGTTGACTGTCCCCGTCCCGTCACCAAGTGGAGTCATTTCGGTCTTCCCGCGACATGGTGAGTAGGATCGACTTGTCTTCCGGACCTGCGCGCTGATAAAACATCAGTCTCGAAGTCATCAAGAAGCTCAACTACGTCTCCCCCACGCCTATCCAGGCTCAAGCCATTCCGGCTATCATGTCTGGTCGCGATGTCATCGGTGTAGCTAAGACCGGTTCTGGCAAGACCATTGCGTTCCTCCTCCCTATGTTCCGACATATCAAGGATCAGCGGCCTCTAGAGCAGATGGAGGGCCCTGTTGCCCTTGTTATGACCCCGACCCGCGAGCTCGCAGTGCAAATTCATAGGGAGTGTAAGCCCTTCCTTCGCGTCCTCGGTCTTCGCGTGAGTGTTGTCGTTTGCTTACTTCGAACTGTCCCTAATCGTTGTCTCCAGGCTGTCTGTGCGTATGGCGGTTCTCCTATCAAGGACCAGATTGCTGAGATGAAGAAGGGCGCGGAGATTATCGTCTGCACGCCCGGACGCATGATCGACCTTCTGACAGCAAACTCCGGCCGTGTCACCAACCTCAAGCGCGTCACCTACCTTGTATTGGACGAGGCTGACCGTATGTTCGACATGGGTTTCGAACCTCAGGTCATGAAGATCGTCAACAACATCCGCCCCGACCGCCAGACCGTCCTCTTCTCCGCGACGTTCCCGCGACAAATGGACTCGCTCGCCCGCAAGATCCTCCGAAAACCACTGGAGATTACTGTCGGTGGCCGATCTGTGGTCGCTGCGGAGATTGACCAGATCGTCGAGGTCCGCGAGGAAGACAGCAAATTTAACCGTCTGTTGGAGATTCTCGGGCAGACGTACAACGAGGACCCTGAGTGTCGCACGCTCATCTTCGTCGACAGGCAGGAGGGCGCTGACAATCTCCTCCGCGAGCTCATGCGCAAAGGCTACCTTTGCATGTCCCTACACGGGGGTAAGGATCAGGTCGACCGCGATTCCACTATCGCGGATTTCAAGTCCGGCGTGGTGCCCGTCGTCATCGCCACCTCGGTCGCCGCTCGCGGTTTGGACGTCAAGCAGCTCAAACTCGTTATAAACTACGACGCTCCGAACCACATGGAGGATTACGTCCACCGCGCAGGTCGCACGGGCCGTGCGGGCAACAAGGGAACATGCGTGACATTCATCACGCCAGAGCAGGACAGGTACTCGGTTGACATCTACCGCGCCCTGAAAGCTAGTGACGCCGCAGTGCCTAAGGAGCTCGAAGAGCTTAGCAGCGGTACGTGGGCGGTCCACCTTCAAACAGGGGGGGCAGACTCTGATCCAGATACGCGTTTCAGGTTTCCTCGAGAAAGTCAAGTCTGGGAAAGCAAAGGTCGCCGGGTCCGGTTTCGGCGGCAAGGGTCTGGACCGGCTTGACCAGGAACGCGACGCGAAGGAGAAGGCGGAACGGAAGGCGTACGGCGAGCCGGAGGAAGAGAAGCAGCAACAAGAGGCGGCGGCGGCGGCGGCGACTACCGAGACGAAGAAGGAGGGTGACGACATGACGTTCGGCAATTTCAAAGTCGAGGTCAAGCGTGGTCCTGCCCCTGACTCTTCGAAGGGTCTTCTTGGTGTGGCGGGTGCGGCGGCGGCGGCTAGGCGGCTTGCGCAGGCCAAGGAGGAAGAGAAGCTACAGAACTCCCTGCGTGCGGCACAGGAGGCGGCCGAGCGCGCAGGAAAGGACACTGCGGCGCATAAGCAGGCTTCGAGTGTTGTGGCGAAGCTCAACGCCCAGTTGCGGGCGCACAAGCTCGTGGCGCAGTCGCAGGTGCAACACGAAGAGCTGACGAGCAAGCGGACGGCGATCGACGCGACCGAGTTCCACGCGATTATTCCCATCAACGACTACCCGCAGAAGGCGAGGTGGCGCGTTACGAACAAGGAGACGATGGTGCAGGTGGGTGTGGTGGTGTTGGAGTTAGTGTTTTGGAGCTGATATTGGGGTGTGTCTTTAGCTCATCGATATGACAGGCGCATCAGTGACAAACAAGGGTACGTCAATCGCCAGCCAATTCCGCTGATAGCGTCAGGACGTATTGCTCATTTTTCCGACGACGACATTTCTCTCACAGGGATCTACTACGAACCTGGAAAGGAACCTCCGGCCGATGGTCCGCCCAAACTGCATTTGCTCATTGAATCGAACGAGGAATGGCGGGTGAGTGGTCCCATGAACACCTCCAATGCCAAAAGGAGACTGACTGGGTGTGACAGGTTGAGCAAGCCGTGCGGGAGATCAAGCGGCTGTTGGTGGAGGCGTCCGCTGCTGCGCTGCAAGCAGAAATGCGGAACCCCACGGCCACCGCGGGGAGGTACAGCGTTGTGTGAGGTTAGGTTAGAGTTCGTTGTACTGGGTTTGTGCTGTACCTAATCATTGTGACGATAAGTAGCCTGGTTTCCTTGAAATTGATACATACCCTGAGGAGCTGTGCCATGGGCACTGGTTCCAACTTCCGGGAAGGGGCAGAAATGCGAAGAAGGGAATTTGCTGTGCTGGCGTCCGCGGGCAGCCGCGGGCGGGGGTGGGGGTGCCGCGGGAACGATCGAGACGGACTGGGACTGAGGCCTGCTGACTGAACGGCCCGGACTTGCTGTCCTTGACCGGTCATTGACATGTCGTTAACAGCTCATCAATATCGAATTAACACACGGTACTAATTCCTGATTGGCAGAGAAGGATGGGCTCCGACTCGGAGGGCCGGGCGTGTTTTCTTCTTGGGACAAATCTCGAATGACTGTCGAATAGTGGCAATCATATATCTCCTTCTCCTGGCCTCATGCATTCCCGTCCCCTTCCCCTTCCCCTCTGTCCTCCGCCCGACGTCCCGTTCACTCATGTCGGCCGTTGAAAATGACAACGCGCCCATAGAGCCGTCCGGAGCGTCCAGGCTCTCTTCCGTCTCCTCGGGAACCCACGTTCACCATCCCGTCCCCACAATCCCTGTTGACGACTCGCTTGAGAAGGCCAAGCTCGACACGGTCCGACATGGTGGTGAGGGAGAGTCCGCTTTTCCTGAGGACAAGAAGGTGTGTATCATCACATAACGATATATGTGCGGTCCTGAGTATTCATCCACTCATACGTGATTTAGGAAGAAGCCCTAGAAAACGCTGAGGATGATTGGGCGCACGATCCCATCAACCCTAGAAACTGGCCTTCAGGCAAGAAATGGGTCATGGTTTCGATTGTCCGTTCACCACTCCAGATATCGCATTTACCGCGATGTAGCCGGGCTGACCGACTGTTCCACACCGGCAGGTATCATTATACACCTTCGTCGCTCCCTTGGGATCGTCTATGATGGCCCCTGCCCTCCCAGACGTTGGTCTTCGTTACCACATCACCAGCCAGACCGAGATTGCCGCCACTCTCAGTGTATTCTTGTTAACGTTCGCCATCGGTCCACTATTCCTCGCACCAATATCTGAAATTTACGGCCGTACATGGGTGCGTCGTGCGTTTCCGCGTGTTAAAAGACCTGCTATTCACGCACGCAAACTTCTAGGTGCTGCATATAAACAATTTGTTATTCCTGGGCTTCAATTTTGGATGCGCCTATGCACCCACGGCAGCTGACTTGATCGGCTTCCGTATTCTTGGTATGTCATCCGCCTGTAGTTTCCCACTGTGTGCACTCATCCTGCGTCTTTCAGCCGGATTTGTCGGGAGCGCACCCATTGCATGCGGTGGTGGCACAATCAGCGACCTCTTCTCCGAGAAAGACCGCGCATCTGCCATGGCATTGTATTCGCTCGGCCCGCTTCTGGGCCCTGTCATTGGCCCCATAGCAGGTGGTTTTATTGCAGAGTCAATCGGATTCCGGTACATCTTCGTCGTCATCGCAGGCCTTTGCCTCATCGCCGCTGTCCTTGGCATTCCCTTCCTCCAAGAAACATATCACCCAGTTATCCGCCTGCGCCGCGCGAAGACGTCCGCCGATCCCGAAACTGCTTCACAGTTGCATCCCCACCTTGTGCAGGAGCATAGTGGAGGACTGCATCGTCTGTGGGTTGACATGACGCGGCCCTTCATGCTCCTCACGAGGAGCATTATCTGCTTCCTGCTGAGTGCATACATGGCTCTGTGAGTCCCCCCCCCGTTCCCCTAAATGCTATCTTTGTGCTCACAAGCATCACCGCGCGTAGCATGTATGGTGCGGACCGTGCTTCATCTCAACACCCGTCTCTGAGTTTGCTAACTTGCCGACAGGCATTTACTACCTCATGTTCGCCGTTTTCCCGGGTAAATTGTACAGAGCTTCGATGTCCTACTCTTGACTAACCTGATTGTTTAGAGGTCTTCAGTGGCATCTATGGTTTCAGCACTGGCGCTGGCGGCCTAGCCTACATCGGTCTTGGTATTGGATTCGTGTCGGCGACGTTGTTGAGCGTCTACCTTTCCGACCGCGTGTACAGTAGGGTGTGTGCGCTATTCTTTGTTGTGGTCAACTCACCCAATAATCGCTTCGCGTAGCTGGTCAAAAAACATGGAAGGGGGAAGCCCGAGTTCCGTATCCCGGTGCTCGTGTTCGGCTCGATCTTTGTCCCCATTGGCGTGTTGTGAGTTCACGCCGATGACTTGCACGTAGATCACTCGCTGACGTGTTCGCCAGCTGGTATGGATGGTCGGTGCAGGCGAGGATCCACTGGATCATGCCGATCATTGGCACCGGCATCTTCGGATTCGGGATGATGACCACGTTGTGAGTCTGAGCTCCGTTCCCGGCCGGTATATGCATCGAAGGACGTTGTTATTGACACATTGTTCCCCATTGGCCACTTAGCTTGCCGATCCAGCTCTACCTCGTCGACACCTTCACATACGCGGCCAGCGCCCTCGCCGCCGCGTCGGTCTTCCGGTCAATGCTCGGTTTCGCCTTCCCCCTGTTCGGCAGCCAGATGTTTGCCGCGCTCGGGATCGGCGGAGGCAACTCGCTCCTCGCTGGACTGGCGATCGCCCTCGGTATCCCGTTCCCCGTCTGGCTGTGGTTCTATGGCGAAAAGATGCGCGCCAAGAGCTCGTTGGCCCGATGATGGAGCTGCCTCAGGTATGAGTATCATCCTTTCTGTTAGACCTAGTCTACTATCACGCGCGCTGTGGCCAAATCCTACTGTCTCCGTCCCCCGATCCCACCGCGAACCCTCGTACTACGCCTCTTGCATCGTCATGATAATACGCTATCTTATTCACTGGTTTGCTGTTACCCGTAGCTTCGCTTTCTGTGCTTTTTCGTTAAAGCGCCTTTCACAATGATACGGAAAACGCAAGCCAGCAGGGCGCTCTAGTGGAACAAGAAGGCTGTGCCGGGCTGGCGGAGAGCGAAGAAAGCGGGACAAGTATTCATATACACGTACGTATTTAGATTGCGTTTCGGAACCGCTCATTGCAAGGCGCTAGACAACGTGCTGTATTCGATAGCTGTACTATAAACCCCCTCCCCCGAAGGGCTCGGGTTGAACCGAGAACTATCGCCCAAAGTTGAGTTCAGTGCTACAGCAGCGGTGCAGCGTTACGCGGACAAAGATCGGAAGACTACAAAACTTGAGGGTTACCCGCCGGGAAACGCAAACGAGGGCGAAGGGGGGCATCACAGCTTCCTACGAACTACGATGCGCTCCTTCCCGACGTGGCTATCCATGCTGATCTTCGGCACCTCGTCCAGGACCTTCTCCCAGCCGTCGCCGAGCACCTCGTCGTAGTGCTCGGGCCGGACGTAGAACGGGGGACCGAACTCGGTGTACGGAAGGATGGGGAAGACGAGGCAGATGAGGTACCCGCCAGGCTTGACGAGCTCCGCCATCTTGCGGCCCCACTCGGGGCGGCGGGGAGGGAGAATGGCGACGAAGAAGCTGGTTAAACGCGTCAGAATGACGGTCACTTCTGCAAGGACTCGAGAAGACGGCGCGCTCACGTGTAGTCGTACACGACGTCGAACTGCTCCTTCATGGCGAAGAAGTCCGCGACCTCGTAACGGACGTTGGCAGTCGTGCCAGTGGAACCGGTGTACCTGGCAGCAGTTGTTACTCAAGTGAGGAACGGGATCAACGACAGCGGACTCACTCTTGAGCTTGCTGAACGGCGGTAGTCGATATGTCGGTTCCAATGGTCTCTAATCCGAGACCCTCGGCGATGCAAATCGCATCGTAGCCCTTGGAGGGAAGAAACGGATCAGAGCAAATATTAAAGGGTCTGCGAGCCACATACTTTGCCGCACCCAGGGACAAGAGCGCGACCCGTCGTCGGAAGAGGAAGGACCTTGGACTCTATGAGCTCCTTGAGAGGAGGCTGCAACGTGCCCGCATCCCACGGCGTCACGTCTTTCTGCCTGCAACCAGCGTCAGCATGGAATACTAGCATGAGCAAGCAAGTGGGAAAGAAAGGAACCAAGCCTCATCCCAGCCATCCTGCTGGCGGGTCTTGATGATCTCCCGGATACCAGCGATCTTGACCGGGTCCCAGATGTCGGTGATGCTCATGTCCGTACAATAGCTGGGTGAGGGATGGACAATGCACTGCACGGCGAGGAGATAGCGAGTCCTACTTCGCGCACCCCACCTCCTTATATATACCTGCTGACATCTAGGCGTGACAGGTGGTGAGTCTCAGGCAGGGGCTTGGGCAATAGGGTTTCGAGTCAGGGCGTGTCACGTAGCAAGGGAGGGTCTGTTTTGAAATCCATGTGCGAATCTACCCAGGGACCGTGAGTTGCACTTCCGGAAATAACACTTACTAGGTTTGTACCCTCTCCACTGTCCAGCACGGGCACGGTCAAGTAGGAGGTTATTGCATCATGATGTCCACCGCAGTTGGGTGGCGAAGCCTAAGACAACCAATACTAGCCCATTTGCAAACTTGCCAGCGTTGAAGTTAATGGAGAATGGTGTACGAAAGGTCTGATATCTCGTTGATATCTCGTGGTGTGAGCGCACAACGGATGTGCTACTAAGTTACTAGTAAGTAAGTAAGTAGTCCAAGTCGCGTTAGCGCCCATACGCTAACGCCATCAGCTGGGTCGGTTGTGGGTCCCAAACAGTGATGCACTTCATCATGCCCATCGCCCTCGCGCACACGACGACCCAATCTACTTCTCTACAGCCCCTTGACGAACTCTCGGAGTGCCTAGTACTTAATGTCACCCCATCGAGCCGCCTGGGGATCATCGATGATGTTGCTACATTTGTTCCGCCGGTCATGAGTAGAAAGAAGCCATGGCGTGGTGCCACCGCGCTGTTTGATTTCCGCCGATGACTATTTTTGAGCCCAACGTTTGTACATAGTCTTTGATAAATTTGGCTCAGTCCCCATGTTCCAGATAAAAACAGTCCGTCTCCGTCCCGAGAAGATCGCGCGACAGTTCTGACCTTCGCGAGGAAGATCAAGCGACTCGATAGACGTTTAAACTACGTCTACGTCGTATACGTACTCCAACTCTAACATATCTGACCGGTAGACGTCTGAGGGCAGAGCTCCTGGTATGCCTGAGGTACGCGATAAACTTATGCCTTATCTCCGACGCTCGCATATAGTTCGCACATAGCACCGACCGCAATTCAGAGAAGTACTTCTACTCGCAAGTAGAAGTACTTCGACTCAAAAATATGCATGCTTTTGCAGCAAGGGCATATCCCTCCGCTGGCTGCTGACTGAAGTAACGGAAAAGTTTGCTCTTGCGTCCAATCACATCCAACCCGCACCCCGGAGAGAAGTAATTCGATGCCTCAAACCGACAGGAGGCTATCAGGAGCTCCCGCCATCCTGTCCTTGTGACTACGCAGTTCCCGCCATCGTGTTCGCTGCTGCCTAAGAATTATCGTAGTTGTGCTTCCACCGCTCGAGAATTTGACATCGGGGCCCCGGCGACCAGCATGTGCCATGTATCATGCCCGACAGTGGACGTGAACGGTGGCTCAGCACCTGCATTAAGCCATAGTGTACACACAAAAACCCAAACGGCCCTCCGTCGGCGATAGTCGATAAGTCCTGGCATCGTAGCTAATACCGGACTCGACGGGCGACGTTGGAGACTAGTAGCTCAAGCACGTAAGATTACAACAAACTTCCGGTAGGGAGGCGGGTCGGAGAGTACATTACATGGTCATGAAAACGCTGGGGGTCCTATGGGGCGGCGACGAGTCTCATCGCAGGCCGTAACCCCTCAATTTTGTTCCTGAACCCAGGAGACTGCCGCCCTCCGTTCTTGCCTTCACGCCCCGCTCGATGTCCGTGATCTTCGTGTCGAGCTCACGGACCGCACCATCGATCCACTGCAAGCTCTCGAGGTGGCTGCTGAGGATCTGTGCGATCTGGCCCATGGGGTCTTCGCCTCCATCCTGGGCCTGGCCGCTGGCCCCGCTGGGGGGCAGCGAAAGTGCATTAACGGCGTCGATCATCTGCATAAGCGACCCTGACAGGTCGTCCAGGTGCCCATGCAATTCCGTCGCAAGCATGTAGCTGTGGTGGAGGCGGTCAATACGGGTGCTACGAAGATAGCGGTGAGATACATACTTCTTGTCGCGCTCCGTATCTGCAGGGCCAGTATCGAGGCCACGGAGGTTGCCCCCTTGTCCACCTAGGATCTCCTGGGTTGACTTCTCGTACGCATCAAGCGTGGCAGAAAGGTCCTTTTGCTGTTGCTCGATGTGATCGAGAGACTGGTCGATATCGTTCTGTTCCCGCTCGGCTGCGAGAACGGTGGTGTACAAACGTTGAATCTGTGTCGCAGATCATTAGATCATATCTGGCCGGAACACCGGAGTACCCATTGCAAGGATACGTACGCTGTTTCCGTTCTCCATCAAGGCGCGATCCCACACATGTACCTCGCCGGAGAACTTGTTGAACTCTCGGACATGTGTCTCGAGGTCTTGCGACCACTTGTTGACGATCTCCTCGACGTTCTTTCCCCGTAGGGCCGAAGGAGGTGCCACAGCGGTAGTTGTGGCCGCCGGAGCAGCTGTTGACGTTGCGGCACCAGTAGTGGCCGCTGCAGTCGTAGTGCCCAGAGTTGGTACTATCGTTGTGGCTGCGCCAGCTGCAGTGGGTAACAACGGCTCATGAGTAATAACTTCTCGATACACTAGGAAGTACGTACTTGTGCCTGTCTTCTTGTCATCAGGCTTGGCTCCGAAAAGGTTGAAAGAGGATGCTGGTGCGGCTGGATCAAACTTAGTATATGCTCGAAACGTCCGTCAGACGACATAATAGTATTCACCTGGTGCGCCATCCTTTTTCTCATCTTTCTTTTCCTCCGGCTTGCCACCGAGGCTGAAAAGCGAAGGTGTCGTAGTAGTGCCTGCGGCCCCTGTTGTGGTAGACGCGGAGGCAGCATCCTTGCTACCACCCAATGTTGGCGCTGCAGATGTCGCTCCAGTTGTGCCAGTTGCTGGTGTCGTCGTTGGCCTGGTGCCGAAAAGATTGCCACCAAATAGACCACCAGATGGGGCAGCTGGGGTCGTGCCTGCGGTCGGACCCGTGGTGCTTGCTGTACCTGAGGTTGCCGCAGTCCCTTGCGGATCGGCAGGTTTGGGTGGAAGGGCGAAGAGGCCGCCTGACGGGGCAGCGAAAGCTGAACCGTTGGGTGAGAAAGTATACACACGATGCACGAAGTGTGGACATACTATTGCTGGACCCAGTAGTACCCGTTGACGCAGTGGCAGCTGGTGGGCCAAAGACATGAAACGAAGATTAGGCATCGTCGACTCGTGCAAATTTGACGTCACTTACGACCACCAGAAGGTGCGGCAGGCGCAGTTGCTCCAGTCTGGCCCGCCGGCTTGTTGCCAAACAACCCTCCAGAAGGCGCAGCGCCGCCAAACGCCGAACCTCCCGTAGTGGAAGTGCCCGTCGTTCCGCTTGTGCCACCGAACAGACCACCAGCGGGCGTAGATCCCGTAGCGTTACCAAACAGGGTCGGGGTGCTCGTACCAGACGTGCCCGCTACAGGGGCGGATGCGGGCGCGGCGGGCTTCGCGCCAAAGAAGGACCCTCCTCCGAACAAGCCGCCCCCTGCTGCTCCAGTTCCAGTCGTGCCGGTCGTGCCCGACGCTGGGTTGGTGTTTGTGTTGCCAAACAGATTTCCGCCCGTAGTTCCGCCTCCACCGAACAGTCCTCCAGTCGTCGAGCCGGTTGCGGGTGCTGCAGAGGTGTTCGCAGTGCCAAACAACCCTCCTCCAGGTGCAGGAGTCGTGGAAGGTGTAGACGACGGCCCGAACAGATTTCCTCCGGCTCCAGGCGTGGTAGTAGCGGGTTGGTTAGCACCAAACATTGACCCGCCCGTCGCGGGCGTTGTGGTGTTCGTTTGACCAAAGAGACCTCCACCAGGAGCAGGAGTAGTGGTGGACGTGTTCGTCGAGCCAAACAAATTTCCGGCGGGTTTTGCTGTATCAAACCATTCGGACATACCTTTGAGCAAAAAAGTATTGCGACGTACCTCCGAAGGCTGAGCCACCGAACAAGCCTCCGCCAGTTGTCCCTGTCTGTCCTGCCTGTCCTGCCTGCGGTTGGCTGAAGAATCCGCCACCCGTTGAGCTCCCTGTCGTCGAATTGTTGTTCCCCTGTCCTGCTGATTGTCCAAAGAAACTCATGGCGTCGTTAATGGAGGGAGGAAAGGGAGTGCCAGAACAACTTCTGCGATCGCCACTTGCAACACACACAAGGACGCGCTTTCGAATCACGTGTCGCCAGTACGTCAACACACCGGGCCAACAGCACACGTAGCACTCTCCGCCCTCATAAGGTCTGCATTGAAGCGGTAAATGTAAAAGTCTAGTGGATCGCATGATGCGGCAGTAGGTAAGCATGCGACGTAGTGATAATGTGTTACAGACAGAGCGCGTATGTACGATGATGTCGTTACTATCCTACGAGTACGAAGGATTAGGCAGATTGTGCGGTTAACTAGATGAAGCCCTAACAATACTATCCAGCCAAAATGCCCGTCATTCATCTCACGAGCGGGTATACGTCTTCCTTCTCTCCGGGTGGTGATAATACGTGCTGTATCGCTTGTTCGCGCCGGGCGACGCGGGGCCTCCTTCCGAGGGTGCGCCCTCGACGACCTGAGAGTCCATCAGCGTCGAGGCCTGCAGCTCCCCATAGTCGTCGGAGTCGCTGTCCTCGAGCCAGTCCTGGTCTTCGGGCAGGACGATGACGCCAGACGCGGCGTCGAAGCTGAGTCGCCTCTGCACCTGTCCGCCATTCGTGGTTCTGCGCCCACGCGGGCGGGACCGCGCCTCGGCGTGGTCCGACCATGGATTCCTGTCAATGAGAGAGCGGTCTGAGGGCTCAGGGTGGTCGCTGCTTGAGGGTACTGCAGGTGTGCTGTCTGCTGGTGCGCTCGAGCCGCTCGCACCGGAGTCGTTGCTCTGCTGGCTTTGCGGTCGCGCGCGTAGAACACTGTACTTCTTGCGGAGGGTAAGCACGACGCCGGGGCTTCCATCGTCACCGGTGTCGCGATGCCTGTTTAGGCTCTGGCCCTTCTTGATCGGCAACCAGGGAACGGGGAGTACACCAGTTAACGCTGGATGACCATATCGTCGCTTCCCGGTGCTACAGATTCCAATTAGTAACACTTGGCCAGATGATGCATGACGCAACCTTACTTCAGAACGCCACTATAGAAATTCGCCATTGGTGGCTGAGACTGAGGACGAAGTGAGCGGACGGATTGATACGGTGTAACAGAGAACGACTTACGTAGTCTGTGCGTTCGTCCTCGGGCGCGACGTACAATGTTTCGTCATTCTGCCCGTAGCGGCGTCGGTTTAAATTGCTAGAGGCGCACAGGCTTGTCAATGTCAAACATATTGAGACCTTAAACCTCCCACGTACCTCTGTGACCAAGTCACAGGATGGCCCGCACGGATCATCACTACGTCCGCGCTCTCTTCCCCACGCTCGACTTCGTACACAGAGCCCAGGCTGACAAACTTGCTCAGCGGCCGGAACTGCTTGTCGGTGTAGTACCACCAGAGCAAGGTGCCAGCGAGCAGAGGTGCAAGAAGCGTAGCCAGGATGAACGACTTCTTTACGATGAACATGCCGCTCATGAAGATGATGAAGATGATGACGGCCCAAATGAGGCGAACGAAGGTGATCGGCCATGCCTGACCTTGTGACTCGTACGGCTTGTAGAACACTAGGGCCAAGCAAAATTAGGCGCATCTCACAGCCCCAGGAAAGTGTTGACTCTTACCAAAGAGCAGTTTGTATTTGTACACGACGTACGCCACGCCAAAGTAAACGGCTCCGAAAACCAGGATGAGTGGTTGGATGACACTGTAGAGAAGGGTGATGACGAAGACGAGGATGGCTTGAGGATACACGATTCCGTAGTTGATCATGGGTGGAGCATTGAGCTCGGCGAAATCTAAGAAAAGTCAGCATCGGAGACTTAACTCTTCCTGTCACCCATACTTACCCCGTGGTGTCCGGGTGATGAAAAGACGGAAGACAAGTCGAGGTATGATGATTCCGAGGTTAAGAAGCTGTAATGGCATGAGGCCAAAACCTATCATTCACTGGTGAGCCCAATCTAGTCTGATGAGTTGAAAAGCCCGCGGCGTTACCTTGAAGGATCACGTACGAGACAAAGAAGTGTCTCGCATTGCCCGCATTGAGAGCTTGTGCTAGTTTCTCGATGCCCTTCGCAGGCGATTCCGCGAGGTCCCGCATAAGCTGCCAGTATGTACTGGCAACAAGGAAGATGAAGACAACGTTCACCAGCAGAAAGAGGAAGTATCTGCAATAATTGAACGTTGGCCGTTGGAAGTTTCACTGTATTCCATGAAGGACTCACTTCTTCATTACTGAGTATTCGATCCAACTCCTCGCAGGGAGGGCCTGGATGTAAGTTAAACCTATAGGCGTAAGAAATGCTCGATTAAAGCGCTACTGCCAAGAAACATAAGATGCGCACCTTCCAGCAAGAACGGCAGCGTCGCGTTCAGCATCACCATACCCAAAGATGACAACGTCTGCACGAGCGCTCCGATCTGCTCATTGCGATCCATCAAGTCCGCGAGCCATGGTATGGTCTTCCTAATCTCCTCAGGAGATAGCAAACTAGCAAGGGCCGTGATGGGGATGAACCAGAAGAACTGCAGCACGACCATGGCGCCCATGACCAGCCACTCGCGCACGAGCGCGTTGAGCGGCGAGTGCGAGATGGAGGTCCACACGATATCTCGCGGTTCCGGAGCGAGGTGAGTGAGGCATTGCATCATGTATGGAGCATGAACGGCTTGTGCAGCGATTTGCTACACGTTCGTAAGAAGTGGTTTCAGTATACGTAGCGTGGGGAACGAAGTAAATACGTACTGCACTAGACATTTTCTCGAAGGTGACGAAGGCCACATGTGTGGACTTGAAACGACCCGCGCGCCTCCGCTTCTTAACCAGTTCGTCGGCCTCCCGGAACTTCTCTTCATAGTACTCAATAGCATCCACCTTCCGTGAGAACCATCCGGGGCGCAAGGTTGGCCGTTTGCGATTAGGCAGGACGAGCTGCTCCGGCTGGCTTTCTATGGACGCGGCATCATCGACATCGACCAAGGGGTAACGGATAGAGGTGCTGGGTGCCACGACGCTTGGGTTCCCGAGGTAGTCGACCCAGGCGGATTCAAGCTTGAGTAACGCCTCTGTGCGAACATCGAGTAGGTTCCTCAGTGAGCCAACTTCTCTGCAGATGTTAACGCTCTCCACAGATAGGTCCATCTGTTCGAAATATTCGGCCAGGGCGGGCTCAGACTGCAGATGCGGGGGTAGATGGGTGACCATGACTGTTCGTGCGGGAACAGAGTGCACAAGCTCTAAAGAGAACAGTTGGCGAGACCGAATGAATCTCTTGAAGTTCTTGTAGATAGCCCTGAGAGCCAGAATGGTGAAGAGGTAGGTGAACAGCAGGTGAACGGACAAGTAAGAGTTGGGGTCGCTGATGAGGTCGAACCAATTGTCCCAAGTGGTCCGAGGTAGAGTGGGATCGGTTGTAGGAGGATCGTCGAAACTGGTGGGCCTGGGCGCGTCTTCCCTTCCGTCTCCGATGTCGATGTTGTTCTGGGTCCTGCGTTATCCTCACAATGGTCACGCGATAACCGCGAAACTCACCTTGAGGTTTATAGGCATGAGAATGACTGCAGAAAGGACTGAGCACGACGAGAATAGCCAAAATGACATCTTGAAGAAGCTGAGAAGCTATAGCAACCAACGAGCAATGAACACGCAGTCCCAACATGAAGTAACTGTTGGCGACACACCACAGCGGCGTCAAGACCGACGATCTGCAGAACCGTGAACTCCGAGATTCGGATGGTTGGGAGGATCCAGCCGAAGAAGGCTTGCGTTGCGTGCGCCTCATGTGGGGAGAATCCTGGAACAAGTATTGGGATGTGTATCGATACGGTGCGACATGGAAGGACGTACCTTTGAGCTTTGTGCGAGGGGCGAAGAGGAGTGGCCACCTGGTGCGGGAGTAGGAGAATACCAGAAAGGAGACAAAGCCAATAGTCGCGGAAAGGATGAGTTGAGTGGCGAACCAAGGGCCATCATATCTCACTAAGGGGAGCATCAGCATCTGGGGACAAAATTGGGGAGTGGTAACATACTCCTTGGCGGCGAGCCGGGAGGGGGACCGGTGTCGCCATCGGGGTCGGTGGGGTCAGCAAAAGCCCCGGCGAGAACCTGGAGGCCGAGAGTCAAGGATGATGGCATGCCGTGGTACGAAAGCCGGGGAGAGCTATGTGGGCAGGAAGAAGGGCATCCGGGACTCGGGGTCGTCTGCCAGTCTCAGGCTGGATGCTCGTCGCCAGAAGCAGCGAAACGCGCTGGGCGCTCGCAGTCGCGGTCCAACGCGTCTCATTAGACGCCAATAGCGCGCAAACGCGCATCCTCCTCCTCCTCCTCCTCCTCCTCCTCCTCCTCACCACCACCACAACCGCCACATGTGAAGCAGACCCCACGACCTCAATGTCCATTACGACTATTCCGGCTATGCTCAATGTGGAGCCGCACTACTTTGAGGCAAAGTTCGACAAGCCGTATGAACAGATCACGGCCGACGATATCATCGAGAAGGCCATGGAGTCCCTCATGGACTACCGCGCTGCAGTTGGAAGCGGTCCTCTCGAGGTCGCCGGATAGCTATTTTCACTCTGTTACATATTGCAGGTGCGCAAAGTGGCAGTTGCTTGGACACTGCCATCCTCAACTCATGATTCGCAGGCGGAGGACGTGTTTGCCCTCACCTCGGCGTCCTTCAGTACGCCCGTTCCGCCAGAACGCCCCACCCCCTACACCCTCTCGGCCGTCGATTGGTATCGAGCAACTGGTTATCACCTGTCCTCGGTTCCCGTAGATCGCGGCTCTTCGCTCGCGTCCAAAGCCCCCTCGCCGGACGCTGTTAGAGTCCGATGGTACATCTTGCTGACTGGTATGTCAAATTAGTCCAACACAACTGCCGGCCTCTAACCCAAACCTTTGTCCACAGCGCCGATCGACCCAATTGTTCCTCTTCTACCCCGTTGGCTCCCAGTTACAATTGGCAGCGTCACCGTGCGTAAGTGATTTCACATATCGTATTCCTAGCCAACCACGCTGATCTTTTGATTAGGCCGCAACGATTATCTTGCAAAAGTGAAGCGCGAAGTAGACACTGGGAGTGGGACGCCGCCGAGGGGCTACAATGGCATACAACAGTCGGAATCTCCTATTTCGATCGGCCTTCGGCCCCATGGTTTATACGGACCTCACCCCGCCATGTTCGTACCAGCCTTCGCCTACGCATACAACTCCCTCCGGCACCCTCAACTCGTCGAGGTTGAGAGGAGTGATCGCCCCGAGCCAGGTCATGATCGGCTGTTCGATATGTATAAGTTCATCGACGAGCTTAGCGACACCTGTTGCACGGCACACCTCACCGAGGACGCATTGAACAAGGTCGTCACCAAAGCGCTTGGCAAGCTCCTCCCCTTCCTCTCCATCAAAATGAACGTTAATGTCAATGATAAACAAAACTGCCGAGCGACCGAGCTGGATTGGCAATCGGAGTGCTTCACTGCCCATCGCCTGAGGTGTCTCATCTTCGCTGGGGAGGGGAAGAAGGGTGGCCAGGGGGGAAACCCCATAATCCAGATCGCTCTCGCGTTACGAGTCAAGTTCGCGATGATGGCGGTAAGGGGATCAACTCAGATATCCGTCTTCGCGCTCATCTGATGTCTATCTCGCAGGAGTACGAGGGTTTCCTCACGTTGACTGCTTGTCCTGTCGTGGTCATGACTGTAGCGGGTCCTGACGTGCACGTCTGGCTCATGTATTTCACCAACAAGATTTATGGCGCAGAGCTCTTCAGCGTCAACTTCATGGGCCACTTGTACGACGACGCCCAGGATGAGATGCGCGATGTCGCAGTCAAGTTCCAGGTCCTTCGGAACACGCTCAAGATGTTGTACGACTTCTACGCGAATATTCATGCCAGCACGACACTTCCAACGGTCCCTCATCTCTTTCCCCAACCTACATCCATCATGCGCCATCTCCCTTCGCTAGACCGTGAGGCCTTCGACTGTCTTTTGTCCTTGAATCTTGTTTTCCTCGAACACCTCGTCTCCGAGAACAACCCCAGGCGTTGCCTCTACAGCGGCCTCTCGCGCAAGTCCAGCGTCAAATACAATGTCTATATCAAGTTTGTGTCACAGTATGGTGAGAAGGCACACCGCCTGCTTGCAGAACAGGACCCTCCCCTTGCGCCGGAGTTGCTCTGGTGTGGCGAAATCATCACTGGCAAGATGATGGTCGTCATGGAGGCATTGCCAACGTCGCCAGGCCTTAAAGTCTATAAAAATCCCCACCCCCGCTAAGGTTTCCAGCAGGACATCTGCATCATCGAACGGGATATCGGCCGAGCCATCAGTCTTCTGCATGCATAGGATCTCGTCCACGGCGACCTCCGCGCACCAAACATGGTGATCGCGAACCAGCGCGGGTACCTCATCGACTTCGATTCATCCGGAAAAGTGGGTGTTGCTAGGTATCCTTCGAAGAGTCTCAACAAGAAGCTCTGGTGGCCGAGAGAGGTAGATGACCTGGTGAGGGCGCCTATCACGATCTCTGACGACATAGAGAGATTCCAGAGGACACTCGATGAGCTGCGTGGGTTTTTTGATAAGACACCTTCATCTTCTTCCAAGAGGCATAGGCAGGGCGATGGGGGGGGACGATGAGAGGGTAACCAAGAGGTTGAGGTCGAGAGATGACCCGAGCTCTGAAGTTAGGATGGGCCTTTCGCAGCACTTCGAGGTGGTTGGGGTCTAGCGCAGTGTTGTGCCGGTTGCCGGACGGTTGCCAACAACTTCTGGAGACTTTGCAGACTATTGCGTGTGTTGGTAGGGTTGCCGCAAGTTGCAAGTCGGTTTCAAATGGTCTCCCACAACGATGATTGGATGGATCATCAACTGTCCAAATCGAGTATTAATCAGAGTGAGCTCGCACTGAACGTCTGCCAGACAGTGCCGGCTATTAAATGGCCGCACTTACCCACTGTCCTCCCGCGATCCAAGAGCGCATGTCCACAACTACCTCATGCTGCAGATCACTTCGCGGGCGCGTCCGCTCGCGAGGTACGGTCCGTATGGATGCCGCTCGCATCTGGAACTCGAAGCATTGACAGCGAGGACTGACGACATATACGTTGACTTGCTCGAGGGTGCGCGACCTTCTCCTGTTGTTTGCAGACCGATATCGGATATATCATCTGATTCGTATTAGTCTGATTAGAACTGTTCTTACTTGTGATCTATTAAGGTTAAGGCGACTACCTCCGTTGACCGTGGGAAGATCCCGACCAAATGTGGCGACCACAAGCTGTGATTGGCAAGCTGAATGCAAGAGCTGGCCAGCTTATTAAGTGCATTGCATCAGACTAGCTTGCGGCAATACTACATGCTACCCAGAAGGTTCTACGGTATCGATGACTGGAGGACCTATTCCTCATGAACTTCCAACGGCAGCGACCCATGGAGACATGACAGCAGCACCAGACTCGGGGACGGGGACGGGTCTTGATCCTGGGCCTGAGTGCGTCACATTAATCTGTCTGCTGGTCTAAAAACATACCTCATTTTCCGTCTTTTCAGTGATGACGATGCCTACGTGACCTTCTCCTCGCTTAGGGATCATGCCCCAGCAGGATGGGAAATGTATACCCACCCCCGCGGCTCCATCTACTTCCGCAACATCCAATACAGATTGACAGTGGACCAAGACATCCGTGTTCCCGCTAATCTCAGCAAGGTCGAAGCATTTTGCGCCAAGTACGTCCCGCAAAGCCTTCCTGAAGCTATGGAAGCATGTATGGCCTATGGCGTCGACGCCTCAACCTGTCTCTTTGTGAACCACAAGCAATGTGTCGCTGGTTACGATACCTTCAAATTGACGGGCAGCACTCTCAAGTCATTATCTGTGGACAACTGTAAGTAGGCTGTTCAAACATGTTCAAACTGCCAAAGACATCAAGACTCCATTGATGGATCTATTTTCAGTACTACGTTTTCGGAGACTCTACTGGAACTTCATGAAGAATCACCCCTCGCACCATCCGTGTCATGAAGAAGGCTACCGTGAGGCCATTGATGCCCTCCGATCATACTACCATGGTGCAGTTATCGGCCATTCCCTTGGAAGGGGCTGCATGCTCATGAACACTGTCTTCCCAGATCATCTCATCAACGGTTCTCGAAGTGTTGGGCCGTTCTCAAGGAGTGAATGCGAGCAAATGCTTGAGGTTCTATACCGTGATAAAGGTTAGTCCAATGCAGCAGGTGTTAGAAGGGAATGTTGAATATTAAACGTGACACAGACGATACGGGCGAGATTCAACCTTCCGCAATCAGCTTGCTAGGCTGGATTTTAACAGACGTTTGTATGTCCAACCTTACCTGTATTAACAATTTCTAACTTCTGATCCGCCTTATAGACAGCTTCCGTACCGGCCAGCGGTATGGGCAGATTACTTCGACCGAGATGCGGTCATACCGCAAAGCCCTCTACAAGCCCCCGGAGTTCTCTCCTCATGAGTCTTTCGCGACGAAGATGCTCCTACAAGTGATCATCCACGGACCTTTCTTCGGCATTCCTCAGACGTATCTCGCACACATCAAGAAAGCAAGCGAGTTCAGGGGGCATCTCGCTGGTTTACGGCAGAGCTGGGAGTCCTACACGCGCCAACTCGTGCAGGAATTTTCAGACTTCATCCTGATTGTAAGTGCCGCCGTATCTTCCCCCCTCTTCCGAAGCTGACAACGTAATAATGGAACATACAGGCTACTGTATTGCTTTCGTAAGTGTTGTTCCTTACCAAGTTTAGCGGACATTCTCAAACCGACTGTATCGTCTCAGAGCTACCGTAGGGTTGCTTACAATCAACGACATCGACAGCGTCGCTCGAGCTGCAGCGCTGTTTGCTACATTTTCATCCCTCGGTAGCATTACCATTGGCGTTTTCTTCGTCTGGAGACACCAGCGAAGCAACACCGAGATGCCATCGTCCGTGAGTCGTTACACTATTTCACTGCGTGCTTGATTGACACCCTGCCCGATAGTTTACGTACTTGCATAACGCACGGAACAACGCATTCGGGTTGTCGGGTCATGCCATCCTCCTCAGTCTTCCTCCGGTGCTGCTGGTGTGGTCCATCATCGCGTTCACCGCTGGGACCCTTGCGTACACACTTCAGGACGTATCCTCTGCCTCTGTATCAGCATGGGTAGTTCTTGCAATTTTCGTCGTCGTCTTCGTCGTTACTGTCGTCGGTTTATATACATTCTCGACCATCTGGAGTTGGCACAGTCAGGACGTGTGGTGGCGGTCCCTGATACACTGGTCGCGGCCCTCTCAGGTAGCTACCAGTCCCGAATGACTCGCCGCTTTGCACATTTACCCCCACTGTGTTCTGGTCAATATCATTGCAATGCAAGAAAGTTCAAATGCTACGAGTACAAGATGCTAGACAGGTCAATCGCCCTTCGCGTCCCGTTTCGGGTATGACTGCTGTGATGGTGGTCGGCCGATAGAGATGTCCATGCGCTGTGCGAGCCTCGCGATCTCCGTTTCCATCCCGCTGATTCTCGCTCGCCTGTACACGGTATCTCAGTGAGCATCGAGGTCAATATTAGAGGGAGAGAGCACAACACGTACTCCTCCGTGGACCGCTTGCCCAGCTCGAACGCCTGAGATAGCCCAAGCGTCTCCCGGTTCTCCCTCCGCGTCATCTCCTTCTCCTTCATCTCCTTCAAGTGCGGCAGCAGCCGGTCCACCTCGCGCCGCAGCTATACAAACAAACAAAAGCCGTCAGCCCACATCCACTCACACAACGGACCCGATCCGCACACGCACCAGCTTCGCCCGCGCAACCAACGCCTGGTCGTCGTACTTGCCCGCGCCGACGACCTCCGCCTTCATCCTCCTGAGCTCCTCGAACCACTTGCTCTCGCTCTCGCTCAGCTCCGGGCTCGCCTTCACCATCAGGCCCTGCAGCACCCGCTCCAGCCGCTGCACCAGCGCCTTCTGCGTCTCCCGCGCCTTCGCGACGCGGTCCTGCGCCTCCCGCTGCCTCTCCCCGCCGAGCGCGCGCACGGTGTCGAGCATCTTCGCGCACGCGTCGCGCTGGCGCTTGAACTCCTGCTCCTGTAGGGCGGTACGGGCCTCCGCCGTGCGGTGCGCGAGTTGGATGTCGTGGATCTGCGAGGAGAGCTTCTCCACGGTCGTGGCAAGGAAGCGGAGCGTCTCGGGCTCGACGTGGTCGTCGATGATCGCGGAACCGTTCGGGAGGGAGAGGCGGGGGATACTCGGGAGGCCGTTTGGACGGGCGATGGCATCAGGGATCTTCCATGGTTGTGAACTGAGGAGGGACACGTATGCGGGCGTACTGTCAGGGGGAGAGGGCAGAACATTGAGGGTAGACACGGAGACAGATTCGGATGCGGTAGACGAGGCAGGTTTTGTCGGTGGAGTCGGGGTGCCAGACGATGATAGGGTGGAGAGTGAAGATTTGAACAGGGAGACGGAAGTTTGTGGGGGTTCAACTGCAGATGTCTTCGTCGCATGGGTCGGTTGAGGTTCTGAGACCAGTGAAGTCTCGGAGCGGAGGGTTAAAGGGAAGACGGACATGCGCATGGAGGACGTGAGAACGAAGATGCTGTAGGTAAGGTAAACGTCATTGGGAATCGCGACGCCAACCACAGGTGTCGACGATCTATGGGCAAATAGATCAGCAAGAACGATCTATGGCTGCATTTAAGGTTGGACGAACTTGTGTTCTGTCGAGAACGTCGACAAGACTGGTTGTACATCAGTGCCTTTGACATTCTCCAGGCCGACCTCCATCCCCGAGTTACTGTTTGCTTCGCTGTCGTTGCTGTCACGGAGTACGCCCGCAAGACTCCTTAACAACGCTTCTACATTCAATACATGCACTCCAAAGGCATGGTGAACGTAGACGTTATCATCGTTGATAGGGTCGAGCAGGAAAGAGGGGTGGTTCCCTTGAATGAGGTCGAGGAGGGATTGTCCGGCGGGCGGGCTGGACTTCTTTAATGAAGACACGATACCAAGGTCAATGCTCTCGTAAACTGCAAGCATTGGGAGATCAGTTGAAGCGTGCTGGGAGGGGTGGTAAGAATGGATGCCATCTCAGCGCATTGTCGAGGAACCAACCTGCTTGTTCTCCCATCTTGCTTCGACTTTCTCGACATCCAGGTACACGTCTACTTTACCATCCTGGAACACCACAAGGACTAACCCTAGACGTTCTGTCTCGCCCTCGCTTTCCTCAGCAGCATCGTCGCCAAAGGACATGTACACGATATCCGTGGCGTCTCCCCCCTCACTTCCTTCCAAGATTCGGGGTGCTGGCTGCAGGAGGAATGGACCTTGTCGAGCGTGTGGGTTCTTGATTGTGGTGGGTGGATGCATCGGCACTAAACACGTTGTAGCAGGCCATGCTGTACCCGGGGGAAGCTGCTTCAATAGCGCATTGACGTATTTTCTTTGGTAGTCATAGAGAGTGGTCAGACTATCTGGCGATGAAGATTTGCCGGTCGTCGAGTTGGAGAGGAACTCCTGTTTGGCAGAAACGTAGCATTCGAGTGCGTGCACGTATGAGGAAGGCACTGAACTGTAATAATGACGTGAATCACGGTTACCAGAGTTCAGGGACTGTGCTTACGCGTTCTTCGGCAAATATGGTGATATTGCATAGATATCTCCACTTCGCATGACGGCATAGACGGTGAGAGGCCCCCAATCTGCTCGACCTTTGCCAAGCGCGAAAGAGATCGCTTCACGCTCGCCACCGTCGTCGGCAAGAAATGAATTGCCCTTCTTCTTTTCTGGAACGAATGACAGGGTTTGCTGAGGCTCATCTGCATCCTCAGAGATGTCGTATTCCCTATACGTTGTTTGAGACGGAGACCCTCGAAGGAGAGAACCATAAGACTGACCGTAGTTTGCCGTCGGTCGTGAGAACCAGCAATGTAGACCCGCCTTGGCCCCACGGATGCCAGTCAATCTTGGCAACTGGCGCAGACGTCTCAGTGGCATGGTGGAACTGTCCCACCTGGAAGGACCTACTGCTATGAATATCTTAACTACTTAACAAGAACAATAAAAGCTTACTTGCACTCGACGGTCGCAGTGACGAGTTTGTTGTAGCCTGTCCGAGGAAGAACGGCTACCGCGACCTGGAAAGCCCCCGCGATTGCAAGGAGTCTTCCGTTAGGGTTCAAAGCAATCTGATGGATTTCAAATTGCACTGAAGGTGTATGCAGAATCTACATGGCTCTGTTAGGTTCAACAGTGCACTTCGTTGGATGTTCGCCGCAGAACATACTTTGTACGTCTTCTGGGATGTGTTCCTCGCCCCTTTTGAATCCCCGAGCGACGTTATGCGAATCTCTGATCCAACAGCCGCAATGAGGTCCGCATCCTTGACTGCGATAGCCTGTCTCCGTCCACAAGGAGTAGGTTTATCTTCAACAGGGTCCAAGTCGACAAACTCTGGGAGTGAGCTGAGAGAGAGGTTGAGGGCCACCTCGCCCCTACCCGAGGGACCAGCGACGCCCTTCGGGAGAGAGAAGATAGGATGGTTCCTCAGAAGTTCGTCCCAGTCTTCGTCAGAGCCCATAGTGAGAGACAGCGAGCGAGACAAGGGGTGGGGAGGAGAGCGGGGGGTACCAAGTCAAGAACGCGACCGTGGCGGAGAACACGGTCAGAGACGCCCAGACGCGTCTCGGGACGGCAGGTGATTCCCACGCGCACGCGTCGATGGCAAGGGTTGCGCGTCCTCAGGTATTCGCGTCTGTCTCTCATCCTCCCCCATCTCCTTTCTAGATCCTAACTGGTTCACTGCTTGCCATGACCTCCATTGGAACGGGATATGACTTGTCCGCCAGTACCTATTCCCCCGATGGCCGCATATTCCAGGTACGATTCGCAAAAGCGGGGTCTCTTTGCAGCCTCTAATGCCTGCGCAGGTGGAATACGCGAACAAGGCGGTAGAGAACTCTGGGTATGCCTTTCCCCATTCTCCCTATTTCTGCGCGTTTTAACTGTGGTTGTATATCAGAACTGTCATCGGCCTTCGCGTGAAGGATGGTGTCGTACTCGCAGTGGAGAAGGTCATCCACTCAAAGCTCCTCGTACCGGCGGCGAACCGGAGGATACAAACCATCGACAAGCATATTGGCCTCGTACGTTGGAATTTGACTTGGTCTCTCGCTCAGAACGTGTTACGCTGATAATAAATTTTTAGGCTTCGGCAGGTTACCTCGCGGACGGTAGACATATCTCTAACCGTGCACGAGATGAAGCATCGAGTTTCCGCGAGAGTTACCGTGCTCCTGCTACCCTTCAAGTGGGTTTGATTATGCTTTCGAATGTTGACCGTCCCGCTGATTGCTTGTTCAATAGTACGTTGTAGACCGCGTAGGTCTCTATGTGCAAGCATACACTCTCTATTCCTCCGTCCGGCCTTTCGGCTGCAGCACGATCCTTGGCGCTATTGACAAGAACGGACCTGCGTTGTTTGTCGTCGAGCCAAGTGGCGTGTCCTACGTATGGATTCGTCCTTTCCGTCCTTTGCAGTCTAGAAAAACTGACGACCCGCATAGGGCTACCGTGGTGCTGCCGTCGGGAAGGGCCGTCAACTCGCCAAGACTGAGCTTGAGAAGCTCAAGTTCTCAGAAATGACGATGAAGGAGGCTGTTATGGAGGCCGCACGAATGTGTGTTCATATTCTCCAGCTCCCGCTACTCACTAGGCTAACCCAACTCCAGCATTTACCTGGTACATGACGATGCCAAGGAGAAAGACTTCGAGCTCGAGATGTCGTGGGTATGCGATGAGACGAAGGGCATTCACCAACCGGTTCCCAAAGACCTCTTCGAGGAGGCATCGCGGAAGGCAAAGGAGGCATTGGAGAACTTCGAGTAGTTGCTTGGGCATACCATCCATTGTAATCTATACGGACGCATCGACGACTTGACGGCCTTGTGTACAACACCAACACGCGCACATCTCTGGGGAAGGGAAACATTCCATACTAACAACACAACAAAGACAGCAAGTTGTCCGAGGTCGATACTGCCGCTAATCTATACAATCTGCTCGAGCTCGCGCGCGTACTTTAAGTTCGCGGCGATCAGTTTCTCCTTCGGTATCTCTACCTTTTCCTCGGTCTTCTTTGCAAACAAGATCTTGCCTGCTGTAAGATCTACTTGCCATCCTCGCTAGAAGACACCAGTCGCGTCAGTGCCACTTTCATTCTAGCCGGGATCTGAGATCGAAAGGTACCTGTTGCGCGAAAATAAGAAGCTCATTCGGACTCTTGAAGAACAGCAGGGTAGCTGCGTCTTTCAACGGTAGACTGTCGTACGCTGCCTCTTCACAGCTCGCGATCTCATTCCTACACACACGCACAACAAGCGTGGAGAGGACGCGTGAGCACGCGACAACTGGCAAGAACGTTGAGGAAGGCTGACACACCGGATTGTGCCCATGAGACTGTCAACGAAGAACTTGTACTCCTCCGTCGGCGCCTCTTCTCGCGCATTCCAGACCTTGCTGTAGCTGCCCTCCATAAGCCACTGCTCGAGGTTGATCGGGTGCGCGATGTAGGGATTTGCGGTAAGGGAGTCGGCGGGAAGGGGGAGCGATTCGAGCGTTGTGTGGAAGTCGGCGATGCGGTTCTGGATGAGGAGCCGGATGAGGTTCAGGCCACGGAGGGGGTATTCGCGGGGTGATGGGGGAAGGATGGAACTGCAACAATTACAGTCCAGCTAAGTGAATGATCCGTTCGGGGAATGCGAATGACACACCTGTAGTCGTTGTAGAAGGCTTGCAGTTGTGAGAAGTAGCGGTCAAACGAGGGGATGTCTTTTGTGCGTATGCTCCAGAACGCGCCGACTTCAAGGATGTCGCCTGTGTGACCCGAGGACGATTGTGTTCCGTGAGTACTGTATCGTCCTTAGGTGTATGCCTCTGCCACTTACGGGCAAGGACAAGGTCTTGTGGATCCGGGTTACCCAATGGCATCAAAAGACCCGCCTCGGTGAGGCCAATCTAAACACAACTCACCGACATAAGCGACGTGCAATGGGTGATGGGGAAGAACCACTGGAGAACAGATGCTTACCTTCAGCTTCGTGAGCAGAGCTCCGGTCTGCTGCAAGTTTCCAGAGACGAAGACCTTCTGGAGCTCCTTGTACAGCTGCACTAGTTGCGGTGGCGCCATGTTGTGTTGTCGCGAGCGGAAAGCGTGTCGAGGGCTGTCAGAGAAGGGGCCGAGGGTAACAAGGTGAGGGACGCAAGAAACGAGAGGGTATAGTGAAGCGCCCACGACGCGCGTCGGACGCGTCACCCCTTCAGCCACTCGCAACTTCGGTCCTCGCGCTCATCCTCTCTCTCCTCCGACACACTCTCATTCCCCTCCCAACAACATGGAGATAGTTGATATCTCACGCCTCAAGTCTGGTGAGGTCAACCTCGGTGTATGTTTCGGGTATGCAGCTAAAGATGAGGAATAAGTACTGATATCAGCCTTCGGATATAGACCTCAATCATGGCCGTCCAATTCAAGGATGGCGTCGTCGTCGGCGCAGACTCTCGCACAACCACGGGCAGCTACATTGCACGTCTTTTCTCCCGCATCCATTTATGCCTGTCTGACCGTTGTTTAGGCGAACCGTGTAACGGACAAACTCACGCATGTGCACGACCGCATTTACTGTTGTCGGTCAGGTTCCGCGGCAGACACGCAGGCCATCGCAGACCTTGTACACTACTACCTGCAGCTCCACACGTATGTCGCTCTCTTCCGGCCCCCATGGTATTGTCTCCTCAGAAGCATACTCATACCGCCACGCGAACAGACAAATGAGCGGCTCGCCCCCGCCCGTACATACCGCTGCGACCATCTTCCAGAAGCTCTGCTACGACAACAAGGACGGACTCTCTGCCGGCATCATCGTCGCCGGCTGGGACAAGGAGGTCGGCCCCAGCGTATACAACATTCCCCTCGGCGGCGGTCTCTTCAAGCAGCCGTGGGCGATCGGCGGGTCGGGTTCGACGTATGTGTACGGTTACTGCGATGCGACATACCAGGAAGGCTGGGATCGTGACCAAACGGTTGAGTTCGTTAAGAACAGTACGTCGCCCTTCACGCGCTTTTCTTCCCATACCGATCCACAAGTTGCGATGCTCACCGGATCTGCAGCACTTGCGCTAGCGATGTCCCGAGACGGCTCGTCGGGAGGCGTCATCCGCATGTGTGTGATCACGGAAGATGGGGTCGAGCGGCTGTTCGTCCCTGGGGACCAGTTGCCAAAGTTCTGGCAAGGGAAGGAGGTCCTGGGCAATGACACCAAGTCTGCCCACCTCGCGTCCGCAGTGGCAATGGCTGTCGATGCGTAGAGGTTGGATTTGTGCTAGCATGCGTCTGTACAATGTACTACAGGACGATTACACCGAGCGATCGGTATGTATTGTACTCTAAGGTGATGTGTGTGCAGGATGGGTAGTGTGTGTGGAGGTATAGTATTATTTAATAGAATGCTAGGGTGTCGACGTTCGCGGGATTGCTCCTGTCCAGCTAGAAGTAAAGTGCTGTTCCTGGTTATCCTCGAGGCCTTGTTCCCATATCCGTATCCTCCAAAGTGCAATTGCGAGGGGAACCGTGTCGCCACGAAACAGTGTCTGCTCATCCGAACAAACAAGAATTGCATGACTTGCCTTCTGATCCCCCTTTGCGCGCCGACCACCTTCCTCCGTAGTTTTAGAATGCTCCACTGTCCCTTCAGCACACTGAGACCCGTGTCGCAACCTCGCCATGCCTTCTGCCCTCAGGACTTCGGCGAGAGCTGCACACAACGCAGCCCGTTGAGTTCTGGAAGGGAAGAGCGGAACACCGTTGTAGACCGGTATCCGTTTCGGTGGGAGGACGCGCTGTTCATCGACGAGCTCCCAATCTTCCTGTGGTGCCGTAGGATGCATTTCGGAGAGGACGAGCGGTGTCGAGTCATAGCGGTCGCCTTCGACCGGGATTGAAGAGTAGTTTGACACGGGACGCTGTTTCGTCTCCGGATCCCGGTTGGGAGGGGGCACAACTAGAACAGCAACGGCGTTCTTGAACGGCACTACGCCCGTCGATTTGATCTCGCTCCACTCCGCGCGAGTCAGTCGCCTGACCACGGGCGGGACCATGGGTTGTTGCACGCGACGTAGTTGCCTTGCCAGGAGATGTAGCTCGTGAAGAACACGAACCCGAAGAGCATGGCTGACTTGGTCGATGACCAGCGGGTGCATCGTCATTTGGGATGAACTTTCAGGCGTGAAGCGTCTGTATGCACCTGCCAGGAGGTCTGGTAGGTACATGGTCGCAGGGTGGGACGAGAATAGTATGGACATACCAGTTTTCAATGCTCTTTCGATGACAGGTTTCCAACACAGCAAGTACCTCGACTTCCCTCCTCTAAACCGTCGGAAAGCGGGGTGCTCAATTCCGCTGGGAAGAAAAGCCGTCTTCGTGGTGTCTCCGGGGATAATTGCAGGGGACATTCGAATCATGAGGTCTAACACGGTTGATTCGGTCGATGCAAAATCATCAACGCATAGTTTTAAAACGCACCTCGGGGCAACGTCCATCCACTCTCGTAGCACTGTCGCAGGGGACTAGCGAGCATCCGCACTGCCATGCTCCTCAGCACCATACCCAAGAGAAACAACAAAAACCAAACGGACGATAAGGGTTGGCATGGAATGACCTCTCCTCTTGAGTCATTGCCCTCGGCATTGCTCCAAGAGGAGCGCGTCCGCTCCTCTGGTTTACGACCCATCTGGAACGAGAGACGCGAACTTCAGGGGCCAAGGCCTTTTCACGCTGATAGCGTGCGTGTCTGTAGATGAGTCGGAGGGTCCTACGGTCTAAGAGAATGGATTGAGTGCGACCAATGGGCGAGATGTCGACCTCTTCCGGACGCGCAAAGTCGCGTATGGATCGCGTATCGTCGACATTCGACCTTTTTATTGGTTGTGGAGGGAACTTTGGGGGGCGGGTATGGGCATGCTGGAGGTTTCGTAGTAGTCGAGGGATGAGGCGAGGCATACGCTGTCGACCAGCACCGAGACGCCGAACGTCGACCTCAGCGTCGCCGCTTGCGATCAACCTGACCGGGGACTCCGCGACTGAGTACTAGTCTGGCCAATCGACATGTACTGTATTGCGCACTCAAGCTCGCAGACGTCGACCAGGACCAGGACGACCCTCGATAACTTTGGATATCTTCGCCCGCGGAGCTTCCACAAGTTCAACGTTGACTGATCGGAGGTCGCGTGTGCGGCGCACACATTCTCGCCCTCCACACATGAACTAAACGGAGGCCGTCACTTGATATGCAATCGTCTCCCTCTCGTTGGACAAGACTCTTGCGATCAGCTGTGCCTACGCTGCGGCTAGAGCGTCCCCTCGTCACCTGGTAGTGGTGGCGGTTATCCAGGAAGCAGAGATAGACCTTCCGACCCGACTCGAACACAACGGTCGTGTTCGGGCCGCAATGCCTCTCCCAGGTGTCAATAATATTAAAGGCGCATGGCGACGTTCATTGAGGCTCCCCGGAACTTCAGCTTCTACTGTGTTGAACGCGAACACCATGCCGCACGACTTTGGAGACGCTTTCGCGCCGGTCACCATCGCCGTTATCGGCTGCGGAAACCGTGGCAGGGTACGTACGGTTCTATTCTGTATCCTGATTGTACTCCTGTACTTAATGGGTTCACCGGGCACAGACTTACACCAGCTATGCTATTGCTGAGCCGACCAAATGCAAGGTCGTCGCGATTGCGGAGCCTCGTCCTGTGACACGCAAGCTCATGGCGGAAGCCCACTTGGTGGACAAGACGCTCGTGTTCGAGGATTACAAGGATCTTCTCAAGGCGTCAGCCGAAACCATCCAGACTGTTGGAAAGCGACTCGCCGATGCTGTCCTTGTGACGGTACAGGACTTCATGCACGAAGAAGTCACTATTGCCTTTGCCGAGCAGGGTTACCACATCCTGTGCGAGAAGCCCATGTCGACCAGCCTCGAAGCGTGCTTCAGGATGGAGGCTGCCGTGAAGAAGGCTGGCATTATCTTCGGAATGGGTCACGGTCAGTACCCCGCCGCATACACCCTATGAATTTTGGCATCTAATGGTTATATTAATCTACTTCAGTTCTCCGATACTCTCCATATACCAGGGCCTTGACTGAGATTGTTCGCTCGGGAACTTTGGGTCAGCTCATTAACATCGTGCACATCGAGCCGGTCGGCTTCTACCACTTCGCACACTCGTACGTGCGCGGCAACTGGGCCCGCGAGAAGGACTCTGCGTTCTCACTGATGACGAAGAGCTGCCAGTACGTAGATTCTTGTACACCGCTCTACCACCTCCGTGATCTCTGTCACCTATACCTGACAAGCTTCTGACACGCGCTTCCCTTCCCATCTATAATCTATCTGCGGCTCCACCAGCGACCTTGATATCCTGTGTCACTGGCTTTTCCCTGGTACCGTCACCCGAGTATCGTCATTTGGCTCGTTGCGACACTTCCGCAAGGACCAGAAACCCAAGGAGGCTGGCGATGCAACGCGCTGCCTCGAATGTCCTCACGAACGCGACTGCGCATATAGCGCAAAGAAGGGTGAGCGGAATATTGCTCCGGACCGAGGGCCGTTTCACGGCCGCAGCCAGATGTCTAACGTCCCTGCCCTTGTTTGCCAACCAATACAGTGTATCTCGATCCTGCAACGCTGCGCCCTGAGGGCTGGCCGTCCTCAGTCCTTGTGGACGGCATCCCCGACATCGAGAACGTCACCGCTGCGCTCAAGACCGGGCCGTACGGACGGTGCGCATACGAGTGCGACAACGACGTCTGCGACAACCAGGTGCGTGCCGCCTGCCATCCGCCGCGCTGAGACCACGTTCCGTGCCTGACCAGTGTCGTTTCTACCTCTTACCACCGCCGAAACATCTCAATTAATTAAACCACCCACCACGACTGTGCAGATCGTCAACGTCGAGTTCTCCACCGGCGCGACCGCCGCCTTCACGATGATCGCGCACACCAAGCTCATATGCGACCGCCAGACGCGCATCCACTTCGCATTCGGGGAGATCGTTGGCGACATGGACTCCTTCACCGTCACCGACTTCCGCACGCGCAAGTCCACGCACCACACGCCCAAAAGCGAGGGCGGCCACCATGGCGGCGGCGACGTCGGCCTCATCCGCACGTTCATCGAGGCCGTCCGGACGAAGGACCAGTCCCTGCTCGGCACGGACGTGACCGATGCGTTGAGGAGTCACCTCGCGGTGTTCGCGGCGGAGAAAGCGCGCTTGGAGGGCACCGTGGTGGATGTCGTGCAGTTCGAGAAAGAAATGAGGGCGACGTACGGCGCAGCGGCGTAAGAGCAATTGTACTATGTAGTACTATTGACTATTGCTGGGTAGTAGGGATATCCTGTATGTTTGATATCTGACTGAGACGAATGTATCAAGAAACATAGCTTCTTCCATTCCATATCCCAACTCGAAACACTACAATACTAGTAATAAGGTATGCACAGCTAGATCTACAAAAATCATCAAGGGAGCATCAACATTCGACATCATCAAGAGCGTTAACATCGTCAAAGAATCGTAATCAGTCGGATGAGAGATGTAGTTATACTGTTCGAACAATCGACCTTGAGATGAGCACGCTGTGCAGGAAAATAAAGCAACGATAAAGATGTGATAAAGCAGTAGTAACGATGCAGCGGCGCTCAGTCCATAGCCTCGAGCTCCCTGCGGATGCGTTCGCGCACCTCGCGCAATCCTCCAGCCTGAGCCTTCACCTGTCTCGGGCTGCGCGCAAGCAACTCGGCCGCGCTCTCGCCTTTCACCTTCAGCTTCGACGGGCTGCTGGGCACTGAGCCAGGCACTTTACCGCCCTTCCGAGGACTTGCGGACACATCCGCGCCCGAGCTCGAACCAGACGTAGTGTCGCTCTCGGACTCGGCGGGCGCAGGCATCTCAAGCCACTCTTCCCCAGAGAGGTTGAGCTCGCGCAGGAAAAACGGGCACATCTTCGTGAGCATCCCCAGCGACTCCTGCGCCTCGGCGATCGAGAGGGGCACGGGCGACGACTTGACGACCGCAGCGGCAATCTCGGACGCAGGCATCGCGCGGCGCTTGCGTGCGGTCGTGGTAGCGGTAGCGGCACCGACGGGGTTCGAGAAGTACCTGTGGCACACGGGCGAGTCAGTGTTTAATTACCACATACACACGCTATACGCGACGGGACGAGAAGATGGCGACAGAACGGAAGGGAAGAAACAGGAAGAGAAGACCATAATGAGGGTACGAACATCCAGACGCTCTCGGCAATGCCAGACAATCTCCCGAGAAGTAGCCGTCGGCGCATCTCTTCCTGACCGAGTTTGAATAGCTCGTCCTTGGACAACGGTGCGCCCGAGGGGTTGGCTTTCGTGGGCGTGTTTTGAAGGGAGCGCTGCCGAACGCGCTCGTACAACGCCTGGCGGCGCGAGCTCGTGGGTGTTTGTGGGACCGTGCTCGCATCTGGACCGCGTTGATGCACAGGGGTGGAAGGGAGCGACTTGTCGGAGGCGGTAGGTGTTTCGCACCCAGAGAGCGAGGGGGTGCGCGCCCTCGTGGGCGTGCCAGGGTCTCTGTCGCTTGCTGTCGAATGCCGCGAAGAAGGCGTCTTCGGGAAGAGGATACGGTTTGTAGAAGGTGTCTTGAAGATACGGTCTGTAGATGGTGTTTTGAAAATGCGGTCCGCGGAAGGCGTTTTGAAGATACGGTTCGCGGTGGGGGTGCCCAACCTGCTGGAAGGCGTGGCTGGGAATGGAACGACGAAGTCACGGTCTTTCTTGCTAGAAGATTTCGAGGGCGATCTAGAAGCGGAGCGCGTGGGCGAACCAGGTGGTTGCGGCGCTGCAAGAATTGACGAGGCGGACGGTGACTTGGGGGATGAGGTGGCTAGAAGGCGAGTCAAGTTTGATGGCTTCTGGGTGGCAGGCAGGGAAGGCAGGTCAGCAGTTGGGATCGGTGGGATGGCATCCTCCTTCTCATGAAGCTGCAGGGAGCTCAGGTGAGTAGCGACCAGCCAATTAGAGCTGAGGTGCTTACCTTGACCCACTGCCGCAGCTTGGTCAGAACTGCTTTCCGCCTGGTCTCGCTCCCAGCTGTCCAGCGCGCTACCGCAGCCATGCCACCCTTCATATCCTTGTCGATGTCCATTTCGACCTCGATGCCAATCCCATAGACCGAGACCCTGCTCGCAGTCGACCTTTGGTGATGTGTCGCCTGGCTGATCACGATGCCCATTGCGCCTCGTGTCCAGTCCTTTGGGGGAGCTTGTGCGGAAGGTTTTGCATCGTCTAAGAAAGGGTTCTCCTCTTCATCCTCCTTGGCCTTCCCTTTCCTGGCACTCGCGCCAGCCTTGGACGGAAGCGCCTTCCCGTCCCATTCCCACAACCAACAGAGACGCTTCAAGTCGTCAACATTGATGTTTGAAGTAAGGCCAGTATATGCGCCCAAGGCCATGTGGTTGAGCACGTTGCGAACGATGCCCGTTTCTTCTGAAGGCGAGACCGCACAAGTTGCGAGGGCATGAGATAACGCGTGCTGGAGGGCAGTTTGAATCTTGTGTAGACGTGAGATATGATCGGGTAGGCTGTTGGGGTCTGTCTCCACCTCCGCCTTCAGCTTGCGACGGGTGGTGGTGGACGGGGTGGGGGGCCTGCAGTTAAGAGTGAGTTCAGACTGTTGAGTCAACTAGGCAAGTGGTTACGGACACTATACTGTCTCGGCGGAGTCGTTTGGGAATAAGCACATCCTCATCGTCAGATGTGGGTAGCGTGCGCTTCTTTTTCGGAGAGACACGAAGGGCGGTGTACAGATCAGACATAGTATGTGTGGGGGGAGGAGCACAGGAGGAGCAAGACCAGGGCAAGACTAGCAAGAGCGCGTCCGCCGACTCGGAGTCCAACACGGGCGCCCGCGAGCGCATCTATGCGACCTAGACGCCCATCCAAAGCGCGTTTCAACAGGCGCCCATGAGACGCGTTTTCAATCTCCGACAACCATAAGTCGGTGGCGGACATCCGAGCCTGACGACCCTAGTACAACCCTAGTAATATACGAGGTACTCATCATGGCAATCTCGTCGCGAGATATGTATATATGTACATCTCAAAGAACTAAAGATACATGCATTTCACTTCTACTACACATACCCTGAATCACCCAGTCTTCCAACTCTCCCCAGGAGTCTCCTTGAAGGAAGTGGCATCACGGCTGTTCGTAATGCCCAAAATCTCATCTGCTTCAGGAGAGCCAGCCGGAGGGACATCTTTGCGCAGGGACACTTTCACAGGCGAGACCCCCTCGTTGTAGGCGAGAGCAAATATGACGTCCATGTCTGTCAACGTTTGTCAACGAGCCGTGCAGGAGCTGGAATCAGGGAAATGGTCATACCTTCCAGCGAACGGCCAGCGGTCTCCGGGAAGAAGAAATAGACGATAGGAATGATGAACGCGTTCAGACAAGCAAACACTGCAGGCCGCACAGGCTCAGGTAAGCTTGGGAACGTCAACCAACCCAGTCACTAACTGGGCACGTACCGATGTAGGTTCCCCAGCTGATGTTGTTGAAGGACGGCCCAGTGACCATGACGACCATAAAGTTAAACGTCCAGTTCGACGCCGTGCTGAATGCGTTGGCAGGGGCACGGATGCGGAGCCCAACAATTTCTGCCGGCTGTACACAGTAGCACCGTCAGCTTCCAGCCAACAAGCACCGACGGAACATCGAGAACGTACATAGAGCCAGGTCATGCCAAGCCATCCGACTGCGAAGAACGAGTTGAACACGAAGAGAAGCACCGCCGACGCCACCTGGGTACCCGAGGTGTCGATACTGCCGAGCACGGCGAGGAGCGCCATTGTAATGGTCTGCCCGATAGCACCGAACAACATGAGCGGCCGGCGACCGATGCGGTCAATGAGGAAGATGGCGATCAGCGACGCCAGAAAGTACTCGGTTCCATTGCACGCGGCGATGATGCGCGCCTTGACGTCGTCGATACCCAATCGCTCGAATAGCAGCGTCTACAGGGTGCATGGTACGTTTCGTGAGTCATCGATAAAGCTAAGTGAATGAAGCTTCGCGAAGGCAGAACCACCAAGTAACGTGGAAGGTGGAGTGTGAGAAGGAGAAGAGAGGGGTACGCACGGCATAGTAGGTAATGAGGTTTATGCCGGTGATCTGCTGGAAGCACTGGATGACCACGCCGAGAAACGCACGACGGAAGTTCTGGGACCGTCCTCCGGTGAAGATCTCGCGCAACGGCGAGCTGTCGTCGCCAAAGTGCGTCTCCGCTGCGACCGCTTCCCTGATAGCGTGGTATGTCTGGTGCACGCCCTCGTCCGTGTGGGGCTTGCCCTCGAGCGCGGAGATAACCGCCAATGCTTCAGCGTTCCGCCCGTGCTTAGCCAGCCATCGGGGCGACTCAGGCAGCTACGGTGCCGATGGAGCAAGTGGAAAATTGGCGTTAGCCTAACCTGAAAGACGCAGAAGTGTGGATGAGCAACAATAAAACTTACGAAAAAAATCCCAACGATCATCATGAGTGCGAGCACTATCTGGAGCGCTATGGGCACGCGCCATTGGGCCGAAGAGCCGGACAACCAAAAGCTATCCCGATGTGAGAAATCTTCCACTGTACGTGGTAGGAAATTTGTACGCACAAGGCAAAATCTAGCCACTGAGAGGGGGGATGACCATGTGTTCATCATCACATGCCGAAAAGGAAAAACGAGGGTCCTAACTCACGTATCTGTAACAAGGTTAGAGGAAGACAGTTGAGCTCGTGGCAGGCTATAATTTCGGCGCACTTACGAGATCATGATACCAAACGTTATTAAGCTTCCCTCGATCATGATCAGGCTGCCTCTTCGTGAGGCGGGCGAGCACTCTGCATGATACGAGGGCACAGTTGACGTCTGCGCGACGTAGGGTTATTAGGGAAACGGATATGGACAAAGCCCCGAGAAAACTGACGTTCAAACCATTACCAAGTCCCGTAACGATACGAGCCACGACCATCTGGGCGTAACTGTACGACGTCGTCTGAAGTATGGCGCCGATGATCATGATAATGCCACCCAGGACGATGGTCCTACGACGCCCAAGCCAGTCGCCCACCCACAAATTTGATAGGGCGCCGATGAGACAGCCAATTTCCTAGTACGTTAATCATGAGGTGTGCACCACGATGAACGGCGGATGGAGGCACCAACATAAATCGCAACAATAAAACTCTGCAGTGTCGCATGGTTCGAGGGATGGTTGTTTCCTGTAATCACCTGGGGGAACACGTCCTCGAACTATACCGGCGCGGCGCGTTAGTTGACACCTCCGCGACATCTCAACTGACGAGATGATGGCCCACCTGTTTCGCTGTGAGTAGCGCGGACATAACCCCTTGATCGTAGCTGCAGAGCAGCGCTCAGATAGACTGTCCAGATTTTGGAGTAATATCGAAGGCGTACCCAAATAACGTGAACCCCGTCCCGGCAACGAAGGCAATCGCCGCTGTCAGCATGGGGCCCCTCAGTAGAGGTGCCGCAGCTTCGACCTCAGCCGCGAAGTCCGGTGATCTTGCGTGAACTGCGACGCTCGCCTCTGCCTGCTTCGCCTTGTCTTCATTGTCGGAGACGCGGGGGGAGCTCGATAGCCCTGACATGGCAGTCGGTGGGGAACGCAGAGGTGACGGTGGCAGCCTGAGAACGCGAGCAATGGCGAGTCGCACCCATCCCTTCAGAGGTCCTATATAAATGGGAGGGAAGTTGGTGTCAGGGAAGCCGATGAGCCGCTAAAGCCGCGGTAGGCGAACACTGACGCGGTCACATGGCTCCAACGAAGGTTCTCCCTCGTAACCCGTGAACTCCACCCGCAGTATCACGGGTACAGAGAGCTGCCAAGGATGCTGTAGCCGTGTGGGGGACATAATGCAGTATGGAGCAGGTGTGAGATGAGGGTCTACAGCATCGACCGTAAGCGTTTCCGAGAGCTATCCTGGAGCTATCCGACCAAGAAACGGTGCGCAAAATGCGTCGAGTAGACGGTGGCCGTCACTGCAAGTAGAGCGTGCATCGAATGTGGGAGTACATAGTAGCTGGTGATGACGTTGTGGTCGATGTGTTTTAGCCTGAAAGAATGCGTCAACGAGGGCTCTACTCTTCGGAACGCTTATCCGTCTTGAACGCACGTGTGCAAAGCCATGAACGATCAATTGACTCACTGAGCTCCTTCAGAACCTTGTCGACCATTAACTCCATGTCTCGGCACCGGAGTGTCCTAAGGCGCGGATGGGGATGGACACTTGCGCAGCATTGCTTTGTTGACCACATTAAGGGGAGAGGACCATCAGGGACTGTCGTGATGCTTGGAGGGTGTCGCACTGTCTGAAGGCATCGCGAATCGAAGCACGACCTGCGACGCCTAGTGCAGCCTGTTGAACAGAGCCGCCACAGTCGATGCTTGTTTTCGAGGGCGTCGGGTATGGTGAGAGATGGTAAACAAGAGGTGAAACGGGGGGTCAATGTGATCGGTCGCACGAATGCTTCAGATTGAGAACGAAAACGCAAATCCGTCGGGAGAGCGTCCGGCAGCGTGCCGCGGAAGTTCATGGTGGCGCGGCGCTACCGCCACAATGCCTCCGGCGCTTCAGGTTGATCAATGCGGCAGTCTGAGTCTACCGCGGGGGGAATAAGGACTTCGTCATTGACCAACTCCTGTAGGCTCGACATGTGCTCGACATCATCAATCGACTGTCTGCTACGCTTGATCCTGGATGAGAAGGCTGTCTATCAAGCTCGACATGAGCCGCGCCCTTATGTCGATGTGTCCCGACTGCCAGCGACTCGTGCCTGGGGAAATACTGTACAATACGGGCGACTCCCTCGAATGCTTCTTTACCTCATCGTTTAGCCGGCCCTTCAAGATCTCCCAAAAAAAAACCCGCGGTTCAATCGGTTTCGTCACCGGGGAAACGAACAAGTAGGTCAGATCCACGACTCCCTTGAATTGAAACCTGGATTGTTGCAGGGGTGACCATCGTCGGAACACACTGGTACTGCACTGCCGTTTTTGCCTGCAAATCTTGGCACATCGTGAAGCTTCAATGCTAACCGTTATCATCATTCCTCGTTAGGCGTCAACAAGTTGAGGATACAGCTTCGGAGACGAGCAATGTTCCGACTGTTTACGAGTCGGCCCGGATGCCCTCCAACCAACGAATCGGGGAACCTCTCAGTTGCAGGTCAGTGGGGCGTTACCTCTTGGAATTGTACACTTTCCTTATGCCTTTTGCCGAAGACGACGAGGTAACCTCGGAATAGATTCTGGAATCGCGGAGATATGATGCGCGCTTCGCCGACCGTTCCCAACGATTCGAACGTGGGTGCCAAGAAGTCTTACGAGTCCAATTCACCACTTCCCCCTCCCGTTTCGCTTTCAGCGTAACCCTCCAGCTTAGCGGTGCTAGGGCCTGAGGGGGTTGCAGCGGGAACGAAGGGAAGCTGCAGCGCCGGCAATAATCTCCGTTTTGTGTAGTACAGACGCCTGCCACATTTTCACCCAGAAGGCAGAATTCGAAGGCGCGCCCGGTTACGTGTTCTGACGACCAGAACGCCCGCCTCCCTGGTCCGCTTGTGCCTTAGCTGGACTTGCCGCGGCAAGCACACGGGACTCGAGTCAGCATCCACGATCTGGTCCGGACGCGACCCACCGCGAAATCTCCATGGAAGGACCGCAGACCCGGTGGGGTCTGAGGCGAGGCGCAGTCTCCTCGACACGGCCCGTATGGAGGACGTGTCGGATCGTAGACCCTGAGGCGCATGTCCTCGGTCTTCTTGAATGCAGACAGCTGCGGGAGACGGGAGAAGGTGTCGCAGTGCCACCACATCCTGCACACGCTGGAACCATATATCTCGGCGCCTGCGTGTGCCTCTCGACGAAGGCAACAAGCTTCGTGGCCGGTGCGCCGGGTCGGGCTCGTGGTCGGACGACATGCTGCTCCGCCATATGGGGCGACCGTTGTTCCACTCGTGGTACATGACTGGGAGCGTTCGAACTGCGGGCTCCCCGCCCGGCGGGGGGCGGAGGATGGGGAGTTTGGTGAGGTGAGGGGCGTGGCAGGAGAGGCGCCGCGGGCTGGCAGGATGTGGTCGGGGTGTACAGGACGGAGGGGGCCATCATCTGCAACAGATCCATGGCTCTGCGCGTGGGAGCAGAGAAGCCGACAAGGTTATCGCCCAAATTTATCGACTTCCCTATTTCGCGTATCCGGAAGAGAAGCAGTTCTGGGCATCTAGTCAACTCATTCCCGCAGTTCCACTGGCAGCAGGAGGCATCATGCTTCGGCAGTTATAAGTACTTCGCTCTGCTCCCCCTTCCCCTCCCTTCTCCATCCTCTATTCGCTCCTTCCTTCTCTCCTTCCCTACCACTCCCTAATTCCCTCCAATCCGCACTCATGGCAGTCACCACCAAGCAGCTCTGGTCAGTCCCTTGCCCCCCCGTTCGTCCCCGCTGGCGCTCATCTTTCTCTTCAAATTCGCTTAGGGAGAATGCTATTGCCCACCTTCATGGTACGCCCATCCTCCGATGGAGCCCTTCGCGTCTAATGTCCTTGCCTAGACCTTTCTCATGCTACCCTCTATCAAAAGGCGGAACTAGAGGCGCGCGTCACCGAGCTCGAGGCCGAGCTTCTCGCCGTCAAGATGGCCTATTCTAACGCGACCGACATGGCTACCCTCGATAAAAAGGCGCATAACGCGCAGCTCTCGTCCCTTAACAAGCAGATGGCCTTGACATTCTCTCAGGTACGATTCCATATGTTCTTCGTGGCGCCGTGTTGTTGTATGAACGTGCCGAACAGGCTCAAGACCCGCTCGTCCTATGTGTCATTGATGGGGACAAACTCCTCTTCCGCCGTGCCATGATAGAGCAGGGTGCACAGGGAGGCCGTCAGGCTGCCGAGAACTTCACAAAGGCCGTTGCGCAGGAGCTCGTCCAGCAGAGCCTGATCGGCTTCGAGCGCCTCTCCTTCTGGGTCACCATCTATCTCAACAAGAAGGCTGTCATCGCCAGGTTGGCTGGGGAAGGGATCGCCAGTCCAGAGCAGTTCGAAGACTTTCTTGTTGGGTTCGGCCAGGCGTCCCCCCGTTTCTTAATTATGGACGCAGGCCCAGGGAGGGAACAAACTGAGGTGAAGGTCAAAGGTACTGTGTTTCCGGTCCGATATGTGGCCTCCGCTCAATACCGGAACGTGCGACAGAGTATGTGAAGACGTTCATCCGGGTCCCGCAAACCCTCCGCGTGTTCTTCGGAGGTTGGTCTCTATTTTATCCCCGCTTGTGTGGTTCTATCCGCTCACCCTGGTAATCACCTAGGCGTCGACGATACCTACTTCTCCATGTACGACAACCTCATGCACGAGGACCTTGCGGGCAAGCTGGTTTTGCTCCAGCCCCCCGTAGACCCGACGCCTCTCGTTCGACAGATGGCCGTCCGTAAAGCCCGCTTCGACGGTCTGTTCCTAGAGGAAAGGTTGAGCCCCATCCCCGTGCGCCGCCCGGGTCCACTCGGTATCTCGGAGTCCAACTTGCATCCGCACGTCATCACCAACGGCGGCCTCATCAGTCCCCAATCGGAGACGCAGGCCTCCATCTCCCCTCCCCCCTCTGATAGGTCTCCGGATGGTCTCAGGCACATCGATCCGAGCAAGGTTTGTGCTTCAGATTCTTGTCCCAGACAAGTTCGTTGATCTCTAAGTTTGACCAGCCGCTGCACAAACGTAGGTTTTGATATCGCATTTATCACGGCCGCGCATACCCAATTTGTCTACAGAGAACCCGCCACCATGCAACGAGCACTACTTGATGACCTGTTCCAAGGGGGTGAGGCTTCCATGCTCCGTGGCGTCTCTGGGAGAGTGCTCATGGTCGTTGTAGCCCAACTGCAAGTACTCCCACGAGTGGCGCCTGAGTCCTGAGCAGCTCGACGTCTTGGCACGCAACGCAAAGAAGGCGCCGTGCAACTATCTCAAGAACGGTGTGTAATTTATTCTCCTGAGTTGTCGCCAAGGACGAGGCTCATCCACCGCAAGGTCTCACGTGCCCTTACGGAGATAGGTGCTGCTGGGTATGTGGAACATATTGGACACGTCTTACACGACCTAACAGATCACATTTCCGCCAGGGCCATGTCTGTCCCAGCGGGGCTCGGTGCTTCCATCTGAGCAAGGGCAAGTGCTGGTTCAAGGGCGGTGCGTGGTTAACCTTGCTTGTTGCCGGTTGACGTCTGATCCTTGAGGCATAGATGGCATGCATCCTTCCCTCGCTCCTTCACCCGTCGAGACGGCTTGAGGTAGCGCACATCCATATTTCTGCCTCGCGGTAGCTGTGTGTCCTTGGATAGATTAACGTCACGGCATCCGCTCTCGTCTGTATACGGCCACACACTCCCTTATTCCGTAGCAGGCTGTGCACCAAGTGGAACGGGTAAATTATGGAAGCGCATAGCGCTCCTGACGTATTTGTTATATTGTACTTGATTGTACGGGATGCAGCTGCATTTGTTAGATTAAGACGCCCCTGAGCAACGTGCTTTATGTATCGCAATCTATTCGTTACTATCCTTCTTCACATGAATGACCGTACCAACAAGAATGCAACGATCGTCTTGAACTTTGACACGGAGTCGACGGCGATGCGACTCGAGTCCCGCGAACGACCGTGCTGCATGAACAGCAACCCGAAATGGACACAACAGCGACTGATGTCGGCAACGACCGTACAGCATGCGTGGGAAATCGATCGATAGTCAAGGAACACCCTTTGGCGAGTGGACCCCGAGGGCGCTCAATATCCCGTCCTGTCCTCCTTCATCGACCATCACCACAACACCACCATGTCTGCTCCAGCTGTGGGTAAATTGCAGTTCTGTCTTGGGCTTGTAACTCACTCTGTTTTTGTAGCATGAGGAAGACGAGTTCGCCCCCACCTCCACACCCGGTAATTTCGGAATCTCGCTTCCATGGCCCGGAGGGGGCTTGACTAAAGCGGACCTTGTACGCAGGGTACAAGCCCGGCGCGGCGAAGAGCGTAGACGAGTACGCGAAGCTTGATGCCGAGGATGAGTCGCTCGCGCGCTGGAAGGCCAGCTTGGGCATTGTCCCCGGGTCTGCAGGCCCCGCCACTGGTCCCAAGGTGAGCGGTGTCCTTCATCTCATGTCGCCTCCATAGTGGAGCTCCTTTCGTATCGTCAGGTCACTATTCTTTCCTTGGAGCTAGCATCGGCTACTCTTCCCCCGGGCAAGCAACTCGTAATGAACCTACTAGACGGGAACGAAGTGGCTTCGCTGAAGAAGCACCCGGTTACCATCAAGGAAGCGGTCGAGTTCAAGTGAGTACCTTTTTGTTCCCCCCTCTCGTTTGTGCCAGGCACTAAGTCCTCCATAGCGTTCGAATTCAATTCAAGGTTAACCACTCCATCATCTCTGTAAGTGACCGGCTTCGTTGCATCCCTTGCTAGGATGCGAATGCCTCTTTGCAGGGTGTGCGGTATATCCAGGTCGTCAAGCGATCCGGCGTTAGGGGTAAATACGCTTCTGTTTTTCATGGCAACGGTATATTAACTGACTCCCTTGATAGTCGACAAGATGGAGCAGATGCTTGGCTCGTATGGCCCTCACCCCCAGGGCGAGGCGTATATTAAGAACTTCGACCCTGAGGAGTCGCCATCCGGGGTCCTGGCTCGTACCGGAACCTACAACGTCCGCAGCCGTGTTGTTGACGACGATGGCGAGGTCTACGCTGGTGAGTCTGATAAAATCATAGGTTCTTTTGCCGTTGTTGACTTTGTGGGTCTTACAGACTGGGAGTGGAGTTTCAAGATCGGAAAGGAATGGTGAAGGAAGAATTGATCCTGGATGTATTTTTCCTTGTTGCATTTATACCTCTGCCCCGCATATTTGTGTCGCCGCCTGCAATTCATGTATCAGATGTCATAAGCCCTGTTGACGTTGTATGTGTAGAAGTTGTCGTATTTGGATGGTGTTCAGGGACATCTCGTAGCCAATGCCGTTGGACGTTCCGCACCATAATAAGCGCCCTGCAGCATTCTCGGCTCTCGATCACCATGAGCGCACTTGGCCTCCGGATACATCCCAGCCATAGTGCATATCTGCCAAAGTCTTACTCATTTCTTTCATTCCCTCGTCAATCTTTGCACACTTTGCGCTGCTATACCCGGCCCAATGCTCTACCAAATATTACTTGTCAGCCCAGGCGGCTGAAAAGTCTTGCTCGCCAATCTGGGACACTTTCCAACATGCCCTCAGCCCCTCCAACGACCTGGGTCGACCGCCTACCGAAGTCTATACGACCGTACTTATACTTGACGCGTATTGACAAGCCCATTGGGACCTTGTTGCTGTACTACCCCTGCAGTGAGTCTTCATCTCTCAAGTCTCTTCATTCAAGTCCTGATACGTTGCCTCTTACCGTTCAGCGTGGTCCATAACTATGGCGGCTTATGCCCTAGAGACACCATTCACGACACCTTTGACGTACCTCAGCCTATTCGGACTCGGTGCGCTCGTCATGAGAGGAGCGGGATGCACTATTAACGATATGTGGGACAAGAACTTGGACAAGGGCGTAGGTGTGTGATTCTTTTCCCTTCTACCCCGCTCCGTTTCCTCACATTGACAGTAGAGAGGACAAGAACGAGGCCCCTTGCTGCTGGGGACATTACGCCTACTCAAGCATTCACGTTCCTTGGCGTTCAGCTGACCGCCGGACTGGGCGTACTCACGCAGCTTAACTGGTACAGGTGGGTACTATCCGCGTATGCGTAATTGTATGCTCCCTCACGACGAACAGCATCCTGCTGGGTGCATGCTCTCTATCTGTGGTGACTATCTATCCATTCATGAAGCGCGTGACACATTGGCCTCAAGCCGTCCTTGGTAAGTCCCTTCTCCCATCCCTTCTCCCATCTCTTCTCACCTTGCTGTATTCATATTATCCTTCGTGCTCTCCCGTACAGGACTCGCATTCAACTGGGGCGCGCTCCTCGGATGGTCAGCTGTTGCAGGGGTCACTAACTGGAGTGTTTGTTTGCCGCTGTACGCCGGCGGTATCTGTTGGACACTCGTCTACGACACCGTCTATGCCCATCAGGTGAGTCACTCTCAAGTATGGCCCGACTACGCAGAGAATGACACTTCTTTGCAGGACAAGAACGATGACGTGAACATGGGCATCCGCTCAACCGCGTTGCTGTTTGGCGAGCGGACGCGTCCCGTTCTGGCTGCCCTGTCAGCGTCCTCTATGTCCTTCATCACGTACGCGGGTTACTTGAACGGCCAAGGCCCTCTGTTCTATGGCGGTGTCGCATTGGCTGCCGCACAACTCGCGCGTGTGGTTTGGAAGACTGACTTCGATGATCGTCCGAGCTGCTGGAAAGGTTTCGTGGGATGTGGATGGTCGGGGTTCTGGATCTGGATAGGTACCTTGGCAGACTATGCTACTTTGTTGCTTACTTCCTCGGGGTAGTCGCTTCAATTTAGAACGACGTCCGCCTTTCGACTACACTAGTTCAATGCTGAATTATGGCATTCCCAGTACTTGATGGTGTGCCCGGTCCCGAAAAAATCGGATTTCACCCTGATCTTAGATGCGATTTGCTTGCTACCCTATCAAACAAGATACTAGTACTAGTAGAAATATCATGTCGTATGTTCGACAGGTGAAACGAGTCTGGTGTATGAACGGAGGCAGACGCGTTGAGGTGCGTGTCCCGACGCGGCGACGCGTCTCCCACGTGACCGAGACAATATTTTCTAGGCATGGGGTCCAAGTCGGAGGGCAACCTACTTTCGTGACTTCGTCTACCTTGCTGTATACCCCCGCTTTTCTTCCCCCTCTCTGAGCCGGTTCTGGGTAGAGGATAGAAACCTTGGTCTGTGCTTGTCACCGTGCTCACTGACTATGGACGGCTCGCACCGTTTGAAAGAGCTCTTGCAGCTCCAGTTGGCCTCCGACTCCTACGCTGTCCTGCACTTGCCTTTCGTACTTGAAACATTATCGAAAGAGGACTTCTTGCCTTCTTCGCACACGCAAAAATGGATAGCCCGTGTCAATTCCCTTATTCACTCCAAGGATCCTGGCGCAAAATGGAGTGGGCTGTGTCTGGCTTTCCAGACGGCTACGTTCTCGAAGGATCTTATGCTGGAATGTGCTCAGAGTTGGGTCGGTGCGGCCATGCCCTTACTTGTAGTACGTTCCCCTTGTCATCACTGCACGATTCACCTAAACAGTATGAAATATAGAACCAACCTCCTCCTACCACGAAAGCTGCTATTAGGCTTTTGAAGCTCGTTTTCTCGAGTGCCATGGACGTTCCCGAGTTTCAACGGCAACTATGCCTTCCTAATGTCCCCAAATTTGTCACCGCCCTCATTGCACTAGTGGAGAAGGACACAAATGCAGAGACAACGGTACGTGCAGCTTCAGACCGCTCGCACACTCGCCCTCCTCACTATGATCCTACAGTTGCCGGTGCTCGAGACCCTTGCTCACATGGTGTCTCTCTACCCATCGCTCTGCCGCCCTCTCCATGCACAATTATCCAATGTTGCCCTTCGCTCGCTTAACGGCTCAACACCAACCCCAGTCCCGAGCGAACTCGTGGAAGTCTCCTCTCGACTATATGCTGTGCTCCCTTCGACAGGCGGAAAAGTGAACGCTCCGACTCTCTGGCGTAAATCCCTGGACGATACAGTGGCCTTCGCTTGGGGTGCTTTCTTGCAAGTGAGGACGACGTATCCCGACCGAGGTAAGTGAGTTGTCTTTCTACCCGGACCTAGTGGCCTGATCGTATGCGTCGTAGGATACGGTGTTTCCCGCCCTACACCTCCCATGGAAGACACCGTTGTTGCTATACCGTTAGCGTTGGACCGCCTATGTGCTGCTACGCCAGTAATTGGAGACCTCGTCAGGTATGCCAGCCTCAGACTTGGGGGACGACCATAAATACTGAATGTACTTGTAGGACTGCCACTTCTCGACCCGTGTCGCTGCCTTTGGGATCGTTGGCACGCTTTTGCTCGGCACTACTACAGTGCACGCTTGATGAAAAGGTTTGGGGACATTTACTCCGACGCAACGATCTTTGACTGAACGTGCATCTAGGGCAGTGCCCACGCAGACCATATCGTGCATGCATTGGAAGCCTCGATCATTCCAAGGCTATGGACACTCGCCTGTGGGATCTTGAGTTCGGTGTCGCAAGCGTAGGGTTTCCCGTCACTTGTAGCCTCCACAATTCTCACAAACTTCGCTGAGCAGAGGCCGGCATCACCTAACTCCCCACTTACCTTCGCTTTTAACGAACCTTGCATACCATCTGGAACAACCACAAAAGCCGTGAGTCCATGAGAATAGTTGAAGAAGCGTGTCACTGAAGCATCCGTGTGCGACAGAGCTCAGATACTACAGTTCATCCACACGACGTTCTCCCTCCTAACGGACGGATCTCACATGTATGACAGTGTCATTGCATCGCGTTTGGTCCGTGCGACCTTGCCCCTCCTCGCTATAGTATTGTCAAGCCGTTCGCAAGTTGGGGCCGAAAACGAGCAAGCATCCGGGCAAAGTAGAAGCAAGAAAGGCAAGAAGCGGGCGCGCGGTTATGAGGGTGATGAAGTTTTCAAAGTCGGCCGCGCCGTCGTCTGTGGGACTGCAGAGGAAGGCGATGTTCTGCTTGCGTCCGTCGATCGTAAGGGTGGCGCCGTTTCCCTTCCTCGCCATCACTGATCCTTGTTCATTGACACACAGTACTCGGGACTTTGTTACGTCGGGCTGAGGTCAACCCGCCGATACACTCAATTGCTTCCCGACTCCTGCTCGCTATCTACGGCTCGCTCCCGCAGCTCCCGCCTGCTCTTCTGTCGTCGGATTTGTCCCTTCATCCCCGGTTCCATGCTAAACTACAACGAGTGTGCGTGGCTCTCGCGACTGGGACAATGAGCACTGCGAGCAAGTCCCTTGGTCTTGTATTGAACATATCGGAAGGTGTGCTCGGCGAACGTGTGAGTTTGGAATCTAGCCTGTCGTAATTCGTCTGGAGCCTTACAGGTGCACCCTGCAGTGCGATCCAACAGTACAGACGGAAATCGACCTCCTCCTCCATCCTCGAGTCCCACCATTGGTACGATCCCTGCCTCACGTCGAGATGCTTTCGCTGTTCCGTGCCGAGGAGGGTGAAGACGAGTTGGATACTCGGAAACGCATTGGACTTGATACACTTCCTGACCGCGCGGACCAAGTGTCGGACGTCGCCGAGAGCCAGACGCCGCTCGACGCAGGACAGACCGGCCCATGGAATGCGCCACGACCGTCGCCTGAAGCAGCAAATAACTCCGGGGCGTCTTCGTCCCAGGACCTCATCGACACTGTACCCATGCAGGTCGATGCCGCTGCTCCCGTCATGATCCAATCTTCACAGCTTCCAGTGCCACCTTCTGTCGGACTGCGACACCCGCAATCCCCGGCTTCCCTCGCGAACTATCCGTCAGAAACCGGGCACTTGCCGCCGCCACCTGATCCATTACCATCCAGGAGTCCTGCCGTTGGTCCAAAACCGACGGCCGTTTCAATCCCTCCAGTAACATGTGCAACCACAGTCCCGGCGCCGACAGGCCAGGAAAATGATAGCGACGACGACGACGAACCCATGCCAACTATCGACCTAGGTTCCGACTCTGAATCCGAATAATCGTTGTTCTTCCGTTGTTTTCGCCCATTCGCCAATATATCACGTACAATCTGTAGTTACGGCGTTCCACCATCCGGCAGCCATCGAGATCGCTCCACAAGCTATCGTCGCGGAGCGCACGGTTGCGCGCGGAATTTCTTCATGTCCGGGTCCGCTTGCGGGCCGGCGTTGGTTCGTCGACATTCATTTTCTCGTCATCGGAATCAGGTGAATGGCGGTCCCGAGGTGCCTGTGTCGCCCCAGGCAGCTAAACGCCACAGTAAAGCAGTCAGCGAAACGCCCGTGCTCGTGGATGCATGCTGGAGGGGCGGATTTACCTGACTAAGGAAAGCCTCGGCCACGACGTCCGAAGGGTCGATCGCTCGGCCGCGCTCAAAGTGTGTTTGAGCATCGCGTACGAGGTTGAGGTCCCAGTCCTTCCCTGCAAATGCGGTTTAGCCGCAGGCGGAGATCAGTCGAGATCAGTTACTTGTGCAGATGGGCTAGCAGCGGTCGAGCCCTGGAACCTTGCTAATTTACTCCCCACGCTGAAGCTCATGGTACGAAGCGACGAGGTTTGTAATGCGGTCCCGAACATCCCAGAGACATGCATGACGCTAAATGTAGCCCGTAATCAGCTGCGCGGATGTGAAGCTCGTCCTGCGCAAGACGGAGAAACTCAGCGGGAAGAGTATACGTGATCCTGTCGTAATGCGCCACCTCCATCCACCCCGAGTCCATGCACACAGTGTACATGATACCGAGCAGAATCATTGGTGCCGACCATTGCACTGGTCATCGAGTCTCTGCGTGTATATTTTTGGCCCCAGACCTGCCGTGGTTACTGTGAACGTGGTCCGACCGCAAATGGTCTAACCCTGTCGCCGATGAAGAGCTCGAATATCCACGGCACCATCCACAATACGCGCAACGGTGTCATGGGACGTCAGGCAGGCATCAATCAAGTGGCCAGCACAACGTTGAATAGGATGTCCTCCTGGCCCTTATTTTCCCCCCTATCAGCTCATGCTGCCATTCGGAAAGTACGGCATCATCTTTAGCCATCCCTGACCAATAGCCAATTGCATCCCTCTTATTAAACATACATTCCATCTCAAGCGCAACGTCGTCAGGATAGGACATTTAAGGACGATGGACGTCCCCTGTGTCATATGAGGCTTCTGAACGCAACGTGAGAAGGACAGCGAGGGAAAATGGGGAAGAATTGAAGAGGGCTGCTCGGCGATGTAAGTTAAATTGAACGGACCATAAGTTGTCTCCGAGGAGATGCCACTCGCTGGCTGCGCAAGGTATAGCGCAATTAACCCGGCGTATGTGTGGAAAACGGGGTTGTCTTGGTAGGGGTACGAAGGGAGGTACCTGAAAAGCGAGCTATTGCATGTGAACGGTGGCAGAATTTGTAGTCCGAAGACGTACAAGTCCAGTTCTTCCATAGCCCGCCTGTACATGCCTGCGTGGACCAGGCGCAGTACTAGTTCTTTTAGTATAGACTCGCGCTAGAGGTATGGGAGGAGAGGGTCATCGTTAGTGCAGAAGCTAACCTAGGGCCCAGTAAACCTACCACATACCTCGCCAGGATGTTGTCTCATCATGACGCTCAGGAAGCGAACTCTGTCTCCGTTGGCCTGAGTTTCGTCGTCATCTTCAGGGTTTCCTTCGCCGAGTAGGAGGACACTAGTCCTCCACATAGTTTTCCAGTCTACTTCCGGGCATCGTGCTAGGATGGCCCACGCGCGCTTGGCCCGAGTCCAGTCTTGACGTTGTATGCAGAGTTGCAGAATGTCATACAGGCAACGAATGTGAACTTTCCGAGCGGTGTTGGGTTGCTTAGAGCCTAGAGAGCTGAAGATGAAGGAGTACTCGTTCATGAACATGAAGACATTGGATAGAGTATCATTGGCGCGAGGGATCGACGGCTGTGGGTCGGACAAGCGCCTTGGAGCTTCGATCAGCTCCTCCAGTCCGCCCTCGAATCCATTATCGACTCCTCCCAGCACACCCTTTGCTCTGCGACCGCCTACGACCTCCTCACACGGCCACTCGACGTCTAATGGAGGACGACATCACCTTTGGCGCATCTGTATGGGGCGCGCCAGTTTCACCTCTTCCTCCGCTTGTGAAGCCTCCCACTTTCGGAATATCACCCGCCCCGTCGACCGCCCCGGGCGACTTTGATGACTTCGACAATTTCCGGACCCCCGCAGAGACGACAGCAGGGTCAGAAGATGAGGGGGAAGATGATTTCGGGGACTTTGGAGACTTTGGGGAGACACAGCAACTACCCGTGACCGCAAGTTTCCAGGCGTCGTTTGGAGAAGTGACATATGCAGAGCCAGAGAGCATTGGAGGGCCGTCAGTCAATCTGGAATGGCAGACATTGAGGCTGGACCCACTGCCATCGCGGGAAGAGTTGCAGGAGCATGTGGACGAGATACTTGGACCGCTATGGATCCACGACGATGCATCGCACCTAACCGACGATGCTATCCGAGAAGTTGGCGGCCTTAACCAGACACTGGTCACAAACGAAAGGTACCTCTGTTCAATTGCATAGGTGAAACCTGTATCTCAATTCACAGATCGTCACAGTCGTCAACTATATAACGCCATACTACCCCCATCCCCACCTTCATTCCAGCCCGTCAATTGGACGCGATCCCGGATACGACGACATCATCTGATACACTTGGGAATCCCTATTAACCTCGACGAGGTTCTCCCCCGCACTAATGGTGTGCTGCCTACACTCGAGATCACAACGCGCCCAATGTCGGCGCCGCCGGGCCCTCGAGGCGGCCTGAGCAAACTGCAGACAGAAGCTCTCAATACACGCCGAAGTGGGTCGCGTCCGAGTTCGCCTTCGTCACGTCGCGGACCGTCGGCAGCGGCACAGCTGCGCCTTGGTCCGAGACCAGAACTTGATGAGGCGAAGGTCGAAGAGCTCCTTAGCATTTCCGCCGGTATGTATATCATCGCCCTCGTCTCCACCATAGGGCTAACAGCATGCGCAGACCAAATGTCACTCATGCCTACGTCCACGCTCGAGGGATACCTTGGGGACTTGAAAGCACACACGGCGAAGTCTTCCGCATTGTTGACGTACCTCTTGCAGATGCGGGATGCTTTGCAGCAGGACTCGGAGACATATAACAAACTCATTGGAGAGTTGGTTGGAGAGGCGCAGAAGATCAAGACTGGAAAGCGGGTTACTGTCACCCGGCGTGGCAGCGGAGCGTAGTATTCGATGCCCACCTTGTATTGTTACACATGATTACTCGATGCTGTTATCCGCGACGCCGATATGTCTGCCAGTTGAATATGTGTGCTGCAAGCCAGTGAATCCCGGTCATGGGCGCTCCGCCGTCCCGTCAGGCGGCAACGCCGGGGCCGGGGCCGATCATAATTTTTGGTTTCCGTACTCAACGCCTCGATCGCTCCGACTCAGGCGAAGGCCCACGGCACAAGCCTCTCTGCCTCTTCTTTTCTGCGGCTCTCGTCTCTTGGCTGGTCAGCTTTGTCTTGCAACCATGAATATCTCGCACTCTGTTCCCTCTACGGTCGCGAGCATCTCCTTCTCATTCCTCACCACAGAAGACGTCCGGCGAATTTCAGTCAAGCAGATCGTGAACCCCGTCCTTCTCGACGAACTCAACCGACCTAATGTTGGAGGATTGTATGACTCGGCTTTGGGGCCAAGTGACAAGCAGGACATGTGAGTCATCCATAGATTGGTCCACACAGTATCCTCATCGTATGTGAAGTTGTGCGACATGTCGCCTATCCTACTACACCTGCCCAGGTCATTTTGGCCACATAGAACTCCCAGCACCCTTATTCCACCCGTTGTTTATGGTGAACGCATACCATCTGCTTCGGGGGACGTGTCTGTTCTGCCACAGGTTCAAAGTCAGCCGGTTTGTGGTACGTCCGTGCTCCTTCTTCCCTCCAGATGGCTTTTTAAACAACTGTATGCAGCTATGCAAATTTGTGGCCAAGCTTCGGCTTCTCGAATACGGGTTTCTTGTTGCTGCGAAGGCGTTGGACGACATCCACTACGGCACGAAAAAGAAGCGCGGCGCCGAGGAGGAGGAGGAGGATGACGAGTCGGCTGAATCCTACGAAGCGTACGAGCAGCGTATCAACCTCTATGTTGCCGCACACATGGCCACCGCCTCCGGCAGCAAGCGCGACGCTTACAAGGACGGCCTCGTGTACCAGGCGCGGAAGGACGTCATCCAGGACTTTATCAAGACAACCATGATGAGGAAATGTCAAAACCGCAACTGCAATGCGTGAGTATCTCGCACATTTGGCGCATGCTTGCTTACCAAACTTGCCCGTCAGCCATGGCTACACCTTCCGCAAAGAAGGCTATACCAAGATCATCGAGTACGACCTGACAGTCAAGCAGAAGCAGCAACACGACGCGATGAACTTGCGACGACCGAAAGTTATGCTTGACGAGCAGAAATCCAAGCCCAAAGCGCCAACTTCGGCTCAGCAGAACGGCCGGTCGGGAGATTCTTCAGATGAGGACGTGTCCAGTGACGATGAGGAGGAAGGTGAAGATGTCTTCTCGAACGATGAAGATGAGGACGAGCGCGAGCGCCCCGCAGATGGTCAGGCCCTCCCCAAGTCGGCGAGCGGGAAGGTCAAAACGTCTCGTGGGCGGAACGAACGCGTCATGCCTCCAGAAGAGTGTCGTGCTCACCTCCGCCGTCTCTTCTACAACGAGTCGGTCATGTGCTCGCTGCTGTTTGGTCGTCATGGACCCTTCGCTCCCTTGAGCCAACATAACCTCTCCCTCGCCTCTGCCGACATGTTTTTCCTAGAAGTCCTTCCCATCAGTCCTACCCGCTTTCGTCCGCCAGCCAAATTGGGCGAGATGCTCTTCGAACATCCGCAGAACGAGCTCCTGTCGAAGGTGCTGACGACGTCGTATAGGCTGCGCGACTTGAACAACAACCTTCGTCTCGCGTCGGCCAAGGGTTCTGACGTCGATGAAGCTGCTCGGAGACGTATCCTCCAGTCCCTCCTTGACTCGCTTATCCAACTGCAGGTCGACGTCAATAGTTACATCGACAGCAGCAAGAACCCTCAACCTATTCGACAGGGCCGCTTGCCTCCGGCCGGTGTGAAGCAAGGTTTGGAGAAGAAGGAAGGCCTTTTTCGCAAGCACATGATGGTCAGTCACTCCATCGACTTCTTTTCATCGGCAGGTTTACTAATTTCCCTTCAGGGCAAACGTGTCAATTACGCCGCCCGTTCCGTCATTTCTCCGGACGTCAACATCGAGCCCAATGAGATTGGCATCCCACCTGTCTTTGCGCGCAAATTGACGTTCCCGGAGCCCGTTACGCCGAACAATTTCCACGAATTGCGGCAACTGGTTATCACAGGCGCTCGTGGTTACCCCGGTGCCACAATGGTCGAGTTCGAAGACGGGCATCTACAATTCCTCGTAAGTGTCATTTTGTCAACTAGTGCCAGTTGCTGAAGCGTGATTGTTTGATTTTTCCAGGAAAAGCTCACCCTCGAGCAGCGCACCGCAATTGCGAACCAGCTGTTGACGCCGCAGGAGGGCTCGCACGGGTCTGCACAACGACATGGCCTGTACACGTCCACGACTGCTGTCAACAAGAAGGTTTACAGGCACCTCCGTGACGGGGATATCCTCATCCTCAACCGTCAGCCAACGCTCCACAAGCCGAGTATGATGTGCCACAAGGCGCGGGTTTTGCACGGAGAGAAGACGATCCGGATGCACTACGCCAACTGGTGAGCTTTTATCCCCTCGCCGATCATTTATAGCCATGCTGACATCGGTTCCCAGCAACTCGTATAATGGTGAGTCCTATCATATCGGACGTTAAGGAAAAAACTAATCCCTGCGCTATCGACTAGCTGACTTTGATGGTGATGGTGAGTGGTTTCCATTTTGCTGTCTTGACTTTGACCTGACTTTCCGTTAGAAATGAATATCCATTTCCCTCGTAAGTAAACTCGAACCCCCGGGCCGTTAATAAAACGCAACTAACGCTGGACTCGATCATTTGTTAGAGAACCAGGTCGCGCGCGCCGAGGCATATTACATCGCCAATACCGACAACCAGTACCTCGTTCCGACATCCGGAAAACCCTTGCGCGGTCTCATCCAGGATCATGTTGTGGCTGGCGTTTGGATGACATCCCAGGATTCGTTCTTTACGCGAGAAGAGTATTTCCAACTCCTCTACGGAGCGCTGCGCCCTGAGGACGAGCCGCAAGAGGATAACCGGCGGCTCGTTACACTTCCTCCGACGATATGGAAGCCGCAGCCGCTGTGGACAGGCAAGCAAATTGTACGCATTGCGTTTCCTCGACGCCATGTTCTATTGTCTCATATTGCCGCCTGTTCGTTATAGATCTCCACGGTCCTGAAGAACATCACACCGGGCATCTTTGAGGGGCTGAACCTGCAAGCGCAGGCCAAGGTTCCTGGCCATCTGTGGGGGAAGGATTCTCGAGAAGAAGAGGTCGTCTTCATGGACGGCGAGCTCCTCTCCGGTGTCTTGGACAAGTCTGCGTTCGGCGCCTCAGAATTCGGTCTTGTTCATTCGGTGTACGAGCTGTACGGCGCGGACATCGCGGGCAAACTTCTTGGCATCCTGAGCAGGCTGTTCACGAAGTTCCTTCAGCACCGCGCCTTCACGTGTCGTATGGACGACCTTGCTCTCACCCCCGAAGGCAATGCCAGACGGGCTGAACTTCTGGCCAAAGGCGCCAGCCTAGGCACGGAAGGCGCCATGGATAACTTCCCGGTTCTGAAGACGACACCGGACGACGAGAAGTCCGAGGTATTGCGGTCGCTCTTGGAAGACGTATTGCGAGATGACAGCAAGATGGCCGGCCTCGACATGACTGTCAAGGGCAAACTCGCCAAGCTCACGAAGTCTATCGCGGACGCCGTCATGCCTCATGGCCTCCTTCGTCAGTTCCCCCACAACCACATGCAGGCCATGACAGTCTCTGGAGCGAAAGGAAGCGCTGTCAACGCGCAGCAGATATCTTGCGCACTTGGTCAACAGGAGCTGGAGGGCCGTCGCGTGCCTACGATGGTCAGCGGGAAGACTCTGCCGTCCTTCAAGCCGTTTGAAACCCGAGCGATCGCCGGCGGCTACGTCGCGAGTCGATTCCTCACTGGTGTCAAGCCGCAAGAATTCTTTTTCCACTGCATGGCCGGACGCGAAGGCCTCATCGACACGGCGGTAAAGACCTCGCGTTCAGGGTACCTACAGCGTTGTCTTATCAAGCACTTGGAAGGCATCCGGGTCCATTACGACAACACCGTCCGCGGGAGCGATTCTTCCGTATACCAGTTCAATTACGGAGGCGATTCGCTCGACGTCACGAAGCAGAAACACCTCACGCAATTTGAGTTCATCGCCCGCAACGAGCTCTCGTTCGTCCAGCGCCTCCAACCCAAGTCCCTCGGCGGCCTCGTCAGCGAGGAGGCGGTCGAGTATATGAAGAAGATCGTCAAGTACAAGGACAAGCAGCACAAACGCAACAAACTCCTGCCGACCATCTCCAAGTACCCTCCCCAGCGGAACATCGGGAGCACCTCTGAACTGTTCGCCGATAAGGTGGAGGAGTACGTTCAAAAGAACCCTCACGGTCTACTCAAAGGGAAGGAAGGTGACACGCTGCGGTTCAAGCGCCGCCGAGCTCCGCTGAGCAAGAAAAACTTCCGACTGTTGACTAGCGTCAAGTATATGCGCAGTCTCGTTGAACCTGGGGAAGCCGTGGGGCTGCTCGCGTCGCAGGGGTAAGTGTAAAATGTTTAGACATGTCCCGAAATGATTTGAACTCGTGTTTCAGTGTCGGAGAGCCGTCAACGCAAATGACCCTGAACACATTCCATTTCGCAGGTTTGTTGTTGACAGAATTCATAACTTCCGGCTGATTCTGAAGTCAACCACCCAGGTCATGGAGCAGCCAACGTCACGCTCGGTATTCCCCGTCTGCGAGAGATCGTGATGACGGCCTCTCAGAAGCCCAAGACACCGTCGATGACAATGAGGGTCCGGTCAGGTATGACTCCATCGGACATTAAGAACTTCTGCAAGAAAGCCAGCCGCCTCTCACTCTCTCACGTCGTCGACAAGGTCATGGTCACGGAGGAGCTCATCCTGAAAGGGGAGTCACGAAGCAAGGAATTCACGATCAACCTCGACTTCTATCCCCGTTCGGAATACGAGCAGGAATACAACGTGACGCCGTTTGAGATCCTTGCCGCTTTTGCTCACAAGTTCCCACTCATCTTCAAGAAGGAGCTTCAGTTGGAACTCAAGAAGCTCGATGCAGACTTGAAGAGCCAGCGCGCGGAGCTTGGGAAAGGCCGAGCAGTGCGGGATCAGCAAGGCGCCACCGCCCACGAGGAGGAGGATGGGGAACCTACTAGCCGGCGGCGAGACGACGATGAAGCAAGCGAGATCGGGGACGGCGATGCGACGACTTCCAAGATGCAACGCCAACGGAAAGAGCAAGCGACGTACGAGGATGAGGACGAAGAGGACGAAGAGGATGAGGGAGGCGAACTGGACGACATGGTCATCGAAGCTGCGTATGCTTCACCTCTCGAAGACGAGACCGAAGACGTAGACATGGATCAAGATGCCACATCCACGTCGGAGGAACATGGCCGAGTCGAGGCCTCGTTCATGGAGAGCCTACCGAGCGCCACATCGTTCTCCTTCCGCGATTCTGGTTGCACGATTGGGCTGCAGGTGAGCCATTGCTGCCCACGCCACATGAATACGAAGTTAATGCCGTTTTCCTAGTTCGGATCAACAATGCCCAAACTACTACTCGTTGGGTTAGTCGAACGAGTCTGTCTGAAAACAGTCATACGCGAGATTCCAGGCATTACGGATTGTTTCATGAACGAAGAGGACAGCAAGAATGGGGAGAAGATCTATTCTGTGGGTCCATCAGTTTGCCGTTATCCACATATACTCACTTCGCTCTCACGCCCACAGCTGACGACCAACGGGTCAAATATTCCTGGGCTGTGGCAGTTCGCGCGGGGCTACGGTGAGAGCATTATCGACGAGAACGGCGTCTACTCCAACGACATCTACGCACTCCTCTGTGCGTACGGCGTTGAGGCTGCGCGCGCGGCCATTCTGAAAGAAATCGGCGGCGTGTTCGCCGTGTACAAGATTGACGTTGACATCCGTCACCTGGAGCTTATCGCCGATTACATGGTAGGTGCCACCGGTGCCGTGTGTAACCTATCGCTTATTTGTCCCTGCCAGACGTTCGATGGGGGTTACAAGCCCTTCAACCGAAAAGGCATATCCACCAATCCATCGCCTCTTCTCAAGGCGTCCTATGAGACAACGGCAGCCTTCTTATCGGACGCCACGCTGCACGGCGATTTCGACGACTTGACGACGCCATCCGGGAGCATCGTCATGGGCAGGCTCAGCCAAACGGGTACGGGGGTTTTCGACATTGTGATGCCCGTTGACCACACGGGTTGTGCCGCTGATATGTCATGATCTATATTGGGAAGAGTAAAAAGTATTGTAGTATCCATATGTAGCTAACAGTCGTGCACTTCGCTTTCTGGACTTCCATTGATGATGAGGCTTAGGGGCGGGCTGACTTGAGCTTAGTTGTCATGCTGGACCCCGACCCCGGCACCATGACAATCAAGAAGGGCACCCAATAGCCCGCGCAGCGGGTCGACGGGGACGTCTGCGACGTGAACGCACCACGCTATATGTTCTGACGACTCCTACATTCTGTATCAGCACAGATGCTCCGAATAGTACCGGCCCAGGTGCGCAGCGATGGAAACATACTTACAGTTACGGCAATGCCACCCTCAGGGCTGACAAAAGCGCTAACCTACTACCTGCTCCACGCAAATTGGTCGCTACGGACATCCACCGGGGAAAGGGGAATGGAAATTAAATTTGCGTCGTCTGGGGATGACAGTGACATAACGAACAACGAGTACCACCGTGTGATCTGTAACGAACGTGAGGCGAATCGTGGGGGAAAGGAAAGATAATCAGGCCGGTTGGCCTGTCGCAAATTATCTCACCATGTGGGTAATGAATCGAAGATTGTGTTCGGAGGCTAGGACAAGAACGACCACGACGGATCTTGTGTGGTTGCAGTTCTGTACCGTATTTCCTGTATTGTCGACTTGCCTGCCACAATCCGGGTCCCTTGTTTCGTGTCGAGTCGCTCCTGGGTACCTGGAAGCCGTAAGGGCGTTTGGCCCCCTAATGGCGCCTCCAGCCGGTCATTCAAACGCACCGCCGTTTGCGAGAAAGCCTTTTTCGGCGTAGTGTCAACCACGTCGTTCACACTGCAGCTCGCAGCCAGTGAGATCGCGTTCTCGTGATCTGGCGAGGGGTGGCATGGTGTGCGCTCTGGTCAAACCGAAGAGCAGTGAGCGACTCCCAGGGGAGAATGAGGTACTTCTCTCGTATAAAAGCAGTCTGTGAGTTGCGTCGAATGGAGCCCCAAGCCCCCTCGACTCAACTCGCAGACCCCAGCGGAACCCGCACGCATCCCTCGTCATTAAGATCTATCCCAGTTTACCTACCTTACACCTTCGCTCATCCCCCACCGCTATCAACATGTGTCGCCGCCGCCAGTACGTGGAAGCTCACTGCACAAACCGACCAATGCACTGATGTCCCTCCCCTGTGACAGAGTCAGGACTGTTTTCAAACAGTATGCCCACGGTAGCAAGCAGTCTATGAGACTTACTCACAATGTTTAATGCAGATGCAACCACGGTGTCACCGCTCCGGATGAGATTGTAAGTCAGCCCTGTGTCTCACTGATTTGCAGTACTCCGGCTAATCACCCGCAACCCAGGTCCAGTGCTACCAGAAGAACTGCGTTTTCAGCCCCAACCATCCCTCGACCTGCACGGGTGAAACTTGCAAGAAACACTGCTGGCACTAGTGAGCACTAGATATCCATGCATGGTAACGAACCTGCCACTCACCTTCGGTTGCAGCCGTGCCGCTCCACAGCAGTACAGTAAGCTGCCATCAGTGAACTTACTATAGCATGAGACTAACGTGTCTAACAGCTGAAGAGAAGCAGGGATACTGCCCTGCCTGCATCAAGGCGGGGTGCCGCCCGGTTGCAAGTGGCTAGCCACCACCACGTTTGCTGTTTGACTCTCGTGTTCGCATATTGTACATCATGTATCCGGCCGGGACCAATGACGAACTTTTTTTTGTTTTTGAACGCCACTTGATATAGTGCGACGACATCCCTGTCCTGGCTGATGAAACGACGCAGACGATACCCACCCGAACGTAATGTGGAGCGACCAGTCCCAAATGGCAACGACAGCATAATATTACATCCAGAGTACAACTGTAAAGTGAACTATAGTAAAGATGAGACGCGGGAACCTGATGAACAGCAGCTGCGACACGTACACATGGCGCTCAGTCGTCGTCGTTGATGTTATGTTTCTGCTTGAGCTCCGTCAGCTCCTCTTCTCTTCTCGCCAGCTCCGCCTTCGCGGCCGCCGCGTCTTGTTTGGCAGGCATGTGGTACAACACGACGATGTACCTTTCTTGCAGGTGGAATCCGTTCAGATGGTCAAGAGCGTTCTTGGCCTAGGCGCACGTCAGCGGCCGCCGCGGCGCAAAACAAAATCTAAGGCCACTCACGTCCATCACGTCGTCAAACACCACGAAAGCTGTGCCCTTTGTTTTCTGCTCATTCCCGATGCGTATCTGCCGGATGCTCCCGTACCGTCCGAACAGGTCGTAAAGGTCGTCGCCGGTGATTTGGTAGTTCAGGTTCTTCACAAAGAGGATCCTGTTTGCGCCAGGCGGCAGTTTTGACTGAAGAGCACCAAAAGGGGACTGTCAGCATTCACATCAGGGAGGCACATCGGACTAGTTACTGTACCGTGGGTCTAGCCAAAGCCATGGTGGTGGTCGAGGGACGAGTCGCAGGCGCGCCACCACTGCCAGTGCCAGCCGCTGTGGCTCACCGCATGTGGCGCGGCCCTCCCAAAAAGGCAACTTTACCAAGAACCAGCGTTCCCGGCCCGGCGGCTTGCCATCGCACTCAGGCCCCGGCTGGCACTGGCAGCCTGAGGGCTCCACCAGGATCAACACCACAGGATCATAAAACCGATACTTCTCAGCACACAACATCATTTGATCATCTGTCTCACGCAATGGTTCGCAACTCTTTGTTCATAAGTGTTACATGTAGAACAATTCCCTAACCCTAGTTGGCCACTGGCAGTTCAACAAAATTCACAGAGCGAGCATTCCCAACAGTCCCGCTACGAAAGCCACGCCGATCGCGCTCAGCTTCCCCATGTCCACCGTCATCGGAGCAGAGCTAGCCGCACCAGCAGCGGTTGAAGCGGATGCGCCAGATGGGCTTGTACTTGTGCTTGCCGCAGCGGATGCCACGGACGTGCCGGTAGTAGTAGTGGTGGTCGTGTTGTCCGGGCCGGTGAGGAAGAAGTTGCCCGCGACGGGGCTTCCCAGTCCAGTTAGGGCCGCAAAGGCTGAGATGTTGAAGCCGGCGACGGACGTGGAAGCGTTGACGATGCCGGGGACGACCTGACTAAAGTTGGCCGGCTGCACGAAGAGCAGCAGGATGTACCTGCGGGGAAGCAATTGCAATGCATTTATTTGTCAGTCTCCGCTGGGCCTGAGAACGAACCCGGGCCGATGCACGGACCGGTGGGGATCAGATCCTGCGGGTGGGGAGGGACGAAGGAAGTCTGAGATGGCCGGAGTGTTGTTCACGAGCAGGGCGCCGTTCGTGAGGGAACCGCTCAGCGTGATGTTGGGGGCGAGAAGATGGCGAATCTCAGCCTCTGTCGCGTTTTGAGGCGTTGGGGCATCCGGGTCGACCATTGCCAAAACAAAGGTCTGCTGGGCAAAGCTTGTGTCGTTGCTCGTAAGCGATACCGTTGGGCGGAGAGCGTTCTCTGCAAAGTTGGCCAGGTCAGTAAGTACCTTCCATCTTTGTTGCGCCAAACTCACGCTCCCGCGTCAGGTTCAGCCCGGGCGTCACGGTTGTGTTGGTATTCGTAACATTGTCAAAGAACACAACATCCAACAAACCCGTGGGTTGGAAAGTTGGGACCACTGCAACGATAACGTCAGCAACCCCATCACCGCGAGCAAGAGAAACCCCACATACCACTAGGAACAATGTTAGCGGCCGTAAAGGCCTGTTCGACCTGATCAATGGTCACGTTCGTCGTCTGGGCGGAGACCGCCGCCGCAGCGATTGTTACAAGGACGAGCATTGCAAACATCGTGTTCGTCACTAATCAGTAGGCTGAGAGGAGGAATACTGCCGCAAGGAACAGGTCGTCGTCCTTCTACGTGGCGATCCCATTCGCTTATATACCGTGCTCCCGCCTCAGTATGGGCCGAAGTATGGCGTGGATACAAAGGAATCCAGCCGTGTGAGCACACCAAGGTGGTGGCTGCGCATGAGAGCCAGGAGTCTCCGGTCGGACACTTCCTTTCGCACCATAGAATGAATACGCATGACTAACATGGAATATACTTGCGGTAGGAGCTCGACGACGAGATCGCGGGATGGAGATGGGGCATAGCTGCGCAGACTGCCTCGATGCGGGAGCCATGCCAGTACTGGTCCTAAGACAAAGTTGATGTAGATCTTCGGAGGTCGTTATAGTTGTACTATTGCCACCGATCAGCATCCTAAAGCAATGAGCGAGGAGGGAGGAGGAGCAGGTCACGCGGTGTGAGGGCGGAAGGACTGAGGAATCCTACTGAGCGAGCGCCGTTGTGCTGCAGTGCTCCGCTGTGCCCGAATGATCCCAACATTCCCAGCCGGTCGCATCCAATCCGCAAGTTGCTCCAGGCTGGAGGTTTACATTAGGACTCTCAGGCCAAGGAACGCAATCGGATATTACGGCAAGGCAATTGATTTCTCAAGACGGTGGAATATTGGGGGCTCCTTGCAACCAAACCTAAGCCACCTGGACCATACTAGTGAACGCTGGACGCACGGTCCAAACTATCAAGCTCGAATTGACCCTGCCGTCCATGGGAACCACGTAATCCCGCAATACAAGTCGGCGTCCCTGTGACTTCCCTCGCGCGTAATCAGCCCCCGAAAGAGTAAACCCTCCCGACGAGCGGGAGTGATTGTTACACCTTCGCGGACGGTCGCACGCTGCCCGCCGAGCTTCGTGAATTCATCGGAGACAATTGCTGATTACTATAGGCACTGAAGCGCAATTGAGTTTTACCTTTTTCGCGCACGTCGTCCGACGCGGGAGGCTTAAGGCATGTCAGACTAATCCCCATCACGAAGGGCCGGGAAGAAGCGTCGCCATTGCGACGTCTATGTCAGAGACAGGCAGGTTGCTCATCTTAATTGGTGCGCTCTGTGGCCAGTGGCGAATATGCCGTGCTGCGCAGGCTGGACCTTCGGCGGTTCGCTGAGGGGACAAGAGTTTCCATGCGTGCGCTGGAGCTTAATTTCTGAGGCCGGAGCCTGGACCCCAGGAGGCCTGTGCGGCACGTCTGCAGTGGTCTAGAACAAGTAGAGTTTGGTTAGCGCACTCGGGATATGTATGACATGTCAAGAGAATGCATGCGTGCAGTTAGGCAGAAGGAATAGATGGCTAGAGTCCGGAGTCCGACGCCACAAGTTGGCCCCCCCAACGTTTCAATGTATCTTGGCGCAGAATGTGGCGAGCAGCCTCGCACGGCCATAATGAGGATATCGATGTGGTGTGGTTAAGCATCATCATCACCCTGACCGCGGCAGAGAGATCGGAGGAGCAAAGTAGATCTCGGTGCCCCCATCGAGTAAGGCCGGCGACGAACCGAAAACATACTAATGGAATGGTACGTTCCTAGACCATCTTAGGCTTCATTTGGGGCGGCTCGCCCCTACGCCGCACTCGTCCCGTAATGAGCCAGCGGTCGTGTGCTGTGAGAGTATATCGTCCCTCAAATTCCCCGTTTCGCCCCATCGCCAACGCGTAACTTGCTGGACTTACATTACACTCGATCCTTGAATCCACAGACGTCATACATGAGCCGGTGGCCCGCACCAGCTGCCCAGGTGGAGCATCATTCTCCGCAAAGTGCAGCAGATGCCTTAACATGAACTTACCGGCTGTAAGTAGAGGTTGACTACCAAGAGCATATGGAGACAAAGCCTCTGTGTCGTCTCCTACAGGGCCGCACAAGCGAGCCGACAGAGCTTGAGCCAGATCCATGGGTGATTTGGAGTGAAATCTCGTTTGAGTAACCGCGTACACGACAGCCAAGTCAAATTTTTGCGTTTGAAGGAAGGCAGACTCCGCGGAGCCAGAGCCTCCTGGCTCTATTCCCATTCGGTTTCTGTCCTCGTACGTCATTCCGGGAGGAGGGGATGGCAAGGTGTAATAATATTGATGACACGCGACACAAACGACACCTGTTGCACGCCGCGGCGAGCACAATTCCCTCAGCGACGATCCACAGAGGACATACAGGGACTAGGAGGAGGGGAGGTCAAATTTACCTGACATCCTGCGACAGCCTGGACGCTCAGATCTTCTGCGACAGGCGCAGCACGTCCGCGCACTCGTCTTGTCCACGCACACAGACGACCGTCGACGCTCCTTGATCTTGTGCGTCCGGGATGAGACACTTGACGTCTTGGACGTCGGGACATGGGCAGTCTGACGGCTGCGAGACACAGACGAGCGTGTCCGGGCACAGGTAGTCGGAACATGGCACTGTGCGGCGCGAAGTCAGAATATTTCCATTCCGGTTCGTCGAGAGAGCCTCATTGAGGCTGCACCAAGGATGTTACGAGGACATACCCGCTTCCGAATGTGCCTGCCACTGTCCCATGCCACCCGCCGGTCTTTGCTGCTGCTGATGCTGCTGATGCCCTCCGAACATCTGCTCGAAGAACCCGAACTGACCCAGAACCAGGGAGAATTGAAGCGTGAAGCACAGAAGGAATGCGTGCAGCAACATGTGTAGTGGATGAGAGAGCGGTGAGAGATTGAGCTCAGGGAGTCGGAGGACGCTCGCCTGCGACGGGCAGTGCTGGAGATACGTGTCACGTTGCGCCCAGTAACAGCTCCAAACAACGCGCCTGTGGCTCATGTACCCATTAAATACTACCCAGAGCATGTTCTTGCAAGTGCATATTCATATTCAAAAGTCGTACAAATCCATGGGTGCTACGCGTAGGACATCAAGAGATCCAAATCGACAGGCGGGTACAGCAAGAACAAAACTGATCGCAAGGGCGTCAGTCCTCGACTCAGACCGCAGATGAGCAAGAGCGCAGCGAATGCATGCGTGGTAACGTGTTGGGATGTGGGATAGTGGCATGAGACAAGATGGAGCATGGTAGCGTATGTGATGTGGGTGTAAGTCTGTTGCCAGGATAGGGGTAAGGGAACAACGGAAAAAGCCAAGACCGAACGAGATGCCAGGAACGCAAGACGCGAGAGAGAATCATAGAAGCAACTCATCATCGCCGTCGACATCGTCCAACTCCTCCTCCATCGCGCGTCGCATGAGCTTCCGCTCCTCCTTTCCGAGTGGGGTCCGACCAGGAGTGGCACCGACGAGGGTCGCAGCAGGGCTAACCACTGGTCGCAACGTGCGCTCCTTCGGGGTCGTCAGATAGTCATGGACGTGCTTAGGGCGTGGAGAAGCAGGAATCTGCTTCTTCACACTGCTCCTGGCCGAAGGCGAGAGGAGACGAGCCTTGAGCCACGCCGTGTCGGAGGGCGTGACAGGAGTGGATGTCTTCGACGACGACTTGCGTCGGGGAGCGATATTCTCCTTGTCATATTCCTTATCGGCAGGCGACAACGTCAAGGCCAGGTCAGCAGGGGAGCTGGAAGCCGTGGGGAGGATGATATGGGGATCTTGATATATGGCGAATCCAGGATAATGAATGGACTGTCGATCGGGGGGAGTAACCACGCGCGGGATGATCAGCGGCGCGGTGGTGAGAGCGCGGATGGCGGCGGTGCGTTCATCCGCGCCGGTCAGGGTCTGCCCGGTGTTATTGGATCCCGCCGGACCCTCCTCGCCAGAGGCGAAGGGAGACCGCGAGGTCCGTACGGTCAGCCGAGGCGAGCGGCGCACCTTCATGGCCTTGGTGCTGGTGCTGGCGCTCGGCGTCCGCTTGGGGCTCCTCCGCGGGGTCCCAGAACCACCATCTTCGCAAACGGTGGCATCAGAAGTGTCTGACCCAAAGTCGAGCCTCTTCGCTGGGCTATCCGGGCCTTGTAGCAGAGCGTGAAAATGGGCGGGTGCGAACCTTGCGCCGTTGCCAGACCCGGAAAGCGGACTCTTCACATATTTGGGCGAAGTGATCCCCTCACCAGCCTTCAACCGCCTCTTCGCTGGGCCATCGAACGACCCGATGCCGGGCGAATGGGGACGTTTGTTGGGCCGCGAAGGCGTCCCAGGCGCGCTCGGAGTAGGCGTGAAGAGGTGGATGTCGTATGGTTGTAGGGGACCAGGACGGCGACGCGAGGACATTGCGAGAGGCGTGGTGTAGTCGACGTTGCTTGTGCGAGATAGTATGTGGTGTGGAAGGCCGAGGAAAACAGGGAGGGTGGGGCGAAGTATTTATGATGGCGGTTGGAAAACAAACAACGACGCGTGGCGTGGCGCGTCCCGACACCGCGTCGGTATATCACGTGCCCGTCACGGTCACAATGTCACACACGCGACAAACGAAACGACTCTGAGACCATGAGGCCGGTAGGACGGCCAAGCAAACACGGATGACTCGCCGTCAATCAACCGGGACAGCAAGGTAAACGCGGCCCATAAAGCTGCGAGGGCGTGCGCTGAACAAAGTCTGAGCTCAAGCATATTATTGCACACACCACAAGGAGAATAGAAGGAGAACTTCCCGACGTGATTACTATACATGTAGAGCGGATACAAAGCAAAGGACAGCCTAAATAAGTTCTGCCGCGTTGACCGGCATCTCATCCTGTAGGCGTCGTTAGATGATGTCACAAACACAAACGAAGCTGTACTCACGATCTGTGTACCATAGTACTGCTCTGTAAGCAATGCGACTAGTGTTAGCGATTAGCCTTGTGGGCATTAGAGGAAATCACGCACCGATATCGCGGAGTATACGAACATCATCCACAGTCACAAACTGTTTCAATTGTCAGTACGGACTACAATGTGAAGAGCACCGGTAAACCTTACGCACATTGATGGCTACACCCTTCCGTCCGAACCGACCTGAACGGCCGATACGGTGGATGTAGTTTTCACGGTTCCTTCACATTCTCATGAGAACGAGAACAATGGATCGTTGTGTGCCACAGGATAAACGCTTACGCAGGCAGGTCATAGTTGATGACAAGCGAAACTTGTTGCACATCGATACCTCGTGCCCAGACATCGGTTGTGATGAGTACACGTCTGTGTTCGGGTCAGACGGGACAAACAAAGTGAGAACAAAAGGAAAACGCACGAAGTGCCACTCCTGAACTCAGCCATAATCGCATCCCGCTCCTTCTGTGCCATTTCTCCGTGCATCGACGAAACGGTGAAGTTTGCCGTCCGCATCTTCTCCGTCAGCCAATCCACCTGTCATCCACTCTAGGTGAGCGCGCTTTCGCCATACACTTGATCGACCCAACGCACCTTCCTCCTTGTGTTGCAGAAGATGACCGCTTGCGTGATCGTAAGAGTATCGTACAAGTCGCACAGTGTGTCAAACTTCCAGTCCTCCTTCTCCACCGCCACGAAGAACTGTTTGATCCCCTCCAGCGTCAACTCGTCACGCCTGACGAGGATGCGAATGGGGTCCGTCATGAATTTTGTCGTCATCTCCAGTACGTCGTAGGGAAGCGTAGCGCTGAGAAGCACGACCTGCGTCGCGGGCGGGAGGTACCGGTAGACGTCGTAGATCTGGTCCTTGAAACCCTTGTTGAGCAGTTCGTCCGCCTCGTCCAGGACAAGCATCTTGATGTTCCTGGTGCGCAAGCTCCGGCGGCGAATCATGTCGAACACCCGTCCCGGGGTCCCTGAGACGACGTGTTGGCCGTACTCGAGCTTGCGGATGTCCTCGCCAATGGACGTGCCGCCGATGCAAGCGTGGCACTGGACGTTCATGTAGTCGCCGAGCGCGAGAACGACGGACTGGATTTGGGTGGCCAATTCGCGCGTAGGGGAGAGAACGAGGGCTTGAGTCTCGCGAACGGTCACGTCGATAGACTGAAGGATGGAGATGGAGAACGTCGCGGTTTTTCCGGTACCGGACTGTGCTTGCGCAATGACATCGCGTCCTTGGATGATGGGCAGAATGGCACGCTGCTGGATAGCAGACGGCTTTTCGAAGTCTTGGCTTTCTCAGCACGGAAAAAGATCATGACACACGAAAACCACGTACTGTAGGCGTAGATACCACGCAACAGGTCCTCCTTCAAACCAAGGTCATCGAATGTCGAGACGACCGGCACCGCCTCGGAGGACTCAAAGATAAGTTTCTGTTGCAATGGCATGGGTGTTGTCAGTTGAACCGCAGACAATTAGCCCATCTTGTTCCACGCACTTCGTCACCAGTGTTGATTCCAGCCATAGTGGGAGAGGTGGTGGGAGGGAGAGGAGCAAGATCGGAGTTCAAAATCTTGAACCCTCTTCGCAGACGAGCATATGTAAGCGCCCAGCGCGTTTGGCCTCAGACTCCCTTCCCCGCCACCCTCTTGCCCTTCCCTCCCCCGCCATGGACTCCGTCTTTGAGGTACAGCGCCAGACACACGAAGAAATCGAGCACTTAGAGCGTGCACTCTACACTGCGCTCTCCAAGCCTCAATCGACACATCAGGTTCGCTTGCAACACGAGCACAGGGCCTCCCAACTTCTTGACCGGATACACTCCCGCGTTGTGACCCTCAACGACCTGTACGACGACCAAGAGACTCGGAAAGCTGAGGTCGACTCCCTCTCTGCTCCTCCTCGACAAGACGACCTTTCATCGTTCTACGACCGGTTGGGCAAGATCCAGGAGCACCATGCCAAGTACCCGGATGCTACGGTCGGCGGGTTTGAGCTCGAGCTATCCGCCTTCGTAGGCGAGGCCGAGGAGTTGGACGACGAGGAGTTTGAGCAGGATGATCGTGCGTGCCTGTCTTTTGAAATCTTGCTCTCGCTTCTGACTGGTTCGCGCGCCCACAGCTGTTGCCTTGCTGTTCTCTGGAGAGGAGAACTACGGCAAATATCTTGATTTGTACGCCAACCATACAGCATACAACAATCTCAAGCACATTGGCAAGCGACTGGCATACTTGCAGTATCTAGACGTTCTCCTTGCCGCTCAATCAGAAACCGTTCATACTGAACTGCCCAAAGAGTGTCGTTTGTATCGGGATTATGAGCTGTACGTTCAACGACCATGTCTTTTGATAATGGCTCATCCAATCCCTTGCAGTTACATCCGAGCACTTCATGCATATCTGATATCCTTCACAAAACGGTCACAACCTCTGGTCGATGTTGACTCACAGCAGCGCGAAGCGGAGGAGCAGTTCAATAAAGCTTGGGAGGAGTCAGGATTGGCAGAGGAGTGGCAGGACTCGAAACAGGCAAAGGCAGCCCCCGCGGCGAACGGAGAGGGCAGTGGGATCTGGTGTGCTCTCTGTAAGTACTCACCAGACATGTTATCCATCACTCGACTTCACGTCCACATCCACAGGCCAGAAGATGTACTCAAAGCAAACGGTGTACGATGCCCACCTCACTTCCAAAAAGCACGTCAAGGCTACCCAGAAGCAGGCCGAGTCCGACGCACCACCTACGAATCCAAACGGACCCCCGCCTGCAAACGGCACGCCTTCAGCTAGCAGCAACGGAGAGTCCTCTAAGGCTTCCGATAAGAATCGGCACCGCGTAGCCGCACTGCTCACACACCTCGTCTCTCAACTTCTCCGCGAGCTTACGCCAGCATTGAACGAGACGAAGTCCAATGTTGAGCGCCGGTTCTCGCTCACCGCCCGCGAACGTGAGCAAGAGCTACTCGAGCAGGCGAAGAAGCCTCCACCGCCTGCCAAGACAGCGGCGAACGGCGAAGGGGCCGAGGAGGAAGAAGAAGAGGAGCGCATCTACAACCCGCTCAAGCTTCCGCTCGGCTGGGACGGCAAGCCGATCCCGTATTGGCTGTATAAGCTGCATGGCCTAGGCGTGGAGTATCGGTGCGAGATCTGCTCTGACCACGTGTACATGGGGAGGAAGAACTTCGACAGACACTTCCAGGTGTGTGGCTGTTCCTATCTGAGATATCGTTTCGGCGATCTGACGAGTTTGTAGGAATCGAGGCATGCGTTCGGTATGCGTGCGCTGGGCTTGCCCAACACGAAGCACTTCCATGAGATTACTCGGATTGAGGATGCGCTAGCACGTAAGGCGATTCCGTTTCATTCTTTTTCCGCCTTGATTGACACATTGTGTTCCAGTCGCGGAGAAGCTCAAACGTGAGGGGCGACATGAGATCTTTGAGCAGGAGACCATGGAGGAACTCGAGGACGAGGAGGGCAATGTCTACAACCGCAAGACATACGAGGATCTCAAGAAGCAAGGTCTCATCTAGTTCCGTCCCTACTCCTCGTATTGTACTTTATGCGCTCTCCTACACGTGTTCCGTTTACAATGCGAGGCGTATGTATCCTTGTCGTCTATCCTATAATATGGGGTGTATGGGGTAATGCTACATACTACGAGTCGACCGTCTCTGCGGATGGCTTGCTCGTCCGTGTCGGAGGCGGTGGTGCAGGTCTACGTTGGGTGGTCGTTGGTTGCTGTTGCATCGGCGTGATAGGTGCCTGCAACGAGAGGGCTTGATACAACTCTTCCTCGGAGGATGAGGGAGATGACGAGAGAGACGGCTCGCTTGAGGAATCAAACGGATTCGTACTGCGACCGTTTCCGTTCCGTTTGACAATGGGTATGACGATCCCATTGGGATGGTCTGAAGTACAATAGGGTCACTGAGCGTCGCACACGGCGATGCAACAAGACAACTCACCTTGGTCATCCCACCAAGCACCCTCGTCGGTACTGGGCGGTGGCACTGTGCAACATGTTGTCAGTGTTAGTGTTGTACAAATTTAAAGCCACGTTGACATACAATCCCGCTCTTCCGAGGTGAAGGCTAGCGAGGCAAGCTTCTCGTCAAGCTTCTCGCCAGGTGCTGTGGTCATGACGTTCTCCAAGAGCAGCTTCTGAAGTGCTGCTCGTTTGGCGTGGTCGATGATCCTTACTTCTGCTCGGAAGAGTGCAAACACTAGCACATAGAAGTAGCTTAGCAGACGGCCGGTTTAGACCGCGAGGTGGACTCACCTGGTCGATGGTCAGACGACTTGAGCTCCGCCCGTGAGTAAACCGTCAGATCGAGGTTGCTTCCTTTGAACAGGATACGGTCTTTGTAAAGCACGCAATCATTTACGGCTATCTGGTGATCCGTTTATAGCTCGGAACTTACCTGTCCAAGCGGGTATTCTCATCTTCTCACTACTATCATAGGTATCGGAATATAAGTCGTACTTATACGTAGGACGAAATAGCAAGGGCCCCTCTTGATAGTCGTGGAATACTTCACGATCGTCCATCGCACTTCTCAGCTACGGTACGTTGGTTCACATACGTTTCGTGACGACTCGATCGACGCACCTGATCAGCGGCAAGGAGGGCATCGAAGTCATCCAACAGCGCCAAATTCCGCACACGCTCGTTGTCGAGATCAATGCGGTAATTCGTATCCGCGAGCCAGATGACGTTCCTAAAGCGAAGTAACCTCAGCGTAGCTCGGCGCTTCGAGCACCCTTTGGACTCACTGGTGGCTGTCGATGGTCTTGCCCTTCAGGAAATGTAGACCATTTACAATCGTCCGATAGTCCGCATTGCGCTCGACGACGTTGGAATGCCCAGCAGCGAGGTGTGCAGTGAGGAAGCAGAAAGTGGTGTCGTGGTACTCCAGTCGAATACTAGCCGCCCCTTTGTTACCGGACATGCCTCGGAGACCCGTCTGTTATGACTAGTCAGTTACCAGTGTCCATGGTCTGGTTTAAACAAACCTTATGAGATGCTGCTTCTACGTTGCGAATCACAGCAGTCAATTCTTTCTTGACTAGCACGAGAAGTGCTGTGCCGACCAACTATACGAAAGTCAGACAGGCTGATGGTCTTACCAAGCAAGAAACCTTGCCTGGTGACTTCGGAGAAGGATATAGTCGCTCTTCTTATTCGGGCGTCGTTCCAGGGTATCGATGATCTTGGTTTCCCACATGCGCCTGCAGCTTCCTCAGCCCATACACAGCGCAGGCTGACAACACTGAACGAACCTCTTCTCCGGGTCTGTTTGGACAATCTGCTGAGCCGTGAGGGGGACAATCTCCTGGAACCCGAGTGCAAAGATGTCGGGACTGCACTTCGTTAGTCATTGCCACTCTTTGCATGTTAAAACACATACTCTGGTGCATCTAGGGATGGATGTCATTTAGACCCAGAGGCGACAGTAAATAAAAATATGGTGCTTACTGGGACGTGGAAATAGCCATGGCAAAAGAGACTCTGAAGAAGGCGGCTATATGCTGATGAATGGATGGTTTAGTGAGGGGATGGAAGCAACTTACTTTACCGTTGAGGTTCCAAGTGCCCACGAAGATGGTACATTGCTTCGTCGTGGAGTATTCAGGCAGTCTACTCAATGGTCAGAACTGACAACGCGCTAGTGAAAGCAACTGTACCTGTTCTCTAGAGCCGCGCGAACGGAATCGTGGATGGGATCGAAGATAGTGACTTGTTGTTGGGTACTCATGTTCCCCTACATATGTAGTGCATTGAGCTTCTTAACGTAAAGAGCGAAAACATTGGTACGTACCACGAACATATCGATAGCGACCTGCTTCCCCTTGTCTTGGAAGTTGTTGATGTATGCGCGCGACACGCTTTTAGTCGCGTCAGACAATACGCCTGCAAGGGTACGCTTCCCGCTCCTAGTGAAGCTCGTGTTGAGCGCGCCAGTACCCGCATATATACGGGATAGCGCATCGCCGTTCTCGGCCCAAAGCTCGCCATGGTTGGACCAGAGCGAGCCAGAGTGTATCCACTCGCGACGAATGTGCTCCAGGTACTGCTCAAGGGATGTGCGGGAAAGGATGTCTTGTACGAAGTTCGTCCGGTCCAGACTGCATACGATCCATCAGGTGTGAGAAGCGCATCGACGGAAGGAGAGGACCTACCAATCTAAACAGTTCGTACGGAATATGCCCTTCTGCTCCGTGATGATCTCACCAGAGCCGCCATCGGCCATCGCAAAACCAAACCTATCAATGTTGTCCACCACAGGCTCTAGACGTCTGAAATGCGCACACAATCGTATCAGTGCGATTGGTACCACACGTTGAACAAACACGCACCGCACGTCTCGGAACACACTCTCATGACCGCCGTACTTAACTGCAGTGTGGAAGTCGAAGGTGGTGATCCCAATGGTGTCTCCAACCGAGTTCCGCGTTATTGACATGTGCCGAGCGTAGGCTGCGGTGAGTAGCGCTTCGTTCTCCTTCGTTCCCAGCAGGTTGATGGCATGCACGGCTCCGTACTCTTCCACCAGACTCGCAAAGTGCCGGTCGAATGCAGGCTGCGACGCCTGAGGACGGGTGATTTGAATCCGTTGGCCGAACGTCTGGAACCCTTGCTGCTCCCAGAACACTTGGGGCGAGCGTGTATTATGGCGGAAGGAATGACGGCGCAAGCGGGAAAAGAGGGAACAGGTGAACAAATGGAGCAGATAGATTGAGTCGAAGGGATACATACATGGCACGCTACCCCGTACTTGTACGTAACTATAGCAGTTCTGGTCGGTGCTGAAGATTGTTTCGGTCTTGGTGGACTATCAGCACCCCACACAAATCTGAAGGTATTGCTCAGCGGTACCTCGACGAAATTGGCGCAATTGCCGTCATCATCCACACCGCGCGTGTTGAATCGGGTTCCCGCCCGTTTCCATCCCAGCCGAGAGATGAGGGATATAGTCGCAATGATAGGAGTGCCATTGGTGGGAGGAGCCGGGAGAGCGAGTGTGCATACGCCGACATATCCTTGAATGGCAAGAACCTAGTCAAGGCCCAACCAAATGTCAGTGGAATGACCTTGCAAGTGGGGTTTAGTACGCACAACGAACTGGCACTGGTCCAACTCCGCCCGTTCTCCCAGATCCAGACGTTCTCGAAAGTCAAGCAAGCTCCTCACGATGAACTCGTTCCACACAACGCGATCATCATACATCGCTGCATCCCACGGTTCGTTCCTAGCCAGTCGGCGCTGCAGACGGGACGAGATATCCCACTGAGGCTCCATGGCGTAGTAGAACGTCCCTGCCGAGATGAGCTTGCGCAGTGGGGCACATGGGTGTTCTGGGGCTGGAGTTGTTGTTCCGCTGCCTGTATAATCTCGCATATACATGTCCGCGGGATCGGAGTACCCGCCTGGGGTGGCTAAGGGGTCGGCGGCCGCGAGGGTAAGGTCGTCCCAAGTTGAAGAAGTGAGACAGAAGAAGCCGACGTCATGGATTTGCGACACGATTTCGGGGATAGGAGCGGAAGGTCTCGTGTTGCCAACCTCTGTGGCCGATGTGACCACCGCAAGAAACATGTCTAGCAGCAATAGTCCGTCGGAATGGGCTGAGGGTTGCCGTGCGGGCAGCAGAGAGACGTACCGTCTGCAATTGAGATCAACCCCAAGCATCCTTTCACGATCCTCGATGTCAACTTGACCGCATTCGAGAGATCCACCTCTGTCTTCGGGAGGAAATCTACGACCGCTTGTGAGGACGAGTCCTGTGCCGCTCGGAAGACAAGAACTCTTGGGGGGCATCTGCGCCGCTCATCTTGCGAGCTAGTGACCAAACAAAGGGTCCGTGGGCTTTCGATCAAGAACAGATACATGAGCAGGATTGGGAGCGGTGATTCAAGGTACAGAACGACTCAAGACAAGACGAGGAGTGGCCTAGAGGAAGGCGAGCGGTCTCGCAGAGGTACAAGCGGCCGCGCGTGGGTGTACGAATGCGTCGAGCCGTAGCCTCGGGCGGGGTGTGATGGCTGCGCACAGGGTGGTGGACTCAGGAAACGAGAGAGAAAAGGTGCAGCTTCATGGAGAACAGGAGTACAGAATGAGCAGCGCGGTTGAAGGAGAACTCGGTCGGTAGCACACTGATCAGGACATGTAAGTACTCAGGCTACTGCAGATGGACTGCTCAGCTGCCCTCAGTGGCTGTGTCATTTTCCTCATGCGCAGTCCGAGTCCGAGTCTAGCATAACTTACTACCAGAAGAGACGCAGCATGGTATCGAGGGGATCTCGCACCCCTAAAAGAAATCCGAGGTATGGACAAGAATAAGTTACATCAACCCCAAAGAGGAAGCTGTCCGAGCACAGAGCTCTCCAGACTCTGAATCCCTGCACCTATGAGTCCGCTGCCGACCCCGTTCCATGCGACCCCCTGTTCCTCATCTCCACGCGCACGTTTCCCAAAGGTTGACTCTCCCTCGTTGAATCGTCGACGGCCGCCCGCTTTGGCGGTGGGCTCAGTGTGAAAGCTAACGGAGATCCTGGTCTTGACAGAGATCGGAAGGTCTCGCCGGATACCCTGCGGGGAGAGGGCAATGGTGACGGGAGATTCATGCTGTTCACAGGGCCAAGGCCGGGAGAGACTGGACGGGGACCGGTAGGGGACCGTGGAGCAATAATGCCTTCGGTGGTATCGTGACGACGTGAACGGGGACGAAGACGTGGGAGTGATTCGAGAGGGAACATGTCATACAGCGCCTTGAACAGAGAAGTGCGGCCCTGTGTTGCCACCGGCTTGCTCGGAGAAGGCGGCTGATCGCCTGAGCCTATGGGGCAAGATGAGGAACGGGGACGGGGGAGACTGCTGATGATGCTACTCACTGGCATTCGTGGGTAGCGCATTGTCGTTCGCGCTGAGACTGAGGAAGAGGAATAGAGGGGCCAGCCATACGCAGACCCCGAAGAATGTCGCGATGTCACCAAAGTTCGGCACAGCATGAGGCAGAGGAGGTCCTCGGTACGAGCGGTGGGCTCTATGTCTTGCCTCTTGAGTGATCCGTGCGAAGTAAAAGAACCAGAGGAAATGATCTGCGACGACAAGCACACACGAGGCCATAAAGCTTGATGACGACAATGATATGAAGGGCCAGGTGGAAGTGAAGTTCTGGAGGTAGATGATGTGGCAGAAGATAGAGAAGAGGATATGCTTCAGCGGGAGGGAGTCGTAAAAATACAACAGGAAATGGACGAGGATTATAACCTGGGGTACGATTGAGTACCCGCATGAAGCACATGGAAATAAGGTGCTCACATAGACAGCCCTTTGTCCTACCACTTTGGCTAGTCGTGAATGCTCCTCAATCAGTTCCGAGATCCATAGTAGACCGCTCGCTGCAAGCCGGAGCCGACATCAGACATGATTTGAGGGGAAGAGGCATATTATTCACCGAGAGACAAAGTTAAGAATACGAATGCCGACGCTGCGCCTGCATAACTGTCATTCAATTAGAGATGAGCCAACGCACCAGTCGCGAATCAACCATACCTGAGGAGATGAAGCAGCGTCATGACGCCAGTTAACGAAGCAGATCAGCTGGCAAACCGCTGGTGGACCTAGAATATGCAGCGCTGTAGACACCAGGACTACGCACACTGCAGAGCACCAGCAAGCGGACACTGGCAAGCAGTGCGCCAGCAGAGCGGGGATAGAGCAAAGGAGCAGGAGCAGGCTAAGTTCGGTAGCCGAGACAGACTCGGAGCGTCGCATCACTCGCTTGCGTGAATTCGCTCGGTGAGCGCTCAACGTCGTGCATGAAGCCAACATCATCATGAAGCGGTCCGGCCCGAGGACGTGGGAGTTTTGTAGCCGCGTGGCGATGCCGGTGGTCGATGTCCACTTCTGTGTCAGTGAACAATATGCTTTGTACATCGAGCTCACAACAGAAGCATAGATACATCATGCGTAGAAGTCCCAGACACGCTATGGTACGGATATGTGCAAGCCTAGTCCGATACGAACAAGATGAAAATGCGCGCGCTGAGATGCCACAGAACAATACAGAGCATAGTAGAAACGACAGCCTGAGCCTCGTCTACGACGTCTAGTTATGCAGCAAAGTCTAACGACTGCGGAAAGAAGCAACCTCAGGATCAAATCATCACCAAGTTCCGCTCAAACTAAAATTTACCCACCAATACCCTACATTCCTCAGACTTGCGGTGTACCTCCACAATTTCCGTGGGACCAGACGAGGTTGGACCTTCTGTCGCAGGGGAAGAATCGGAACAACTGTTCGACTGCGTCGCTTTTAACCCGTCGGGCGACGCGGTATTATACTCATCGTCCAAGCGCAGTGCGGTCGTCAACATTGGTAGGCCAGTCTGGGAATGCGAACTAGTCCGTTCCGCGAGTTCCTTCTCCGCGTGTAGAACGGCAAGAAAGGAACATACGTGCACTGTAAAGGCGGCAGGGAAACATGTCAGTACAGAATACTAAGATAGCCCAAGCTAACGCACACTTAGCCAATACCCAATAGCAAGCCATGTAAAGAAACGTCACGGGCCAAACAAGGTACTGCAAAACAGAGTGACCGTCAGCTAGCTCGAAACCATTCTAAACTGATACAAACCAAGATCAGACTCAGTGTGGTTAAAACGCTATGCCAAAGTCAGTTTATGGGCTAGAGGACATGGCGTAAAATGACATACACCGAAACCACGCCAGCCCCGATTACGCAGAGGATGACGGCTTGCAGAATAACATCGAATCTAGGAGTTGCGGTGTCAGACGTGTGGAGACAGGAAGTTGCGTAGGGACACACCGTCGAATTCCTGTCAAGAACCCTCTGAACAGGAACAATATCGAAGCCGCGATGATGGTATCGACCGTTAAGTTTGCAGTGAACGCGGCATAGAAGCTCCACTGAGAAAGGGATGAGCCCGACTATCAGGAGCACTACCCAAGGAATACAAACCTCAAAATTGGCCACCTCATCGAACGAACGAATCTTCATGCTGCATCATTGTTGTATCAATAGTCAAACCCTTACAACCCTGAATCCCGTCACGTACTCGTTGATGCCGTACACTATGATGCGCGGGATTAAATCAAAGATAGTGAGTCAAACGCACACAAAGAACTCACGAAGGCCGAGGGCTAATTTATTCGATAATATTGAGTATGAAAGGCTAGCTGAAGGGCCCGTGAGTTCACTGCACTCACCAAAGAGAATAAACGCCAGGATCAACTATTAAAAATGAAATCTCAAAAAGTGATCCAATATATAGCAAAAGTCTACATACTATGATAACGGGAATCGGAACCTTTCTGTTGCCGACTGCGAACGGCGTTAAGTGGTGGCAAACGAGTCTATTGAAACGAAGCTCACATCTCCATATCGTGTATGCGTATCCTCTAGACTTGAAAGTCAGTGACGACGTTCGTGATAAGAGTGGTCGAACTCACGTTCGGACAAGGGCAGTGCTGGCCTCCTGGGGGTATCAGTCAGTAGAGCACGTCGTGTAATCCGTTCAACGACTTACTGCAGAAATGACAATCGCCTGAGCAATGGGTCAGGATGATAACATTAGGTGTAGAATAGAATGGGTCAAATACACCATACGACGAAGCGACACTGGTTAAGTGCGACGGGTTACCATGAAGCGTGACGCAATAGTAGAAGATAGCCTTTACGAGGAAGACTGTATGCGCGGTGTCGAGTATCCTGCAACAATGGCATCATAAGAGGTTTGTAGCTTGTAGAACAGAGACGTGGAAGAGTTCACCATATAGCGGTCACCTAAACCCCACGGACGGCAAACCGGTAAGCTCCTGCATGCACGAGGCGATATGAAGGACGTACATGACATTGCGTCCAGAACCAAAAGCGACCACGGCCGTACCGTCCAAAGTACAGAAATACTTGTCCGGTCGTGATACCATAGAGACTGAAGAAAAGCGTCGCGGGGCGCACGCGCGTGAGCGAGCTGTTCCGTAGGCAGTGGAACACACGCGTGCTGTACTTACCAAAGTGCAATACTTAAACCTATCAATGCCGCTCCAACTGTGCTGTCGCAATTGAGTGGTGAACAGGAGGTGGGAACATGGCCGTCAGAAGACATGCACCGCGGCCTTCTAATACAGACGCGGATGCAACCGAAGGGGCGTCATTCGCGGTCTCGGCGAAGGACCGTATTGCGTGTGGGCGGACTTGGTAAGAGACTCGAGTGGGGGCGGAAACAGTAGACCTGGGGCGTTCCACGTCTCTGGCGCGAGTACTCGTACTGAGGGGAGAAATAGGGAGCACTGCGTAGGCCGACTGCTCGGCCCGCAAGCCAGCTCAGGAGGCAGAAAATGAACGAGAGGGAATGGCAGGTGCGCCAACGCTAGTTGAAGGGAGGACAACTTGGAGCAGAAACGAACCGTGCGTGGACGGAATGTGAAGGAGTACTTGTGCAAAGCACGAGCAAAGTGTCGCGTGTGCCGGTGCCTGGCCGATGCGCAGCCGTCGCAACCAAAGTTGAAAGACCATGGTCGGACGTACGTGGTCGGAGCCCGTTGACCAACTCCGCCGCGGCGATGGTATGTCTTGTTTTGTTCTTGTTCCCGAGGTGATGGTTTTTGAACCGAGGTGGATGCGTACCACGAGTACTTATAGGAAAGCATGCGTAACAGGCTGTAAGTAAAACGGTGCCTCTGCGGGGACTCCGGGGAGGGATCCTCGCGCCGAATGGCCAATCGGAGGCGTGTCGGAGCCAAACCTACAGAAAGTCGTGCTCTGGGGATGCTCCTAGGCCTGGCCTCCATTCTCCTCCATTCCTGTTAGTGGCTTTGATGAGGACGAAGCAGACGAGACGAAGAACTGGTGCCGGATGTGTAGGTCAGTATGTAACGATTCCGGTTCGTGATCGAGTCGGGTGCGGATTTTCACATTCCTTCGTGCTGATCTCGTTTCCAAGGTGGACATAGTACGAGGTCCTCATCGAGCACTGCGAGCAGGTATCCTCAAGACCAAAGTATAAGCATACATTTGCCTCATGTTAATCTCCCGTCGTTTTCCGAATCTCTACGTCACATGTTCTTTCGCTCCTAATTTCCCTGACCCGTAACCCCACAAAGTTAATGTCCTTAGCATGGCGCAGTTAAAATTCCGTCTACAGCCGTCCCCCCTATATTGATTCCTTGTGCTCGCACCACCTTCTAGCCCTTGTCATTCGCGCTATATTTTGTCACGGCTCCTTTCTCGATCGGATCATCCCCACATACAGCTCCCCTACCCATTACTGATCGACTGCAAGGTTGTCAAATCATGCCCTTTGGTCGAGGCCGAACTTGCAATCGCCCAACCACCAGGAATCTTTTTACTCCTCGCTCACCTCACTCTCGTCCTTGGTTGTGCCAGATGGCTGTCTTGGGCCCGTCCACGGGCGTCGTGTATGTCAGCTCGACCGCGGATGCCAGTGGACACCCAGACCCCGCCATCGCTGGTCACATATTAATACAGGCGTTTATGCAGTATCTATTCCAAGGTGTGTTCACCCGCCGTCTCTGCGGCCGGTATCTGCGCAGGGACATTCACGCGTTGAACAGGTGTCATCATCACACAGGTACTCACCCCGCAAGCAATGTTGGGCTTCTGTAATGACGTCTGGGTGGGCGCTGATGCATTCACCGAACGCAGGCTGTGAAGTTCTACGGGAGATGTCAAGATGACCCTGTCACCCTGCGCCTATATGTTTTCCTGCTGTTATTGCTTTCGATGTGCATCGTGCCTTCCTACATGCGCATACAGGAGCTCACCTCACACATTCGACTGCCCAGATTGCAAACTATGCTCATGAGCTACAAGGCTTGGGTTGCGACGATTGAGGTGCTACAGTGGGTACGTCCTCAAGGCAGCTTAAAAGTTACGATCATCCTGACGAAGCACCAGTGGTTCAGTCCTTTGCATGTGACCGAAACTTTGTGCAATGCCTTGCTCTGCACCCTTTGCGAGGGATTCCTGCTCAGACGATGCTGGACGGTGTGTATGATTCCCCAGCAAGTGGGGTCGCGAGCTCACCAACTGTCAGGCTACGGGCAGGAACATCTGGGTCCTTCTTTGTTTGTCGATTCTCACCTTGACCACGTTCATCGCGGCTATCATCCTCGTGAGCATACTCTCAGCAGCTTCGCTGTTCAGTCGTTCTCCTGACGCATGCTTGCATTCGCAGACCGTGAAGATAGGCACAGTCATTGTAGGGAGCATCGAGGAGGGCCATCCGGACGTAAGCATAAACATTTATGCCGCTCACTTCTCCCCTGATGGTCGCATTCAACTAGCCCCTACACGCAAGCGCGTTTGCGTACCCTCTCTGGGTCTACGGGTCGCTTTGCACTGCCCTCTCACTAACGGTCGTCCGTGAATATCGACCCGCCCCTCCGCACATAGCCATATGCTCACCTCTCTCCCGACAGTGTCCTACTGCCTCTGGAAGGCCAAGACCGGACTCTCCCACCTCGACCGCACCGTGGAGACCCTCCTCTTCCTCACCTGGGAGACCGCGCTCCTGCCATCGATCTGCATGTTAACCTCGGCCGTCATCTTCTCCATCCAGAAAGCACAAGGCTCCGACAACTCCGTCCTCGCGCGCAGCAACCTCGACCTCTTCTTCGCCCTGCTCACCGGTAAACTGTACACGCTCGGGATCCTCCGCACGATCAACTCGCGCGCGAACCTTCGCAAGCGCCTCCAGTCGATGCCCCTCGGCCGTCAGTCACTTTCGCACTGGCAGTGGGCTGAGCCCGGAGCGAACTTCCAGCCATCGCAGGAGTCGGCGGATGCAAGCGAAGGGGTGGACACCGTGGGGGGAGGAATGGACGAGAGCGGGAAAGGACTCCGGCTGACTCCGACCACAGTTGACATGACGGAATCCGACACCCTATCGGCTGTGGCGACGCCCATAGTCGTCATGCAACAACCACAGGAGGGCGGTGATCTGGTTGTAGGGAACGGTTCTGGCATTGATGTGTGTAGTGCTTCACATGCCAGGGTTTACGAAAATTGACATGCTCAAATTGTCTTTGTTAGACCTCCACGTCATTGCGCCAGGGCATTCCAGTCGAACGGAGGATGTCCGCAGCTCACAACCCGCCTTCCCCTGTGCCCCATGGGCACGTTCAGTGATGACGATGGACCTTCTCTGCACCTCCCAGGGGCTTCATGATTTCTATTCTATTGAGCGGTGGTTAAATCATCCCAAAACCAGAGGAAAGTCGTTCAAGATCCACATCTATGTCCTACGCCTCTCCAACCACACTGCTACAACGCAGAGTATACTTGTAGTGGTTCACGACTTCGCATGCTCTCCAGGGCCGGGGGACACACCGCTCGAGGAGTAGCGCAGCGCCTCTTTGTCCTTGAAGACATCATCGGTGATGGAGCGATACCCGGCGACGGACATTAGGATGTCGAGGTCGGCGGGGAGGCTCTTGTTGACGTGCCCGAATCGAAGATGATGGTCATCTCTGCAAGGGCGAACAGCTATATCAGCCGCGTAGCCCCACGACTGATACGACACGCACTGTCTCCAACGGCCTCAACGATCTCCGGCAGGACCTCCAAGCTGCCCACCGCGCCGTCAACCTGGCGGCCGGCATGGTTCGTAACGACGATTCCCTCGCAACCGATCTCGAGCGCGCGGCGCGCGTCGGCGACGCTCTGGATGCCCTTGATGACGAACGGCCGACCGTTCGAGATCTTCTTCCACGCGCCGATGAGCCAGCGGACCTTCTCCCATGTGTGCGGCTTGCCGTGCCATACGCTCGAGTCGATCCAGCGGCCCTTGTCGCTCGCGAGGTCGGCGCCGTTCTTGGCCATGAAGGCTGGGTCGGATTCACCCAACTCGTTGCCGGGCGTGCCGGGGTAGTAGAACCTGTAGGACGTAGCACCGGATCAGTGTATGGATTGGATGAAGGAAAAGAGACGGCGTACGTGTAGTTGGCAACGTTGATATCGGTGGGACGCTAACCAAGCTGCCACGTGTCGGTGGTAAGCATAAGGACGTCGAAGCCTGACTTCCACGCGCGATTGAGGAGGGAGAGCGTCTGTGGAAAGCGTTCCTGTCGATATTGCTGCGAGCACGGGTAATGGAAGTATACATACAACTTCATCGTCGTGAGGCATATACAGCTGGAAGAAGCGAGGGCTCTTAGCGTTCCCGCCATTGGGTCCTATGAGTGTCTCAGAATAAGATTATGTTGAGTCCATTCATAGTACGATCACCGCACCGTCATAATGGTGCACGGTGTTGCTTTCGTTCTTGTCGGACGCTGCTTCACCGTTGACACGGGCCACTTCTTCAATGGGCTGGGACGACGCGGTAGACAGACAGTACTGGAGCATCCAGAGTCAGGTGTAAACATCGGTTGGTTGAGTGTTGGGTAAGTACTCACCGGCATTGGGAGTTCTTCGGCGAAACGCGCCGGGACGAGCTCCCCGAGAGGCGAGTAATACCAATGGGCGCAAACCTGATGAGGACCGGGATCTTATGCCCAAAGATCGTCGCTGCGAACACAAGGTCTTGAGCCTACCGTGAGGAAGCCATAGTGACAGGGGAACATACTCGTCAAATCGCGAGTGCTGGTATCGACGCAGGTGCGCGGAACAATGCGCCACCGGTAGAATGCCTCCCTATTTACAGACCGTTCAGTCAGTACGCGCATATACACACCTCGACAGGTGTAGAAGGGGCACACCTGTTCGCCCTGTCAGTCCAGCCCATGCCCGCGTTGGAGTTTGCATAGAAGTATCCACGGTCATTGAGCTTCTTCTTGGCCGACTCCTGGAGCTCGTCAGGGTGAACAGAGAAACTCGGTACTGTGTCGGATACGTGAGCGTCGCAAAACCCCCGGTGACGGGATAAACACGTACGAATCCCCGTCTCGCCCCCACGCTTGAACATATCACGCTGGTAAAGCGAGTAGTGCGGCGAAGGGCCTTTCGGCTTGTTGAATGGATCCATGGCGATTTGCAGTTATGAGTTCGGTAAGAGAGCGGATGCCAGCGTGCTGTACGAGTGTCGGGTGTCGAGTAGACTCCGTTCTGTCGCTATCAGAGAAGTGAAGGAACCGGCTTGTAGAGTTGCGAAGCAAGCCATGAGCGTCCGGTGACATCACGGATAGAATAGGTCGAGTCTCCCGTACGCGTGTCAGCGTGGGCCATGTCCTGGGTAATCGGGCTCGCGATCGTTGGCGTCCAGTGCTGTTGGCGAATGCATACAGACGCTGTGATTGTCGACTCTGTGTCGAGAAGGACGGGAGATATCGGAAAACGCGGAGGAGGAGAAGACCCTGCACGGCTCCCCGAGAGATGTTTTTTGAATTCGAACCGAGACAGCGGATGCGTGCTACGAGTACTTACGGGAAAGCATGCGTAACAGGCTGTAAGCAAAACGGGCCTTTGCCTGCCTCTGCGGGGACTCCGGGGAGGGATCCTTGCGCCGAATGGCCAATCGGAGGCGTGTCGTGTCGGCTTGGATTTGCATCCGCGAGCCTCGTGAGTGTGAGGCGATTCGAATGACGGTGAATGCCACTACTTACTGTATACGTATGTAATGACGTCATTACATAAGAATGCTCACTTGAATTGATCTCGCAAAGCGTTGGCGAAGCACCTGCAGAAAGTTGTGCCCTGGGATGCTCCTGGCCTCCATTCTCCTTCATGGCTGTTAGTAGGCTATGATCGTTTGATTGGAACGAAGAGTGACAAGTTAAGTTAGTGTCTTTCATGTGACGTATGGCTACAACAAGACTTTCGAAACGGGGGCGCTACGACAAGACAGCAAGACAGCACGATCGTGGTAATATGCTACGGGTGTTGTAATTAGATCAATGAGTGCTCAGTGGGGTCTTCAGCATAGAGGCGGCACGAGGGCAAAACAGTGCTATGGACTACACGAACGGTTAGGGGTCTCAAATCATATACAAGAATCTGAACGAATTTAGGTAGAGAGCGCAGTCAAGAGTGTCCGCAGACGAGATGTGGGACGGTAGCTATCGACATAAAATACAGTTAACAGCAACGAACGGTCTAGGTTTGAGGTGAGGATACAGCAGAGGAGTGATAGTTACATAAATCGCATTATCGGGTCAACGTTGCATACCTTTGGGGAAAGCTACAGGGAGATCCATTCCATGCGAGTCATCCGCCCGAGCTTGGGCGGCCATTTCCCATAGCGATGAACCGCCGCGCGCTGCGGCCGCCCATTCCTTGCAAGGGTCCTCTCCTATCCGAGGCGACAAAACCGCGTGCAAGCGGTCGTCCTTGTTGCGCAGCCACTCGACAAGGAGTCGAAAGGTCACCTTGGGCGAGATGTTGGTCTTCCTGGGGTACCAAGCGATCTGGTACCAGGGGCTCGTCAACCACTTCTTCTCGGCCACCGTCAACACGACCATCCGCAGAGCCGGATGCTCGAGCACCCCAGGAGGGAGACGGAGAGCGTCGTGCTTGAAGTCGTTTCCGAGATCCAGGTAGGGCAGCGCGAGGTGTGTGAGGTTCGGAAGGAGGTTGTGCGGTGCGAACGAGGAGATGGTCATGTCGAGGATGCGGAGGTGCGTAATGTTGTGCAAAAACTCCGAGCTGTCCTGCAGCCGAAGGCCAACGAGGAAATGCCAATCGTATCGGAAGGTGTGCGTGATGAGGGTCATCGAGCGGAGGCGGTAAGGGAAGGGGTCAGACGACGACATCGAACCATCGGCAGCCGCTTGGAGGCGAGCAAGGTTCTGCGCTTGGATAGAGGGGGCAAGAGCACGAAGGGACTGTGACATTAACGCCAAGTTCTCGACGTTGGTGCAGGCGCGGAACATATCCCCTTCGTTGGACGCGTTCGAGATCCCGGAACTCTCCATCCAAAGGTTACGCACCAAGTGACCCCAGGCTTGGGGACGCAAAGGTCGTGCATTGGGAGAGTCCTTCGCCCCAGAGGACATACCACGAGCGAACGCCGGCTTGGGGCGGTAAACGACTGTGGAGAAGAGATAGGGAAGGGCGATCTGGCGTGCCCAAGTGGACACGCGAGAGATTGGTGGCGCTGCTTGTGGGTAGTTGGACGAGGCGATCTCGAAGATATGGATGATAAGCTCCGGTGGCAAGGAGGGGAATGGATGCATCGAGTCCACCGAGGGAGAAGGAGAGTCGACGAAACTCCTTGCCGAGAAAGAAGGAAGGGAAAGGTGGCGTAGATTGACCGAGGGCATCCGATTGTATGGTGTTCACTATGGCAGTAGTGAACAATAGGTCGATAGCGACAATATATTTGACGTACCGATGAACAGACTATTCCTGGCGTGAAACAGAGTGTTTTGGGGGGCAGTATCGGTGAGGGTGTTGTGGGGGCTATGGTCAAGGGACGTTCAGTCTTATGGCTCGAGCGGGGAACGGTCAGGTTGCCGAACACGCCATGAGTGTGCCTTGGTAACCGGCTGTTATACACGAGGCCCATAACCCCAGTGTTTGACTCGCCGTTAAAGACCGTCTCAACAAAGGAGTGGTGGTACATACAACGTCACTGTTTGTGTGTGGCAGGCGTGCGGTTGTACTGTAACGGCTGAGCATCCGAAGCCCCGCTGTGGGCTACGATGCGTGAGCTTGTGGACGATGTGAATGCGAGTTTAGACGGATGTGTTTGTCAACACTGTGTTCCAAAGTGGTTCCGGGGAGAGGGATGAGCATTGAGCAGTACGTATCGGTCGGCGCCCGCGGGCAAGCCAGAAGCGCAAGCGCCCAGAAACTCCTGTGGCAAGCGGTGGCTCGCGCTTGGCGGTTTCAGAGTCTTATCCGGCCGGCAAACACCGGTACCGTGCACACACTAGATGTGTCGAAAATAGAACATCCCCGAGCGCCTTTAATCAAACAAGACACTTTTTGCAAGTGGCTCACTGGAATGCGTGCAAGTCGGAAATATTCCGGAACTTACAGCGTATGTATGTAAGTAGTATGTAAGTATGAGAAGTCAACGTATTCGGAATGCATGGGCGCCAAACCCACATGGCGTTTCCCACATTCCGGCGCGCTCTCGCCGGAATGCGGGTGGTGGCGACTGCCGATGGTCGTGACTGCGACAGTCCTCTCACTGAGTCTCAGTCTCTTTGTTTCTGTCCTCCTTCACTTGCACCTTCGTTCACTCGGCTCGACGCCTTCTCACCTTTGCATTCTGCCCAACGGGATCGTATAGCCAAGTGTATTCAAAGTCATGGTGTCCGGGCCTGTGCAAACGATCGAGGCCGCCAACACGGTGTCCATTTCCGACCTTTGGGACCCGCTGTACGACACATTTGATGTCGACCTTGTCGTTAAAGTACTGGCATACACGGCATTCAGTGAGCACCATCGTCACTTGGATATGTGCACCATCTCAACAAGTGACACTCTCCAGGCCCGTTCTTCACTTTCTTTATCCCACTCTTTTACTACTTCCAGGGATCTCGCTGGCCCGATCCAGCCCTTGTCTTTTTCAGCTTCCATACCGTGGCTGTCTCTACATTTTGTGAGCCATCTCGCGTGGTCTCTCGCCGCCACGGTTTAATCTACGTGTTCCTGCAGGGTTTTTGAAGTGGTGTTCTCGTCTCCACCGGAACCAGGGTAACTTGCTCTTTGGACCCCCTCGCTTGGACTGGGGCAACCAGCTTGTTGTCGTCACTGGAGGCGCGTCAGGGATTGGGGAGCTCATTGCGAACACCCTTGCCGTCCGCCATGTCACCACCGTTGTGTTGGACGTGAAACCAATTGTTACTGAGAACTGTGAGTCTACCCCCCCCTTCGTCCTTCGTACTCCGCTAGTGGACTAACGCCCGGAAAGACAATATCAGCTACTACAAATGTGATGTCTCTAAGTGGGAGGAGGTTGAACGCGTCGCTAAGCAAATTGTCGAAGAGGTCAGTCTCTTGTTAGCCTAGGACAGCATCCGGCGTGTGGTTGACCTATTGTACAGCTTGGTCACCCCACTATGCTCATCAACAACGCTGGCGTAGTGCAAGGCAAGACGTTGGTGGATTTGAGCCCCGAGGATATTCAGCAGTATGCATACACCAACGCTTCAAACGGTAACTTCCAGCTGAGGATTTTTCAGAACATTCTCGGTAAACACATTGGCACACTACTGGACCCTGAAAGCGTTCCTCCCCAACATGATCAAAGAGAACAAGGGTCATATCGTGAGTGCTCTCAAGACTTGCAGGAGGGTGCTCGTTCGGGAATAATCGGACATTCACTGACACGTCACAGATCAACGTCTCGTCGGTTTCTGGTATGGTCGGCATGGCACGGCTGAGTACGTGTTCATCATTCTTCCGGGCCACGTCAAGTTAGCTTCTTTTCCTGATGCCGAATACCTCACAGCGGATTACGGCGCCTCCAAAGCTGCACTGATCAACCTGCACGAGTCTCTCCGGTACGAACTGGACCACGTTTACAAGACACCTAGCGTCCGCACTACGCTCGTCATCGCAGGGCACATTTTGACGCCGCTCTTCTCGGCCGTACGCCACTCGCCGAGCTGGTTCTACAAGTTTTTCTTCCCAAGCCTGGCGCCGGTTGACGTCACAAAGGCGATCATCGCTGCCTTGGACGAACAGCACTCGCGTGTGATCTACATGCCTTTCTACGCACACTTCGTGCCGTATCTCCACGTCTTCCCCAGCTATCTCCGGGATCTTGCGCAATGGGTAAGTTGCATATTTTGTATCACAAACTGAAGCATGACTTACTGATGTGCCTTCAAGGTTACTGGGTGCGACTATGCTATGCAGGATTTCGTGAAAGTGTCAGGCAGGAGGCCAGAGGAGGGTCCTGCGCCCGTCCCGCAGTCCCGCGACAAGGACGCCTGAGCATGGGGAGTTCGCTAGGTGCTGTCTCAAAAGCTGTCTTGGAGGTTCTTGGTAAATGTTTGGATTGGATTGGATTGGTGTACTGATATCCGTGTAATTTATATCGTTGCTCCTTCTTCTGACCTCAACCCCCAGAAGAAGGATAGCACCTACAGAGAGCATTTATGACTGACCGGCGAAGAAGTTGTGACGAGGTGTATGCCAAACTTGTGCCGCGTCCGTAGGGATCTGCTCGGTTCTCGGTGTCAGCCCCTTCGGAAGCGCAATGTCACACCCCACCCTTCACACAACCACCAGCACCGGCGACCGCGTTTCCTCCCTGTTCGTCTTTGCCACTTCTCCCTCATCTCCCAGTACATTCACCTGTGCAACACCCTCCCGCGATCCTTTCATTCATTCATAATCCTATGTTAACTCGAGTTCTCAGCCGAGGGCTCTTTTTCAGGCGTGGGTCGCAGGTCGACTTCACCGAAGGGCCGCTCGGGGACAGAAAGATCAATGTCGAGGACATCAAAGTCGTCCGCCCTCATGCCGACAATGTTGCAGAGACGGTGTCTTTGGATGACAAGCACCACAAAGTATGTGTTGGATACCTGAGAAGGAATGGCTTCGCTAATCCCTAGTCCACAGGGATCTGAGACGTTGTCGCAGAAAGCTCCCCAAGCCCATGTGAGTTCCACTTTTCCTCTATGTTCGGCTCATGTTCTGAGAGAAGGGGAAGCGCGCCGAAGATCCTGGCGATGAGAACCAGCCTATCCTCCCCGAGGCTGTTCTGAGCAGACCTGACAATGCGCGCCAAGACCTCGACGATCCATCGAACATCCACAAGGCCAGCCAGACGTCATCCGCTTCCAGAAGCCCCTACGTCTTCGGGGATACTATTGGGGCCGTAATGAAAGGAGTGGACGAAGCGGAGAATGTGGACGAGGTCTTCCAGACGCCGTTGCACCAATCGCCATTCTTGGGCCACTCCGAAGACGGGTCATGGACGAAGCAGCGCTTTGCATGTGTTCATCCCTCGCTTATTCCCTCCAATTCAGCTGACTTCAGTTACAGATAGAGCATTTTGACGACACGCCTTGCCTTTTGAAGACGTCGTCCCCCGGTGGACCTCCTGACATGCCTGCCGTGGATTCGCGGCCTACTCAAGGCATGCTCTCCGATATCACGGAAGCTGATGAATCCAACGTCCAAGATATATCCATACAGGATTCCAAACCCTCGCCAAGTTTGCTTCATGTCCGGACACTGTCGTTCTCGTCTTTCGGTTCACCCTATCCTAGCTCATGTTTCGGCTCACCCTCCCCCAATAGCCCTCAGCTCTGCGACGTGACGACCACGTGCGTGGACTCACGGGTGGCGACGTCTGTACCATCACCGAACCATCTCGTCTTGGCGCAAACCACAGCTCAATCAGCATCTTACGAAGTTGCAAGTCTCGCGGAGCCCTCGTCTTCGCCTGATTCCTCAACGTCGGACCTCGTGCCATTTGTTGTGGAGCCTCTCCTGTCTTCATATTCTGTCAATGAACCGGCGGCGACCGAGGAGCGCAAGAATGAATATGGAGCTGACATTGTGCCCATGCCTACCACCACAACTAGCGTGGTGCCTGCTGCAAGCACTTACGCAGACGCGGCGAATGTGAGTTCTGTCCCAGACGGTGTAGCATTTCAGAGCTCACTCTCATATCAGCTTGCACTTCAGCATCCCGAGATGGCATCCGATATTCTGCGTCAACCGCTCTCTTCCGCCTCTGCCTCCGGCTGTCCATCGAAGTTCCCGACACCATCTGTATCCTGTTCTGTCAGTCTCCAAGTCGTCCCTCCTGCGTCTTCAGCCTGTACCCCGATGAGGGCTAGCACGCCTCACACCACGGAACGACCGAATTGGGCGTTGGCACCGGATGTTCGCCCACCTGGCCGTCCTAACTTGGTAATGGCATCAAAGGCGCACACAGCGGAACACCCGAACTGGGCGTTGGCAAAGGATGGGCAGAAGGCTACGACTGGCCGACAGTCAAGGTCGCGGAGTCGCGACCGAGGCCGCAGTGGTACCCGTCCCCCATCGATTACTCGTGGTACTCAGGCCGAGCAACGGACCCGCCGTGGCGGGCAGGGTTCCGACGCTGACCGGACTGAACCAGCACCAAGGACCATACCTACCTCAGCGGTTGTCTCCCCGAAGCAGCAGTCTGAGTGTGGCGGTGCTCTGCAGGCAGTCACAAGCCAGACGGCCGATCTCGAGGATGGACCCCAACAATGGCTCAGTCGTGTCAACTCTTGGGTGGAACAGACGTCTCGAGGGGCTAAGACCTGCCCTGGCACCCCGGATCGCGATTCAGATGCCAAATGCGCGATCACTACGCCGTCGTCTCTCAAAGAACCGTCGAGCCAGCCACATTGCCATTCGAGGACCACTACCAGCGGTTTAAATCCCCATGCGCCTGCTTGGACGCCGACACCCCGGGTACGTTGTCAGACGCCATCGGATTCGGACTCAGCGCCACCTGCGACGCAGAGCCAGTCTTCGCCTAGCACTGCTAGCTCTGTGAGAGGCCCCTTCACCTTCGGCGTGGATGCAGACATAGATCGTTTGCGGGATATGCTTCGCAACTGCGGTATCCAGGACAGGGAGATCGACAACCTTACGACGACTGGATCGACGCCGGCTCGCCTCGAGAAGACTGGAGGTGTTGCACCCAACGACGATGGAAGCCAGGAGAATACGGTACCATGCGGGACGCGTGAAGCCAGCAAGACACCTGGACGCCTGGACACACAGGGTACCCTACACCCACAGCCTGACGTTCCCCGGCAAGGCTTCGAGTTCACGACCCCCACGCGTCTCGGTCCTCCGTTTTCAACCGCTGGGCCGATGCTTGGTCGGCCGTCCTCATTCCCCCAGAGTCTCTTCGCTACGCCGTCACGCCTCACGTTCCAGAGGACGAACGCCCAGTACTTCAGGAAAGAGCCCGGTGGGCCTTGGATCAGCGGATACCTGGACCCGAACGCGCCTCCGTCTGGTCCGTCCTTCTTCCCGCAGCCCAGCCCCAGGCCCGCGCCCTTCCCTGGTTCGGCTCCCGGGTCTGCTCACCTATCGTTGTCGCAGTCCAGCCGCTCGTTCAGCAGGACTTGTCAGCCTGAGCCCGGAAGAGGCAGCGCTTCGCCCTTCGCGCCGGGGGCCTACAAGGTCCGCGTCAACTGCGCCGAAAGGGGCCAAGACGCTCCCGTTCCCGACGCCCCCGCCTCGCCGTTCACGTCTGGCGTGAAGCGCGCCCGCCAGCCCACGGCGGGACCATCGACGTTCAACTTCAAGAGCCAGCGGTTTGCTTGAGTGGGAGACGCGGCCCGATTGTTCCACGTGTGGCTGGCCCATACAGTATATACCTCTCCTCGGGATACCTATTTCTCTCCATCCTATGTACTCCCTCAAGTCGCCGCCGGCTTCCTCGCTTTGTAGTTGAATCTTACCGCCGATATATACCTGTTCCGCATCTCCCATCCCTCCTCCTGTTCGTAAACCGGTTCCATGGAATCGTAGACTGTTTATATACACCGGGAACAATTTATTTGTACATCCATCCTAGACCTTGATAACGTGTGTAAGCTTCTCGATGAGCTTCTGCAGCCTCTCCGCCTCATACTCCGCCAACGTCGCGTTGTTCTCAATCGTGATAGCCTCAGTCAAAGCCGGGAACGTGGTGGCACCGTAACCTAAGTACCGCCATATCGTCAACCTACGGCATCATCACTCAAACAAGAAAAAAGCACTCACCGAGCCACTTCCCTGGAGCGACGTCGAGGTTGCGGTACCACTCGCGGTCCTTGATGCCGTCCTCGTCGATGAATCCGCGCTCGAACAGCTTGAGCTTCTTGTTGACCTCGCGGATGCGCTTGACTGCCTTCTTGAATTTCTTGCCCGGGAACCGCTTCTTGTGCAGGGCGATCGCCTCCTCGCCCAGCTCGCGCTGTTCCCTTGCCCACGCCGGCGCTCGTCCGACGCGCGATTTGAACGGCAGCAGTCCGTTCCTGTTCCTCATCGCCGAGCACTCGAACGTCTTGTCGGCAGATACGGTCGGGGCTCCGGGAATGGCAGACGCGTCGTCGCGGACGGGCGCGCAGTCCCTGCCGAAGAACCGTTTGAGCTGGCAGAGCTTGTGGCGGAAGACGCGGCGGACGAAGTGGTGGCGGGCGAATTTGTGGAGAAGCTTCCTGAGCTTGTGTTCGGCCTTGGCCTTCTCGTGGTCGAGCTTGGCGCTCGCCTTCTGGAGGGAGCGGATCGCGTGGCGGAGGTCGGAGAATTTGACGTCGAGCGAGGTCGTCGAGGCGATTGACTTGACCCTGATGTGAAATGAAGTGATCAGTATGAGACGTGGAAGTTCTAGCGCCCGGCTTACTTCTCGAGGTACCTTTCGAGCTCGAACGCGTGGTGGGTGGTGTTGATGGGGAGGACGATAGCGTCTGCGAGGCGGATGGTCTCCAGTCCCAGGAAATTGGCGACCGCGACGTGTCTCAAGAAGCCAGGGTCGCCGTACACCTCCATCCATCTCTCGGAGTCAAAGACAGAGTGGTAGTGGTAGACTGGATCCTGCAGCGTCGAGCCAAAGCTACCTTGAGCGGAGGCAACCTGCAACACAAGTCACTTACACGAATGAAAGCTGACAAACAAAGCACGTACTCCTGTGCGCTGCACAAAGACGGTGTAATCACTTCCAGAACCAAGGACACCAACGCCAGTGCTAGAAGCCGCGAATTCCGCTTCAGCCTCCGTAAACATATCAAGCGCCTCGGCGTCGATGTGGTCACCAGTCAGCACGCCATTGTCCTTCGTCGCATCCCACAGAGTCTTTCCAGGCTGGGTCGGGTGCTGGACATCCTCAGCAGCCGCGCGCAGGAAGTGTGCGAGGGACGGGGTCGCCTGTGCGCGGAAGCGCGAGCCCGAGACAGAGCCGTCTGCACAGATTAAAAGGAAGTCAATGTGGCGTCCCACACGCAGACTCCCTACATACGCCACCCAGGTGATACATTCACCCAGAGGGCGTATGTAGGGACATAAGCTTGGGGACGTACCAAGGTTCAGGTATGCGACGACGTGCTCGTCGATCCAGTCCGCGAAATCCTCGCCCCATTCGGTGCTACCGATGAGGCCGTATTCTTCGGCATCCCAGCTTGCGATAACGATGGTACGGAGGGGAGTCCACCCGTGCCGAAGGAGCGTTCCGAGGCCACGGACGATCTCGTGCACAGAAGAGGTCCCTGATGAGGGGTCAACGGCACCCATAACCCAAGCTAGAATAATATAATTAGCGATGAGGAAGACGAGATGGGGAGTGTCTTACCATCGCGATGGTTCCCAACTACGATGACCTCGTCCTTGATGTGCCCGGGTATGACACCCAGAACGTTCCAGATAGGCATGACCTTGTCGTCGACTGTTCCAGGAGCTAAGTGACCAAACTAGCCATTTGAACCCAGTTTCGACACGCACCATTGTTGACCAGAGATATCGTCCGGTTCTGTCCACCTTCTTGAATTTCCTTCAGAAGGACCTGGGCATTGGCCCACGAGATAGGGAGACTGGGGATCGTGGGGATATTGGTGCCATTCGTGCGAGTGCTGTTCTCGTACGATGGATAGCCAGGGGTGGTAGGGTCTCTATATATAGATGTCCCTGGCTGTGAGTGACTCGGACTAATGAGGGGTGGTATACGATGGCGAAGACATACCCTGGATAGACCGACAAGAACTGGGTGCTACCCCTTTGCACGGAGTTCGGGTTCCTCGCAGGCCCATATGGATACCTTCAAAGGCGTGGTAGGTAAGTGTGAGTGAATTTGCCTTGCTAACGCTGACAAGACTCACGGAGCGTAGCCATTCTCGACGGTCACAGTGCCGTCATCGCGCGGATCAGAGTAAATCAAGCAGGCAGCAGCACCATGCTCTTGAGCACCCTTAACCTGCAGCAGTAACCTTGAATGAGTGTGAACGAATCGCGACGTAATGGGGTACGAACCTTGAGGCCACGGAAGATCCCACCATAGCGAGTGACCACAATCGTACCATTGAGGTCAACACCTAACAAGGAGTAAGAAGCCATCCGGCCGAGGAGACGGAAGGACTCGGGACGCACCTTGCTCGACCAATGCGTCATAGTCCTCCTTGTTCCCGTAGTTCGCATATACGAGCTTGCCCTTTGCAGACCCCCCGCGACTGAGCCCGTGCCAAGTGGTGACGGCGTCGAAGTATTTGCCTGCCTCAGGGTCAGTCTCGTCCGCGACCTCCTCAAGCTCGGCCTTCCAGACGATGTTCCCCTCGTCATCTAAGATTTCCAGGCTGTGGTCGAGGGGCGTGTTCATAACCGGATAATACGTGTCGATCCATGCGGTCGGCTTCTTCAGGTCCGGGATACCAAGAGTAGCATTGCGTGACTCCGGCGTCCCGGCAGAGTACAGAGGAAGCGAGCCGGATGTGCCAACCCCAAGCTCAGTCTGAAGGAGATGCAGGAAATCCAGCGTGGTCTCGAAGTCCCCAGGCGAGCCGGCCAAATGCGGCTTGGTTGCATACTGGCGGGACGCCGCGAGCGCGCTCTCCGGGTTCGGGACAGACCTGCGCATATTGCGCGCACACGACACAGCGTCGGGGGCATCAGTCAGATAGGCGTTTTGACATGGAGAGCTCGCGATGAATGAGTGGGAACACGTACAGGAACAACTTCTCCGCCTCCTTCCCGTGCAGCACATGGCGGGGCGGCCGCCTCCACGCCTCTTCACCAAACACGCGCGACATCCACCTCCCCTCATGCGCCTCTAGCTCCTTCTCAGCTCCTGCGTTGGACCAGCGCCGCGTGCACGAGAAAATCCATGCGAAGACGAGGGCAGATGTCACGAAACGTACGAGAACTTGGCGGCAGGGAGAACGGCGGGTCGTACGGGGGACAGCAGCAATGGGGACGAGGATCTCGTCTGGGGGTTGCCCCTTCTTTTCGTCAAAGTCGGCCATGGTGGTGGTCGCTCAAGAAGAGACAGTGGGCATAAAGGAGCTGGGTAGTCCTGGTGATAGCGTCTTGAGAAGGGGCTAGAGTCCGAGTCGGAGCGCGAAGAAGCCTCCTCGTGAGAGCTGAGAAGTCGAATTACGACAGCAGCCGGGGGTCGCAGGAAGCTTGTGGCAGCACTACCACAATTGTGACAATACGATGGGTCTGCAGTTCAACGACGCGACGACCTTGTCCGAGTCCGACCCTCACCGTACGCGTACTACGTATACTTAGTACTTAGTGGCGGCCGAACATGATGTCATGCATGCTTATATTAAGCGCCCTTTGAATGGATATAAATTGTACTGGTGAACTTGGGCGAACGCGATGTTAGAGAGCATAACTTGTCGGCTACTGTACAATTCATGGGTCTGCGATCTTCAACACCCCACCAATCTAATTTCCCCCGCCATTCACTTCTTCGCGAGCACGATGCAGGCACGCGACGGGATGTACACCTGCAACGCCGAGTCCTCAGACGACATCTCCGATCCAGCATTCCGAGGCCCACTTACCTGCGTCCAATTCTTCCTGTCGTTCCACTCCATCGGCGTCGTCTTGTACGTCCCGCCAGGCAGCACGTTCTCGAACCCGCCAAACCGCTTCTCGTCGCTACTCAGAACGACCTCGTAGTCGCCGGCCTCCTCCACGCCAACCCGGTAATCAGAGAAAGACTGGGTCGGGTGGAAGTTGAAGACGAACAGCAGGCCGGCGCGCTCGTACACAACGACCTTGTCGACTTCGTGCTTGAGGGAAACGTAGGCAGGCTCAGCGTGGAGCCAGCCGTACTTCTCCTCGGTGTGGTTCATCACCTTGTCGAACTCGTTCAAGTACTTATACCGAAGGAGTTTGTCATCAACGACGTTCCACTGCCGGCGAGCGTACTGGAAGGAGTTATTGTTCCCTTCACGGGGGAAGTCGAGCCACTAAGAGTACTTTCAGCGCCTAGTCCACATGCACAAACGGCTTAGGACCGACCTCTGGGTGTCCAAACTCGTTACCCTCAAAGTTCAGGTATCCCTCGCCACCCAAGGAGTGTACAAGGAGTCTGCAATGGGACGGGTAGGGAATGAATATGAACGAAATGCGAACGACCAGATAGGACTCACCGGATCATCTTGTGTAGCGCAATGCCCCTAGCAATGACGGGCGTGTACTCTGTGACGTCCGACATATTCGTGTACATTTCCTTGTCCATAAGCCAGAACGCAAGCGTCTTGTCGCCGACGAGCGCCTGGTCGTGGCTCTCCGCATACGCAATGCTCCGCTCCCCATAGCGGCGGTTGGTGAGCGTGTGCACGATGTCGCTCATGTTCCACTCGTCGTCCTTCTTGTGTTTGAGCAACTTGATCCACATGTCAGGGATAGCCATCGACAGGCGGTAGTCGAAACCGATGCCACCTTTGGAGACAGGGACACAGAGAAGGGGCATGCCTGAGACATCCTCGGCGATTGTGATTGAGCCAGGATACAGCGAGTGGATCGCGTCGTTGGCCTGGGGAATATTTAAGAGGCTGGATAGCACAGCATATCCATATCTCGAGACTCACCAGCATAAGGTAAACGATGGCCTCCAAGTCAGAAGAAGAGCCAAAGTACTCGTGGTAACCTCCAGAAAAGCCGGTACCGATACCATGGTGGTGGTACATCATGCTTGTAACACCGTCGAACCGGAAACCATCAATCTTGTACTCTTCTATCCAGAAGCGGAGGTTACTGAGCAAGAAGCGGAGGACTTCGTGATGCCCGTAGTTGAACAACCGGCTGTCCCAAAGTTCATGCCGTCCACGAGCGCCCTCGTGGAAGTACAAGTGGTCCGTAGCATCAAAGAGATTGAGACCGTCAAGCACGTTCTTGCAGGCATGGGAGTGAACGATGTCAAGCAGAACGGTGATCCCCATGTCGTGCGCGGTGTCGATGAGCTCCTTTAGTTCCTCGGGGGTACCGTAACGGGAGCTCGCAGCGAAAAGGCTCGTGACCTGGTATCCGAATGCTATCGAGGCGGACGATGAGCTTATGCCGGAGAGCGACCACAGGAATCTGCTTACAAGCATAGTAGGCATGTTCCATTATAGCCATCAGCTGAATAGTGTTATAGCCTAGGTCCCTGATGCGGGGGAGAACGTTCTGAGTGAACTCCTTGTACGTGCCGACGCGGTGCTCGGTAGTAGAGATGCCGACGTGAGCCTCATAAATACGCAAACTGTTCGGAGGCGATGGGCGAGGATGCTTGAAGTTGTATAGCTCCTCAGGAGGGGGATTCCAGAACCGCGCCTCGTACACAGGAGACACGGTCAGGTCTTGAGTGACGCGTTGGATCCAAGCAGGAACGCGCTCGAGACGCTCCCCGCTGTTCACAATCATGGAGATCTATGACACCGTTTAAACTTGACTGGTTCGTGAGAAGCGTGCATAGACGAATGCCTTACCTTGATCTTGGAATCGTGGGGGATGGCGCACTTGCCATCTTGCGGAGGAATAGTAATTTCCCAGACTCCATACTGGTTCTTCGTCATCGGGTGAGATACCCTGTTCCACTTGTCTTGCAGCACCACCAATAAAAAGAACGCACGGAAGAACAAGAAGAATGAACTCACTGAACTCGCCGATTAAGACCGCCTCCTTCGCATTTGGGGCCCACTCGCGGTAGGTCATCGTGCCGTCCTCAGCAATGTTGAAGCCGAACTTGCGGTAGCCCTTGGTAAACTTGTCGTATCCACCCTCTACATTGTCTATCGTGGCCTTCCACTTGTCGAAGAGACTGTGACGGTACACGACGTGGTCGGCATGCTGGTCAAGCCAGGGATCGACGGCAAGCACAGTCTTCTTGTCAAGGGGTTCGGTCGCCATGTCTGCCGCACAGGGATCGGTATCGAAGGGGGTGTAGGGGTGTTAGGGAGCCTTGAGATGAGGCGATATAGAGAGGAGGTCGGACGGGGATTTGCCCTGCAGTTTTCGCCCATTTCAGACCAGATTCGGGGACGCGTCTGAGCGCTCGCCCTGATCTTCCCGCGACGTCACTGGTCACGTGTCCGTATCTCCTCGGATCTGAGATCCAGGGCACCCGGCACTCTGCCGGAGCTTCCTCGGGGCCAGCCTGAGCGAGTGTGGGGTCTCTGCCTCTCGCCAGCTGGACTCGGACGTCGGTCTTTCGTTTTCTATCCCATCTACTCGCTTCCTTTGTACGCCTATGCCCCGTGTTGGGTAGCAAAATCGATCCTCAACCGCCATGTCTTCCCATGCCCCAACGACGACTTCAAAGTCCAACGCCTTCCATGTCGCGTTGACGCGGGTAGCCGCCATCGGTGTCTTACTAGTCCTTTCTCTTATAACCTGGGCATATCGACGCGCCCTCGAGCCCCAGTATGGATCTGCACCTCCTGCACTCCACCTCAGCAAGATTGTCTGGTCGGCGAGTATCCTAGGGAGCTTCGCGCCCTCCGTCCCGCTTTCCCGTGCAACCCTCGGGCTTGCCTTTCTCTTGTATGCTCTCCCAACTTCATCATACTGGGCTGCAGCCTACACTGCGAGACTGGGAGATCCTATATGGGGTCCAGTTGCGACCCATTTAATCGTCTTGCTTCCCGTGCTTTCGCTCGGCGTCGCACTCGTCAAGGCGTTGCAGGTGAGCACGCCGTATTCATAGTCTATGTCGAGTTGGACGCTCACCTTTTTGGTTCTCATGCAGGAAGCGCCATACATAGAAGAAAAGGCTACACCCCAGTCGTCAATCACACTTCCTGTATGTGCCACCGCGATTAATGCCCTCCAAGGGCTCTGGCCCGCAGTTGCGGTCGTCAATGCCCTGCCGCCAAATCAAGTGGTGAGTACTATTTGTTCAGAATTCGGGTTTCCATTCATTTGAATGTTACATTCGTAGTTCCTCCACGCAGGCACCGCCGCTATGACTTTCTGGGCGATGGCACCCTTCTTACCCGGCATCCGTGCGCCGCCTCCCGGTGCGACGAAGCCACTCGCCTCTGCTTCCAATCCCCAGGCTTCGTCCAACCCGAAAGGAAAACGCAGGAAGGGCTCCTCAGCCAAGGCTACCGCGGAGAACCCAACCAATACCGCTCCTCCCCCACCCAAGCGCAATGATACCTCTGCCAGCGCCGCAAGAATCCGGCTGGCTCTCATACCCATTCTGCCCTACTTGACGCGGACTATCTTGCGTGGTCCGACTCTTCCTCAACCCCTCCCGGAGCCCTGGACTCATCCGTCTTACCCTCTACGCATTTTATCTTCGGAGCAGTCGACGTTATCGGGCGTGGTAGTTGTCGGCGAATCTTTGGAGTCGCCGGACGTCTCTACCGGTATCGAGCATATGCGCTATCTTCGTGCCGGACATTCGCTCCTTGGCGGGGTCTGGGTTGGTCCAAAGGTCATGGCCATGGACCCAGAGCTTGTGCTCAAAGATCAAGCGGGCAATGAGCTGGGAGATTCCGTTTACACCGCGTTCATCCTGCAAGAAGCAGCGCTTCTAGCTAAGAAGGCGGACAACACCCGTCCGAAAAACGCTCTCATTATGTACGTCCCTCCTGACAATCTCCCGTGAATGGAACGTTGTTCTCACCAGGCACTTATGCGATAGCGGCCTTGGAACGGGGATTTCAGCGACGTCATTCATGCGTCACGGTCTCTCAACTACCATTGTTGAGATTGACCCTGTGGTGTACGACGCTGCGAAACGTTTCTTTGGCCTTCCAACTCCAGACCATGTCTTCCTTGAGGACGCCCGGGGATGGGTGCACAACCGTAGCGAGACCGCGAAAGCCGAATCCACGAGTTCGTCGCAAACTTCTAACCCTTTCGATATCGTCGTCCACGATTGTTTCTCTGGCGGGGGCATTCCTGCGCATTTGTACACGCAACGATTTTGGGAAGAATTGAAGAGCATCGTCCGATCGGATGCTGTTGTCGCCGTGGTAAGTCTCGGTTTCTCGTCGCTTTTGGGTGCTCAACGCTCAACCTGACGACGCTCGACAGAACTATGCCGGCATTATCTCCTCGGATTCGGCCAAGGCCGTCGTGCTTACGCTGCGCTCCGTCTTCCCGCAGTGCCGTGCCTTCTACGACTCCCTCGAGTCTTCTGCAGATGCCCTCAACGAGTTCCAGAACTGGGTGTTCTTCTGTACGCCCTCGAGCGACCCCCTCAAGTTCCGCGCGACGGTCTCATCTGACTTCCTTGGGTCGTACCTGCGTCGACATGTGCTCTCTAGTCTTTCTGAACGCGAGGGTGACATCTCTACGCTCGGGAGCGACATCCCGACGGAGAAACGCGAACGTTTTGTCCTGACGGATATGGCGAACCCTCTGGGAGTGTGGCAGCAGAAGGACGCGTTGCACCATTGGAAAATCATGCGGGGAGTGTTGCCGGAGGTGTTTTGGGAGACGTATTAGAGGGCATATGTTGTACCATAAGCATTAGTACGCTTTATACACGCCTGAAGTTTCTGCCTTCGATACCGTCGGGCATTGTTCCTGGTTGTGTCGTCGATGTCGTTTGCAAGAACGTACTCAAGACGCGTACGGGTCACGCGTAGTGCGACGCGTCGGATGGTAGCGCGCGCTAGACGCGTAGGTTATCGGGGCACGCGCCTCGAGGCAGGGTAGGCCTTCGCTTCTGAGTCTGGGAATCCTTGCGCACTCCGTGAACGCAATGAACGTTGCAACCACGACGCCCTCGACCGCATCTAGCATGTCCTCCCCGCGTCCCGTCTCCATCTCCAATTCGCCTGGACGACCGTCTCCGCTTTCGCGCCCGCATTGGCCGTGGTCCACATACACGCACAGGTCGACGTCGTCCTCTACTTCCATTCATTCGTCCACCAGCAGCTCAGCACAGAACGCGCAAAGTTGGGATTCCAGAACCTCCATCGCCGCGTCGAGCCCGAGCACCGTCGTGCTGTCTACTGGTGTTGGAGGCGCACCTACTCGTATGACAGGCTCGAGCAGCCAGAACGCAATGATGGAAGACGCGACGACGAGACAATGGAACTTTCATGTGAGTGGCTCAGCCTTTCCTGCAGTTATCGCTTCTGACCACAAGGCGTGTCACTCAGGCATTTGAATGGGTCGTGCGAGACGTGGGCAGGCTCAGAGATTACATCGAGAATCCGCCTTTGATGGCGGAAGGCGAGAATGCGCCGGAGGAGCTCGACGATGAGTTTGATGTGCTCAGGGAGTCCCCTGATTTTGGAGACGGCAAATTCAAGCTGGAGATTTGTTCGTGTTTCAGCCCTGGGTCACTCAATGTTGGATACTGACATGGCCGACACAGCCAAGACCACAATGAACGAGCCCGAGAATCCTTCCACACCTATCATACGAGCTCAACCACCGACGTTATCCATATATATCACCTCCTTGACCGTCGACTTCGCGCACACCGACTATGAGCTTTCCGCGTCCATGTTCGCAGCTATCAAATGCCAGGACGATCGGATTGGTGAGCGTGGCGCCCGTGCAGAGTGGGCTTGGGAGCACTGGCACAATAACTGGGTATTCCGCCAGGGGAGTGAAGTTTGGGGTGAGTTACCTGTCTGTTCCCAATATGTTCCAAAACCACTTGCCGACACGTTTCACTTTCAGAGTGCCCCCTTCCCCCTTTGTCCTTGCTTCTTGAGAGTCCGAGAATTCGTGAGACGGATTCGTTCGTTATATGCGTGCAGATGCACTCCCCGGTCGGGCCCTTCTATCCACAGCAGCCTTCAGCCTACTACGTTCCTCGCGACCTTCTAGAGGGACTTGAAGCGTCGCTTGACAATCCCAGTGAGTATATTCCTTATGCCGCCCTATCCCCAACTCATACATGCTCCCAGATACCGGAGACGTCCAGTTTGTTTGTCTTGAGCGGACTTCACAGGACCATGATCCAACGCATTCTTTGGCGCCCCTTCCGCCATCTAGCCCCGGCTCCGGATCTTCTTTCCAAACGTCATCTCCGCAAACCCTAGCGCGCAAACGCATCGTATATGCGCACTCAGACATTCTCATCAAGCGATCTGAGTACTTTGCCACGATGCTCAACTCTTCGTTCGCCGAAAACACCGGCCCACTACCCCCCGGGGAACGCAAAGTCTACACGATCGTCGTCGAAGAAGCTGACTTCGTCACGATTTACTGGCTTCTGAAGTGGGTGTATGCAAACTGGCTGCTCTTCCGCAAAGACGACGATCCCCGCCAAGCCGTCGATGGTATCGGCGCGGGTTGGAGCGCACGCGACTTCTGCTCGCCAGGTGTGGCGGACGAGTGGGGTTGGAAGGTCTTCCACAAAGGCGGCCCGCCCGACAGCCATAGCGGCACCGTCAGCGATACGCGTAGTGTCACCAGTGGGGCCAGCGGCAGGTCCACCGGCGAGGGTCCCCGCGAGAAACCTAAGGAGCTCCGCGTGGGCGGTCCGTCAACTACCTCTGGGATGCGCCCCGGCGGTTCCAGCAATCCATCCAAGTCGACGACCGCTCCGCGGTCCCCGACGACTCCTAGGCGGCCATCGCACGGACCATCAGGGGGAAACCCCTCGACGATGTCCGTCCCTGTGCCCAACCCAACGTCTCCCTCTCGCGGCTCCAAGGCCGTCCCGGTCCCGCTCTCCCCCTCCGCACCACACTACCCGCACATTGCCCACAAGCAGCGGACACGCTCGACCGCATTGACGGCGGACCCGCACCCGCATCCGACGCCTGCGCCGCAGCCCGCGTCCGCGCTATCGATGTACCAGGTTGCGCACCGGTACGGGATGCCGGGCTTAGCCACGCTCGCGCTGGAGCATATCGTGTCAACCATCACGCCCCAGTCGAGCTTCCCAGTCCTGCTCGCGTCGTCCGCTTGGGACGAGCTGCACTCGCTCATCGAGGTGAGCACACTCTTGCGCACGCACTGGCTCCACCTGGGCACAAACTGATATCCAACGGTCATGTTTCTTGCAGGACTACGTCGTGGAAAAGTGGGACGAGGTTTCCGTGTCCGACGAATTCGAACAATGTTGCCAGGAGGTGGCGAGCGGAGAGTGCGTGCCCAACTTACCAGAATTCACCCTGGCGATGTTGATACTGACTACCGCTTCGTGCTGGTCTCAGGTGGGGTCCGGAAGGCGGCAAGACGTTGATGGCCCTCTTCAGAAGGCTCCGATCTCCCAGTGCTATGGGATATGCTCGCAACTGAGCCGGGTCGCCCGATTTGTTACGCGTGTTGTACTGTACTAATTTGTATCTTGCACTGGACGGATGGATATACGTGCCCTACTGGTTCTTGTATTACAATGTATATATACAAGGAAGATCAATTCAGCCTCTGATTTGGATGACTGTCTTACAGCTTTAGATTAGACGAATGGTGTTGCGACTCGATGATATCGGCTTCTCCGTCAGTTCGGCGGGTGTGGCGAGCGGAATAGGTAGCGCAGCCTGTTTGTTTGTCTTACGTAGGCTGAAGCACAAATATATCACCCGTATCGTCCCGTGATGCTTAGGGCATGCAGGTTTGTTTGCTTTCCCCCCGAGCTCAACTTGCTCGCAGCCCGTGGAAGCTCACATAGGTTGAAATGCAAGGACGATGCCACAATGTACCCAGCCTGACTTGGACAGGGCCGTGCAATTCAGACCTGAGCGGTTCACCCTGGTCGGGGTACAAAGCAAACAGGTGGAGGTGGGTATCAATGCTCGTAATTCATGATCCATCCGTCGTATAACCGTACTCGAGGACTGTACATGCGAACAGGCAAGACGTCCATTTTACACAGTGGCAAACTCGACCAGGACAGCCTCCGTCGAGCGAATATCAAAGCCCTTGCTCAACTGAAGCTGTTCCGTCACCAGGCTACCCTCCGGCGACACATCGCTGTTCTCGTAACTCTGCCCCACCCAAGTTAGGCCCTCCGTGTCGTCAGCATGGTCGATCACGAGCCTCCTCAGTCTCGCACTGCGGCCCCAGAACGCGTTGACCTGGCTCTGCGTTGCTCTCGCCCCAAGTGCCAAGTCTAAGTCGATGTGCACCGCCGGGCGCACGCCTGAGCTGCTGGCGAGCCACGCGTAGAGGTTGACGAACACGGCGCGCACGAGGACGCCGTCTTCGAACACGGCGTAGCCCGAGACGTTCGAGTCGTCGACGTCGAGCTCGACAACCTTCGACGCGCCGGTACTGCCGATGAAGGAGTTGGTAACGAGCCCGCCGTAGAAGCCCGGCTGGATGTGCGGGGGCGCGGGCGGATCGAGCGGGGAGCCGTCGATCGTCGAGCGATTCAAGGAGATGGGTTGCAACTGCCAAAGCGCAAAGCGGTGTGAGGAAAGTATGTGCATGTGGATATGTATGAGGGGAGGTCAAGTCCACAACACTCACAAAGTTGTACTTGTAGCCGATGCCTTCGTGGAAGAAGAGCTCCTTGATGCCCAAAGTAGCCGCTTGCAGAGTGTAGTCAATGATCCAGAGCGCTACTCCGGCGGTGTTGCTAACTCCGGGTGCGCCGTGGCAAGCGATACTATTCGTCTCGCTGCGGGCTGCCGTTAGCATCCGGTGGTGTGCGCATGACCTGTGTCCATAAAAAGCGACATACCCGAGGACATACGTAAGACCGCGGCTGTGCGTCTCAGCAATGTCCGCGTTGAAGACGGTGAGGTTTCCTCGGACGGCTTGCTTGCTCATGAAAGATGTCAATGGGAAGTCACCCCCATCGCAGAAAGCGGCAGAGTAGCGGTGTTGGGAGATCCTATCTAGGGTGAGTCTAGGCACACACATGCAGAGCAGAATCGGGTATCACACACTGAGTAATGGCCTTCCCTGGTGCGCTGTCCAAAATACCAAGGTTGAAGATCTCGGTCGGGGTGAAGCCCTGCCCTGCAAACGCAGCTCCTTGCACCGCAACGGGCCCATTGGGTCCGTTAATGCCAGCCGCTTCTACAGCCGGACCGGCGATGGAGATCCAGTTCAAGACGTAGTCTTGAACCGTCCAATTGCTAGGCCGGAACCCGTTGAAGAGGAAGAGGTCTGCTTCGTTGCCGATTTCGATGAGATCGAGGATGACTCCAGACGCCGTGACGGCGCCTGAGCGGAATGCGCGGGCGATGGCGTTCGCCATGTTGACGGCATTCGTCACGTTGTTGGCACCTAGGTTGATGCCCCAAGTCATGCGCGTGCCGCGGGGGAGGAAGCGGGAGAGCTCGTAGTACGCATTCCCGACCGTGATGTTTGTCGCTTCAGGATATGGCGTGATGTTGTTCGCGGCCGGGAACTCGTCCTCGTTAATCGTCACCGTCGGGGACCAGAAGGTGTGGTCCTCGGAGTCTGCACCGACGCGGAGCTTGGGCGGCTCGCCGGTGAGCTTTCCGAGGGCCGTGAGCGCGTTGTACGTGAACTGGTTGCGAGAGTCGACGCCGGACCAGTCAGGCCAGCGATCCTGCTCGATCGAGAGGGAGACGAGGGTGCGAGCGAGGGACTGCGAGCCCTCGGGTGCGGATATGGGCAGGGAGACGTTCACGGCGGAAGACCCAACCAGGTGGAGCGCAAGGGCGGCCACTGTAAGCAGACGAGGACCACGATGCATGGCGAGGAGACACGTTCAAACACCGGGGATGGAGAACCTGGAGATTCGGGACGACGTTGCAAGGGCATATATACTGAGCCCGGTCGAGGGGGCATCCATCATATTCGGGCCGGGGATGCAGCGGGGGCAGCAGGGACATCATGGGTCGGGTTCGTTCAAACGAGAAACGACGGATAGTTGGACGACGGGCACCGCCCATGATGGGCACGTCGAAGGCGAGCCCGCCGGAGAGCAGATGATGCATACCAGACTCCATGTAAGAGCCTGATGGCGTTCGATTGGAAGTGGTCTGCCGCGGATATGTGTATCGGCATGTGGTCATGCCAGCCTTGCCACTGAAGTTGACAGGTGCCGCTGTGAGCCTGGGCGTGCGGGTGTGAGAGAGGAAAACAAGAAGCGCACCAACAGAATCCCAATACCGGATGGAATCGCTCGAGCGGAGGCCATCGTCGCTGTCAGTTGACCCCTCCTCGACGTGGGCGACGCGGACTTCTTTCGCGGTAAGTGTCGCACCCTGATCGTCCCTCCTTCCCTTCCCCTGGGCCATACATAGGTCGTCCTGATAGGTCTGCAAACTACAACTACTATCATGGGGGAGACAATTTCAAGTTCAAGTCGCAGACCGCCCATCCCAAATAAGATTCGTGAGAACGCTCACATGACTAGCACCCTCAGCATCCATGCGCAGGATCATCTCCCCCCGCCGCCAGAACAGCTCCGTACTCAAGTAGTACTCAAGATGGGCTGGCAGAAGACAATTCACTCAACTTTATAGTCTGTGGTGCGGTATCTCGTGGGCTTGGTGTCACCTGAAGTGCTGCGCCCCGGCGTACGACAGCCCATGGCCAACGCTTCCTAGCCAGGCTTCCGGGGGGGCATCCTCTTGAATGCCTGACACTTGCGATGAGTTGCATGTGGTCACAGTAATATATCCTTTACTTCACGTCTAGGCTTACAACATTCTTTAAACTTCTAGGTCCAGGATGCATATGACTGCTACCGAACTTGATCGTACATTTGAAGGTCAAAGGATCCTGTGGCCGGCAGACACCGCGTCTGAATCAACACAATCCGTCGGCAACGTCCCAGACACCCGTTCTGCCGTTCTGTAAGGCCCCTTTAGCACCTTGAAAGCAGAAAAAAGTTTTCCTCATTCACTCACTTTGTCTTCGCAGATGAGAGGGGAGTCGAAGTGTACGCCACTTATGGTCGCGGGCGTAGTCCGACACATCAGGTCCCAGTCGTCCCCATGGCGCAAATTCATGAGACGAGCCTCGTATCTCTGAGTAATTTCGCGTCAGCAATTGAAACTTGAAACTAATCTAGTTGTGGATAGATACGTACCCGCATTCCCGTTTGACCGGGGCTACATCCCTATAAGCCACCAAGACACGTTAGTCTCGTGATAATGTCCGTGACATCCATGGAACAGCCGCTCACCCTGTTATACATGGTATCCCAATAAGTGGTGCATTGGGACTCGCCGAAGTTGACGGACCACGTTCCCCAGGTATTGTGGTTCTGTGATCGTAACACGGTCAGTCTTCATCGTCTCAACCTCATGTAGACATACTCACATCCCGCTGACACCTATTCGGCTTGTCTATCCACTGACCGTTGATCTTGATGGGCATATTCATGCACGCCTCCAACCAGTTCACGTCCCCCGGCAAGTCGATCAGGTGCGCGCTGTATGGCCGCGTCCCGTACCCACTACACTGCCAGCTTGCGGCCCACGGTTCAGTCCAGTAAGCACCCCGCCGCCTCCATTCGATCTCCTTGTTGTGCCTCTGCTCTTCCAAGCGCTGGCGCGCCCACTCCTCCCTCTCCCTCTCGAATGCATCCTGTTCCTTCTGGCGCTGCCGCCCCCAATCCGCCCGCTCCTCCTGGCGCTGACGCTCCCGATCTTCTTTCTCCTTCTCAAATGCATCCTGCTCCTCCTGGCGTTGGCGCACCCAGCCCGCCCTCTCCCTTTCAAACGCATCGCGTTCTTCCCAGTGCTCCTCCCGCTCCCGCTCCCACATCGCGACCTCGTCTTGGTGCCTCACCTTCTCCAATCCCCATCGCTCCTTCTCCGCGGCCCACACCTTCTTCTCCAGACGCCAGTTCCTCCGCATGGCAGTCTTCTCGGATGGGGAGACGTCATCGACGAGCGTCGACCACAGCCCCGCGTTTTGAGCGAGGACGACCGTGAGCAAGACGGCGACAATTCCGCACAGAATCAGCGACGTCTGGCGAGACGAGCGGCGAGGGTAGGCCGTGCCGTTCCAGAGCGAGGTGGTCTCGGTCGCAGTTGGGGCATTGTCGCTGCAGGTGTAGGGTCGCTGCGGGCTGTACTTGGTTCGGTATCACGATCGGGTTGGATTGGCTTGGAAGCACTTACGCGGAGCCTAATGTGCCATATGCAGTAGATGGCGCAGGGGTCCTATAGGACGGGGGTGGCGAACCATAGCTGCTGACACTTCGAGGCATCGGTTGCTTCAGCTCGCGATTGGTTTGGTTTGCCTCGGGTTAAACTTGTATGCGTGTCAGTTCGATCCTCTGAGATACATGCGTGGGCGACTGCAGCAGTCACTAGAACCAACCTTGTGTACCGTGTACGTTTGGGTGGAACAGGGAGGAGGACTTGGGGGGGAGAAGCTCCCGGGGGACTTGCTAGGTGGTGCTGCGGTAGCACGAGTAATATGAACTCAAATATGCGCGCTCGGTCCCTGCCGATGAAAGGGAACTGCGATGCATGGTGAAGAGCAGGTGAAGAGCAACGTTCGAACGTCCACCGAGCCTGGAGATTCGACGGGACAGTCTGGGTTCGGCCAATGCATTCTTCACTTCATGTCTAGCATCACAGCATTCTTTACACTTCTAGGTCCAAGATGACTGCTACCAGACTTGCTTTCGAGATCCGTCCATCATGCCAATTGTCATCGACTGGAAGGTTATGAAAAGGATCCTGCAGTTGGCAACATCGTATCTGAATCAACACCATCCGTTGGGGACGTCCCAGGTACCCATTCTACCATTCTGTAAGGCGCCGTGAGCACGTCGAAAGTAGGACAAAGTTGTCCCCATTCACTCACTTTGTCTTCGCAGGACGTAGGGGAGTCGAAGTGTACGCCACTGATAGTCGCGGGCGTAGTCCGACACATCAGGTCCCAGTCGTCCCCATGGCGCAAATTCATGAGACGAGCCTCATATCTCTGAGTAGTTTCACATCAGCAATTGAAACTTGGAACTGATCCATTTGTGGATAGATACGTACCCGCATTCCCGTTTGGCCAGGGCTACATCCCTACAAACCACAAAAATACATCTGTTTGGTGATGACATGCGCGAAATTCACTAAACGAACACTCACCATGTCACGGACAGTATCCCAGTAAGTGATGCACTGGGACTCGCCGACCTTGACGAACCACGTTCCCCAGGTATTGTGTTTCTGCACTCGCAATGCAGTCAGTCGTTGTCCGTCACCTCAACCTCACAAGAATACTCACATCCTGCTCACATTTATCTGGGCCATCCATCCACTGACCGTTGATCCTAATAGGCATATCCATGCACGCCTCCCTCCAGCTAGCATCCCCTGGCAAGTTGAGCAAGTTCGCACTGTACGGCCGCGTCCCGTACCCATGGCACTGCGAGCTCCCAGGCCAGGGTTCAGACCAGTACGCGCCACGCCGCCTCCATTCAATCTCCTTTCTGTGCTTCTCCTCCCGGCGCTGCCGTGCCCACTCCTCCTTCTCCCTCTCGAACGCATCGCGCTCCTCCTGGCGCTCCTTCCGCTCACGTTCCCACATCGCCACCTCCTCCTGGTGCTTCGCCTGCTCCACCGCCCATTGCCCCTTCTCCATCGCCCACATATTCTTCTCCACGCGCCAACTCCTCCGAATAGCAGCCTTCTCGGATGGCGGTATATCGTCGGCAAGCGTCGACCAAAGGCCTGTGTTCTGAGCGAGGACGACCGTGAGCAAGAGGGCGACAATTCCGCACAGAATCAGCGGGATCCTGCGAGACGAGCGACGAGGGTAGGTGGTGCCGCTCCAGAGTGACGAAGTCTCGGTGGCGGCCGGGTCATTGGGGTAATCATTACAGTAGCTGCGGGTGTAGGTTTGCCTAGGACTATCATTTGAGGGTGGCTTGGAGGTACCTACGCGGAGCCTAAGGTGCCATAAGCCGTGTATGGCGCGGTAGCCCTATAGGACGGGGGTGGGGAACCGTAGTTGCTGGTACTTCGAGGCATCGACCTGCTTCAGCTCGCGATTGATTTGGTTCGCCTCGGGTCAAACCTGTACTACGAGTGCCAGTTCAGTTCTTTGAGTAGACAACTGCAGCAGTTACCAGAACCAACGTTGTGTACCGTGTAGGTTTGGGTGGAACAGGAAGGAAGACTTGGGTGGGAGAGGCCCCCGGGGGTGGTGCTGTGGTAGCACGGGTAATATGAACTCAAATATGCACGCACTCGGTCCCTGCCGATGAAAAGACGCGTTTCAAATACGGACGCTGAATCTGGGGCGTAGCCATGACATCGCACGATGTATGACCACACGGTATATATACTTATAGACACAACAGCCACATCCAAAGTCCTTGTTGATCTGAACCTTGAGGTACGAACTAACCTGTCACTCCTAACTTGAACTCCATGATAGAAATCGTCAATGCGGGTCGTTCTAATTCGTCAAGATCATGCCGAGGAAGTCGTGACTCGGAGGCGGGAATAGCGAACAGAAGATACCACTCTCTTAGAAGCAGGTCCCATCGGGGACGTCCCAGATTCCAGTCCTGCCATCCTATAAACGCGCATCAAACCTGGGATCGTGAAATGCTGCATCGGAGGGGGCAACATACCCTGTCTTCACAAATAGTTGGATGAGCGAAGTGCAAGCCGTTGATGTTAGCGGGGGTAGTACGGCACATCGCGTCCCAGTCACCCCCCCCGCGGAGATTCATAAGACGAGCCTCGAGTCGCTGGTAAAAATGTGATGTTAGGGTCTGTTCACTTCCCATGCCTAAATACGCACCCGCTTGCCCGACTGACCTGGACTGCAGCCCTACAGGTTGAAATGAAACATCAGCACACTTCAAATATCGCAATTGGGGAACTTACCAAGTCACGAAGCCTGCCCCAGTAAGTGACGCACTGAGGCTCATCGAAATCGACGAACCATGTGGCCCAGACACCGCTCAGCTAACATAACGGCGGTCAGCCTTCGCCTTCGCATAAATACGTTTCCATGAACTCACATTGCTCTGGCAATCGGCCGGCTTGTCCACCCAGCGGCTGTGGAACTTGTTCGGCATGTCCGCGCAGACCTCGTACCAGTTCAGGTCCCCCGGGATGTCCAAAAGATGCGCGCTGTACGACCGAGTGCCGTATGCGGCGCAATTACCGTTCCCCTTTGCCTCGGACCAATGCACGCCCTGCCGCTTGCGCTCGATCTCCTTCCGATGAAGGTCCTCCTCCCGACGCTCAGCGGCCCACTTCGCACGCTCGGCCTGGACATCGCGCATCCAGTGCTCGCGCTTCTGGTAGAGAGCCTCCAGTTCGTGCTGCCAGGTGTGCATGTCCTTGAGGTGCGCCGCACGCTCGTTGTCCCACTTCGCTTCCTCGCGCCCGTGGGCCTGTTGCTCGCGGCGCCACTCGCGCCGGACGGCGTTCTTCTCCTCGAGCGGGATGTCGTCCGTCAAGAGCGGGACGAGACCGAAGTTCTGGGCGGCGAGAAGGGCGGCGAGATAGACGAACGTGAGGAGCACAAACGTCCTCGTGAGGCAGGCACAAATGCTGCGGCTAGGCCTGGTAGTCTTCCTGGTCCCATTCAACGGCGTGTGCTCGTAGCTGGGAGGGTCTTGTCAGTGAGAAGAATGCAGCATTGACGCGTACATGGACTGACATATGGTGCTCATGGACCGTGGTCCCATAGGCCGGTGGGGGAGAGTTCATTGTCTGACCACTGAGAGATTTGGTGCCGTCGTTGAACGTTGAGCCGTTGCGATGGGCAGAGATCCAGAGACCCAACCCAGTTGTTTCGACGATTATGGGTGAGGACCACGAGGAAGGAGGATGCTGGGCGAAAGAGGGAGAGTAAGAGTAACCAGGGTAGTAGTAGGCCCGGGTGGTCTCAGGGCAAGAGGAGGTATCGCCGCTCTTATAAGGTTCGAACGTGACCGACCGACTTGAACGCGGACGGTCTTGGCCCTATGAGACTACTAAGAAGCTGTCTCGATATGGATTGGCCATGGGAACGTTACAGTCTGAATCAGTCTATAACTGACATTTCCTTCAAGAAAACTAATAAAGCTCACCTCATTCCAAAAAGTAACGGAGCAAGGTAGCTTCACTCTGACATAGCCCAGGTGTGAGTTACAAGCAGGAGCATTAATTGAGCAGGAGAGAGTCTCGGAGAGTGGGAGCCCAGCGTCTCGCTTAGCGCTGAGATGCGGAGTATATCTAAGCGCCCACTCATAATTGATAACACGGCCCGCGGAAATCGATACCCATTCACGTCGGTACGTACATATGCCTACCTATCAAAAGTTAGCGTCCCTATCGTCCAACTCGTCTGATAAGTTCCGGTGAAGCTGAAGCGTTCATCCCCTCTATCAACGCCCCCTTTTCCTGGACACTCCTGTCTTTGACTCGCTACTGTTACCGCTCCTCAAGAACCCTGGCCTCCATTAACCCAATGCTCTCTACCCCATCCTTTTGTCACTCGGTGCAGCCCACCATGCGGCGTATGTTCTCAGTATCTAGAGTTGGAGCAGTGTCACGCACAAGACGCGCCGCGCAGAGTAAAAAGGCCACATTCGCAACGGTCGCTGAGGTGAGCATCATACAATGGGTATCATCCACTTCGCATCACGATCAAATGAACCGTAGGATGCCTTCCGAATCCCTATCGTCGACTTTAGCAAGTACCGCAACGCATCCAATGCTACAGAGAAGGAGCAGACTGCACAAGAAGTCGTGCGAGGTTTCACAGACGTCGGGTTCATCTATCTCAGCAACCACGGCATACCCCAGGAGACGGTTAAGCAAGTGTTTCAAAAGGTGCGCATAGCCCCTTCTCCTTTTAGCAGTATGTGTAGGTGGAGATATATAATCCACTTCCGAAGAGTGCATCATTCTTCGATTTGCCAAACGAGAAGAAGACTGCACTGGCATGGCGCGACCCCCGCGCGAACCGTGGCTTCGTCCAAGTCGGCCGAGAGCGCGTCACGCAGTCCGCGGACGCAGAAGAGATCAAGCAGCTTCGCGACAAGGCTCCAGACTACAAGGAATCCATAGAGATCGGCCGGGACTGGGACAAGACCTACCGCAACTACTGGCCAGAGGAGCAGGACGCCCCAGGGTTCAAGCGGACGATGATCAGTTTTTTCCAGACCTGCCATGATCTACATGTCCTCGTGATGCGCTCTATCGCTCTCGGGTTACGCCTAGAAGAGTCGTTCTTTGACAGCAAGATCCATGAGCAGTATCACAACCTTCGACTGCTATCGTATCCTCCTATCAAGACGGAGCTCCTGCGTGGGGATGGACAAGCTCGCGCTGGGGCGCACTCGGACTATGGCACCTTGACGCTCCTCTTCCAAGATTCGGTGCGTTCCTCCCAATATCGCGCTCGTAGCATGCTCATCAATACGGTTGCTTCAGGTTGGCGGTCTGGAAGTCCAGAACCCACACACCGGCCAATATCAACCAGCCACACCCATCGTGAGCCTTGCTTTCTCTTGCATGCTACGAGTCTATCTGATCAAAGGCGTCCACAGCCCGGCACTATCGTGGTCAACGCTGGAGACCTTTTATCGCGTTGGAGTAACGACGTCCTTCGGTCGACGCTTCACCGTGTTGTCGCGCCTCCGATGCAAGCGACCAGCAATACGGAGGGAGTTAGTTCTGCACGGCAGTCAATCGCGTTCTTCTGCAATCCAAACCAAGGTGCTGAGATTGCGTGCCTTCCTACATGCCTGGTCCCTGGTGGGGAGCCCAGGTACCCGCCTGTGACGACCGAAGAATACATCGTGGGAAGGCTGAATGCAACATACATGTAAGAAGGCGGCGGCGATCAATGATGCTTGGAGTATCTGTTGGATTTGGATAGTATACCACCAATTGTTGTAGCATCCTCATTTTGGTACCGGATGAGCAGGAAAACTTTGCGAGGCGGCCGCGTGTAGAGACTGTTCGTGACGCGGTCCGTAACGATGCACGTGCTGAATGTCACGCGCCACCTCATCACCTTCAAGTGAAGAGCGCGTCACGGCTTCGCGATCTTCACTTGCAACGGGATTAATCCGTGGTGTTTGTAATAAGCTACATAGTACGTCGTAAGTTTCGAATCCTTGTTTGATGTTGCTAAAGGACGGTCACAGGCTCTCAGCCGAGTACACTAATCGACCGGAACTTGGCTTTCTCCTCGATTTACCAACCAAGGTGGACTGGTTCATATGGCTTTGCACACGAGCACTCTAATCTCTCGCAAAACCACCGAACTGCTCGCCCGCATCCCCCAGCTACGCCCCAGGCTCTCCGCTCATCCGCTCCTGTACACCATCTCTGTCTCGCAACACACGGATCCGTCCGATCTCACGCAACTTGTCTCGTCTGTCCAGTCGCTTTCGAACAACTCTATCGGATGTCTGTCCGCCCCTATACCTTCCGCACGCCCGTTCTGGCAGCAGCGCACCTCAGTGTCCCTCGCATCCTTTGACGACAAGCATACAACCTTCTTTCGAAGTACAATACCTGGAAGGAAAGCCGTGCAGGTAGGACGGTGGCATGCTGCCCATCAAAATCAGGAGCAACCCGACCTAAAGGATTACAGCCGAGACATTGACTGGCAGAATGCACTCGCCGATTCCAACGGGAACCATGAGGTCCCTTCCGCCCTCCGGTCGGTGGAGTGAGCACAACTACTACTCGTTAACCCCGGTTCTGTACTGATGACCTTGCTTGCCGAAACAGCCCCGAATCGGTGAACAGCGTCTTGTATCTCAGCGATGGGGCACCGGAAGGTCTGAGCAGCGCTCTAACCAGATACGCCAATGCGACAAAGGTGGGTGAGAATTAGCCGTAGGCTACGAAAGAAGAAAGGAGGCCTAGACCTCATCTCGTCTTTCTGAAAGTTAGGTTTCATCGGTACATCGACGCCCTTCATAACGGGGAGACCGTACACGTTGTTCCACAACGACGCAATATACTCCGACGGCGCAGTAGGGGTCTGCCTGTCCTCTCCAACCCCACCCAGTGTACATATAGACTTTCCTGGACTAGAGGCAGTCACTAGCCCAATGATAGTGACGAGGTAGGTGTTCAGGTTTCGGGATGTATGAGCCATGCATCTCACATCGCCCTGATATGTAGCACAGAAGGCAATCTGGTGAACGCCCTAGATGGTGCAAACCCGTCCCGCATCCTTCTCCACGCGCTTCAGAACCACCCGACCTCCCCGTCTTTTGCGAGCGAAAACATCCCGAAAGAGCTGCAAGTGTATGTTGGAACACTGATTCGACGGAATGGCGCATTTGAGGTATGTTTGAGCCAACACCGTCCCATGGTATTGGGCACTTGACGTCTGTGCAGCTATCCCAGCTCTTCAGCGTCATGTCGGGGGACCCGTCTCGTGGTTCGATAGCTCTCGATACTGATGTTGCCCCCGCGGAGGGGTCTTTCGTACAGGTGCGTTCAATTATTAGCCTCGTTGTCTCATTGTCTCATGAAAACCCTACCTTGTAGTTCTTCGTTCTACCTCCCAATGTCCAGTCAGACGTGCTCAGCGACGTGAGGAAGCGATCGGACGCGTCACGAAGTCTGACGTTCGCTACAACATCTATCGATCACCTACACGCCGCCCTACCGTCAAGCGAAGAGGGGCAAGCGGATGAAGGCACGCTCATCCTACAAGAGGTGTTCCTTGCAGCTTCGGAGAACGGATGCATCGTCAGCAGGGGGGATGGAAGGGGGAACGAGAGGCCTTGGAAATCCATCGTTCCTGGTGGTTTAACGGGGTTGCACTGGTCAACCTGATGTATACGATCCATTTTGCTAATTTATGGAGCAACCTAAGTCGAACTGCAAGTCGCCAATAAACTGCCTTTACCCTGCCCAACCACTGAGCCTGCCTAATTTGGATGAACACCTGTGGCCTGGTATAGGCGCTCAATCACCACTTCACATACCACCACCATTGCTGCGCGCTGCCCTCGACTGCTTTCCCGACAACCACCTTGCGTATTAGTTTTACTTTGACATCATGAATCGCATCTTTGGTTCATCCTCAAGCAAGAAACCGCGCCCGACTCTCCAGGATGCCATCTCTTCGGTCGGTAGTCATTTCTCAGCCACACGTCCGGACGCGACAGGCAGCAGGACTAATGTGTGCCGGGTCGTGCCCGTAGACGGACACCCGAGTTGCCTCTATAGAGGTCAAGATCAAGAAGCTCGACGGGGAGCTCGCGCGGTACAAGGAGCAGATGAGCAGGTTGCGGAACGGTCCAGGCAAGGTGCGTCTCCTCCCTCCTCCCTTCATCCCCCTACCATACCCCCATCTCCTCAACGAGGTTCCCCCACAGAACGCGATCCAGGAGCGCGCGCTCCGGACGCTTAAGCAGAAGCGGCTGTACGAATCGCAGCTCGCGCAGCTGACGCAGCAGACGTTCAACATGGAGTCCGCCGCGCTCGCGGCCGAGAACCTGCGGAACACGATGGCGACCGTCGACGCGATGCAGCAGGCGAACAAGGAGCTCCGCAAGCAGTATGGCAAGATCGACATCGACAAGATTGATGTGGGTGTCGCGTCGCTTGCTCGCGCTCGGGATCGGGGTGCGATGCTGAATGTGCGGGACAGAGCGTGCATTACGACATGGAGGATCTGCTGGAGCAGGCGAACGAGATCCAGGAGACGTTGGGCCGTTCGTACGCTGTCCCTGATGAGCTTGATGAGGCGGATTTGGAGGCTGGTACGTTCATTTGTCTATTCGCCTGGATGTTGTATTCATGGCCTCAAAGAGCTGGAGGCGTTGGAGTTGGAGGTTGAGGAAGAAGGTCCCTCGTACCTGAGCGATCTTAATAAAGTACCAGATTTCCTGGATGAGGCTCCTGTTGAGGTCCCCGAGGTAAGTTGCCCTCCTCCCCAAGCCAATGCCCCTCGTACTCAGCCTTTGCAGACTCCGGAACAACGCGAAGCTGTCAAGACCACAGCATAGAGTCACAGCGGACAGCGGACACTCGAGTTATATCCCTACGGCATTGTAACATAATCATCACAGGATATTTTGGGAATGTACACTATGATTGTTTTCCGCGATGTTTGAGGCTATTGATGGCGTATACCGGGATGCTTTGGCACGAGTGACTAATACTTGAGTCTAAGCGTTACGGGCAGAGCTCGCGGACAGTGTGTAAGTGGAGTGTGTATACGCCAAGCCGCAAGGAAGTACATGACAGCGAGTAAGGTCAACCATATCGCTTTTCAGTGTTATCGTCCTCTGCAAACCAGTCTTGGACAGTCTGAGTCTCTTCCGTGGGGGCAATGTTGACAATCGTCGACTTGCTCTGCGTGTCTGCAGCGTGGTGTCAGCGTTAGCACGAACTTTGGAGACTAACGACGAAAACGCACACGCTTCGAATGCCTCAACGCCGTTCTCCCTGCCGATCCCGCTCTCCTTCATACCGCCCCTAACGTATCGCCATACGAGTCAGCTTCTCATGCTCTCGACGGAATGAGCACGGAGGTTACAAACCATGGCGAGCTGGGGTCATTGCGGTGGTGCGTGTTGACCCACACGAGGCCAGCCTCGATCTCTGCGGAGACCCGGTGTGCCTTCGACAGGTCCTGCGTCCAAATGCCCGCACCGAGCCCATACTTGCACGCATTCGCGAGCTCCACGCCTTCCCGATCGCTCTGGAACAAAAAAAAACCCCACCGACATTATAGCGGCGAGCCGAACAATATCGCGGTGAAGTGTCGCGTCAGTTCTCGACCCAGAACCTGCGCTAAGAGCGGAAACAAAAACGCACGGAAAAGCGCGTGACGACGACGACCGGACCGAATATCTCTTCACGCCAGAGATCGTCCTCGGTGGGCACGGCCGTAATTACCGTCGGGGGGAAGAACGCCCCCTGCGAGAACTCGTACCCGTCCAGCGCGGACGTGCCCGTCATGCGTTTCCCGCCCGCGAGGACAGTACCCACGCCCCGCTGCACCAGTGCCTCGATACGTTCCAGCTGGCGTATCGAAATGACCGTGCCCATCGTGGACTTCGGATTCATAGCTAAGACAGATCATGAGAAGCAATTAGCGACGTGCGGTGCGGCAAACGCCTGGAGGAGAGGAGGAAGAAGAAGGCCCGTACGGTTACCCATTCGGTCTGTGATGCTCGCGACCTTCTTCATGAAGAGGTCCATGAACTCGTCGTAGATCTTGTCCTGCACAATGAGACGCGTCCCGGAGACGCACGTCTGGCCCGAGGCGACGAAGCACGCAAACGCCGCCCCGTTCGCGGCAGACTGCGCGTCCGCGTCGTCGAACACGACGATGGGGGCCTTCCCGCCCAGTTCCGCGGTGTACGACGCGAGGTTCGAGCCCACGATTTTGCCGATCGCCCTGCCCGCCTCTGTGCTTGCCTAATGTCCGCTTCAATGGTGATCCTTCTTGCCTGTGTGCAGAGTGGGGCAACTCACCGTCACGTCCACTTTCCTCACCGTCGGGTCAGACACAAGCATCTTGCCTACCGTCCTGCCATAGCCGGGGAGGACCTGTAGGACCCCGGGAGGGACTACGCCATGAGATGGAGACCTAGCCCGCTTTTCGGAAACATGGCGGCGGACATACCTCCTGCGCCTACCGCCATTTCCGCAAATTCGAGCACGGTCATGGGTGCGAGCTCGCTTGGCTTGACAATGACGGAGTTGCCTGCCGCGAGCGCGGGGGCAATCTTCTTGACTGCTATGAGGAGGGGGTGGTTGAATGGCTGCCAGCCTGCGTCAGGGCACAGAACCACGTTTGGGGAGGGGATACCGAAGCCCACCGTAATTTGCGCGACTACGCCTAGCGGCACTCTTTGAACATAGTTTAGCAGCGGACCCTGTGTCGGCGCTACGAACGACCGATGGGTTCGTAGCAGGGCAGCATAGTAGTCTCTATAACAGAGCTGTGAGATCAACAATTCCGATTGGGGGTAAACAAATGAAACTCACAACCATTCAGGTAGTCTCCCGAGCTACTTTACGACGCGCAAAACTCAATCACGCAGTCGCGCGAGCGAATGGATACTCTCGGACGGACGCACCTGAGCATTCATCTCCCGGATTGCCCGCCCCGTCTGCAACGTCTCCATCTTCGCAAAGTCCGGCAAGCGGTCCTCCAGATCTCGCGCGAGGTTCGACAGCACCGTCGCGCGGTGTATCGCCGGGGTCCGTGACCAGATTCCCGCCTTGAAGATCTCGTGTGCGCTGAACACCGCGTTCTCCACGTCCTCCTGGCTCGCGCACACAACGCTAGCGTAATACGACTGCGTTGAGCAAACGGGCCTACACTCGCATGCGCGTCAAACTGGAAAGGAACGTACGTGCTGAGATGCTCGCCGTTCGCGGGGTTCTTAATAACGATCCTAGTCATACACATGCGACGGACGAATCGCGCCACGTTCAGTGCATGTCCCGATCACGAATTGCAAGGATCACGTACTCTTCGCGCCCGTTCGCCTCAGGTAAGGGCCCGTCCATGGACGTGTGCAAGCAGAACGGGCCATACCGTGGTCTATGCAGCTTGTGCACCTACAGAACAAGCCCTAGTTTGCCTAGCCATTCCCATGTCCCGTAGCGGTGAACGAACGTACAACTCGTGAGGTAGGCACTCTCGGCGTCCGCATCGTAGTCTGCACCAAGTGACAATTAAGAACGAGGAACGAGGAAGCCTAAGCCTAGCGATGGATGGTGGGTGGCTGCGAACCAAGGTGAACCAAGTGACGTATGGACTCAGACGAGCGCCCGAAGGTTGCGGTTAAACGTTAAACACGCTTCGCGTCGCGTTCACTCAGTGGGGCGCGTCTCTGTCTCTCAGGCCTCATATCCAAACCTTAGTTCACGCGCACGCATGCTCTGACGTCCACAAAAAAGAAACAAAGATGCCTAGCAATCCGACCTACACCACAGAATGTCTCCTAGTAACTACACTATGACAGGAAACCCCTAATGGCACCTCCCACATTCTGCACGTCCAACCTGTTCTCGTCCTCTCAGCCAATAACGCGCATAAAACAATGGAGGTGCACTTACAAGAATGTGTCGTGTCCCCAAACGCCGCCGAGTTCGTAGTAGCTGACCATCTGGTTACCGGCTATCCGGAGCGCGTCCGCGACTTCCCTCTGCTGCTCGACTGGGAAAAGGATATCGCTCTGCACCCCAAGCACTAAAACGGGCGTGTTGGACAGCGGTCGCAAGCCCGCGGCGAGGTCCGGCAGGTGCACTGGGGGGTTTGTGGGGGGAGGATGGCTCTTCGAGTGCGATAGGAGGTGATGGTACTGCTGGTGCGCGGGCGATGTCGGATGTGCAGCCAGACTTGGGGGAAGAGGAGGCGGACCAGAGCGTGGTGGGGGAGGCTCGAGGCCAAGCTCGACGAGTGCGGGCGCGGTCAGGTCGAACAGGTCCATTGCCTTGGAGATGTAGATCAGCGAGTTGGCGTCGTACTTGAGGCAGAACTCCTCCCCCTGGTGGTCGAGGTACGTTTCGATGAGAAAATCTGGGCACAGCGCGGGCGAACGCGGCTTGTCTGGACGCTGAGGTTCTGAGTCGGGGAGCTTGCGGAAGTTACGGCCAAACCTCATGTCCCATTCTGGGCCAGAGCGATATGTGATTGTGGCGATTTCTGCAAAGGGGTTCATCACGAAAGGGGCACGGGTAACGTTCCACGCTAGTACCTACGTCGAGCGAGCTTCATTCCAGTGTGTGGAGGTAGGCCATCGTAGTAAAAGCCTTTCTTCCAATGTGGATCGGCCATGAGGACTAGCATGCATCTGCTCAGGACAGGTAGGACAGATGCGATAAAATCGTACTCACCGCTCCGCTGTGCGAAGCGCATAGCAATTGCGCTTGGACTGCTCCGTGCAGTCCCACTGATGCTCACCACCTTGCCCACCCTTTCTGGGAACAGCCATCCCGCTGCCAGACTCTGCATTGCACCCATGGACGACCCGACACTTGCATAGAGGCCCTCGATCGCCAGGTGATCAAGTAAGCAGAACTGGGCGCGGACCATGTCGAATATTGACAAGACAGGGAAGCGGGTCGCATACGGTTCCCCGGTCCCCGGGTCGAGAGACGAAGGACCAGTGGAACCATAGCAGCCTCCGAGGACGTTGGTGCAGATGATGAAGAACTGGTTGGTATCTAGTGCCTTTCCGGGCCCGATAAACCTCTCCCACCATCCGTCGGCGGGGTTCAAGTGGGTGGACGCAGCATGGGAAGAAGCGGAGAGACCTGTGTGGAGGAGGATGACGTTGTCTTTTCTTGGGGAGAGGGTGCCCCAGGTCTCGTACGCGATATCAAAGGAAGGGAGGGGATCGGCATAGAGGAGGGGCAAGGGTGAAGTGTGGCGGTAAACGTTGTAGGATGCAGGATTGGGTCGGGCGTAGGGGGGCTCCGGACCGGAGGATGCTGGGTTGCTTGGCGGGGTGGACCTTGAAGAGATGATTCTGGATTCACGTGCAGCATGTGCATCCACACAAGGGAAGTGGGGGCGTTCTTGCGAAGAACCAGGGGTGCCGGTCGTACATTGTGACGCCGCACGGGCTGACTGGGAAATGTATGCGCGAGCAGGGGTCTTGATGAAGAGTCTGAGAGACTTTGTGCCAATCCTGGCAACGTTCATGGCGTCGGGCCTTGTGAGGGGTTGGGATCGGGGACGGCGAGGAGGAGGGGGTCAAGGGAGTCCGGCGCAGCCTGACGAGTATGTAAGAGGGCAGCGGAACTGCTTAATAGCGAGACAAAGGATGACCAAGTCCGAGTGGGCGAGCAGCTGTGAGGGGCCAGAGGGCCATGCGCATGCCTGCCTGCAGCCTTGGATTTGAGATGGCCATAGTGGTCTGGCGGCAGCCAACTCACTTCTCGCGATTACGACAGAATTCGCCACCGATCCGACACGCGTGATCGCGTTACGGCAGAAGTCATGGCGAGGCTTTGGTTCAATGGCTCTCGAAGTAAGTTGCAACCAGGGACGAGCTCATCGACATCACTGCTTCACACCGTGTACCTTTTGTTCTCGAACAAACTAGAACAATGCAGCCTAATTAGTATGCTATCCGTCATACTACCACCCTGCCGTACACCAAACTTTCGCCGGGGCCGGCTGCCGTGAACATGCTTGCACGGTTCCAGCCAACGTACAGTACCGAGAAATGCAACCTACAGGATTGGTCGGAAGCCAGAATACTATAAGACCTACTCAGGCCACTCCACCTCGAGGTTACTTTGACGCCACGATAACCTCTCCGCCGTCAAACGTTGTCAAACCCGGGTTCGTACCAAGAGACTGCCATGCCATGTCAGAGCTTGTACTCCATGCCACCAGTTTCGGCACATCTCCAGTACTCGGCCATATTAATCGACTTCGACTCTTGCAAGCTACGCAGCGAGTTTTCATTCATTGCGCGCGGACATGGAGCGATAATTTGCTCTCACCTGACAGTTTTGGATGTATACTTCTGGTCAACCCTAGGCCTAATCGCGCCTTGCAATGGTATTTTTGTAGCTAAGACTTGCGTATGCATGGCCAACCTTGACCTATCCCGGGCTGGAAACCACGTGTCCTCCACGGTGAGACCTCGCTGATGTTGGTCGGGTGGTGCGGCGCACGACCGAGACGTGCCACTGCCCAACCAGAGGCGCATGTCGTTGTTTGTGCATTGGCAGGCGACAACAGCACAGATGCGCTCTCAGCTCAAGCCCAGGAACTGGCCCCGAACGGATGCAGTGTCTTGACCTGCATTAACTCGAGTAGCACTCAGCGTGTCATGAGCCTTCGATCGCGAGAAATGAATGTACGCACGAAGAATGTCGTCCCACCTGCTTCTGCTGAGGACAGACCGATGTCATGCGCCGCTGCCCTGAGGACTTCAAAAAGACGACGGGGACGGGGAGGAGAGCCCCGCACGCGCGCCTCTTCATCGTCCAGTACAGTGGCTGCGCTATGAATATGGAGATTCCCACGCCCGGCCGCACTGATTCCCGTCCGCCGCCATCAGTGCCCAATCCGTCGTCCAACGCCCCCAAGCCCATCGTCTTTGCCTTCCTCCTTCGGTCTCTCCGTAGTCGTCCCACCCTGTTGAATGTCTCCCCTCTTATCTCCCGCCAAATCACCTACAACATGGCCGACGCCGACTCATCCATCACCAACTCATCCCTCGCCCATTCATCCTCAGCCAACACCGTCTCTTGTCTTCCCAACGGACCCGCACCCAACGCGGAAGGCGTGCTCCCCTCGGACCGCGCTGTGAAGAGCGACCGGAGGACAAGTTTGGGCTTGATTGACGCTACCCGCATGCGGCTCTCCCTCGATGTGAGTTCAGAACAAGCTCCCGTTCCCACTCGCATACTTAGCCAGCGTCGTGCCTAACACGTGTTATGCCCGTTTTTCTGCCTCTAGCTGCACTCCCTCCTCCGTTCAAACAGCAAGTCGCAGCGCGTCCGCACCGTATTGTCCACCCAGGTCCGTCGCATCCGTCTTACGCCCCTCAGGCATTCTCTGACGCGTGCTGTTCACGTTGCCGTCTAGGCGGAAGATCCCGAGCGCGAACATCTCGTATATCCACGCTATGCCAAGGTCGCCTCGCACATTGTAGACCTGGAAGTACGCAGCATGGATAACGTCGCTCAAGAACGGCAAGGTCGGAGTATTGGAGCTAGGGTACGTGTCACGCTTCATTGGCGATCTGCTTTACACTTGTACTAAACTTACCGCGTATCGTCATTGCCATGCCTCTTCAACATGGCCTTTTGCGACACGTCCATCCAGATCGTCAATTTCCTCAACCGTTCTCGCTCCCGCTCTCGCTCTAGGAAACGGCGTTCACGCTCGCTGGATGCCTATCCTGTCGATCCTATGCCCGCAACTGTTCATACTGCGTCCCTCCGAGTCCACGCGCGCCATTCCAGCTTTGATCATGAACGTGACGGCAACGTCGCCGGTCCTTCGCGCCCCACGACAAGGACTCCCTCCCGTCCATTGTCCAACACTACGATAGTGACCAACGCCACGGCCAAGCCCCGCCCCAAGAAGGCCTTGGAACCGATTGCGGTACCTATTGCTGGACCAGCGCCTGTGGCCACGGCTGGACTTGTTGCGCAGGTCGTCCCCATTGAGCCTACTAGGTCGAATTCCTCACGCAAAGGCAAGCGCATCAATATCTTTGGCATCCTTCTCCCCAGCCCTCGCAAGGCCTCCTTCAGCGAATCCTCGCGAGGCAGGTCACGCCCGACAACACCATCGCCTGCAGCCGCCAACACTCCAGATCAGTCTTGGAACGGGCGCGACGACCGTCCCTTGGCCGAGAAGTCGGGCTCACAGCGTTCGACTAAGAGCGCCCGCAAAGGACTTCCCGCCCGTACCGACGAGCCGGCCTCCGGGTGCCTGAGGTCTAACGAAAGCGGCAAGAGTTCCGCTCTTCCAGATCTCGTTTCGTCTCAACCTCGACGAGTCCCTGTCCACGTACTGAACTCACCTCGTCGCGGCGAGTTCATGGAGGACGACCCTGACGCCGACTTGATCTCTCTCGAAGGGCGCTGTTCTCCTCTTTGCGGCTTTGGAACGGGAACGTCCTCAAAGGGTTCCTATACCTCGATGGACAAAGGGAAGGAGAAGGAGCGGAGACGTAGTTCCAGGGATAGGTCGGTGGAACGTACTCGAGAGAGCAGGAAGGAGAAGGAGCGGGAGAGAGAACGGGAGAAGGAGAAGGAGCGCATCACCCACCCACGCCGCGTCGGTTCCCCTCTTCCTCGTGCACGCCAGTCGGCATCGGCCGTTGCCGTTGCTGCGGTCCCCATGGAGAAATCTTCGAGTGGGCAGAGCGGAAACAGCAAGCACAGCGGAAGCAGGGAGCACCGTGGGGCCCATCCACGTTCCGGAGCTGAAGCCGCCGTCGCGGCGCGCGCAAAGCGCAACAAGCACGGCAGCTTCGATTTCGAGCGGCCGGTCTCTGCGGGTTCTGGGGCTGCGCCAGTTGACAGTGGTATCAGCATCAGGGCGGCACTACGCAACATGGGCATCGGGGAGACGGAGCGACAACTCGCCTTGCAGCGCAACCGAAGCCAGCGCGCTGGTCATCGGCGACCTACAGACGACTCTCTGGAAGACGGTCCCGCCCCATCGTCGATCCCGATCAATCGCGGCGTCTTGGACAAGGGCAAGAAGCCCGCCATGGATGTTCACTTTGCGGAGCCTCCGTCGCACAAGGCTCTTGATCACTCCACCTCCACGGGACATCACTCCCAACCAGCTTCTCATTCCTCTCACTCCCACTCCCGCTCTCGTGGTCACGATAGCAACCAACCTGCCCACCACTCCAACTCTACCTCCAGTCATGGTCACCGTCATGATCCCATTCCTGCATCTCCAATGTCCACCGCATCGGGAGAATCCTCAGGACACAATCGTGAAGGTAGTTGGGGACGTAGCGCCGGAAAGCGTGTTGGGCGCGCCTCGCACGGACCGTTCAGGTTCGAACCCGCTGTACCTCCGATCCCTGGTTCTCCTGCGGACACCGATCGCCAATCCGCGCCTAGTAGTGTACTACGACCAACTTCGCCGTCTCCACTGTCGTCGTCAGAACCGACATCGAAGTCGCAACACGCCCGACTCGCCGGGAAGGGCCGCTCACTTGATCTAGGCCTGGGTCTGACGTGGGCACCATCAAGGGTGCGCGAGGAGGCTGTATTGAGGGTTGGCGGTCCTCGAACTGGCCTAAGCTCAACTACTTCATCCGCGGCTCGAGCACGGTCGAGGTGGAGGGGCGCAGATGAGGAAGGACGGTTGACGGCGGGGGCTGCTTCTGATGTTGCACAAGCCTTCAAGGAGGCGCTTGGGGATGCTGCATACGGGACTTTCAAAAATTGTCAGTCGTCATCGTCGTCTAAAGCCCCATGTGTTGAGTCGCTTACGTTCCTTCCTTTGCCCTACAGTTGTCCACCGATTCGATGCGAACGCGATCCCGCTGGACGGACCGTACGGGCTGCTCGTACACGTTGAGCGGTTGCTCGACAACGCCCCTGGCGTGGACCATCGGCGAAAACGCGTGCTCCTGGAGAGGTTCCTGCGTGTCGTGCAGGACTCGGAGGGTCGATGAGCTGCGGCCTGCGGACAGTGTGTCTCGGTTCTCGTGCTTCCCCTAGCCTCGTTCCTGTGTCCACCAGCCATGATCATGACTACCCTGCTGCTCCCCCTACGCCACGCTTTTCATCTCCATCTCTCGACATGCTGTCCCCTGTACCCTAACGACATTCACGACCCCTCGCGTTTTTAACGTATAGCCTATTTGTTGCCCACGATGCCGCGATTTCCCCTGATTCCCCTTCATGCCCGTCCGACGATCCTCTTTCAACACCTATCCCCGGTCGTTGTATGCATCTTCTCATCCCTACGCTTCTACGCTCCTTAGTTCCTAATCTTCATTCCTCCTGCCGGCCACCATGCATTGCGTGGTTCTCCGACGCATCTACTCTCAATCTAAACAGCTACGATCACTACTTTCAATACGCCATGCTCTTCCGCTCTGGCCTGTATTTCATAGCTACGTTACATAGTACTCAACGTCCTGCATTCCCCTAAGCCTTGCACATGTGTACCTCGACGTTTCCGCTCCTTCTCTCTTTCGGCATCTGGATATATACCGGCATCTGGCGCATATGGTTCCCCCTCATTCAAGTTACCGCTTACCTTAGTCCTGCTTTCCGTGTTGTTGACGCGTTGTAATTCATAATCGTTTCATACACACCCTATACGTTCCTCGTCCGCGTGCGCGTTGCAGGGTGACCGGTGACTGGTGCCTGCGTTGCCTGAGGAGCATTCCAACACATGATACAGATCGAGATAGTACAATATATGAAGAGTCAATGTATACAAAACCAAACCTGCACAGCGCAGACCTTGTTGGCGAGTAGCGACGATCGTCCGAATGGATGGGCCGTAGAAGCAAGAAGGAATGTGTAATACGATGACGTCTATGTCTACGTCGCAGGTCGCAGCGCGCGCAGCCTCACCGCGAGCAAGTCGTCCTCCTCGCCGATCTTCTCCTTGGGCACCTCGATCGCGGGGGCTGCGCGCGACGCGAGGTCGTGCTGGAGCTCGATGTTCGCCTCTTCTGCCGTCTGCTTCAACAGGGCGTCGACCTCGTCCTGTGGAGTGGAGACAGCGGTCGTGTTGGACATGGTCTCCTCCATGTACGACGTCTGGACGTCGAGGTCCGAGAACTGCGACTCGAACTTCTCCATCACCATAGATATCTGTCGTGGACGCAAATCACCAGTCGGAACGGGACATACTTCGAAGTGGGGGGGAGAAAGGAGGAAGGGGACGCACCCGCTCTAGGTTCATGCTCTCCATCGCCTTGTCCATACCCTTCACCACGGAGGCCATGTTGCCGGAGACCTGGCGCATGGTCACTGCGGTCTCGACCCTGCTCGAGACGGCGTCTACCCTGCTCGATAGGCGAAGGAGATTGAGAGACTCGTTCTTCTTCCGGATCGCGTTCCCCGCGTATATCCGCGCGCCATCGGTGTTGCCCTGCTGCAGCGCCTGGGGTGGCGGTGAGTATGGTCCAGGGATGTGCGTGTGGGGTGGAACGTAGGGGCGCACCTTCTTCAACTTGGCCTTCTCTGTGCCCTCGTCCTTCTGTGCCTTCTTCGCCTGGCGGCTCAGCGACTTGGCAGTGAACTGCGGGGTAGTGGTTCCGGTATTAGACGTCACGGCTCTGGTTCAGGGTGGTTTGCGCCGAACCTTCAGCTGGAACAAAGTCTCTGTGGACCGTAAGGAAGACGCGCAATGACATGAGAGAGCGAGACTCACTCTCAAGGTTGCTCATGGTGGTGGATGGTGTCAAAGGCTGTTTCGGTCTCCGAGTCCGGGACCGGCGGAGGGCGATACGCACAGCGGCGCCTGACCGCCCGGAAAGGAAACACAGGCGCCAAGATGGCTGATCTTGGGCGTCCCCCGGCTCGGGCGCGGCGGTTACAGGCGGTTACCTTGGCAGTGGCACTTGGCGATCCAAATCGTGCATTCGCCTTGCACACATACTTACCACCGCCATCTCAGGCGAGATCTCCTCTGAGCCGTTTGAAAATGATCGATCTTGAAGGAAGACTCGCCGACAGCTTTCGTTCGAAAACGCTGAAGTGGCTTTCGGAGGAATATCACGGTGCGTCACTCGGGTTTACTTAGTACGACCGTCGACGAGACGTTGACGCTGGGTGCACAGATCTGAATGGCACACAGTACGACGTGCTGGATAAGGCTCCAACTCCTTTGGAGTTCTCTCGTTTAGTCCACATCGCACGGCCTGTGCTCATCAAGGGTGTGGGTTCTTTGCTGTCGGGGAAATTTGCACCTTTGACGTCCTGTAGAGTCCGCCATCCCCGAGGACGGTGACCAACATGCGTGGAGCAAAGAATGGATTTCTGGAAAGATGGGTGATTGCGAGATCTCAGTAGCAGTTACACCAAACGGGTTTGTGTTTGTTATTCGTTGTTGGCCACTACCCACTGAATCTCGGGAATGCTGGCCTGTCAATGTAGTCGAGCGGATGCTGTGACGAATGGTCCAGATGGGAAGCTGTATTTCGCGGAGCCGCACACGCAGAAGATGAACATGCCGTCTTTCCTTGAGACACTATCTTCAGGTTAGGTGCGATCCGTATCTCTGCCACTCGTCCCAACCGTATTCTCTATCGACGTCCACTGACCCTTCCGTGAATCGTTTATAGAAGGAGACCCCTGCCGCGAACACCCGAGAGACGTGCATTATTTGCAGTCGCAAAATGGCAACCTCTTCACGTCCCGGTACTTTAACATGACCGGAGAAGACGATCCCTCCGAATTCGAACCTCTACGAGACTACGTACCGGGCGAGATCCCGTGGTGCAGCGAAGCCCTAGGTGTGTTCGAATTACGTCGTCGGAACAATTGACCTTCGCAATAATAGTCGCTATGTTTAGACAGGACGCCCGATGCGGTCAACCTCTGGATAGGCGACGAGAGGAGCGTGACCAGCATACACAGCGGTATGCCGACGGTCATTCGTCTTCAGCTTATTCTTGTCTCATTCCTCAATCGAATAGATCCGTACGAGAACGTTTACACCGTTGTCCGTGGAGCGAAGCACTTCACCCTGCTACCGCCGACCGAGGGCTGGTGTTTGAAAGGTTCGTGCTCCCCATCATAGCGTTGCCCACTACGACGGAGACGGTGTTAATGCGACGCAGAGCGTCAATATCCTCATGCAACATATTCCCGTTCAACGTCTTCGCGAGAGCTTGAGGTTGTCCCATCTCCTTCGTCAACACCCCTCGTCCGTTGGTCCTCTGTTGCCGACCCCACAGCTCCCGGAGCACTTCCTCCCGAGGCGCATCCTATCCATGTGACTGTGAAGGCGGGTGAAACCTTATATCTGCCCGCTGGCTGGTGGCACTACGTGCGGCAGGAAGGTTTCACGGTGGCTGTAAATTACTGGTACGATATGGAGGGTAGGGGGATGTCGTGGGTCTGGATGAACTTCTTCCGTGGTACCGAGGAACCCCCCTTGGGAAATGACGAGGGGACTGGGGCGAAGGCGGAGGAACGGACGGAACCTTGAGCGGGCGCTTTTGTCATCCGCACTTGCGATGCCGCGCCGCTGTGTTCAGACTGTACAAACGCAAAATTAACACTACTGCGCCGGTCGTTCACCCAATGATACTCCCACTTGAGCCCGTCCCCGAATCCACGGCAATTGACACCGTGGTCAGATGCCGCATTACAATGGTTCTGATGGCGCGCCCAATGTTTTTAGAACCTTCTCCCGCGAAAGTTAACAAGCTCACGATCACTCATCTCGCGACCTTTCGGCGGGCTCGCACTAAACCTTTCGCGGCATCACTCCGGATTATCGGAAGACAAGCGCGGCTGATCCAGAAGACAGTTAGCCGTTAATCCTTGCGGTACGCGCCTGCCTAATCCTTGGTAGGGCCTCGTCCAAGACGACGCAGCAGCAGCAGTCCACCAAAGGCGGACCGATGCGGTATGAGAGCAGACCCGCTGTGGCCCGCGAGCGAGAGGTTCGACGCGACGGCGATATCGCCACGATCCGCCACCACGCTCGCATGGCGCCTCCGAATACCGAGATCGGTCGCTCGACTGCTCACCTGATTCGGTGGAGTTTCTGTCAGTGCTCGGGCTTGCATCATTGAGGTACCTGGAGGCACCCGGCGGCAAGAAGGCGCAGATAGAGTGTGCACGCGCGTGTGAAAAGCTACCGCTTCCGAGGCGGCGACTATCCACAGCTGTGCCAGACGCAAAGGGCCTTTGAGCAAACGGGAGCGGAGTAGGTTGTAAGTTGGCGTGTCGCGGAATGTATGTATTGCGGCGTCAGGCTTCGTGTGCTGAGGATAGCGGCGGGCTGAGCGACGCGGAGCTTTCGTATTCGACCGTCGAAGGCTGGTCCCAGAGGTTGGCGTAACTTTGTGCTGATTTCCCAAGCGCATCGGTCACCGACTTCAGGGCTGTATGTCTAGAGCGGTCCAAAGGAATGGTTCAAGGGTATAGGTCGTTCATTAAGGACAGCAGCGGATGATCCGCTTCGACGCCGTCCAATGTACGTACAGAGCCCATTTCACGGACTCGAGAAGGGCTGGCTATCCGCCTACTTTCCGTCTGTCTCAAGGTTTGTACGTGATTCCCTGGATCCCTCCGACGTCACGAGATTTCGATGCCCAAGGTAGATAGAGACATACCCTGCAATCGTGCTACACGGCCGGAGCATATGGACTCGGGCCCGAAAGAATATGGGATCTCCGGACGCACGCACTGCGCACTACGAACATTGCTACTTCTAGTTCACGGTTTGCGTGAGGAAGGCATGTCACAGGGATCTGGGAAGCGAACACATGCGCCTTGTTAGAAATCACACTGCGGCGCGGCAGGCGAGGAAGGAACTTTCTGCTTGCCTATCGCGTCGGAGTGTGTGGACGGTGCCAGTTATTACACTGCAGGCTATCGAGAGCTCGCCTCTGCGCTAGTCATGCGTGCAGATTGTAGGTACCATTGCCTCGACAGCCTGAGAACGGCTTCGCCATGAGCGAGAACGAAGGAAACCATGCGCTCACATTCTTGAAAAGTTGTCGCAGCTGCCAGACATCGCGATGCTGCAAATGGTACGCAAATCACGGCAAGCCTGGAGCGACGGAGGCCGCGCACGTTCACCGTTGTCAGCGCGAGGATGCTCCTGTGACCCAAGGTTAGCGCACATACTTACTGGAGACGCAGGCCAGGTTTGGGGCCCAGATGCTGTGAAAGAATGCGCGAATGATGGGAAGCAAAGAAGCAGCTCCAAAGGGAAGGCCGTTGAGTGATTCGTGAGCTCTACGGACGTTTGTCATGCCGGTTTAGACCCACCAACCTCGCGGACCATCTATAGACAATGACATGTTGTCTCCGACATACGCAAATCTGTGATTCGGAAGTCGATCCCCCTTGACGACTGACGGCTGTGGCTTGGCTCCAAAAAGGGATCAGCTCGGATTGAGCTCACATGAGACTGCCAGTATTTGTGGCGGTAGAGGTGGTTGATCTGTAAGAAAGATCAGAACGCGTTATCCGGTCTGCTCCCGCAGGGAAAGTTAAACCCAAATGCCTCGTCTGTCCCATGATGCTGTTTTTACTGGAGAGCGGCATCGTGCCACCTAAGTCGTTCCAATGGGTGCCCGAAGTGCAAAAGCGTGCAAGACGCGTGGGAGGCTGCTGGACATTGGGGGACAGAGAGAGATAAGTCATTATGGAAGTGGGATGTCGCTGACTTTGAATGGCGTTATCGCAGATGATGGGGCGGCGTCGGGATAACCCCAATTAGGGCAGGCGCGCCGACATTGCACGCGGGAAATTAACACCGCTAAGGAGACGCCGGACAAACTTGAGGGATCGCTTCTAGTTCGTGCTTGAGATCAAGTTGCTCGGCTTGCAGCCCGGCAAGTACCCCTCCCCTTTCCCCTCTCCCTCACCTCCCTCTCCTTTCCCTAGCACACCCATCTCCTCTACGCCCCCTCTCCAACCCACCCTTCCCGCCTCCCATCCGTATGAGCGATACCGACTCTGTTACAATCTCCCTCCTCCCTGTGTCCCTCTCTCTCGTTCATCTTCCCCGTTCTCGCCTCGACCAATTCTCTTCGCACGTTCTTCGCCAAATCCTCCAATCAAATCCCGTCTTCCTCAATATCACCTGTAATGAAATCGAAGTCAGCTTATTTGCCGAGCACGATACTCTCCAAGAATTCCACAAGGCTGCCAGGAAGGATGCCCGAAGGGTTCGACAGCGTGAACTCGATGTCCTCGCCCACAGCCCCGACTCAACCCGACTTACCAGGCGAGTGAAGGTGGACTGGGAGCCCGTAGAAGTCACTTTGGAACGCTGGAAGGTCCTCCAGATTGACTCCCATTGTGATCGCCTAGGTGCGTACCTCTCGACGTCTCCTCAACGCCTAACACTCGGCTCAACTCTACTATAGACACTTCCGGCGCTAGAGTACACGAGTTGTCCGCGCCCATAGCCGCCGCCGGGATCTCCATACTCTACCAGTCGTCTTATATGAGCGACTTCATTTTTGTAAGTCCGCCACTTCTTATCTGTTAGCGAGCTGGGCATGGATGTGGAACCTTCGTCGCATCCAGTACGTAGAATTAATCCTCGGGTTCCCGATAATACGCTGGGCTTGTCTCTTATCCCTATTCACTTCGCCCTCCTGGGACATTCGTATGAAGTACACGATGCTTCACATCTTTGATGCGACCGCCGTCGAAAAATTTGTACGCGGACTGACGCATCTTACCTTTTCATAGGTCAAAGAGAGCCGCTTGGCTGAGGTGACTTCGCTCCTTGGCTCTGCAGGGTTCGACCTCTATCTCTCGGACCCTACAAACCTGACCGCGCAAGTCTCCGCCTTTATGTCCCCTTTGTTATCACCGGCCGTAGGGATTACCGAGGGGTCAGTCAACCCTTTCGAAGTCCACTGTCTGAATGGTTCAGGGCGCAAGAGCTTGGATGCCGACGCTGGGATGGTCTTCACTCGTTCCCGGAGCAACACCAATGGGACATCCAGTAGCTCTGGCTCCCGTTCGCGCGGCCTGACACACCGGGTGTCCGTCGACGATGACGCCAATCCGAAACACGCTCCGGGCGCGGAACCGAGCGTGTGTCTTGATAGACACCAATTTGAACGCTTCACCTCCCATTCCCCCGCCACGTGCGACGTGCGCGTGCTCCCACCGGACATCACCTGTGTTGGACTCTCTGACGATAACGCCGACTCATGGGGCCTCAAAATCGTGAAGCTCGTGGCGTTCCCGGAGCTCATCCTGGGACAGTCTGGCCTGCTCGGTCACACAGAGAGGAAAGCACGGCGTCCACGCGAACCTTTTCCAATGTTATCGGCTTTGCCAAATGAGCACATTCACGTCATCTCCTTCAACGAAGGGGACAGGGGGAGTGGGAGCGATACCACGACGCGCGTCTCGCCCGACTCACCCAAGAAGGACCCGTTGGACCGCTCAGGCTCACAATCCCCCATCTTTGACATGGATCAGAAGACGGTGATAGACGACGGGTTGGAGCCTGCTGAAACAAGCAGTGATGAGGATTACAGCGAGCGCGAGGCACGACCCCTGCTTCCCCATCTCCAGACCGCGCGTACGGCTCGGGCGGTGGACCTGCATCTTCGCTCGCGCTCTAGTTCCCAGTCGACGTCGTCAAGCATGGAATCCCCATCGCCGCTCGTGCCATTCTTCTCGTTCACGAGGACGTCCGAAGGGTCGTCTCTCACCGCGCCGGTGTCGCTTCTCGCTACGCTATTCCCGGCGAGCGAGAGGCACATGGTCATGTGCAGCCAGGAGCTAGACGTACTAGACTCGCGCAACGCGTCTCCGGAGCGCTGGGCTGAGGAGGACGAAGGCGCCGACGTCGAGGACAAGGACGCGGATGGCGAGCTCCCTGAACCAGAAGGCATGCTCAAGTGTCTGCAGATCGACTTGCGCAAGTTTGGCCTAGGTGAGCAATCGGGTAACCTGCTTCGAATTTTCAAACATCTGCTAAGGCCGATCCCAGAGAAGCATGGTTTGGTGAATCGCTTCTCGAAGACGCTAGAGGAGAACGGAATCAACCACATATACAGCTCGACGTACAAGACTGCCAATCTCTTGATCGACAAGGCCCACGCCAATCGCGCACAGGCGCTGCTTCGCTCGTGCTAAACCCCTTCTTCATCCTCTCGGCTTTCGCCCGCTACCATCTTCCCCACCTCCTTGGGTTCACGTCTCATGCATGCCTTTCTTTCCAGTCGTCCTCCATATTTCGGTTCTCTCCTCCAGGTCTGAGCAAAAGACTCCCGACACCGAGTAGTGCCGAGGCCAGGTCCTTCCCAGCGTCGCCATCATATACCACCCACATGTTCCCATGCGCCGCATCACGAGTTTTACGACTGCTCTTCGCTACATTACTAGTTCACATATAACCCCCAAATATGTCCTCACCTCCACTCACGGTTTCCTTCGACACTGACCGCGCCGAGCGCGCCACGCACACATCTGTTCATCGCTTGCCATCCACCGTATCTCCCATACATACTGCAGGTCCACCCACCACCCATCGATCATCCCTCATCCGGTTACTTAGCATCATCTCGACGAAATCTGTTGTAGTCCGTACTGACCCACCTGACGCCTAACGTCACTGTATCCGTGTATCCGTAGTCGTGTTCGCTGCATCTATTAGCGCGCACTGTATGCATTGGTTGTTCAGGCCCCTCCGTGAATCCCATGTCTTGTTTTATCTGGGGTTGTTCGGCGTCGAATCGTTTATTATTCAGGAGGAAGGAAGGGCCTCGAGTCTGAGGTCGAGGTTAGTCGGACGCGACGTAGTACTGATACTTAGTAGTGGCGTGGGGTGCACGGCATTGGAGCATGTGCGTCGTAAGTGGAAGTAAAATTGAAATTGAAGCGATGCGTTGTATGTGGTCCAACTTTAAATAAACGGCCCAAAACGGCCTGCACAGGTTGCAAGGCGGGCCGGAAGCGGCTGGTAAGTAGAAAACCCGGGTACCGCCGGGTTTGCAAAGTTGTATAGGCTGTCTTCTCATACGGTGAAGAAAGGTGATAAAGATGCATATATGATATCTCCAATAGGCACTGCATGTCGCAATGACTTGGCGAAAGTACCAACGATGTCGATGGCCGGGGGGCGAAGGGTGAACAAGCCATCATTGGGACGGCGGTCCAGTGGCCGTCGAACGCTCCAGCCCGGGCCCGCGTACTGCGCATGCAGTCACATCGGATAATAGACTTGTCCAAGTTGTACCATGAGTACGGTAGCTAGAAGAAACGGGATGATCATCCATGAGGTCATCCATGATGCATGATCATGAGCAGCTACTTCTCTGAACCTCTCGGTTCATCGTGACGAGACCAGCGAGGAGTGATTATATGGGGGAAGAATGTATATAGGCGAAGCACTTGGAGAACCTCCCTCGAGGCTTCACAGATCTTGAAACTTGAAAGCTCTCCAGACACCAGGTCCATCAGTCTTGGCGGGGAGTATTGGCGCTGCGGAACTATCATTATTTCCGTTAAAGCGGCGCGCAGCTCATGGTGCTGTGTCTGAATTCGACATTTGCTTCACCAGAATAAACGCCCTCAGGGAAAGCCGGCGATGACCGACAGTGGGTCTACAAGGGACCAACTCCGGGCTTTGTAGACTTGCCTATGTGCAGACAGGACGGGGAGTGTGAGAAGCGGGTTGCAATCGCTCACCTATCAGTCAGGGAGACCTGCTCAATATACGACTTGATGTGTTAAGTGACGCAGCAGGGTGATATTGACGGTGTCTGAGGGACGCTGACTCGGAGGCCATGGTTAGGTGATCTCCGGAAGAGGGAAGCTTGAAGCCTTGACGACCACTTACTCGGAATCTTCGGTGGCGAAACGAAGAGGGACATTAATGCTCACTGGCTCAGACTTAGGACCACGTACTTATAGATGAGGAGAGTGACAGGTTGAATTTTGAAGTCGAGACTTGGACGGACGAATGTTGGATCAGAAGCCCGGAAGACGCCAATCGCGGGGCGTGGGTGGCCCAGGTGCGATCTCTTTAGAATCCTTTGGAAACATGTTGAGTACGATGCAGTTGTAGCGGCGGCGGGACCCCGAGTCCCCGGGGCATCATTCCTGCGCCGCCGTCCGGAGGACATCGGTCAGGAATGGTCAGAGGTTGTGAGGGAATAGAATAGAATGGACTGCTTCGGGATGTGCTTGGGGGGAGATCTACATACAGTGTCTGTTTAGTGGCGTTTATGAGACGTGCTCGTTCGACAAAGAAGTGCGTTTGGTTAGAACGGTTGATACTCACCAATCGATGGGGGCTGGCTGAGACCTTGGGCACGAGTTGGATGGTGGATATATTTAAGTATGTATATGGACGGATGCGGGGGATGGGCGATTCGATTATAGAGCGTGGGCCTGACGGTTGCGGAAGTAGAGTGGGGCGTAAGAAGGGTGCGCACGGTCGCCGGAGATGCGCAGCCAAAGGTTGTGCGGAGAACGGAGGATGTCGAGGATCAACACCGCCGTCGGGCGCGGATTGTGTCCGTTGTGTGTTTGATGCGACGCCACTCGGACACGTCTGTTCGAACTGAAGGACGAGTTGTGGGCCAGTTGGCGTGGTACATACAGTACATACGCTCGTAATGGTGCCTATGACGAGGTGGAGTCGGTGGGGCCACGACCGTGGAGATAAGGTGCCCGATGCGTGTCGTATATGGCAACGCGCATTTGATCACGATCGAGGTTGAGGGAGACGCCCATGTTCATGGTGTTGTACTTACTCTGAGTACGACTAAGTACTTATACTGACACACAACAACAGGAATAGGAGTGCACCGGGACAAGCACAGGCAGAGCACCACATGGCGGGGCTGGGAAGATGGGACGGTTACGGGGTCCGGGCCCCATCAGAGAGGAAGATTGTGGGCCTGATTTGGGTGTGGGAGCAGAAGGAGGACCTGGAAGAGCATGCGGTCCTATTTGCGACATCTCGCCCGAACGTTTTTCTCTGGGCTCAGGCGATGACGCGCGCGAAAGGATATTATTATTATCTGGCATGGCCGAGCTCCTCCGCCCGGGACCGTCTCCTGCCTCGGCCACCTCCCCCCTTCACGACATCTGCTCTCATTGTTCCTCATCATTCGCTCGTTCTCGCTCGTTCCTTCTTGTCCCTCCTTCGTCTCCATCTCTATCCACCACCATGGCCGACTCCCCCCCCCTCCTCAATCCCTTCGACGACTCCAATGGTCGCCTCTCCAAAGCCTCCACATCGTCCGTCCCAGGTTCCACCTTTCGCCTAGTACCAGACCGCTCCTCGGGTCCCTTCCCTTCAGTGGCCCGACGTCTTACCTCCTACGGAAGCAACCCTTCGCTCTCCGCAGCATCCGACTCACCATACCTGGGCACAAGCCGCCCACTCTCGCTCGGTGATCAGGTGTGTCCTTTCCCCGCCTCAGCCAAGACGCCCTCCACGATCTCAATCGAATGGAACCCGTTCCCAGTACACGCTCCCACCAGACCCTCAAACATGGGGAACCCGCCTTCTACCCGAAGACAAGGAGGAGGACGACGATCTCCACGGACCGGATCCGGAGGTTCAGGGAGAGAGAAATTGGGTGGACAACCGCAGGGACGTCTTCTCACCCCGAGGCGTCATCAACCTAGGCGCCCTCCTTCTCCTCATCACCGGCATACTCGTTCTCTTGTGAGTCCTTCCGTCTCGTCTGACTGCACGTCTTGCGTCGCTTCGTGCTGCGCAAGCCGACAGTCGCGTGTGCGCTGTATTGCGCCAGCCTCGCACTTTCTAGGCCATTCGTTCCCACCAGTCTTCGCAGCGAAGGCAGCCGTGCTTCCCAGGCTCTGCTAGCCGCTATATCGATGCCTGCGCGCGGACGAAGGACCGTCTTGGTGCTTCCACGGCCCCGCTCGTCGGTGGGACTGTTTTGGCATAACTCCCAAGAATGACACAGCGGGACATCATCGAGCAGGACTGTCACTTTCATTCTACATTTGGTCTTGGATTGACGTTCTCCCGAGTCATTTGGATCGTGCAGTCTTCCTGCAGCATATGATCTAACCCACTCTAACAGTGTTGGATATCCTGTCATTACTGCCGTACAGCAAAAAGAGTTGAGCAATCTGGGCGCGTTTAATTTGGGTGGCATCAATGCTTCCGGCCAGGTGAGTGGGGTCCCCGGCCACTCCGGCTTTTACCATGTAAACATATTCTGAACGCCAAGATAGGTTCCGGACATCCCAGGTCATCGTGGTCTGATTGACGTGGACACGCCCAAGTCTGCGTACCAGAAAACGAGTTGGCGCACGGGTGAACAGCTCGAGCTGATCTTCTCGGACGAGTTTAACGTAGATGGTCGGACATTCTACCCTGGGGACGACCCGTATTGGGAGGCCGTGGATCTTCACTACTGGGCAACTAACAACTTAGAATGGTACGATCCAGAAGCTATCACCACACAAGACGGGAACCTCCAGATCACGCTGTCGAAGAAGGAGACACACGACCTCCACTACCAAGGAGGTAAGCGTATCTAGTTGCTTCTTGATCAGCCTTCGCCACGTTCTTTGACATAACCATACCATCCTTGTCTTCCTCCAGGGATGATGTCGACGTGGAACAAGTTTTGCTTCACGGGTGGGTATATCGAGACCAACGTCACGCTTCCCGGCGTGAGCAACATTCTTGGCCTGTGGCCGGCCATATGGACAATGGGCAACCTGGGCCGTGCTGGGTACGGTGCGACCCTGGAGGGAACGGTACGTCGTATTAGGTTACTCTGTCTCTACCTGCGTATTCACTGTTTCCACTACTCGGCCTCCCGTGTCCTCCTGACACTCTGACGGCTGTCATCTTGCCATCCTTCTTCCGATCGTAACCTCTTGCAGTGGCCGTACACGTACGACACGTGCGACATCGGCACCGTCAAGAACCAGACCATTGACAACCAGCCCGCGGCAGCTACTGTTAACGGCGATACCGGCCATGATGGGATTCTGTCCTTCCTTCCCGGGCAGCGACTCTCCCGGTGCACATGCGACGGCGAGAGTCACCCAGGGCCGAAGCACTCGGATGGCACTTTCGTTGGCAGGGCCGCGCCCGAGATCGATATATTCGAGGCGCAGATCAACCAAAACACCCTCATCGCCGGGGTATCTCAGAGTGCGCAGTGGGCGGTGAGTGTTACGTCCATCTGTTGTCGCCTATGTGGGCGCCGATGCTGATGGAATTGCGCTTTATGCCACATAGCCATTCAACCATGCCTACATCTGGTTGAATACGAGCGCGAACGAGATCATCACCGACCCCTCGATCTCAAAGCAGAACACCTTTGCCGGAAGTATAACACAACAAGCTACCTCTGTCGTGACCAACACGGATCCGAACTGCTATGAGTACGAGACTGGGTGCTACTCCATCTACGGTTTCGAGTACCAGCCAGGGTTCGAGGACGGGGTACGTGGCTATCTCGCCCTGTGTGATGATGAGGTATTGATGTATCGTGTGCATAGTACATCACCTGGATTTCGAACAACAAGGTTTCGTGGACCCTGAATGGCCCGGGCCTCGGTCCAGATGAGCTGGTAGAGATCCAGGAGCGCCCTGTTCCAGGCGAGCCCATGGTGAGTTCTATCTCCATCCCGCCCACTTGCTTTTGAATTTGGTTCGCAACATGGACACTGACGCTATGCCCGAATTGCGATGCGACAGTACATCATCGCGAACCTGGGAATGTCGTACAACTTCGGGCCGGTCGACCTCGACCACCTGCCGTTCCCCGTGCACCTGAAGGTGGACTACATTCGCGTGTACCAGCCATCGAACGCTATCAACATTGGGTGCAACCCTAAAGACTACCCCACGGCCGCGTATATTGAGCAATACGCGGAGGCGTACTCAAATCCGAACCTCACAACGTGGGTTGATGACTTTAAACAACCGTGGCCGAAGAACAGCTTCTTGGGCCAATGTTGATTGTTGGCCTGGCCGCGTCTGTTGTTTTCCGTCTTCAATCTATACCCCAACCTACCACGCGTTTACGACACCTGGAGCGCACGGCATCCTGCTCCGCCGTCCTGCTCTCTGCCATATTCGGTCCTCTTCGTCTTCCCTCGCATATGCTCTACAGATACCGCTATCATCACGCATGGTACCCCGCACATTCATCCCAGTTATCCACTTCGCTTCATTTCCGCGCTTTCGACCGCCACCCGGTAACCTCCTGCTGTATCACATCTGACGCCGCGCTGACACCTTCTACATCCCACCACGGCACTACATGCCAGTGATCCCGCCACAGCACCACGCCCGCCCGGTCACACCTTCACCATCGCATCTGACATTTTGCCTTTCACCTGGATATTCCTCCGATGATCCCGACATCTCCGTTTCGAGGCCCCTCTCTCCCCAGGCCGGCGGAGCCCTTGTGCTCTGTGCTCGCGTACCTTGCGGGACCCAGGCCACCCCTCGCATCCCCACACTCATCCGCGGTGCTACTTAACCCCTTTCGTTGATCGAACTCATGCCCTGGCACCTCGCATCTGTCTCGGACTATACACATATGGTTCGCACGGACGGTGGTTGAGCAGCACATACTTACACACGTACATGCATGCGGACTCGGACTGTTGTTGTACCGCACATCATCATCATTATAGATCACCATGTAATGCTTGTTTATTGTCGTCGAACTCGGCGTAGGAGGACGACCTCGTTTACATAACATAATACTTCTGCTGCCCGAGGATGGGCTTCTAGTGTTGCTGGGAAGCCGCTGTCGAATTCGAACGTGTCGGACTGCGCCTTCGGGACGCGCACGATCGGCTGCGAACGATCGCACAATGTACGTAGCTAGGGTCGCCGATCATGCATCGATCATGGCATTGGCTTGTTCATAGGCTTGGTCTTCCAAAAAGATACTTACAAATGTAGTGTGTAACGGCTTCGCGTAAGCTTGTTGGACTCTGCCCAAGACACGCGCGTGGTAGCCTTGAGGCCCTCGGAACGTTGTGTGGGCTTGGCAACGCTAGTCACATTGTGCGGAATCTGGATAGCTAGGGATAGCTGTGTACGAACTCTCGCGGAGGCTAGAATGCAGGGCGGAGGGCAACACGAACCCGCCGGCTGCGCTGCATTACGAGAACTGGATAGAATACATGCCGTCCACAGTCTCTCTCCCATTATTGCAAAGCGGGGCGCCGCACCAATCTGACTCGAGCCCCCTACGGTGACCACGGTAACGGTGCCCATGGCCTAAACAACCGCACTCCCGTCTGGGATGCCCGCGGACCCGGGCCTTGGCACCCGCGGCATGAAGGAGCGTCGGTTGAGGACAAGGCCCTTGAGTGCGCGGATGTCCCGCCGGATCTCCTCCTCTTCGGGCGTGAGCGGCGCCCCGAGGCCGAGACCGGGCGCGCGGAAGCCGGTGGGGAGCGCGTAGGTCTGGGTCGTGATGTAGCCGGTGAGGTCGGAGAGGGCTTGGAAAGTGTGCTGGAATTTGGGCTGGGTGGACGGGGGCGGGGGTAATGCGACCTTGAGGGAGGCCAGGCAGGTGAGGAGGGGCGGTTCTGGTGGGGGTGTGGGCGGGACATATGTCCAGACGGTGTCTGGGGAGGGGGCGGGGGCGGTGGGCGCATTGGAAGGGGCGGGAGAGCTTGATGAAGGTGTAGGCGCGGCGGGTTGGAATATTGGGGTTGTTGTGAGCGTCCGCCAAAGGTTGTTCTGGAGGAGACACATTTACGATGTTCCCGATGCCGGGACAGACAGAAAGAACGCACCTCGTGCTGTGCACCCTCTTCCGCAACCCAAGGGAGCTTGACCTCCAGCATACGGAATAACTCGGCAGACGTTGCTTTCAGCTCAGCCCTCGAACAATCCTGGATGGCACAACGGAGCATGGTGATTGGCGGCACATCCGGCAAGTCCCCAGCTGAAATCGCAAGCTGATCCAACCCATGGCATCCTGCGTACTTCGCTGGTTCACGGAACGGTTCGGGCTGGGGAAGAATGGCAGAAGTCGCGTGCTGTGTCACCTTCAGTTCCTCGAGCGACCGTGTCATGCGTTCAAGGAGGGCGCTGCGGTGGGAGCGGAGGGATAAGCGGGCGTGGAATGTCTGCGCAATCTTGGGATAGAGGAAACGCTGTAGGATTAGGTGAGTACGGGCGGGTCCTCCTTGAAAGTGAAAGGTTGGGCACGCACAAAGTATGTGAGCAGGAGGACTGTGGATCCTCCGGCTACCCATGAGAATATGCGAAGGACGTTTAGTAGTAGATACGGGACTTTTGAAGGTGGAAGTTGAGGATATGTTCGGGGAGGTAGAGGTGGGGCGGGAAGTGGCTAATTGGAATAGGCCTGAGTTAACATATGATAGGAAGACTATGCGCAGGGCGTACCACTTGGCGCAGCAAACCGTCGATCTCGACATCGGTCAGACCCTTGTCCGTAAGGAACCTCCGCTTCGCCGTAATGTCTTCATGTGTGACTTGTGGGGAAGTTAGGAAAGCGCGTGCTCGTTGTAGTAGTTCTGTACGATCCGTAGCAGTCGACGACAGATTTTGCGCTTGTGTGGGAGGAAGGTCGGGTGGGCTACCTGCAGGGGATTGCACTGGAGGTTGGGGAGTACTCTGGGAGTCTGGGGTCTTATCTTCACTACCCATGGTTCGTTTCCCCTGGAAAATGCGTTGATACGAGCTACGTGCAGCTGCAGTGGGGGGGGGGGGGTTCGCAGTCGTGGAAGAGCGATAGTCAGGACTCGGTTGGCAGGACGCGCGGCGAGGCAGGATAACCGGCGGCGGCCCGGAAGCTTTGTGGCGTCCAGTGTCAGTCCGTCGCGTACTCACGCACAGTCGCGAGCATCATATTGCGCTATCATGGGCTTCTTTTGTTTCCCCCCTTCCTTCTCTCCCCCTTTCTTCATCGACCATGGGGAATACCCCCGACCTCGAGAAGGTCCCTCTTCCCAACCACAACAAGCAGCATGAGGAGCAACAGCACTCTCTTTTCCCCCTTGGCCTTCGCGACTGGAGAACCCTGAGGACTTTAGTCGTCCTTGGAGTTATGTATGGCGCATACACGGTTACTACACGCGCCGTGATCTTTGCGCTGGGACCCGGTCATCACGACGAACCTCACCATGTTCTTTCTTGGGCTCAGGGAGCAGCTTGGAAGCACCAAGGCGCGTTCGGGAACTCCGAGAAAGCGGAGGAACTCTACCTGTATGTGTCCCCCCGTCCCTTCCTCTGTGGCTCATGTCCACGTCTCAACCCCTTCCGTATGAATATAGCTCGATTCCAGACCCCGAGTCCGCGCTCACTACCTCTCGCGCGTACGCGACACACCCACACCTCGCCGGCTCCGACGAGGACCTGGACGACGCCAAGGTCATCCTGAAACTCTTCCAGGATGAGTTTGGTATCCATCCATCTAACGAGCTCCCCCTCTACCACGCGGGCTCCCCGGAATCGCGCGCCGCGACCCTCGACATTGGGAAGCACGCCCGTCCTCAGGCATGGATCGACCAATACTTCCCTGTCATGAACACTCCCCTTGACCGCGCTGTCTCCATCCTCGGAGAGGATGGTCAGCCCGAGTGGCAGGCCGACCTGGTGGAAGATGGCGACCCGCGCGACCCCGATGCAGCTAATTACCGCGATTCCGTACCTACGTTCCATGGGTTGAGCGCAGATGGCGACGTGGAGGGTCAGCTGGTGTACGTGAACTACGGGCGAAAGGAGGACTACGACGAGTTGGTCGCCAAGGGTGTGAATCTCGCCGGCAAGATTCTTTTGGCACGCTACGGTGCTGTTTTCCGCGGCTTGAAGGTTGGTCATGCTTATCTCCCCGAAAGCCAAGGTTCTTTGGATTCTCACGGGGTGGAAACAGATCAAAGGTGCACAGGACGTCGGTGCTGCCGGCGTGCTCATCTACTCTGACCCGCGCGACGACGGTGCTGTGACTGTTGAGAACGGGTACAAGCCGTACCCTGAGGGACCGGCGCTTAACCCCACATCCGTGCAGCGGGGGAGCGTCCAGTTCATCTCGTTGTACCCAGGCGATCCCACAACACCCGGTGCCCCTGCCTACGAAAACGCGACGCGCACCGAGGGTGAAAACATCCCCAAGATCCCCAGTTTGCCGATCTCGTGGGCCAATGCTCAACGCTTGCTGAAGGAGATATCCGGCAGCGACGCTAAGGCTGCGTTCCAGCTGGACGGGAAGGCCAGCGAGAAGATGGTCAAGCTTGTTAACCACGGTGAGGACAAGCATCTGCTATTTATGAATGCTCATTAACTTGCCTGCCTAGTCAATACCAGGGTTATTCCCATTTGGAATACTATGTCAGTCATCCCTGGTCACATCAAGAATGAGACGGTCATTATTGGCTGTCATCGCGATGGTGAGTGGAACTGACATCTTTGGATGGACCAGGTCATGCTGATTTGTGATCATAGCATGGGTAATGGGTGCTGCTGACCCCACCTCCGGAACCGTGTCTATTCACGAGGTTGTCCGTGGTTTCGGCGCCCTGCTGAAACGCGGTTGGCGACCTTTGCGGAACGTCGTGTTCGCCAGCTGGGATGCTGAAGAGGTGCCTACTAGATGCGATCTTTTCCTTTGCGTTGACTCATGTTGGCGTTGTTCACAGTACGGCTTGATTGGTAGCACCGAATGGGCGGAGGACTTCCCTGAGTGGATCAGCAAGAATGTCGTGGCCTATGTTAATATTGGTTAGAATTTCCCAAAATGCTCTCAAGTGGCCTACTAAACTAAGTATCGTAACCTAGATGTATCCTCTATTGGTTCCCGGTGGTCTGCAGGCGGATCCCCGTCGCTCGCGCATTTGATTCGTGGTGCTGCGCTCGATGTTCCGCACCCGACCGATCCTAGCCGGAGTTTGTGGGACGCGCGACAAGATGTTGGCCCGTTCAGTGGTCTTGCGCATCCGGAGGCCGTTGAGAGGTTCCTCGAGCAGAACGTGATCGCCCAGTCAGATCTAGGCGTGCCCCCACTGGGATCCGGAAGTGATTACACGCCGTTCCTCCAACGTCTGGGTGTGAGTGACATTTGCTAGAGTCAGCAAACGTGTACGAGGGTTGTTGATCTTGGAAAACAGATTGCGAGCATGGACCAGGGCTTTGGCGGGACTCCGACCGACGCCCCGTACCACTACCACTCTGTTTACGATTCGCAAACCTGGCAGGAGACGTATGGTGACCCGGGCTTCTTCCGCCATACCGCCGTCGCGAAGCACCTCGGCCTCGTTGCGCTCCGTTTGATCGATTCGTTCATCCTCCCGCTCAACACGACTCACTATGCACATGAACTGGACAACTATCTCGACAAGGTCGAGACGATTAGCGCTTCAGTCAACGCCAACGCCGACTTCTCCGGCCTCCGCAAGAGCATCGCCCGTTTGGGGGCTGCGAGCAAGGCGCTCGACGAGGAGAAGGAGGATGCGGAGAAGAGGTTCCGCGAGCTGCTCGACAAGATCCCACACCCCGGTCGCGGCACGCACGCTCAGGCCGACGTTGACGCTCCTCGCCCACACGCTCACGAGACGGAACACGCTCACCCGCACGGCCACGGCCACGCACACTGTGCACTCCACGGCCACGCTCACGGGCACGGCTCTCGCTTCAGCGGTTTCCCGCTCCCACTTCCGGACTGGCTGAAGAAAATACTGGGGAAGATCTTTGGGCACGGAGGCCCGCCGGGCCCCATCCGCGAATTCATCAAGGCGGCGAAACGGGTGCAAGCGGCCAACACGAAGTTGGCATCGTTCGAGCGCGGGTTCATCTCGGAGGAGGGCATCAAGGACCGGGAGTGGTACAGGCACCTGGGCGTCGCGCCCGGCAAGTGGCTCGGTACGTGTTGTCCTTGCGTGTCTGCTTTGTTCGTTGCATTCTTTGAACTGTGTCGGCGGCAATTGTGGTTCCGCTTGGGTATGACGGAGAGCCGCAGAGGATGCTGATAGTGTTTTCGCAGGGTATGGAGCGACGACTTTGCCGTCGATCACCGAGGCGTTGACCTTTGACGGGAACGCGACACTGGCGGAGCTGGAGGCGAGCCGCGTAGGAGCGCTCCTGGACAAGCTCGCGGAGACGATCAAGGTGTAAGAGCTGTAAAGGGAAAGATGTATTGATATTGTGGTGTGTTCTTGTTCCGTGTTTTCGTGCGCCACTGGTCACTACATTGGATATACCTCTTTGCATGCACACCTTGGCTTGTGTCGCATCTGTGCATGAAACTTGAACCGTTCCGCTGGCAATGGCGGGAAGTGCGGTTGGCGGGATTGCAAGAGACTCCAAAAGCTGCACTCGAGCCCAATGACGTCACGCGACACCGATTGGGATGCGCGTCTGGTCTGTCGGGGAGCCGTGCAGGGTCTGTTCCTCCTCCGCGTTCTCCAATACATCCCGTCCTCCTCGACACCTGCGGTCGCAGCGTCTGTATACATTCCAGCAGCACACTGAACGCCAACGATCGCAAGCCCGATTACCCAGGACGTGGCCCACGCTGACTCGGGAGACTCGACCGATTCCACCCGTGATGTCACCGGACGCTCATGGCTTGCTTCGCAACTCTCCACTATATAAGCCGGTTCCTTCACCTCTCTGATAGCGACAGAAAGGAGTCTACTCGACACCGGACACTCGTACAGCACGCTGACATCCGCTCTCTCACTGAACTCACAACTGCGAATCGCCATGGATCCATTCAACAAGCCGAAAGGCCCTTCGCCGCACTACTCGCTTTACCAGCGTGATATGTTCAAGCGTGGGGGCGAGACGGGGATTCGTACGTGTTTATCCCGTCACCGGGGGTTTTGCGACGCTCACGTATCCGACACAGTACCGAGTTTCTCTGTTCACCCTGACGAGCTCCAGGAGTCGACCAAGAAGAAGCTCAATGACCGTGGATACTTCTATGCAAACTCCAACGCGGGCATGGGCTGGACTGACAGGGCGAACAGGTATGCCCCTTCTACACCTGTCGAGGTGTGTATATGGTACTGGCCGAACGGTCTGTAAATAGGGAGGCATTCTACCGGTGGCGCATTGTTCCGCGCACCTGCGTCGATACCAGCACTCGCGATTTGACGAGTATGTTCCCCTGTCACTATGGCTTCCTCACCGTAGGTTCAAGACCTTGTGTTTGCAGCGACGATATTTGGGCATAAGATCCCGGTCCCCATCATGTTTGCGCCCATTGGTATCAACAAACTTTACTCGCCTCTCGGGGAGCTCATCCCGGCGCGTGTCGCAGGAGAACTCGGAATGCCGGTGAGCACTTACCCAACATTCAACACTCAAGTAACCGATGTTTACGCTTGGCTCTGGGTGCTCCAGTACTGTCTGTCTACCGCGTCGTCCCAGCCCATTGAAGAAGTGGCCCGCGTCAACGATGAAGCGGCGTCCGACAAGAACGAAAGCAACATCGTGCATCAGTATGACGGTACAGTGATCGTACTACGAATGGACTCAACATATTCTTATTCTGAGACACTCATAGGACCCAATGGCGGGAACGCTAAGAGCCCTCGCTTCTTCCAGCTGTATATGCCTCACGACGATGAAGTTGTATGTATACTTCCATTACCCGTGCTCGCAGCAATATCGACAGGAACGCTTTCCACAGACGCTCTCCCTCCTCAATCGCGCGTGGAAGTCAGGCTTCGACGTCCTTATGCTTACCACCGACACGTGGCAGCTTGGTTGGCGTCCCACCGATATCAACGTTGCCAACTACACGTACGCCGTCTCTTTTCCTTCATCCAATCCATACACTGATCCGGTGCTACGTCCTACAGGTTCTACTACCCCGGCACGCCCGGCAACGAGTTGGGTGAATCCGACCCAGCCTTCATGGCCAAGAACGGCGCCGACCTCGCGAGCGACAAGGGCCGCTGGATCGACTCGAGCGTATGGCACGGCAAGCCGCACACATGGGAGAAGGTCCGCTGGCTCATCGGCGCGTGGAAGAAGATCTCGAACGGTCGGCCGTTCGTCATCAAGGGCATCCAGAGCGTCGCCGACGCGCGCCGCGCGCTCGAGATCGGTTGCGAGGGAATCGTCGTTACGAACCATGCCGGCCGCCAGGTTGACGGCGCGGTGGGCAGCTTGGAGGTCCTGCCGGAGATCGTTGAGGCCGTTGGAGACAGTGCGTGTCGTATCAGTCGTGGGGATACGCGGCTGATATATGTAGCTGTTCGCCCTTGCAGAGATGACCATCATTTTCGATTCGGGCATTCGCACGGGCTCGGATATCTTCAAGGCCATCGCCCTCGGAGCGCACGTCGTCATGATCGGTCGCCTGTTCGTGTGGGGCATGTCGCACGAAGGCGTGCACGGCTGCAGGCACGTCATCAAGAGCCTCCTCGCCGACCTCGACATCCTAATGTCCGTCGCCGGGTATCGCTCCATCACCGATGACGTCTTCAAGAACAAAGAGGCGCTGCGCTACTCCTCGAGCGGTGTGCCTCCCGGCCCTGGAGAGCATGCGAAGTTGTGAACCACTACAAGTATACTCCGCGTTGCAGCAGTGTGGTTGGAGAGGCGTAGGACATAAATGTGGATCTTGGACTTTCCTCTAGTTTTGGGATGATTTAACCACCACTCAATAGAATAGAAATCATGAAGCCCCTGGGAGGTGCAGAGAAGGTCCATCGTCATCACTGAACGTGCCCATGGGGCACAGGGGAAGGCGGGTCGTGAGCTGCGGACATCCTCCGTTCGACTGGAATGCCCTGGCGCAATGACGTGGAGGTCTAACAAAGACAATTTGAGCATGTCAGTTTTCGTAAACCCTGGCATGTGAAGCACTACACACATCAATGCCAGAACCGTTCCCTACAACCAGATCACCGCCCTCCTGTGGTTGTTGCATGACGACTATGGGCGTCGCCACAGCCGATAGGGTGTCGGATTCCGTCATGTCAACTGTGGTCGGAGTCAGCCGGAGTCCTTTCCTGCTCTCGTCCATTCCTTCCCCCACGGTGTCCACCCCTTCGCTTGCGTCCGCCGACTCCTGCGATGGCTGGAAGTTCGCTCCGGGCTCAGCCCACTGCCAGTGCGAAAGCGACTGACGGCCGGGGGGCATCGACTGGAGGCGTTCGCGAAGGTTCGCGCGCGAGTTGAGCGTGCGGAGGATCCCGAGCGCGTACAGTTTACCGGTGAGCAGGACGAAGAAGAGGTCGAGGTTGCTGCGCGCGATGACGGAGTTGCCGGAGCCTTGTGCGTTCCGGATGGAGAAGATGACGGCCGAGGTCAACATGCAGATCGATGGCAGGAGCGCGGTCTCCCAGGTGAGGAAGAGGAGGGTCTCCACGGTGCGGTCGAGGTGGGAGAGTCCGGTCTTGGCCTTCCAGAGGCAGTAGGACACTGTCGGGAGAGAGGTGAGCATATGGCTATGTGCGGAGGGGCGGGTCGATATTCACGGACGACCGTTAGTGAGAGGGCAGTGCAAAGCGACCCGTAGACCCAGAGAGGGTACGCAAACGCGCTTGCGTGTAGGGGCTAGTTAGATGCGACCATCAGGGGAGAGGTGAGCGGCACAAATGTTTGTGCTTACGTCCGGATGGCCCTCGACGCCTGCTACAATGACTGTGCCTATCTTCACTGTCTGCGAATGCAAGCATGCGTAAGGAGAACGACTGGCTGCTGAGAGTATGCTCACGAGGATGATAGCCGCGATGAACGTGGTCAAGGCGAGAATCGACAAGCAAAGAAGAACCCAGATGTTCCTGCCTGTAGCCTGACAGTTGGTGAGCTCGCGGCCCCCCTTGCTGGGGAATCATACACACCGTCCAGCATCGTCTGAGCAGGAATCCCTCGCAAAGCGTGCAGAGCAAGGCATTGCACAAAGTTTCGGTCACATGCAAAGGACTGAACCACTGGTGCTTCGTCAGGATAGTCGTAACTTTTAGGCTGCCTTGAGGACGTACCCACTGTAGCACCTCAATCGTCGCAACCCAAGCCTTGTAGCTTATGAGCATAGTCTGCAATCTGGGCAGTCAAATGTGTGAGCTCCTGTATACGCATGTAGGAAGGCGCGACACACATCGAAAGCAACAACAGCAGGAAAACATATAGGCGCAGGGTCATAGGGTCATCTTGACATCTCTCGTAGAACTTCACAGCCTGCGTTCGGTGAATGCATCAGCGCCCACCCAGACGTCATTACAGAAGCCCAACATTGTTTGCGGGGTGCGTACCTGTGTGATGATGACTCCTGTTCAACGCATGAATGCGCCTGCGCAAATGCCGGCTGCAGAGACGGTGGGTGAACATACCTTGGAACAGATACTGCATAAACGCCTGTATTAATATGGGACCAGCGATGGCAGGGTCTGGGTGTCCACTGGCATCCGCGGTCGAGCTGGCATACACGACGCCCGTGGATGGGCCCAAGACAGCCATATCTAGCACCACCAAGGACGAGAGTGAGGTGAGCGAGGAGTAAAAAGAATCCTGGTGGTTGGAGGACAAGTTCGACAGCCAAGAATGGAGGGGAGCTGTATGTGGGATGATCCGATCGAGAAAGGAGCCGTGACGAAATATAGCGCGAATGACAAGGGCATGGACGGTTGCGAGAGCCAATGGTGCGGGGAGCACAAGGAATCATATAGGGGGGACGGCTGTAGACGGAATTATAACCGCGCCAAGAATATTACGGGTGTCAGGGAAATTGAGAGCGAAAGCCTTGGGACCAACTTGTGACGTAGAGACTACAGCTACAGGATATTAACAAGAGACAAATATATGCTTATACTTCGGCGTCCTCCGCCGCCCGCTCCTCGGCGACTTTGGTCTTGAGAATCTCCCACCCGCGAGGATGAACCTGCTCGCAGTGCTCGATGAGGACCTGTTGCCAGGCGTTGATGAATGGCGTCGGGGCCTCCGTTGTATGTCCACCTTGGAAACGAGATCTGCACGAAGGAATGTGAAAATCCGCCCACACCCGACTCAACCGCGAACCGGAATCGTTCCATACTGACCTGCACATCAGGCACCATTTCTTCGTCTCGTCTGCTTCGTCCTCATCAAAGTTTGCCTCCAAACAGTCTTCCTCGAAGGTGGTCTGCTGCTCTTGCTGCACCGCTTCCTCCTCCATCACGACGTCCTGGACAGGGACAGGAACAGGCGCAGGCAGTGGCTGAGGTTGGGCAGATGGGGGGATGCCAGCCTGCTGTTCCGCAGCAACAACAGACGGTATTGCGGAGGCCGCGCAAACGGCGGTGGAGTGCTGGTAATGAGGGTGAGAGGTTGGCGGCATCTCTAGGCGAGGTATATCAGCTTCAGCCGGCGACATTTGCCCGCCCATCCCATCAAGACCTCCAGATGCAGACGCATTTATCGACCCTGAGGTCTGGCCTGAGGGTCCCGCAACCGGTGGCGTAGGGTGATCGAGCTTCCTCTTCTTCCTCACGCCATCATCCGGGTGATCATCGCCAGTGAGATCGATAATTGCACCCGCTAGAGAGCTACTTGATGAACGGTGAGGAACTGGTGGATGCATGTGAGAGTCCCCTCTGGACGAGGCGGGTCGTGACGGAGGTGCTGGCTGAGAAACGATGGGCAGCTGGCCAGTGGCAGTAGATGGTCGACTAGTCGCAGGTGTGGGCGGATTGCTACCCGCCAGGGTCAATCCAGAGAAGTTGTTGATGGGGGACGCGGATATGGGACTTTGCATAAAGCCGGGTTGTCCAGTGATGAGCAGCGCCGGAGCTGATGGTCGTCGATGTTGTGAGACGGGAGGCAGTTGAGCAGTGATATTTACGGGTGCGATTGTAGGAACAGATCCGCGATGTTGATAAAGGGATTGGGGGGGTCGGGCACCAGGTTGTATTTGTTGCTACACTGGACGAGTTGATATTCAATGTCGTAACAGATCTGGATATTGTACTTACCTTGGCCATTAGAGCATTCTGGAAATGCACCATGTTGATCGGTACTGGCTCGGAGATGCTATCAAAAACGGAGTAAGATCGAAAGTGAGAAAGCGCACCATGGACGGGAGCCATAGAAGGATGAATGGGGTGTGACGACCCTCTCTGCGTAGGCGGAGGAGCAGAGCCACCACCGGCAGGCATCCTCTCTCGCGGCGAGACCATCATAGCGTTAGGCACGAAGCGGGCAAGCTCTTGCCGCAGCACCACGACTTCGTTCAATCTGAAACAGGACGCGCCTGTGTAACAGCTTCTCCTTAGCAAGAAGAAGTGCGAAGACATACGCTGCATGTAGCCTGCCCGCAAGCTCGTCGCGCTCGGTCGCAAGTCGTCGCACACTCTCATGTAAGTCTGTGATAGTGCGCTTCTGCTGATCGTTGGGGTCTTGCAATAACTTCATGCGCTGATCTTGCTGCTGGATAAAGGTCGCGAGTGATCGGTTGTCCGCATATAGCTTGGTATTATCAGCCTGAAGCAGGTTGCACTGGTTCTGCAGTTCGATGCGTTGCTGGTACAAAGTGGCGCATTCTTTCTTCAGCTCTTGGAATTCGACAAGTAGCGTAGAGGAGTAGCCTAGTTCCTCGAGACAGGCATTCTGTGTATCAGCAAGGAGCGCGAGGAATTCTGCATCCGCCTCCTGAGCGTCCTTTAGCGGTTCTTTGGAACACGATGCCCTGGCGAAGGACGCGGTTGAATGGGTTGTGCGCGACGAAACACGAAAAGACGTACTCTTCTGGCGCGACCTGGCCCGTCGGAACCGAGCTTTCGAGGTTCATGGGTTCGGACATGCAAAGCCCGTCGGCGGCGACGGTTGGGGGGGATGTGGAGATGGTAGATGGTATGTATGCCCCAAGCGTGAGCGTCGTCGTACGCGTCGACATTCGCGTAGCTGCCGTTCAAACGCGAGAAGGGACCCCGAGTACCTCAAATCGCATGGGTGTCGCATCTAGATTTGGCAGGCGACCTGCTAAATTTGGCGTGCGACATGCTTCTAAGTTATCGGCATCCGAGGACCGAGGTACCGACATCTGTGCATCCAGTCACGATATTCCTCAGCCAATGCATGATCCACCCAGCCTGACAGATATGTACACGCGCACATGTCAGATAACGAGATATCGCTCAGCGCTGTTGTTACTACCTTGTTAGTACACCCCGCCGCTTCTACAAGCCATACAAGGAGCTCTGGGATCTAGTAAACAGCAGGAGGGACGGAAGCCTCGGTCAGAAGCCCGCCCGAATATAGCGTAAAGAGTGGATGTGCGTATTCGAGTCCGTGCAGATGATAAATGGGTGGATGGTGCGGTGTGCCGTGTCCAAAGCGTAAAATGACAGTCCGAGGCCGAAAAAAGATTCCGCGAGTCCCGTGTATCCAGATGTTCCTTCCCACCGGCCATAGGCCGGTGTTCCCACCCCCTGTCCCCGACCGAGGCAGACAGGAAGGCGGCGGTTCGCAAATCGTGCAGACATGAAGTAGTGGTCGTAACGTGCGCACGAGGCTCTATGACATGGAGACGCAAAGGTAGGGGACGGGTGCTAGGGGGGAGGATGGGAAGGGATGGGCCGTGTTAGGCGGCCCCAGTCGATGGAGCCGTCCGTATTGACCACCGTGTCGTACTCAGGCGCGGCCTGGTAGGGCGGAGGCGGCGGTCGCCAACGATATGGCTCCAAAGCACGGCTGATACGTGCCATCCGGTCCCGCTCCATCTCCTCCATCTCCCGCTCCAAACGGTGCCGGTTGAGAAGCGCACCTATCCGGTCTCGCGACGGCGTGCGCCTATACGAGTACAGACACCGCGCCAATGCGAGCACGATGAACAGCCCCGCCGCCCCAGCGAGGACTTCGAACACAATCGCGACAACCGGCTGGCCGTGCCCAGAGGACCGTGCAGGTGACGATATTGGGGTACTAGGAGGAAAGGGGTGGGGATGACTACCACTGGTGTGAGCGTGAGTCCCTGTTGAGTGAGCGGTTCGAGTGCGGGTGCGGGTGCGGGTGCGGGTGGGAGGGATGACAAGAGAGTGCGACGATGTCGAATGTTTGGAAGAGGATGGATCATCTCTGTCCGTGTCATCGGGGCTAGCGGCGGGAATGAGGGGATGGGAGGACTGCGTTGAGGACGCCTCGGGGGAGGCGGAAGCCCCTGATGAGGAATGGGTGGAAGAGGATCTGTAGGTCGAGGACAGTGTGTAGGATACGGCAGAGGACGTGACATGTTCTGCTGGGGCAGCGCACACGAGTCTGTACAGTACGCAAGGTCTCAGCACAGACCCAACAACTTCGCGGACGGGGTTCCCCGATTTCGCACTCCGGGGAACGGAACGGTATAGACTCACTGGATCCATATAACAAGAGCAAGAATGCAGTCAATCCTCCAACTTGAACGCATGTGCCTACAAGCACTGCGTCCACGCGCACAAGTATCAAGGCGGCCGGCAGGAGATCGGGCTTGGAGGGTTCGCTTGCAGCGACAGGTCTGGAGGTGGAGGGATGGCGGCGCAGAGAGGGAAATAAGTAAGAAAGACAGAGTTAGGCAAGGACAGCGTGCAGATGCAGATGGGGACGAATCCCTGGAGCAATACTCATAGCATGGAAGAAGGAGGGACGAGAAGGAGATGGCGGTTCCAGACGATGCGAACCTGCCCGTCTCCCACCAATCTCAGTCTCCCACCCAAAATACGCGTCGGCAAGGAGCGCCAGCAAGATTCCCGAGCCGGTCACGCGCGTCACCTAGCTGCAGTGGCTGTGCTCCTCCTCAACCCCTTCCACCTCCTCCCGCATCGCACCAGATTGCACCTCTCCTCGACTGGATCCCCACCAAAGAGCGATTCGATGTCACACGATCCGGTCTCCCGACCCAACTCCAATCATACCCATCTCACGCCGGAGATCATGCCCCAACGCCAACGTGCGCGTTTCTGTCCAGTGTCCGATGGCACGGACCGTCTCGATTTGATGAACAGCCTTGCAGGCTGCGGCGGTTCTTACTTAAGTCGTTCTATCGACTGGGCAAATCATTCCAGCCCGTATCAGTATCCATCAACCCCGTACTAGTACCGTTCAAAGGTACGGACCAGTTTGCCAAGTAAGTACTTGAACGTTGTCATCAGCACGATCTGATTCAAGTCGTTACTTAAGTTCTTCCGCACGTCATGTTGAATGCCGCGCACTTAGAAATCTCAAACACGGTTGCGGCGCATGAAGATAATGTCTAACATGATCATTCCCCTAGCCCTCCTTCCTTCCTCATGCCTTCGATGCTATACCGATCAGTCTCTCTGCCAGTCGACCCGGAAGTTCAAATCGGCCCGTGTTCTTCACGAGGTTCGTGACGGTTTCAAGTAGGTAGCAGCCAGCTGGACAGCGGACCCTGGCAGTTATCGATGCCAGAGTCTCCACTAGTAAGTAGTAGCACCGCGACCCCTTGAAGGCCATGGCTAGTAATACGGATGTCTTGTCCTCCGGAGTATTTGGCCTTGCGTTATTGAGCTAGATTCAAGCACGGGATGGGGATTCCCGCTTGCAATGGCCATATTGCTATATGATAATGCAACACGTGTTGGGACACCCAATAAGTTCAATGGGGCAAGTTGGCGTGGTTATTTTCTAACTGTATTGGTGAGAAGCATCGCTAGAGGTCCCTAGTGGTTCTTGTTGTTGTTCACTATCAGGCTACATGCTGTGGTTAGTTTTACACATTACATTACTCACGAAATGCAGGGCACTGAGCTGAACATATTCGGAGAAGATACCAGGTCACCGTTCCAGTCGGTCAAGAAAGTCGCCACGCAACTTTCATAGCCAGTGTGCGTCCGCACCATACTATGTGCCTGCATTTACGTTTGGTCGCCTGCCTGATGGGCACATCTGGCCCAGTGGCCCCATCCGCAATGTCAGTAGGACTGGTAAAAAGACCGGACTGGACTGTTATAGGACTGGGATGGTGTGATGGTGCTGGCAATGCTGAACGTAACCCAAAGTGACAGTGTCACGATCCGGATCCTTAGCGAGCTTCTGAAGAGTCCCCGCGTCGGTTTTGAATTGCACGAGACGTCGTGGGAGACAGTACTTACTTACAGTACTGGCTGGGGAAAGGGCAACAGCGATGATCGATCTGAGAAGGACACGTCCGACGGCGCCATGATGTCATGTTTTGAGCACGCGACGAAGTCTGATTTTAGGTACCGACTCGGACGGGCGAGCCGACAGGTGTGGTCCCATGGAGTCAGCATGAAGCAAAGCATGTAAGTTATGTACATATGCATATTGCAATTGACTGTGGTTTCATGCTGACCGCTATAGCGCTAGCGCTACACAGGCGCCGCCGTATGGCAATGGCGGACTGCCGATGCCCTCCGTAAGCCACACCGTGATGATTGCGACATGGTGATGACCAGGGGCAGTTGCTTAGCTATGCACATGTACTATGATGGTCGGGATCAGACGCCAGCGCAGCAACGCTTTCCTTCTTACTGTTCGCTCAAGACACACAGAGATGAAAACAGTGTCGATACAGCGGCTGTAGGGAATGTTCAAGGAATGTTCATGCTGGGTGGCGGCGTTTGCGAGTGCAGTGGCGGTCCGGGAGGATATCGTGGCGTATCCCGTGATTACGTGAGTGGATCGGGAAGGTCGAGAAGAATTCCGGCCGATGTGCCTTGCAAGAGGGCATCAATTTCAACGAGGATCTGTGTTTCCTGCGCTTGCTCTTGCCATACCCTCCGTGACCTCGGCCGATACTTATAAGTACCAGGCCACTCTCCCGTCTCTCTTCTCTCACCGCCCTTCCCACTCGCACCTCCAACTAGCCTAACCTCTGCGCCGAAGAGCTTCCAGCCCTAGCTCTGCCTACCTCCGGGTGTACTCCCCCTTCTGCTTCTCGCTCGGGAACGAAATGGCGTGCCACGACGATCATCGAGGCATCGAAGACTCGCTCGCGGATCTCGAGTTGCTCGATATGCTCACCGCGCCGGTGGTACCCAGCTCTGACGAACTGAGGAAGAAGGGGGCCTACAAGCGCAGAGACTCCGACCTCGATCCCTTGCTCCTCGCCGCTGCGGCCTCTTATGGCCACGTCACCCGGAACCACTATGCCCACGACTTCTTTCCTGCCGTCGGAGACCCACGCGCAGAAGGCGCGTACGATTGGACGAAATGGCAGCCCAAGAGTCTCTCAGCGCGACCGGAGCGCAAGGTCCGCCTCAAGTACGAGAGCAGGCAGGCACCCCGCTCCCATAGGTTGAAGCAACTGGGTTTAAAGGAGAAGGAAAACGACTCGGTGAGGACCGCTTCCACCCCTTTGCGCCGCGCGGACAACCTCCCGTTACCCACTCCGAAATCCGCCGCCCCCGAACCCCATTCGTCCTCAGCTTCCCATGCCGCGAGCACACAGCCTCCCCCGGGTCCCCAGCTCGAGGTGACGTGTATGGCTCGTACGCGCGTCCCTACCCCGCATGGCCCTGTCTTCCTGCATCTATATCACAACAACCGAGACAACAAGGAGCACCTCGCGATCGTCGTAGACCCTGCGCAACTGCACGAAGATACTCCACCGCTCGCACCCTACATTCGTAGTCGGACACTGGACGCTGCCTGGTCAGACTCGGAGACCGAGATGGATCGCATCACTCGCGGGGCGTACGTCGGACGCCTCTCCAAGGACTCACAAAAGCCGTCGCGGCCACCAGTAGAATGCATGGATACATCCACCCTAGACATCATACCACCACCACTCATCCGGATTCACTCCGAGTGCTTCACCGGTGAAACCATAGGTAGCATGCGTTGCGACTGTGGTGAACAACTCGACGAGGCCATACGTCAAATCGCCCTCCCCGTCACCATCACCGACCCCTCCGATCGCGCATGCGCCATGACCATCCCGGGACGCGGTGCCGTGATTTACATGCGTCAGGAAGGTCGCGGCATCGGCCTTCTCTCCAAAATACGGGCATACAACCTACAGGACCTCGGGCATGACACCGTCACCGCGAACCTCATGCTCGGCCACGGGGCGGACGAGCGTGGGTACGAGGTTGCGAGTGCCATCCTGCGCGACCTCGGTTTGGGCGCGGATGGACTAGAGGGCGTCCGGCTGTTGACAAACAACCCTGACAAAATGCACGCGCTGGAGAAGGAGGGCATCCGGATCGCCGAGCGGGTGCCGATGGTGCCGCGGTCGTGGCAGCGCCGGCAACAGCACAAGCTCGGGCATGACTTCGCAGACGGGCGTAGTCAAGAGGACGAGAAGATGAAAGGCGCGACGATGATCGGAGGAGGGGAGGTGTACGGGGAGGACTTGGACAAGTATCTGCGAACGAAGGTCTTGCGTATGGGCCACATGCTTCCTCTACTCTTGGACGCCTCAGATTAATGTTTGCGGGGTTGTAGTTTATCTGTCGTGTATTAGAATGGGAACGTAGGGCCGGCTGGTTGTTGTAATACCATGCATGATTTATCCATGGACGAACAATCCAAGAATGTGGTGTGTAGTGCAAGTGTTGTGAGATGGAGTCCGGCACGTTCTCGGCGCCTTCGCACATCGGCGCTTTGCGGTCCCTTGCTTCCACACACACGGCGCAAACATACGGCTCTCCCTCGACAACACCCTCCACGATGTCTATGTTCGACCCTCTTTCTGTTCCCAACTTTCCTCAAGACGAACCGCCGTGGCCAACGACGCCGCATAGCCCGAATGATCCCATACCCAATCTCCCGCGACCCTCACCACATCACCAAGAGTCGCGCGGCCCTCCCGCAGGCTTGTACGGGAGAGAGCCACAAATCTACGGCCAACCCGAACCGGGTCTCATCTCGCCTCGCATTAATACATCCTCCAATGGTCAGCCGTTCGAGAAGAGAGAGCCGTATCTACGAGTGCGAATCACGTCCCTCGACCGCAACAGGCGGGACGTCCTCATTAAACTCGATGCACAGGTGCGCATTTGGGCTTTCGTGTCTTAAACATTACATATCCCCGTATCTCGCACGTCCGTCCGGGCACCCATATCTAACTGACGTCACATATGTCCGCTGCAGACGAACCTCTCGAACTTCACCGGCACGACCTACCGCAACGTCTCGCGCTCCTATCTCGAGTTCCAGCAGTTCTACGAGGCCGTCATCCAGAACAACCCGCAGACGATCGTGCCCGCCCTCCCGCTCGCGCGCACCTCGGCGCCGACGGACGAGGAGGACGACCGGCTCGTGAAGATCATGCTCCAGCGCTGGCTCACGCGCGTCTGCGAGGACCCGATCCTCATCCATGAGGAGGAGCTCCGGTCGTTCATCGAGAGCGACTTTGGGTACCAGCCGACGCCCAACACGCGTAAGAAGGCGTCGAGTGGGTTCAGCCTGATCCGCCGGGGCGTACCGGATGAGGACGAGGAGCTGCAGAGGGCGCGGTTCGAGCTGACGAAGATGGAGGGACAGTTCTTCGACGCCGCGAAGGCTATCGATAAACTGGCGCGGGCTCGGAAATGTACGTGTGGCGGTGTATGCGATGGAGGAGACGGACTGATAGTCGTGTGCTCCAGCTATCGCGGTCGTCAAAGCGGAGATGGGCAACAAGCTGCTCAACGTCTCGACGACGGAGGCGCACCCCCCGCTGGGGAATGCTATGGCGAAGATTGCGCGTGTCTATCACAGCCTTGCGGATTTGGACCAAGCGCAGGGTATTAGTGAATGCGTCATCGTAGGGGACTCATTGGGCTACCAAGGACTCAACGCGCGGTCGGCGAAGGAGACTTTGCAGCAGAGGACCGGTGTTTTAGAAGAATACCAAGCAGCTGTGAAGGCCACGATTTCCAAACGGCGAAACATGGAGCGATTGAAGGCAAGCAACAACATCAACCCTCAAAGGGTCGATGAGGCGCTTGAAGAGATGGAGGAGGTGCGTGCAGGTCGGGGTCGCATTGAATGTGCATATCTAACTCGCGACATATCTTAGGCCAACAAATATGAGCAAATCCTTGCTCGCCGAGCAGAGGGTATATCTCAGAACCTCCATCGCGCGCTGGATAGACACAAGCGGCTGGTTGCTGAGGATGTCACGGCAGCGCTGGTGGAACATGTGCGATCGACTATCATGTACGAACGACAGCACCTACGGGAACTCGAGGCACTCCGGACGGACGTGGCGAACGCAGATAAGAAGCACGCGCCGCTGAAACCTGTCAGCGCGCCTCGGCCAACCTACATTCCTCCGTTGGAGGATTTCTCCAAAGCTCCTATCCCACGCCCAGCGTCCGGCCCTCCATCGAACTCACCACGCCCTACCTCACATCATGTTCCCCCGCCACTGAGCGCCACATCATCCATGAACAACCCGCCTTTCGGCGGCCCTCCCATCGCCGTCAACGTAGCTTCGAATGGATCATCACAAGGCCCTCTTTCATCCGGTGTCGTCTCGTCGCCAGTACGTGGCCCGCTTTCGCCTCAGTCGCCTGGGGCAGGTCCTTCCTCCTCTCCTGCACCTTCACAACCATCCTTTGCGCCTTCAATGAATGGTCCGCCTCTTGGTGGGCGCTTCGTCGACGGCACAAAGTCGATGTTCGTTAAGCCGCCTACCTCACCCCTCGCTGCATCCGCGAGTACGCCCACCAAGCCCTTATCTGCAGGTCTGCCCCCAGGGTCTACATCCGCAGCGGCCCAATCCGGCCTCCAGACACCAATCTCGCCCCTTCACAGATTCATGTCAGGACCGCCTTCGTCCGTTTCATCTTCAACCACTCGTCCTTTCACAGACGGAGGCGATCCGCTGTCGGCGTCGATGTTCGTCACGCCCAGCCGTCTTGCGGTGAACGGCCGCTCAAGCTCCGTGTCGGCGGCCAACGAGGAGTTGGACCCGCTCGGGATGGCCAAACCCGCCTACATGTCGGCCTCGGTGCGCGTGCAGCCCACGCGTCCGCGGTTGGATGCGAGGGAGGCTGCTAGCAAACTCGCCAACATGTTCTAGGGTGGGTATCCTTGAGCCCCACAACCCAGACGTGCAACTCAGTCGCAGTTTTACATGGATTTATTTACAGTACCAAGCGGATCACGGTTTGATACCTACTGATTCTGTCCGCTGTAGTTTATACATGTTGGTGATGTTACATGGTAAATTATCACGACTGGACAATAAACAGTGGCTTTGTTTCTTCCCGGCGCGTGGCATTCACGAGGTGGAATCGCTCCTGGCGGCCGTAGACGAACTGCCACTTCTCCGACGTTGCATTCCAGAAGGCGTTCTCTTCGACCCGGAAGCGGAGCGTCTCGTTGCGCTCCTCTACGAAGTGATAGGCGTAGAGCTCGATGCTGTAATACGTGTTAGGCAGGATAGGCAGTTCACCGAGTACTGGGACGAAGTCAGGCTGGTTTGTGAACCCTAGACAGGGTGGTCAGCAAAGGGAACGGACAACCACGCTGACAATGCCTACCCATGACGGCTCCAGGCGCATGGCCCCAGTCTCCGATAGGGTGCGAATAGATTTGGCCCTGGATTCCTTCTGCCGTCATCTGCTCTAGACACTCCTTCAGGACCTGGTTCCCCGTCTTCCCCGCCTTCATATTTTCCAATACAATGTTCTGCATCCGGTTCGCCTTCTGCATGCCGACCTTGAGCCCAGGAAGCGCGTCGGTCTCGTTCTGGGACGTCCGGAGGACGTATGCCATGTGCTGCACGTCCGTGTTCAGACCCATCGCGGTGATACCGAAGTCGACGTGGAGGAGGTCGCCCTCCTGGATGACGTCCTTCGTGCCTGCCCAGCCGGGAAAGGACTCGGGGGTGATCACGGAGACGCGGGGGTGATTCCAGGTGGTCACGTTCAGGAGGAGCATCTTCTCGCGGTACCACCACTCGACGTCCTGGGATATCAATTGATGATTCAGCGCAAGTCCTGTCGTGACTGCCGGGGAATGTAATTTTGTTACCTCGGTTGTCGTGACCCCAGGGGAGATCACCTTCTCGCTGAACGCTTCCTCGACGAGGGCCCATGTGATCTCTTGCAAGTCCCGGTAGTACGGCAGCTGCCCGGGCACCCTGGTCGCGATGTACTCGACGGCGAGCATGGGCTCGTTCACCTCGCGGAGGTCCAACCACCGCTCCCCGAGCTCTTCCGCCAGGGCTTCATATTCGCCGACGTGGAGGCCGCCACCGAACGCGATCTCCTTGTCCGTGTTGAGCGCAATCCGGTGGGCCCTGTAGGTCTTGAAGATGCCGAGGAGCTCCGCCCAGACGTCTCCCGTGTTGTCCACCCACCGCAGCGGATTGGGCTGTCCGGTGAGGGAGGACGTGTTCGTGTGGAAAAGCAGCACGGTGCGACGGTGCGGGGCGTACTCGGTCGCTCCTTTGACGGACCACCAGAGCGTGTCCTCGGCATATTCGCGCTGGCTGATCTAGGGTGCGATCATCAGCACGACCGTATATGTAGGTGTGTGATGCCCACTGGATGTGTGAAGAGACTCACGAGCCACGCGTCGATGTTGTACTTGTTCAGAAGCGAAGGGATGTTCTCTAGACGCTCGTCTCGCCAGTTGTCGACGATCGCCGCTTGGTCGCGGAGTGAGGGCAGCCGCACATAGTGCGGGGGAGCGGACGGATGTAGCTGAGCATATGCAACGCTCAGGAATACCGTTACTATCTGGAGGAATACGAAAACCCGCAACATGGTCGTTAACGTTCAGCAGTAAGTAACGACGTCGATATGTCATGAAGCGGACCTCGCTAAAGGAGGAACCGCGCGGGAATTGAATCGCCTAAGCCTGGAAGGTTAGACGGCCCCAGGCGCTCAAGATACCTCATACTTTTCAACGATATGCATCACGCACAGCAGCGACCGCGATTGCACTCATTGGAATCTAAGTATGCGCGATAGTTCATGATACATTGATATACATATTGACTTGGGTTTACTTCTTCGCCGTCGATGCTTACAACAAGCCTTTCAGAATCTCCACAATTTTGTTACCCAGCTCCTTCGTCGAGACGCTTCCGCCCAGATCAGCAGTCCTGAGCTCGAAACCTCCGCTTATCTTCGTATCGAGGGTCTTTCGGACCGCGCTCTCGATGGCTTGTGCGTACTTCTCGAGACCAAGGGAGTAGCGGAGGAGCATGGCAGCACTGAGAATGGTGCCGATCGGGTTGGCGATGCCTTTGCCTGCAATGTCTGGGGCTGAACCGTGGATGGGTTCGTAAAGACCGGATGTCGGCTTGAAGTCCAACGAAGCAGCATCTGCGACAGAGGGTGCGCCGGCGAGAGAAGCCGAGGGGAGAAGGCCGAGGGATCCAGGAATAACGCTGGACTCGTCCGATAGACTAAAAGTAGTAGCATATCGGTCAGCGGAAGAAGAAAGGCCATTGAGATTGGGTGGGACTCACATATCGCCGAAGAGGTTCTCGGTCAGAATGACCCCGTTGAGCTTTTTCGGGCTCGCAACGATAAACATAGAGGCCGAGTCCACGAAGTGGTGGTCGAGCGCGAGCTGCGGGTATTCCGCCTGCAGCGTCTCGGTGACGACCTTCCGCCACAGGCGGGAGCTCGCGAGCACGTTCGCTTTGTCGATAGAGTGAATCGGGAGGGGAGGGTTCGCCTGGAGGGCTATCTGTGCCGCGACGCGGGTGATACGCTGCACCTCTGGGACGCTGTACACCATCGTGTCCCAGGCAGTGTCTGCATCTGCTCCCGCACCAAGCTCCTGCCGTTCACCGAAATAGACGCCGCCGATGAGTTCGCGCACAACGATGATGTTAACGCCTTCGGCGACAGAAGGCTTTAGAGGAGAATTGGCAAGCAGAGAGTCGGATGCGAAGTTCGCGGGGCGAATGTTGGCATAGAGCCCAAGGGCTTTGCGAAGCGCGAGGAGACCTTGTTCAGGGCGGATTTTGCTGTTTACTCCCCATTTTGGGCCACCAATCGAGCCTGCGATTAAGCGGGATGAGGGCATATCGGGCGAAAAGCGAACGCATGATACGTACCCATAAGAATCGCGTCTGCCTCCTGGCATGCCTTGAGCGTCGACGCGGGCAAGGGCTCGCCAGTAGAGTCGATCGCGCACCCTCCGAATTCGTGCGATTCGAGCTTAATCTCCACATCTTGTGATGCTGCCGATATCAGCTCGAGGACGCGAGCGGCTTCAGCAACAACCTCAGGGCCTTTGGGGACTCTGTGAGGTGCATTGGAGAACGCGATGAGGACGAGGCGCACCGATTCCGTCTCCGGGGAGAACTACGACGCGGAAGCTGGTCATTCCGTTGAGTAATCTGGGGAATTACGAGATCGCAAGCTCTGACTTACGACTTCTTGGTCATGGTGGGGGGTCGCTAAGAGCTGTGTAGGATGGCGGTAGCCTCAAGAGTGCCCTGCCAGTCGTGTATGAATGACTCGAGGATTGAATAGTCCGTCGGCCGTCCGACGCGAACCTGCTTTCACGCGCCCCGTCGGAATCAATGGCAATGCTGATTATGACGCACTGATCGCCATCTTATGATCAGCCGATCTGGATCTATATGGAGGACTTCCTGAACCCATGAGTATTTTCGTCACCTTCTCCCTCTGCCATCTGGATCTCCATGGCATCTCCAGCCTCGTCGACGGCTCCTAGCGGTCGAAAACCTGCGTGCAAACATCTTGTGCTCGATGCCGGACCACTTCTGTCCCTTTCCCCATTACGTGGGCTTGCGGAGACATTCTACACCGTTCCCCAGGTCCTAGATGAATTGAAGGACAAGAATGCCCGCGAGCACTTCGAACGCCTTGGGTTGTCTGCTGGGGTCAGCATCGCGGTCAAGGCTCCCATGACAACTTCAGTGGCGCACGGTGAGTGTGCTCAAAGTGCATGAGTCTGAGATGCTCAAGTGCGATTGTAGTCATCCAGTGGGCTAAGAAGACTGGAGACTACTCTGTGCTTTCGCATGCTGACCTTTGTGTGCTCGCTTTGACATACGAGCTCGATCAAGAGGAGAAGCACGCCGCAGAAGAGTCTAGACAACACGGAGCACCTGGCGACGAGGGACTCCCAGAAGAGTCCAAGGGATCTACGGAGCCCGAGTCTACTGAGGCGAAGGTGGAAGAGGCTGCCGAAGGCTATGAGGAAGCAGGTGCGGAGGTCCCAGACATCGAGGAGTCCTTGATGTCGGACGCGGAAGAACCTCCACCATCTGCGACCGAAGACGAGGATGAGCACGAGGATACTGCCCAAGACCTCGAGCCGCTCGTTGTAGAGCTACAGCTCGTACAAGACGGAAATATACCAGCCCAACCCTCTACTTCTTCCCTTGTCCCCGAACCATCACATCCTCCGCCTACAGAGTCCACGCCTCCAGAGTCGACGGCTCCCACGGCTGAGGACGCACCGCTGTACGACGATCCGTCCGACGAAGATGATGGCGAGGGGGAATGGATCACACCCTCCAACGTCGCACTGCACAAGTCTCGCGCACTCGACCTCCTACCATCCGAGGGACCCGCACGGAAAGGAAAGCAAAAACAGGGGACGATTCCTGTCGGCTGCATGACCGCCGATTTCGCGATGCAAAACGTACTACTGCAGATGGGCCTCGGTCTCGTCGGCGTCGAGGGCAAGCGGATAGAGCGTGTTAAGAGCTGGGTTCTGAGGTGTCACGCCTGCTTCAAGTACGTCGCCCGATCGCCCATATATCAGATCGCCCCGAACTTCCACTCATCGTCTGCCCTCACAGGATATGCAAAGACGCATCGCGCAAGTTCTGCCCTTCGTGCGGAAACCCCACCCTTCTCCGAGCATCCGTCACCATCTCATCGCCCAACGCGGGTCCCAACACTCCCGCGATGCAAGTGCACCTCAAAAAGAACTTCCAGTTCAAGACGCGCGGTACGATCTATTCGATCCCTGCGCCCAAGCCTGGCACTGCGAAGACCGGCCCCGGAGAAGGGCTGATATTGCGCGAGGACCAGGCGGGGTGGCAGCGCGCGAAGAAGCAGGCAGATGGGAAGCGAGAGAGGGAGGAGAAGCGGATGCTGAACAGCGCAAGCAGGAGCGCGGAGATGGGGCAGGGCGGGACGGTGATGGGGAGCTGGATGGACCCCGATTGGGTCCCGGAGATTGTGAGTGTCGGCGCGGGCGGGAAGGGGAGGAGTACGAGGACGAGGGGATTCGATGGAGATATGCCTATAATTGGGTACGGGAGGAAGAATCCGAACGAGAGGAAGAGGACGAAGTGAGAAAAGACCGTGCGTGACTGACACATTTGGGTAGACTAAGGTCTCATCTTGAGAAGTAGTGCAGGAAACAGTTATAATACATTGTTGTTGTATGACGTGCCTTCATAAAATCATTTCTACTGGGTGCCCAAGCTGCGGTTCATGAACCTCCTCTTCTGGAAAGACATCCACCACTTGCTGGGCTTGCCCGTGCCATCTGCGTACAGCTTCTCCACGAGTCGTAATGCGAGTTCTTGCCGAGCTTGGGTGAGGTAACCACGGAGGTATTCTGCGACGAGGGGAACGGTATATAGCATGGATATCATGAGTGAAGAGAGGTTACACTCACCGGCATCCGAACGACTCTCTGGTGGTGCGTAGTGCGCGTTGAGGGCGAAGTTGGCGTCTCCAGGGATAGGGAAGGTGTCCACCGAGAGGGTGTTCAGCAGCTTCGTCGCCTCGATTTGGTTAGGGACCGTCTTTGCGGTACCAATCTTGGCAAGGCAATCGGAGACGAAGAGGATGAGGACAATGAGGAGACGGTCGGCGGGGCCTTTGATCTCGAAGTTGCGGAAGAGGGAGTTGGCTCGGAAGAGGTCGAGAGTCTCGTCGATGATGTCCGCGTCTGAAGGATCCGCTGGAAAACAAAACAGAGGCAAAAATTAAACTGGCTGTGGGACGTGTTGAGGTTGACCACACACCGATGGGGGACGGCCCACGATACTTGGACTTGATTGGGAGAACGGAGAGGTTCCCGACCTGGCGAACGTCGGGAACCTCGTTCAATGACGAGTGGTATGCCTGCATTCATTGTAAGTATTGGGTTTGCCGTGCCAGCAATGGAGTACTCACGGGCATGGTGAAGACGTTGAATATGGGGCGGACCAAGGCGCAGCGAATGGAATCCGGTCGGCAAGCGCCGTTCTTGGCGTCTGATGGCCTTAAAGGGGGAGCGCGTGGCCGGATCGAGCTTGGGGAACGATGTCATAGCGGCCCGCCACTGAAGTTGAACCTTTGAAGACGCCCTCCTCTTGACGTTACCAACTTTCCACCAGGATCCAATACAGCAATGCCTGCTGGGCAAGCTGACGGCGAGGACCAGAGGTCCTCAGCTCAGCCATGCATTGAGACCATTGATCTATCCCCGGACACGATCACCAGTACGTCTCCTGTAACGAGTAATAGTCCCCATCCTTGACCACATACTCGTGTAGGTCTCGTGCGGCGCATAAGGATTCTTACCCTGAAGCTCCTGCCTGTTGAAGTTCCGCTGGACACTATCAGCGACCCCACAAGTCGGATCATCACACCGCACGTCATAGATGCCTATATTGCCGCTGCCGGAGACTTTACGGACGCTGTGAGTGGTGTCTTTCTTCTGTACGGGGGTACAACAATGAACACATGGCATTTCGTTTTCAAAGCTGCCGTATTGCCTGCTCAGGGCGCGCAAGGAATTTATCTTCGACGCGAACCATAATTCTGCCGACTACGGGGAAAATGAATGCAGAGGTAATGTCGCCGCACCTGCTGAAGCCGCGCAATGCTTGACCTCCTTTCAGCCACGGCTTGTGAGGTTCTCGCTCGCCGAGTGGTCCACTGCGCTCCGCCCGAGAAGATCTCGACTATAATGTGCAATCGCTATCGACACAAAGAACTTGACGGAGACATCAGTGGCAGAACGAGTGCGTTGGAAGCCGCCATTGACTCCCATTGGTATATAACCCCATTGGTGAAATTTGTCGCGATAACATGCTAACTTCACGTCGCAGTACTATATTCTTATCGTCGAGCGAAGCGCAGGACGGTAAAGAGTACACCTGATGTGACGTCGTGCCTATATGCTCATGTCTATTATTACTATTAGTGGTGCAGGACCTCTGGCACGGCAGAACGGTCCAGCTATACGCCGAGAACGGGGACGTCACTTGTATGCATCATATCCTGGCCGTTCGCATGCCATTTGCTGACATCAGCGTACTAGTTGTTCCCAAGTCCGAGCTCGATTACGGTGGTTTCTGGAGCCGCCTCGATCCCATGCGTCTGGGAGTCCCCGTGTATCAGAATATGTTCGGCATCGTAGTATGGTTTCTCTTCCTCTTCGCCTACTCCCAAGCCGGTGAGTCCAGTCCTTGTCACTCTCGTTTGGGGGGCTCATAGGTAGCTGTGCAGTCCGCGAACCCCTGGATAAGCTGGATCCCAACCACCGTGATCTAGATATCTGGGAGATCATCATGTATATCTTGGCTCTAGCGTTCTCCTTCCAAGGCGAGTGATTTGCGGTGCACTCGCATGTCCTCTTGCAATTGACCTATTTCGCTTCGGATAGATGTTCACAAGGTAATGCTTGAAAGAATGATTTACTACACGCGGTCCGCTGACTGAATGTTGTGGCTATAGATCTACAAACTGATTACCCTAGTCTCATGGCGTGCGCTGGGATTTTGGAACATCATCTCATTTGCAGCGGACTGTCTGTTGACCGTGGCTTTCGCTCTCCGTGTCGCTGGAATAGCTGCTATTAACGACCAAGCTCAAAGCGACGCCTTGCGCTACCGAAGCTTCCAGTGCCTCAGTTTTGCTGCACCGCTACTTTGGATGAGTAAGTCAGACCACTGGCGTGGATTCATGGATGTGACGCTGACATGCACACAGAACTCATCCCAATATTCGACGGTTACAAGTAAGTTGCCTTGGTGGTGCCACAAGGACTGAAAGGCTCAGGGATACCGCATAGGTTCATAGGGACCATGCAAATCTGTGTCGCGAGGATGCTGAAGGAGTCCGGTTTCTTCTTTTGCGTATGTCCTCGAAGTTTCGTCATTGCAATCTCGGTGTTCATAATGGTCCTTCTACAGCTCCTCGCATTGCTTGGCATTGGCTTCCTGCAGGGACTATATGCCCTCGACGCCGCTGATGGCAACACCGATCACCCCACTGAAGTGCGTCTATGCCCCGCATACTAGAAGTCCTCAATACTGAATGTGAGTATGGTAGATCTTGCATGGCCTGATACAAGCGTTGTTACAGTGAGTCTTCCCGATTGTGGACCTCTAAGTTTACAATTGACGACAACTGGCCCAAGGTCACCAAACTATGACATGTTTATGGGCACGTCGTAAGTAATGGAGTAGATAATTGTCGTCTGGTCGTCTTACAATTCACAATTCACTCAGGCCGGCGGGGCTTATTCTCTATTACTTGTGAGTTGGCCAGTTTGCGTGCCAATTTGCCTCCTGTCTCAGCTAACTGGGTGGATTAGGTGGAACGTCGCGACCGCCATCATCCTGCTCAACGTCCTTATCTCTCTGTTCGCGTCAGCATATGAGGACGTGAGTCGCATGCTTTCGAGTGCGACGACGATGACTCTATGCTCACGACAAATCTACTCTTTCAGGTCGTCAACGATGCAGCTGCTGAGTACCTCACGTACTTTGCGGGCAAGGTTGTCGGCATGATCAGAGCGCCGGATGAGTTCATCTATCCACCGCCTTTCAACCTTCTCGAAACCTTCTTCGTAGCGCCTCTCGAGTAAGCCTCGCGACGATGAAACAGAGTTCATGCGCTAAAGCAGCTCTCTAGGTACTTCATGAGCGATAAGAGTTACACGAAGGTACGTTAGAGTGGACTCGGATGTGAACAATCTGAGTGAAGTCCCTGCAGATTAACCGCTATGTGATGGGCGGGGTGTTCTTCATTCCCTTGTGCGCCATCGCGTTGTTCGAATCGCAACTCGACCCCTCGACGCACAGGTGGGTGAAGGACTGGTTCAGCTCGCCCGACGAGGGTGGGGAGGACGCCCCCCACTTCCAAGACCCGGAGGTGACTGGAGAAGACGCCGAGCGTGGGCTTAGGATCTCCAAGGTACCGTTCAGTGAGCTCATTAAGCAATTCCCGGATGCAACGCGTGTAAGTTCGTCATCCGCTCATATGTGCGTCGATACATTGACGATGTTGACCACAGTCGAGCGAAACGGTGATGCTCAAGGAATTTAAGGAGCTCCGCAGCGAGCTTGCGGAGCTCAGGGAGCTGATCAAGGAGCTGGTTGCTGAAAAGAGCAAGGTGGAGTAACCGGTTGTGGACACAAGGAGACTCGGAATATACGGAGGTTGGGAAATCTGTGCGGGCCAACGGCTTGGATATTGCCTTTGTTATCGTCATGTTCTGCTTTGTTGGGTGTAGCTACGATGTATTTTACAACCTATCGGTGTTCGTTAATTTAAATGTGGTCTACATTGTCTGGTCCATGTCGTCGGCTGCTGGTTCTCGTACGCGTGTAAGCTGGGTAAGGACGCCCATGCCGCGGATAAAGAACGGCCGAATCTCGTTGATCTCCATCGCACAAAGGTTGTGTAGCTTAGCCACGCCATCAGTAAGGTGCGAACCCAGTTTCAGCGAACTGTTGACCTACCAACAGTTCGTTGTGGTCGAGCTTGGGGAGACCTTCGCGACTCTTTGCTTGTCGAGCTTCTCGGATGTCCTTCAGCAGCGTGCGGATCCTTTCAGGATTTTGTAGGTCGTCAGATGCACTAGAGAGGAACGATATGCGTGATGGATGCGAACTTATAAGGGGCGTCGGGGTTGGTGCTTACACGTCTAACAAAATCTTTGCGATCTCTGCGAAGCGAAAGGGCATCTCGCTGAAGTCTGGGGATGTCGTTTCTTGTGCCAATTTTTCCTGGAGAAAATCTGTTTACAGCAAAGCTCAAAGGTAAGCAATTGTTTTAGATCGAACGTTGACGATATGGTTATGGTGGCGTACCGACGTCGAGCCATGTTGGAGGGACAATGTGGCACTTTTTCTTGAGCTTCAGATTGGATGCCATCCAAAGTGGAACTTTGCATTTCGTTGGTGGTCGGAGAGGTCCATATGCTCCCTAAGTCACACATGATGTTATATTGAGGACCAGAGGAGGTGTGGCACAGATTGAGCATACAGAGATGAAAGCAGTTCGTTCCATGGACACGAGAGGGACGATCTCGACGAGCTGTTCCGACGCGACAAGCTCGAGCTCGGGAGGGGAGATTGATGTCCTTAGCGAGGGTGGAAGGGCCATTGTGTGGATATCTAAGTGTTAAAGATGATTTGGCGACGTTGAGGACGGGGAGTAATAAGTATGCAAACCTGGAAGTGTGTGGCTGAGGACAAGCTGCTTGAATGTGCTGGGATGGGTGGGCGGCTGTCACGATCACGATCACGTGGGATGATGCGTGTGCCACGGTTTGGTTGAGATCTGAGATCGCTTCAGTCCCGGGCCTCTCCCCACGAGTCCAACCCAGGCCTTAACCTTCAACAGACACACCATTCGCTGTAGCCTTTCGTCTCCCCTCGTTCTGCCCGAGTACCTCTGCTACCACACGCAGCCGCCATTATTTCCCTGCAGGACTGGACTCTGTGGGCAGGTGTCTGCCTCTGCCTGTTCACTCTGTACGACATGCTGGGCTCCAGGACTAAGCATGTCTTCGCTTACGGCCGTCGCGGACACCGTGTGGTCAATGCCTACGACGACTATGATCGCACATCCACACACTCTGACTCATCCACCACCAAACGCGAGAACGAGGTCCTCCGCCCACATCTATCGGAGAACGGGACGAAGGAGTCTCCGATATCCATCAAGTCTTGTTCTTCCTTCCAGGATGGTCCCCTCGTTCCAACCAAGAAACCCAAGAGGTCCCCTAAAGTAGTCAAGGTCGGCGCCACTTCTGCCAAACCCAAGCCAGTCTCGCGGTATCCTCTTGGTTCTATTGCTCCGAACGCTCCAACGTCCCCGGCGATACCCCCAGCGGTTCGAGCCAAGCGTCGACAGACAGTCGCAAAGGCATCCCCTTTGATTCCACAATCCCCTATAGTCAATGTCGACATCGTCGTTCTCGATGCCCAGGGCCGACGCGTTAGCCAAGAACATCGTACTGCCCGCATCGACGTAAAGGCTAACGTCCTCGCCCTTGCCCCCTCCAAGAAGGCGAAGATGCTCCCGCGGGGTGCAAAATCAGGAATGAACAAGAAGAAATGTGAACCCATTGTAATCTCCTCGGAATCTGAAGAGGATGTTCCACTTGCTCGACCAAAGCGAAACGCCCAGAAGAAGGCGAAACCCATCGTCATCTCCGATTCGGAGGAAGACTCGGGCAGCGACTTCGCTCCAGAGAAACAGACGAAAGACGCAAATACAACTACCGGGGAGGTTAGCTTCACCACTCCTCGTCCACGTCGTGGAGCAAAACGAGCCCAATCGAACGTCGTTCAATCACCATCAACTACGCCTTCTCTATCCCCCGCAACACCCATTGCGCAGCCTCCTTCAAAACCCCAGCCAACTACCAAAATCCCTCCAACAGCAGCACGTCCTGCAGTGCCCATCACCCGCAACCTGACTTTTCCCGCCGAACTTGCACGTCCCCAAACTCTTGCCCCATTCCTATCCCTCCCCGACCTTGACGATGACGAACCTGAAACTCGTCCCAGCAGGTCCCAGCCCCGGAAGCTCACACCCATCCGTGCGCGTCCTGGACGTGCTACCTTCCCTGCTCCTCCATCTCCGCCATCTCCAACCACACCCTCCGACTTTGACTTCGATGTCACTTTCGACTTTGGGCAGCTCGCGCTCTCCCCTCGCGCTGTTGCGGAAGTGCGGCTGCTCGAGGCGATGCTGGCGCCCTCGGTGCCAGCATACGTCCAGCCGCTCCTGGAGGAGTGTGCGCAAACGACGCCGCACGAGTTCTCGGCGTTTATTGAAATGTTCCCGTTCGATCCCATCGTGCGCCTGGACGACCCCCAGGGGCGCGTCATGGGCGTGGCGGGTCCGCCGAAGTTCCAGAAGATCGGCGAGGCGAGCTTCTCGGAGGTGTTTGGTATCGGGGACGTCGTGCTCAAGATTGTCCCACTGCGCGACGAGGAGCGCAGGGACCTCGGGGCGACGGCGGCGATGGACGTGGATGGCCCGCCGCCGAGCGACGCGAAGGATGTGCTGAAGGAGGTCATCGTGACGCGGGCCATGGGCGCGTGCTGTTTGGGCTTTGTGGAGTTGTTGAGAACATACGTCGTCCGCGGGAAGTATCCGTCGTTATTGTTGGATCTATGGGATGAGTATGCTGAGCGGAAGGGGAGTGAGAGCGTACGGCCAGGTCAGTTCGTCGTCATCGACTTCTCTCGTTATTTGAGTAGCTGAACTTTTAATGGTGAACAGATACTTTCAGTGTATCGCAGCTATATGCAATCATTGTGCTACCCAACGGAGGCCCCGACTTGGAAGCATATACCTTCAGCACGCCGACCAAGATGGGTTGGCGACAAGCCTGCAGCGTCTTCTGGCAGGTAACACGTACCCTAGCCGAGGCGGAGGACTTGGTCAGCTTTGAGGTGCGCATATAACCACCAACATAGACGTTCTCTTGGTCCTAACCGGGACTTTTGCGTCATTAGCATCGCGACTTACACTGGGGCCAAATACTCGTCAAGAACGTCCCAGCGAAGAGCACCACCCGACGCAAGACTCGTCCCTCAATGGACGATCCCGACCACGGCGTCCTCGTTACCGTCATCGACCTCGGTCTTTCACGCATGGACTCGCATGACGGCGACGGAGCGAACGTCCACTGGACGCCGTTCGACGAGGAGATATTCGAGGGTGAGGGCGACTACCAGTTTGACGTGTACCGCATGATGCGCACGCACAACAGCGATCGGTGGGACAACTTCAGCCCTTTGACGAACGTCATGGTGAGTCCCCTTGATGTCTTCCGCGCGGGAAGTATGCTGATGACTATGTACGATCCTAAGTGGCTACACTACCTGGTGCTCAAGCTCCTGCAGTCTAAGCGCCTCCGGCCGCCTGCGACGTCCCGCAAAAGCACAGCCGCACAGCCATCGGTCGGCTTCAGCGAGCGGGAGTGCTACGATTGCATGAAGGAGATCGAGGGCGTCCTCCGACAGTGCCTCGCGGGTGTCAAGGCCCCGGTACCGCGAAAGAAGGGGCCGGGGCGTCCGCGCAAGACTCAGGCCCCTGTGAAGGCGATCCTGGAGGTCTCGGGGCCGAAGAGCGCTGGGGAGCTCCTCGGCATGGCGAAAGCGAGGGGATGGGTTTCGTAGGATGACTGGGACTCTGCAACTGCGCACTTGATCCGTAAGGTGTGGACTCGGTGTATTCGGTGGATGGATGCTTGTTGTACTCTATCTGTGCCCTCGGACGTTGAGCTTGTATCGCAATTCATCCCTATCTGGAATTCAGTCGGATAGTATTCGTGAACGGGAAGAGCGTGAAGGACGTATCTGATGGTAAGGTTAGTCAAGACAAGGGTTACTAAATAGTAGTCGATACTGCTACAGGTAGGTATCTGCTAGCTAGCAATGTGGGTAACCGTGTGGCATATGTGCCCCACGCATTCCGTGGGTGGTGTGAGAAAGATACACTAGTAAGATACAGGAGTTATGAATCGACATCAAGCGGACATGACAGCAAACAACAGACAACACGGATGGAGCACAGGTATACGAAACATGTGGAGATCGTGAAATAAACTGATAGATGATATCCTCCAGTCCCGTCCGCTAGGATGGAAAACATGGTGTCGCCAACTTGGAAACGAAGGCAAGGACCGCCTCCAGACACCACGGGTGATCGGATCGGCCAACTACCTCTTGACCTCGCCGTTCTTCTTCCGCCCCCGGGTGGTCTTCGTCGAAGGTTCCGGAGGGGTGACCTTGCGCCTCTTAGAGGGGGGCTTCTCAGACTTTGTCGGGACCTGCTTCGACGATCTTGTGCGACTGGTACCGCGCGAGGTAGCGGGTTTCGCCGGGGCGGGATTCGCGCCCTCTGGCCGCTGGCGCAGGTCGTAACGGTGCGCTGGCGCGTCCTTCAGCGGCACTGAGGACGCTGCCCCCGAGCGCGTAGCACCGCGGGTGGAGGAGCTAGATGTCGGGCGTGACTTTGAGGCGGCAGGTGCGTATGGATTGAAGTCTGCAGGCGGCGGGAGTTGGAGCTGGGTATGGCGATGATGCCGACGAGAAGGAGACCCCTCGGCGCGGGCGGAGGTACGGTTCCGCGGTGATCGCTCGGGCGTGAACCCGAGCTGCGACATCGTGACGCTGGTGTCTGGGAGCTGCGGTAGCACTGACTCGAGTTGCGAATTGGGCAAGGCGCTGGTGTTCTGGACGGGCCACTGCAATGACCCGTTTGGGGTGACGAGTGGCGTCTCAACGTACGGCTCTGACTCCTGTGATTCCATGACCATGCTTGGCTGCGAATGGGGGATCGTGCTGATAGGACTGAGGCCCGCGAACGGGGAGCGGGATACTGCCTTGTTGGGTGTCGTCGGGAATAGTGCGGCGCCTTGTCGAGGCCAACGCGGGGGCGACGGCTGCCGTAGGACATGCGACGGCTGTAGGAAGAAGTTTGCGCGGGTATTGAAGCCTTGGGACGGCGGTGGTTGGTCGTCTGCAGGTTCCGTGAGTGTCCGCTCCAGCACGGCGGCTTTCTGGCGGTAGCGGTATGTGTGGCTCGTGCCAGTTCCGGACGAGTCGATGTAGAACGTGCGGGGTATGCCTGGATCCTCCTCATCGCTCTCTTCGCCGTCCTCGTGGCCCGCGCCGTCGAACATGTCGCGTGTGCGTTTGAGCGGGCGAGGGCGGGGCTGGACTTGAACCGTGAAGCGGGGCACTGTCGTAACGGGCGGCAATTTGTTCTCGTACGCGAAGTCGCGAACCTTGATGCCGTGAGCGGTGGTTAGGTGGGCGACGGCGCCCGCATCGTGTGCTTCATCTTCGGGCAATGCTTGGGGGTGTTGGGAGGGGAGCATTGGGGGTGGCGTCGGTGTTCGACTGTTGTGGTGCTAAACAAAGAAAGGTAGAGCCTCTGGCTTGAGGACGGAGGACACACCGTGGGCAGACAGTTACATTGTTCTTCACTCACAATAGTGGACGTTGATGGCACGCTGTTGTGACTTGAACACGCATCTTGTGGTGTCTCGAAGGGACGATCTTGTGCATGCGACTGTTGGATTGCAGCACACATCTGGAGCTGGTAACTCGTAAGCGGTTGCGCTCGATAATTGAACAAGATCGGGTTGAGAATTGCCGCCACTCGGACGGGGGTTCTTCAGGCTGTGCCTCGTTGCGCGTCGTGGAGCGGTCTAGGACAAATCTGGGACCACAGATCTCGTCGATAATGCCGGGATGAATTGCACGCTTGACCACCGCTTGCCGCTCGCTGAGGACGCAGGTTTGAGTGTCCTGGAACGACGAGAGGATGGGTTGGATTGAAGAGAGATGTTCGCCGTTGCTGTCCAAGCTGTGGAAGCGTGCCGGGGAGCTGAAATGAAAGCCTGCAGTCGCTGGTGCCACAGTGACACAGCCAATCCCAACCGCCCGCTCATCCGAGTCACTCCGTCCCCTTTCGGCAATTTGGCGCCCTTCGTGACGCCGTCACGTCCCCTATAGACGCCCACTGACTCACCAACTTCAAGTTGTTCAAGTTCAGGTCGTGCAGCTTCCTCATGAGGAACGTCCACCACAGCCAACACTCCAGTTATACTATCCTCGCGAGCCAATCAGCCAGGCAGGCTTTAAATATATCATACTTAAACTGTTTACAGCTGCATGCTTTCGGCTTTGTGCAGCCTCGTAACGGGCCGTCCATATAAGTACAGTGAAGTTGCCACCGAGGCTGTGGAGTTCGGCCAACATAAGGGCAAAAACTTCATAGGGAACAGTGAGTCGATCCTTTACCCGAATACCCCTTCTTACTCCCTTATCTTATAGAACCGTGACTGTGTTCTGCGCCAAGGGCTAAGGCTCGTTTCCTTCCGGCCCCTGAGCTTTACAGCAGATGTTTCATGCGCGCCCACTTGAGTTGGGGCGGCGTCGCCGTGTGCTTCAGAATAGGATACGACCATATGTTGCACCTGAAACGGTACAGCGTCTTCGGGTTGCCCTTCGCTGTCTTCGGGCTCTTTCTTTTGGGCGGATGACCATGATAATGAGTCTAACTTAGTAATTACCAGACGCACAACCTATGGTTTCCCGCGCTTGTAAACGACAGCCAGGCGTCAGGCGGCACGATCACTGCGGGTGTGGCAGGAGCGAGGGCGTCCTTTAACTTTATATGTGATCACGCTCCGTTCGCTCTTTTGTGGTGAATGCGCTAATAATTCTTCGAGGTTCCGCCATTGCTGTTTATGGAATTGCCTCAACCGTGAATAACTCGGGCTCTCCAGCTGTTCAGTTCTCGCTTGATGGCGAGATGGTCCAGACAATCATAGCCCCAGCCCCAAACAACGGCAGCGTAGACCTTTCCTTCCCCTTCCTGGCGATGCCTTCGATCCAAAGCGGGCAACCCATGCTCGAGATGGCCGTCCTGACACGCGACCCAGCAATATCCCTTCGCACTGGACGTAATCATCTACAAGCCAAGCAACGAAGCGACCCCAACTGCAGCACAGTCTGTCATCATGACATCCCTTCCGGTCGCGACCGGGCAGCCAGTGAACGATTCTTCCAACGGCAAACCTTTCGCGGTACCGGTGGGCGCCATTGTGGGCGGCGTTGTCGTCCTGGTTGCCACCAACATCGCGATCTAGTTCCTCTGCTTCCGGGGGGGGGAATCGTACCGGAATACCATACTTCTACGCATCAGCAGCGAGACGGGGTGATCTCTTGGATGAGCAAGGTGCGTTCCGCTTCTCGTAGGCGCTGCCACCCGATTTGTCCTTCGTGATCTAATTCCGGCACTGTTTCATACAGACGTGAAGTCAACCCCATACGTGGCCATGCCTCGGTCCACCGCACCCTCGTCCACCGAATACAGGCTCCCACCCCCGCCTCAGTCTACTTATAGTGCCCGACCGTCCACCCATTCCGCGCTCAGTGGGTACCGGCCTCCGCGACTCGGCTACACGTCCTCTGAAACATCCACAAGCGAGTACAGCGCAAGTAGCTCCTCGATCTCCGGTCCCTCCCTCTCACCGTCACTGCACCTCGTCGCCTACACACAGCGGCAGTCGACGAGCCCCAACCAACCGGAAACGAGCAAGGCCGCAGAAGCTGGTCTGCTCTCTGTGCTACAGCAAGCCACGTTCCATGCCGACTCTGAATCTGGCATCCGTTTCGATGAGCGCAGTCGGCCACAGCCGGTTGCGGGCAGGTTGTCGTCAGCGAATGCCCTGGAGGCGAACGACCTCGCTGACGTCCCGCCGTCATACACCGCGAGCTAAATGGATGAGCATAGAGAGGTTGAGGTTATGATCCGAAATATGTACCCATCCTTCTATTGGTTGTTGGTGACATTGCATCAGGCCACTATGGATTCCGACAGTATAATCTCGTAGCTCATTTTGTACACCATTCATGGGCACATTTGCTACTTCTTCATATCTGTGAGTTCATCTGAGAATATATAATCTATGCTCGTATGTGTCCCCAGGTACCTGGACTCGGAGCTGACGCCGAACCCGCGATCGGACCCGGCCCGGGCAGTTGAGCGCTGTATGCACATTGCGCGTTCGCGTCTGTTCACGTTGACGTTGATGAGCGCCGCCTTCAAGAGAGACAGCTTCAAGAGCACCGTGACTAACGTAAAGAAGCAAAGCCATTGGCGATGTGCTTTGCAAATTCACGACTGTCCTTTCGCCGCCAACGTTGACCACCAACCCGTCAACGGTTCGGGCGAGGATGACCACCGTGAACGTCGACAGCGCAAACACAACCGCGATCGAGTACGACTCGTACGGGAACTCGCCGTGGACGCTGACACAGACTGCGAACAACGGCGCGATCTTCGGGCAGACTCTGACGAGCGTGCAGGGGACGGGCGGGGCGGTTTTCCGATTCCACGGTGCGTGCACTCCCTCATGTTGACCGGTACCGCAGTAACTACTTGTGGGATCGCTGCGGTGCCGAGAGCGACTGGGCTGACGTATTGCCGCCATTCACATTTGTATGTGTGTGCAGGCACGAGCGTGCAGGTGTACGGCTCGATCGCGGTGCCGACGGTCTCTGGTGCGACAGTGGTGTCGCTGTATGCGTTGGATGGAGGGAACTCGACGCCGTTCTCTTCATCTTCGGTTCCGGACACCCGCGTGAACGAGGTGGACGGGCAGCTATTCTTCGACTCTGGGACGCTGTCGGACGACATCCATGTCCTAGTCATCAACGTCACGACTGCGAGCGAAGGCGCGCCATACCTGCTCGATTATGTTCGAGTCATCGCGACAAGTCCCCCTGCATCAACTACGACAACATCGTCCTCTGGGACGCCGACCGCTAGGTCGAGTGGGCGATCGTCTAAGAGCAACGTGGGACCTATTGTAGGCGGGGTGGTGGGAGGTGTGGGGGGTCTCCTGTTACTTGCGGCCGCCATTTTCTTCTACTGGCGTTACTTCAAACACCGCGTGAGGTTAAGCGGCAGGCAACAAGTAGGAAAAGGTATGCTAGTGCTCTTGATCCTGTTCTGACACGATGGTGACGCATGCAACGTTCGTCACTCAGATCTCGTGGAGGACCTTGCGGACGAGCCCAAACCCGACACGGACTCCTCAACTCCCTTCTCAGGCGGCGATATCTGGCGCTCCGCCAGCCCATTCCATCCCCAATCCAATACTCCTTACGCAGAGTCCACCATTGCCCCCTCCGATTCCGCCTCACAAGTCGCTGGGCGCCTATATGCGGTCGAGCTTGCCACGCAGCGACGCGCCGGGCAACCCGCCGGCCTTGGCTCGTCCGCGCAAGCGGACCCTGCTTCGCAATCCAGTCCCGGCCGTGCTTCTAGGTTCAATCTTCCGCCTGGGTCGGGCGCGTGGAGGCCAGACCGCAAAGACGCTGTCCCGCCTCCAGTGCCCGAGGTGCCTGAAGAGGAAGCCGTGCAGCACCAGGACTCGGGCATCCGGTTCCGGGATGGCGAGCTGCTCCCGCCTCCACTCGCGCTTGCGCATGGAGTCACTAGCCCACATGGGGGAGAAGACAAGCTGGAGCGGCCACCGGAGTACGAAGACGCACGGTCGTGAGCCGCGGCGCAGGCTGCTGACCGCGCCCAGGATGGGCAGGCGGGTGCGGGAAGTTGGTACGGCCTCACGAAGGTGGTGGCACCGCCGGCGGGGAGATTTGCGTTTGGGTTTGACGATTTCGATTGAATGGCCGTTCGATCGAAGGTGGGTTCTCGAGCTGGGTACGAGCCTGGTGTTCTGGGGTCGGGGTTTGGGGCGAGGTGAACCGACTGCTTTGGGATGTTCTCGTTCGGAGTTGCTTTCACAGTCCGTGTATTGTTTTAATTGCTTGCACATGTTATTTCTACGATAGTGTTCACATATTAACTTTGACAGAGACGAACGGCGGCGTTACCCTTTTCGCCGAAATGAAGGACTTGAAGTGAATCAGTCCCGGACTCGGAATTGACCCATATGTGTACCATGTCAATGTGCCTTGCCCATGCTTCCAGGTTGCTCACAGGCCCCGCGGGAGCCCGTGGAACTTCTTTGAAACTCTAGTGAGCGGCATCAACAGCTGGTAGTATTCGTTGGCCGTCACGGTGACCCTTCAGTGACATCATAGCGACTTTGACTGACCAGCTCACATATGTACAACTGGCTCGTTCAAACCACGAACACGACCCAGATTTCGGCAAGTGGTGCACCATTTGCATGTGGGTTAATTCCATTGTCCGCGAGTTAAACGAGATATGAAGAGAGGATAAAGTACGCACCATTCACCTCTTTTACATTCCCGAGTGGTGTTCAACGGGGCCAAGTGAAACGACGGAGGAGTCCTCTTCCGGAGACGACTTCGCTTGTGCCGAGACTGCGTACAGGATAGTCAGACGTGACGTGGTGGGACATGTCTTGAGTTTCAGAGCCGTTTACGGACGCAGCTCTCCGAGAAAGAACGTGATGTCCTAGACGGCAATCTCGGTCCAGTGTTGACGTGTTGCCCGCTATCATGGTGGTTAGGAATCCGAGTCATGCCGACATTACTGCGCCTGTTCTCACCTCCTCTGCGCTTTCTTTTTGTTGCATGTGTTAGGTTGGGTAGGCTGTGCTCCTGCGGCGGCGAAACTTTTCAAGCCTCAAGAAGTGCGGAGATACACAGGCGCTGCTCGAGGAGTGTCCATGCGCCGTCTTTACGGTTTAGGCGGTGTACACAGACATAGCACACTGCCCGTAGATGTAGTCTCCGTTGCTGACCATATACTGACATTGGATAACAGTCGATCCATATTAGTATATGTCGTAGGACCATGAGAGATACTTCGCCGCCATATTAGCGGTCCCTTCTCTCGAAAGCTTATATCGACGGGAGCTGTGTGTCCGTGTGATCTGAGAGGGGTCTTGCGAGGACTAGGTTGCGGGTTACGCACTATTGAAGGGCCCGTGGGGCGAAGTTCCGCGCCGACGTCCGCCGTCATATGCATCGTTGACGTGAATGCCCTATCGTCCCATCGGTATCGTGATACACATCCAACTTGGAATATGAGGAGCCTTGTACGCTTCCCAGCACTTGGCCGGAGACCCGGTCGACGCTTCTCTGGACCTCCGCTGGCGGCCATGGATTAATGATGAGCGGGATGGCACGTCAACCGTGGCCTGGGCTTCTTCATAAACAGCTGCAAACCTAGTGAGCTGTCACAAATCAAATTGGTTGAAAAGGGTTGACCTCACGCTAATTAATAAAGACGTCTAAGCCTGCAGAGCGTTGGGAATTTTGGGTATCAAGAAGCTTGGTGCAGCGCCGCAAAAGTTGGTCAGAGACACTTGATACTTTCGCAGGCAAGTCCGTCATGTCTTGAGCGAGTTGCTAATTAAACCGTGTCCTTTCTCCGCCGAGAGCAAATTGGGCATGGACCAGACGGACGGCCGTGGACCAGGTCCCAGACAGGGTTCATGCGCCTTCTGGTAGGCTATTCTGGTGAGCATGGACTAGTTCAGAAGTACAGTAGTGCGGCTAAAGTAGCGGACAACATGAGACGAAGAGGAAAGGGTCAGTGAGAATACGGGTGTGCGCGAGTGTTGCTGGCAGTGCACGGTGAACGTCGTCGTTGATAGTACTGGTAGTTCATCTGAGGGCCGACTCCGAGTGGGACTCGGAGCATCTGGCACACCGACTCAGCTCAACGTTCATGGGCGCCTGTGTATGTGTCGGCATTGTCCGATCGGTGCCTCGGCTAAGACTTTGGCCTTGCGAGTGCGACTGTGAGCAGTGGCGGCACCTCTCCGCCCATCCACCTTCGACCCAGGCCATCCTAACTCCCTCATTGGTCTTAATAACGCTACCTTGCATCTCGTCGGACACCAGGATTCAAGTTTTTCATCACTGCGGGAACGGGAATTGCGTGTGTGAGCGGATGAACTGAGGGTACTCTACTAGCCTGGTACGTTTCCTGCCACTACTGCGTGAGCTCGCAGAATAACCAACCTACTCCATCTGCCACATTCACTAGGACTCTCCTGCTTCCCGTTTGACCATACCAACATCGTCTGCCCCATCTTCGGATACCCCGTATGCTCAGACGCGCCTGGAGACCCCTTCTGGGCACCACCGTCCTTGCCGGTACTCCCGCCTACATATATTATCGTTATTATAACAAGCCGACCCTCCAAAACTTTGACGTCTCGGTGCGGGAAACAGGTCCCGACGGCAAGCGTCAAATGATCACCCGCACAATTCCCCTCCTCACAAAGGAGCAGGTTGACACTCGTCTCCGCGAGCATGCGACGTCCAAAACCACTACGCGTCACGGCGGCATCGTCTGGAAGTCCACGACGGCATACTTCTCGTCGAACGACCCCATCGAGGACGCGAACGGGAACCTCCTCATCGAGCGCGATGCATCGGACAACTCGCCACCCGGAGACTACCTCTTCTACGCTGTTATGGACGGCCATGCGGGGTACCACACCTCTCGTGTCCTTGCGGATATCCTCATCCCTACCGTCGCGATGGAACTGGCTTCGAGGATCAACGACCCCAAGGCGAACCTACACGACACCGGTCTGCTGCAGAAGGCGAAGTCGCTCATTTGGTCTTCCGCTTCTACCCCGTATGACGCGAATCCTTCCAATGTCGCGCGTGCGATTCAGGACGCGTTTACCAAGCTTGACGCGCAGATCGTAAATGCCCCACTGGAAATCCTGTACCACGCTGTGGACCAGGATGCGCTCAAGAAGAAGATTATCCCAGACTTGAGCGGCCACCCGCTGGCGACGTCCAGCATACAGACGGCTCAGTCAGGTAAGTTGCCGTCGCATGTCGGCGTCTTGCACGGTGCTGAAAGGCGGCGTGTCTGCAGGTAGTTGTGCGCTCTTGGCGATGTTCGACACGTCAAATCGCAACCTTTACGTCGCATGCACAGGCGACAGCCGTGCCGTTGCCGGTCTCTACGAAGAGACCTCTGACGGTCAAGGTGTGTGGCGCGTGGAGGTGCTCACAGAGGACCAGACGGGCCGGAACCCCAACGAGTTAAAGAGGTTCGTCGTCCTTTAACCAACCGACAACCCGCCTGCTAACAGAAATGGTACAGGATGCAGTCGGAACACCCCGCCGATGAGGCCCTGGACGTCATCCGCAACGGACGTGTGCTAGGCGGACTCGAGCCGACGCGTGCGTTCGGCGACTCGCGCTACAAGTGGCCCAGGGAGGTCCAGGAAGTGTCAGTATTCCGCCTTGCTTCCCCGTCCCATCCCATAAGCTCACAGCGCTGATTACCGATTTAGACTGAGCAAGGCCTTCATGGAACCCCAGGGCAAGGCTCTCCACTCGACCCCCGCTAAGCTGAAGACGCCGCCCTACGTCCGCGCGACGCCCGTCGTGACGCACCGCCCGCTCTCCTTCCTCCCGCTCCCAGCGGACGGCGCGCCGGTGCCCAAGTCCGCGATGCGCTTCGTCGTGCTCGCGACCGACGGCCTCTGGGACGAGCTCTCGAACGAGGAGGTCGTCGCGCTCGTCGGCGGCCACCTCTCCGGGCTCCGCGGCGCGGTCTCCAAGGGCGCGCTGCCCGGCCTCGTACGCACGTCCACAGGCGCTGCCGGCGTCGACGGCAAGGACAAGGCCGGGCGCGGCAAGAAGGCGGACGCAGACCAGGACGGCGCGTGGTCGTTCGAGGACGACAACCTCAGCGCGCACCTCATCCGGAACGCGCTCGGGGGCGGGGACGTCGAGCACCTCCGCAAGCTCGCGAGCATCCCCGCGCCGTACTCGCGCCGCTTCCGGGACGACATCACGGTCACCGTCGTGTGGTGGGAAGACGGGCGGGAGGGCCAGGCGCAGACTGAGCAGGTGTCCATCCCGGTGCCGGAGCAGCAAGCGAAGGCCAAATTATGATATTGTAGCAGAACGTATGGTACATGTTTATCATAATTCATGCCTGTACAGTGGTTTCTGGGTCGCTTCGGTTTCCGATGCCTGCATCTCGTCTGTCTGCAAGTCTGAGCCCCAATCATGGGCGTGCGGATGAGGTGAGGAGCGGTGCACCAAGTCGGTTTATCTACTTGACCAGAGTGCAAGAGGATGATGGGAAGCGAGGAGAGAGCAAGGGTATGGACCAACTATGCATGGAGAACGGATGGGCGATGGGGCAATGGTCAATAAGTGGTACGACAGAAGACGAAAGGAAGACTGCAACAGAATGGTCCGTGACCTCTACACCTCTAAATCAGGAGCCGCTTCTTGGGTCCAGTCCTGTCGCGGTGGCCGTGGAGGTTGTCGCTGCCCGTCATCTTGTCGAAGGGACTAGCACTGGTAAATCGGAGGGTAGAAGAGGATTGCCGCCGTTTGGCGGAAGATGGCGGAATCGGTGTCCGAGCCCATTGCTTGTACGACGCATCATCCTCTTCTCCATCGGGCGTTTTCCGCTTCTTGTCACTAGTACTGGTCTTTGGAGCCGAAGTGCTACTACCGCCGTAGAAAGAAGACGGCGGGATACCGGTAGCGGCGGAGGACGCGTCCGAGGAACCAGCGGTAGGGTTGGGAGATGGAGGCGTGGACGCACGAGACGGAGCGGACGAAGGCTTCACCGTGGAAGATTCGGCAGAGGTCTCTTGTTCGTTCTCCTTCCCCTTCTCGGACACCTTTTCACCAACATCGTCGTCCTCGTCCTCATCATCGCCGTATGCAGCAAGGCTCTGGAGGGCGTTGCTCCCGTTCTGAGGCTTGACCGCGGCGATCTTCTTCTTCAGCACCTCCGCCTGGGGGTCCGCTATCGATTCGGTCTTTGTGGGGGTCTGTGGGGAAGCTGTTTGGGAGGGGAGCAAGGGGCCAATGAACGGCTTGGGTGTCTTCGCGGGAGACGGCCGTTCGCCCTCGGGTTCGCTGTCCGGCGCCTTCCGCTTCTTCATTTGCGCAACCTTCGAAGTCGCACTGGGTGGACGGCCTGGGGTAGCGGAGGGCGCAGTTAGCGCTGCCTCGAGAGTCTGGCCCTTCTCCAGCATGTAGAAGAGGACGTATGCGTTCTTCAGGCCGGTGGGTGGGCCGCTTTGCCGCAAGACCGACTCGTCGTTCATCTCGTGCCAGACCCCGTTCGCGCTCTTGACGTGCGCGTAGTAGTGCCCCGAGTTGGGGCCACCGCCTGCATGGCAGATGACGCCATACAGGGTATACGTGGGTCCATACGAGCCCTCGCTCATGAATGGCTCCAGATGAAGCCGCTCCTCGTACCGGATCGGATGGCCAATCTTGCGTCCCATGGGCGAGAAGCGCTTGAGATGAACAGTCAGTACCGGCGGTGCCTCCTGTATCGTGAACTGCTTGTCCGCGTTCACCGCCTTCTTGCACCTAACGATATACGCCGAACGCTTCAACTTGACTTCTCTCGTGTAGAAACGATAGCACGTACTTCTCGCACTTGTACTTGTCCGCCCCACGCAAGTGGTCCACCGTGACGAACTTACGGAGCGCATCCCGCAATGACCCCACGCCCGCGATGTCGACGCTAAGGTCCAGCATGCGGTCGAAAGTGTCGCTGTTGTAACCGCAAGATAGACACGAGACTCTGGAGCGAAGGAGACCACCGAAGACTTTGTACACCCAAGTCTGTTCCGCCAACTTCGGGTCGAGTTTCCTGTGGCGATGTTTGTTCAGCGCGCCTCGAGGACTGCGAGACGAATATACTCACGGTGGGGCCCCAGCAAGAGCAGATCGTTGCAATGCATCCACAAAGTAGCGTAAGAATTCATGCGAGTCTTCCTGTCTACCTCTCCGCATGTGTTTTGCGATTGCTATTACGGTATGAGGATCGACCCGACGTCGAAAAGACCGACAGTACGTACCATGCAATTTTGTGATAACGGGGTACGGTGTTATCGAAAACGGCTTTGTGAAGGCCTCCTGCATAATCTGGCAAAGAATACATATCATGCAAGCAGCGTTGTTGGCCTTCGGATTGTGACCTATGCAAGGAGATGGATGAGGTCCCAAGTATGCATGATGGTTAGGGAATGCAACTCACATGAATCGGGATGCTTCAAGAGTATATGCAGCAAAGGAGGTGTATGTAGCAAGCATTGCAATGCACTGTTGAGGAAGCAGGTGTTTCCCGTGTTGTTCAGGCCACAACCGACAGACTTGCCGCTGCGGGGCCAGCTCGTCTCGATCGGACCGGTGTAGACGAACTTGTGGTGGCTGAGGGGTTGTGCGGCTTTCGCGGGTTTTGCAGGGGAAGCAGGGAGCGACTTCTGGGGCTCATGGGACTAAGGGCACGTATGAGGACAGTCTAATGTGTCGATAGTGGTATACGCACGTCTGCCACTGCCTTCTTTGGGACCTCATTAATAGGCTGGTACTTGCCCTCCCCAACTGCGAGCACGCCGGAAGAGGACCCTTCTACAAATTCGATCTTCGGTGGTAAGAGCTTGTTGAAGGCATCCAAGTCCTTTGCCGGTCTGTATGAGGTGTCCTCCGTGAACCGAGAAGAGGGGAGCAAGGGTGAAGCCAGCATTTTAGAGCGAGAGCGCACAATTTGAGGCTGTGCAGCAAGCAAGGTTCGAGGCCAAGGCAGATGTCGGCCGCTGAGAGAGAGCGTTTGGGAAGGACGGACAGGAGAAAGGAAAAACAGAGACGGGGAGTGCGGAGGTGAGGACGAGCAAAGGACAGACAGACTCGGCCACTAAACAAGATCCCATCAGCCACAATCTCTGTTGTCCTCTATTTGGCCTTCACGTGTGCCACCCTCCTTCGCCTTAGCGCCCATCTCTTGGCCACATCTGACATCATGAGTCTTGGCTCAACTTCATGATGTCCATCTTCACGTTCTCCTCGCCGTATATCAACTATTAATGTAGGTCAAGTCTCAAGCTCAAGTATGCTCCAGAGAGAAGAGATCGTGCGAACACATGTCTCATTCAATCCCGGGACAAATTAATATTAATGCTACAGCAGAAGATCAACGATAGTACACATATGGCAACTTAGCACGCATACGTACATGAACATGCTACACGGTCGGAAGGGTAAACAAGTATACATGATAACGAATACAAGGAATCCACGCCCACTGGTGCTGAGTCTGTCGCACGCCTCCGAACGAGAACAGAAGCAAATAATAGAAAAACACCTCAAGAGTCCGCAGAACATCGTCGCTCTAGTTGAACAGCTCCTGCGACCCCCATGCACTGAGATGCGCACGTGAACGAATGGTATGCGAGATTCCCAGCCCGCCAGGCAGGTAGTGATAGACCTGCTGCCCCGACTGAACGTTCTCGGTGTCCAGCATAGATTGGTCATGATAAGCGTAGGGTGCGTGAAGCGTCTGAGCCGTGGGGTGGTACACTTCAAGGCCCCTGGAGTCGTTCATGTACGACGAGCCGCCAGTCATGTGGGGGCTGAACGCTGCGGGGACTAGTCGTCAGTCTCGTTTGTGCTCGCGATACGTGGAACTTCCAGACGTACGCTTCTGTTCCACCTCACCGGCAACGGGAGAGAAGTCAGGCGTGTAGAACCCAGTCACGAAACAGGGTGCGGACGATGGTCGGTTGATAATGGGCGGTCGGCTGTCGTCCAAGAAGCTGGCTGCAGATAACGTCCGGCTGATAGGGTGCAGGTTACCGTACGAAGCTTGACCCCCGGTGCCGAACTCCATTCCAAGGGCTACAACCCGCCCTTGTCAGCGAGTGGAACTTTTCAAATCAAGACAGACATACCGTTGTTGCCATGAACATAGGGGGAAGCTTGAGGAGAGTAGCCTTCGTCTCCGAACTCTCGGAAGGAAGGAGGAGGACTGAGGCTGTAGGCTGTTGAAGATGGTGTCGTCTGGTAGGAGGAAGAGGTCCGAGAGGCCTCATGGAACGGGGTGCCTGGACGTTATGCGGTCAGCTGTTCTGTACGAGGACAAAAGATAGCATCTACTTACCCTCGTGTTTGACCCCAGAGATCACGACCATAGGCTCGCTAGGAATAGTTACCGCACTCCGTGCGCGCGGCGGGGGATGCGACCGCCTGATCGCTATTCCGTTCATCCCAGGCAGGTTGAACTGGGGCAATCCCTCCAGGTCTTCGAGAGAGACTTTGACAGACAACTTATATTGAGCCGTGTCAAGCGAGCCCTTGTTGATGTTGTGGCTTGCGACCAAGTGATTTTGGAAATCGCTGGCACGCTTGTTGCTACAATACGCGCGAATGAGCACCGTTCGTCGCCATAAAAAGTAGAGAATCCGTACGTCGACTGACAATACGGGCAAAAGTGTGTCACCCCGGTGTGCAGTTCCCGCTGGTGGCGGGCACAAGATGACTGATCACCAAACGGTGTGGCACATTCCCCGCAAAGCCATGGCTTCTCTCCCGTGCTACACACAAAGTCAGCACAGCAGTTGGGTAGAAATAGGCTGCGCGTCGACATACTGGGTGTTCTTGTGGGTCGCGAGTCCACCCTTGTGCGAGAAAGCTTTGTCGCAATCAGGCCAGAGGCACTTGTAGGGCCTGAAAGTATACATCGTCAGACCGATAGTTCCGAGTCTTTAACCCCTCGGGGTTGCTTACTTATTCTTCTTGTGGACACTGGAGATATGGCGGGCCAAGTCAGGCTTGCGGTTAAACTTGCATGTCTTGCCCTCTTCCGCGCACAACCCGCATTGGTGAATCTTCGGCTTTGGCTGTGGAGAGGTCTGGCGCATCAGCTGTGTCGTGGCCATAGCACCAAAACACTTACAGCTTGTCTGGGGCTGGTCTTCTTCATCTGCATCACCCTGACCACCTGGGGCTTGGTCTCTTGAAGCTCCTCCCCATAAGACTCGGCTGTCGGCGAGGAATGGATGTCGGATGGCAAATGCATGGTGCAAGAGAGTAGGACGTGGAATAGAAGGGAGCGTAGCGGAGAGTTTCGTGGCTAATCGTGGAAGTGAACGTTCGGGTAGTCGGATGGGTCGTGGCGGAAAGTGAACGTGGACGACCACGACCTGCGCGGCCGATGCGATTAAATATGAAGCAGGAAAGGGTCTTGGCACAGCCCGTGGCCCACCGTATCCCTTTGTGTCGCACAAAGCAAAGCGTACAGACTCCAGAGCGGGGAGAAATGGAGGCAAGCCGCCACGTTGGGCGCCGGTGCTTTATACGAGTCCATGGCGATGACTCGGAGTGGAGAGCATTTTTAACACCGAACCTGACAAGACCGGTATCGGCGGCAGGTCAATCTCTGGCTGCGTACGTTTCCTGTGAGTCTAACTTGTCGTCGAGCAGTCGCATTGAAACCGTGAGCGGGATTCAGACAGCCTAGAAACTCGGACAAAAACAATAAGCCTCGATGGAGCACTTGAAGGGGCCAGAGAAAGACATGCTTACATTTATCTGCAGAGACATCCCCGTAATTGAATCGACTATGGAGATCGAGATCTGGGAGTGTCGGAAGACAATTGAGGTCGTCGGGTCGTCGGGTCGTAGCCTCGTGCTTGCATGATTGGAGCAAGCGCCGCCCGGGCTGACCTGGGTTGTGCCTTATAAGCCGGGTAATAACAAAAGAATTATCGCTGCTCGGGATCCCCCTCGTTTCCTCGGTGGCACACCTCGTGGCTACCAACATCTGTACGATAATCGTGATCAGTGTGGCCACCACTCTCGCATGATACCGGTGATCAGTGACACAACTCGTGAGCTAGCGGTTGGATTCCATTAGAAAGTATGCCGATCGAAGAAACGCGTGTGCCACCCATCTCAAGATGGCGAGCAGGAAAGCAATTGTGCTGCTGATACAGGAATGCTCCCTAAATGTCAACAAGACGAGTGAGACACGAAGGGCGCTTACGACTCGGACGACTTACTGCCCCAACCAACGGCTTCAATTGTGATATCTTGCATTTGGGCGTCGAGTGACACACGGAGACTTGACGACGCCGGGGGTTTCAAGTAAGTTTTATTCTGTTTCGGTCATTAAGTGGCAACACAAGGTCCGACGCCGTCCGAGTACGAGTCCGTTGCCCTACTTGCCTCCCCTGGACCGAAGGTCAGCTCTTTGGGGTGTAGTGCGGCCGGGCGATTAGAGGGCGCTTTGGGAAGAGAAGGGGGAGAGAGTTAGATGCATACATGCGCTTCTCTGCCGCTCCCCAAACCTTGCTTGTGATCGCGGCACCTCGGTACCTACTCAGCTTCCTGGCCACCTGCTCAAGTCTCTGGCCCCGCGCTCCAGCCTCCTGGCCACGGTTGTCCGACTACGCACTCGATACCCCCGTCGAACGACGGCGGGATTCCCGTCCTGCGAATGGATCCTCCCCACCGGCTCCACTCGCACGTCGCCGCACTCACCTCATATGAAACCTTGTGCCGCCTTTGGCAGGTCGCCGCTCCCTGTCTGTGCCAGAGAATCTCGTCTCCCACGTACCGCCAAACCTTAGAGGGCCGAGGCTGCGCTGGCAGCTGCCAATCCAAACACCGCCGCGAGGCTACCGAACCGAGGCCGCCCCCAAAGCCCAAAGCCGCCGACATGTTCCCGTCCCATCCCCTCCCTGCCCGGATCGTACGAGAAGCCGCAAACCGTGACAAGGGACCGGGCATCTCTTGCCATCGATTCGCCAGAATGTGGGAGGGCTCCCACAGCCGTGGCATGTGAGGCGACTTGCCCTCCCAGTCAACGTAGCCGGCGGGACATATCTCGGCAAACGGTACGGAGTTGCACGTGTATGAAGAGCCTCGCGCGCTCAGGGGTGGGGGTACGTGTGCGTGGCCCATTGGCTTCGACGTCGCACTTACGTCGGGACGGGCACTGCTCCCGCTCCGGGGCTCGGAAAGAAGCTGGGGTTTGGAGGCTGTCTGAGTCACGGAAGCGTCTGGAGGTCGTCGGGTGGTTCGAGGTCGCCTGGATAAGGTTTCGCCTATTTCAAACACAGATATCTGGAGAACGGGTAGCAAAATATAGCACACACCGGATGCAGACGGGAGTAGTATGGAGGGTGAGAAGCGGTAGAACAGCCGCTTCGGCAAGAGAGTGTTACAGGAGTCCACCATAGTCACAGGGAATGCGAGTCCCTCGAGACCGTCAACGTACCGCTACAGAATCCGACCGAGACATCAAGAAAGCGTCACAACATATCGTACATACTCGTACACACGCGGAGAGCGTGGTGCCCGATAACCTCACGAAGGGTGGGGATGAGAACGCAGGGCCAGGTTAGTGACCAAGGCCCTGCCCGTTGATCATGGCCGTCAATTCGACCCAGGGAGCAATCGCTGTCAGGTCCGGCCACGACAAAGACGCGTATTGATTTCTCCCAGGGCCGATAACGAGATCGAGATCTTCAAAGGGGACACGGTCCTCAAGGTGTTGCTTCGTCTGCGGGTTGAGCAACTGCGCGGTGAGCCTGAACGAAGGTCGTGTCAGCTGTACTTCTTACGCCCCATGGTGACCATAAGCGTACATCATGGGCCCAACCCACTGGCAGCCGCCTTCCTCCATTTCTTCATTTCCAAGCCATCGCTTGTCCCCTCCACCGAGAGTGTAAAATGGGTAGTCTGCATGGCAAAAGGATGGTAGGGGCTGCGTCAAGGGACGATAGGTATCCTTCACATTGATCGCTAGAAGCGCGTATGTCAGCCATCGGACGTCCATGGAAAAGCAGCGGAGTCTTACGATGTATTGCCCTGGCAGGAAGCGGGGTCTCCAGGACCGGCGAAAAGGACTCCTCGCTGCCTTCGGAGACGTGTCCGGCGTGCGCCGATGCAACCTCATCGTCTCCCTTAGTCATACCGGGGGGATGGAGAAGCAGCCGGGCATTCTGGTTGATCGAAAACGACGAACGGGGCTTGCTCAGGACACCGAGGGCGATGATACGTACGTCCCTGAACTCTACGACCAACTGGTGGAGATGGCGCAAATCAGTCAAAATCCGTCACTCAAAGGAGGGTTGTGGAGAAGATCCGATACATACCCGAATGTGGGTGGGCAAATGTGCCAAGTTGTTTTGCAACCTGTTTGGGGCGGCGATTTCAATTCCGGGTTTCAGACAATATTAGTATGCATATTCGAATACTGACTTGATTTCGTGGAAAGTGGTCAACGGGTTATAGTTGCGAGAAGACGCTTCAAGAAGGTTTGCCGAACCATTTCGGTTGAGCTGGATATACCTAGACAAAGTGCCAGAGGCCCTTTTTAGCCATCAACGCAGATCCCGGAGAAGAAGGCGATATCTTACTTTGTCCAAGATTCGTCCGCGGTGCACGCCGAATGGCTTCTGTGCCAGACGCGGTGCAGGATCCTGCAATAGAAGGACGAAAGACGATAAGGCGCACGTTCAGTAGCCTCGTGACGCAGCGGACGCGCAAGGACCACGCACTTCAAGAACGCGGCCTTCCATGTCGAAGTCTTCCACTTCGTCCACCCGGGGAGGAAACGCCTTCGGAAGCACTCTTCCCATTCGATCTCCTTGAGGTTTGGAAGCGTCATCTCAAACAGGACGTACTCGGCCCTGGCTAGGGTCAGGATGTCGACCCAGTTCTGCCGCGGCACTGTATGCCTGACGCTCAGGTGCCTCAGTTTTGGCTCGTCGTCGCCATCTCCGTCGGAGTTGCAGATGGTGCGCAAGATGGGGCGGCGCCAGGGATTCAAGGAAGAATCGGACGCTACAGCGCGTAGGCGGCGAGACAAGTATGAGGCGATGATCAAGGATGCTACATCGAGCTCCCCGAGGATATCTGCGACTAACTCGACTGGGAGTGACTCGAATGCAGACATGCAAGCAGATGAGGTGGCAGCAGGTTAGCTGTGGGGTGAGTGTCACTGCTGGGTGTCTTATACTAAGTTAGCCTGGGCTCATCGGAGTGTCGCTGACAGGCTGCGACGCGGAGGTCAACGCCTGGAAATATAGTGGCGGTGCCTCCGTAATGGGCGCCTACACATCCCGATCGGGCAATCTCTCACACCGCCAAGCACCGCTACAACCTTCCAGGACGTTCAAAATGTGGGTGGGGTTGCATCGGTATATACGACTCGACAAAGTTCTTCCTGGTTCGACAGATGAATAATGGGGACACGTTCCCCTAGCAAACGGTCATGCGGGTATTTGTACACGTATCGTACCAGTGCCAGAACCACATCGGAACCCTCAAAAGTCCTTCCAGTCGTCCCAGTCATCGCCCTTCTTGGCGGGATTGCGGTGTACGGCCGTGGAAGCCTGAGTACTGTTTAACTTTGAGGGTATCGTTTGACCTTGCTGAGCCGAAGAGCCGTTGAAGGAATCGAAGTCGTCGTCGTCGTCATCGTGATAAAGGGCCGAACTCTCCTCGTGGTCCACCCCCAACGCGCCATACCCCCGACTCTGTGGCCCGCCTCCCATGCGGTCTCGGGCGACGCCCACGACGCCGTTGACCGACTCCGCCACATCCACGCCGAACGCCGTCCTTCCCCACATGTTCGCGGACCGACCAACCTCCCCGGCGCGCTTTCCAGCTTCAGCCGCGTACCCTCTCACACTAGCCTGGAACTCGGGGTCCATGACCTTCCCCATCCCCGGCTGAATAACGTTCTCCGTGACCGCGCGCGACGCGCCTACGACGGCCGCCGACAACAGGGACCAGCCCTTGCTCAGCGCCGCGACAGGGTTCTCCTGCAGGTCCACCAGCGACGGCGCGTTCGCGGACGAGAGCGCGAACGACGGGTGCGAGGCGCCAGGCGGGGGCGTGGGCGTGTTCCCGAATCCCTGGTACCGGCCACCCTGAGAAGGCGGCATGTCGGCGGGTCGGGACGCGTTTGCTTGGCCCAGTGATGCAAAAAACGATTCGTTCTGCGCCTTCTGATCATACGAGCCAGTCATGCTCACGCCGGGGTTGGGGCTTGGCGAGGGCGAGTTGGAGAACGAGGCCGGGGACTCGCTGCGAAGCGATCGTCCCGTGCTCGAACGGGCGGAGGCGCGCGACTTGCGGAGCCCCTGAGCAGACGACGGCCGATTGGGTGGGCTTGTAGAATTGTTGGGAGAACCGAAGCCTTCTGGCGGGGCGGATGGGGAGAAGTCACGGCCGGCTAGTGCAGCGTCGAGCTGATGACGGACGTTAAACACCGAAGTCAGGGATGGGAGGTGAGCAGGTGAGCGGCACGGACCTTCTCTTTGTATTGTGAAGCGGCCCAACTGTGATAGATATCATAAGGGTTCATTCCCTCCTTGTACCCGCCTGATTGAGGGTCGTAGGATTTCATGAAGTGCAAGAAGGGCGCGTTACCGCCTATCTGCGGGCACAGACGGGTTCGCGTGCGAGCGTTTGTGCGGATGAACCTATGGACTCACCTGCATTCGCTTTACCTGTTCTTCTTGCCAAGTGTCCATCGAGACAGATCTCACGAAGCTGTGAACAGGGTGGTAACTTGAATGGATCTACCGGATGTCGGGACAGTATGGTAACGCACCTAACGTGAACACCAAAGCCTCTGTGCACGCCCGCACACTGTAGACATAGGAAGACCGCAAAGCTAGAGAACGGAGTTCACGTCACCCGTCCTCACCATATGGACGGCTGAAAATTCACCTGAGGGAGGCCCATTGGGGGTTAGGATTGCGGCAATCTATGCACTTCTTGTTATCGAGATCTTCACGTTTTATGAGTTCTTGGAGCGTTTTGCGAGCGACGGATTGGTCCATAACGCCTAAGATGAGGGTGATCAGGAAGAGGTTGACAATGAGAAGAGACAGCTGGACAGGCGGAACGTACAAGCCACTGGTCGTAGTCCGTACAGCCATGAGGGTCAAGGAGCGCGCAGCACGCGTTCCGGACAGGCGTGGGAATCGCGATGCGTGACACCGATATCAGGCCACGCGTGCGGCGTCACGCAGATCCCGCCCAAGAGCTTGAAGTTGAACGTGAACGTGTACCGCGCGACGATGTCACAGTCGATGCGAACATGTGCACACGCGAGTCCGCAAGACTGCAGTATGGTGTAGATGTCGTCGACCGATACCGTTCGCCTTGTCCCAGGAGACTCGGCACCAGTTTAAATGTCATACCATACGCTCGGTTCACGGGTGGGAGAGGAGCTAGGATTGGTAGTATCTCTCCCTCATATGCAATGTCGCGCCCTCCTGTCCGAACGCCAAGTTGTTGTCGAATGGTAGACAGTAGTTGCTTCCGCGAAGGTGCGCGGGTGACAGATCTCGCGGGACATCGTCGGAAAAACCATTGGGAGGCGCTTGGGCGGCGGGGGGTCCGGGTCAAGCTTAAGCGCTGAGGAGCTGAGCTCGAGACTCGAGTCGTCGTCCTCTGTCGTGGCCCTCGTCCCCGCCTGTGTCCCCCTCGGTCCGAAGAGCAACAGTCTTGCCCGCTTTCGACCAAAAGGTTCCGCGACGCGTCTTTTACAGCGACCACATACCGTCATTCTCGTCCGATCCCGCGCGTAACGCCTTCCAGCCCATCGGCACGCACGACCTTCCAACGTAGCGGCGACGTCTCCCACCTCCCCAACCGGCTTCCCTTACGTCTCCTCCGCCTGACTTCCTCGTCTCCGCTTCAAGTCGTGAGAAGCACACCCCTCTCGTTCCCAAGCCGTCTCCTACTTTACGACCCGCCCTTGCCTTGTACCACCAATCACTGGCTTTCGACTCCAGACTCCTGTTGCTTTTGCTCTCTTCCCTCTTCACGCACGCGTGATGATCCAGAAGACAAATGCCCGCGCCGCTAGCACCTCCGCCGCTTCAGCGCGCCAAGTTGTCGCCTCAGATGGCCCAGAAACCTGGGGCCAGTGGTCTGGACGCAAGTTAGTCCTTCATGCATATCCTTCTCAGCGATCACTGACAGCACCCAATAAATGCTGCGCCGTCCTCGAAATAGACACTATTCCTTGGAAGTCGTGCAACATCCTATCAGAGCCCGAATGTGCGGTTTCGGAGATAAAGTGAGCCCATCCTTCCCCCTTATCCGCGCCTATATGTTAATGCCGATTCCCTAAAGGATCGCCGACCGTTGGCACCTGCAGCTGTGGCCAAAATGATCGTCCGAAGAGAGGATGGAAGTCTTGTGGATGTTGAGTCCGTCGCAGTCTGTTGCGTGCTTCTCGCATCCCTTTCTCACGCTTCTCGCCCGTAGTGAGATAGACTGTTCATTCTTTCTGGTCACAGTCGACCTATGGTCCTCTGACGGCAAGCATGAAATGAACCTCGTCCTTCACCCTACCTCGGCCGACCGTTACGTCCCTGCGAATACTCCCAAGAGCAAGCGCAGAGGCACCGTCACCACAAATGCCTCTAATCAAAGATCCAGCCGGCAGAGCCCCGAACGCTCCGCCCCTACGCCAACCACACAGTATCCTCAGGTACGTTAACATGATCCTTGCGCCACCATGTCCCGTTGAGAGGATGTACCTCAGCCAACGTCCACTGGAATGACACCTTATGTGCAGGCGTCAAACACAGCCTACTCTCCACAAGGCTATCCCTTCCCCGCCCAGCCCGCACCCCTGCCCGAATCAAACTCTTTCCAAGCCGTTCATCCATATGCCCCTCCACCCGATTCGAACGCACCTTCTTGGGGCTATCCCCCATCGACAGCAACTGTCGATCGAGCTCAGTCATATGCGCCACCACCCGCACTGCCCTCCATCCACGCTATCAACCGAAACGCGTCCCCCACAAACACCGACTCTGCGGGCCCCGAGTACGGCACGCCCGCCCAGACCGGAGCTAACCCGTCTAGCCAGGACTGGCAAATTCAGACCCCAGTTCGCGAGGATCAGGGCGGTGTCGATTATCGGACGTGGCCACAGCAGTCTGCTTACCCGACTATGGAGGGTCCCACCATCCCTCCCTCCCCTGCTGGGCATGCGCCCACCAATGCTGATCCTCGAGACGGGGCTTACGGCAGCGTAGCTCCCGGAGCGCCAGGCGGGGCCCCAGAAGGGTACCCTCAGCAGGCGCGATACTCGCAGGAGCCTCCGTTCACCCCCGTGCAAACGAGCCCGACCGCGCAGCAGATCGACTCGTCGATGTACGCGTCTGCGTCGTACGCCCAGCAGCAGCATCAGCAGCAAACCCAATCACAGTACCATCAGGGTTCTTCGTACCAGGAACCGACACCGCCGTCGACCATCCCCCCATTGCCCCGCCATACATACACCCGGACATTGGTCGGACCGCTCGCGTCCAACGCATGCCGTCTTTTGGACGAGCACCGTAAGCCCGGGATCTTCTTCCTCTTCCAGGACTTGTCAATCAGGACCGAAGGTGCGTCTTCACATCTTCGGGTTCCATATGGGTCCTAGTCTCCTTATCTCGAACTCTATTAAATGTCTATGATACGTAGGAACCTTCCGCCTTAGGCTACGTCTCATGAATGTCGGCGCGTAAGTGGTCCAGCTACTGCGATAACCGCCCCCTGCCCTTGAATGAATGGGCGGTCACGAATCCTCTTAGCTGACGTATCCTGTCCGACCACAGCCCGCCCGCACCAGAACCCCGAGCGCCGTGCGCTCATACAGATATGTCACCTGTCCTCGCCCAGACATTCACGGATCCATTCGTCGTCTTCTCTGCGAAGCGCTTCCCTGGCGTACCCGGTAAGTTCTCATTTGCCCCAACGCACGACTCCTGACATCTACATACATCACGCCCTATCGATGCTCACAATACCCCATGATATCCAGACACTACCGCCCTATCCATCGCCCTGGGTAACCAAGGCCAGAAACTCCCACTGGTGCGTCACATACCCACCATCAGCCCTGGAGGGATTGAGGCTAATCCGATTCCTGCCTGCGCACGCAGCGGAACCGCAACGGGTCCAGTAAACAGGGTCGCAAGAGGCGACGCGACGGCTCTGATGGCTCCGGAGACGAGTCCGACGAAGCATGAGAGCATTCAGAAGGCCATGGACCCTGCAGTAGACCTGCCCATTGTATACTTAGAGCCCTGTCTTCCCTCCCTCTTCCTTCCTTCATGGCCGCCGCTGCCGTCACCACACCGTTACGGCAGGGTGAAGTCGAGAAGGAAGGGCCATATGCCTCCTGCCCGATACAGTGTGGATGATGCTTGAGTTACTGACGTGTGGGTTCGATGCGAGCATGCAATGTAATTTTGGCTATGTCTGCGTGTGATTTTACGAACGTCCGTCTGACCGCTCGGCGGCGCGCCGCATGAGCTCGTACTCGCGTACTAACTGCAGGGTCGCCGGGAACCGGTCGTGGATCGCGCCCAGCACCCGCCCCGCAGCCTTCGACCGCCGTGCGATCTCCGCCGCGTCCACCGCCGCCTGCTCGAAGTCCACGTCCACCTCGGGCCGCACCGGCTGCACGAGCCGCCCGGACTTGAGATGTTCGAGCACCCTACCAAGCAGGACAAGTGTCGCACCGTGGGGCCGCCAGATGTTCCAGACCGGCGACATGGTCTGGAGAAGGTGCAGCGGGTGCGCAAAGTCCTCGGCGCCCTTGTCTTCCAACGAGCCCCCCAGGAACCGAAGGCGCCTCGCCAGCTTATATGCTGCGCCCGTCCTGCGTGCAGCCGAGTGCAGGGGCGCCTCCGGTGGCGGCGGGGGGAGGTCGCCCTCTTCGGCAGGCGGAAGGTCGAGAAGGAGCGGCGAGGACGGGTGCATGTCGCGCTCGCGACCCGCATGATGCCGGCTCTGACGCTGGTACCGGAGGATGACATTCTCGACGATGTCGAACGCGCGGAGGGGCTCGCCCGCCCGGACGAGCGCGGCGACGAGGTGGTTCCAGTTGTGCGAGTCGAACTGGAGGCCCTGGTCCTTGAGCGCTCTCCAGGCCTGGGCGACCTCGGTGTGCTTCCCTGCCGCAGAGAACGCGTCGATGACGATCGAGAGCGGGACGCACAGGAGGGTGCCGTAGGCGCGATCGGACTGCTTTTCCGACGGCGGACTGAGGAGCGTGTTCTGCTTCGTGAACTCGATGCCGAGGCGGAGTATGTCGGGCCAAAGAGCTTGGACGGCATCGACGTCGCCTGTGCGGCGGTGGGCATCGAGGAGCATCGTCGTCGTACCTAGGGTGGGCTTCTGCCCTGCGTCAACCATCGCGTTGTGGATCCGTTCGACGTCGACCGCTTGTTCCCGCTGCGCGTACGCGTTAAGAAGCGGTCGATACACGGTCTCCAGCGTGAGTCGGCGGCTGCCCGTAACACCCAACCAATCGTTCCCGGATTCGCCTTCCATCAGGGACCGCAGCAGCTCTTCCGCGACTTGGGTACCTTGCGAGGTCTTCTGCTCTCCGTACGCCTTAAGGATTGCAGCGTACGTGATGGCGTTGGAAGGAATGCCAAGGGATTGCATCAAGTTGAAGATGCCCTTCGCCTTAATGCGCTTGCCGATGCGGAGGTACCCATTCATCATGATAGTGAGAACGTAGACGTTCGCCTTTAGAGACGTTTGACCCGTCGTCTCCGCCACTCGCTCCATCTCTTGGTACAGGTCCTCCGCGATGTCCATGAAGTCGTTGTCACATGCAGACTGGATGAGGAGAGCAAACGTCCGTGCGTCAGGGCGGAGCTTCGCGCGGTCGAGCTGGCGAAACAGGTTCGCGACCAAGCGGAACGGCGCGCCGATGAGGACGTAAGCCTTCATGAGGGTGTTGAAGACTTCGATTGTGACGCCTTCGCCCGGCTTGCTCGCGTTCCTGAGGTAGTCGAACGCCCTGATAGCCCCCTCCCAAGACCCTGCTTCGACGTGAGCGTTCATGATAGCGGAAACCATTATACGGTCAGGTACGACCCCTTCCCTGACGGCACGCTGGTAGAGTCGCTCAGCACCGATGGGATCATTGCGCTGTGCGAGAGCGGCGATGAGAGTGGTGTATATGGGAGCAGTGACTTGGACGCCTGAGCTACGCATCTGGTCCAGGAGGGACGCCATAGAATGGACATCCCCACGCATAGATAGCGTGTGAAGGATGGTAGAGTAGACGTGGAGGTCCGGTTGAAGCCCCTGCCTGGAGAGCTTCTCGAGCCAGGTATTAACGCCATCAAGATCACCGACCTGAGAGAAGGCGAAGATGACGGTGGTGTAGTGTACGATATTAGGACGGTATTCCGGTGAGCGTGCGGCGAGGGGATCGGGGAAGAACTGATTAAAAAGCTCTACGACGTGAGTGGGGTGTCCGGCCTTAGCATAAGCATGCATGAGAGAGGCTCTATGGTCATTGCGTATAAGCTTGCGTTGGTCTAGCAAGCGATAGTGCTTCTCGCAACGCGACGTATCGCCCTGACGAGAAGTGAGAAGCACCCCAGTACCATGATAATCGGCGTAGACGAGGGGGTCGGAAGAGTTGGGAGCAATCGTGGCAAAAAGCGCGTTGGCCTGGTCAAGCATCTCTGCTTTACTCAGCACCCGGACGACAGACAGGACGACCTGGTCAGGGAGAGCTACACCATGGCGTCGTAGGACACGCAAAATGCCGTTGGCAGTCTTGTGTCGCCCATCCAACAAGACTGCTCGTACAAGCAATGAACCTGCCGCGGATCGATTGTCCTTAGGCCAAAGAGACATACGATCCTGAAGACATTGGATTGGATCCTCGATGGCGGCGAGGTTCTCCAAGGCTTTGGAGGTAAAACCTTTGACGACCTGAACGAGGTCCTCATTAGGCCAGGTTGGGCGAAGGGAATCAGCGAGGTAATCGTGGAGCAAGCTGAAGTCCTGTATCAGGAAGTCCAAGACGGCAGGGGGACCTCGGTGATGACGCAATGCTACGACAATGGCCGTATAGGTTGCCAGAGCATAAGTTTGCGGGACTTCTTGTTGTGCCTCGTCGCCAGCGTCACGATTAGCAAACATGACACGAGCATCTTGTATTGCGTCGTCCAGCCTTCCTTGCAAGGCAGCCGCAGAAACGAGGATGGCGTTCCAGTGTATTCGGAGGATATTCCGGGACGAGTCCTCCCCTGGGTCGATGAACTGTAGCATGCCCTGTATTCGCTCACCCCACAAACGAAGGGATTGCTCGGACAAGCGTCCACCGCGCAGGATGGAATCCAAGATGTTGGCCACGAAGGCCACACCGGAGGCAGGGTTCCCAGGAGGTCTTCCATGCGCGTCGCAGAGGTGATTAAACGCACGCCACGCGTTGTTCGCGGAGAAGTTCTTGGATCCGGATGCAACGTCACTAAAGACCTTGAGCCAAGACTCGTCCGGGGAAGGGGTGGGATGTCGGAGGGGCTCGGTGACGGTCGCGGTCCGGCTGGAGGCGTGCCGTCTGTGGACCACGTCGACCTGTCTCATCCAGGTGCGCAGCGACGGTATGCAGCTTCTGCTCCCCAACGCGGTGTGCTTGTAGCCGGATGATCGGCGTATTCGGGGACGGGCAGAAGACAGCCTGGTCGTAGAAGACGCCGCACCATCTGGGACACACGACATACAATTAACGCTACTGCGCATCCTTGAAATAGGGAGCATAACTCACCCACGACGGCGAGGAAATGCCTTGGCAGTTTGCCAACCAGAACGGTGGCACAAGCCACGTATTCTTCCTCCGGCATAGCCCGCCCTTTCCCCTTCCCATTTCCGTCCACACTCCTCTGACGCGACGTAAAGAAATCCGTTGAAAGCGAATGCGAAGCGGTGCGCACGGCCATTCCGAATGCGGACCTGTTGGCCAAGAGCTTGTTTGCGAGCGGTCGAGACGGGAGGATGGAGGTGAGGACAGTCGCCGCGAGAGGTTCCAACATCACCGTACTCGCCGCGACGAGTGCCAGTGGACTGTACCCTGTTCCGCGCCGTGTCAGCGATCCAAACGCGTGTAGCAGCCTCGCGAGATACGCACCTGAGCGAGCAGGACGTCGTAGGGCAAGAAGAGAGATGTGGGCGATGACATACAAAAGGGAGAGACGTCTACCTCACCAGCGACCAGCTCTCGCCCTCTGAGAGACTGCAGGCGCAGGACGCGCCCCGGCAACTGCCGGGCCTGCTCTCGATCTCCTGCGCGCTTGTGGCGATTCTCTCCAGCCACGAGGCTTCGCACGTCGGGTCACGGTACAGTAGTACTGTAGTAGCTAGTTCTCCAAGTTCGCGTCCACTGCGCCCGTCGCTGTCCATCCTTTCCATCTCACTCGTAGAACACGTCATGACCACCTCCCAACCCTCGCACGAGATAATTATCGTGCCAGCCGTCGCCGAGCCTGGCCGCGAAGAGCTCAGGCAGCAGTGCTATGACGTCCGTATCGACGTCTTCCACCGCGAGCAGGGTTTCCCACTCGACACAGAGATCGACGAGTCTGTAGCACGCCCGCTTCTCCTGAGCATCCGCGTTTCGGTTGCTGACGTCGCCGTTTTTCTTTTTGGTTTTCACTCGCTCGCTCTCGACCGCTAGCTTGGACGGGACAGCCACCCATTTCCTGCTGCGCCTCACCCCGTCGCTCGCCCCGATTGGCACGATCCGCTGCGTGAAAACAAGTGACTACTACAAGCTCGGCCGGCTTGCCGTCCTCAAGGATTATCGGCAGTACCGCTTCGGGCGGGCACTCGTCCAGTCCTTGCACGATTTTGTCAAGGCGGACGCAAAGGCAACGACCTCCGGGTCAAGGGTTTCGGACACAGTCAAGCTTGTGTCCCACTCCCAGATTCCTGTCAAGGGATTTTATGGCAAGTAAGTGCTTGGAGTCCGGCTCTTCGTTGGGGCTAGCCTGCGCCCCGTGTCCCGCCACATTCTCTGAGCTTCTCGTGATACTGCCAGATTTGGCTACGAGGAAGAAGTGAGCATCGATATCCTTCGTCGCCCTTTTGACCATGTACGGCCACTGATAGAATCCGATTGCAATGTTCGACGATACGCAATCCACGTCTACAGGGTGAAGAGTTCGACGAAGACGGCGCCCCTCACCAGAAGATGGTCGTTCACTTGTCGCTATCAGATTAAGGTATAGCGCACTATGTACGGGGAATGGGTGGTCATGAAAGGTCGTCACGTATATACGTAGCAGAAGAGAAATGACTAGCTATCAATACAGCATGGATGGAGCGGGGCGGTGGTGGTATACAGCAATGCAAGATTGAGAGTCCATCATGATCGTAAGAGCTGCGAACAGAACTGCACAGGACGCCGAACGCAAACTGTAAGCGATGTAGACCGAGAGAGATAACAGAGAAAAGATAGTGGCGGCACAACAATGCCCATAACGTTGAACCCGATGTAGCGAACGAAGGATCATATCAGCAATGGAAAGCGAGAAGAGCAACGCATCGTTCATAATATGCCTAACGGCGCGCCTGTAGACGGAAGTCCAAGATAACAAGAGAAGAGGATCGCTCAACGACGCCGTGGCGAAGTAAGGGTATTGTCGGCGCCGTCATCCGTATTGAAACCGTCGCTCTCGCTCTCAGAGCTGAGCGGCTCCTGCTTCACCGGGCGCTGGCTAGCACGCGGGATCGGCATTAGGTTAATGGGACCACCAGGGAGGATGCTGAAGTTGATGCTGTTGCTGTAGCCTGTGGTGCCCTCCTCGTACAGCTTGCGAGCTGCTTCGTACTCGAGCTTCTCCTGCTCCGCCTGCGCAAGGAACGGCTGAAATAACTCGTGTGTCAGATCGGATACAAAACATCGAAGAGAGCGCGAACCATACCTTGCGTTCGTCATCAGTCATCGAACGCCACTTCCCCGCAGCGAGAACGCTCTGCTTCGTGGTCTCGGTCTCATCCCCGAAGACCTCCTTGACAAGCTCTGGGTCTGATCGGATACGCTGAAGGAACATGAAATACGCGCTGAGGGGCTTCTTCGGGGCATTAGGGTCCTTGATGTTCCCCTTGCGCGACTTGCCCGCCTTCCTCTGCGCCGTCCGATAAGCGTTCTCGCGCTTAATGTCCTCGGGAGTTAGAGTGCGCATGTAAGCATTGAGCTCGCGCTCTCTCGCCTCCTTGAGGGCCTGGGAACGACGTCGGTAGGGCTGTGCGACGAAAGGGATCAGTCACAATCTCTGGAATCACCATGAGAAGAAGACGACGAACCTCCTTCTGTTCGGCGGAGAGCCTGGCGTATTCCTGACCGGCCTCTTTAGCCGCCTGAGCAACGTTGAGCTTCTTGTGACTGGAAGCCTGGTGGCGCTGGATCCAGTCTGTGAAGTAGAGCTGCCAGGCTGAGGGCGCCAACTTGGGCGGGTGGAGGACCGACTTGAGGGGAGCTGCATTGACGTGTCAATATCACGTGGGAAACGCTGAATGGACATGGAGCTTACGACTCTCCGAACGCTTCTCGCGCGTCTGGCCCTGCTCCTGCGCGTCGTCGTCCTCCACGGGCCGCTTCTTCCCCCGCACAGTCGCATCTCGATCATCGTGCTCGCTGATGCTCTCCGACCGCCGGGTGCTGTAAAGCCGTGACTGGCCCAGGGGCGGGCGCGCGTGTGACACCGACGGCGCACTAGAAGACTGGAAGAGATGCGTCACCGGTGTGCCTCTCCGCATTGGAATCCGAGGCCTCTGCGTCGCGAAGTTGTCCTCAGATAGGGTCATCGGGGCCCCGGCAGAAGACATATGCACCGCCGGATCCCACAGGTGAGAGGCCCACGCCGGTGGCTCCGTACCGTAGATGTTCGCGGGTGGTGAAATCGTACCGGCGACGTCCGCGCGCAGCTGCTCCGTCATAACGGTGTCCTCGGGGGGTGAGAGCGGAAGTGGTTGTAGAGCGGCGTACGCGGTCGTGGGCGAGAAAGGTGTGACGTCAGGGAAGATAGACGAGTTGTCGCTGAACGCGGCGAAAGACGAAGACATAGGCGACTGCGCGTGGCCGGGAGGGATAGGAATGGGTACAGACGAGGCATGAGGAGCATCGGGGTCAGCGATCCAGTTGGAGTACAGCGCGGAGTCGTTGAACTCTGGCGACGACGGGTGGAAGTAACTTGAGCTAGTAGAGAACGTCGAGTCGAAGCGCCGTGAGTGTGACGGCATCGTGGGGTCCAACTGGCTGGTCGTCGACTCGGGTGAGCCAGGGAAGGGGATGGAGGACATGGAGCTGTATTGCATGAAATGGCTAGAATCCCAAGTAAAGGGCGATTTGGATTCTGGATGAAGCGCGTCGTCGAGCTCGAGGCCAAAGATCATGTTGTCGGGGTCAGAGATCATGGGATCGTACTGTGGGATATGGTCGTCGAACGCGAACATGGGAGAGTGATCTCTGAGGGACATGTCAGAGGCAGCGAGGGTGATGGTCGTTGTGTCGCGGTCGTGGTCGCGGTGGTAGAAGGGGGAGGCGGGCATGGAGGATGTCACGGTGTGGATGGTTCGAGGACACAAAGGACTTGGAGAGGGCCTTATAAGGGATGGCGGAGGCGGGGATGCGCAGGCGGACGGCGAAGGCGCTTGGGTGGGAAAGACGCGTCTGCGGCGGGGTTGGATAGATGATAGAAGGGGGGATATGTTTGCGAGGGACGGCGGGATTCGAATGAGCCGTATTTGAGCCATGGCGTATTAAGTAGATTTCGGTGCCTCGTTCGCTGACTCGGTGAGAATCAGCGGGATTTGGAGGCGCGAGATCTAGTTAAGATGTCAGCATACGGGAATCCGGAGAGTTTCAGACTCAACGGACCGTTGCCTTTCCAGGTCGAATTGTTGCCCTGTTTTGGGAGTTACAGTGTCGGCCGTCCGCCCTGTGAAAGCAGCTGGCATATGGAAGAAGGAACTCTGGATCGTCGGCAGAAGCACGCTCACCTGTACGCAACACCTCCTCGTGATCCCTCCGACGCTGGCGACCGATGCACGTCTCTCTCCTCCACCCAATGTGACACCCAATGTGCGCCTCCCTCTGCGATATCCCAATCACCCAGGCTCCGGAACTAGTCGGCGGCTCTGTATTTATTTAGTGTGGCGTCTTGTTGGCGTTTGTCAGGCGTCCGGATGCTCGCAGTCCTGGATGATGATGTTGTCAGCGAATATGCGATCGGACGCGTACCGCAGTCACCGACTCACCCTCCCACCGTGCCACCGTCCCGCACAGCCCGAGCTTGCCCTAAATCACCCGATATGGCACCTAGCGGGTCCTCCGACTCCGTGATCTGGCCAACTTCGGCAGGACCGTCCCCGCACGCCGGGCCCACGTCCGCCATTGTCCCCGGCGTCTGCCCGAGTGCGCCAATCGCACCTCGGCGGGCCCGGCCCCACTCCACCAGGCGCGCTCGGCGGAATCGTCTCAAACTCTCTCCGCGGACAAGGCGGTCCCGCCCTCAGCCCTCAGCCGACCAGATCACCCGCGAACCCGCATTCCAGCAGCTGCAACGCATCAACCTCGCATTCCAATTGCCCGACGACGCGGGGATTGTGATACAAAGGAAACCGGCTACCATCATATAACCACGATCGACTCCGCAGACCGATGCCGTGGGTTGTTGTAGACGCTTTTACCAGCCTGTCACAGACACATCGCACAAAACCACACGACGGAGCGGGCACGGCCATGGGGAACAATGTTATCAGCACACTCAATCATTGTGTCATCGTCCCTTTCGAGATGTCACTGACCTCCCAGCCCGGCACATCTTTCATGATCTCCCTCTCGCGTTCCAGCGCTGCTTGCTGACGTCGATACGCGTCACGGTCGCCCTCCGCAAGCAGAAGTGGGACCAGGTGAATGCGCGACCAGACCTTCTCCCTTTGGAGCTCCCTGCGAAGCAAGGTCGCATCAGTTCCGTCCTCTCTTCGCGAATGGCGCATGGCCAAGCCGGATTTGGCACTGATAAGAGACTAGAGTCGCGCGGTCGGATCCAGCAGAAGGCCACGTTCCCCAGTGGGCGGGCCCTCAGCTGCCCACGTTTAACGTCCGCCTGACCTCTCCGCCTCCGCGTAGACCACTGTAGAGGTTCCACGTACCTCTTCTCCAGGTTCCCCTTTCCAAGCCTATAAAAGCCATAGGCGCATACCGCCGTGACACCGCCGAGGATTACAAGGCCACTCGGACCGCGGAGCGGGAGGTTGCGCTTGTACTTGATTGCCTCGAACCCGCCCGGTGGGGGCATATCCCTGCATTACACGCGGTGCGCACTCGGTGTTAATCGTTGACAAACTAGTCGGACAATAGCTTACTGTCGATATGGCATGGACACTGGGAAACATGGTTTTCCATTAGGATGTGGACAAAAGTGCATTTGAATGACACGTATAGACTCACTGATGACGTTCCTGGGGTCGAGTCAGACGGGAGCACAGACACGAGCAAGCAGCGCTATATAGTTCACAATGCAGGCGGAAAACAAGCACAGCCTAAGAGAGACGGCGACGTCGAGTTGGTTGAAGGGAAGGAAGGTCGTGCGGACGAGCGCCTTGGTCGGCACGCCTGCCACGTGGCGGTGTGGGTGGACGGTGCCCGCTCTGTTGCCAGCTGCAAGGGATTGGATCCTCGGAGTAAAGAATGCAGCTCCGATGCGTGCATTGAGAACACCTTCTCGAGAACAACATCAGGATATGCAGACAACGAACAGGCCAGTTGGGTTGGCGGCGATGCGGAGACGACGGTGAGGCGCCGATGCGCGTCTGAGTATGGGAAGTTCATACGGAACGACTCTACGCCAAACAACATGACAGCTCAGCCCGGCCTCGCTCGGGGCACTGCGCCCAGCTCACGCCTTCCCTTGTCTCCACCATGATGCCTCGTCAGCCCTCCCCTGGTCCCGCCTTCTCTGGCCCCTACCCTACTCACAACCCCTCAATGTCGGCCAACTACGAGCGCAAACAAAAGCAGCGCAGCATCATGGGCATAACTGCAGGCGCGGAGGATGTCAAGTATCAGGCCAAGTATAAGGAGCTGAAAAAGAAGGTTAAGGAAATCGAGTCGGTGAGTCCATTCGACCACATCATGTTAGGATGTACCCCTCACTTATGGATACTCCACCCATCCTCTCCTCGTTAGGACAACGACCGCCTGTATTTCAAGCTTCTGCTGGCAAAAAAGAATATTCGGCGGATGAACCTTGAGCGAGCGTATGTCTTCACGATGCTGTGTCTGTCTTGAACAATAGTTCCCTTACGCGTCTCCCGACCATCCCAGCATTCTCTACGAGCGGCTCGCCGCCGTACCTCCCACTCCTGGCAGGCATACCCAGGAATTGCCCCCGGAACAAGATCCTATCTTCCATTCCCAGCCGCCAGTTCCTCCTGAGCATGCTAGGGTGATAGATCCCAACGACCGTGAGCTGTCCGAGTACATTCGCAACCATCCGACCGCTCGAATCATCCAGGGGCCCGATGGAAGAGTCGTTGCAATTGAAGATACGCCAACAAATGTAGATGCGCGCGGCATACCCATTCCTTCGGGTCCTCCGCCTCCCCACGGCATACCTCTAGTTCATGGTTTTCGCCATGACTCGGGTCCTGGACACGACCCATCGCGGCCGCTGCCGCCACCCCCTCCTATGATTCCGCTTCTCCAACACTCACAAGACCCCACCCCAGAACTTTCTGTGACAAATGACCACCATGTGAATCAATACACCTATCCGCAGTCTCGCCCTCCGCCCCCGCAGAACTCTCATTCGCACAGCAACTCTTCTCATCACTCTCGCTCGTCCTCGGCTCGCCCGGATCTCGATCCTGCTGCAGGAGGAAACCCGCGCGTGGACGCGCAGGGTGGCCCGTATGCGACGCATACTCGCAGCCCGAATATGCCATCGGAGCCTCATCCAGAACACAGAAGTCGCCGCCATGACCCACACGAACATCCGCATGGACACCACCTGCCGCATCCGCACGTCGAGATTCCTCAGCAGAACCTCCCTGTGTCGCCGCCCATGCTTTCGCCGACCGCCCACCACCGGGGTGGCAGCCGTACTCACAACCACCAGCGTATCGGACCAGGCGCCAATATTCACCGCGAACGGGACCCTGACCGGGACTGGGAACTCCAACAGCAACTCGAATATGATCGACAACTCGAACGCGAGCGCGAGGCACAGCGTGCGGTCGAGTTGCGTCATCGCCTCGCGTTGGAACAGCAAGAGGATGACGCGCTCTGGGCTGAAGAGGAACGGCGTGCGCGCGGTCATTCTCGCTCTCGTTCTCCGGGGTCTACCGTCCGTGCGGGCGGGAGCAGGGACGCGTCTCTCCCGGCATCGGGCCAAGGGTACGATCACGATCGTGCCCCGCAGAGGGCCCACGCCCCGCATGTGTCGAACCTGCTCGGTGTCGAGCGCGACCCGGGCTTCAAAGACGACGAGCGTGGTATGAATGCCGCCCGCGATAGGCTTTCTACCACCGAACTCTCCCATACTTCTTCCCTGGAGTCACGGAAGCGCTCGCGGGACGAGATGGAAGTTGACGACCGCTACGACTCCGAGGGCCGACCTGCCAACGAAGGTGGTTCGTCTTCCCGCGGCATAGCGAACCTTGGCGGCAATAGGGGCAGCAAGCGATCGCATTCTGAAGAAGACGGCGATGCCGGGCACCCTGGATCTGGAAAAGGAGATAGTTTGTCTGACGAGAGGATGGAAGATGACTAGGCTCGCAGACGAAACGGGTATCCGCACCGCTTCCAAGTTCTTGTGGTACGGCACACGTTTGGCGGGTTGCCATGTCGCTTTGTCTACTGTAGGCTTATGATGTTGTCCGATCCAGGCCCTTGTGAAATTATACACGTCGTATCTTGGTACCACTTTCTGTTTGTCACCTCAATTGTACACGACCCTGTGTATCGCCTCTGGATACGCCGCGCTTTCGATTGGCTCTTCGGTGTATATGTTTAAGTTGCCGGATATCATTGATACCCTAATTTACAGAGCACATGTTACATGTCGAGTGGGTGTGTCTCCATTTTGATATCACATAGCCTATCACAAACAAATGGCGCAGACCATGAGAAGAGCAGACGGTCACCCGAAACAGGAAACTAGGATGGCGAAATTGACCGGTGCATGACATATATCGGGATGCGAACATGAACAAATGCAGGGATTCTGAGTCACCCCGAGACCACACGCAGTCGTAAGGGTTCTACGTCTCGGGCATATGATAAACCACCCCAGAACACTGGCACCGCCGACAGAAGAGACTCACGTCCAGTTACAGCAATCAATAACTTGCGTCCTTCCACCTCACTCCCGAAGTCGATCTGTCGGCTCAATTGTGCCTCCATTGACGTTCATGTGCTGCGGCGTTCCCACTGACGGAGATGAGTCCTCGTTTGACGGCGGCGAGTCGGCGCCCTCGTCCCCGGACCAGCAAGCGGTCGAGCGTTCCGCAGACACCTGGAATCCGTGGACTAGCCGGGCACCCTGCTTCCTCAGGTTCGCATCCCCACCCCCTGCGGCCAAGCGAGAGCGTGCGACCTGTGCTTCCCAATACACCTCAAAACTGCGGCCGTCCTCGAGGTCGCAGACGCTTTCGAACCGACGCTGAGCAGGTCCGAGGGCAGCCTCGCTGCGCTCGATCGCCTCTATGATTGCATCTTGACTGTGATCTTGGGCTGCAATGTCAGGGTTGGCGGGTATCGCGTCCATGGCGAACGGTCTCCGGCCGGGCCACTCCGTGTCCACCGACACCGTCGCAGGGTGTACGCATCGCGGGAGGTCCATGGCCGGCGACGAAGGCGGCAATGATGCGGACCAGCCTGCTTGGCGGGCAGCGACGTGTGGCGCGTGCGGAGGATCACCTGCCGAGGGCGGTGGCTGACCATGGCGTAGGTGGCGGGATCTAATCGCTGTATCGCGACTGGGCGAATCGTCGTTGGGAATAGTGTCCTTGGCACCGCCACGAACGCGCTGTTGTTTGTTGTTCGTCCGACGCCTCGATTTCCGTTTTGGAGCGGAGGATTTGCCCTGTCTCGACTGCGGGCGGGATTTCGGCCCTGGGATCGACTCCAGGACTATCTCGGAGCGCTGTGCTTTGTGGCTGGCGTCTCGCTGGAGTGGAGCGTCCGGCGGCTCGTCCGCAGGCATGCAGGTTGGCCTAAAACGATGCGTTTTTTGTGAACAATCAGTAAGCTGGGCGGGAGAACGACATAGTGCTTACGAGGAGACCGAAATAGCGGTTTGTATCCCGCCTTCGTCCCCTGGGTTAACGATGTGCCCGAGGTTCATGCTGAGAGTTCGATGGATAGCCGCAAGTCCGCTGCCGAGGGACTGTCAGGCCGCCATTATGATTCCGACCGAGTACCAGACACACCTTGCATTCAACCCCGGCGGTCCACCTCCGCCCAGTGAGATGCACCATGTGCACGGGACGGGCTGTCGGTATGCACTGGCCGAGGGCAATCTGGACAATCCAAGTTCAATCGAGGCGGGGCAACTTCGCAAGAGTCGTGCGCATGGGGAGATCATTCGCGATTTGGTTCCGAGGGCGGATAGGGGCTGAAGGAAACTGTCGCGGTCCGGGTTACCTGTGTGCCGATGAACTGGTCATAGTTAGCACACAGATAAGACCCGGATGGGGCAAGCGCGGACTGTCGTTTGCGGTACCTTCAAAGCACTCATTGGAGACTAGTGCGTACCCGAGCGAGAGTGAGGGCATTTGGCCGAATCAGGTGTACAGCACGATGTCTAGCGGCGAGCGCATCCATATCAGCCATAGATCTGTGCAGGGCCGGGAGCGAAACATACCTGTAAGTCGTCTCCTCAGTGCGGATCACTGGGAATGCGCGCTCCGCCAGGCGCGCCGAACATGTTTGGTAGCACGTTCCGTGACGGCGGCCTCATCTACCAACGCCTTACGCGTCATAACTATCATCATGAATTCATCTGTCGGTCATCAATCTAACTACAATCGCCCGCTCATCGAACCTTGGGACTGCGCGTAGCAGAAACGCCGACCGAAGGGCGAGAGGGCGAACGGAGCAACCTCAATATGGCCATCGAGACTCCCGGGGTCAATCCCACGCGATATGGGAGATTTGCGCGGCCACAGCGGGGTCTACTCCGTCGGGCCCACGTTGCTATCCTCCACCCGACAAGGTGTTAATGTCGTTTCAACGAACTCCGCAAAACTTTGCAAGAGGCCGCGACGGGGAGATGGAAAAATGCAGAACCATCGTGACCTTACGCGTCCGCCTGCCGCCGGCAGCTCACCGCTTTGGCCGCGAGGTTGCAAACCAATTCAGCCAGAAGAAGGGTCTAGGGATCGACCTGCGAGAGACAACTTCAAATTACGTGAATGAGGGCGCATCACATCAGCTTTGTGGCGGCACGATGTTCTCTCCCTATCCACTCGCGACTCCCACGCAGATTCTATCACCGGTAGACATGGTCCGCTGGGGAGATATAATGATGTCAGCAATTGAATGTAACAGCAAGCGAAGTGACACACCATAGAGGTTGGCTGCAATCTCGGCCTCCGCCCTGTCACCGTTGGCGAGGAGTTTCTCCTTGTTGTAAAGCAGTTCCTCACGAGTCTCGGTGGAGAACTCCTGGTTTTGAGCTAAAGAGTGCCGAGATAGAATGTAAGTGACAAGACGGACAAGGTAGGATGCCGTAACATGGGGCCAGCTGGAGAATCCCAGACGTACTCTCAACGATAGCGTCCACGGGACACGCTTCCTGACAGAATCCGCAGTAGATGCACTTGGTCATGTCGATGTCTGGCATAGAGCGAAGTCAGTGGGGCGGGGCGGTCACAGGTGCGGCATTAGAGACGAACCATAACGAGTGGTCCTTCGCGAGCCATCCAATCGGGCTTCGCTCTCGATTGTAATAGCCTGCGCTGGGCAGATGGCTTCGCAGAGCTTACAAGCTTCCCGTCACCTGTGTGAGTCCCTCGTCATGCGTGCAGTTGCAATGAATGACATACCAATGCAGCGTTCTTCACCGCTAGGGTATCTACGGAGAGCGTGCTCTCCACGGAAGCGGGGGGAAAGAGGGCCCTTCTCGAACGGATACATGATCGTGTATGGAGGACGGAAGAACTGCTCCAACACCAGCCACATGCCTACGCCATGCCTTCAAAAAACGCCGTCCACTAGGAGCACAAATGCCACACGCACCTCGAATAATTTCTGTGAAAAAGAACAAGTGGACGGCCTTGTCAATAGCACTTGGCCCATCCTTGTAGGGGTCGTAGTCCTTGCCGGGCTCGTCGGCGGCAGTGTAGGTAGCAGTTCTGGAACTTGGCGAACGGATAGGTGGTCCGGGCTCCAGGTGGTCCTTTGGCTTGTTGCTGGCGAGAGGGTCGACCTGCTGGAGACGGGGAGTGGTGGAATGCCATCGGTATGCTAGCGTGAGGGAGCGAGAAGCAGTAAGACGGCCAGCGGCCAGCCTGGCGGAGGGACCGGCGGCGACTAGTGCGCGCGCAAAGGACATGGTGGGTGGTGGTCGTTGACGACGCGGTGGACGCCGGACGGCCGCTCTTCGACGTTGGTGAAGGTGACGAGCCAACTTTCGGGACACCTCGGCGTGCCGGCGTTTGCCGGGGCTCCTCCAGCCAATCGGGGGCCGAGTATCTGATATTCAGTCTGCTCTACGGTGACCTCTCTGTACCTCCTTGAGTCTCGACCACTCTCTTGCACAACCATGTCCTCCTCCAAAACGAAATCCAAGGCCCCTCAGCCCAAACATTCTGCCCAGGGTTCGCACTCAGCCATGCGTACGAACGACACCCGTCTGATCTCCGACCGTGGCTAGCCAGAGATCCAACAGCAATACAATGGCTTCCAGAATGACCTGCAGACACTCGCGAGCAAGATAGGAGAGCTCGAACAGGAGGCAGAAGAACACAAGTGCGTCGCAGGACCGTTGTGTGCGCTCCACTCGAATCCGCTAACCCTGTTGCAGTCTTGTGCTCGTAACTTTAGATGAAGCTCTTGCTGAAGAACCCGATCGCAAGTGTTTCCGCCTCGTCGGTGGTGTTCTGGTAGAGCGCACTGTCAAGGATGTGGTTCCTGCTCTGAAGACGAATCGCGATGGGGTGAGCGACCTCTGCATGTCAGCTATCTTACGACTCTAAGCTCTGTGCAGATCCAGAAGGTGATTGGGAACCTCGCCGAACAGTACAAGGGGAAGGATGAGGAGTTTGAGAATTTCAAGCGTGAATACAACATCCGACCTGCTTCCGCCGGTTGACGAAGCAGATCCTGGACATTTCGGAGTGGTGTCGGCTGAGGTCGAGGTGAGTTCAATTATGCGATGCGTTGAATGAAAGTTCAGTCCTGATCAAACTCTTTTTTACAGATGATGTATGTACCTATCCACAATGTATACTTAGCTCTTCTAGTCTTTGACGTCAAGCTTTTCAAAGGTTTGCGAAACATCACGGTTAACTCATGCATATACCGTCGTGCGCTGTACATGAAGACACTTCAAGTCCATCCGCCATTGTTTGGCCTAAAGTTACATTCAACGGCGGGTTTAAAGGAAGTCGTTATCAAGGCTAGCCTCATTCAAGTCAAAAACATGCGGCCGGATGTAATTTGCAGCAGTTGAGGCCCGTCGAAGCGGGACCTTCTCCTCTAGCTCCCGGTTGCTATGCGTATGTCCGGCTTTTGCTGTAGGTGCGTTACCTTACAGCGACGGATATTCCAACTTCTAAGACGTCGGTCATGACGACCATGCGAAACGATCGCCAAGACTCCCGCACCCAAAGTATGGAGGTAACGAAGACACTGGCAGAGAAACGATGGTTCCCCGTCCGACCACCTCTCTACAGTACCCTGAGTGTACCTACCTGCAGTGCAAGCATAGGCCTTACCTACCTTGTGAGGTCGTTGGCCCTTTTTTGTTGGGTGGGGGAGTTTGGAAGGCAGAAGGATGGAAGCCCCTAGCTAAGCGCCAGCCATTACCCGAGTCCTGGAGTGATCGGAGACAAGTACGACGGCGACGTTGTGGACCCTTGTATGTCCATGTCCATTCTTCGCTGTCGACCACCAAGTCGCCAATAATGCTCCTGAGCCACTCTTTCTTCGTGTCCAAGCGCACTCTCCGATGCGCATGCCGCCCGGCAGCCATCATGTCACTGCCTGATAAGCTCAAATAGAGAGCGAGGGACCATGACGACCAGCGCTCACCCCGTTTCCCCCATCCCCTTCGTTCGAGCCGTCTGCTCCCCATTCAGCTGTCCGCTGGTGGACTCCACTCCTTCGTCCTACCATTGCAAAGCTAGTCACGCCCCGTTCACGCAAAACCATTCGTTCACAACATGAAGCTCGCTTTCGGCTCCCTGCTCTTGATGGTTGCAGCCGCCGTTGCGGCTGCCGTTCCTGCTAGGCTTCCCAACAGTGCGTTTCGTAACGTACAGTCTTTTCGCGGCTAGGCATCTTATTGCTTGCTGTAGATCCAATTGCTACTGCGCCAGAGCAGTCTGCTCCTTCAAGCTCTGTTCCACAAGATCCCACGTCTGTATCCATACCTTCTTCAGATCCCTCGGGTTCAAACACCCCGCATACTGGACCCTCTGGCCCCTTATCTTCAACCGACGTCTCCTCCACGTCTACCGACACCAGTGTGCACACCTCTGCCACCAGTGTCGAGGATTCCTCCACAAAGGCGAAATCCTCAACGTCCTCGACCGATTCGCTCACGTCCACAGGTGATGCACCGACCATCACGCCTGGACAGCGCTCTACCACATCTGACGTTGCTTCTATCACGTCCTCGGATGTTCCGCCACCATCTCAAACTTCAAGCTCGAGTTCTAGCACTGTCCCGTCGCAGCCAACCACTACGCCCCCCACGGTAGACAAGCAGACTTACCTGGACCAACACAATCGATGGCGCGCGAAGGCTGGCGCGGCAGACCTTCAGTGGTCAGACGATCTTGCTGCCAAGGCTCAGAGCTATGCGGAGCAGTGCCAGTTGAAGCACTCCAACGGGGCACTCGGCCAGGTTGGCGAGAACCTTGTCGCAGCGACGGGGTTTTTCGACGCGGATGACGCGATGGCTTTGTTTGTTCAGGACAGGCGTACGTTGTCATATTCGTGCAAAATCGATGGATGATACTGAGAAACGACGCTTCCATCAGGTAATTTCGACCCCGCCGACCTCAACTTGAGCCACTTCACCCAGGTCATTTGGAGTTCCACGACCCAGTTGGGCTGCGGTGTCGCGACTTGCAACAGCATATTCCCCGACCGCGGTGACGCCACCTACCACGTCTGCTTGTATGATCCTGTTGGAAACGTCGTCGGGGAGGAAATGTCAGTCCATACTTCTTATGTCAAATGTGAAATGCTCAATTTCCGCACAGGCTGAACCTTCCTCATTTTGGGTGAGAAATGATACCGCCATCTTCAACCGCATTGTCTTGAAGTGGAACCCTTGCCATTCCGGAGGTCAGGCACCCATTAACTTGGTTTATTTATCGCCTCTGCCCGGGATTTGGTAGAGGCGTTTCTCTTGGTCACGCCGTGGGGGCTGGACTTGAAGCGCACTACTCCACGGTGCATGATTGTGCTAGCTTACCCATGTCTCTATCGCTCTGATATGAATTCGTTGTATGTCAACTGTAATGTTTGCGTCTACTCGTCTTTTTCTCGACGGTACCGGTCCTGTAGGCTATACCGTACTATCGAGGTTATCAAACAATTTGTTGTACCTTGCGACTTCAGAGGAGACTACGAGTCCGTTCAGCGTGGTGGGATTTAGGCTGAGACCCGACGGTGTGGAAGAGTGGGAGTCGCCAGCGATACGCTCAGGGTGAGCCCACGGTGCTGGTGTGGCGATCGCGAGGATCTCAAGCTGACTCCACTTCCCCAAAGACCCGTGAAACACGATCTCGCTCAGCAACCCGAGATCTAGCTGCGCATCCAGTGCAGATTCTCTCTAGATTGATCGAAGCCGGCAGGTTGGGAGACGAAATGCGCGAGTCGCTCTCAGTCTGGATTTGTCTCATAACGTCAGCCGAGCTCGAGGGACTGCCAATTTGACCTCCCTTGGGCCTCGGTGGTCCGGCCATCGATGGTTTCTTCTCTCCGACGCCGACGGACACGAGGGAAATGATAGGGTTATGCTGCGGGATGGTCGACAAATAATCTGACAAACGGGATTTTTGCGTCATACCATGACACCGCGGTCCGCGGGGACTAGTCATACTTGCATCTGGAATATACGAAACATGTACACCTGGAGTTTCATATATTATATTTTGGGCCACCAGTACCGCTAGTCATGTTCGGAACATACAGACACTGCATGGCGCTACGCTCCATAGACGGGCAAGACGGTAAGCAGTAAGTTTTGAGTTGAGAAGTCGCCTCGTGTTCTGCTAGTCCCAGTCTGGTCGAGACAAACATGGACCGAGGCCGGAGACCCTCGCGCGACCGCAACGTGCGTGTGCAGTCGTCGCTGTTGAAGTGTACGATCGCTGAGTGCTGAAGCACACGGACGTTTCGCCGGATGGGTTGTGCAAGGGGCGTGCGTGACGAGCGTTTACATTTGACATTTGGAAACGGCTGTACTCTGACGCTAAACGAGGATGAGACGCGACTCACGGTCAGAGGACCTGGGCGGCGAGATCGCGAATACCCATCTGCTCGAGTGACGCTCCGTGCACCAGCATGAATAGATCCTTGCCACCTCCCACAGAGGTATTCGTCACTGAAATAGAATTAGTCAGAAGATCACCGAAGGCTAAAGTGGGAGACTTACACCACAGCGCCGCCTCCAACCAAGGCACCGCGTTCGCCTGATCGCGCAAGTTCAGGTACGTGCACGCAATGCGGAACATCATCCCGCAGGGCTCGAAGAAACTCGTCACGGTCGGGATACGATCGGCCCCGATTGGCAATTCGTTCTGATCCAGAGTGCCCTCTGCAACGTCGAATCCGAGGCACCGCAATGCTTTGATGTCCTCCTGCAACGACTCCCTCAGCAAGCGCGGGTTACCCGAGGCTCGCAGCTTCTCTGCGAGAACGTGGAGCGCCAGAGCGCTCAGCGGGCGAATGGGGCCCCTCGTGGGTGAAAACGTCTCCCGAACGTCCTTCTCGAACTGCTGCACGTCCTTCAGAGACGCAGTGACCAGCTTGCGAGAGTTGACCATTTCGTTGAGCTGGTGTCGACGTTGGAGCCGCTCGTCGCCGTCTTTGCGGTCCTCCTCGCACAGCCAGCACGTGCAGTGCTCGAGCATGTGCTTCTTGAGAATGCTCTGGCGGGTGACGTAGGACTCTTCGACGGTGTATGGGATCGTGATCTCCGCGCCCGCGTAGATGGGCTCAGCGGCGCGGACGATCATGACGTCCCCGATACAGTACCAGATCGCGTTCGCGCCGCAGGAGTGGTTAAAGAGCGAAGCGAAGGGATAGAGGCCGGTAGGCTTGGCGTTTTCGGCTATTTGTTTATCTTCGAGGCGGAGAGGACAGAAGTTGTTGTAGATGCAGATCGCTTCGAGTTGCGCTATATCGATATCGATAGTTGGCGTAAGGAGCTCTACCGGGGCCGCCTGGCGGAGAGGTGGGGGGTAGGAGTTGGGAGGCGATGGATAGTCCCGACCTGCGTACAGATGGTACACCTGGTCGCGCAGGTCAGGATTACCGTAAAGCTTGTCAATGATGTGCGCCATGAGCACGGCATCAGTCCTCTCTCTCGAAATGTTCGAGATGAGGTCAAGTGTGATGACGATCTTGTCCTGCGGGAGGTCTGTGGCGTAAGCCGACGCGAAGGGCTTCGTTACTAGCTGTAAGACATACGCGGAACGTTGACACCGTGCCCCCAAGGATAATGGAGGATGTAACGTACCAGTAGATCGCCCGTCCGAATCTCTTTCGTCGCGACAACACCACGACCGCCCCCGCGGCCCATCATTGGACTCACCTCCATCGAGCCCACGTAGTCGGCAACGTCGAGACGGATCTCCTTCACTGCGTCACGGAACATCGACACCCAGTTGTACTGTCCGGTTTGCTTCTCGGCTTGCCGTGCCTGGCAACGTTGTATCCATGGTGCAGCAGCAGCATCTTCAGGATGACGCTCTTGCCATCGGGCAAAATGCCCCGCAGCTGCGTTGTACTCGCCCCTACCATACTGCGCTTTTGCTAGACGGAAAATCGTCTTGTCCGAGAGCGCGTTGGGAATGCCGTCCGCGGAAAGCACTTGTTGTGCGTCGGCCGCTGCACCGGAGAAGTAGTTCAAACGGAGGTAAACTTCCGCCCTATTGGAACGGACGACGGTGGCGTCTGGATCCATCATGAGACCTCTCGAGTACGCCCACGCAGCGAGGAACCATTGCGTCGAGTTGAAGTAAGCGTTTCCACGCTGCCGCCATGCGTCAAGGGTGATGGGTTCGGCAGGCGACCTCGGAACCGTGTCGCCGGTTCGCCAGGTCAGATCATGGAGCAGGGGGCTGCAGGGCACGACAAAGTTGATGTCGGTAGGGCTGTCGACCCTGATGATCGGACGTATGCCTTGCAACGGCGCCTTGAAGATAGGCTCGCGGATCGCAAGGACGGCTCCGAGTGGGAACAAGGTGTCGACGTGCTTGAGGTCTGAATCGAAGGTAGATGGGAAGTTGTAAATCGATAGGTCGTGTACCCGGCCATCGATGTCTTCGACGATGGTTTGAATGGCTACCATGCGGCCTGGAACAGCGTCAGGTCTCGGTGGTGGATGGGGACGACAGTTGGGACTCACAGCAAGGAGCGGCAATGCGGCAGAGGAGATATTGGCCCTGATCATCGGAAAACGGGCAGGGTCGCATCATTGTAATCATGCGATGATAGACAATGCACGTACAACGTGTGCACGACGCACGAGCATTCCCGCGAAAGTGACTGACATCGCCTGGAGGTCAACGACAGGAGGGCTGAAGATAAGGACCACACGTACCGGGTTCCAAGCGTTCCACAGGAGTCGTGCTCGAATGCTTGGGGAAACCGACGATGGTCGTGAAGATCGGAATGCCGGAGGATCCAGCGTTGGGGCTAGCGCTCCTCTCGAGCTCTGCACGACGGTGGGATTGCTCAGCGATCAGGGAGCGTGCGTCGACTGGACGCGCTGGTTCTGGAGGAATTTTTCGGTCCTCCTCGAACCAGTCCTTGTACTCCTTGATGTACTGAGCCGTCTCGTCCTTGGTCATCCCGGGGTGAAACTGCGGGGGAGCCTTGCGAGGAGGGGCATCGCCTAGGTTGGCGATGAGACTGGATGGCATGGCGCGCGGGTCGTTCGGCGATAGGTGAAGTTGGCGCGCAAGCTCTGAGAGTAAGTCCTTATCCATGGTGGGGGAGGGGCAAGGAGGTTGATCGGGGGGAGAATCGAGAGGTCGTTTCTTTTCTCATGGAGGGCTCATGGAGTGCACGAGTGCTGGACTGGACCACGAGAGCAAGGAGTTGGGAGCCCTCTATGTCCTCAGAAGGCTCCTCCATGCCAAAGGTAGCCCATGTTTGCGCGAGTGGGTCCTCTTATTTGGGCGGCCCCGTGGGCAATAAATCGAGCGAACGATGCAACATTCTTCCATTTCTCCCACTAGCACCTATCGCAGAACGATCTGGAGTGAGTGAGTCAGTAAAATGCTTGATTTGGATGGAGATACTGGCCTCCATGCACAGTACCTCTCCCCGGTATCCGAGGATAGGTTCCAGAAGAGGAAATGCGAGGCCACGTAACAATCTGGAAGACGCGCGCCTGGGTTTGTGGCGGAGTCTGGTCAAAAATCACAATGGTGTATGCTCACAGCAAAGGACGTACGTGCCTTGCTCGTCGCCGGTCGCCCTTCCGCTCAAGTTGCACGACGCATGCGTTGTACATCTCGGGACATGCGTAGCGGGGGCATGATTTCACAGCTTGGCACACAGAGAGTGCTCATTCGCACAGTCTGGCTTGGCCGCTGATTGTATGGCGAGGATGCCAGGGAGCACCTACTGTACGCAGACCACAGAAGCCTCAGCATCGAGTCAGGGTCTGAATTAATTAATATTCTTAGTCTAGCCGCGTCGATCTTACTCGGGAGATATGCACGTGATCTCATTACTGGAGGTTGCAATCGGGGTTAAGGTTAATGCGGCTGACATCATCGACGCCTGCTTCGGGAATGCAACTCTATTCTTGATGTCCCTTCAATACTGCCACCGCTGAACGTTTGAACGTTCATGATCAATGACGCCCGGCCACTAAGATAGCCACTTCTACTCGCATAGCGAACATATCTGTCTGAAAGATAACCACGATGAACACCGCCAGACCATCCCAAAGCACACCCATCAAATCCCTTCCCTCGTCAACCAAGTCCAAGCTACGCTCAACACAAATCTTGACTTCCTTGCCTCAGGTGGTGTCCGAACTCATACAGAATTCGCTGGATGCAGGTGCCCGGAACGTTGAGGTATCTATAGATCCAGGTGACTGGGAATGTTGGGTACGGGACGATGGTTCTGGCATCTCTCGTGACGGGCTTTGGCTACTCGCTGGAGGGCCGGAGTCAGGACGCTACGGTGAGTGTTGACTCTTCCTGGATATGGATGTCAAGCTGACTGAGAGATGACTAGGCACTTCGAAGGCTTACAGTACCCCGTCGTTAGATGAGGTGAACACATTTGGGTTCCGCGGAGAAGGTATCCAGACCAATCACCATGTCTGCCAGTGGTTATGGCTCATAGTCTTGGGTTTATTGCAGCACTTGCTTCCATCACGAATCTTTGTTGCCTTGAAATATCCTCGAGAACTACGCATTCGGATAAGAGTTATTCCATTATTCTGAAGGTATGCTGTGTCCGTGCCAGCATATGCGTCATTCTTGACCTTTCAATTCGTAGGGCGAACAGACGCTGTATACTGGTCCATCAGTACGTTGGCGCAGAGAGTCACCCGGTACAGTGGTATCTGTGCGCGACGCTTTCTACAATGTTGGTATGCCCTTATTGATACGCATATAGTCACCTTTGAATAACATGATGACAGCTCCCAATTCGTAGGAAAGCACATCCGAACTCTGCACGAACAATAGAGCTCGTTCGAAGAGACATTTCAACGTATGCTCTAGTGTTCCCTGAGGTCTCTTTTACATTGGAGACAAGACATAAAGCTAAAGACGGCGAGCGAGCTAAATCCAACACACGTCTGTTAATAGTGCCCAAGGTATGACACTCATGTGGCTAGTTGACTATTTACTCACATCGCGTTTAACTGCAGACTTCTTCCACTTTGTTCACATTCCGTCATCTCTACGGGAAAGGGCTTGCCAGTGTGAGTTCGGCTCCCTTCGACAAGAGCGCAGGCTAAATACCGACATTTTCTAGCATGTCGAAGAACTCAATGAAAGCCACGGCGAAATGAGGCTCGAGGGATTCTTGTCCCTCGAGGGGGCATTCTCAAAGGCAATCCGCTTGTCACTTTTGGACTGCATTTCATGTTGATCGGTTTCTCACTTTGAAGGCTTATCAATTCCTTTGTGCGTTCAGTGGGCAGTGGGGATTCTTCGGTTCATCATCTTTTACTCCAGACGTCAACCGACATCCCGTAGAAACGTGCGACCTTCATCGTAGCGTAGAATGTGTCTTCGCCCGCAGCTCCTTCGACAAGAACGTATGTGTAGCTCTTCAGACATCAATTTGTGTACACTACTAATCGACCGCCAGGCGTACGATGGACACGGAACTATTGCTGCGCCTCCGTATAGTATGTTTTGCCCAAGAGTCACCCTGAACTCTCATGTATGTTTCGTTCAGCTAGCCGTAGATCTCCCCGCAAGACAGAGAAGAAGCCCGTTTACGTGTTGAACTTGACAATTCCGCCCCGGTTTGTTGACAATACTGTAGAGCCAGCCAAGGCAGCTGTTCAGCTTCAGGTATGGGTGCTCATGCTCATGCACGCATGCGTCGCATCGTTGCTTAATGGCTCTATGTACAGAACTCGGCCGCCGCCGCCGCCTTCTTGTCTTCTGTCGTGGAAGCCGTGCTTGTTCGTCACGGTTTTCTCTCACAGCGACCTGAAAACCTCAAGCGCAGCAACGGCGCGCCGCCTTCGCACAAGATACAGAAGTTGACCCATGTTGGAGGACCGATCCCGAGTAGGCTCTCGGCCGGGCCCAGTCTCAATCGTTCCTCATCTCAAGGCGACCATGTCCCCACGGGCACCAGCTGGCCTGTCCAGTGTGGTTCCACGCCGCCTGGAGAGACCACATTCTTATTGTCTAATATCCAAGAAGAGGAAGGCCTGATAGTCGGAGAAGCTGAAGAAGCTCCCGATATCCTCTGGAAGGATCCCGCAACGGGCGAGACGTTCGTCGTCGACGCACGGACAGGGAATTCTTACCCGCAGCACGCTCCCGCAGGGTCTTCGAGTAAAGATGCTTTTGGAACTCCTCCTCCTAGGGTGCGACGATCTCTCGGAGAGCGCGATTCAGCCAGGACGGCGGCCGTCCCTGCGTGGATTGCCGAGGCCCTCCAGGCCAACGAGGCGTACAGGATTGTGGAGCGTAAAATCTCCGTCTTGCCAAACTCAGGCGACTTCGTTCAGCAGTATACGCCCCATAGTTGTAATCAAGGCACCGGTACGCGCAGGCATGCAGGTCCTCAACAGCAAGCTTTCCACCCCTGGGATGCGCCGAACTTTGCTCGGTTCAGCAAGGATGACTTGCGCGGGGCGCTGATACTTGGACAGGTTGACCGGAAGTTCATCGCCTGCGTCATGCATTCGACCGTCGATGCTGGAAACTTAGCCTCTGAACGTTGGCCCCTTCACGGTGGCGGGGCCCTTGTCCTGATCGACCAGCATGCGGCGGACGAGCGAGTACAGGTTGAACGGCTCCTACGGGAAGTATGCGGAGGCTTCCTTTCATGTCGGTTCCAGTCCTCTGCGATACCGTCACAGCACGATGACATTGCCGATGGCATCTGCACCAGGAAGCTCGACCCTCCGGTGCAGATCTTGTTGACTAGACCTGAGGCGGAGCGGATAGCGAGGTCGGATAGTGTCCGGGAGGCGTTCAGTAGATGGGGCATCACACTTGCTGCTCCTTCGGTGCTTAGCACGAGTATCCGTCTTCTCGACGGCGGGGCGGATCATGCTTCTTACATTCAAGTCGTTGTAAATACCGTGCCTGAAGTAGTGGCAGAAAAGGTGCGTCTGATTCTCCTTGCCTTATCCCCTGTAAGGACTGACGCCTCGTTTGACAGCTTCTAGCCGGGGACGAACTGCGGAATCTCGTGAAGGGCTTTCTCGCGAGGCTCGAGACAAACGACGTCCAAGACGCGTTATACCCGCACGAAGGCGGCGGCGATGTCTCGAACTGGCAGAAGGCATTGCGGTGGTGTCCTCAGGAATTGGTCGAGCTGATCAACTCGAAAGCATGTCGAGGTACAGCGATGCATCCCGCTTTGCGTATTGAAACGGCTGAGACCTTTGTGATAGGCGCGATCATGTTCAACGATACCCTCACATTGGAACAATGCAAGACACTGGTCGCCAAGCTTTCCGAAACGGATATGCCCTTTCAATGTGCACATGGAAGGTGAGCAATGCGCAGGGGTCTTGTTGTCGCACGCGATGCTCAGAGTAGTGTCACCAGGCCATCACTCGTGCCATTGGTTGACACCAATGGAGGGGCGAAAAGCTTCGGAACGTCGCACATCAACTGGAGCGGATTTATGCGGCCCCGGGGAGTATAGACGGCGAGATGAGCGGATATAAACGAATCATAAAAGGTCATAAGTAGATAACAGAAGCGTATGCGGTACCGGGGCTATGATGGACAACTTGCGGCGGTGTGGAGTCTGTGGACATCGATGGGACTGGATGATGTCACGCGACTGGCTTACGGAATGATGTCATGGGCGAGCGACGTTCTTATTAATATACCCCGCGCTTCTTACTCTCCATACACCAACCCCAAGCAGCTTTTGCTCACCACCGATTGACTCTCTCTACTTGTTCTGCACTATCCATCTACCTTACAATCCTCATCCTTACCACCTCCGTCATCATGGGCCGCGAATTAACCAAGATCGTCTACAAGCACTCGCCCGAAGGCAATGAGGAATTCATCATCATCGTCAACCCCGTAGAGGTATGCACCTGTGCTCTTCCGCCTGGTCTAGAACTCACAGACCGTGCGTGCGTGCAGTACAAGCGATGGAAGGAAGGAGGTATGTTCTCCCAGTCTCAATGTTCCATGCATGCCGTCACTCACCCGATCCTCGCAGAAACGTAACCGCCCTCACCACCCCATCTCTGTGTCGTGTGACTAACGCCAATCCTTGTACTAAGGTCGGTCCCATTGACAGAGGTCGTTGATTGTGAGTGGCAAGCCAATTGTGCCCCGGCTCCCTATTGACCCAGATGGCATCCGATCAGCGTTCGAGATCTTCTGGTCGAATCAAGGAGCGCAAGGTCTCCTCGGTCGTCCGTCGAAGCAGCAACTCGAAAACGTTTTCGGCTCCTCGAAAGACGTCGACGTTATCACCCAGATCCTGAACAAGGGCAAGGAAGAGTCGGGGAAGGCGATCAAGACAGCAACGGTCGCGATGAACGTGAATAAGGGCTCGTTCGCGATCGATACCAAGGGCAAGTCGCTCACCGGCATCTGAGGTGCGCTTGCTTGGGTCGGTCGTGCGAAGAAGTTGAAGCTTGAAGGACTGCCGCATATACCAACTGTAACACCAACACTGTATTCTTGTTCGCATGAACGCAAGTGTATCGTTTGGCCAATCGTGTTCCACTCATGGCAGGTCTGGCATCAGCGCTCGCCGTTCGAGTCGTGTTTTTTCCAAGTAACATGAATTGAGGTCAGAGTTTGAGAAGTGCATCATGGTCCCTTTGTGCCGAGCGTGCCGGACGATGAAGTCATAAGTTATGAGAATCGGAAGCCAATCAGGTGCTGCAAGGAGAGCGGTACTTAATGGGCCCGCGGTGTCTTCGTTCGTCCTCTTTCTCTTTCTCTTTCTCTTTAAAATCATCTTCCTCTCCAGCTGCTCAAAGCTGCAATAATTATACACGACATGCCAACGACAATCATTCTCGGTGCAGGAATCATCGGCCTTTCATCCGCACACGCCCTCGCCCGCATAGCGCCACCTGATCATAAGATACACATCGTCGAACCTGCTCCCGAGCTCTTCTCTTCCGCTTCCGGCAAGGCTGCAGGCTTTCTCGCCAAGGATTGGTTCGCCCCCGCGATCGCACCCCTCGCTGCGCTTTCTTTCGAGCTCCATCGCGCCCTTGCAGAAACGTACGTTGGGCGTGCGCGCTGGGGCTACTCCGAGTCCCTTTCCTACTCCCTCGACCACGCATACCAATCAGACGACTCAAGCCCAGCCAGCAGTGACGCGTCGACGTCCCCAGCGGCCTCGACCGCTCCCGTGCCGAGCAGCGCGAGCTCAAGCGCTATCGCGATTGAGAATACGCCTAGTCGGAGCGACGCCTCACATGGGCCTGGCACGGCACCAGATCCTTTCCCTTCCAGGGACGTCGCTGCGTATTCCTCTTCCAGCCCGGGACTCGACTTGGATCCGGCTGGCAACATCGATGGACGTCACGAGGAGCCGTCCGGTCGCAACAGCAGCCAGGGACAAGGTGGTCTCGACTGGCTGCTCAGCAATACAAGCCGTGCGGCTGTCGCGGGCACGGCGGATCGTTCAGAGAAATCTGCTGACGACCTCCCGCCTTGGCTGCTCGCAAAGCCCGAGGCCCTCGAAGCGATTTCGGATAGAAAGTCGACCGCGCAAGTGTAAGTCGTCTTGTCACGTCCTCGCCGTCGACGCGCTGTCCTATGTTTGCGTTTGCGCACACAGGGTCCCACGCCGGTTATGCGAGTTCCTTCTGGAACAGTGTCTCGCTGCAGGCGTCGTCCTCCACCATCCAGCGCGCGCAACAATGTTCGTCAATGATGAAAGGGATCCTGAGGGCATGACTCGGCTCCGGATCGAGTATTCCGCACAGCAGCAGTCAGAGAGCCTCGAGGGCCGCTCGAGAGCTGTCGACATTCTGTGCGAGAACCTCGTCGTCGCCGCTGGTTGCTGGACGCCGCACGTGTACGCAACGCTCTTCCCAAACGCGAGCCGCATGCCGCGCATCACACACCTGGCGGGGTACTCAGTCACGCTCAAGACAAAACTTTGGCCACCTACTGCAGGCCCCCCGAGCTCCGATCCCGACCCCGCCGGAGTGCGCGATGCGGCCAAGCTCGTTTCCGAAAGCCACGCGTCGATCGACCCTACCTTTCCCCACGGAAGCGCGAGCCCTTGTCACGCGGTCTTCACCGACACAGCAGGGTTCGCGCCCGAGATCTTCTCGCGTGCGAACGGCGACGTCTGGCTCGGAGGCCTGAACCCGGCGCACACAACCCTCCCGAAGCTTCCGACGGACGCGCACGTCGACCCGGCGGAAGTCGATCGGCTGCTTGCTGTCGGACATGCGCTGTGTGGGGAAAACCTCGAAGTGACGGGACAAGCCCTGTGTTTTCGGCCCGTGAGCGCGACAGGACGCCCTATCATCGCTCGGATGCACGAGGCGGATCTGGGGGACGGGCTCAAGCCTCACGGGCTTGATGGGCAGGGAGGAGTGTTCGTCGCGACGGGCCATGGGCCGTGGGGGATCGCGCTGAGCCTAGGGACAGGGCAGGTCGTGGCAGAGATGGTGCTGGGCCGCGAGACGAGTGCAGACGTCGAGCAGCTGTCGAGGTGGTAAGTGCTTGATCTAGTAACACGGCTGTGGCGGTCTACGTTAGAAGGCAAGGGTATTCGTTGCCATGCTTGGTCTTTCGCTTGACTTACTGGCTGGATTGAGGCATCGAGTCAGGCTGGGACGTGGTCAGAACGCCTGTCGCGTAAGATAAAATGTCGAAGCACGCACCCTTGTGTCCTTCCCTTACGCTTTCTCGTCAATGTTGCCGATCCTTGGGCGATCCTTGATCTTACTCCTCTTCCAGGAACGGGGTATTTGATTATAATCCCCGCGCCACAACGCCGTAGGTGTTCCCAATGAGTACGCATGCGCACTACACAGTAGATAGAGGGGTTCAGCGAACTAGACGGAAGGTCGTGGCTTTCGGCATGTAGCAGCGGCTTGTATGAAATGTAAAGCACCTTTGCAATCCACCCCCAACATCGCGTGGCTCCTTGTCATGAGGTGATGGCCTTGAAGGCGCGCTTTTAGTCGCGGTCATGCCTGATTCGTGTGGGTTGCATTGGGGGGAGGATCCCTCCGATGAAAGACCTTCAATAGCTGGAGGCAGCAGATGCACATACATATGCGGCGAGATCTGTACACCGACCACTTTCATTTTTGCTGCATGCCGTCTTGATTTACATCTGTATGACCACTTACTGCGAATATCGTCACTGCGCATTGCTTTTGGTGCGTTGAAGTCAGTCATGGAATGAGGGTGTCTGCATTAGATGGGCGTTGGTCGGTTTGGCCCAACGATTCTGTCCAGGGTTATTTCAGGAGGCCCCGCGAGTCCTTATTGTTACATCCCGATGGCGTGTATACAACATAGTGCGGCCAGGTGCTGGATCTGTGAGACGGATCAGTTCCGGTCGACGATCCTGCGTGCTTTGCACCTATGACTCACCAAATAAGCCCACGCCTCGAGAGATGTGATTCTACGACGCCAACGCCCTAACGGATGCCACCTCGGGGCCATCCGCATGGATGACCCTGACCCCCTTCGCCTGGATTTCAGACACCGTCTCCGCCCACCCAGCATCTCCTCCGACGCTGCACGTCCCCTCCTCGATGACGTACGTCCTCCAGCCCAGGTTTGCGCTGTCGAGCGCGGTGTTCTTCACGCAGTAGTCGCCCGCGAGGCCCACGACGAACACGTCCGTGACCGCCGCGGCGACCAGCTTCTCCGCGAGGTCGCTCACCGCGCCCGCGAGCGGTGGGTCGCGAAGCGGTGACCGGAACGCGGAGTACATTTCGACGCGCGGGTCCCGGCCCTTGAGCACGACGTGGTCGATCGGCGCGAGGTCGAGCTCGGGGACGAGCTCGTTGCCCGGGGTGCCGGCGACGCAGTGGTCCGGCCAGAGTCGCGTCTCGTACGTCTCGCGGTCGTTGGCGGGGTTCACGATCGTCGTCGTGGCCTCGAAGGGCTTCGCGCCTGGGTGGTTGGAGGCGAAGGAGATGTGGTCACGGGGGTGGTGGTCCTTGGTCGCAATTTTGAGGACGAAGGGGAGCTTCAGGAGGTCGTTGAGTAAGGGGACGATGTCCCGCCCGCCGTCGACTGCCAATGAACCATTCTGTTCGACAAAGATACGGGTGTCAGTGGAAGGGCCACAGGCATGTGGATGAAAAGACGTACGGGTGGACAAAAGTCCTCCTGCATGTCAACAACCAGAAGCGCCGGCCGAAAGGGTTCCGCAGCAGAAACACCCAAAAAGTTGGAAAGCAACTTCCGAGGCAGATATGGGATCCACGACAGCATTATAGCACTTGTTGAGATGGTGGTTAGGAGGGGGGTTGGAGTTGCTACACCAGGGGGCTTACAAATGGATTTAGGTATTCCATCGAGTCAGGGTACGATAACGTTCAGTTCCTGGAAACGCACATCTGGCCATGAACCCACCGCCGTGATTAGATAGGATGTGAATATGATCCAATACCGCGTACAACACAGCGATAGGTAGATACGTGCTCGGTATCGACTATTCGTTACGTATGCGCCAAAGGGGGTCCTCCACGCACTAGCGAGCACCAGCCGTCTCCGCCCACTCTTTGCTGCCCATCTGGACCAGTCGCGAGCAGCACCGCGCAAATGCGAACAACTCCTCGTCTCCCGTGAACATCGAGCTAGCGCCGACCAGGTCGCTCGGTATACCCTGTCATGTCCAGTGATCAATTGCATGTTAATCGAGAAGGGTGGGCATAAAACTTACGAGGTCGTCCATGACGCTCCGCATATGGTCGGTGATTTCCCCCTTCTTGCCATTAGGATCGTCGGAGAAGATTTGGTATATGGGTACCTCGGAAGACACGAACAGCTTCGTCTGGGAACGGGTAGTGCCGGTTCATTCATTTAGACTGGGATTCAGAGAACTACCCAGGCAAACTCATACCTTGCTCTCATAACAGGCTAGAGGAGCGCGTAGTCAATACAAAGGCGCATCAAAGTACAGAAGCAATGACGCACCATCAATGAACGTGATGAACCTACGCGCCATGTCCTTCTGGCTCAATCCCATCTTCGGCACATCCAGAACGAAAATCGTGCCGAAGTTCTTCGTAATCTCGATATAGTCCGCCGCGCTCATGGGCTTGCCACAGAGGTCGAGGAAACCGAACTTCGCGACAGTACTGGAGCTTTCGGGCACCAGGATCTCACGACCCCATGTATGCAACTTGCGGTTGTGAATCGCAGGATCGGAGGGGTCAGAGGCGAATGCGTCGAAAATCTTGTCTATTTCTGTCTGGTTTTCCGGAGTGAGCGGGTCATAGTATACGTGCGACAGCGATCGGGGTATGCGACGGTAGTCTTCAAGAACATTAGCGAGACTCGGATGGCAGTGCGCGAAAGTAATGTACCAGTTCCAGAGTCAAGGTCAGTGACCTCGAAGCGCTCCTTCAGAAGGTCTATGCAGGGCATGAAGCTTGAACGCTGGATACCATTCTTGTAGAGTGCATCGGGATGACGACTGGTGACAATGAGAAGGATGGCCACAGCAAGAAAACAACGGTACTCACTTCGATGTCATCACGGAAACAACACCATAGTTCAACAGTTTCTCAAATAGTTGTCGTAAAATCATGGCATCTGCGATGTCGGTGACCTAGAGACACTGGTCATTGAGCTCGACGCGCTTCCATGAAACTATACACGCTCATCGCACCTGGAACTCGTCGAAACACAGAACGTACGCCTCTGAAGCGAGATCGCGCGCAACGGGTGCGATGGGGTCTCCTCCTGCAAGACCCAGCTTCGCTTTCGCGGCGTGAATACGCCTGTGCACATCGATCATGAAGGCGTGGAAATGTACGCGTCGTTTGCGGGTAATGTGTGGTGGCAACGTGTTGTAGAATAGGTCCATAAGCATGGTCTTGCCAGTGCCGACGTCCCCGTAGAGGTAGAGGCCTTTGGGTGATCCCTCCGGGAGAGTCGAAGGTCCTTCGGATGGCTTGGCAAAGAAGCTAGCGAACTAAACGCGTAGGGTACGATCTGTATTGGAAGGTGTTCGTAAGGGGCAAATGAACGTACGAGGGATGATGAAGGGGGCGAATGCGAGACATGGGGCGGGTCGTAGCGTAGGAGGTCGTCATGCAGTCGCTGTAGCTTCCCAATTATACGCAACTGGTGGTCATCGGGTCGTAAAGTACCAGACTCTACAAGTCTATGGTATTGTTGTATCGGCGATTGTGCGGGAGCTGGAGAGAAGGTAAGTTAAGGTAAGAGAAGGACACATTGAGAGCACGGCACACCAGAGGTCGATAGTTGGCTATCTCTGACTTCTAATGCCCTCCCCCCTTTATATCTGTCATCCTTCGCTGTCGCAAGTACGGAACTGTATCGGGGCCTTGGGACGGCTGCCCGAGGCACTGGGGTAGAGGGGCGGTGACAGTGGATGAGTGCGCTAGAGGAAGCTCTGCGGGATACCAGTGGGGCGGATGCGTGTGGTCGCAGGGCTGCAGCTCGCATTGGAATGGATAGGGTATCCAAGAAAGAGAGCGAGCAGAGGACAGCTACAGGCTGAGGAGATACAGAGGCGGACTCGGAGGGGACATGGACGGCTTCCCCGCTCACCTTGGCGCCCAGAGGAATGTGTCGGGAATCTCATGCTTTCCACCGGCTGCCGAAGTCCGATGAGGCCCGACCACTGCAAGGCATGAGCCGGAATCCTCACTTATAGTTATACAAACTCAGGTGCGCATACTTCGTAACAAAACAAAAAAAACCATTCCGTGCATCGCACTGTACCCTTCGCACTACTAGTATTGAGAGTCCCAGTAATTGGCGCACTACGGTACTTTGCGAGTCATAGAACATGTTATAATGCATGGTGAGAGTACATGGACAACAGAGCGAGTGAATAACATGCCAGACTATGGGAGCTCCGTCAGGAAGCGTACCCTGATGATTTTGTAGACTCGAGCACTCCACTGTCATCCAACAACTGCAGCGACATGGCAACCCCCTCTCCCACTCTCATGCAGATGCCTTCGCCAAGGTCTTGCGAACCTGATCTCTCCGCGACTTCTTCGCGATCATGACGACGAAACGCTCGAAGTCGTTCAGCGACCTCCGCTTCGCGATCGCCGCCCGCTTCTGCGCCCAGGACGACTTCTGCCACTTCTCAACCGTCCCGTCCTTCTCGAGGTGCTTGCGGATGGCACCAGTTCCGGCGCCACGAGGCAGAGAGGAGAGGGCGAAGGGGGTGAGGGAAAGGTGGCGGTAGGGGAAGGCTTGGCGGGGAACGCCAGTGGTGGGCCCGTCGATAATAGCCTGAGGATAGTCATCAGCATAAGAGAACGCAAGGCATACGGATATGCATAGACGTACCCGGTTATGGTCGATGATCTCAGCAATCACGGCAATCTGACCCTCCTGGGGACCCGACTTGAGGAGGACGACTGGTAATGGCCGAGATTAAGGTCCAATCGACATGGGAGGGAGATAAGCATGTGCGTACCGCGACCGACCTCGACGAATCGCTTGAAGTTGGATGGTTGTCCCTGTAGACGCAAAACGCAATGAGTCCTCCCGAGCACTCAACACGGTCATTTGAAACTCGGGGTGACCCTGTGAGTCCGTCATCCAAACCGCATCAACGCCATCCATCCTCGAAACCGACTTTCTGCCGTCCCATTTCATCCAGAGGATATCCATACACGGGTATTTGATGATTCGAGAACATAAAGACACTCACGGACATGATGACGGTGTGCTTGAGGAGGTCGTTGTCGCTGTTGAGGACGGGCTGCCAGAAAGAAAGGTATGCTCACGTGGGATGAGCGTCTGCAAACACACGCCCACAAGCGCGTAACCGCTGGTTGGCTCCGACTCCCGCTACTCACCTTCGCAGTCAGAATGCTGGGCAGGACTTGCAAGCCTCCTCGTGACATATCTCAGTCTAGAACCACGGCCAAACCGACCATCCCTTTTAGTTTATATCCGGACATTTCGATGAGCAAACGCCCCACACGATATCGTCTATTCGTTGGAGCACCGTCCAAACGAGACCTCGCAACCTCGCATGAGTCTCGCCCCAGCTGGCGGACTTCGACAACAACAAATATTCGGAACTCTGTTGTTGACATAACGCTCCCTCCCTCTACGCTGGAGGCAGCCAACCTTCGAGTCTCGACGTTTTATCGTCACGCTATTTTCGAAGGTTCTCAAAACGCTGAGCCGGAAGATGCTTCTGACGAGCATGCCTCGTCAGAAGATGCAGTGCAAGGTGAGTTGATCCCCTCTATTGCATGTACCTTCCACTGAGCTAACTACATGCAAATAGCTATCACATGGGCTCCCACCACTCAGGAGGGGGATTCTAGACTTGATTCTAGAGTTGCCGCCGAGGAAACCTTCCTTCAACCCTCCGTCAGCGTGTCTCGCATACGGACCACGATCGACAACGGAGAAACTCAAGAGACCGGCTCCTACGACTACTCAGACGCGTCCTCGATCGCCAACTTTCCCGTGTTCCATTTCAACCTTCACAACCTCTGCTCCATCGCCTCCCTCAGTCGTCCCGTGCCAGCACCACAAACTCAGCTCTCCTCGAAGACGGTTCGCAAAGTGAACATGCTTGCGGCGGTGCTCGAGATCGAAGGTCCTGAGACGATCCGTATCAAGAAGGGTCCGGAGGCGGGCAAAGAAGTGACCCTGTTGAAGCTCATCGTCGGCGACGAGACGGGGGCCATTTGCCGGCTCAGCGCGTGGCGCGAGGTCGCAGAAGACTGGGCAGGACTCAACCCTACAGTGACTACGCCCCAAACGAAGAAGGGCGACATCGTTTTCTTGGAAAGTGAGGGTTGCTCTCTTTTTCCGACCGTCTTTCATACCGATTCATGCGGCTTCTCGTCCAGACATCCAAGCGTCTTGGGAACCCGAGACGGATGGCGACGCGGGCGGGGTTCGCCTCACATGTTCCGCGTCACCTCACTTAAGGTCGAGGTTGGAGGTGTGTTTCCGTGCTTTGCCTTCCACCTCCCAGGACGCCCAGTTCCGGCCAGACCTTCGACTTGGACTCAGCGATGCTGTCGTCCGCAAAGTCGCCTCCGTAGTGAGCTGGTTTGAAGGAATGGCGGGCCTCTCTTGATCGACATTCCTCTTTTCTCTTGCAAGACATGGAATGCAAGGCACGAACTGCCAGAGGGACCGTGAAGAAGAGATGTATTCCATTTCCGGCGGAGGAAGGTACATAGACACGCCCAAACACTTTCACATATCTTGGCTGAACATGTTGATTGAAGTACGTGTGTTTCCTGATGAATCGACAAGGAGGTTGTCCTGCATCCTGACATATCAGTACGACAGCGCGCAGGAAAGGGGTAGTTGGTAGCGCACCGCACAAGCCGATCCAAGGTTCGCGCTTCCGACCCAACCAGGCTCCCAATAGACTAAATTTCGACATGTCAGTTCAGCTGCGAACAAGTCACGAAAGGGGAAAGAAAGCGCATACAGATCCCTTGGCCCCTCCCGTTCGGAAGGCCAGCAAGAACATCCTTGATGTCGTTCACCCACGTCTGCTGCCCGCTCGCCGACACCGCGATGCTCGGCTCCGTCAGCGACACGCCCGAGCAGCTCACCGGCCAGTCCGTCTCCGCGACGACGATTGGCTTCCCGAACGTGTTCGCGAGGTTCGTGAGGCTAGACTTGAGCGCGGCGAGCGTCGCGCCCGCGTCGTAGAACGGGTAGAACGAGACGCCGATGAGGTCGACCTGGTCGGCGGAGAGCGCGCCGGGGACGTACACCCCCGAGAACCACGAGTCGAGCCCGGGCCAGTTCCAGCCGTTGGCGAGGTGGATGAGGATCGTGGGCCTGCCGGCGGCCTTGGCGCCGTTGATGGCGGAGTGGAGGAGCTCGGAGAGCGGGTGGAAGCCGTTTTGGGAGATTTGGCCGGTGGGCCAGAGGAGGCCGTCGTTGATCTCGTTGCCGACCTGGAGGATGTCGATGGGCGTGCCTTGGTTGGAGAAGCTCTGGACGATGCTCATTGTGTACCTGTCGAGAACGGAGGACCGGTACCACATTATTCTTGTGGGAAAGGGAGGGGAGGGGTCGAGTTTAACGTACGTGTATATCTGGGTGTTCAAGCCGCTCAAATCGGTCGGCCAGCCTGAGGGAATTGCCTGATGGCCCGGATCGGCCCCTACCAATTTCGCAGGATGATCAGTCTCGAAGAGCGCATTGTAGGGTAAAACGGAAGCATGTACAAGTGTCGCTGAAGTGCAGGTCGACGATGAGTGTCATTCCTGCCGCTTTAACGCGTTTTCCGAGTGCGAGGCCATATTGCAAGTTGTACTGGCCGGCGGTCCAGATACGGACGCGTGCTGCGTTCATGCCATGGTTCTTGAGAATGGTCTCAAAGGGTAGTGTTTGGCCATGGTCCTTGTAATGGATGCCAGAGTTCTCCACCACAGTGAGCGAGGAAATGTCGGCGCCGTGGTAGGTCAGGGCGGCCGCAAGCCACGAAAGCGAGAGCAGGATGAGAGGAAGCACAGCTACTAGCATCATGTCAACCTTTGTTTGGCCGTGTGCCATCATCTGCTCCTCTCGCACGTATTTATACGGACCTCGAGAAGTGAAGACAGACATGGTGCCTCCCACGCGAGTTCAAGTAGTGTATTGTGGAAGCTTGCAACCGGGGATGGACGCAAAACCGGCTCCGAGCAAAGGCCAGATGACAACGCGTCTGCGGTGCAATATTGAACGAGGTGTTCACAAAAAGAACGTACAAGCCGGTCGAGTTGCCCGCCCGCGGAGAAATGGTGCGTCACGAGAGGCGGTAGCACAAGAGACTCAAGCTCGTCCTCGCAGCCAATTCGCCAAAGAATTGGGACAACGGCACCTGCTCTACCCATGTGATCGGCGAAATAGCATCCCGTACTCGGCGGGAAGATGGAAGAGAACGTAGACGGTCCGGCGGCAGAGCACGCATGCCTCTTGGCAGCAGCGTTGGTTACACAAGAGCTTTGCGATCAAGCGAGTCCAATGGGCCCGTCATCCGAATGGAGTTCCGAATCCTGAAGCCAACCCCGCGCTCGCCCAAAACGAATCGGTAATATCGTCGACTGGGATAGATCGAGGATGCGGCGTATTGAAGACTGGGCGGACAAGATCTGCAGTACAGTCCTCATACAGCCAACGACTCGAGAGATGAATGGCAGGCGAGAGCGTTGTGGCGGCGCAAGCGAGCGTTCGACTCCCCAGGCGCTAAAAACACCTTTGCACTCGCAGTCGGCCCAAGTTGGTACAGGGCCCATTGACAGAATCGACGTCGTTGCTCATTGGCTCTATCGTCGGGGACCTTACTTGGTCCGCGGCCCTCTACTCTGTGTCATTGTGCTGGCATCAGTATCCCATGAACCTTCCGTGCCTGAGGCTCGCGGCCATCTGCTACTCTAGAGTATGTACATACTTGATCTCTCTTCGATTTCACGCAGGACCCGGTCACGAATTTTCGATTGGACCCGGAAATGACAGGAAGCTCGATTGCCGTGTGAGGATTTGGTGTTATCGTGTCCTGTGATAGGAGGAGCGAGTAAGTATGTAAGTCTTGTTTATATCTGATCGCCTGAGCTCCTTGGCCACGGTTCTCGCAGCGCCCCTCGTTCTATGCGACGGCGCCCGCCGTCGGATGACTTGTTCCGATTACCGTCGTCAAGGGATCTCTACAGACTCACTGCTGCGGGCAAGCGGAGCAAGATACAACGTGGAACCATCACGAGGAATCGGCGGCGAAGGAGGTTCTATTGAGTTGGGGTTGGGAAAGCGGCGTCCGATGTACGTTGGCCGAGCGGTGGGTTATCTATTGACCCGTCTGGACCTCATGAGTTTGACCTTGGAACGTTGCGATTGCTTATGCCCTGCTACAGCGATCCCATACGTAGGAGGATCCCTCGCAGATGCGCTGTAAAGCCTTCAACGCCACCCCCCTATACGATCGTCCGACAAGGATCGGAACGCTTGCGATCGTTTCAGTCGCTCTTCTCTCAGCGCCCGCCATGGCCGCCCCGCTGCGGCGGAAGAGAGAAGCTTCAAGGAGTCGTCGGGCAAGCTTTCGAGGGTTCGATCTGCTAGAAGAGGAGAACACAAGTCTGATCACGGTTCGCAACGACCGTCGCCTTGCGCGGAGGCCAGTTCCGCGGTCACGTCATGTTCGTCGAATAGGTCCAATCATCGTGAGCGGTTTCTTGTTCTGATCACAGCTTCCTGCGCTTATCTGGCGTCATCTCCTCGGGCTAAGTGGGCAAGGACGTTCTCAGTTGAGGTAAGTAAGATTGCTACATAATTCATAATGTATGGGAGCTCTACAGGCACGAACTCTTCCCTACTCGGCAGGTCGTCCTAATGCGTATTATTTATTCCGTCCAAGAACGGTGACGGGTGTCTTTCCTCGTACATGAACCAGCAATGGAATCCGACCAATTTGCCAACCTTTTTAAGTTCGGAATGACAAGAAACCATTTACGGTCGTTTTTCAAAATCACTCTCACTGGAACGGATGGACGGCAGGTTTGGGAATTGGAGGATGAACTTTTCTGAGGCGACCGAACACCTGGTGGTCTCCCCGGCGGCAGCGCTTGAATGTGGAGTAAGTACTGTTCCGAGTGACATGGGGGCGTTTGGCCAGCGGTCGGACGGTGAGTGAGTACTGGTAGGGTCCCAAGGGCAGAACGAGTTGATTCCTGGAGTAAGTCGCGATCCAAGACGGTGAGCTGATCGACCTTCCAAACACTCGATCTAGGTTTGATGTCCGTGAAGACAGGCGCGACTTGCCTTTTTCGCCCGGCAGGACGTCAACGAATCCAGAAGGAGAAGATGCGGGGCATGTCCATAGAAGCCAATTCCTCGCACCACCGCCACCACCAAACCCTATAAGATCCTCTGCGTCCTTCACTTTCTAGGTCCTCATCCGCCCCCCGGACCGCTCCTCTCTTCTGTCGCTTCCCTTAACCCCCGTTTTGAACGTTCCTGCCCTCATCATGTCTGCGACTATCAACGATGTAAAGGACAAGCCCTTCGACTATGTCGTTTGCGGTATGTCCTTCTATCTCTGCCATATTCTCTATTGCTCAAGGTTGTCCGTGTTCTAGGTGGTGGTGTATGCGTCTCGTTCTCTCCTCTCCTCTTCTCTCTATGTATCTGATCTTTTCTACGCAGACCGCTGGGCTCACCCTCGCCGCGCGGCTGTCCGAGGATCCTGCCGTTACCGTACTCGTTTTGGAGGCTGGCAACGCCAACCTCGACGACATGGCCCTCCGTGAGTCTCCGTTGGCGTCCTTGACCAGAGAGTCGCTAACACTTCCTGCAGTCCGTTCCGCTTCATACGGTAGCCACTTTGGGAAACCCGAATATACATGGGACCATCTTACGGTATGTCACATCGAAATGTAGGCGCAGGCATCAAATATGAATGGTGGAACAGGTGAAGCAGAAGTCGACTGGTGACACCACACACTCTTGGGCCCGGTCAGTTCGAATCTTGGGATGTCATTCCGTAGTCGGCTCACCTTTGATGCAGAGGCAAGGGACTCGGGGGGAGTTCGGGGATCAACTTCTTGGTTTGGACCCTACCTCCAGCGGAAGATATCGACGGTAGGGCGCATACGTCTCGTTATTAAGCTGTCAGTTGCTCATCCTATATTAGACTTTGAGCGTCTCGGCAACCCCGGCTGGAACTGGAAGAATCACGAGAAGTACTTGCGCCGTGCAGAAGGGTGAGTCGTACCGTGAATGGACATGTTCAACGCCGTAACATGGGGCATTTTAGATTTATCCCTCCCCCGAAGGATGCTCTGTTAAGCAAGGGTCTTAAGCTTGATGATTGGAATATCGGAACAGAAGGCAAGCGTGCATATCCCCAACGGATGCTATCATGCTGACGACTAGTCCTTTTTTGCGCAACAGGACCTCTGACCGTGGCGTACCCGGATACGATCGATGATGGCGAGCAGAAAGTCCAGGAGGTGAGACTTTAGGTCAAATTGCATTCATTTACATTGACACTGAGCGCCCACCTAGACTATGATCAACGCAGGTATTCCTCTTGCTCGTAAACCCGTAAGCGTAGCTACGACTATTCCAACCGTTTCTTATTATACTGATTCATTCATGTCATGAAACATGGCAGGTAAACGGACAGGTGAGTCGTTTGTGATGAGTTTACCCGAGTTGGCGACTAAATAGCAGAGATCAGCCCCACGGAACGTACTTCTCTGTCTTGACATATGACCCGAGGACGCACACTCGTTCCTATTCCACTACGGTACGTCCATGCATCCGAGATACTTGTCACGACGTGCAATGTTCAACCCGTCACCTTGCTCTAGGCATATTATCTCCCAAACAAAGATCGTACGAACCTGACCGTACTGGTTGCTGCACATGTACACCGAGTTCTTCCTACTTCTGACAGTTCCTCCGAGTTCACCGCGGAGTCAGTTGAATTTGAACATGGCGGTCAAATTCATACTGTCCGCGCGAACAAGGAGATCATCCTGAGCACGGGGTAAGCGTCTGAATTCCTTGACAGTCGGTCTAGAAACCCTCAGTTGAACACCCTTATTCAAGTTCGTTGAAGTCCCCTCAAATCCTTGAGTTGTCGGGTATTGGCAACCCGAACATTCTTCGCAAGTTGGGGATCTCAACGAAGGTGGATCTCCCCGGTGTCGGAAGCAACGTTCAGGAGCACATGATTGTTGGCGTCAGTTTTGGTACGTCGGATAGAACTTGCGAAGACGAGATCATTGACCGTCTCCCTCAGAGCTCCGAGATGACGTACCCTTCGACACCCTGGATCTGCTTGCTGATCCCGCTACTGCTGCAAAACATCTGGAACTTCAGTACGTCCTTTGGAACTTGTTGACGGTAACCATTAGTTTGACTTTGTTCTAGGACCGAGGGAACAGGTCTCTTTACCACGGGCATCATTGGGTTCTCGTGGGCCACGCTCGATCAGATCAGCCCGAGGGCGGGCGAGATCATCAAAGCGGCCGAGGAGAAAGTGGCAAAGAACGCCAACAACTATCCTCCTGGGCTTTTGGAGCAATACAAGATCTCTTTGCAGCGTCTGAAGACTGGTGTCGGTGCAGAATTTGTCAGCTTCCCTGGGTGTAACTCCCTGCCAAGTACGCTCACTAGTATTATACTTTACCTCTTGCTCAACTGATGCAATGTCGTCGCAGACCCTCCTGAAAAAGGCAAACGCTACATTTCATTCTACGTGGCTATGAACCACACCTTCTCCCGTGGTACCATTGTGCGTTGGCTCGTTCGTATTGATGACGCAGGCTGTCTCACTCAAAACTGTCGTTTAGCATGCAACTTCAAAGGACGCGTCTGTAGACCCCGCATTTGACCCTCGCTACTTCCACGAGGAAGTTGGTGAGGCAGAGTTTCTCAATGATGTCAACGCCATACTCAAATATGCACAGATCTCCAAGTTTGGGTCGAGATGGTCAAGTTCACAAGGCGCCTTCGCGACACTTCGCCTCTCAAGGAGATGACCAGTACGTGACGCAGTCGCTATGTGGACCTCAACTAACCTGACGTGATAAACAGCGAAGGAGCTTAACCCCGGTCCTGAGATCCAGACTGACGAGCAGATTGTCGGTAAGTGGTGATATGGTGACCCCAATCGCGAGAGGTGTTGACGAGGGGGATATAGACTGGATCAAGAAGGTTATGTCGACCACTTGGCGTACGTGGAACAGAATAATTGCTCGGCTACTGTTTGCTGATTGGATAACCAGACACCGCTGGCTCTTGCTCGATGCTACCAAAGGCGAACGGTGGTGTCGTCAATCCTAAGCTCCAGGTAAGGTCCAAAGGGATCTGGTCGATGTACAGCGCTCATCCTATTTCAGGTGTATGACACGAAGAACCTCAGAGTTGTGGATCTGTCGGTGGTTCCTCTCCACATGGCTGCGCACCCTCAAGGTTTGCATCCGGAGTGTCTTGACAACAATAGTACAGAACTGATACGGTTGTATTCCAGCGTCCGTCTACGCCATGGCTGAACAAGGTATTTCCTATCTTCTTACAGCTTATACACGATGCTTACAGGGTGCTTTCAGCTGCGGACATCATCAAGGGCAAGTTGTGAAGCCTTTGTGTGCTGAAGCTCTGTTGCACGGCTCTGAGGGTCAGCTAGACCGGGTTCGGACTTCGTCGTTTACGCCAGCAAACGGAATTACAGTAGTCTTTACGAGTTGTACCATTAGTATCAATAGATGTTGTTGTTTGACTGTTCGGATGCCCGGGTTGGTTTTCTTATATATGCGAGCAAAAGTGCACCTCGAAAGCATCTGCGCTGATACTAATAGATCGGAGTTCGAGACTCAATGGGTCCGATATTGTCGGAATGACGGTCACATGACAAGGGAGTTGTCGGGAGATACGCGCCCGACATCCAGAAGGGCGAGGGTCAATCCATCCCGTTCACCACGCTCTCCGCTACCGCCAACTATTTCCCAAAGGGCCTCGACGACACCAGGAATTATTCCCTGCTCCTGCTGCACCAAATGTCCACCCGCCGGGCTTCCAAGTGCGTTTTCCTGTCGAAGCGCCAGCTCTCGTTGCTCACCGCGAAACCGGCTAGGGGAAAGAAACGGGCCGTGGAGGAAACCCTAACTAAGGACGACCAAGGGGAAGCATCATTCTCTAATGCTACCGTGGCCTCGCAATCGGCGCGCTCTCGGGACAAGCGACCCGCAATGCCCGTAAAGAAACGTACGTCGTGCACTACACTCGTATGGTAGCAGCTAAAGCCCTCAGTGGACCAACCCTTGCTTGCCATCCAGCCAAACGCGCGGAGACACGTAGATGCCCGGTGTGCGACGAAGTTATCCCGTTACGCCTGCTGGGGAAACACGCGGAGTTGGAGGCGGAGAGGTTGGAGGAGATCATACGGTGCATCGGGTCTACGGAGGTGCTGGGGGAGGCCGAGCCTGAGGACAGGTGCGTGTACATGCTCATTCTGAAACTCGGTCTTCGCGAAGAAAGAATAAACCCGTTTTCCTCTACCCCAATCACCGACGGGGTGCAGCTCGAGCGCGCGCACGCGCCGGTCCGCGCTGAAGGCGCGCCAGAGTCTCAAGCCCGGGTCGTCGTCGACGTCGGTGGCGATGCTGGAGGAGACGATGAAGACGCTGCGCACGCTGAAGAAGCACCGGAAGCAGCGGTATGCGAGGCTGCGCGAGCTTACGAAGGAGGACGAGGACGAGGGCTGGTGGGGGCGCGGGGCGGATGGGAAGGGCGAGGGGCAGATGTGCCCGGTGTGCGCGAAGTTTGTGAAGGGGGACGTGGACGTGGTGGAGGCGCATGTGGACTCGTGCTTGGCGTTCTTGAGGTTGACGAACGAGGAGGAGGACAGGCTCGCGTGGCGTGGGGGGAGGACGGGGAGTGCGGATGTGGAAATGGCCGCGGATGTCGACGTTGACGTTGACGATGGACATTATGGGGTTATGCGGGGGGTGAGCTTTCAAGGTATGTGTTGCGTGTGCATATGCAGACACGACTGAAGCGTTATTCTCCGTATAGGTACCGGGTTCGACATCCGCAATCGCAACGACCAGGATGTCGACGACGAGATCGACGTGGATGGCGAGGACGAGGCCGTGTTTGGCGCGTCTCAGTTCACCGAACAAGATGTCCTGGCACCACCTGCAGATCCTGCCGAGGTTGACGGGGCACAGTCGGATGCAGGTACTGACGCTGAGATCGACGTCGACGATGCAGTGACTCCAGGAAACACCTTGGCTGGTGCGCCAGAGAGAGACCCGAAGAAGGGGAGGTCTCTCAGAGACCTGGTCGCAGAGGGAAAGGTCATTCGGCATCAGGTGGAGGATGCGAAACGGGTGATGGATGAGGTGATGGGGGTCGGCGACGCTGAGAAAGTCGACCTTGCGGTGGATCTTGCACGAAGGGGCGGGGACCAGGCTGCCCTTGTCAAGGCTTTGGAGAGCAAGGTTAAGTTGTTGGTGAGTGCTTGTTGTCCTGGGGAAATGGTAGATGAGAGGCTGATGTGCGAGCAGGAGTCCACAAAGGTGTCGTCGTCGACCTCCCTCTTGTGTCGCATTTGCCTGGATCCGTACTCCGAGCCTACCGTCTCGACTGGTTGCTGGCATACGTGCTGCCGCGAATGCTGGCTGCGTTGCCTCGGGTCGACGAAGCTGTGTCCGATCTGCAAGAGGATCACAGGAGCAACAGATTTGAGGAGGGTATACTTATAGATTACGTTTACTCCGTGTCCACTAAATCGCTTTCTATTTGCTGTCTATGTTGCAATCGTATTGCTATGTTGCTGTGGGATCATGGCATAAGCGTCACGTTGCAATAAGTGTGAGAGGAACCATGGAATAAAAACATTCATCTCTGGCCTTGTCATGTCCTCATATTGTCAATGCCCATAAACCATTCCCCACAAGGGAGGTTACAGGATAGAAGGTTCGGGACGCCGCAATGACGCCACCACGACGCATATAATCACAACGTAGGATTCACAGAAACTGGTACACTCACCTGAACGTGCAACAAAGACCCACCAAGCAGGAGAGACACGCGAGGGATGGATAGTCTAACAATGAATGGAGCTCGGATTATACGGTCGTGCGTACTATATATACAAGCATACGGGCATGATCATGCAAGGGGGCTAATGAGCCTGCAGAGGGAAGGTTGGCGACGTGACAGCATGGCAAGGTCATGGCGGACTCACTTGATCAATGACGGCTGAGGATTGCTCCTTGTGTACCCCACATAGATGATGAACGGAATCCAGCCATAATGGACGACAACCTGGATGCAGGGCGAACGGTGAGATATGTTGACGACATGGGGGTGAGGAGGCGGGGCGGGGACAACGTACGCGTGCCAGGTCAACGGCTTTGATGATTCTCTCCTGTAAGTTACATGTCAGAGCATGTTTGTACGCAAATGAGTTAGAATGCGCGCACTTTTGTCTCTTCCGAAGGCATTTTGGGAGGGGCACTGTGACCGATGTGGTGGAAGGCGTAGAGCGCAAGCCCGGCCGTTGCCGACAGCTTTTTGGCTTGCATGGGCGCTTGCCGCCCAGAAGATTCCGTTCGCTCGTCCTCTCCCTCAGTCTTCTTACTTTCCCAGATCTCTTCTCAAAATGCCTCTCGGGCCTCCTTCATCTGCAGTTTTTGTCCAAAATTCTGCACCCGGCTTCACCTCCACGCCAGGGTACGTTGAAGTTCTCACAAGGCCGAAAAACAGGGGATATAGGCTGATCACTTGAACGTGATTTCTTAGACGCACTCCTACCTCCGTTACGGTGCACCCAGTAGCCCTCTTCTCCATCTTGGACCATTACCTCCGTAGGACAGATGCGCAAGAACGCGTAATTGGAACTCTCCTAGGAACGCGCTCGGATAATGGCGAAGTGGAGGTTCGCTCGTCGTTTGCCGTCCTCCATAGCGAGACCGAAGTGCAAGTCGCAGTCGACATGGAGTACCACCGTACGATGTACGACCTTCACCACAAGGTCAACCCGAAGGAGGTTATTGTTGGATGGTACGAATACTTTCACATCTGTAGGGCATACATCAAAACGTGCATTGGATCAGGTACTCGACCGGGTCGAACCTAAACACATACTCTGCCCTCATCCAAAACTTCTACTCGCAAGAGACTGCACCACACCAAGCGATCCATTTAGCGTTGAACACTGGTGTTCAGGAAGGTCAGAAGGCGGGAGTCCAGGCGTATGTAGGGTGAGTTTAAACCAAAGTGTTTTTTTTGCTCAAACTAGATCTAAGCGAGATAATTTCTCGTAGATCACCCGTAGGTGTGATTCCCAAGCCCGAGAACTGTGTATTTGTTCCCATTCCTTGTGAGCTCAGGTTCAACCACGCTGAGCGCAGCGGCCGTATGTCCCATCTTTGTCTTGTTAATGCCTGCAATTGACCCATACATCTCTAGTCGACCTCCTCACGTCTAACCTCTCCAACGCCGCCAACGGCAGCTTTACCAACCCTTCCAGCGACCTCGAGCTCCTCGAGCGATCCCTCGTCTCCGTCTCCGAGATGCTTGATCGCGTCCTCTCCTACGTGCAGTCCGTCCTCTCCGGGGAGGTCAAGGGCGATGCCGCGGTCGGCCGCTACCTCATGGACGCGCTCGGTCCCAGTACGGAGGACCTCGAGAAGGGCGAGTTCAACTCCCACCTCCAGGTAAGTTCTCCATTCGTGCGTCACCTCCCGAAAACCCAAGTGACGTCTTGCACCTCACAGGATACCCTCACTGTGTCGTACTTGGCGAACCTCGTACGGTCACAAGCGGAAGTGTCGGCGCGCCTGGCATTGGTCAAAGCGTCATAGTCGTCGTGCAAATTCTTGTTGTATCTTATGTTGCGGGTATGGAGATGTGCCGAGAGTGTATCCATAGCGGAGACGCACGTGTACTGCCTAGCTGTTGAAAATGCGGGAATGCTGTAGATCGTGGCGGCCGGCGACGATCTCGCCGAGGGGCCAGGTCATTGCAGGACCCTGTATCTCGTCCTCATCGAGATCTCCTTGTGCATGGTCAAGAGGTGGAGCCGAAGGTAAAATACGAAGACCTGTCCTGAGGTGTTTGCATCGTGTTATCTCTGAATCGACGAGGGGCCGGACGGCATGCAACAGCAATTGCTGGGCCGCATAGGGACCTATGGTGTTCAGACGAACGGAAGATGAAAGCGAGCCGCGGGCCTGCAAGAATAGATGGAGGTACTGGCTTCGTCCTGCGAGGGAAAAATATAACACACGAAGACGATGTACAGACATGAGATATAAACGCAACGGGATAGCGGGTCATGCTCGCACCAGAAGATAGCCCTAAGGCCGCGGTGAGGACGCCCCAGCAAATCGGAAGGTGCCCGTGAGTCTCCTCCTTCCGAACGAGAAGCTTCAGGCGATCGACCAGGGTTGCAGAGTCCCTCGCTCGCTTTTCGATGCGGCCGGCGTCTGCAGACGCGCTGAGATGTCCTGAAAGACGCGGCTTCGAGAAACCCTTTGAGAACAAAGTCAAGAGCGCAACGCCTTGGGATTTGGAGGCTCGGCGGGTGATATGGTTGAGCGTCATCGTTTCGTAAAGCTCGTCTAGCTCAAGAATGCGGTTCATGATGAGGTCGAGTTGGCCAACACCATGCGAATCGGCACCTTGCAAATATTGCTCGACTGTACAATGTGTATCGAGGACAAAGGGTAGCGCAGAGTGCGCGTATGTCGAGAGACTGTCGCGGAGGAAGTTGACAGTGCAGTCCATTTTGTCGGGGGGGGATGGCGAGGTGGCTGAGGAGAGATCGGTGAAGAATCCATGGGTAACGTACGACTCCAGCCCCGCGGACGCCACGAAGGAACCTGTTGGGAGGTTGCTGTCGGATAAAAGGAGGAGAATGTAGGCTTCGTGGTCGCTGTCCATCGTGTCTTGCGGTCGGAGGAGGTGGAAAGTGGAAGACAGGGCCGTTGTGGCGTAAGCGCCGTCCCTGACGTCCTCTGCGGCCGGGCGCGTCAACGTCTCGAATTCTAGCCACCACCACCTCTCTTCCTGAACCCTGCTTGTACGGGCTGCGGCCCCCCACCCCCCGGAACAAAACCCCATACGAATCAATTGGACGACCATATATAATCGAGATGGGTGCGTTGCATTCAGCCACACCTCGCGAGCTTCGAGCACTGAGCCACCCTCGCAGACTCAGGCATATCAAAACAGCTCGTGGACAAGATGTACGAGAAGCGGAAGGCGGCAGCACTGGAGTTGGAAAAGTGCGTGACCACCATCCAATCTGCAGGCTATGTATATGCTAACCGTGAACCCGCAGGCAGATACGGGAAAGCCACCAACAAGGTGACCAACGCCGCATTAGCCAGATCGTGGACCAGCTTGTGGATATGTTCAGCAACCCTTCGAATCCGCTGCACGTCCGGAACGGCGGTCTCATCGGCCTCGCGGGTACCGCCATTGCGCTTGGGGTCGATATCGCCCCGTACATGGACAAGTTTGTGGAACCGCTGCTTGTATGTTTCGCTGATCCCGAGAATCGCGTCCGATACTTCTCTGCGGAATGTCTGTACAATATTGCCAAGGTCTCTAAGGGCGAAATACTGGTGTACTTCAACCCTATATTCGATGCCCTGAGCAAGGTGCGTTCATATGTTCACGCACATCCATTCAAAATGCGAATCCATACTAGCTTGCCGCAGACTCCGAGCTGTCCGTCAAGAATGGCGCGGAGCTACTCGACCGTCTTCTGAAGGACATCGTCGCGGAGACCGCGTCGGTGTATATACCGCAATATCCGGAGACGGAGGCTGTTCGAAGGCGAGCGGATCAGGCAAGCGGCATCTTGGTGCCACATCCGGACGACGTCGCGAATGGCGCGGATATCTCGAGCGCGCGGAAGGCTTTCTCGCTGGCGCACTTCATCCCTCTGCTTTCCGACAGGATATACGTCCTCAGCCCTTTCACGCGAAGTTACCTCGTTTCGTGGATAACTGTCCTGGACTCTGTCCCCGAGTTAGAACTGATCACCTACTTGCCCGAGTTCCTTGACGGTCTTTTGTATGTGGGAATCGCAGCGACTCTCTCTGATTGTGACTAACCTTCCCGTATAGGAAGTACCTCTCTGACCCTACAGACGACGTCAGAGTGGCTACGGAAGGCTTGCTTGCGGACTTCCTCCGTGAAATTAGGGAAGTTACGAATGTTCAGAGGCGTCATGAGGAACAGCTCAAGGCAAAAAGGGAGGCGACCGTAACCGAGGCTTTCCGACGGGCTGAAGCTGAAAAGGAAAAACTGCCTGATATCACTATGGATCACCATGAACGTGCGACTTTCATCGCCGAGAACGACGACGTGTTTGACAACGACCTCGAGACGCCAGAGGACAAGCAAGATGAGCAGGAGCTCCGAGACACGGGAGGTGAGTCATGCCAATTGTTTGAAGCAGCGTCTCAATGTATGACACGACCCAGCTTGGGTACCTGGTCAGGGAGTACAGATCGACTATGCCGCCATCGTGGAGCTTCTCTTGAAACAATTAGACGACCAACGTGAGTATCCCTCGACCGCGCTTTCTGGGCAGTAACGAATCAAGCGTACAGACGATGAGATTCAGCAATCGACCGCCCTACGATGGCTATGCGAATTCCTCAGCATCAACCAAGAAGTCATGATGCCCTTTACACCCCTTCTTATTGGCGCGATCCTTCCCAACCTCGCCCATGATGTTTCTATGATTCAATCTGCCGCATTGCGAACGAACCAAGCCCTCATGAACGTGATTCAATCCCTACCGGTCCCTCCAGACCCGGTCCCCGGTCGCCAGCAAACGCAGGGGACAGACAGGTCTTCCAACGCCTCCGTTGCTATTCCCTCATCACCCACCCCTGCAGTTCCGACACTGGCATCCACAAGACAGCCTGCCGGACCTACCAAGGACTCCGGACAAAGTAGAGATGTCAGCTCGCCAGAATCTCCACCAGAAGTTGTCGCACAAACGACGGGAGATCGCGCACCCGCTTCGGGGCTCACAGTGCAGATGAAGGCACGCTCGGGGACCATATCCGCTGAAGCGCCTCCTCGGGCTGTTAATCTGTCTCCTGAGAACGCAGCCCAGGCGCAGGTGCAGATGCAGAGCAGCAGACCGGAATCACCGGTGTCGGCGATCAGCATCCCACATGTGCAGCAGTCGCCGGAGTCATCGATGCTCCAGGAACGGGACCAGATCGACTACCAGGCGACGGTGAACGCGCTGACGATCCAGTTCTTGAGCGAACATGAGAGCACGAGAGTCGCGGCGCTCAAGTGGCTGATTATGTTACACCAGAAGGCGCCGAAGAAGATCCTGGCTATGGATGATGGGACGTTCCCGGCATTGTTGAAGACTCTATCCGACTCCTCGGAAGAGGTAGGGCGGTTTTGCTTTAACAGGTTGTCGAATGGGACTGATAGGAGAAACTACAGGTCATCAAGCAAGATTTGCAGCTGCTCGCCCAGATCTCGTCAAGTTCGGAGGAGGGCTACTTTAAGTTGTTCATGAACAACCTCCTGGAGCTCTTCAGCACAGACCGCGGCCTCCTGGACTCCCGTGGCAGTCTGATCATCCGACAGTTGTGTCTCAACCTCAACACGGAACGAATATATCGGACGTTCGCCGAGATCCTGGAGAAGGAGGAAGATCTCGAGTTTGCGAGCGTCATGGTGCAGAAGCTGAATATGATCCTCATCACTTCTCCTGAACTGGCAGACTTCCGCAGGAGGCTGAAGAGTTTGGAGACAAGGGTGAGTGTGGATTGAGCTCCCCTATACGACAATGCTAACTTGTGGCTTAGGCTGACGGACAAGCCCTATTCACGACATTGTACCGGTCATGGTGTCATAATGCCGTCGCGGTCTTCTCCTTGTGTCTCCTCGCTCAGGCGTATGAACACGCGTCAAATCTCCTCTATATCTTGTGAGTTACCTTTGGGTTCCGAAGTTCCCGTCAGCCGTTCATGAACTGTTCCTCCCAGTGCGGACCTCGAGATTACCGTTCAGCTATTGGTTCAGGTCGACAAGCTTGTGCAGTTGATCGAGTCGCCAGTTTTCACCTGTACGTCTTGCCGATCCCCACGTGTTTTCGTCGCGCTAAGCATCATTTCAGATTTGCGACTGCAATTATTGGAGCCGGAGAAATACCCCCACCTGTTCAAGTGCTTGTACGGACTCCTAATGCTGCTGCCTCAGAGCTCTGCATTCGTTTCTCTTCGCAATCGCCTCAATGCCATCAATTCAGCGGGCTTCCTCCATATTGCGCCGAAGTCGTGCGTTCGAATTCCATCATTGTGTCTAACCCAATGCTCATATTGTTTTCTTCAGCGCGGTCAGCAACATTTCGTCAACACGTTCCAAGCTTGGTCGAGAAGACATTAAGTGGCAGGAGCTCCTGCAGCACTTCCGCGCCGTCCAGGTTAGACACGAGAAAGCACGGCGCCAGGCCCTCGGCACCGACACCACATCCTTCATGGCGTACCCTTATGCGAACGGAACGGACAGTGCAAAGCCCCCAACACCGCCCTCCGGCTCTGGTGTTGGTCCAGTATCGCATGTGCCGTCAGGCCGTCGCAAGGTTACTGGAGATGGTCCTCAGGCCTTGCGACCACCTTCGCGCACTGGCGGGATGCTCTCGCCCCTCAACCCGAAAGCACGCATGCAGAGCGGGCTTGCCACCAACGTCGTCCCGAGTCCGCAGCCACCTGGGAGTCCGACTGCGCCTGTGACGCAGATACAGTCGAAGGTGAAGAGGACTTTAAGCCTTAGTCGGAAGACATGATGTGAGGTACAGTTTGCGCCTTGGGTGGTTGGAGTGCGCTCTGAGACTTGTTACGGTGCTATAATACGTTCATATTTATCTGGACAGATGTTTCCTCGAGCTCTCTGATCACGCCTTTCTCGTCTATGGACTAGGCTGGACGGTATTAGGAATACGTGGCACATCGCAATGGCAAAGGTGGAATGGCGTTCTACAGTAGCGATACACACAACATTGATATCCGCCATACACTAATTAGTTGGTATATTACATTACGTCTATGGCTAGCTTCGGGACATGGGAGTGAGAAAGTTGCGCTTGATGGTAGCAATGTCCTCCGCTGAAAGCCCCACCACGTTCCTCATATATGCCTCGGCCCCACCGTAGCGGTCCTGAAGCATCTGGAGGAAGGCGATCATCGTCTCATGTCTGTGGGCGCGGTTGTAAATATGGGACGTCCATGAAAGAGAGAAGGGCATGGGCCTTGAAGTACCTAGATGAAAACATATTGAGTGCGCCCTCCATGTTGGAGGCAAAGAATGGGACTTTGGCTAGGCGCTCCATGACCGTCTCCCGAGCAGGCTCGCGACCAACACGCGTCAAGGCGTAATCTCGCGCGATCGCCTCGTCGTCCACACCTGCTAGCTGTGGCATTGGTGATGAATTGGTACTTCGTATTAGAGACGAATCTTCTCACTTTTAGCAGCAATGCGGCCAAAACACCTGTCCGGTCTTTACCAGCTGGAAGGGGAAGCATGTGATTAATAAGCAAGTAAAACAACTGGGAGATACAGAGACAGAGGACGAATCACGTACCAGTACAATGGAAGAGGCATCCTTGCTCTGGTTTGTCCTTTAGGTGTCGTAGGACGACGCCGAACGCAGGGCCGGCGTGGTCTAGAATTTGGGAATAGAGTTGCATGAAGGCCTTGTTTGCTTGTTAATCGGTCGTGTTAACACCGAAGACGGGAGCGCACCTCTGTCTTTCCACTGGCATAGAGCTCGAATCGTCTGGGAGTGTGGGATAGCGATTACAATGCACCTTGTGTTTGTGCATGGGCAAGATCATTCGGCAGCCAGACGCACTTTGCCATTGCCTCGGGGCTGTAGTCCTCCTTCTTGAAGACGGGAACATGGATTACTTGGACGCCCTCCATTTCGGGTATTGGCGTGTCGTACTTGCGCATCTCGGTATCGGAGCGGAGGTCGTACACTATTGAGATTCCGAGCACATCCCTCAACTGTTGTATTCCTAGGGCCCCATCCGCGGGATCGTGAGTAACGTTTGGCATGTGAATCAGGAGATGGCTCACCTTCTGGTGTGATGTAAGACATCTCTCCGGAGCGGTATACTAGTCTAGGTTTTGTGACGAAGCCCGGTTGGTCTGTTGTATATGATCCAAGATCCCGGACGTTCACGACGCCGGGTATAGAGACGAAAGGCGGTCTGGAGAGTTGGTCGGCGACATAGGCAGGATCTAAAGGCTCCAAATCCATAACTGAGGCAGAAAGGACTGGTACACGAGCCAACAGTAAGGATGGCGGAGAGTAGGAGGCAATGGACCGACGCGCGCCGCCACCCACGCGCCTGAGTTCAGGGCAGGCCGAAGCGTGTCTCATTTGCCCGACGCGTCTCACTCCTTGTTTCTCTCCCCACTCCATCCACCCATCCCCTCCATCTAACCCTTCCCTCCCCCTCAAGCTCACCATGGATGTCGACGGCGCGTCCTCACCCCCGTTGCGCGACACATCCCTCCCTCCTAGCAGCGCTCCCTTGCCCACACCATCCTCTCCCGGCCGATCTCAAGCCACCCCTCGACGGAACCGCCAACAGTCAGACGCACTCGACCTCGCGGATGATGACGTTGAAGCGGTCGAGGATAATGGCGCTCAACATCCACGAAGGAGAGGGAGACCGAGGAATCAGATCAATGTAGACGTTCCCATCGTGAAGGACACCGTTGGTGAATCTCTGCAAGAGGCTTTCGAAACTTTCCTCCGAACGTACGCGACATCTCGTTTTTACCCGCGTCCTTATTCTTACGCACCACACTAGATTCACCGAGGAGATCAACCTTGCACCCACACCGGCTTCGGATGGTGGTGTCCCCTCTGCCCCTGCTGGCGAACTCATTTATGTCGAGCAAATCCACACCATGCGCGAATTGGAACTTACCACGCTCTACGTTGACTACGGCCACATCCTTCTCGAGAACGAAACCCTGGCTGAAGCAATAAAAAGTCAATATTACCGGTTCCTTCCTTATATCCGACGCGCTGTCCAAAATCTCGTTGCCGAATTCGAGCCCGGATATCTCAAGCTTAACCCCACGGCCGCGGCGACAGACTCCGTAAATCTCCAATCTCGCGAATTCAATGTCGCGTTCTATCACCTCTCTCTCGTATCTGGCATCCGCGATCTCAAAACGGAGAAGATTGGTACCCTCATGAGCATCAGTGGGACCGTGACGCGGACAAGCGAGGTCCGCCCGGAATTGCTCTTCGGTAGCTTCATTTGCGAGGTCTGCGGTGGTCTCGTAAATGATATCGAACAGCAATTCAAATACACTGAGGTGCGCCCCACTCGGCCATATGTGTTTCTTTCCACCAACGCTAGCTTTAGCCCAGCTTATGCCCTAATCCTATATGCGGAAACCGTACAGCATGGCAGCTCCAAATCGACACCTCCAAGTTCACCGATTGGCAGAAGGTCCGCATACAGGAGAACCCGTCCGAGATCCCCACGGGTTCAATGCCGCGATCTCTGGACGTTATCTTACGTTCTGAACTGGTTGAGCGTGCGAAGGCTGGTGATAAGTGCGTATTTACGGGCACCTTCATCGTCGTGCCAGACGTCAGCCAACTCGGACTTCCCGGCGGTGAGAACGCAACCCTGCAACGAGAATCGGCTCGCGCCCAGGGCAACGGTGCCGCGTCCAGTATTGGTGGCATCGGTGTTACGGGGCTGAAGAGTCTGGGTGTGCGCGACCTGCAGTACAAGACGGCCTTTTTGGCTTGCATGGCACAGGACGCAGATGGTCGCGTAAGTCCTCGATCATAGGACAGAGTATGTCGATTCACTCATCATTTTCTCAGAGCGGCACCAACATCCGCGGAGAGCGAGACGCGGCGGAGGACGACAGCGACGCCTTCGCCCGGACTCTGACTGACCCCGAGTTGCAAGAGCTCATGCAAATGTTCCAATCGGAACACACCTACTCCCGTCTAGTCGAGAGTATCGCTCCAACGGTATACGGTCACGAGATCGTCAAGAAGGGTCTACTCCTCCAACTCATGGGTGGAGTACACAAGCAGACTCCTGAAGGCATGCATCTGCGTGGGGACATCAATATTTGTATTGTTGGTGACCCGTCAACGTCCAAATCGCAGTTCCTCAAGTGTGTATTCTCGTGGTGTCTTAGAAGTAGCCATTCTGATCCCAGGAGCACTTAGATACATCTGTTCATTCCTGCCTCGCGCGGTCTACACCTCTGGCAAGGCGTCCTCGGCAGCCGGTCTCACAGCTGCAGTCGTCAAGGATGAAGAAACGGGCGATTTCACGATCGAAGCAGGCGCGCTCATGCTGGCAGACAACGGCATCTGTGCGATCGACGAGTTCGACAAGATGGACCTTTCCGACCAGGTCGCGATCCATGAGGCGATGGAACAGCAGACCATCTCCATTGCCAAGGCGGGTATCCACGCTACACTGAACGCGCGCACGTCCATTCTCGCAGCCGCGAATCCGATCGGTGGTCGGTATGATAGGAAGAAGAGCCTTCGAGCCAACGTTGCGATGACAGCGCCGATCATGAGTCGTTTTGACCTGTTCTTCGTTGTGCTGGACGAATGCGACGAGAAGAGCGACTTGAACATCGCGAAACATATCGTGAACGTGCATCGGTTCCAAGACCAGGCCATCAACCCGGAGTTCAGTACGGAGGCGCTGCAGAGGTATATTCGATACGCGAGGACGTTCAACCCCAAGGTCTGCTCCCTATCACTATGTCATCTCGCGGACGTGCTGACAGCTATATGCCCTTAGATGACTCCGGAAGCGGCGGATGTCCTGGTGGAGAAGTACCGCATTCTCCGACAAGATGATGCTTCTGGCGCAGGCAGGAATTCGTACCGTATCACGGTCCGTCAGCTCGAGAGTATGATCCGTCTCAGCGAGGCCATCGCTCGCGCGAACTGTAAAACGGAGGTCTGTACACCACCATCTTACATCCTACGACTCGTCCTCACCGCATCGTCTAGATCACTCCGGCCTTCGTCCGCGAAGCATACACACTCCTCAGACAATCTATCATCCACGTCGAACAAGATGACATTGACTTCGACGAAGAGGAACTCGAAGGCGAGCGCGAAGGTGACCGTCGCCCTCGTGCATCTTCACACGTTGATGGTGAGGAGAGCCAGGACGTCGAGATGTCCGGCCTCCAGTCTGGCGTCGACGACATGTACGAATCGGGACCCAGCGGTGCGAACAGCACTTCATCGCATGCACCGTCGCGGGCAACAAGCCAGGCGCCTCAGCCAGAAGGCGACATGCTTGGTGAGGCTCCTCCGCAGCCAAAGCCGAAGCGCAAGATGGTCATCACCCACGACAAGTACGTGTCGCTGCAAAGCTTGATCGTCCTGCACCTGTCACAGGTCGAGCGGGACACGGCCACGGGAATGGACAAGGACGAGCTGATTGACTGGTACTTGGAGCTGAAGGAGGAGGAGATCCAGGATGTGGAGGAGCTCGAGTACGAGAAGGAGCTGATCACGAAGATGCTCAGGAAGCTCGTCAAAGTACGTCTGTCTCAATCGACAGCTTTCCGGGCCCGGGCATTGACGATGATGCCGGGGAATTCTAGGACAACTACCTGATCGAGATCAAGGGAGACGTCCAGGACTCGCTTCCGCCCTCGATGGAGGAGAGCAGTGGGCAACAGACGGGCGACTCGCAGGACGGCAATGTTCGTGTGTACTATATGGTGCATCCTTCCGTCGACACCGAGGTCTCGTCATCTGCAGTCTGATTGGTGCCTGCAGCGATTTTGGTTTTCCTCCATGGTCCTTGTGCTTTGACGAACTGCCACTGCTGTATTTACGCTGTCCGAGTCATAGTTAGCGCTGTTGTGTCCCATATGTAGTTTATGTGCCAGGTTCAAATGTAGATTTTTCGACACTTCTGTCAAGGCGTCGATTTAAAGACGTCTGAGCAACGTCTGAGTGCACGGCGGTAGTGGCCAAATAGTGGCGGCACGAGGCATGAAGATCACGGGCGCTTACATATGAGGCTCAGGCCGAGAAGCATGCGCATTACTATCCCTCCACCAGTGTTGAAAAAGAAAACACTGATGCGCCCCTCCGTCTCACAATACTCGTCACATCGTTCTAAAATTTTGAGGCATTGTTCTTAACATGATTGGCTTCATTACCTCAAAGTTTGGTGGGGATTGGTGAAGAAGAGCGGGAGCTATGGCAATGCCGCTGTTTCAGGGCCTTCGTAAGGCCGGTTTTGAAAACCCTTCGGCGCTGTCGAGAAAGGTCATCCCTGACAGTTCCTCCCACCTCACCCACTATCGGGCTCAATAACTAGTATAAAAAAATCCCTTAAAACATGCCTCAGAAGAAATATTGGCCTTCAAAGTGGCAACTGAGGAGGGATCTTCACATCAGGTTGGGCGCTAGGTCGCTTAAGGGGTGTAATCAAATGCCCTCCTCTCGCCACAACCCCCTCCCTCATATTTCGTCACGAAAAGTTGATAAAACCGTCAAGGGGAATCATAGAATCCTATGGTTGAATTTACAGGGCAAACCGTTCACGGGGGAAGGTGGACTGGGGGTTTTGAAAAATCCTCAGATTTTTCAACACTGGTGGAGGGATAGTAATATTGTCCCTTCCCGGATTCCATGGGCATCATCGTCCCATATATCCTTCAAGACAGCCTGGATCTCCCTCCTGTATCTTCTAGCATATTGTTGTTCTCACTTTGATCTTGTATATCTTGCTGAACTATCTATACCTCGCTCTTCATACCTGTCAGTCGGACTCAGACTTGCCGCTCGGAGCATCTAGACCAAGGGAACGCGTAACGCGATCCCTCGCCTGGGACGACCACTATACGAACTCCGGGACTCATGCCTAACGACCCGCTTATTGTGCCAACTGTAGTACCCGGAGGGTCTCTGCACTTTGCGACCATTACTGCGGAGGGTACCGTGCAGGATGTCCTTGATGCGCTTGTTTCGAACGCGGACGTGACTGCTGAGGTTGTGGGCGACCTCGAGCCGTATGGGTGGGCCGTCCAGCGGATCCGGCGCGAACATAACGGACGCCAGTGGGAGGAGCATGACCTGGAGGCATTGGGAGATGGTGCGCATTCGCATCGACCCTTCACCTGTAGCTTAACTGACCGACCATATCCTACCCATCGTGGGTTGGCCGCCTGGCCTGCACAGGCATCCTCCCGCCATCCTCGCCCGTCGCGCCCCTACTGAACGCCCCCTCTCCGACCGCACGCTCGCAAAGGCATTTCTCTGCATTCCCGCTTACCTCCCACCTCCATACCCCTACCTTGCGCCTCGTTTCTCTGCACCCATTCCTGTCCTTGACGTTTTCATTCCTGCGCGTACCAGAAATTCACGATGGGTTCCAGTGGAAACTGTTCATCTCACGATCGTCGACTGTCCGGGATGTCTTGGACGTGACCATCGAGGAACTTGGCCTGACGAAGGTCTTGCCCATCCCTGGCGCCGGAGCCCTCGAGTATGTTATGGAGGAGGTCTGGTCGGACGATCATACAGAAAGTGAGCCGATATCCGCATTTCATCGTTCAATACATTAGAATGAAATAACTTAACGCGACCACCCGTCACCAGAGTCGACCAGGATACCCTTCGAGACCGTACTTTCGACCGCGATAGAGAATGCGATTACCCCCACCTCTATAGGTCCCACAGCCAGCCGATCCTTTAGGTTCTGCGTCCCGGACGAGTGGTATCGTCGTTCCAAATCCCGCTCCGTGTCTTCCACTTCCAGCGATGTTTCACAAGATACAATCCGCCGTCTTGCCGATTTGGAGGAAGCCGAAGAGGAAGAAGAGGGAGGTGGCACTGCGAAGGGTCTCAAAGGCTCTATGGTCTCCGAGACAGCTCGTGGCGGGTTCACGGCCCCGATGGACTGGCGTAGCTCGATGTCGCAGAACCGCTTCTCGAGCATCTTGGACAGCTGGATGCGGCCACAGAGTCCGACAGGCGAAAGTAAATCGCCTCCGGGTACCGAGAAGAAGATTGTCAGCGAGCCAAAGCTGGTCGAGCACAGAACAGGTGATAGCGTGGCTAGCGCTGCCAGTTGCGAACGGTCCGATGGCGTCGACCCGGCGGAGTTCGAGCAGATGCTTGTAGGTTCCTGTACAATGGAGAGATGCTCTCAAATGCTGACTCCAGCTAGGACGATTTGGGTCTCAAGGGCCCCAAGCGTGAAGCGATGTATCGTCTTCCACCGGAACAGAAACGTTACTTGATGGAGCAGAATCAGGTGTCTAGGGCATCGACGCTCTCCAAGACTGCTGCATCCAAGCTCACCAAGGCTGCAGCAACACCCTCTACAGTCGGCCCTGCGACTGCTGCAGCAATCCTTCCGCGCCTGGTTCCCCAAATCACTGGTGACTCCGGTATCATGAAGCGATTCTCCATCGCAGGCTGGGGCACCAGTGTGCCAGCTGCTCCCTCACCTCCTGAGTCGCCTCGTTCCAGCGTCGACCTAGGTGGTAGACGACGCGACTCTATGATCTCCATCAAGTCGCAAGGGGATAAAGCCTCTGAGACGCTTACCACTCTTCAACCACAGACTACCGGAGGGCTTTGGAGCAGTTGGTGGTCATCATCTGGTGGAACGGTCGACAAGTCGAAGGAGACGGAGAAGACGGCCAACTGGTACGCTGCTGGGATTCGCAACGGGCGCACCACGGACACGAAGCTCGTCAAGCATCTCATTTCCTTGCGCGTCCATCTGTCTACGGCTAACCTTGCGTGGATCGAGGACTTTGTCACAACGGAATATGGGATGAATGTTTTGGGTGATCTATTGGCGCGCCTAGTCAGCAAAGGCGGTAAGAGGAAGAAGCTCACCGAGGTTGAAGACACCGTACTGCTTGAACTCATCAAGTGTCTACGCGCTTTACTGAACACCGAGGTATGTTGAAGCAGGAGTATCTTCACCGACATAAAAAATGAATCTTATAACCCGTCCAGCCCGGATTTCGTGAGGTCCTTGCACATCCAACCCTCATCACGCATCTGGCGTACTCCCTCCACGGCTCCTCCGCCAAGCTTCGTACTTTGACTTCAGAAGTGCTCGCTGCTATCTGTGTGTTATCTCTGACTGAAGGTCACAAAGCCGTCCTTTCGGCAATGTCGGACTACCGCGTCGAGTTCGAAGAAGCCTTTCGTTTCCAAGAACTCATCGCTTCCATGCGGTTACCTGACGTCAATGACGAGGAGGTGTCGCCTGCAGAAGACGGATACAACAACGAGGAAAGCGTATGGGATGCTCGGACAGCATCAATGGCGTTCGTCAACGCGCTCACGAACTGCCCGGATTCACTCGAAGAGCGAATACTGCTCAGAGAGGAGTTCAGCAGACGTGGGCTGAATGAAGTCATCGTGGTACGTCTCTTCTCGCCGCTATCGCAATTTACCCGTTATAACTTGGCATAGACGCTCCGGTATATGAAACCACCCGAGTCCTTGGTAACTCAGCTCGATGTCTATACCGAGGAGAAGTTCGAGGACGAGGAGGACATGCGGGAACGTGCGCGAGATACCTTGTCAGATCACCGTCGATCACGACCGGAATCGGATGCGGCCCTAGACGATTTGCTTCATTCCGCCAAGGAGCAAGCGGGCATATACCCCATGTTGCTTGAAGCATTGAAGCGATATGGTGTTCTCATTGATCGAGACGTTGAGTCGTGAGTTTAAATCCCTCCGTCTTCACCTCATTTTGCTTATCAGACATCACCGTATAGACAATTGAAGGCCGATATCCTGACCGTGACCGACAAGTTCGTAGAGCAAGCATCAGCTTTAGACGACTTGTAAGTGCCCACTCTTGTACACGCTCGACATTAGTTGACCTCTCTTGTAGCGACGACGGCTGGTGTGCCTTCCTCAAGCACTTCGCAGACTCTATTCAGTCCGTCACTGGACAGATTGTGGACGTTAGACTGGCGTCAGAGACCGACCACTCAGTACTTCAAGATGAGATCGACAACCTTCGCACGAAGGTTGACGAGCTCACTACCGAGGTTAGCCCATTGCATTTAATGTATTCCTCTGTGACTGACTCGGACTTGGACATGTAGAGGACTGAGCTACATAACGAGCTCGAACAGCAGTCAGCTGAGCTCAGCACCCTGAAGTCTATTCCTGCTGTACCCGCATCGATAGGTCGCGCCGCCGGTCGCGGTAATCCTGAGGTTCGTTGTAATAGGCGACTGCCAGCATCTAGGTCTAACCTGTCAATTGTAGTCGACCCAGGGCTTCCATGGCTTGGTGCAACGCCTGGTCCAGAAGGAGAAGCAAGTACTACAGTTGCAAGGAGAATTGGACCGTCTCAAGGCGCAGAATCCTGCTGAGTCGCGCGAGACTGTAAGTGATGAAGTGATAGGGAGTGGAAGGTATTCACAATCAGCGAATTTAGGACGACAAGGCAAGGCGAGAACGTGACAGGGTCAAGTGGCACACCCTCAATGAGGAGATCGCAAATCTCAAGTCGCAGGTCTGTTCAACGCAGATATTACGCACATACAAATCTCTCACATCTTGTTCCCCAGGCACATGATCTTGAGATCGCTGTTAGCATCAAAGAGAAAGAGATTATCTACCTCAAACGCGCTCTTGAGTCCGTGTACTCGCGATTCCGGTCTCGGGAAGAGAGCAGGGAATCAGAATCTCGGGATCCCGAAGTCGACGCTGAGCAGATGGCCAGCCGTGCGATTGACAGTCTCACCCGGAAGGATGAAGAGATATCTGCTCTTCGCTCAGAGATTGAGGATCTAAAGGTGCAACTCGCTGCCAAACCGAAGTTCATCACCGAGAAGGACTACAAGTCGCAAGTTGCGCCTCCACCTCCGCCTCCACCCCCCGCTAAGCCTGTCCGCGCGACGGCGACACTCGTTAGCGGTTTGCCCAATGCTCCACCTCCCCCACCTCCACCTCCTGCACCAAGACCGCCGATAGTGCGGACAGATTCTATGGTGTCATTATCGCCCACACCTAATGGACTTACTTCGCCAGCCCCTCCTCCACCTCCTCCACCTCCCCCACCTCCCCCGCCTCCTCCGCCGATGTCCCCAACGTCCTCTACATCACTACCACCACCACCACCACCACCACCACCTCCTCCTCCTCCTCCTCCTCCTCCGCCACCCGCTTCTGGGATGCCCCCTCCACCTCCACCTCCACCTCCACCACCCGTGATTGGCGGAGGTCCTCCTCCTCCCCCACCACCACCGCCCATGAATGGTAGTGGGCCGCCACCTCCTCCCCCGCCACCATCAGGGTGGCGGATGCCAGCTCCCAAGATACCGAAGTCGAACAAGCGTCTCAAGCCGTTCTTCTGGAACAAACTCAATGCACCTACTCTGCCTACTACAGTGTGGGGCGAGATTGCAGGAGAATTCAACTTCGATATGCAGGATCTGGAATCAACATTCGCCATCGAGAGCTCGCCTTCCACTAGCTCGCAGATCAGTGTAACGTCGCCGAAGAAGCAGAATGTGACCACTTTGTTGGACATCACACGCGCCAACAACGTCGGTGAGTCGTAGTTATCTCTCTAGGGCTGGTCGAAGATACTGACAATGGCCAACAGCTATTATGCTTACTCGGATCAAGATCGGGCCACCCGAGATTCGTAGAGCCCTGCTCGAAATGGACGATCAGCGATTATCTGTTGATGATTTGCGCGCCATCAGTCGTCAACTCCCGACCTCAGAAGAAGTCGTTAGATTGAAGGACTTCGGCGATGTCAGCAAGCTGGCAAAGGCGGACCAGTACTTCAGTCAGATCATGACCATTCCGCGGCTCTCTGAACGTCTGGAGTGCATGCTGTACCGGCGGAAGTTAGAGCTCGAGATTGAAGAGACTCGCCCTGAGCTCAACATTGTCCACATGGCCGCGAAGGAGCTACGCTCCTCGCCGAAGTTCAAGCGCGTTCTGCAGGCTGTATTGGTGATCGGGAACGTCCTGAACGGCTCCTCGTTCCGCGGAGGGGCGAGAGGCTTCCAGCTCGAGGCTTTAGTCAAGCTCAAGGAGACGAAGACGGCCAAGGGCACGCCGGATTGTCCTACGCTTCTGCACTACCTTGCGAAGATTCTGTTGAAGAGCGACCCTTCCCTCACGACCTTCATCGAGGAGATGCCTCATGTCGAAGCTGCAGCGCGAGGTACTATCCTGTTCCTGTCGATCTACCGGGTGAAAACTGATCGTATCCTACAGTTTCCGTGCAGACCATTCTTGCCTCTGTACAGTCCCTCACCAGTGGCATGAAGCAGATAAACGAGGAGATCCGACAAATGCAGAAGCTTCGTACGCCCCAAGATCGTTTCCCGGTGGTCATGCAGGTGAGTACTCGCCGCTGTCCCATCTGATACCTCGACCACCCACCACTTCATTAGCCTTTCGTCTTGCAAATGACCTCTGTGGTGGACTCATTGAAGAACATGGGGACCTCATTGGACACTGAGCTGCGCGCTCTGCTCTCCTTCTACGGCGAAGACCCTAGTTCACCCGAGGCACCCAAACCCGAAGATTTCTTCGGCTTGATTCTCTCTTTCTCTTCGTCCCTACAGAAGGCGGCCCTTGAGGTACACGATGCTATGCCAAAGGTCACAATTCCAACGCCGAGTATCACCATCGAGGAGGAGCCTGCGTCCCCGAGCGATGAAGGCGTGAGTAGTCTCGTTCAGCGCGTGGGTGAATATGGACTGATCGTCATGCAGACGGTCAAGGGCAAAGAAGGCGACGCGCGTCGCCCTCCTCCCTCGTCGTACAGTCGCGTTTCAGGTCGTTCAGTCGGCCGCGGCGACCTCGACCAAGCCATTCGAAGTATGCGCACCGGCCGGAGGAGGGACCGCAATCCCACGATGCGTCCACTCAGCAAGATCTTTGTCGACGGGACACGGTCGAGCCGGATATTCGAGTAATCCACTATATCGTTTCATATGCTGCTTCCGCATTCACACTTCATTTTCGACCGTAAGGATAATGGTTGCCTGTGTTTTAGATTGCTGTGTATCACCTCCTTTGCGGGTACTTATTTGCTGTATCTAGTTAAACTTTCGACGCAACGATTGTAATGACTTTATGTATCTTCACGACCTCCACATCCTATACGATTTATACACTCGCACCATCATCCGGTATCTCACTTTTGGTTCAGGGGCGAGACCTTGTCGCATCGCGCGATACAGTCCAAAAACAGCTCGAAGAATCCCTCGACCTGCAAATTATGAATCAGAACCGAAAACCTAAGGACGAAGCCAAGCTATGGGACGTACGTCTAGCTTCTCCGCGACGAGGCAATTCTTGCCATTCCGACCCCAAGAATCATCGACGGACCGGTAATTGAACACATCCACGACCGTCTCCCCAGCGCTGTGTGTGCCGGCCAATTCGACATCGACACGGTGCCGCTTGCAAGCGAACAGCTCGGGCTTCTCGACGTATGCAATCGTGAGAGCGTCGTGCAGCGGGGGTCCATCGACGAAGCCGAAGGTGGACTTGTACGACTCGGCGAAGAAGCCTATCAAAGTGGAGAGCATGTGGCGGAGAGGGCTGGCTGCTTGGGGGAGAGGCTCGTGGATGGATGTCGGTGCGGAGCCTGGAGCGAGGAGCTGGGTTAGGATGGCACGGGTGAGTATCGCTGTGTGGGTGACGTTGATGGGTATCATGGTCTTCTTGACGGGTACGTCTAGGACGATCTGTGCTGCTTCGGCTATTGCGGGTAGGTGGGAGGTGAGTGAGTGCATCCACCGCACAGCGCCGCAGAAGGTACCTACGATCGCAAAGGATATTGAATTCTAGGGGAAGAATGTCAGTGATTACGGGGAAGGTGACGGCATGTTGTTTCTGTATTTACTGCACCTGCAGATGCAGAACGGTTGCCCATCCCTATACCGCCGCCCATGAACACGAATTCCTCTACACAAGAAGCTCCGTTAAACTGAGTGAAGCCACGCAATCCCACCGGAGGTGCTCACCGATGCCGTCAAGCAAATCCGGATACACGCTCACGAACAAAGCGACGTTCGTCATAGGTCCGGAAGAGACGACGGTAACTTTGGATCCCCGGCCATTCTTCCAGGTTGTCGATATCGCCTTAGCCATGCCCTCGAGGGCCCGCATTGGCGTACCGTCATCGACCAGACGGGTACGTACAATTGGGTTGGTCGCCGGGGGAAGACCTTGGACGCCGCCTAGTCCATCTATTCCATGGATCTCAGGGTCGTGCCGCTCGACGCGGATGAGAGGCTTCTTTGCTCCAGGGCAGACGCATATGTATTCTTCGGCTTCGAACGCATAGAGACATCGCGCGGCATTATTGTTCGTGTTCTCTGCGCTAGCGTTTCCATGTACCTGTAGACCAGAGCGGTTTGATAGGTAGCTGTAGCCTGTGGTAATCGCGGTATACCAGTACGTACGGTGGATATGCCCAGTAAAGTGACGTTAGGGCAATGTACGGCGAGTAGGATGGCCGTAGCATCGTCGTGACCCTGACTTGAACGTTTAGCTCGCACGACCATGATCAATCAAACAAATGAGCCGCTTACTGGGTCGCAGTCTAGCCAAACGTACCTCATGGTAGGCGGTAAGCTAGAGTGTCACGATGGCCACGCAATAGCCACCCTTATATCACCTACGGTGACAATCTAGTAGGTGAGGACTATGATGGTGAGCATGATGCATATGATGTACTTGAACTGGCACTGGCGGATGCAGCGCACGATAAAGAGATAATCAAGAGGTAAGCAATATTAAGTAATGGCGGCACATCGAGCGCCTATCTATACGATTAGATAAGCCAATTTTTGTGAAGGAGGATGCTCATCATGTTGCTCAGAGCCACAAGTTCAGAGCCTCGGGGCCGACGACGACGTGCTAGTCAACGATGGACCCCCACTCCCGCTTCTCCCACTTCAACTCTCGTCAGACAAAGGCAGGCCCTATACCGTCCGGCTCCCGTCATATGGAGCAGCCAAAGCCCCGCATTAATCTTGACGACCTCCCTTCTTCGAAGGGTTCCAAGACACCGCCGTCTCCTCCTAAGAGGTCCCCCTTCATACCCTCACCCTCTCCTCTATATACGGAGCGCCCAATTGCCACTAACTCGAGGATCAAGCAAGGTGTGTTCGCTCACCTTTGTTTTGTTAACATTTCTCACTTTGCGTGCAGATGAGCAGTATCGGAAGGATATGCACCTTGCGTTCGTAAATAATGCGCTTCAAATGAAGGCCATGGTAAGTCCGCATTGATTGAAGATCCCCTTTTTGATTCTTATGCACACACGGTAGGGAGTTAGCGACGCGTTCGATGAACTCGTGGACCAGTTTAATCCGAGAAAAATCACCCAAGTTACCCCCGATGCGCCCTCCCCCGCCCCTCAGCTCCGTCTATGGATCCTTGCCCTCTCACATGTAGTCTCTCGCCTTGAACGTGTACACTCTGCGCTAGTGGAAGCTATCGTCAATATGCCATGGACCACGATGGACACTAGTTTCGTCAAGTCGTACATCAACTTTATCGGGATGCTGGTTAGTGCGCGGCCAGAGTACCTATCTCTTGTCCTCGGGAAGCTCTCGCAAGGGCTCACCTACCGTATGTTCATATTTCTATGTCTCCACCCGCCTGTCGTGCTTACCCCTCCTCAGACTCCGGTCTGCAAGCTCTGGACGCTGGTCTGCCGGAATCCTCCTCACGGCCACTCACCCGCAGAGTGGTTTACGACCGCATTCACTATCTACTCCGACACTTGATCTCTATTGTTCCTACCTGCCCTTCCACCCTCCAACCCCTACTTTCCCGCAACTTTCCACATAAGCGACAGAATCAAGTCTCTCAAGTGACATACATCCGGAATTTGCTCCGGGTCACGGAGTACTGTCCAGAAATCGCAGACCGCGTCCTCGCACTGGTGATAGATCGGACTATCCAAGTGGACGTAGGTAGTGCCATCTTATACTTTCAAGCATCTGCTCACACGACCTCCAGGTTGAGATCCAAGTGGAATTGGAGGAGCTGGAGGAGGCATTAGAGTCCCAGGAGCAGGCGGAGATGTTCGACCTAGATCCGTTCGATACTGTAGTTGGCCAGGAGGGCGATGAAAGTGATTCTGAAGGAGAGGATTCCGACGACGAGGGCGACAACCTGAGCGACCTGTCATCTGATGCTGGTGGTGATCCAGATAACGACTCAGATCCAGAGGACGTTGTGACCGATTTCAAACATATTCAGGAAATGGTCAACAAGTTGGACTCCATCCTCAAGATCATCTTCGACCACTTCAACCAGACACACGCCTCATCCGATCCTGTCCTCATACCTCTCCCGGGTACGCCTTCTTCCCGTTCGGACTCCCCGTCCCTATCCACGCCCACGGTCGAGACACCGCGGCCTAGATCTCCACCAACAATCGAAGAGGGCAAAGCCCTCCGACGCGCCCAGTTCCACACGCTCCTCGCCATCTTCGACCGGACGATCCTGCGCACATTCAAGTCGCGCTACACCCAGTTCGTCGTCTTCTGGTACTCCTCCCTCGACCCCGAGTTCGCGGACCTCTTCCAGGGCATGCTCGTCTCCAAGGCGCTGCTCGAGGAGGACCAGCCGCCCGTGACGCGCGCCGCCGCGGCGAGCTACATCGCGAGCTTCGTGTCGCGCGCGCAGTTCGTCGACCGCGACAGCGCGCGCCGCGTCGTCCAGGTGCTCTGCAGTTTCCTCCGCGCGCGCCTCGATGTATTCGGCGCGCTCGGCGCCGCCGCCGCTCCCGGGGCGGCGAGCGTGGGCATGAACGTCGCACAACATAGCGTGTTCTACGCCGTCGCGCAGGCCGTGTTCCTCATCTTCTGCTTCCGGTGGCGCGACCTGCTCGAGGACCAGGACGAGGTGGACGAGTTCGCGCCCCAGCAGGGCCCGCCGAAGAAGTGGATGCCGGAGCTCGACGTCGTGCAGCGCGTCGTTACGTCCGAGCTCAACCCTCTCAAGGTACGCCGTGTCCATTTCTCCCCGTCTCTCTTAATCCCCCGATCCGTAATCGACCGTGTCCTGATCCCGCGGCGCGCATAGGTCTGCTCGCCCAACGTCGTCATGCAGTTCGCGCGCGTCGCACACGCGACGGGCTTCGTCTATTGCTACTCCATCATGGCGGCGAACCGCCGCTCCGACTACGCCCCGAACACCGACGGCGGACGCGCGCGGCCCAAGCCCAAGGCCCTCGTCTTCGAGCAGTCGATGACGGCCGAGCTGAACACGTTCTTCCCCTTCGACCCCTACAAGCTTCCGCGCTCCGGTTCGTACATCCAAGGCGTGTACCGCGAGTGGTCGTCTGTGGCTATCGATGATGAGGACGATGAGGAAGAGGAAGAGGAGGATGAGGACGAGGACGACGGCGAGGGAGACGGACAAGGAGCGGCGTCCCAGCCAATGGGTATTCTGATTAATGGCGCGCGTGCTCTACCTCACCCCGCCGACGACACCGACGGGCTAGGGGAGTCGTTTGGCGGGATGAGTATCAGCCCTGCACGACCCGAGCACATGCCACAGGTCTTGGTTGTATGATATGTGACCGTAGGTTATGTGCTAGTACCAGTGCTTTGTTGCTGTCTGTTTGCTGTTTGCTTTCAATGCCGATCGTTCTATGGTTTTTTGTGTATATCTGAAGCGTGAGATGGGGTGTCGATTGCTAGCTGGGGTATCGTTCTACAACATTAATGGGAAAGCTGGTGATACTACAACGCGCCAAGCAAGACAGCAAGCGAGTATACGATGTCAGTGCAGTGTCCAGTATATTAATTAGGGTGCAGATGCGTGTTGCGTGTACCTATGAGTGTGGATGGAAATGTGGATGTGGATGTGCAGTGTACGTATGCGATATGTGTGCAGACAGAAGAGCAATGATATATCACGGACTGTCTAGATATAGTCGACGTTCTTCATTTCGCCAGCAGCGAAGATGGCCTCGTCGAATGCCTCGTCCGGCACGTCCTCGGTCTCGCCCTCGTACCCGTCATACTCGTCATCTTCGTCCTCGTCGTCCCCAAACGTCATCTCGTCGTCCGAGCCGGGGTTCGAACCTGGAAGCGAACCCGGCATGCTTGCGACGCTCTCCCGGCGGCGCCGCCCGCGGCGCGCCTTCTCGACGTCGTCTGCCTCCTCATCGAGCTCCGAATCCGAATCGTGCAGCGTAGGCGTGCTTGAGTGTGGGCTCCCGACCGTCGACGAGGACGACTGAGTAAGATTCGCGAACGTGTTGCCCAGGCGCTCGAGCGAGGACATCTGGCGGAGACGCCCTTCATTCTCGTTCACGTCATTCTTCTGGTTCGGCTCCGTCGCGGGTGGGGGAAGGGTGAACGGCTTCGCTGGCTGGCGTCCGCCAACCAAGCTGAAGTTTCGCAAGCGGGCAAGCGTGCTCTGGTTGGACGTGTCGGAGTGCGCACTGAGAGCGGGTGAGGGAGGAGAGAGGTCGGGAAGGGGGAAATCCTGGATGGGCGCCCGCCAGTAGTTGAAGTCGGTGAACTCTGCGGCCCACTTGCGGTTGATGGGTGGGAACATCTGGTCGACGAGATCGGTCATGTGGATGTACGAGGACTTGTAGCCCGCGAGTTCGAGGAGCTCCATTTTGACCTCACCAGTAGAATCGATAGTGAAGATACGGGAGCTGGGTACGCTGACGCTCCGATAGGAGAGTGCATCTGTAATGCGGTTGCCGAAACCAGCGTAGAAGGGGTTGTGAGTGGGGCCACCGAAGAGTCTCTGGATGTCACGTAAACATGCCATCTTGAACACTTCGGGTTTACGCATGATAACCTCACTATGTATTGAGTCAGAGCTGAGACCAGCATAGGATCTCAATGCGAAAGGCTGACCGATGCAGGGAGGCCATCAGCCGGTCGGGGCTCATAATGACGGGGCCCTCGGGTAGCTGATAATCGTTCTGCTTGATCCCCTTGAGGTATTCTCGAGTCGAGTCTGCCTGGCCGATTGCGCGGGAAGTAAGGTACATCATCTTGTACCCATTGCGGCAGATGTCGGTATAGAGCTTCGCAACACCGACATGCGTCCAGTCACGACCAATCATCGTGAAGACATGCCCCAGCGCATCCGACCTGGATGCATGTAAATGACTGAGAGAGCGCAGAGCAGTATCGATATGATCTTACTTGGTGATGGTCCCGTCAATGTCGGAGATCACGACATGGTCTGTCCAGTCCCAGAAGAACAGTCTAGCAGTGCAAGCCGCGACACCGGTGGCCGATAGCGAGAATGTCACCGAATTCGGGCCTGACTTGAGATCGAGCATTTTCTGTAAACAGATGCGACGTCAGGACGCTCACTAAACCTCACGATGTTCGACATACCAACTGATCAGACGTCAGTCGCAGCGTCTTCGCGAACCTCTTGTTGGGCTCGGGCGAAATCGATCTAGCCCTCCGGCGCGACTCCTGGTCTATTGGGACTATGGATACCGGAGCAGAAGCCGACGTGCTCGTCCGTTGAATGCCAACTTCAGGTATCGGCGTCAGGGTTGTCTGGGACTGCTGCGGGCCATTAGCTTGCTTAGTTCAAGAGGTACCGAGTCCGACAAAGGGGCACATACTGAGGATATAACGAATGGCTCCGAGTTGCTGTGTCCAAGGTCGGGTCGTACAGCCTCCACCCTACTTCTGCGACTCCACCAGCGGACCCACGAGGACGAGGTAGGTGTCCGGGTCGACTCCTTCCCTACACTGTCAACACTACTTGGTGAGTCTGCCGTCACGCGCTTGGCGCGATGTTCGTCGGCCGGCTCGTCACCCTCCGACTTGACAGACTCGTCTTCCGAGAGTGATGTTGGCGATGTCGGACGCGAGGAAAAGAGGGACCGCTGGTCGCGCAACGCGGTCTGACGCCATGTGACAAGTGCGTCCATAAGCGGTGAGCGGTCCTGTCGCCGGATATAACTGGATCGTTGTTGTCAATATTTCATTGGGTGATATAAGCGGGCGTACTCACACGTTGCCCCATAGCAAGACCAAGTTAACATCATGCACAACGCTCTCGTCGTTCAGGAAGCGCTCGAAGTCGACCTTGTTCTCCTCGAAGCAATGCTCGTCCTCAACCTCATCGTCGCCGTCCAACGTACCCGCGTGAGACTTCCTGCCTCCCCAAGAACTCTGACGCGAGGTTGGTGGGACGATCGCAATCTCGAACTCAACCGTTCTCCTCTCAATGAACACTCGGAACCGCGTCGAGTCGTTCTTGTCGATCGTCAGCCGCCCACCGTTACCATACGATGTTGAATCGTCCTGCGTTTCCCGCTCAGCAGTAGCACGAGCCCGTGCATACTGCCCGTCGGGGACCTCCGACATCATGCGACCCTTCACCTTACGTGTGAGGTCGACGGACATGCCAGGTCCATGGTTAAGCGCAAATGTCGAGCGTATAGGCGTCTTCTGGGGGAAGTTACCCCAGTCCCAAGTGTACTCTGCAGTGGTGCCTGTGCGTATTGATGGCAGAGAAGGGAGGCGACTGCGGCTCTCTGGGCCGGACGGTGTACGAATCATCGAAGGCAATGGTGGTCGTTGAAGAGGCGATGACGACTCGTACCCGCCTTCATGATCGGGAGGTGGTTCGGAGGTCGCACGCGCGGTCGGGAAAGGTACTGACAGAGGCGTCGCAGGAGAAGGGGAGGGTGTTCCTGCAACGGGTCGTTAAATTTAGTGTATGCAAGACCACCATCCGCGGAGCTTTGGCTTACTGGAAGGGCCTGGTGTTCGATCTGGGCTAGGCGCGTCCGATGGAGATGAACCTCTTGGGTACGTAGAGCTAGACTTGAGAGTTGCATCTGAAGCATCTCGTTCATGGTTGTGTGCGTGGTAACCCTCCATATCAAAAACTATGCCTCAAGCAAGTGTTAGATGGATGGACGCATGGGGAGAAACCATCAAACTTACTGTCGGTGTACATGACATCTGGGGCATGTATGTCTTCGTCCGGCTTTGGGAGGACCTCATCGCCCTGCTCGTCCGCGCTCGGGAAGTCCACTCCGGCACCGCGTTGTATAGCGACAACAGCCGCCGTAGCCTTGTCGCCGAGAAACTCCCGCTGCTCTCTTTCGGTCTCCCTGAGAGCGTCCATAACCGTCCTATCGTCCAACTTATCCGCTTCTCCTCTCTTTGCCTCCCGTGCAACGCCCATCATCGCGTGCCCAAGTTGAGCTGTCCTCGAAAGGATTCCAGGACGTTCGGAGCCTTCATCCTGTGACAACTTGCGCGAGGGTGGTGGCGGGGAAGCGGATTCTTCGTGAAGTTGGCCTCCAGTAGACGCGTCGAGATCGAGGAACTCGGGTTCTTGGCTAGTGGATGGGGAGGCGGGACCAGCGCCGAACCTGCCCGTTTCTCGAGTTTGAGTATCTGTCTCGCCAGGTTTGGTGGCATGGAGAATTGGACTGGTAACGAGGTTGTCGGGTATCTCCTCGGCGGTCTCAAAGACAAAGAAAGCTTCGCCAGCCTCCCCGATCTTCATTGAGAAAGGGACAAGCCGTCCGTTGACGAAAACATCGACCTGAAAGCAAAGGTTCCACACCACTCCAAGCGAGAGTCGAGTATAGTATATGCGCACCTTCTTATCTTGTGGTCGCAAGACCTGCCACTTCCCGAACCGTACATGGAATGGGGAGCAAACAAGCTCGCTATCCTCATCCGTCAACTGTGGAAGTGTGCTGTCCGGCGGGCTGTCTGGCAGATCCTTCGGCCTTCGGATGACTATGACGTCGATAGCGCCTGTGAGGGTAGAGGGATTGAGGTCCTTGTAGTACTGGTATGGAGCACTGATGGCGTTGACCGCGCCGCGGAGATAGTTCATCGTCGAGGACGACGGAGGGGAGGAAGGAGAAGAGCTGGGGAAAGCGCTACAAGAAGAGGGCTCGATGGGGGGCCCTCTTGTCCTGCCCTGCCCCACCCAAATCCTCCTCAGACGCCCACCGATACGGATCCTCCTCCACACGTGATATCCCCCCCCAGATGGATCATCCCTCGACGAATGTGATCCGTCGGGCGGGACTAAAGTACAATCCGACAACTAAGTAGTATTACGTGCAGAAATGGGACAGCGATCTGATGCATGCACAAACTATGGGAGAAGGTGCGGTCGAGTTTCAACGTTCAACGTTCAACCGCTTACTGATTGGGAGTGCCGAGCTTTTGATATTTCCGTCAGCTTCCTCAGGTTTAATTTACTCGGAGGGATTTGACTCAACTTTGATAGAGAGACTGGTAGCAAACCATCTGGACATGCACGTCCGTACACACAGTTTGAACGTTGACACAACCCCCGAGGTAGGTCCTCCTCACAAAACGTCATTTGCGTACAGCAACAAATCCATACTAATACTTGCAACACGACGTGCCGAGAAATTTATAACCAAATGGGCGCGATAACGAGCAGGACAGCAGACCTCAGAGTGAGTTCTCGACTCAGTATCCTGGATTGATTCCCGACGATGCCAGATGACGCACTCTCAAATTTTCATGAACACCAGCGCGTCCTCACCGCAACGGGACTTATGAAGCTCCCTCTGCACGAGGTTGTGGAAAGGAGGATGAACACTCCATGTCGGCCAAATACCGGGGGAACGCAACGACATGCGGTGGAAGCAGCGTTGCTGAAACGAATACATTGTGTGTAATCAATGACCTGCCCGACCGTGCGCATCGTTGTATGGCTCGTGTTCGAAGATAGGTCCAAGAGGAGGCTGAAAGGGTAGGGAAGAGGAGGTGAGTCGGCCATCTAATCTGGAGCTGTGGTGGCTTGGAAATACGTACTGGTAGGTTGCGTTCCCTGTGGAGCACATGAACACCAAGGATGTCAGAAGCAACGAGAAAAGAACGTACCATTTGGTGCCCTCTGGAGCCTCCGGCGCTGGAAAGACTATGGTTGAGGGAAAGGCTCAGGATTCCACGGCACAAACACTCACGTCGGTAAGGATCGGGGTGCTTCCGTGCGGCGAGACTCGCCTCCGCCTTAGTAAAGATCTCAGCGAGCGCACGAGGGTCATGAACGTCCCTATGGGAGTAGAAGAGATGCCCGGGACCAGGTAAGAGATCTTGCTTTTACCGAACATTACGATGGATACGCACCTGTTTCTCTCAAACTCTGCCCGGATGGAAAGGGCACGAGCTCTCCAGAGGTCCCGCTGGACAATCCATTCTAGTTCATTTTGGAGGATGCGGCGGTATAGGTTCTTGACATAAGTCCTGTTCGCCGCGGTGAACGGCGACGGGACAGACGACATGGTTGGGTGCTGGGCGACTTGGGCTTGGCGCCAGCACCCGTTCAGCTCGCCTGGGCGCCTCGGGTGTTCACACACTGTGACTCGCGTAACGAGAGTGTGACTGTATCACGTAACTTAGAGACGCGGTAACGTGACGGGCGCGGGGTTACTTACGGTTAACCGCCGTTTGTGCAGTGTTTGGCCGGGTGGGCGTACCTGCAGGATATTTACCACGGTTCGAAACCAAGCCTGGCCCCGAGCCCTTGGACGAAGACGGCGTAGCCAACGTTCCTCTCTTCACGACCTCGACTTGTTCCCCGCTCGACGGTTCAACGAAGGCCTTACGCCCACACGCTCTACGCACACGACACTCCCTCAGGACCCGCAAGACTCAAGGAAGCAACGTTCGCAAGAATTTCACGTCAACATGTTCCCCCTCGTCCCGGCCCTCGTCCTTGCTTTCGTCTCATTCATATGCTCAGCGTTCGTCATTCTTCGCATTCTCATCCCGATCCTCCCACCCCACCCTCTCAGCCGTCGAGTTCGCCCCGTAAGTCCGGTCGATCCCCCTCACTGTGATCTTATTGTTCGCCCAAAACAGTTGACTGACCCTCCTCCATCCAACAGTCCGAATTTGGTCTTCCTAACTATCGGTCTATTTCTCCTGCAGATAGGAGCCACCTCTGGCTCGCCTGTTGCGACCTCCTCGCCCTCATCGTCTTCACATGGCAAGCTGTGAGCGAATACCTCGGTGGTACTGCTGGCTATGCCATTGCCAGCGATCCCGCATCCGCAGCCAGGCTCTGGTTCGCCATGAATCTCCGCCAGACCTGCCTTCTCGTCATCTCGGGTCTAACCCTCCTTCACGTGCGCATGGGTCGCTCCGTGTCCTTTGGCAGTAAGCACTGGATGCTTTGGGCCCCCACATTGCTCCTTGTCGCCACGTCCACTGCACTTGCAGGCGTGCTCGCTGCTACCAGCGTCCGCAGCTTCTTCCTGGGCCTCGTTGCCTACTCCACGACTACCGCTCTCCTCAGCACCGCAGCGTTTGGCTGCCTCGTCGGCACCCTCGTCATCATCAAGAAGAATCTCGCCGCACTTGACGACATTCGTGACCCCTGGCCTCCGGCGAAGGAAGGGCATATCGAGGAGCACCGTCGGCAGAGCTTCGCGACTGAGGAGGTCAACGTCCTCAGGGACGGTTCGTCCTGGATCACCTCCCGCGCGAGCTCCCGCTGCGAAAGCGTCTCCGCGTTCTCATTCTCGACCCACCACACGCATGCCCGCTCGCACTCCCGCGCCAACTCGAATGCGAGCGGCCGCATGCTTCCCCACCCTGCCACCGCGTCCCACCCGTCGATCCCTGCCAAGTCCTCATTCTGGTTCAACCCTGCGACCCCGTTCATTGGCCAGGAGAACATCCCGCCCGTCCCTCCGCTACCCGCGCCATACCGGCCCCGTTCTGCGACCTCAGCACAGATTAACGACGATCCCGATCCGTTCAAGCGTCAGGTTCCTCGTATGGGCTCGCAGTCCTCCTGGCTTACGGAGCCTTCCCAGTACGGCGCTTCGCTCTCCAACTGGTCCTTCCCCACCACTCGTGCCCCGTCGCCCCCACCGACCACAGCATCACTGCCCGGCCTCGGCACCGACCTTTTGCCTTCTACTGCCGTCTCCCGTCCTACGACTCCGGCTATGGCAAGCACGGAAGTTCTCGGTGGTTACGGGTACACTCCTGAAGTAGCGCAGGCAGAAAAGGGCTTCAGCAGTTTCTCATCCTCGTCCTCTGGTGACCTGGATATGTCGATCTTCCGCACTGCTGGGTGGTTGTTCATGATCTGGGTTCCTCAAGTAAGTATGATCTTTCGCTTACTGAAATATGCGTGTTAATTGACTCGTACCTTAAATTTTAGGGTCTCGGTCTTCCCTTCCTCTTCATGGTCTCCCCCAGTGCTCCGATTAGCTCCATCGGTTCGATCCTGCTCATGCTGTCGGTCACGCTCTCTGGGCCCCTACTTGCTCTCAACCTCCTCTTCCGCTCCCCGATCCCGATCCCGTCCGACTTGTTCGACAGCTACAGCGAGCCTCCTTCGGCCGTACTCCGTGCGCCCTCTCCAGCGAGCACGACGCCCTCGTACCTCAAATATTCGCATGAGTACAAACGCAGTGGCTCCGTCACCGTCGTCGAGTCCCGCCGCTCCACTGACGTCTGGCTCACGAACGGTGATGCCGTCGACAACAAAGGTAAGGTCGGCCGTGCACTTGGCCTCCTCCAGCCCAAGCCCAGGCTCGCGGTTCTCCCGCCCGAGGGCGAGAAGATGCACAACGATGAGCCCCTCACGCCTCCGCTCCCAATGCAGGACCAGCCCTTGCCCTCGGTGCCCCCGACCCCCACGCAGAGCGAACGTAGCGTTGAGTTTGGCAGGACCCCAGGCCGCCACCGCAAGGAGAGCAAGGCGAGCTCGTACTACTCTGGCCAGTCTGATGCAGCGTTCCAGACCCAGATCCTCATCGCGCAGCGCCACTATTCCGCACTTGCACAGACCATCGCCGTCCCGCCCTCCCCGACCGCTGCAACCGCGTTCGACCGCCGTGCATCCATGGACGACGCTGTTGCGGTCAGCGGTGTGGAGCGTACACCAACTACCTCCCGTCGCTCGCAGCACCTACGCATCCGTTCTGTCTCGTCCATCACTGGTGGCTCCGTCGACTCGCGTTTCCCCGTCAGCCCCCCGCCCCCTTCCCCTCTCCCGCCGACACCCCCGTCCGTGCGCGAGCTCAAAGCGCGGATGCTCTCCCACCGCAAGTCGCACTCGCAGTCATCGTCGTCTGCCGGTTTCTCGTTCGGGCCCATCGCCGGCGACAACATGGCAGAGATCGACGCGCTCTCGGCTAAAGTCCTGCCTCTTCTGGTTCCCGGTCTTAGCATTGGGAATGACATCCGCGTTCGCGAGGAGTGGGGCTCATGGATGTCCACGTCCCTTCGCGACGCGCGCCCGCCCACTGGTACGATGAAGAGCTCGAAGACCGTCCCCGTGGAGCTCGGCGGGTACTCGACGGACTTCTCGTCCCCGAATGGCCACTCGACCCCAGCGGAACAGAAGGTAAAGGCAAAGGCAAAGACGCTGGCTACAAGGGAGAGGAAGGTGTCGCACCGTCGTCACCACTTCAGCCTTCCCAGGTGAATTCTACTCGCTCCCTCCTATGATCGGTGAACTGAATTTGTCTATAGTCTCAGCCTCGGCAAGGATGGCATTCACGCGCTCGCAACCTGGAGGAACGATATTAACCACGCTCTCGAGAACAAGTTCGGCCAGTATTCTCAGGCTCCCACCGAGGTCGAGCCCGCGACCAACTACAGGCGCAACACCGTCTATGGCTACGCTGGCGAACTCGTCCCCAACACCCACTCGCACCTCAACGCCGTCGCAGAGGACGAAGAGCTCCTCCGCCCCGCCTCGCCCATGTCACCCGCCGCGTTCTCAAACGCCGACCGCCCTGTCTCCGCGCAGACCTTCGGCCACGACACGCTTGCGCTTCCGTCCCATGCTCAAAGCGACCGCGCAAGCTCACGCCAGTCCCGCAACTCGCTCGCGACGCTCATCAGCGCCCTCGACCAGGAGCTCTACATGGCCCTTCCTCCGCCCTCCGCCACCTCCGAGGTGACGCTCTTCGACCCCGAGCACTTTGCCCCCGAAGAGGACGGCCCGCTCGCGTCGAGCACGCCGCACGAGGGCCAACGCACAAAGCCCAAGTCCAAGACGCGCGACATCCCGGCCGTCCCGCAGCTGCGCGATGGCCCGAAGTCGTCCCGGCGGTCGAGCATCCGGTACATCGTCTCGGACGAGAACGCACCCGTCATGGCTGATGCGAATGCGAACCCGGCGAAGGTCGACTCCGAGTCCGGCCGTGGGTTCGCGCAGTGGGGCGCGCGTGCGATCCGCCCCCTCGTGCCCAAGTCGCCGAAGAACAAGGGCAAGGGGAGCAAGAAGTCCTCGATGAGGCTCGCGTCCCCACCTGCAGGCGGCCTGCGCCCGCTTTCGCTCCTCCAGGAACGCGATGTCAACCAGTCGCAGTCCGAGACGAAGCCGCTCAGCCTCAGCAAGAGGGGCAAAGGCTCCGACGAGAACGTTGAGCGGTCGGGCAGTCTCGGGAAGATCAAGTCGAGCTTTAAGCCGTTGAAGCTCAACCGCTCCGAGACCACCAAGGAGCGCGCGATGCTCCGCGCGAAGGAGGTCCTCCCTGACGTCGTTGTCCGCCCTCCCTCCGAGGTCGAACACGGTGTCCTGCGCTATGGATGGTGAACCACCTTGATTACGCACACCAAGACCGACACTTGATGACCAAAACCAAGTCGAATGGTATTTTCTGAACACTGACAGTGACACTGCCTTGTCTCGTGTTAAAGCCCCCGTCAAGTTACATACCGTTTGCTGATGAGTTATAGCTTTGAATTCTCCAATCGCTGTTTTCGCACCGCATTCTTCTCCCGTTTATCCCGTCGTTTCGCTGAAGAGGTTGTTTAGTTTGCTTGCTCTCTTGTCTCTGCCTATGCCTCTATGTCCATCTCTCCTCACTCTGCTGTCTCTATGTCTCCCCCCGCTCTATACATACGTACATACATCTCCAAGCTATCTTGTCATACTGTCTCATGTTGCACGCTGTCACGTTTGCATCTGACTAGTTACGCTCTCGTCCACGCTTACGTCGTACGAACCCTTCCAGCTTTTGTTGCACCTGCCCCCTTGCAATTGCTTTTAGCTGTCTCACTACATCGTTGCTGTTATCCTCGCTGCCCAGTCAGTAGGCTCTTCTATGTACATATACCCACACTTACACGTTCAGTCCCTGCATAGCTAGTCTACTTGCACGCTGAACCTTAGCTTTTAAGCATTCTGTGTAGCGCAAGCACACTGCCGTGTCCATATGCGCTGTTGTCAATTCATCGCCGTTATCACCGTCTGTTCCAATCATACGATAACTGAATAGTATATGTTTACATCCCTGGTCCAAACAGACTGATCCATGCGTACGGAGGAGGACCACCTTCTCTGATTTTCGTTTGCCCGCAGTAAGCAATTACATGCTTCGAGGGATGCCAAGCAACCGTAGGTGCCGGTCCCAGAGCGGGGACACGGTGTAACGGCATGCCGGTCTCCGTTGCACACTGATAACCAACCTCGTTTACAAACTAATCACAGTAGTTCGGGAAGAATACTCACAATATCAATGTAACTCCCGGCGTTCGCGATGGCAATGAATTCTCCGTCATGAGAGAAGCTGAGTGCATTGATGGCATTACTATTTCCCAGACAGTTAGGTACAGCCGGAGGGAATCAAGGCGGTCTGTAACGCACTCGCAGACGGTGATGGTACGCGCACAGATCCAATCCGATGACAGGTCAAAGAGGTTGACTATGGAATCATTGCCTCCAGATGCAAGATACCTAGACAGGATGACAAACAGCATAAGCAAACACATCGCCTTCAGACACGTGTATCACATACCTCCCCCTGGGATCAAGCGCAGTAGCCATGCATCCTCCTACATGCGCGGGAACGCTGTGCAGCGCATCAAATCCGGGAAAACTGAGAGCTCGAATAACGTGGTCCGTCTCGCTAGACCTTGTGACAACTAATCCGTCGCCAGCATGGTTGAACGTCGTTGCAGACCCCTGGACTGTCTTCTGCGGAAAGGGCAATATGAGTTATACCAGTGGGAGAGCGTCTTAACGTATGCAACTGTACCCCATTCAGGTCCCCCACTCGCCATTGTTCTTTAGCTTCGTCTCCTTCCTTGCTAAAATTCATTACACCCAACGTCCTGTTCGTGGTGGTGTACACAATCGCTTTCCCGTTCGGAGAATAGCTCAGTTGCAAAGGGGAAAGCTTGAGTTGTATTTGCTGTACGTTCCGGCTTTCTTGAAGGGTAACGCCCGTTCATTGTCGCCCAACTTTCCGAGAGCGGCTTAGGACTCACGTCGGCCATCCCAGAAGACTATCCTCCTGTCCTTCTGGCTTGAGGTGCAGAAGAGTTCGGGATGTGTGGGGTTCCAGGCGATGTAATCGATGTCTTCACTATGGCCACCCGGGTAGGTGGTAGCAGAACGCATCTCAACCTGCACGCAGGTCACTAGTCGTATTCCACATAAGCGCAAACTGCAATACATACAGCCTTCTCCGTGGCCCACACCCTGGCAATCTTGTCGACACCAACCGCTCCTAGCTTTCTCCCGTCACAACTCCACGCGATGTGGTTCATGGCTTGCTGGTGGGAGAAGCGGATGTCCCGGGGCCGGAAGGCAGAAAATGTAGGGGCCTACGGCAGAGAGAAACGCGACCGTCACCATTGACGTCCATCGAGAGATGATTGCGGCCAATTGATTCGTACATGGAGGCCTCGAGCGGCGAAGGTCGTGTGGGGCGGAGGAGATGGTGGCCGCTCCGGTGGCGGAATCTCCTCTTCGTCTTTCGAGGCGTTGTTCGACATGGGGTGCGATGTTACGCAGGAGAGATGTTGTTATGATTCTGAAGGATATGGAAAACCAGTACCAGGCGAAGAATGAGGTCCCCAGTCAGTTTGAAGTTGGACCGAGTCGTGGCCCGAGAGCAGCGAGGCCCGAAGCGAATTAGCGCCCAAATGAACAATTAGTGCGCCGCTCGATTTGGCAGGTGTAGTCATTCATTCACCGACGACTCACGGTCTAACCTCCCACTGACTAAATGGGTTTGTGTAGATGATACGAACACATTAATGCCACAACAAATTCACATATCTTCTATTAGCATATTTTTTTTTATTACCAAAACAGCATCTATTAGAGGAGATAATTTCATCCGTGCACATTTGCGATATTTCCTGCGACCGGCTGCCTATGTCCACTGTGCGCTGGTCAGGCTGCATGCGCCGGTATTCAATTATACTCCGGACGATGCTCAGAGCCGTCTGGAAGAATAGCGCCATTTTCCGCCGCACGCCTCACATCCGCTCGATCTCCGCCCTCGATTCCCTCTCCCGGGGTTTGTAGACCGGCCACTGTGGAACTAGTGCTGCTGGATCCTGTACTTCTCTAGAACCCGACGACAATCTTACGGAAATAGAAGCCTCATTGACGGATGATAAGAATACGCCATATTTCGCTGGCAAGGCCGCCTCCGTCTTGTGCAAGCGGCGCGTAAGTTCTGCCTCGCGTTCCGCCATCTACTGGCGTGCAAAGTGTGCCATAGAATTGCCTGACCCAACGAGGTGTGTCTCAGTCCCGGTGACGACGATGGAATGAAATGGCTGATTTATGGAAGGGAATGTAGGGAACTCGACGGGTGGTATAGAGTTCGTTGGGGATACGTTCGCCGGACCCACAGAACATGGGCCCGTGTCGCCATTGGTCAGCGAAATAGATGTGGAGGAAAGGAAAAGGTCAGAATAGCATTTGAAGGGTGAAAACGGAGTTGGAGCACGGTCGTTCTCAAGTGTGGCGGGGTCTGTAGATGACAGGACGCTCCGGCTATCGGACTGCAGTGGATCGTGTTCTCTGTACGCTGGCTCGTCCACCTCGGGAAGAATGACCGCTCGATGGAGATTCTCGGTGGATCAACGCAGCCTCCGATTTAGCATAACTGCCATAATCCCAACGGCTATGAGCGACAACGCGCCCACAGCGGCTGCCCCTACTACGACTCCGAGGTTTGGACGGGAGGTTGACTGACGTTGAAAACCTACATTCGCCGTTTGTTCCCCCATCGCTGAGGCCGACGCCGACGGCAGCGCAGACAGTGTAGTGTTTTGTACATCTGACTCAGTCCTAGTTACAATACATTCGTATCGTTGAGTCAGCATGAAACTCCAAGGGGGTTGAATGAAACATACGTATAAAGCGCGTAGTCAAACAATATCCGCGAATAGCCTATTGAGTTGATTCGCAGCATATGGTGTCCCTGCGGGATAGAACCATTCTGGTAGACTGGGACATTGTACTGGATGTCATGGTATCCGGTGTTTTCCGTGGCTGCCTACGGGCCATGGAAGAACCGGCCGACAAGCTCTCCATCAAGCTCGAAAGTCATGTCCGCCGTCGTAGTCTCTCCGCGGCCGACTTGGGGCACGATGCAGTAAACGCCGATAGAGTTTCCTTTTGATTCCCGTTCAACGCCGTTGTGTTTCAATATGCTTATCCTTGAGAAGAGCGGCGCACCTTCGAAACTGAAATCAATGGTCCGCGGAGGTGCGTCGTCGGTGGTTCCAGTGGCATCATGCCAAGTGCTGTTTCAGGCCTCCTTCGCGTCGGGATCCACCAAGCATTTTTCACCGGAGTTGCACAGTTGGCCTTGGATCCACTTCGTAGGAGGGTTGTAGACTGGTATTATGCCCGTTATAGCATCCCCGTAGGTGTCATCGACCGCTATGATAGTCCGTGCCGCAACTGCGACAAAATGACCACATATGATCACAAAAGGAAGTGAGTGAAGAATGGGAAGGCAAAGAATCAGGAAAGACACATGGAAAACCATAGCTGAAAGCACCGCTAAGGTTAGACGCAAAGTGTGGGCAAGATTGCCGAGAACGAAAGGAGAGGTTGGGATGAGAGAGTCCCCTTCATCGTGAGTCACATATCCGCTCAGGACCGTCGAATCCATCCAGCTGTCTGTGGCTGAGTGATGTTCATGCGGCGTCGCTTGACTGGTGTCTGACAAGGGCCCCTAGTTCATGGGCGGCAAGACCGCTCATTCGACGAGGCTTTGTGCATTTTCCTCGGCGGCAGTGCGGCACGATTGACCCCGTCAGTCAACGAGAGCGCTCGATGCCACAGATGTCGATCCTCGCATTCCAGACCAGGTGTAGTGATGCAGGGAACGTCAGAACAAGGCTTCATGGCGGCGACGAGAATGCGCCCATGCGACGCGCCATGTGAGACCTCTTCCCATTTGGTAGGCCCGGGAGAACTAGGCGCACTCAGTGCAACTCGGACCGTCTTGAACAGGCTACTCTCCGAGCTGCACGGAGTGCGGCGTAATATGCTCTGGCCCGAACTCGCCGCAGGAGCGGCTCGACTTGGAAGACCATGCCAGATGTTACTCAGGAGCCTATGGAGAAACATGGAGAAAGTAACGCAACTGATGATACAATTGCGTGTGGAAATGCAGCCGTCAAGTGGGATTGCAATCCTCAGAGCTTGCGGCTGCGAAGCCTCTGACGCGCAGTTCATTTTCGTCGTTCCATAGCGAACAGTGGCGATTGCTGCGGCGAGGGGATGTTATCGGAGTTGCATCACCTGTGCTGTGCTACCACGCATGAAAGAATGGTTCAGCCTACATCTGAGAAAACATACGATGACGAAATAGCAGGGCTAGAAGACTCACGAAACAGCCTGTCGTCCCACTGCGTAGCATGGTTGCATGCTATAAATTTTTTGACTCGATCTACAGTGCCGGTAGCACGTAGCAGCATGCGCAGAAAGCAACATACCTCGGAAGGGGCACCAAAGTCCCTCGTAGCACATCCGGATGAAGCTGCCCCGGTGTCATATATGGAAGGAGCATACGACACGCGCACATACGAAGGCTTCGAATTCACGAAGCATTGTGAACGCCGTCTTCTCTGAGGCACCAAAGCATGGCGTGGGTGAATCTGTTGCCGGAAATGAGACGACCCCGTTCGGGCTGGGTATTCAGAACATATGGAGAGTGTGAGCGACGTCTCAGTTGAACGTTGAGAGAATGACAAGTCCCACCGGAACCGCGCAGCGTTGAGTAGCCGGTGACCAAAACATGTGCGTTCGCGTCCACCTTAGGTCTCTGCGGGTGGTTACCTTTGATCATGAAAGCGAGTGAGCTGCGCACATCTCCCGCTACTCAGTCTCTAGGCACCAGTGCGGGAAAAAATAGCCAAATCACTTACCCCAGTGTCCAGTGCCTGTATGGAGCCCAACCGCTTTCCAGCTAGCAGTAGATCAGACTTGATCACGATCGTCGTAGGGTCTTTTTCTCGGGGATCAAACCACCGGGTTCATTAGCAGAATCGTGCTCCGTCATCTTCGTCCTAGAATGCCCGGCCACAATTATCTGGTTTGATCATGGGTCATGGCCACCTCCTGGCCAGCGACGTGGCTCCTTGGCGGTCGGCATCGCCGTTCCCTACTGAATTGGAACGCCGCTTTGCAACTATATTTGGGGAAATGGTTTCAAGACCAGGGCCTGCACCACAATAATATGTGGGATCTCCAGACGATTGGAAGAAGCACGCAAACTTTTGAACCGCACACAAACGGGCGATTCGGAACGCAACCGGCCTCGGTGTACACTGCGAATGCCTCTTGCAAATTGCAGACGTGCGGTTTCTCGCATCGAAGGCTATAGCTAGATACCAGTGTTCGCCTACATGTGCCGAGTGATCATCTTCAACCAAGTCAGTTACGGGATCAGGGGAGGCAGAGCCTGGAGTGTACGTACCCCAATGAACCGCCTACGTGCGTGAGCGTCGAATGTATCAGGTAAATTGCTTTGCAGCGTCTGGAGGACGTCGTCAAATTTGCGGTGGTAACGGGCCCGGGTATGCGCGTCCATACAGGCTACGTTAGAGCCCAGACAACCCGGCCGGTTGATCAGTCGCGTGCAGACACACCTGAGCGGTGCTGCATGCCATGTGTACTTACGAAGATTTTGGGACCTACTAATAGTCCACTGTTCGGCTCGCCGTCTCAGGTTCGCCCTGGACCGGAGCAGATGCACCGGTACCGTCGCTGAACACATCGCGCGCGACCCGGGACGGCGGGCGGCGGCAGCGTCGGAGCGCGTACTTAAGCGGGGTGGTGTTGTAAGCGACAGAGGCCGGCCGCCGGGGCAGGGCAGCGTACAACGGTGTCAAGAGATGCGGAGTCTGTGGAAGGCGGTGCAGGTTCGTTGCAACTGCTTTAACTTGGCCGGGAGTGTGAGAGACGGAGGTGCGCTATTGCAGGCCGCGAAACCAGACGCCGACGTGGCTGGCTCGTACGCCCGACGCACCCATCGCGAGTAGGCAAGGATGACTACGGGCGATGCTGTCAGATTGAGGCACTAGACCCTTGCAGAAACCGTTCATTCCGTCGCGCTGATGCGTCTGATTGCGGGCATCCTCTTTCTTCGGTCTTTCAGACATCCCGGTAATATCAAGCGCCCTGGGTTGCGACTTAAAAGCCAAGACAGAAAGGGGATATGCACCAACGTATACTCTGCCAGCCATGGATCCCACAAACCCCGCCAGCTTCAACCACCGCACCGAGCTGCTTTCCACCGGTCACAGATATCACTTTGTCGACCAGCTCCCCACAACCTACGATCCTGCCACCACAACTACTCTGGTGTGCATCCATGGTTTCCCAGACTTCTGGTTAGTCACCCCCTCTCCTCGATGTCCGAGATTGAACCTAATCTTCCTTGAATAGGTATGGATGGAGGTATCAGATCAAGCCTTGGGTGGAGCTTGGATACCGTGTTGTTGTTGTAGACAAGCTGGGGTACGGCGGGAGCGACAAGCCCGAGGACGCCATTCACTACACCTCGAGGCGAATCTCTGACGACATAGCAGCGCTCATGGATCTCCTACAAGTTCCAAAAGCTGTCAGTCCGCGTTGTTCGCAGATTATCTTGGGCTGTAACTTACCGTGGCGTCGTTCGCAGGTCATTATTGGACACGACTGGGGTTGCTTTATGGCATCCCGCTTCGCCCTGTGGCATCCTGACAGGCTGCTGGCGTTGGTTCTGTGAGTCCTATCAGCATCGGAACGTATGCATTCCCCTGTCTCATGCAGTCGACTCCTAGTCTATCAGTGCCATTCCATCCGCCGGCAAGATCATACATGTCTCTTGAGACGCAAGTCGAGCGTTTCCCTAATTGGGGATATCAACTGTTCTTCCAAGAGAAGAGCACGAATGTCGCGGTTGAGAGACAGGTAAGAAAAGGTTGTGCGAGACTCGGTGTGTGCATGCTTCTCATATGCTCGGCACATCAGCTCTCTCGATTCTTCAGGTTGATCTTCCGCGTCCGAAAGGGAACGGAAGGTCTCTCGAACTGGACCCGCCCCGGCGGCCTCAAGACCCTGTTTGAAGCGGAGGAAGGTCCTCAGAGAGATACTGGGCATTTGACACAGCAGGTCGGCGAAGCGTCCTCGCCGCTGTCAACCATATGGCTGACACCCTTCGGTCTTCAGGAGCATGACTACTATTTGTCGCAATTTGCGAACAGCATGAATGGGCCATTAAACTACTACCGGACGACGCAGCACCGTTTCGAGGAGGAGAGAGGTTAGTGTTAGGCACGATCTCATTGAATGGAACATCCTACTAACATTGGTGACTCCGATCATAGACGGAAGTGTCCTTCAAGCTCCTCGTTCGGACCTCCCGGTACTCCTGATTGTTGGCAAGGACGACCCTACATGCAACCAGGCAGTGCTTGGTGTCACGAGGCAGCTGATCCCGCAAGTGCAGATTGAGGTCATTGAGGGAGTGGGCCACTGGTTGATGTTGGAAAGCAAGGAGCAGCTCAATGAAAGCATACCGAAGTTTCTGCAGGCGAATCTTCTGAGCGGTGTCCAGACGAAGCTGTAGAGTTATGTAGCGCGTGTTAGGACATTTGCTTAATATATGGTTCGAAAGGACGAGGACACGAGTCAGAGAGGCTGCGGTAGATGAGGAGATGGACGAGGGAGCTGCTGACAAAGCGCGGGGCGGGCGGCTGTGTGACGGCAGCAGCTGTGCGTCCGACTCAACACTCTCCATCGCCACTCACGACGAGCACACTCCTCTTCCCCCATCCTTTCCCTCTCGCCTTCCTTTCCTTACATCCTTGCATCCGAATTTCTGCCGTCGAGCAACTCTTTCACCACTTCACGTTAGCGTCATCGTACGTTACATCGTTCGGCTTAAAACTTTGCAGCGTTCATATCCTGATCTCATTGTCCCTCTCTCGTCAGATCTCCGCCATGCCTGCTGCGTCCTCCAAGCCTGCTCGCCCCATAGAGCGGTCTTATTCCAACCCAGTGCCCAGGAAACACCGTACCGTGAAGCGGAGAGGTCGGGCCAAGGACGGGTTCGAGAGCGATGAAGAGATCGTACGGGAGGTCAGGACAGACTCGGAAACAGACGATGACCACTCTTCCATTGATTCCGACTCGGACTCAGAGTCCTCCTCCTCCGATCCTCACGCAGATGCTCATTCCGAAGTCGTCACCCCGTCCACGACCCAAAGCCCCCCTCCTGCCGAACTTGACCGCCTTCCCGGCGATACCGCCAAAGACCCCTCGAACAGTGCCGGCATCTTCGCCAATGCGACAAACTGGGCCGAGATGGTCGCTGTGGAGGATGAAAGCGGTGCGGCAGACCTTCCTGTGATCGACTTTGCGGACATGGACGGCCGCCTCCCCGAATCCCGCCCCCCTTCCCCCCCTCCCCGTTCTCGCAAAAGCTACAAAACGGGGAAGAAATCATCTGTCCCTCGTGCAGCATCCGCTCCTCCTCCTCCCCATCAGGAGTCTGCTGAAGGACCTCCCGAACGGCAGGAGCCGGTCGCATCCACCTCCCATGAGCCACTCTCGCACTCCGCTTTCCCCAGTCGTTCTCGCGGTCAGACTGCGCGTCAAGCGTATCAGCAACGCCTCGAGTCAGATCCCTCTTTTGTTCCCAAGGTCGGGGAGTTTTGGGGGCATGACGACCGGCTCTTGGACAAGGATCTGCGGAGTCTCAGTGGTTGGTGGAGGGGTCGCTGGCAGTCCCGTGGTCGCGGACGTGGTGCGTTCACCATGCGCGGTCGTGGCCGTGGTGGATTCTTCCCCAACCCCAATCGTTCGTTTTCCCAAGACGAGGGCGCTGCGCCTGAGGTGCCTGATGTGCCACCCGTTGAGCGGACCTGGACACATGATGGGTTCGAGGAGATGAAGAGGCGAGATGAACGTAGACGCGCGCCGCAGGAGCAACAACCAACGAACGCCGTACCACAGAGGGGATTTGGCTTCCGTGGAAGGGGCTTTGTTCCCCCACGTGGACGAGGAGGAGCTCTCGCTCGTGGCGGTTCTATCTCTCCAACAGCCACTCAGCATCTACTTAACTCCAACATATCGATGGGTGAGCGTGTCTGGTACGCGCAGAAGCCGGAACGCATGTGGACAAAACAGCACGACATCTTCCTGTACAGCGATGTTGCCACGAAACCTCGTCCCGGTGTTGGTCCCGGCGTAAGGGTCAAGTTGCCTGGAGGAAAGACGCCACTCATAATCAGACTACCACCCCGCGCACCTGGTGCTCGCGCTTCCGAGAAGCTTGAAACGACACGGTCTTCACCGCTCGAGGCGGAGAAGCCGATCGTTGTTCGGATACCAGTCACTTCCGGGAAGGTCAAGGCTATCGAGGAGCCGCCCGCGACCCTTGCAGGAATTGAAGAACTCGCGACCACCGTGGAGAGGCTCTCTATCGAGGAGGTCTTTACTGTCCGGCCTAACGCAGTGCCGAACCGCCGTGTCGACCTATCGGTACCGTCTTCGTCTATGGCAAGTCACGTTCCTCAACCCGGACCAGGCATTTCATCCACACCGCCACCGCGGGTCTCACAATTGACCGTGGAGGAGGTTGGGCACCCTATCGAGCAGCTTTCAACGCTCCCTGCGGACGATGGTCGTTCCTCGCCTAGTGTGCAGATCCAGGAATCGATTCTTCGGAACCCTCCCACATCCGAAGATGCAGGCCCAAGTCTGCCGTCGACAGTGCCTCCGGAGGAACCTCAGCCACGTCCGGCTCTTCCGGCCCTCCACCCCCTTCAGACGAGCTTCTCACCTGTTCCACCGCCCACGTCGCCACCATACGGGTCTCCATTTGGCTATGCCCCAGCACTTCCGCCAGGCATCGGTGTCAACAACCAAGGTATGCCGTACGAATATGCTACCGGGCGCCCAGTGTACATTCAGTCGACGCCGCCGCCTATGTACACGCCTCGCCCCATGATGCATGGGCACCATCCCTCTTTGAGCGTGCCATTCGTCCCCTCGCACCTCCGCCACCACTCGACTGCATCACCCGATTTCCTTGCACACCCACACACGCCGCACGCGCACACCCCGATCCAGTCGTTCGTCGATCCCGCCACTGGAGTGCCCATCTTCTCACCCGCGCGCCAGAGCAGTCGCATCGAGATCCGTGCGCCAACCGACGTTGCGGAGGGAAAGAAGCTGGTCCGGACTTCTCACCAGCGGAGCAGCCTGTCGGTTGCGTACTCTGCGGAGGCATCTCAGCCACCTTACTTCCCCCAACAAGAGGCATCGGCAGACGATGGTCCCCCACCTGAGGAGCCCCCTTCACAGCCGGCGATGGGTCACACGCACACGCCATCCATGGACTCGAACGTTGGGTATGCGCCCTACCCGCAGCCGTACTACTACCACCCCGAGCACTACGGCTACGCGCCGTATGTGGACATGTCTCAGCAGATGGTGCACTATGAAATGTACCCGCCGGAGCAGCAGCACCCTCAACCCCACCACCAGCACCACCCGTCTCAACCCATCGTCTATTACTAGTCCTCGTTGGCATGTCGTTATGTCCGCTCGTTTACCCGCGCACTCTGCTTTATCATGTTGTGTATAAACGCTCGGACACTCTTGCCTTTCTTCTCGTCTCAGTTTCATCAGCATCTCTGCCTTCATATCCCTCGTCATCGTCACGCTCTTGCTATAATACTACATCATATCACGACTCATGCATCATGCCCTGTTTCACAACTTCCGCTTTGCATTCTTTATAGGTGATACTATGTATGTCACATTTTTCGTGCTGCCCAGACCCCATAAGTTACCTTGTGCTCTTCTTGACTGCTGCTACGACTTTTCTCTTCTCGGCTGTACCTTCGATGATTTCCGCGTTGTGTATCCGCGTTCCTTATTCGCGTGATGCACTCCAGTTCTCTCAAGCTCCCCAACCCATTAGCCACCATGCGTGCCGTTAGCTTATCTTAGCTCCTACGTTCGAACTTCGGTCCCGTGTTGTTGAACGTTGAACACTATGCTGTAAGTAGAGGGTTCTATGTAAGAATCTATCAAAAGCCTTCCAAAGCCATCAATATACGTTCGCTGAGAGTGCCTGCTTCAATCAATCATCTACTCCGACCTCCTGCTAACCTTCGGCACCAACAGCCAGCAAATACCTTGAGCACCAAAGAGTGCGACCACAGTGGGCTCGACGACCCAGATGCCTTTCTTGGTACTCATTATGCCGACCATGAGCGGCCAGAACGCACTGCCGCTCTGGCCCACGGCGCTCATGAGCACGAACGCATCTGCATGCATGTTCCGCGGGACGAGCTTTCCCCCAGTCGTGATCGCCGCGGCGTAGAAGGTAGAGATGGCGACGCCGACGAGAGCGGTGCAGACCGCGGTGGATGCGAGGTGCGGGAGAAACCACGCGAGGCACTCGAGGCCGATGGCGACCGAGAGGTAGACGATGACGGAGAGACGTTCGCCCAGGAGCACGTTCAGAGGCGGCAGGAATATACGGCCGAGAGCGAGGCCTGAGCAAGGGGTGTTCGTGTTCGTAAGCGGAGTCGCCGACAATGGCGGGTGTGAAGGGAGGAGACATACCAAGGTAGAAGCAGGACGCGACCCAGGATGCGCCTTCGGGGGTTCCGGTACGGACCTCTAGGATGTAAGAGACTATCCATCCGCCACTGGTGGGTGGGAAACGTTTGAATCCAGCTGGTCTGATTGTAGCTGAAAACGCTTACATGGACTCCTCGGCACTAAGTAGTTCGTGGCCGATCAGTGCTACAGACAACATCAACACCGGGAGATCCACACACCCAACATAGAGCATAAGAAAAATTGCGAGCGTCCAAACAGCACGACTCCGCAAGGTCGCTCCGAACCTATGAGTAGTGGGCCCGTCTTCAACGGGTCGTTCATTAGGATGTTGAGGAAGTGCATGTAAGTTCCGGAACGCCATCCATGCAAGCGCGAACACTGGGATATTCATGGCAATGTTTGTCGTGTAGAAAAGATGGTACTATCGTCGTAGCAAACAGGTCAGCAACGTTTCATGGTGAAACTACAGTTGGCAATTGCTCACCGGCACGCCGCGAGTAACCATGGCCGTCGCTAATAGAGGACTGGCGAACGCTCCTAGCCCATAAATGCCGTGCAGGATGCCGGTCCACATGAGGGGCTTGTCGAGGATGGCAAAATAGGCGTTGCACAAACCAAGCTGGCGCGCAAGAGAAAGGAATGTTAAGTACAGTAAGGTACTTGAATCAAGTCAGCCCACCTGTGTTGCAAACGCCGACCCAACGACAAAGAAACCGAAGCACATCAATCCAAAATTCGCCTGTTGGGAGCTATTGATTATGTTCTATATGCCAGAAGATGAGCGAGTGTCACAGGCGAGAAAAAACACGAAATGTACTCCAGCCAATTCGACCATGGCAGAGATGAGCATGGTGTGCCCATAGCCGACCCTCCGGGTCAGGCTGCCGGCACCTGCGGCCGACACAACGTAACCGAGGAAAGTGCAGACGAACAACAGAGAAACTTGAGCGTAACCGAAGCGATGCGCGCGCTCGATATATGGAAGCAATGCCCCAGTAGCGCCACCGCTGCACAAAAGAGTAATGAGTATCATGACATGTTGCGCGGAAATCATGTAAAAGGAAAGAATCATCCTGAACGCCGAGGACGGTCCCTCCGAGTCGCGGAAACATACGAGAACTTGAACTAACTTCCAGCCGGCCAGAAATAGGGTTAGGAAAGACGATGCCATCCGAAGGTGACGTAGGCCCTTGCTCTCCAAAACAGGCTCCGCTAGGGCCTCAGAATGGAGCGTTGGGGGGTAGGTCAAACCGACGGCTGGCGGAGGCGAGACATGGACGGCCGAGGCACTGCCGCATGTGTCGTTCTCATCCCGCGCCTTGCCTTCAAGTTCATGTACCGATCCAACGGCGACCAGCTTGTTCATTGGCGGCCGGAGAGTAAGGTGCGCATCTGGCTGCAAAGGATCGCGTGTAGCTGCTCCTGATGCATCTGGTATGGAAGGGAGCTGCTGGACACGCGTGTCCTCCGTTGAGGTTTCATGGTAGGCGATAGAGCCAAGATGCTGCTCTTGAAGCGGAACCCTCATAAGGGCGGAGGGCAACCCTGCGAAACGAGTGTCGGAGGCCATGAGTAGAGATAAGCAATCCTGCGCAGCTGCAATGGGAGAGGAGGGGGATAAGAGACGAACCTCGGGCGGATCTTTTGAAGAGTGACCGGGAGACCGTCCCGGCTCCCAGGAATGAGGACAAGGTCCAGACTCCAAGTCATCTGGTATCCTAGTCTGAGTCATCTCCAAGCGGTTACTGCCGACTGAAGCGGCATACAGGATGAATACGTACAAGCGGGCGTCGATTTTCGCGCTATGCAAATCATTCCCCACCCCATTACTTAGTAAACGGCCGGGCGAAGGCGCCGATCTTGCCATGGAGTATACCAGGTTGGCATACGCAGAATTACTTGAACTGCTCTGTGAGCTCCGTGCAGGCCCTGCCACACATCACAACGTGCAAAAACGACCATGCCTATAAAATAGCAAAGAGATGCGATGACCACATACAAACAGTACAAATGCTGCCTTAACTGCCCTCATCCGCACCGCTGTCTCCATCTGGGCTCTTGGCTGTAGCGGCTTTGTCGTCCACCCTGTTCCTCTTATTGATAAGATCGTCGAAGAATTTCTTGAGCGCCTGGTGTTGCGTTTGGTCGTCCGCGGAGTTTGGTGTCGTCGCAGACAAAGGGCCTGGCGAGGCAGCGGACGTGCTGCGGCCCAGCAGAGCCGCGCCGGCAGAGGGAACGGAGAGCGTCGAAGGTGCTGGTCGGGTAGTCGTTCGACTCGCCAGTTTCCGTGCTGGATCCCCTGCCACGCTCACGTTCAGGGGGTTCGCAGCAGCCGCTGTCGGGCCTTCCATTTCCGTCAATGCACGCTCGACGTTCGGAAGGTTGAAGCTGCTGCTGCCCATAGGTCCGACGATACCGGCGGAAGCGGTCTCGTTGGGATTGCGGAACGCGCCACGAGGATCGCGGTTCGGGTTCTTCGCGTTCTCGTCATAGTTCTTCGCGAGGAAGACTTGCTCGGGAGTTGGATTATTGAGGGGAGGAAGAGGTGGGGGCTGTTGCAAGATGTGAGCGAAGTTAATAAAGAAGACGGCGGATCCCTTACTTTGCGACTGAGGTCGGGGACGAGATTCGCATACAACTTCGTGGCTTTGGAACCGTCACTGTCGTCTCCGCCGTCGATGTCGTTCTCCCAAGCCTCACCCCATAGCTTCGGATCAAAGCCTTCTCTGAGAACACCAATCTTGCCCCAGCTATCCCATCCGGCAGGAACGACGATCTTGTCGCGGTCAAGCGCGTTGGGTTTGTGAAGGAAGGGAAATGGATTGCGGGGTGGTGCAGTAACTTCGCTTCCAGCCATCGCAGGTGAAGGAGCGGGCGGCATGAACAGTGTATGCAGGGCGTATTGCCTCAGAACTTGTAGGGTCGTTGGCTGCGGCGTCGCGTAGAACAGCGCTGCGCCGTCTTGAAGGGTATGAGCAAAGCGACGAACACGGCGTAAATACGAGCACTTACACTTGAGACAGACTGTCCGAAGGATCTGCATGATACTGTCTGTGCGCTCCTCCCACTCGTCCCCTTTGCCTTTGACCATTCCACCCATACCTGACGGACCAGAGCCGATGATATCATTGCCCTCGTCTATCAAGTCGGCTTTGGTGCACACCACTACGATGGGTACACCAGCAGAATTGTGTGTAAGAGCGCCTTGGCCCAGGGGTAGCACAGTACCCGTTACTGTTGCTGTCGCAGGAAGAGGCTCCGCTGAGGGTTCGGTGTAGTGCTGCCAATGTACTTGAACTGTACATAGAATGAAGCCCATGAGCCACAACGAAGGTACTGAAAGCAAGGTTCACGTACGTCTTTCCCGGTTTTCCTCCTTTGCAATATCAAGCTCCCGGGAACCGTCTCCCTTGACCCATTTCTCAACCCACCCTAGCCAGGTCACCAACTCCTGCACGAATAACCATGGTCGCGTCCAGTCTAAGGCAATCATTACGAGGGTATGGGGGAGCGCGGTACGAGGAGGAACAAAGTGAGGTAACAATGCGCTATAAGAAGGTGCAGAAGACGGAACGGTGTATACGGACAGACGTGCAAGGGTGTCTGCGGCAGAGCACGGGTATTAGACCTTTGTAGCATGCCGTAGGCAAATGGTACGCACCTTCGTCCGCATCGTCTCTTACATCAGCCCAGTCGTATCCAATCGCGAAATCTATCCGCGTCTCATCTTTCGACTCATCCGGAGGGGGCTTTTGCAGAAGAGCGGACACCAAGCTAGACTTTCCGGAAGATGGTTCGCCGAGAAGAATTATCTGCTTTGAGGGTGTAGCGCGTGAAGTTGAGACCGAGTCTAGGATGGATGACCACAGATCCAGCGGCGGCGCGTCCGGTGAAGACGGTCGTGAGTTATCCATAACGGAGAGGTAAGAGACCGCGACGTCGCCACAGAGCGTCCGCGGCGGATGAAGAGAGGGGGGAAGTGGTGGTCGAGTGCAGGAGAAGCCGCGAATCGCATTGAAACTCTGACGGCGATGCGCCTCTCCAGACACGCCCACGATCTCCCACTACAATCGCGCCCTCGATATTTACAACGTCCGCCCGCTTTCATTCCATCTGCTTGCCATCGTATGAGGCGGTCATCATGCCCGCTGCTGTCGCGCTGCCCCAACATCGCCTCCTGGAATCACCCAATTCTCGGACGATAGAGATCGGCCCATGGACCATCACCGCTTCCACCAACGCTATCTCCAATACCGGCCAGTGCGACGCGTTGCAAACCGCGATTGGAGGCATCCCACTTCCAGAGATGACCTTCGGAAACAATTCGCTTCAGCTGGAGCACAGAGAGAGCGGATGGAACTATTCGTTCAAGACTGAAGAGGCACTAAAGGGGGTGAAGAATGGTGAGCTTGAGGATGGCGATGGTGGGGTCAAAGTCGATTACGCGGATGCCTGGCTGAGGAGTCGGTATGTCGCGTTCGGACAGGAACACGAAACACGACATTAACTAGTGCTTAGAACGAGTCCACTCTCTCAAATCCCGATGCCCAAGACCGTCCCAACCAAACCGTACGACTGGACATACACCACCCTCTACCCAGGCCACCTAGAGTCGACAACCTCCAGGACCATTGACTGGGAGCTCGCTGAAAGTAACAACCCGAACCACGCAATTCCACTGGCCGAACTCACTCGTCAAGACCCTATCTTATTTTACGCCGAGATACCCTTGTACGAAGATGAGCTTCACGATAACGGTGCTTCGCACCTGCTCGTCCGCATTGTATGTGACGCCTGTTCAGGAACGTATCGCCCGTCTAATGAACTTCGTCTAGCGCGTGATGCCTACCTGCATATTCATCTTGCAGCGATTCACGCTTCGGGTGGATAACGTGCTCTTCCGTACGTATGACACCCGTATATACCACTCCTTTGCGTCTTCTCCCCCTCTCGTTGTCCGTGAGAGGAGTGGTTGGGAGGCTCCGTATGGAAGGGTTAAAGGGGTAAGTCAAATGCGGTCCGTCACATTTGTGTCTGTCTTCACATTGGCTTTGCCAGAGACTACCTCGGCGCGATGACCTAACGCCATTGACGGATCCTATGTGGATAGCGAAGATTCTGACCGAGATGCCCTCCGAGATCTCGCAGGAAGTCGGCGCGGGGACGAAATGGAGGGGTCTCGGAACCAAGACCGAGGTCGCGACATTACAATAGTCGAGGTTGTATACGTTGGCCTCGCATGTTAGCACCGGTGTAGCGTGTCTCAGTTGATGACACAGGGAGGACAGACACTTTGTAGCTCTTAAGTGTTCCGTATAGCATATAGTTTATTTTACAACGGCTTCTCACCAATTCAACTCGTCGAGCGGTTGAATACCTTTCTGCAGCTATCGGACTCACTGCCTACTCTGTTGAATCGTAAATATGGTAGATGTCGACGACTAGCGGCTGGTGGCTATATGGCGATCGTTCTTAAACAATTGCCATAAGCGGCCGGGGTCTAACGCGAGAATTTGTGAATGAGCGCCCAATCAACCCCTCTCCTCCGGACGTCCCCCTCTCCTGTACCAACCCACGTTTGCGATGGACGTATCAGACATCCTCGCGGCACACGAGGCAAAGCAGTAAGTGAGCTCTTTTCTCAGGCCAACTACCCGGCGTTGACGTGTCGACGCGCCTGCAGAAAAGCTGTCCTTGTCGAGAAGGACATTCCACTGGAAGTCGACCCCGGATTCCTGACGACCACCGACCTTAACCCAGTAGATGCGGAGAGTTATGAGTACGTTCCCTTATAATCGTGCATTACAAGTCTCGTGCCAAAACCTTCTTCAGGACCGACCTCGAAGAGTACCTCATGTCCACCGCCCGAGACGGCGTGCAAACGCTCATCGCTTCCCTTTTCTCCCTCCCCACAACATCTTCCCCGGATGGACCCCTCGCTCAGCTACCCCCACCCACGACGCAACTCCCGCGCGCGAAGCCCCTACCCAAGCCCAAGCCCCCGACCAAATGGGAGCAGTTTGCGAAGGCGAAGGGCATTCAGAAGACGCGAAAGGACAAGAAGGTCTGGGACGAGGAGAAACAGGAGTGGGTGAACCGTTGGGGCTGGAAGGGCGCGAACAAGGACAAGGAGGTGCAATGGCTCACGGAGGTCCCCGCAAATGCCGGTACGTCCAACCTACACTCTTACTCCCCCGCGTCTATGTGCGCGAGGCTCACCACAACACCAGACGTGGATTACGATCCCGCAAAAGTCGCGCGCGACGAGCGCAAGGCTCGCATTGCGAAGAATGAAAAGCAGCAGACGGCGAACCTCGCTCGGGCAGCAGCGAGTTCTAACTTGAGCGACCGGAAGAGGGAGATCGACAGAACGCTCGCCGTCACTCGGACGAGTACTGCGAGCTTGGGCAAGTTCGACCGCAAGTTGGAAGGCGAGAAGCAGCTGAAGGGTATGAAGCGGAAGGTAAGCCCATCGTGGGTTGATGTTCCCCCTCTTGTCTCAATCTCAAACGATGCCCTCCCATAGTTTGAGCCTACGGAGGTCTCGGCATCGCAAGAGAAATCGCAAAATCTTGCCATCCTCTCAAAGCTTGGCAAGGAACCGGCGACCAAGAAGTCGAAAAAGTCGTTGGAATCGTCGGGTGGCAACGTACTGAATGTTAGAAAAGCTATTCGATCAGTAAGTAAAGGCAAGGGCAGCGCCGCACTCGCAAGGAATGGAAGTAGTAAGGGCAAGAAGGGCAAACGGTAGTGTGTTCTGTCGTGTACTGTACGTTCAGGTTGTACCGTCAACTGTCCTCTGTTTTACATCTTCACTACAGACCATGTGCGAGAGTCATAACATGGATGTCATTGCCATATAATGATACATACAACGGGTGTCGGATATTACGAGATTTTCCATGAGCTACATATTGTATAGTAACAACGTCCGTGGTCCTCCAGCATTCCCCATCCTTCATAACGGCCCCCTCACTTGGATCCACTCTCCACAGGCAGCCTCTCGAGCTTCGCCTTCCCGTCCTTGATCCACTCCTCCTTCACTAGCTTCTCCTTATCCGCGTAGTAAAGCTTGTAAACAAGCTTGATGGTGCCTTCGCTGACGCCTGCGACCGTGCTGATCTCGCGGATGGTCTTCGGCTTGTCCAGCAAGTAGCACGTGAAGTAGATGGCGCCACCCGCGATAGACACAGGCGAACGGCCGTCTGCAATACCCAGCTCGCGAGCCTTGACGATGATATCCGAGCAAACGGGCTGGAAACTCGGAGGCAAGTCGAGGTGGTTGCAGTACCGCACCAGTAGGTCCTCCGCACCGGTGGTCCCGCTGGGCGTGATGGAGTGGCGGTCCTGAGACGCGCCAGGGGTAAGGTTAAACGCCTGCTCGAGTGCCTTGTAGCACTGCCCGAGTACCTTCTTGCTGACGTGGGTGAGGTTGCAGATCTCGCGGAACGTACGGGGAACGTGCGCCTGTCGACACGCGATGAAAATGCACGCCGCGATTACTGCCTCGAGTGGCTTGCCGCGGAGGAGTTTCTCCTCGTCCGATCGCTTATACAGCTGCTTCGCGATATCGGAGATGGTTTTGGGAAGGGAAAACTGGTCGCACCAGCTCGAGATGTCACGGAACGCCTGCAAGAGATTGCGTTCTGACCGCGAGGAGTTCGCACGAGACGCTGCGCGCTGCAGCTCCCGCGCGATGCCGGAACCACCGTCCTTGAAGGAGATGGTGGTGTCCAGCTGCTCTATGCCTTCCATGAGGGGGTCTGACGCCGCACCGACACGGGACGGGTCGTCACCCTCGTCATTTGCGAACGTCTAGACACGTTGTTAGGAGGTCGAGCCGACAGCACTGACCGGATGTGGGGAAATGGAGACACTTACCCGCCACTCACTTCTGGTGTCGACGATCCTGTCGCCCAATACTAGCCCACAAGTGCCGCATACTAGGTCTCCGCTGCTGAACTCCTCGACGATGTTCGGATTGGGGTCTCTGCACTCGGGGCAGATGAGGCGGACGGCGAGGTCAGGACCGAAAGTCGGCAACAGGGTTTTCTGAGCTGGCTGCGCGAGAGGGAACGGCTGAGCGTATGCCATGGCAGATGTGGGCTATGGGTGCGACAGAGGACGACGAGCAGAAGAAATGAGTGGTGGAGAGCGATGGTCGGGTAACGTCGAGTTTTGCTCCGATCGGGGGGCGTTGGTATCAATTGGCTAGTTGTCTGCTGGAGATGATGTTATCACGTTGGTTAGAAACAACATGAAAACATACCACTGCACAAAACCACGCAGAGACGATGCCGTATGCAAGACAGAACCTGTCCAAAGGCTCGACGACGCCGAGGATGGTGGTGGTGGGCGACAAGAAGCGTGGAGTCAACGAGTGTGGCTGACGGAGCCGGATATCCGCCAAACCCGCCCTTATCGGGGGAAAATATTAGTAACTACAGTCCAGCCAATCAGCATCCAGCGTGCGCTCGTCTTATTCTCCTGCCCGCGCTTACGCGGTGGGACTCCGTCCTTCGTCCGCTGCCACCACCGCTTACCTCTTCGCCATGGGCAAATGGTTTGTGCGAACGCTGCAAGATCCTCCTAGTATGTGCTCAGCTTCCATTGATTCTCCAGGACTCTCGAGTATCACGATGAAGTGCTTCGGAACAAAGTCAAAAACCTGGTGTGAGTACCGCGTCCTTTCATCCGACTTCACCTGCGTCGGCTTGACTGACGATCACCTCACAGGCAGGGCACCATAAAACGGATGAAGGTTGAGAAGGAGGGACCTTCAATCACCTACGAATCCTTCGTTGAGGAGCTGGACGAGGGTGACGCGTTCACAACCACATTAATAGACGTTTTGGTCAAGGTGCGAGTCCCGAGCCACTGTGCGTCCTATACATCCCCTAAGCAAGTAACGTTTGTAGGAATTGGCCGAACGCAAGCAACGGCCTAACCCCGTGGACCGTCGACTGATCTCAGAAAGAACTGCGAAAAGCCTCCGCATGCAAGCGGCACCCCTCCACATTTACCGCAGTGGCCAAGGATCCTTGAGAGATAGAGCCCGTCGTAGCGTTCCCCTTCCTCCACCTCGTCCATATAGCACCACGTTCCACGACATCTTATCAGACTCCGACGGAGATGAAGAGTACGGCACCATGCTGGGCAGCTCCGGCCAGGTCGAAGGAGCGCAGATCAACACGGATCTATACGATGCGTATCTCCCGTCGACATATGACCTTCCCGGCTCTATCTCCCGCTCTACGGAGCGAAACACAGGCTCTCCACATCCTGCTGAGCCTACCGGATCTTGGCTTATGAACAGCCCCCCACGATCGCCCTCGACTGGTTTCGCGACGACAGGATGGATGGGACTTGGTGGTCCTGGCTCGTCCTCCCTAACACGGCAACCAACCGTTCGGCGCCCGCAACGCTCTCGGACCATGGATTCCTCAACCGAGTTTGCGGGATTCACGTCTCGTCGTCGCACTGCCATCAGGAATAGTGCCACTCAGGACGATGGGCCACGGGAGTCGTCTGGGGATGCCATCGGGAGGTCAAGTTCTGTAGATGCTACGAGGCGCACCGAGTCGTCTTCTACTGCCGCAGACACTGGCACAAGGGGGTCTCTCGACCTCAGCGCTTGGATGGCGCGTCGTAGGGCGGGGGCGTCGTCGTTGGGTAACGTCACCGTTGACGAGTTAGGTTGGCCGTCGACCAGTTCCAACCCCAGTTCATCACAGATGTGGTATTCCATGACGACATCCTCTTCCGCCTCGCCAGAACCCATGTCTCTCGCCGCCTTGTCCCGGAGGTCAAGCACAACAGACCTCAATGACGATCGCCGGCAATCCATTGCTCCTCGTCTACGTCGGGGAGGCCTTCGCCCACCAGAGTCGCTCCTACTCCACGGACCTGCGTCTCCAGGCGATGGCTCGTCTCTTCACTCCACGTCGAACACCCCCCCGCAGGCACCAGTCCAGGTTATTACTGCGCAGAGTCCTCCCTCTGAACAGCCTAGGGTTGTCGCGGAGTCGTCCACGCCGCCTTCAGGCTCTTCTGTCCCACCTTCGACCTCAGGTTCAAACACCCCCGCAGTCGACCCCCGATAGAGTAACCCATAGATGTGTTTGGTTGGATTCCCTTCGGCGTTCTCTGTATCTTTACCATGTGTACCACTACCATATGCTTCGCCGCCCCTTGAATCTCAACCCCGCGTCTTGGACTTTTGTAATGGCATGGACTTTACAATTTACCTGTTCTTTCTACTTATGTGCCGTGGAAACATGCACGTGATGTATGTAGTTGCTCCGCTTTGTTCGGAGATACTGTCCAACGAGACTTGACCGCTTGCCGTCATGTCCACCGACTCTGCCCCCGCCCCCATCTTCAAGAAACGCTCTCGGCCACCGCCTCGCTCAAGGCAGTTGTCGTCTCGAGGTGAGGATGAGTCCTCTGCGGCTGAAGACCCCAAGGAACAGGAGCAGGACGAGGAGAAATTAGAGTAGGTACTTGCACGTAGTTCCAGTTGGCCTATATGGCTCGAGCTTACACAAAGACGACCACAGCATTTCCGACCTCATCGAGCTGCGGAGGCTCAGAAAGTCCAGGGAAGGCATCGACGCGGCGAAACTTACAAAAGGTGACGTTAAGAAGAAGCGGAAGCGACCGAAGGAAGGCGAGGAGGAGGCGTACGGACTTAAACCCGGTGCATCAACGCAGGACAAAGAGGAGGAGGAGTGAGTTGCATTCGAGTCGTCGTTGTGTGTTCACGATGCCATAACCCCATTGTTCAGGGACCCTGAGGATGCAGAAGCCAAAGCGAGGAGGGTCGTCCGGACGAACAACTTCACCCAGCAAACGAATGCCCTTGACGTTGACAAGCACATGTGCGTTATTCTCTTCTGGTGTCCTCGCATATAGCTCAACTACTTCAAGGATGGCATACATTGAGGAGAACATGAAGCTCAGACGGGGTGCGATGCAGGACGAGACGACAGACGACGGTCCGGCGGACCCCTACGCTGAGTTGTTCCGACTCTCTAAAGCTGCCCAGAAGAAGGAGGAGGAAGGGAACGTGACAAACAGTCTCGCGATGTTGACTGCGATACCCGAGGTTGACCTAGGCATGGAGTGCGTAACTTCTCTTCCACATCGCTTCGTTTGCTAATTATGTGGGCCCACAGCACTCGTCTAAAGAACATCGAGGAGACCGAGAAGGCCAAACGTCATATGTCCGAGCTCCGCAAGGAGCGATCGAAGAAAGCCGACGACGAGGGGCATCTTTCAGCGGCACGCTGTATGTACCGTCCCTCATTCCCTTGGTCCTTGTATCTTGGAACCGCAACACTCACCACTGCATTAGTTTATCGTCCAAACCTCAAGGCCAAGTCAGACGCTGATATTATGCGCGATGCTAAGTTAGAGGCGATGGGTCTGCGACCTGATGACCACGAGTATCGTCGACCATCTGACCGCGCGCAAATGGCAACAGACGAGATGGTGCGTGCTCACTTTGCGGGTATGCGCGAAGGCGCTGAGAATCATCATCGCTCTAGGTCATGGAAAGATTCAAGAAGAGGATGCGTAAATGAGTAACACATTTTGTGTAACTTATTCTAGATCCATGTATGTACACTATCCCCTTGACTGGAGTCTGGACTACCTCATCATATAACGGAGTCCAAAATGTGTATCACTGCAGTCAAAACCTCCCATCTTGCCTTTCAAATGACTGTGTGCCAGGTTTTGTTACTCACTGCTGTAAAAATCTCAAGCTTCATCAGTGAAAAAAATCGATTTTCTTGGAGTCTGGGATCCTTCGAACCGGGATCGAACCAGTGACCTTGAGATGCCCCAACATTGGGAGGAAGGTATTCAATTACAGTCTCACGCTCTTCCAACTGAGCTATCGAAGGATACAAGATTGTACAAGACGGATGTATATCCCGAGTTCAAGCGGATCCAGAAAACTCCCAAGGCAAGTCTTGAGTAGTCCAAAACGACCACCAGCAGCGGGCTTGTGACATCCGTGACCGAGCACGTGAAATGGGTGCCTGAAGAGAAGTAAAGGTTAATATCAAGTTCGATTCCGCATCACCTAATTCGGACTTGTCTAGACGCCAAGCCGCCGTGAGCGACAGAACTTTTGTATCTCCTCTCTCATGAGGACCAAGTTTAAAAATTAAGAACCATAACCTTGTGGATTAATGACCTGTATACAAAGTTATGGTCGCAAATTTCTGTCTAAGACCCTGCCTCCCGAGCCTAAGAATGGCCAGCGCACTTTCGGGGGCATCGCGTGATTAGAACCTGTCACGCTCAGTCACTTTTGGCTGGGAGAAACCACCAAGAAACTATAGTCTTGGGAGGCAGGGTCTTAGACAGAAATTTGCGACCATAACTTTGTATACAGGTCATTAATCCACAAGGTTATGGTTCTCAATTTTTAAACTTGGTCCTCATGAGAGAGGAGATACAAAAGTTCTGTCGCTCACGGCGGCTTGGCGTCTAGACAAGTCCAAATTAGGTGATGCGGAATCGAACTTGATATTAACCTTTACTTCTCTTCAGGCGCCCATTTCACGTGCTCAGTCACGGATGTCACAAGCCCCTTTGAAGTAAGATTGGCCTACCGCAAGAGGGAGGCAAGATCTAAATCGGGGACACCGTCCTCACCTTGACCCTCCCCCCTACCAGTGTCCGAGGTCCATGATCGCGACTTTCGAGTGTAGACTGGTAAAACTTGTGTTCACCCAAACATATCGGCGAGATATTTTGTATGCTATGTCTATGAGAATTAAGAAGCTGTTTTAGAAATTTTGAGAGCGGGATGTGGGCAACTGGTTCACAGAATAACATTGTCCAGTTGTGGGATTGGTAGAGAAGACCACGTGACTGACACGTCGGTTTGCCGCCCGCACGCGTCGACGCGCGTCTTGCTCGCTCCTCCTGCACCGTAAACCTCGTCCGTCCTACTTACTACGCAGGAGGACAGACTATCTCACTCGTTTAATACACAATCCTCTATATTTCTCTGTCTATCTTTCTCTGGGATCTTCTGGCTGGTCTTGGCACTCGGAGGGTATGGATTCTCCCGAGGGCCCTGGCACGGCTCGCTTGCCAGTCATGCACCAAGGGCCTGGTCCTCGATCCAATGTTCCTCTCGCTTTCACCGGTATTTTTCCATCAAGATACGACGGTCCTTTTGGTGATATCTCCCTCGGTCAGCCCATCCATGCTCGTCTTCCGGTGCTGGATGAAAACCTTCACTGGGAGCTTCAGGAAGATGGAATTTGGCATGTCCACTGCAACTTATGCGGGACGACGGTCAACACAGGTAACCGAAAGACCCAAACAACCGGTACACTCTCCACCCACCAATCTGGAAAGCTCTGCAAGAAGCTATGCGCAGCTCCCGGACTTCAACCACCTAGTGTCGAGACGGCTATCTGCGATGAAGCACGCATGCTCCGTCAAATTGTCCTCCCACCCACCTCGTCTCCCCGGTCTTGGGCTAACTTTCTGACTGCTCCCATGGCTCCGCGTACCCCTTCGCCTCCCCCCAATGACGTTCTCGAGCTGTTTGAGGTCTTTACACCCCATGGATATGGTAACATGATCTACTCCGGCACGGAATCCTGGTATGTGGCCGTTAATGTTTTGTTTTCCTTACCCATTGTGTTGAAATGAGTGTTATGTAGCGATGGCTCAGATATGGAACTGGATATTCTACCCCACACCGATATACGTCAACATGCGGACATTCAGGCCGAGTCTTTGTCGCACTGCCCTGGAATTCCGCTCGAGTGGCCACACAACAAGTTTTTCGAGTTGTATCCCTTCCAGCGTCACGGCTTCACGGCATCGGCTCTAGGGTACCAGTTCTGCTCAGTGGAGAAGGATGGGTCGCAGTTTCGGGTTCACTCAGATGGCTGCACCTGTGTCTGCGCGAACGGAAGCGAGGCCTGCTTGGACTGCATCACCACCCGAGAGAAGGTGGCGCGGTTAGCTGCCATGGCCCAGTTTGCTCTCCCACACACGAATCATGCATACTTGATGCACGAGCAGCTGCGCGAGCTCCTTCGTGATCATGACAAAACTTTGCAGCACTGGAAGCTTAAGGTATGCATCACAAGGCTGCCGCTCAGCGTAAGGTGTACTTGGATGCTCACAACCGTAATCCATTAGAGCCTTAACCTGTTGCAGAAGTGCGCAGCTGCAATCCAGAAACTCGACGACTGCCATCGCTTCATGATGGCGGTGGCGACGGCAGACATCCCTCGCCTCGACCAGCTGGTTGCTCGGTGCTTAAAGGAGAAGACTAGTGTTGCGAAGGTCATTAGTCGCATCGAGGAAGCTCTCAACGGAGCTTACCAAGCGCGCGGATATGACAGCGAGGATCACGACATGGCACTCCTTGTGCTTCGTCTAGGCGGCCGTAAGTTATTGTACTCGATGAGTCAATACATTGCTCTGCCATCCCTCCATACCCTCCGTTGTGCTGCATCGTTCACCAAGTTGATGCCCTCACTCAGGGCGCCCAAGCTAGATGACATCCTCTTCAACATCAAGGAGATCTTTCTCTCAAAGATCCCATCCTTAGACCCTGCTCGTCCATTCTGTTCTGGCGTTGTGCTCATGTGGGATGAGGTGAACATGGAGGAGACCGTGTGCTACTTCCCTCACACCAACTCTGTTGAAGGCTTCTGCAGGGAGCACTCCACCTCCGTGAACACGCGTCTCTCAACATTCGAGACAGCTATCAACCTAGCCTGGCAGCTTTTCGAGGGAACGTTACACTACGGCAAGGAGGCGTCTATTATTGTGGTCAGCTCCTTTGGGAGATCTCTTCGGGGGGCTTACCCTGTCCTCATCTCCCCTACGTGCAAGGCGGAATCACTATGAGATTCTGGCGAGCTCCTCTCCAAGGTTGTTGAGGCATGGAACACTGTTGGTGCAGCACAATTTGGACCTATCTGGTCTTTTGCATCTGACGGTGATGCGGGACAACGGGCCATGGTCTATCGTTTTCTTATCTGGGGAATCTGCAAGGGCTGAACCTTCTCGTTGGGGAGAGCGACATTACGGGTGACTTTGACTGGAAGCACAAGTTGAAGTGTAAGTTGGTTCGAGCCTTATCCAATGCTATAAATGCTGACAATTCGATGGCTTTCAGGCATTGGTCGTCTGTTTCGTACACAAGAGGGTGTGATGATTGGTACCACAATCATCAACCACGAGACTTTCAAGAGGCACCTGCGCCGCGGTGATCGTACTGAGAGTGACGTCGAGCAGCTCATGAACCCCGCAGATTCCCAGGATGTCCCTCGGGCTATTGAGTTCCTTGAAGCCATTGAGGAGATCACTACTCTCCCCACAACTCGATGTGACCCGGCAGCGCTTCAGGAGGCGCACCTCATCGGCGCAGTGGGCGAGCTGTTTGTGGCTTTCATGGATGCATTTATTCGCCCAGAATGGTCACTCACCGAGCAACTCACTTCGCTTAGCAAGTTTGCACATGCATCATTTGCCTTGTTCTGACACGGCGGGGTCAACTTCATGCCCAACCAGTTGTACGGCGACATGCAAACGACCGTGAAGAATGCCTACTTCTGTGTGGCAAAACAACAGCTCCTGGATGACATGCAGCCCTTCTATCTCTTTTGGCTAGGTAATGATCGACTCGAGACTCTATTTGGTCGCATGCGTATGCAGGGTGCACATAACCCTAACTTCTCTTTCAAAAAACTGCTTGATCGGCTTGCAGCTGCCATGGACCTCGATGCAATCTTTACTCAGCATCTGCATCTAGACCCAGGATTCCGTTGCCTCAAGATCACCCGGACCGAACACCTCGATCACTTGAACCCTGAATCATGGCCGGGTTGCGCCACCGTCAAAACGGTCTCCCTTGAGTCGGCATGGTACACTGGTAGAGCTCAGGTGCAAGAACTCCTCAATCGCATCAATGTAACGATCAACTTTGATGCTGCTTTCACCTCCTCAACGTCGGCAGACCTGTTCTGCCAGCGCCCCGATGGCTCTTGGCCTGGTGTGGCGCTGGACGAACCTGAAGATAGGTCTCTAGAACCGGATGAACTTGTCGGAGCCCCTGAGGCCTCATGCATGGTGGGCACCACCCAGTCCGTGGAAGCTGCACCCTCCCTCTCGGCATCATCAGACCCGGGCCCATTCCCTGTCCATACCACTATCATGATGTTCCCTACTCCCCCCTTGTCCACGCATTCACTCTCCAAGTCCGAGTCAGGCTGGACCACCGGCACTGATCCTCATCCCCAGCCCACTGATGTCTATGCAATGATGGACCACCAACTCCACGATTTCGTCTCCAACCAGTCGACCGGTGCTCGCTCCCAGCTCGACCCTGCCTGCGACAGTGCTGAAGGGCTTGATTTTGAGGAAGCCATCGAGAAATCAGACATTCACAAGCTCCCTCGCCCAGCAAATATCTCTGCTGATGTCAACCACTGGCTCGAGTACGAGGGCAAGAAGATCCATAAGGCATCCATATGTCGCCTCATGATTACACCCGAATACACTCAAAAATCCCATAAACGTCTTCTACGTGTCTGAGGCTACACCTCTGAGTTCAAGCTTCGTCCAAACTATGACACTTCAGACCTTCTCGATCCAAACGGGTACATGGTTTGTGACCTTTTTGCAACCCTTATCCGGTGCGATAAGCAAGCTTGCCTCGCGATTATGAAGACCATTGCAATTGAGGAGAAGTCTGTGCACGTTGAATGTGTACTCACGCAGAACCTCGCGCAGCCTGCCTCTGGAATCAAGCTCTCCGGTCAGATCCTCGCCCTCCGCCCCACGACATGCTCTTGCTATCTGTCCACTAGTTCTAGCGCCAAGTGCGTCTCAGACTCGGATACCACTGCACCCTCCGATGTTGAGCGCGGCACTGCCAAGCGCTGGCAGCCAACATAGCCGCTAGGCTGTGACACCGCCATAGCGCCAGTTGTCACACATGACAGATTACTCATAGCCTCGTCTATGAAAATCACGCACAGCTCGACTGTGCACCGTGTATGCTACTGTACAGTTCTTATGTAATCTAGTAGTATATATACGGGCTCCCCAGAGCCCCCAATAGAGACAGTTCTTTACACCCTACCACCATCATCACTTAACAAGCCTCAACAACCCCTCCAGGTGAGTATGCGGAGCTTCCGCTAGAGTTGCTGCCCGGTGTGGGCTTTGCCCCCGGGTTCAACAGGTTATGAGCCCTGGTGATGCCCAGGTACTGCGCCGCTCATTGCTGGCTGCGACCTGTGAGGCTCCCAGCTCGCCTGGAATCCCTTCGTCGCCGTTATGGCAGACGACCTGTTGGATGGATGTGGCGCGATTATCCGCTGCCTGCCATCCACAGCAGTGGAGCTGGATGTGGCGCGCCTTCGAGGTCGCTGCCTGCCCTCCACCAAATAGAGGGGGAACCTATGCCAGCGCGTTTTTCCATGACCGCTGCCCTAAAAAGTCTTTGTGGATGTTGACTGACACGTCTTCTTCCCTCCAGACTTTAACCCCTCTCGCACGATGTCGAACGCGCTCTACACCGCCGTTACCAGCGTCCTCACGGGCCCCAACTACCTCGAGTGGGCCGTGACCATGGAGTCCTACCTCCTGGCACAAGGACAGTGGAAGGTCATCAACGAGTCTCGCCCCGCCACCGATGCTGACAAGCAAGCAGAATGGGACGGACTCAACGGCAAGGCCATGGGTAACATCCGCCTTCGCCTCGCTCAAAGCATCATCAGTGCCATCGCTAGCAAGACCACTGCCGCGGACATCTGGAACCACCTCAAGACGAACTACGGGAAGCCGGGCATCCCCATCGTCTATCAAGACTTCCGTGCCGCGATCAGTCTCACCGTCCCCAGCGACTCCAATCCTATCCCAGCCCTCGACAAGCTCGAGGCGCACTTCCAGCGCCTTGATACCAACAAGTTCGACGTTTCAGAGCATGTCAAGGGGATGATGCTCGTCTCCAAGCTCCCTCAGTCCATGGATCCCGTCATCCAGGTCTACATCTCTGGCCTCAAGGATGACGCTGCTGGCCCTGCCATCAAGAAGATCACGCTCGCCGGCGTCCGCCAGGCCGTGATCATGCACTGGGAACAGCGCCAAGGACGTCACCAGTCGTGTAACAACGCCAACAAGATCAGCGCTGTCAAGCGCAAGGGGCCGGACCCCAACTTCCGTCAGCAGCAGCAGCAGCGCCCTCAGCGGCAGCAGCAGCAGCAGCGCCCTGATGGGCAGCAGCAACAAGGTGGACGCTCTCGCGGCCGCCGCTCTGGACGTGGTCGTGGTGGACAGCCAGGTGCGCACCAACATGCGCACTTTGCCCATATGGTTGACGTGGCGCCTTTTGCCCACATCACTGACGTCCCAACCACGATCACCCAGGGCCCCAGCGGAGTGGAGGATCCGCGCGCTCTCATGCGCAAGCCCGTCCGCGCAAAGACAGGGGACAACAAGTACCCCTCGCTCACGTCTGCCATATCCCTCGCCGAGGAACTCGGCATCCAGCCGACGTTCGAGCGCATCCGCATCCTCGAGGACCTCGCCCGACTCCAACAGGCCCCTCGCGCCCCGGAGGAACAGAACCGCGCGGCCTCACCCGCGGCCACCCCACTCGCATCTTCATCAACCCGATCTCCGACGATGAGTGGTGGCGACGACTTGCCCAGTGGCACCGAGGAGAGCAGCAGTTCGCAGTTCGAGGACTCGGACAGCGAGGAGGACCGCGCGCCCAAGCGCAAGCGCACCCTCAGGGAGCGCATGTCAGAGCGCACCCTAGAGGAGCGCCTCGCCCCTCTGGACGACCCGATGAACGAGCTGACGGACGACGAGGATGTCGTGTCGCTCGGCGTGGTTGAAGATGAAGTTGAATCTTTCTTCGATCAGTACTGGTCAGTCTATTCTTCTCCCCACAACAAGTTGTATGCTGACTTCGCGCCCTTAATGGCAGCTGATAATGTCGCAAGTCCCTCTTGTCGTGTAAACAGCCCGCATGTATCTGTAGCTATAGAGCAGAATACATGTCCTCACCACTCTTCACATGCTAAGTGTGTGCGCTGTAAGGGAAAGAATAAGCAGATTGAACGGCAAGACTCCCATGATCTCACCTAGTAGCAGCGACGCTGAGGAAGAGGATGACTCTGGTCCCATACCGGAACCTATACCTGCAGAGCCAGTCCCTCCACCTCACTCAGGCGCTCCTAGTGAGCAAAGCTCAGAGGCACACTCGAACGAAAGTTCTGAGGAAGAAACTGATGATGAGGACGAATCATCTGAATACGAAGATGATGATGATGAAGACGCGTCCTCAGAGGAAGTCGAAGATGCCCTGCGTGATCCAGACGGAACTGATGTGGCAGAACTATGCCAGGAAGGGGGAGCATATCTCATCCAATACCTTATTTCTAAGGCTATCCCACCAGACGATGAGGGGGAGAAGGCCTCGCCACTTAATGTGCACGAATGGACCTTCCGTGATATCGCTGTCCTACCAAAGGATGAGCGAAAGGAGTGGTTCAACGCTTGCCGCGAAGAATTAGAGGCTCTTCGCAGGCGCGATGTGTATGACTTGGTTGACCGGCCCAAAGGGCGAAAGGTCGTCAAGAACCGCTGGGTATTCAACGTCAAAACTGATGGACGAAAGAAAGCCAGGCTTGTTGCAAAAGGCTTCTCCCAGGTCGAAGGCGAAGACTTCGACAAAATATTCTCCCCAGTTGTACGATTCGAGACAGTGCGTCTCATCACAGCATTAGCAATGCTCGAGGACTGGCATATCTCAGGCCTCGATGTACGCAGTGCCTACCTATATGGCAAGCTGGACGAAGAGATATATATGGAGCAGCCAGAAGGGTTTCGCACACCCGGCACAGAGCACAAAGTCCTCAGACTCAAACGTGCTCTATATGGGCTTAAGCAGGCAGGTTTAGCGTGGTGGCGCACCTTGTCTGAGTCCATGACATTGATGGGCTTTAAACGGCTCAGCAATGATGCAGGCATATACATCTACAAACGCTCTGATGGAGCACTTGTAGTTGTTATCGTCTACGTTGACGATGCACTCTTTTGTGGGCGAAATAGGAAGCTCGTAGCTGAACTGAAAGCTCGCTTCATGAGAAAGTGGGAGTGTCGAGACCTTGGCGATGCCAAAGAGTTCTTACGCATGCGTATTACACGCAAAGGCAACGATATCCACCTGGATCAATGCACCTACCTAGAGAAAGTACTGGAACGTTGCAGCATGACTAACGCGCGACCAGCTACTACTCCGCTCCCAGCAGGTTACCAACCTGAGCCCAACAAAGAGCAATCCACACCAGAGCTTCGCTCTAGGTTCCAGACAGTCATTGGTTCCCTACTGTATATCATGTTAGGAACAAGGCCGGACTTAGCCTTCGCTGTGACAAAATTGTCCCAGTTTGCATCCAACCCATCTGAGGAGCACCTCAAGCGTGCACTCTATATCTGCCGCTATCTGGTTGGAACCAAGGATTACTCCCTGGTTTACAAAGGCAAAGCTCAGACTGGCTTAGTTGCCGGTACTGACTCTGATTGGGCATCAGATCCCAACACTCGACGCTCGCAGACAGGATTCTTCCTGAAACTAGCGGGTGGTGTTTTCTCGTGGACTTCACGTGCACAGAAAACGATTGCTCATTCCTCAACTGAGGCTGAGTATATGGCGATGAGTGATTGTAGTCGCCAAGTAGTCTGGGTTCGCAACCTACTTGCAGAACTCGGCTACTATATCGATCATATACCTCTTTCTGGAGGTAACCAAGGGTCTATCTTCATTGCATCGAATCCAGTAACGGAACCAAGGTCTAAACACATCGACATCCGCTATCACTACATTCGGGAGGTACATGAAAAGGGCATCGTTGACCTATTCTACATTGAAGGTGACGACAATCCCGCCGATATATTCACCAAGAACTTGGGAGCGACGAAATTCATTAAATTCCGCTCTCAACTCGGGCTCCACTTTCCACGGCCAGCTTATAGCGCCAAATCCGCTTTCGTACCCATGCCGAGTACTTAGCGAGGGGGAGTGTTGAGCGCGGCACTGCCAAGCGCTGGCAGCCAACATAGCCGCTAGGCTGTGACACCGCCATAGCGCCAGTTGTCACACATGCTAGATTACTCATAGCCTCGTCTATGATAATCACGCACAGCTCGACTGTGCACCGTGTATGCTACTGTACAGTTCTTATGTAATCTAGTAGTATATATACGGGCTCCCCAGAGCCCCCAATACAGACAGTTCTTTACACCCTACCACCATCATCACTTAACAAGCCTCAACAACCCCTCCAGGTGAGTATGCGGAGCTTCCGCTAGAGTTGCTGCCCGGTGTGGGCTTTGCCCCCGGGTTGAACATCCGAGTCATTGGATACCCCGTACTCTTGGGTGTGGGATGGGTCATTCGCTCAGCTTACCTTGCCCGGCAAGCAGTCCACTGCTCCGCTCTCAACTTCCAAGTCCATTCGAAAGACCCTCATGGTCCGGGTACCCAGTCACCTCTGTGAGCCCGTGAATCCCCACATTGTCGATATCAAGGGTCGCCTTCCCCTCAGTGCCGTACCACAGCTCAACACATCCGGTTTGACTTGGGAACTTACAGATGCTGAACTCATGATTCTCACTGCCACAGTGTGGGATAGAGTCCAAAAGCACAATGCGCTCTCGTCGCTACCGTGCTTCCGTGAGAGTAACACTTTTCCCTACCAGGATGCCACTGGTAAGAGATTATCTCCGTGTCTGTTGTGATCGTGATTGAACATTGAGGTATTCAATTTAAAAATTAACAGGCCGCAATGTCTTCATCTCCGAAGAAGCCTCCCAGCAGCTTGCATCAGCGGACGAAGAAACTGAGGGCAAGTTCCGCTGTTATCAGTGCCATGCAATCATGGAGGCCTGCCTCGCTCAGAATCATGTCAGCAGGCATATTCTTTGTGCTCAGTGTGGTGTTCAGGAGACCCTTCCCATGGGTGCTATTCAGGTATGCCAGTTGTATTGTCCTTGCTTGGCGCACTAATAGTGACTTGGGAAAACTAATAAAGCTACAACCTTTAGGTCGGTGTCTCAATGCCATGCGGGTTCTGCGGGTGTTCCAGCATCAAATCCTGCGAGCAAATATATCTCACATCCGGTAAGGCACCACAAGTGAAAGGGGAGTGTTCCCATGCACACAACTTTCAGTACAAGCCTAGCCTCACTTCGACGTCGACTATGCAGTGTACCAACACTCCAATTCTTTGCACAATACCCGGATGCACTCGCAAAGTTGGGAAGCTTTGTACTGCTATCTGGAAGTACAATATGCCCAAGCACACTCAGAAGGAACGCCCTGGTTATTCTCCGGACGGCATCCAAGATGGTACCCTGGTTCCCAAACTCCTCATTGCATCGCACATCTCTCATGAGGAGGAACTATTCCTCGGAATACCTAAAGACAACATTCCGCCACTGAAATTTGCAGATATACGCACCTCCGAGACAAGTGCCTCCACGCCTCCGACCAACTCGGTGGCTCAAGCGCAGCCGGCGGTGACCGCTCGGAGTACTCAGGCACTGGCAGCAATGAGTGCCGCTTCCCCCCTGAAGCGTGCTGCGTCATCTACGGACCTTACTGGAAAGCTCAAGTGAACACGCTGCCTTCATAAATAGCTCTGCAGTCACTGACTCCATTTTCAATCCATGGGTACTTCAATATTCTGTGCATGCGACTTCAAGTTGAGCGCATAGGGCTGACTTGGACTCGGCAGCCCAGGTTATATCCCACTTTAATACTAATGAAACACCTACAATATTATAATTGTATGATATTCGCGCATATGCATAGCCTACGGTCGTTTGTACCCTGAGTCTATCCAAAGTCTATCTAAGAATGCGAACCGAAGGCAAACACAACGCACATCCCAGGCACTGCACTCTTGAGTCAGCGCTAATCGTCGGCTAAGGGGGGTACCCCTCCCTCCCCCCGGTTTCCGGGGTCCTCAGTACTTTCGAGGTCGGTGTCGCAAAACTTGCTTTTGCCCTCCTCTTGGCCTACCGCACAACTGACTACATCACGTGATACAAACCTGTCACACTTCGACCATTCTGGCGGGGATAAAACTTTTGAAAACTATAGGCTCCAGAGTGAGTCCCCTTCTCGAAAATCGAAAACCATAACTTTGTGAGTTCTAAAAAGCTCAGGTTCTCGATTTTTGATTTAGGGCTCTGTTGAAAAGTAGATACACTTCCGCTTTGCCCGAGGAGATGGGCGTCTCATCATAAGTTCCATTCAGGTTGTCTCACGAGAGACGCCAAGAGCACTTATCTGCGACCGAGTGTGCATAAACTCCTCTGCATTCTTCTACCCAGAGACAAATGGCTGAAATTTGTTTTCTGACATGTGTTGGGACTGCAACTCACGGCGCATCCCAAAAATCATTCCCATCATACAGAAACCAAAAGCCTGGGGCCCGGGCGTCCGCCGCATCCGGCTGAGTCTGAGACACTCCTCTGGCCCGCTACAAACCGAGGACCAGATGTGAGTGTGAGACTGAGGATTGCCGCATCAGTTCTACGTTGTATGCTTGCAAACACGAAGGCAGGTGCACGGCCCATAGATTTTGCAAAGCCTTTGTGTGGACGATATGTCTATTTGGTTTGCGATAAGTCCGAGTTCGTCATGGAAAGCGCCCGACTCACGTGCTCCGTAACGCTGTGACATAGTAGTCAGTTGTGCAGTGGGCCAATCTGAAGTTAGTGGGCTTCCTCCGTGACGCGCCTTAATTCTCTGACCTTGGATGGAATTGTTCCAAAGGTGAGAAGGACCCATTATTCCTTTGCTTTATTCTGTCGACGATGTGCATGAAGTTTTACAATGAGGAAGTTAAGCAACCTACCGTACAGCTGGTGTTGGGCTTGGACAGGTTCCTTGAGGAGCCGTTCAAGAACATCGACCTCTTAGCTGGATGACGGTCGTAATTTGCAATCTGAGCATGCAGTTGTGAGAGTGATTAACAGTCTACAAAGCCCTCCTTACCCGTGGATGCGTCAGTACTGACTTCTTTCTACCTTTTATAGGTGCGGCAAATCCTACGCAAAACCGTCATTGCATCTTAACCACTCTTATATACACTCCCATAGCCCATGTAAACGATCGTGGCATTGTCCCCATATCGAAGGGGCCGCGAGGCCGTATTTTTCAAACCGAATATCATGGACCTGACATATGCCTCAGATAGGTTACATACTCAGTGTTTGGCCCTTGGGACGTCGATGTTCTTGCATCCCATACTTTCCACTGGCACCTCATTCGGTCTGCTGACTTGGCACAGTAAGGCTGTGGACATAATTGGGCCATGGACGACGAGGAGCTATGCATCACGCCCTGTGTGTGTCATCTAGACATATTCCAAATAGTGTGTAGTATGTCAACCAGGCTCAACAACGAGACCTTAAACCTCCTGCGAGCGATTGGTCGCGACGTCCTCCTGCGTGACCTCTGGAAGGGTGCTGAATCATGCTGAACAGCTCCCCCGAACCGGGCGTCATCATGTCGCGATGCTGTCGACCACTCCCAGCGCGCGCATTCTGTCCCATCTCTCCGTCTTATACCTCCTGCCTCGACCATGACATCCCACACAACAAACCACTCCAGACTGCCCGCCTATACCCCTTTCGCCCCCGAGATTCCCTAGTTATCTACTGTCATGGCCACCGAGTCCTCAAAACCGGTCTTCGATAAGCCCCTCAACCTTCCCCTCTCGCAAGAGGAGATCGACCGAATCAACGCCTACCTTCGCGACCAGACCCCCGAGCGAATCCTCGAATGGGCTATCGAGCATGTCCCCGGTCTCTTCCAGACGACGGCCTTCGGGCTTACCGGTCTGGTTGCCGTTGACATGCTCTCGAAGTTCACGCAGAACCCTCCTCCACTCATCTTTGTCGACACGCTTTACCACTTCCCGGAGACCTACGAGCTCGTGGAGGAGGTCAAGAAGCGGTACAACCGTGACGTCGACGTGTACAAGCCCGAGGGCTGCGACACGGCCGAGGCGTTCGAGAAGAAGTACGGGCAGAAGTTCTGGGAGGCGGACGAGGTGACATATGACTATCTCGTCAAGGTGCGTTCTTCGGCTTTCCCCCTCTCCTTTTGTTTTCATGTTTCTGACTGAGCCCGCTTTTCCCCGCCTAGGTTGAGCCTGCGCGAAGGGCGTACGAGGAGCTTGGTGTGAAGGCAGTGATCACCGGCCGCCGTGCCTCCCAAGGCGCAGACCGCGCGAACCTGCAGCCCCTCGAAGTCGACAGCACGGGCCTCGTCAAGCTGAACCCACTCTGCGCCTGGACGTTCCCGTTCGTCGAGTGGTATGTCGACGCCAACAAAGTGCCGCGCAACAAGCTCCTCGACCAGGGCTACCGGAGCGTCGGCGACTGGCACAGCACCATCAAAAGTGGCGCGGGCGATACCGGGGAGCGTGCAGGCCGATGGGCGGGCAAGCAGGAGAAGACCGAGTGCGGTCTGCATGTAGACTACTTCAAGCTGAAGGCAGATGCGGAAAAGAAGGTACGTCCTTGGCCTTCATCATAGTGACTCAGTGACCCTGCTTGCTGACTAGAAGCCCACTCGCAGTTGCAGGAGAAGGCAGCCGCTGAGCAGCAGTCTGCTTCTTCCCCATCTGCGCCGGCAGTAGAGGCGACGGCGTGATGGGTGCCTGGCTATTCAGTTTCGTTGTAGAGGACTCGCGCTGTGTATCATGTCTGTATATTTTAACGCTATCTTATGCTTTCTTCCCTTCCTCGTCCTTGCGCTACCTTTTGTGCCGCTCGTCTAGCAACCGGTACAAGCCGTTTTTCAGTGATGCCTGACGCGGCACCGACGGTCGAACGCAGAGGAAACGCGCAGAGATATGTGGTTGGGCGATCCGACGAACCTTGAGCATAAATTGTCTCTCAGCCACTCTCTCCACCGAGTCCGATGGATCTCCGCAAACATGAGGGCGCCCTTATATATACCGTCTTCGGGAATTCAGAGATGCTCGCTCCTCTCTCTACCCTTTCTTGCGCCGAGTGAGCTGCGGCCATGACGTCCCCCGTCAAGTACGTGTTCGTTAGACTGATGGCATGTTTACCGCTGACCATAGCCTCATCTCCTGTACAGCGGGACTGGTCTGCCTCGTCTTGCGCCGCCTCCCACCGGGCGCGCCCCGATTAAGTACGTCCAGATAAGCTTGTTCTGACCTCAAACATATCGATCTCGATGCTGAGGACGCGTCTGCAGGCCCGAGTTTCCCAACGGAATGCCCCCACTTCCAGAGATCTTGTCCGAACAGCTGCGCTTGCAGGTGTTCACCCACCGCAGCTTCTTCGCGCGTCCGACTCATGTCTTCGAGGATATGCCGGACGATCCCAGCCCGGATAACGAGATGTATGTGACTATCCCACTATGACCGTGCGTTAATCAAGTCCCCTAACGCTCGATGTAACGCTAGGCTCGAGCATCTCGGAGACACTGTCCTCAACCTGGTCGTGACGGGGCTCCTGAGAGAAGTCTTCCCATGCCTGCGTGTCGGACCCTCGACGGTGAGCGACGCTGTATTGTCGGTTGCCTAACAATGGTCACTGATAACGGCCTCCCTTCAGAAAATGAGGGCCCTTGTTGTCGGGAATCCCACCCTCGCTTCAGTGTAAGAGTCGTCCTTCTCGTACCGGACTGGGCACGCGTTCTGACCATCGCCATATCAGCTCCGTCCAGTACCGCTTGCCTGAAAGGCTGCGCATGCATCCTGCGCAGGCGATCACGCTGCAGGCTTCAACCAACATTCAAGGTACGAGTCAACGCTTCCTCCATCAAGCCGCATGCTCACGACGCCAACTCCAGCCGATCTCTTCGAGGTAACGCATGCCCCATTCCAGGCGGGGACCACAGCTAACCCTTGTTCCAGTCTTTCGTGGGCGGCGTATACCTCGACCGTGGGCTCGAGGTCTCCAAGGCCTGGCTGCACCCCCTCTTCCGCCCCTACATCACCGAAGCATACCGCATCGTCCGCGTGCAGCACGGCCTCCCTCCCGAGCCGGAGCCCGTCTATCCTACTCTCCGTACCCTCTATCGTCACGTCTCGCTGACCCCGCCCCTCTCCGGCTCGGGCAGCGCGACGCCAGACATCGCCGGGCTCCCAGCGCAGTCGTGGTCCATCCCGCCGCCGCCGCGCATCCCGGGGAATGTAGGGCACCTGTCGCTGTTCAACCAGCACATGCAGCAGCAGGGCAAGTTCGTTGAGTGGGTATACGTCGACAGCGAGGGCGAGGGCACCAAGACAACGCCGATCTGGGTCGTCCGCGCCATGTGCGAGAGCGAGTGCCTCGGCCGCGGGCGCGGGAGCACGAAGAAGGCCGCGCGCAACGAGGCCGCGAAGGAGGGGCTCCTCCGCCTCGGCATATACGTCTCGTGAGTCACATCCTTGCGTTTTGAGGGGGGAAGCGAAGACTGACTGGGAACGAAACTGCATGCGAAGGCAGCCGGAGGGGCTGTACGCAGCGACGGCCTGAGCTTTGGCACCTTGTCTCCAGACTCGCGCTGGATGCACGCAGCAGCAGAAGCTCGTCATCCCGCTCAGGTGTGAAGTCATTGTGCGAGGGCTATCTTAGACGGATGTTCGTGCCCAGGATTCGGAAGGATGCAACGTTACGGAGAGGACAGTGGCCGCTATCATGTCATCGGTTGCTTTTGTCAGGCTTTCGTCGTGGTCGCTAATCGCTTTCGGTTGTTTGTGTGCTGTTGCGCTGTGTATATATGCTATGATCTATGCCATGTCCTGTGTATCGGAACGTATGATGTGGGATGCTGAATGAATTATGTCTGAGTACGATATGGGAGGATTAGAAGGGTATGTACTTTTCGCTTCCAGCACGTTATACGACCCGCTTTGTGCCACCCGCCACCCTGAGCTTCCCAACGTTGTCCACCGGGGGTGCATTCCACACGAGAGTGCCTGTTTGAGGATCAAGGAGGCGGGGGAACCGGCGTTCTAGCAATGGGGACAGGATTCCTCTACGGGTGCCAGCGACGGGGACGGGTATTGAGGGCGGTTCCGCGACAACTGGGCTCGTCCTCCCCGTGTTCGCCGTCCCTCTCGCCTCTACCACGCCATCCACCGGGTTCTGAAGTCCGGAGCCCGCCATGAGCGCGCGCGCCTCCTCGTCCACGTCTCCGAAGTCGTCCTGTTTCACCGCGCCGATGGAGTAGGCCCATACGCCAACAGCGAAGCCGGCGAGGCCAAGGCCAGTGAGGGTATTACGGAGCTTGAAGGGCTCGCGCGCGCGTTTCAAACCGGGCGACATGACCTAGAGAGCCTTTAGGGTTCATGGGGCGTTGCGGTCGAGTTACATGTGCGGTAGACGTACATTTTGAGGCCGGTAGGACGCGCGGGCGTACTTAGGATCGACGTATTGGTCCGTCATTGTGGTGGGAGGAGTAGAGATGGACAAGCAAGGTGGGAGCTGGAAGCAGAGTGTCGGACCCTCCCGAAGTAGCGCTACGTGCGCGCGCAACCGAGGCCGAGACCACGTGCAGGCAAGTGGCATTCACGTTTCTCCAGGCTTGCTATGTACACTCGGTTTGTAGCATTCACGCATAGAACAGGGCATTCTGTCCATGTTATTGTTATTAACGCGCCAAATAACCATACAACGAGTGGACTATCATCACAGTGTTCGCCTAGGTCGCGGAGAAATTCGGAAGGAGATCGGGTGTGGAACGCCCATGTTCTCTCCGCCTCACACAATGTGGCATCCCTCGTCTAAGGTAGTTGAATTAGAAGGATGGAGGGCTACATTGTCGTCATATTGCACTGATACGCTAGACCATGCTAGACTACTCATTCAGAAGCGGGCTTGCCCTGTTGCACAAGGGAGATAGTGCGAGAGGGATCATCAGCTCAACCAATTGAGAGAATGTCGCGCTGAAAGCCTCACCCGAAGGAGCTGGTAGATACCGACGGTCGTGAGGCCCATGCCAACAGTGAAGAGCGCGTAGTAGGAGTCTGAAGCGCGGGGGTGGTGTTAAGGGATGGCCGGATGGGCACCGTCGGGCGGGGTACTCACTGACGTAGAGCTTCGAGCGAGGAAGACGGTAGTAGACGGGAGCATGCGAGTTCTGAAGGACAAGGAGCAGGCGTTGAACGATGTATTCAACAACCAGGCAGAGAGTACGAGCTGAGACTCACCTGCACGAACTTCTGCATCTCCACTACGCGGTTAGGCTCTGTGCGGTGAAAATATACCGATAAGCAGAACGTTCGCCAGCATGGTCGGCCAAAGACACTGACTGTTCACGATCGAGCTGAGCATTTTGAGACGACGAATGAGTGGGGTGTGAGGGAGTGGTGGTAGAGGATCGGGAGCAAGGAGTAGGGTCAAGTCGCGCGCGAGGCGGAGTCTCAACTTCCGATCCGGCGCGACTCGCCTCGACCGTGTCCGCCATGGCCTCCAACGACCGCGTCCGCGTCCGAGTGCGTATCTCCCCCAACCCTCAGTATCCTGCCTTTTCTCACTGATTTCTCGCCACAGGGAGTGACAATACATCGTCCTATTATCTATGGAAACACCGCGTTGGTCCTGACCCAGGAAGAGCGGGACAAGCTCTCGCATCCCGACCATACACACCGATGGACCGTCGCCGTGCGTAGCGCGGTCTCTGTACCGGACTCTGATACTGTGGGAGGAGCAGACGACCTGGGATACTTCATAAAGAGGGTCGCGTTCAAGTTGCACGATACGTATCCCAATCCCAATCGAAGTGAGTGCCCCTTACGCCACCTGCGCTTCAATCCGCCTACCTTTATTCTACAGACATAGACAAGCCTCCATTTGAAGTGTCTGAGACAGGGTACGTGCGATTCTCTACCGACATAGACATTCTATGCTGAAGAGCGCGCCAGGTGGGGTGAATTCGAGGTCACTATCCGCATATACTTCGTTCAGGAGTCGGGCGAGAAAGCCATCACATTCTACCACCACCTCAAACTCCACCCCTGGACTGCTGTCGGGAGCGGCGAGCCCGAGATTCCCACTCTCGAAAACGCTCTCAAGTCCGGTCCCGTACACTCCTGGCAGTACGACGAGATCGTCTTCAACGACCCTTTCCAGTCATTCCTCAACATCCTCACCGCACATCCTCCCACTGTGCTCCCCAAAGCCAAGCGACGGCCAGTCCCGTTCCACACTGCGAATCCAGGCTCCCTCGAGGCATCGAAGGGCGGCACGCCGGAGTTCCAGCAGGAAATGGAAAAGGAGGAGGCGGAGAGGATTGAGAAGGCGTTGAAGCAGATAGTCGAGGACACTCACAAATGGCGAAACAAGCTCATCGAGAAGGAGAACGAGTCCAACAAACTTAAGAAGGAGCTCGAGGCGGCTATTCAAACGTAGAACATGTATGGTGTACAACGAGGGTGTATGAGTATGATACAATGCGGACGAGTATGTATATTACAGCCCATCTCCGACGGTTCTGAATCTGTGGTATTGCGATCAGTGGAACGGTGCCCACCCGACGTACATGCGTGCCTGGGCAATGTTACTGTTGAGCAGATGATGAAAGACCGACCGAAAGCAAAGGAGCTTACCAAGTGTGCAGGATCGCTCGCTTGTTGTATGAGAGCCTGGACGTGGTTGTTGATCGATAGCTGCTTCCCTGGTTTTGACTTCAAGGGCCGGAAGATACCCTGCAGCTTCTCCTTGATTGGGCCCAAGGCATCCTGGGTGACAGTACGCACGTCGACTACCTCATTATTGCGCTCCGATCGGCGACGCTTCTCTTGCCACTCGAGGAGAGGGTCATGGACGAATGCATCCAGGACGTTCATGAGACAGTCCTTGTTCTCCCGAAGCAGTCGTAGTGTCACCTCACAAGAGATACGGAAGAATCCTATGCCATCATGTTCAGTATGAAGTATTGACAGTTGCGAGTTGATAGTCTACCTTCGACGCCTGTGACACCGAAGCCGTCGACGATGTTATGCGTCAGACGGAAAGGCACGATCTCAGGCGTTTCGAGGGCTTGGCCCTTCTCGAAGAGACAGTCGAAGTCGACGTGGATCACATCCCCGGAATTCGTGTCTAGCAGAATGTTCTCGCAATGGCGATCGCCCAATCTACGGATCCCTCAGCATACAACCCTGAATATGATAAGAAGTGAGGACTGACCCCAGGATGTATCCGACCATAGACATCACTGCTGCGGTCCGACTATATGCAGTCCGACTCGCAAGCCACAACGAGGGTTCCGAGAACGTTTCGACGAACCATTCGTGCAAGACGGGCGGGAATAGGGATAAAACCTCTTTGGTGAAGACGACTGCAGCGTCCTTGGAGTTGGTCTTTGTCTTGATCTTATCGAGCGCCAACTTCACGTCAGGGCCCTGTCCAACATGAGACGTGATGTCACAACTACACCAAAAAGATGACCTACCCAGAGCCCTCTACCCCGCCGCCCGTAGAGTGTGTTGAGGACAGGACGGATGGGAATGGTATTGGGGACCCATTGGATCAAGCCGCTCACTTCGTTCAACGACACCACTCCATAAGTGCGGATGTCTGACAGGATTGCGTTAGATGAGCATTTTCTAAACCCCGAGAAGAGGTCTATGCACTCACTGAGCTGCCTCCTACGCGAGTCTGAATCCTTCCTCAGAAGCTTGTTGAGAATCGCGTTGAAGTCCATCAGCCGACCGTCCTTTCGCAGATCTTCTCTCTTGCCTAAGAACGTGTACATCTGTCCATTGCTGCCTAGTATGGACAGCTTCTTGGGCTTAGCCAGGGAACTTATGACTTCGATCTCATCGAAGATCGCTGCGCGGGGCCATCAGTTTTTGAAGTGCACAGCGACAAGCAGCAAACGTGCTTACAGGCAATGCTTGGCGCGTCGACGGGGAATGGTTGGTGGGTGCTCTCCGATGCAGACAGTGGCGGAAGGTTCGCCGTCAGAGACTCTTGCAGAGGAATGAGAATCTCCTTCGCAGTTCGTCCGTTGTCCAACATTCTCTTCAAGGGCGGGAAGTCTTTGGATATGTGGAGAAGTTTCACATCATCCACAAGCTTACAAACGTTCATAAGCTCGTCTGTCATCGTCGTCATTGAGTTGATCAAGCGGTTAGCGTTGTTCTTGCCCGTATTCTGGAGTATGATAGTGTGAGAAGGGGGCGAGACGGCGAATGACGGGTGCTTACCCCCAATTTGGACAATATTTCCTGGCTTCGTACAGCACGTTGGGGTGTGGTAGATTTGGCGACCGCGGTAAAGAGCCATAAAGCCTGCCTCGGATACTCCTGGATGACGAGGGCGAGCAAATATTCGAGGACACCATACGCCGTCTTGTTCCTTAGGCCAATTCGAGAAACAGCCTGAGGAAAAGCAGTGTACCACTGAAGACTTGTCAGCGGGGTCTTACTAACGGCAGAACAATGTCCAACTAGGACCTCACCTTGTACACAGGGGCTGTCTTGATTGCTTTGGAGACTTCAGCGTTGATCTTGAGGAAGATCTCCGACTTTTCCCGTGCAGGATCTTCAGCCATGTCGAGCCATATGGTCAATACACGGGGTAAAGTCTGATAGATATACTTCGACCCATATCTGATCGCGCGAGTGAAACATCTGACAGTCTGCAGATTCATCCTCTGGCCGCTGGAGCAAAGGTCGGTAAACGCGAAATCTGGCATGATTTTATTACTAACCGGGTTTTCTGGTCGGTTGGAGAAAGTGTCTTGAAACACTCGTCATGGAATTGCCCAAGGTGAAATTGTCCACTCTCCCACCTATAGCTGGTCAACGATGCATTTTGGAATATTGGGAATCACGGACAAACCTTGCCAACATCTCCGCGCCTGTAGAGAACTCTTTGTGAACCAGCACGTCCTCGAATCGATCAGAGTCAGCCATCCAACGAGCCTGTAGAATATGCGCCTTTGAAACGAGAACTCAGCGTGGTTGCCCGTCCATCGTTATCTGCTATTGAGAACTATACCTTCGCCCTTAGCTCCCTCTCCCCATCCGGAACAGCTGGGTTGACAGCACCAGTCAGGTCAATGACCTCCGGAGCAGCTGATTGGTGAGCGCCACACAACTTCATAGCGTTCTCCAGCTCTTGCAGCGCGCGTAAGGGTTCGCCGCTCTCCCTTATGAGCCTGGTGCGTTCGATGAAGGAGTATGGTGCATTGCACCTCTGTGCTTGCAAAATTGCGCTATAGGCTGTCTGCGAGTGCCCAGCCTTCCTTGCAATCTTGGCGCTGTTTAACCATAGTTTCCCTGTGGTTTCCTTAGCTTCTTCGGCATGCGATACGCTGGATGCCTGAGTGAGCACTAAATCATGACTGAGGGATATACGCTCACCTGAGGTTGAAAGATGTCCTTCTCATGTTCAGGATGGGCTCTCGGATACGGAACGACGGGAGTGTCGAGTCGAAACGAGTCGCAAGCCGTTGCAGCAGGTTCTTGAAGCTCCTGTTCGTCAGCTGACTCGTCGTTGGCACATCGCCAGTGTGGTCCTTGACGACTTTGTTGATGACCTCAAGCTCGTAAGCGAGATGCAAGTCTAGGACGGCGTCATATGAACGACGGTAGCCAGTTGGCCCCGACGCCGTGATTGACGTCCCCAATGCCTTGCGTGCTGCAGACAGTGACCTTGCGATGGCCGCGTCGTCCCCGGAGCGCATCGCAAGAAGAACCTGCGCCATCAAGACCAGGGGAGGCCGTGCCTCGGTTTGCGCGACGAGGTTCTGCACCTCTTCCCAATGACCAACCATCCACTCGCTCTCGACCTGGTACCCGACCAGCTGAGGGCCCCATTCAGGGTTCCTAATCAGGACACCCTTCACGTGAGTGCGAAGCGAATCTGTCCCAAGCATATTAGCAGACTTTCCCTTACTTGCCCGTGCAGACATACCGTAATGTCCGAGGTTCCTGAGACACCTCAGTAACCCGAGGTGGTAGTCCAGGTTATCCGGCTCGTGCTGCAGGCGAACCTCCCAACAACTCTGAGCAGACGTCCAGCGACCAGTACTCTCGTGCTGACGAATCTGATGTTCCAAGGACGGAGAAAGAATCATGGTGGAAATGCCTTCCATACCGTCCGGTTGGTCGAGATGCGCATACATCTCGTGCAACCGCTCATAGTGGTCTTGCAAGTCGTAATGCGAGGCGTGTCGTTCTCGCATGGTCATGATTTGCTGTTCGAGATTCATAAGAGACCTCGCGTACGCTCTGCATTGGAACGCGGCCTTCGCCATGAGCCCCTGATCCATGCTGGCTAGGATAGAGTCGACTCGCAACAGCGCTTCTTCGACTTCAGGGTTCGTCAGACACGCGGAGGCACTCGATGTCCGTGACGAACGCTTCGCTCCTGCCTTCTGCTTGGAAATGTCTTGACGGATGATCCGAATCCATTTGCTGAGGTGATCGAGCAACATGAATACAGTCTATCAAATATGTTAGTCCGAGAACCGTCGCTCATAAGGAGTCCTGGGCGGGATACAGACCTGAGCACTGAGCAGCTTCTTGTCAGGAGAGGAGGTGCTATGTGCATCAACTTGATCGGCTAGCACGGCGAGAAGTTCCGTACGAATTGACTGGGCAGCGTCCTCATCGCCCGAAGCCAGTACCGTCAGAACAAGGTGCGGTAGCAGATGGTGAGCAACGCCGACGTCCTTGTTGCGAACAACAGGGGTGAAAACCTGGAAGACCTGCTTCGCAACATCGCCTTTGACTTTGTAGATGAGATCGCTCGTCCACACTTGCACCCACTGTCGATACGTATCGTGCCGCGGGTAGATCGGATACGCCTGCAGGACGACTCTCGGATACGTCAAGTTGAACCGCGACTCCAGCAACGGGGTCACCGTCTCCAGAACCGTCTTCGGGAGGCTGTTCCAGCGATTCCGCACTTTGATGGGGATCGAACCTGACCCGGACCCCGGGTTAACTAGCGCGGGCGTGAATTTGCAGAACTTCAACAGCTCCTGGATCGCATAGCCAAGGTAGCTCTGGTACTTAATGTCGCTCGTCGAGCGGAACGCCCCCACGAGGAGGTCCTGGATAAGATGGAGCGCGAACGTCGTGGCTTCGGCTTCGTCAGCGAAGTTGCTCGTCATGATCATCCTGTGGTCGTAGACGCGCAGTTCGAATCTATCGGGGTCAATCGCGCCTACGATTCCGATGCATTCGAAAGCGAGTTCGTGGAGGGCCTCAGTTCCTTCTCCGTCTCGGCATGCCGCCCTATACAGGACGGAGACCAGATGCCCGGCGAGCGGGTCAAAGACGTCACCGTTCGTCAGGGAGCGCACGTGTTCCTCGCCGCCAGTCAACAGGAAGGCCTTGAGTTCGATCGCAGACCTTATCGCCACCGTGAGGCTTTCGCTGTCCAGACGCTCCAAGAGGATGCCCAGCCACTCGGAAGGTGTCCACTCCGCGTGTAATTTTGCAAGGTGCCCAGAGAGCTCATGCAACTCTGGGATCGAGCTGAGGTCCACAACCTCTGCTAGTCGCTCACCGAGCGAGGCGCCCTGTACCACGATCATGAAGTGCAGGCATCTTGTCGCCATCTCGCGCCCATAAGGAGAGAACAAATCCCAAGATGCGATCAAGGATGCGCTCGTGGGTCCGACGTGCGAGCCGATGTCCGCTGGGTTCAGGGTCGAGATGAAAGAGTACCAACTCGACAATGCCGCATCGGAGAACTGAGGTGCGACCACCATCGTCTGCAGCGAGGCCATGAACTGTACGCAATTCAGCAGATCATCCTAGGGGCGGTAGAGTGAATGAAGACGCACCTGAGGGGCCACATTGGCGATGCTCGGACCGACCAGCTTCGCAAACTCCCCAAAGCTCCGGAGAATCTTCTGTTTCGTCTCGACTGTCTGCCTCCCGTGCACCTCTTGCAACATGTCGTTAAGGGTCGAGATGACGCCGAGCATGTGTTCCTTGAAGAATGCCTGGATGTCCGCTCTAGATCCCGATGGCTCGGACCCTGGAGGTCCCAACAATCGGACGAGCTTGCGGAGTCCTTCATGCGCCTGTTATGCTTTAGCAAATGGTAATACCTAACGATATCGGATAGTAGCGTACCGCCTCCACCTTATCAGGGTCCGGGTCCCCCAAGTACACAACGATCTCCGTCAAGAGGTGAATCAGACAACTCCGAGCGACGCTTGCAATGGTGATCGCAGTGGGATCATGCGCATTGTCACGCAGCACATTGAGGATGAATGTCAAGCCTTTGTTGGTTTGGCCGAGGCCCATCAACATCAATGAGTACGAGAGGATGTAATGTGCTCCGTCCAGCACGAGAAGCGCAATATTGTGCTTGCCGACGATAGTGGAGACCGCTTCGAGGACCTTCTTGTTGGCGTCCGCGAACAGGCAAGGCAGCGAATGCTTCAACGTAAGGTTGACAAAGTCCTCAAGTGTGACCGAGAGAATGCGGCAGAACTCCGCGATGCAGTCTGGCTCGCTGAGGAGACGACCAACCAGATGTGGCGCAATGCGATCCAGGTAAGGCGAAGTCAAATTGTAGAGTGACTTGTTGTATTGCCGTGCGAGTGCTTGTAGCTGGGGTAAAGGTTTAAATATGTCCATGGAATAGCGAAAGTCAAAAGGACTCACCTGCAACGTCGCCGTGCCCTTCAGGATTGGATTGTCTTGACCCAATTGAAAAACTAACGAGCAAACGCTTTCTCGCAACGCGGGCCCTGTGCACGATCTTGTCGGACATTAACGAACTTGAATGCAACCCCAGCTACGTCACTTACTTCCCAATAAGGCCCACAGTAACATTGGTGGTCTCCCGAACTCTGTTGTCCGGGTGCCACAGGAGCGGGTTGACCCTCTGGAATAACCCATCAACGAGCTTCGCCCTTTCTTCAAGTCGTTCGACAAACTGCATCAAGTCGATCAGAGCACGGCTATTGAAGCGATAAGTGTGAGCGCCAGCTCAAGACAATACGGAAGCGGACTTACCCGGCCGCAAGGCGGACCGCTCGTTGACCATCCTTCATGCCTCGACAAACGAAGCCACTAAGATCTTCGAACAGTCGTTCATCCACGATCGATGTTTGGTGGCGAAATGACTTGGCGAGAGCACCGTAGACGGCTGCACTGACTCGGGGGTGGATCTTGCGCGACTCGTCGCACTCGAGGATGCGGAACGCGACCTTCAGGTACACGGCGATAAAGCTTACACCGAGCTTGTTCGTGTTCATGTTGGGGGCGCACTTGTCCTCCGCGTGGAAGAGAAGACACGGTAGGTCGCCCAGTTTCTTTGCGAGGGCTTCAAGAGCAGTTGGCGCAGTATTCCAGACAGGTCTGCGAAAATTTGTTAGGAGCATGTTAATAACATATAGAGAGCCACTCACTGGCCCTCAAATCGCCGATTGATCTCGTCCAGAGCGCGGCGTATGAAATCGACCTCAGTAAGAGAATCGTCATCGTCCATCCAGTCTAACACGTGGGGTTCGACGATGGCTTGCACGGCCCCTCGTGCGAGGTCCCTCCGAGATGGTTTTGTCTTGTCATTTGCGAGGTCGAAGTTCTCTAGCTCAAGCAGGCGAGCGTTGACAGCGTTGAGGATGTTTGGGAACGAAGGGGCGCTCGCCTCCGTCTTGAGCAATGCACTGATATTACGAAGCGTGCTCCCGTCTAGAGATGGTACAAAGAGCATTAAATATGCTTCGCAGAGCTCCTACCAACGTCAAGTTAGGCTTCTCTATATTTTGATTATGGTGGCTTGCTTACCCTCAAACTATTCCCTTCGTCGGTCCAGTCTTCGACTTGCAAAGCCCGAGCAATAGCGTAGAGATCTGCGATGTTTCGAGGGGCCAGCCGCGATGTGCGCAAGGTTGCCGCGAGGGAGGCATCGAGCTTGTCCCAGCTAGAGTCGGGGCCATTCTCTAGCCGAAACAGTAGCATCCTCGTCCAGTAGGTCTCGGCAGATTCAGGGAACCCGTTCGCCACGCAGAACGTAGTCAGAGCCATGCAGGTCCTTGCTACGGCCCGCAACCTTGATGTCCCTGCGATCGTGCAAGAGAAGAAAAGGTAGTCATAAGCTCTTTGAACTAGTTGGCCAATCTCCCTCGAGACGTCCGCTATGAACCAATTATTTGTGGCCTCTGGCGTGAGCGTGGTCATGCAAATCTCGAGGAGTGTGCTGAGGACGAGAGGAACCTGAATTGCGCTTGCAACGTTCAACCCTGTGGCCTAGCTCGCCCAAGTCAGTGGCGCTCCAATAACGCACCTAGAGGGTAAAGTTCGTACCAAAGACATTTTCACGAGGTAGTTGGACACGTCGGAGTTGACGTACACCGGTAGGTTCAAGGGGTAGATTGTCTCCTCAGAGACAGATAGCAGATCTGCCATGCGAATCAATAGATAATTCATAGGCGGACTGAAGCACGCACCGTTCACCAGTTGGGCACAACGATCAATTACGGTCCTCATGAGCTGCCGCGACCTGGGTCCAATTTCCGGGATGACTTCGTCCCCGACTGCTTGCAAGACTGCGGCTGACGTAGTGCTGGCTCTGGTGTAAAGTTCGGCAGGGCTCAAGTATCCTACTTCCGGTGGCGGGTCGACGTCTATCCACAGGTCAAGAGTCGTGCAAAGGATGGTGATGCTCGTAAACAATGCCTGCGCTAGGATTTCTTCGCCCGCGAATAAAGAGGGAACTCGTTGTGCTGCATAGAGTGTAAGCTGGAGACAGACCTCCGTGAGCTTGATCTGCTCGTGCATTGTGTGCCAAGGGAGCTCCGCTGGGCTTGGGAAGGAGAGCACTGGTAGGACGCTAGAGATAGTCTTGACCCAATCATTCCATTTGTCCTTTAACACGAGACCTGGGTCTCCCTCTAGTTGAGACATCTGCCCTTGGACCCAGTCGAGGAATTGCGCGGGCTCGCCATTCTCTTGGAAAGTCGGTGGGATAGAAGCAGAAGATGACGGTGGTTGGGAGGACATGATAGTGGCATTCCTGTGCATAAGCTGTGTGCGAGGAGAGCCGGGGGGAGAATCAAGGATAACAACGGTGTCGGCGGAGCCAGGGGGTCGTCGTCGTTGAATGTGTGACTGTCTGTGGATGGTTCGACGCGTCGCACACCGACGTGACTTCACGATCACGGGATCGAGGGGTAGTGGCACGTGATCTGAGCACGGTGCTGCCGTCGGGCATCCAGTCGACGCACACAGCTTCCTCCCTATAGCACCCGTAATGGTACAGACAACAGCACAGTATGAACAAACATTTAACCACGGCAGATGCGACGTTATTTTCGTCCAGTCTTCCGTTTGTCCTTCATCTTCTCCCTCTCCATCGCCTTCTCCTCCGCTCTCTCCGACTCTATCGACCCAAACACGCGCTTCATGCGGTCGTTGTACGTCCTGTCCTTCTCCTTCTGCTTCTTCTGCTCCTCCGCCGCCAGGAAGCGAGCATCCTTGCGCAGCTCGCGAATCGCACCCTTGCGCTCCTGCTTGACCTGCGCCCGCAGCTTTGCCGCCTCGTTCCGCTCGTGGTCTGGGTCCCGGTTGCGGAGATAGTTCGAGCTCGTCTGCTCGAACTTAGGGATGTACGTTGGGATCGGAATGGGTTTGTGGGCCTGAAGGCGGAGCGGGCGGCGGCTTTGCATCGCAAACTTGAGCAGACGACCGACCGTGTCGTGTAGTGACTGCAAGCGCGTTGAAAGGTAGGCAGGTAGGCTGTTGCTTTTCACAGCACGAAGGGTCTCCTGGATGGGAGTGAACAGCTCGATAAACCCGTCCAAACCCTTGTACAAGTCGGCGAACCTCCCGAGCAGTTCCCAGGTAAGGTCGAGCAAGTCGACTTTCGTCTGCTCTCCCAGGGACTCGCCGTACAGGCAATTGGCCAGGTCGGGTTTGTTCGCCGACAGCTTCTTCGCCTTCTTCACATCGATCCCAAGCGGGACCGTCAGCGTCGTCCTGAAGTCCTGAGCTGGAAAGTTCCCAGGTAGCGAAGCGACGGCGGTGTACGGGTGCGGTGCGAGGTGAAGGGTAGAGTTGACCAAGAAGTTGACCGCCTCGGGGACGAATCGTTTTGACATCCTTTCGTAGTGCAGGAATAAGCTGCATAGGAACAAGCCACTTCCGATGTCCTGCAGAGACCGAACGCGCCCCAGGCTGAGGTAAGCACCCATGAGCAATCGAGCAGGGGAGACAACGTGGTGGTTCATGTCGGAGGTTGGCCATATCTGGCCGATGACACGCAGAAGCGACAATTCTTGGAGCCCAGGCCAAGTCTTCGCCTCAGGGTCAAGGGCACCCTTCGAAAGACCTCGCTTCAAGTTTTTGTGCATGAGGGAGAGCTTCTCCACGAAACTCTCGGCGGATTGGGTAGGATAGGACTTGGTGAGGACGGCTAGGTGAGGAATCAAGGACGATAGGAGAGTGAACCGGGGTGTAGGGGGGGCCGTGATATAGAGAATGTGGTCGATGAGAATGTCATTCAAACCCTGTGATAGCGAGGTCAGGCGTAGTCAACACAGAGGACAGTAATACGAACCTGCAGTTTGAACTTGTTCTCTTCTGACAGGCTGGGATGGTGAAGTGTACGGATGCGTTTGAGGATTGTCGGGACGTCATTGTCGTCTATGTCTTCGACGATCTCGAGGAACTCTTCATGCGTCTCGGGGCAGGGGAAGGTGTATGGGAGCTCCTTCGCGGGAGCGGAAGGTTTTGCGGAGCGCTTGCGACTGGACTTTACGAGTGCCTCCTCCTCGCCCTCTTTCCCGGACTCCTCCCCAGACTCTTCTGAGGCACTTTCGAACTCCTCGGCCACCGAACCGGCTTCTTCGCCCTCGTCATCTGATTCCTCCTCACCCTCCTCGCTCCCCTCACCCTCTCCGCCATCCCCGGAACTCATGGACACATCATCTCCCAAACCAACACCAAGTCCGCCCCAAACACTCCCTTCCTCTGCGACGAAGGCGTCGTCGAGGTCATCCCCACCTCGTGGCCCCGTCTGCTTTCGCTTTCCTTTCCCCTCGTCCTCGCTTTCGCTCTCCTCACCATTCATGCGCCTCCGCCGTCTCCTCTCCGCCTTCTCGAGGGCCGCCTTCTCCTCCAACGCAATCTCCTCCTCAGTCTTGGTCCGGTCCTTCGGCTGCGCCCTCCGGTCAAGCGCAAGTTCGCGGACGTACTGATCGTACTCCTTGTCTTGATCGTCTGATGGAGGTATGACAGGTCCCGAAGTGGGTGCTTCGTCCTCAGCGGACGGTCCAGGTGCGGGCGGTGCGGCGAATAACAGCGATCGAATAGAGTCGAGTTCATTGTCAAGCTCGTGGCGAAGGCTCTCGTCCTCTTCTTGTTGATTCTGCCTCAATATCTGTGGCGGAGGGCGAACGGGGTAAGGGATAGGAGACCATTGGATACAGCCAGCACGGACCTTATGCTGCTTGCTTTTCGCAATAACCTCCGCCATCACCTCAGCCTTGGACTTCTTTCGCGCGGGCTGGTTGCGGAATTAGAACCTGAGCAAGCTGTGCGAAACGCGCACGTACCTCGTTCTCGTCTCCTTCATCCTCGTCCTCATCCCCGAATCCGCCAAAGTGTGAATTCTCGACAGTTCGTCTGTCTAGCAAGCCTGCGACACCATTAGCGTGAATATAACAACGACCCTTATGAAAATGACACACCATCATCTTCGTCTTCGTCGTCGACACCGAGGCCAACATTGTCGAAGTCGTCTAGCTTCGACAGACTTTGCCCGTAGTGGGTAAGCTCATCCTCGTCTTCGAGGTTGAATGCGGTGCCTTTGGAAGCACGCTGCCTCTCGCGCGTAAAACGCTCCAGCATGCGCTCCTCGATGGACATTGTCGCATCATTTTCACCAATCCGGCGGTCGACGATGCCTCCCGAACGGTCCCTCTCCTCAAGCTCCTTGAGCAGGGTCTTCTTCCTCTGTTCGCAAGAACGCATGCACGTACAACCGCCGATCAGCAATAGACAATTATTCAAACGCTCAAACGCACCTGCTCGATCCCCGCCTGCTTGCTCTGCGCCGGTCGTCCCGTAGTACCAATAATCTTTCTCCCGCCCACGTCGTGTTTGAGCTTCGTGACCTTCACATCAAATGGGTTGAGCTTCTGTTGGATGTCCTTCAACTTTGCGGCCTTCTTCTCTTTGTCGCGCTCGGTCGGAGCAGCCCGCTTGCGCTTCTTTCCGCCCTGAGGCTGTGGGGTGAGGCCCGCGGAGTTCAAGGCGGTCTTGAGCTGTTTGAGCTGAGAGCCTTTGGCCATCGCTGGAGCTCAGAGACCGTTCAGGAAATAGAAAAGGCCAAAAGCAAGACAGGGATGAAAGAAGCTAGCAAGCCAGGCAGAGATCGTCGACTCTCGCTCGGAGGTCGCGCTCGCCGCTTGCCCAAAATTATGTCACTGTCACAGCATTGTCACTGAGAGATCTGAGATGGAGCGATCGACGAAAAGCTCAGAGTCGTTGCACGGTTGCAGTGCCATGCCGCCAACATCGCAATTACAAGGCTATACATAGTGAGTCCGTGTCATTCGAGCTCCAGTGCAAATTCCTAACATCGCTTCTGCAGTCTGTGTACAATCGCGTCCGAAAGTCCGCCAACAGTGGTACCTCGCTGGTGACAATCGTGCGGGAGGAGAGTTATGACCGTCTTGGAGACACCTTCAAGAGTATCATCGATGCGATGGCGGAGCTGGACGTCAAGGGGTCCAAGTCGCAGGGCTCACGCAAATCGCGCAGGTCTCGCAAGACAAGCACTTAAGAGTAGGATCCATCCTCGAAGATCTTGGCGACGCTCCCCTTCGAATCCGTAGGTTCACTTTTGCCCGGCGGTTGTCGACATCGACCTCGTCGAACGTTCCTGTTTGTTATATGATCCTTTGATTACACCATCCGTCGTAGTACTCGCCTCATTATATGCTTCATGGTATTGCAGACAACGGAATATACATATACGATGATTCCGGCGGCGGCAAAGGTCGCTTTGTACTCTGATGAGAGCAAACATGCATTGTTCCCATGTACAATGCATGAAAGCACTGAGAGGCGTTGGAGAAGCTTGTCAAAGAATCTGCGTATCAGTTCAAATGATGAAATACGCACACAATCTTTCAAACAAACTGACAGTACAATCCCATTGAGTATAAAGCCGCTAAAAACATAATGGAACTTTCATTGTTCAAGGGAAATATCCTGAAAGCAGATTATCACCTCCGTATAAGCTACAAAATGGCGACCAGAAGTATATCCGCCCACCTCATTCCCCTTCTCTGCCGATCCACCACCACCATGAGCGCCTCGGAGGCTAGCAGCAGCTCATTCAACGACTTGAGTTCCACAGGCAGCAGTGCTAACGAAGCTTCGCTCGCATTGCGACGATCCCCTGGCATTCCGTTGCGGCGTGGTCAGCTAGATGGAGGACCTGGATCCCCCAGGAAGCTGCCACACTGCCGAGATTGTAGACGTCCTATGAAAGGTCACCACAAATACGCGGACTGTCCCAGAGTGAGTGAAACATTCTTAGCTGAAAAGTGGCGTAAGAGTTTACTTACGCGATGCAGGTGAAGGCGAAAGCCCGACGTCTACGGGCCCGAGCCCGCTTCCATGGGAAGTTGAAAAAACTCCGCACCAGGGTGGAAGTTGTGGAAGGCTCAGACGAAGACATTCGCAACCTCGCTCAAGAAGCAGAAGACTTGCGGTACAAGACGTATGTGGTGAAGAGTGGCAAGTTCACTGGAAACCAGGACGAGGCTTGGCTGGTCTTCGGCGAAGACGGCAGAGCTGTCCAGAAAGTGGGCAACGAGCTACAGAAGACTTTGAAGACAAGGGGTTGGGGAGGGCGAGCAGCGAAGTTGGCCTGGAAACTATTCAGTTCCCCAACGGTTCAAGACGTCGTACGGAACTGGGTGCTGGGTTGGTTCGCCGCCGGGAATTCGAAGGAACGGTTGGGTTGCGAACAAGTCAAAGACTGACCATCACCACGACTGTCAAAATGCATGTAAGTAGCCTCACGCTCTGATAAAATATCAAGCATACTGACCGGGACCCATCAGCTCACATAGCCACCTCCGTCGAGTCACTCGACTTATCCAAGCCTTTCAACGCGGGGTGCACTCATGCACACGGCCTCAGTGTTCGAAACGACCAGATCTAGCTAGAGAGCGCCCACTGGAGGACATTCCGTGCAGAGCCAAGATAGAGTGAAAACTGTATAACCCCCCTGCGAATGATTTCCACAATAAATGACAATCAGGGGACGATTTCTGGAGATGAGTGAAGGAGAGCTGTGATGAGGGCGCCGGCTGGCGATCGCAGGGAAGAGGCGATGCATGGGTGAAAGTCCAGGGTGTAAGGCTTCGCTTACTGCCACTGCCTCTCCAGTGCATATATCCGTCTTGACCAGGACATAAACGCATGCGTGCCCAGCGCGCTCTCACCTCGAGACCACCACCATCTGCCTGAACTACTAGAAACCATACTCGCTCTCACTGTCTGGCAATCCCAACAGCCATGTCCGATCCGTTCAATGTACCGCCCGTACCTGAGCAGGACCAATCTGGCGGCGACGGGCTACCCACATACGACGACCTTGCACAACAACAGGGTCCTAACTCGAGGTGAGCAGGGATCCTCCGAAAATCACATCAAGCTCGTTGCGGACGGAACATGCCACTCTTAGGTTCGGCCGCTGGAGGGAATGGATCGAGAAGAGGTATGTCGCCCGACCCTTGAGTTCTCACTAACATCGCTCAAAGGCGGTATCTTAAGAGCAGCCGAGCGGTATAATGACCTCACGCCCGCCGACCTCGAACGACGACGACAACGAGGCTGGGGTAATGGCGTGAGTCCTCATCAATCCTACTAGATTCTCTAGCCGTAGCCATAATGACCTCATTGCTTGAAGCTCGACCCGCGGTCAAATCAAACACAAGCACGACCCCCACGAGACCTCTCTCTACCAACCCTCTCCGTCTATGCTCCTTCAACACACTCCTCTTCAGATGGATCGTCATCACACCCGTTTTCAATGTATTCCTCCGAGCCGTCGTCGTATGCGCAATCATCGTATCCCTCGCAACCGGCGTCGATGTATTCAACCACGCCCTCATCTTACAACTCATTCCCGGTGTCCATGTACTCCAACGTACCTTCATCTTACACGTTAGCACCATCGCCTCTTCAACCACACCTCCATCTGCAAACCTCATTTCCTCAGGGCATGCCCTCGCCGTTCTCGCATGCGACTTACCCCCCGCCTCCCCAGACCCTGATACCTGAACCGCTGGAGCCCTCTCACCTCAAGCTGTTTAATTTTGGCTCGCGCTTCTTGCCTCACACGACTTCCCCAATCCGCTGTCTTCTTTCTCTCAACAACCATCACCTGCTGCTCATTGGGCATGACAACGGGCTTTCGGTCCTTGACATGTTTCCTAGTGACTGGAACGAGGACAACGAAACAGAGAAGGGCCCATCTGACGCCGAGGCGAAGCTCATCTGGGAAGGAGAAGGGTGAGTATGGGTCCGTTCTGGATAGCCACAAGCCTGAGTTGTATCTTTCAGTGTACACCAGATGTCTATCCTGGAGTCAGAGAGTACAGGCGAAGGCACTCCTCAGGGCGTCGTCCTCGCGCTCGTGAGCACTGAAGACACTTCGTCATCGAAGGAGTCGGAAAGCATGCGAGTCCTACGGATGTACAATCTCGGCAGTCTCATTAGTTTAGCTAAGTATTATGCCACGCAGAAGGTTAGTTTATCATCGGCCATTCAATGCCAAGAATCCCTTCTTGATCACATTTTGTAGGGTGCTCGGCCACTGGACTTGCGCTCGTCCGGCAAGAGCCCGCAGACTTCTGGGAAGAAGCATCACCATCGCCCCCCAAGTTCCATCACGAAAGGTTTGAAGAATCTCGTACTTGACAACGGAATTGCACAACCCTACTCTCCTTCCTCGCGACATCACGAGCCTCAAGCATCATACTCATCCATCACCGATTCCTGGACTTCGCCCGGAAAGTCGAAGGCGAAGGCCTCTGAAACCCCATTGCGCGCAGACTCGGTTGAGTCGGAGTGGGACCTGGTAAACGAGCTCCCACTGCGATGGGCCACGAACTACACCCCACTTGCCTCGAGTGGATCCCGACTACAGAATTGTTCGGTTGTTCTGTACGATATATGGCGAAACGAAGGCCAACGGGGACCCGGGGGAGTGCTTCTCGCCATTGGAACCAAGTCGTCAATACTCTTGTACGAGGCGCCCAAGGGTGAACGCGCGTTCCGATTCACCAAGGTTTGTCAGGATTGGTCCTTGCAAGATGTTTCAACTCCACGCATGGGATGCTGACGCAACCATCTCCTCAACCACAGGAGTTCTACACGCCACTCCCTGCTCGGAATATCACGTTCATCCACCAGTCTGTGCAAGACAGCATGTCCCGGAGTCCGTCGGATATCTTCCCGCGGACTACCCCACTTGATAACGTCTCGCACCGACACATGCGCATGTCCTCATTCGGCTCGAACAGCCGCGTCTACCCCACGCAACTTTCCCTCTTCGTCATATTCGAGAAGAAAGCAGGCACGATCCGTGTGGCCGACGCCGCCGTCGGCGAGGTCGAGCTCTACGAGGACAGTTGGAGCGCACAACAGAACATGCTGATGAGTACTCCGAGCGCGAGCGGGCTTACGTCTCGCCGCTCGCGTGCGTCGTGGGACGGCCGCGGCTTCGCCAAGGAGAAGGGCGTGTGGGTCCGCCCCGTCAAGTTCGACGTACCGGGTGCCGGCGGGCGGGCAGCCTTCACGCAGATGTACCTCCTCACGCGCGGACGGCAGTCGCACATCATCCCACACCCCCTCCCCGCGAGGGTGTCGGCTGTCCCTCCGTACCGCATTTTATACTGGACATCGACGCCAACGCATGTCGCCATCCGGATATGTGAGTCTGATGACCTAGACGAGCCCCCATTTTTACAGGTCGTGGCGTTCGGCGAGGATGGGGTCGAGGTGCAGGAAGTCCCAGTGTCTCAACTCTCAGAGCGGAAAGGGAAGGGGCGTGCCCAGGATCCCGTACGAACGCAAGCGGACGTCGGCGGCGCTGCAGGACTGCTGGTGGCTGGCGGACATTGGGACCGTCCCTTCTTCCAGGGCGGTCTTCAGCGATCGTACTCGACTTCCACTGCGGACACTTACGACTCGTCCACCGTGGAGGACGAGGAGAGGGAACGACGATCGCGGAGTAGAGAGGGTGTCTACGGGTGGGTGCGGAGGGGCGCGGAGGATTACCGTGTTGTATGGCTAGGTGGCTCCAATGACGAGGACGATGATTTCGAGTAGTACTCAGTTGTAACGCTATACGGACTACGGACATTGTATGCAAGCTATCGTCAGGAGAAAAAAAGGAGACATGTATAGGTTAGAGGCTGTCCCAATTGTACAAACTAATGTGATCCAGTCCTAGACACAAAATGAAAATGTGAGATATAACATATACGTATGCAACGACACCTGCTAACGGTGAACGACAGCATGGATAGCATCAGCGACAACATGATGGTATAGTAGGGAACAGTCCGGACTAAAAATCACAACGTCGGCCGTTGTGGGTCTGAATGAGTCGTACCTCGGAGGACCGCGAACGATCGGCGCCCCTGCTCGTCCGCACCCTCCCGTGGCGATGGTGATGTCGACGAACCTTGTGACGACGACGGGAAGCCTGGACGGGGCTTCCGCATGACAACGAATGACCGACCAGTCTCCTGGCTGACCGGTGGTGTAGGGTCGCTCAACGCCACACCACTGTCGCTCATCCGGCGACTCTTTCGCCTGTTGTACCAATGATTCTTCTTCGGTGTGGCCAGCGCCGCGACGTCGTCTGCATGCTGCAGCTCCGGCGGCGGGCCACTCCCACTTCCGCGTCCGCTGCCAGTCTGCGCCACCATGAACGGCACGTTCTCGATGATCGCCGTCTGCGATTTCGTGCGAATGTGCGCAGGAGGCATCGCGCCCGGCGGGAGGCTCCTCGCCGCAGAGGCAATCGACGGCGTGTGAGGTGGCGAATCCTCGACCATGGACTGCGTCGACTTCGCGAGCGAACTGGGGCCCCTCCTGCGCTCGCGCTCGACCGACGGGAACGTCTGGGTGGAGCCGGAAGCAATGGCGTAAGGCGAATCGTAATGGGCGCGTCCTCCTGCAACCTTGGCGAATCCAGACTTCGGCGGCTCGAGATTCGCGACCCGCTGCTCCTCCACCTGGTCGTGACCGGGCCTAGGGAACGGTTGCCATGCGGCCATAATAAAGCCGGTCTCGTCGTCGCTATCTTCCTTGTACGGCTGCATGGCATGTTCTGGACGAAGCACGGAGGGCGGACCCGAAGAAGGCGGTGTCGCACCCTTGTACAGCGGCGTCGGCCTGGGCAGCGCGAGATTCGACGGAGCTCGGTTTTCAGTCGGCTCGTACCCGCGGTTACGGTGGGGATGTCGGGGTCCGCAGCATCCCATGAGACCTAGGGTACCGAGAAGGCCGCTGTCGACCACATGTTTGCTCGTGCTGAATCCAATGCCGCCAATAATGCGAAGCGTAGCCTCTAGAATCTTGACGATAAGCATCAACAAGAACGCAAGGTAGATCAACCCCAAGATGAACAGAATCGCGTATGTGACCCATTGTGCCGCACCAGCTCCAATGGAAACCTGACCGAGACCCAGGTCAGCCTTACGTACAAACGGAAGTGACTGGGAACTTACAACTGGGGTGAGGATGACGAGAAGCACCGCTACCACGATTCTGCCTACGCAGAACAGGAAGCTAATGAGCCCCATACTTGCACCGTGGCCCCAAGGTAGCCAGATGCTCGTTCCGAGAGCGGCAGCCACCTCGACAACCAGGATGATAATAGCCTGCGCGGTCCCGCTCTGCTGGCCGAAACCAATGGTGACCCCAAAAGCTATATTGATGGCGAAGAGGGTGCAAGCGAATAGCTGGGAGCCGTGCCTGTAGTGGTTATAAAGCGGTCCGAGGGAGAGGAGAGTCCAGGTCTCGTCATATAGCTTGCTCGTCCTCGTGGTCGTGAGACGGAATACCAAGAAGGCGGGTATTAGGACGGACAAAAATCCGAACGACAGCGCGGCGAGGACAGTGGATCCAACCGAAGCTTGGCTCCTGGAGAGGCTCATGTGATAGCACGAGAAGATGGTGATAGGTAGGTGGAAGAGGACGAGAACGCGGACCAGGTTGCCGTGTAGGGCACTGCCGTGTAAGGAGACAAAATTGCTTCTCCATTTCCACCATGCTCGCCCATTGGTAAAGCGAGAAGCTGGACGAGAGAACAAGAAGTGGCCGTTTAACGACCGGTTCTCGTCATTCGCGGACATCCCAATGCCGTCAAGGATATCCTTGCTTGCGGAGGAATAACGAGGACTTCGCGTTCCTGCCAAGGTAGCAGAGTTCGGAGCGCCTCCGGTTACCGCACCAGTGATGAGCGACAGGAGGAAGTCGATCGCCCATACCAGAAGGCTGAGCACGATGGTTACTGCGATGATAGCCAAGAAGAGAGACAGACAGATGCCGAACAGGTCTTGTGGTCGTAATCCGACAGACCACGCGAAGGCGGAGATCCCGGTGGTTGCGTTCGGCGGTAGCTGGAATAGGAAGTTCGGCGCAGACTCGTTGATAAATATGGGAGAAGAGGGGTCGTTCAATTGGTCGGTGAAATCGGAAGGAGGGTCGTAGGGCTGGACCGTCAACGGATTCCAACGGTGTTGACTGGCATCTTTCCCTTGGACGAGCGATATGTCTGCAAAGGAGATCAGTGAACATCGTGGCGCGGATGCGATCGGTGGCACTCACTGTAACTGAGAGTCGCCCATGCAGTCTGCGACAACAATGGATCTGATCGAGGTTCGTCAATAACTACCAGGAGACACATGATTGGACGCGTTCCGCTTACAGGTAAACATGGGCCACTGCACCGCGACCATTGATAGGACCGCACACCATTGGGTATGGAAGATGATGTCCCTCAGCGACGGCGTACCTGCAAAATGACGTCACATCCGCCCGTTCCCCTTTGCACATCCGCATTCAAATACCACGTACAGAAACGCATGAGCGCAGGTGACGACGCGAACCTTTCCCCGCTTAGTGCGCTCGCCAGGATGAAGCCTGCACCCTCCACCTTCGCCAGGACACCGGTCCCACCCCTAGACGATCCCCGTCCCCATGCGGCCACCAGGCGTGCGATGCCCACCACGGCCCAATACCCGATCGCCAACCCAACGGTGCACCAGAAGATGATACTCGCGTGGCCGTAGACCGGAGCAGGACCGCTGGTGCCTGGGACGAGTATCGTTGTGTTCACGTCCAGGCAGAGAAGCTCATTTTGAAACGGGTCCAGGGCGCGAAGCCGGGTGTCGAATGTCTCCAACTCATAGCCCTGTTGGATCTGGGCAAACGAGGAGAACGCGAAGGGTCCGGGGCTGAGGGGACAGTAGCTGTTATTAGGATCGGCCGCGCTGAGAGGGGATGCAGGGCGCAAGGTCGCGCAGAAGAACGAATTGCCTTGGGGGTTGGGTTGCTGGAAGGTGAGGACTTCGGTGGTCGTAAATAGGGTCGCTGGAGGTCGTGTGCACTTGCGTTATGCTCATGTTCGCAAGACGGAGCTTTAGGTACGTACTGGCAACGGGATTTGTCCCGTTCGAGGCCGCAATGATTTCCTGTGGCGAGGTGCCAATTACGGTGAAGTTAATGTATGCGCCTTTGCTACTCTGAGGAAAGAATTGGGCGTATACGGTAGCCACGTTGAGTTTCTGGGACGTGTTGGAGCTCGAAAAGCAGTCAGAGAATTGGAGGGTGGCAGGTTGAGCGGTCGTAAGCATCAAGCGAGAGACAAGGAAGGAAAGCAGCAAGAAGAGACGGGGGAAAGCCCTCCATAGTGGGTCAGGCTCCTGGAAGCCAGCCATGGAGGCGAAGAAGTCAAGAGCGAGGGGGCAAAGTCGGCCGTAGCGTCCTCTACACCGTTGTCCACGAGACAAACATGGATTCCAGCGTCATCGTGGCGCGTATGATTAATGACCACTTACATACCCCGTGTAGTGTATCTTACTTACACTTAATACCACCACTCAAGTACTCTGGGGATTGATAGATTAGTAAATATTCCAACTCCGAAAGTCAAGGTTTGTAGTGTGAGACACGAGGCTGTGTGAAGCTCCGGACTTCTGTCCAACCTCCTTCTGCTGGTACTTATCGTGCCCACCCACCACTGTTCAGCATCCGTCCGCATTGAATGTTACAATGTGTCTCTGTCTCTTACCTTCCAGCAACATATGGTTCGTCGGCTACTTTTTCCCCTTTGTCGCTCGCCCGTCTTCTGCGCACTTGTTCCGCGGCCTTCCGCCGGCACCCTGCACTAAAATATGCTGTGAGCCTTGGGGTCCAAGTACCTGCGATAAATTTGCTGATGTCATGGTAGAAAGATGACGAGTCTCGTCGCCGGGATCCTTCAAATTTCATCCGGTCCCAAATGCTTCAAATTCAGTGGCATGAACGCTGTCGCACAGTACTTACTCCAGAGAAGGCACTCACCAGTCCGTAAACGGCCGCCACATAGCGAGTCTAGGGATCTGGATCATGCTACCAACTATCCGTTGGAAGACCATGCCTCCTCGGAATGCAGGAAGGACTGACATGGCCCCCCTTTCGTGAGTGGAACCAATGCTGTTGTTCGTACATATGTATATGCACGCGCACGCTCCTCTGGCCATAAGCAGGCCTGCGGCATGACCAGCGTGGGCACCGTATACGAACCACCCGCGGCCACACGGTCATACATATGGCGCAGGCAGCGCGAGTGACACACATGCCTCCACCAGCATACCTGGGCTTCCCTCGGACGTCGGTCGGGATCCCCTCGTGAGCGTTTTCGCCACAATGCGAACGATCGCCCGAGACCCAGCCACTCGGTCCCAGTGTAAGTACAGGATCTGGGCGGCGCGATGTCCGATTGCACATGCCCAGACCTCAAAAACGCTATCACTGGACGCCCCAGGTTCGAATTCGACGGCGTGCGTGGAAGTGTGGAACCCCGCACCGCGTGTGCGCGTATGTCCGGACGGGGCCTCCTGACCGTGGACCAGTCCTGGACCCCAACTCTGAACTGTCACCGTGTGCGTCGCTGTCAGTACATCGTCAGCTCTTCGAATTCGCTGGTGGCGCGCTGGCGGCCGACAAGGCTTTGGTCGCCGGCACCTGCGCTCTGCCGCAAGGCTACATCACGGCTTGACATTGAAACATAATGGCGGCGCGAAGGCAAGATCTCTACTCCTCTCCCTATCTCGTGTCCCCATGTGCGGGAACGTAAACCTTGTTTTCAATCGTTCGCGGGTGGCCCCCACGCCTATCTTCTATCCTTCGCGATTTTTCATTGGTCGTCATAGGATCTCACCAATGCGCCATCTTTAGAAGCTTGTTGGCATGTTCCAATCCTGTGGGCAGCGCGGTTTCTTGGGACGCCACATCGCGAACTTTCCCAAACCAGAGGGCGAACCAGTGCCGGTGGTTGTACCAGTGGGTCAATAGTGGACGGAAGTGGTTGTTGGCCAGAACTGTTTATTTACCGCATGTTTGCCCTTAGATGGCTCTGCGGCGTTCGCATGTCGACATCCACATCTGGGGCGATTTCGACGGAGTTCTCGTCAAGTTCAACTTCTCGGAGTTCCTCGCTATTCCGCCGGCTGAAAACTTGGCCTGGCTGGCCACTATTCGATTTGTTCTTATTTAGTGGGCAACCAAGTGGGCAACACTGGACTATCGTGCGCGCGCCCTCCACGAACGTACTTATGCTCTGCGATTTTGTGGCGCGGCAGAGCAGCAGATGGAATGTACTAGTGCCGCTCGCACCTTCGAACCGATCGTGCTACCAATCTCCGGCAGAACAACAAGCGAGGCCGGATTGGAACGATACTGTCCGGCCTCTGAAAAGTTTTTGACAGCGAAAGGGTGCAACTTGTGCCATCATGTGGCATTGCGCGAATGTCGCAATAGCCTGTTGCATGGATTGCGACATGGCCATTACCAAATATTGTCCGTGGTTTAGAGCTTAGAGTCTTAGACTCATGTAAATCGATGGGTTTGAACGACGTGGGTCAGAGCTCGATCGTGGAGTCTCCCCATATGCGTGCGACACTTACCTACTTCGAATGCTTATCTGCCGCTCGCGCAAGCGAGCCGCGTAACTTTCCATGTGCGACGGCCACGGCGCGAACTTCGTATACCTTACCAAGTTTGTGCATAGTACTAGTGCCGCGAGGGCGATTGTGCTTAAGCAAGTGCTCTCTGGCACGGGCTCCTGCGTCGACCGATAACCTCGTGCTCGTGATTGTCGTTGGAACTTGGCAGCGTGCATGACTAAACGAACCCCTTCGTTCTCATGGCCAGAAGGATGTATGGCCTCGGCTAAATGCACCCCTTTGACGTTAGATGCATGGAAAGTGGACATTCTATTGGTCGTGAGCGACACAGGGGAAGCACAATCGCATTATCTGCGTCTCTATCTCCAACTATCCTTCTAACATGGGGCCCACCTGTGACCGAACTAGAGCCCGCGGAGGAAGGACGTTGACAGAGTTTTGGTGAATAACGTCAGCGGGACCCCCGTCGAAAGCGAAGAGGGTGGAATCCTGAGCCTGGAGGCCCGCCGTGTCCGGGACGGGGCCAGTAGAACCTGAGTTGGTTGACTGAGTTTGAAGCCCAGACGGTGCCTTCAGTGCGTGCTTCTTCGTGTTTCAGGTTGCTAGCCGGAACCCCTGCATGCTTCGTTTCAGCGCACGGATGGGGAAGGTTCGGCCCAGCTGAGGGGGCTGGCACCGTCCCCTGCGTTAGAAGAGGCAGGAACCAGAACGCAGAAGCTAAGGTACGCACCCGGCGGCTCCCCGACAGCCGCGTGCGAGCGTTATCGTCATACGTACCCGCGAACCTTGGCGAGCAACACAGTCCCAGCAGAACTTTGTCGTATGCGAGAGGGTCGGACGAGCGTGGAATGCCGAGGTGCGGGGAAGGCCTCCTGCATGGCGGGGCTAGGGTGTCAGTTCTCATTACTCACGGGAAGGGCGGTCCTCGCTAAGGACGGTAAATTTCTTCGAGAAGTTACCAGGCTGGATCCCCTAGCCCACTCCTGGCCCTGGATAGCTGAAAGCCGACTTGCCCTGGTAAATGACCAATTCTGTGGGAAACCCCGCGGGTGGTGGTCCGACCTGAGAGGACGCACAAGCATCACGACGACGCAGATATGAGCCCGTACTGCAACGGCGCACGGCGGCGATAATTGCTTGCACAGTTGCGCTGTGCAGGCCGTTGGTCAGCGTCGGTCACTCGGAGTCGCGGATGAGAGGGTGCACCGCGCGGGTTGGCGGGAAAAAAAAACAGGGAGGTGACCTGTTTACGACACGGTTGAGTCATGTTACGCAGGTTGCAGGACACCATACCGCGCGTCTGAAATTACGGCGACCCGGTGTCCTAAAGGTAAAACAGGTTGCAATTATCACGGCATAGAGAGCGCCACAAGGCCGTAAGCTTTTCAGGCTGCTCATTCTGGCAAGTCACTCTTTCCCTGATCGGTGGGGATACGGACTCACCTAAATACGTGGGCGATTTTGTGCGCAATATTCGGCCTGCCGTAAGTACTGGTCCAGTGTCAGAGTCCGTGAGCCTCAGGAAGGGCGGCGCATTTCCGGATGTGACGAGCAGCTACACGGATGTCGATATCGTGAGCGCTGAGACAGGGCAAGGGGTCACATCGAGGACAGCCCAGGACACAGCCGCATGGCTCTGGCTGTCAACCGAGGGTGAACGGTGGAGCTGGAGCTGGGGGACAACACTGCAGGTGGACGTGAGCACTTGCAGCTGTCTGCGGGCCCAAGGAGGTGGGTGGGCCGCTGCACAGGTGTCCGTGTGCGAGAGCCTCGTGCACCGACAAAAAGCCGTCGAGATTACCGACCCGACGTGAGCACATGGTCCCCCCGCGCCGCCACCTCTCAATATCGCCGTCCTCGCCCGCCCGATCGGCCCAGCGCCAACTTTGACTCCGACAACTCGCCTTTCCCACGACCCTCGCCATTCGCAACCACATTGTCACGCATGTCGCGATGAGCTCAGCATGACCTACATAGTTGTGACACGCATGTGACGTGCCCATATTCGGCAAGCGGTTATTCAGCGGCTACTCAAGCCTCAGACGCCGGGGCAGCTCTCTCTCTGCGCCATCAACCTCGAGGTTCTGATCGCTATCCCGTCCTGGATCCTCCCGTGGCACTCTGGACTCCAGAGTCGTCTCTCCAACCGTCGGCACTGCTTTTCGGACTTGGCTTGCGACACTCCGTCTTCGGAGCTCCTCAATCAACGGTTTTCTGCACCGTGCTGCGCATTTAAGATCAGATCCCAACTACTACACATTCAGCCACTTAACCATGAACGCCAACCTCGAAGAGGCTGCGAATATCGCGACCGAGTACCTTGCTAGTGAGTGATGTTGACCCTTCCGGGCTCCGTTGCCACCATAGATAGCGCTGCTGCCTGCACAAGACGTTTCATATCGCAATTCATGGTCGGGCGGAATTCAATTCATGCCCGTCCGGCGTCCGACCCAACTGTCTTGCCTGGCGCTCTGACGCCGTTCAACTCCGTACTCGGTCGTGCAGGTCACACGCTGAAGTATCGGGCGTGAGCGGTAGTAGAATACTAACTTGTCGAGATCGTACAGGTCTGGAGAACTTGCCGAGCGAGGCGCAACACATTCTTGTGGAGATCAAGCATCGGGATATCAGGTCCCAAGGCATGTGTGCCGTCTCACGTTCCTCCTCCCACGTTCGTACTCATTAGAATACCCGCATATCCGACCGGGATCGCGTTCGGTCCCGCGTGCGTGCAGAGCTTGCCGAGGAAATCCGCAAGGAGACCCAGAAGTACTTCCGTCACTCGTCCAAGAACGCGGGCCAGCCACTCCCCGGCAAGGATGCGGCCATCCCGGACACCGTCAGCGGTCTGTACGCGGACCTGGACGCGCTCGCGGCCGAAAAGGTCGCATTGTCGGACCGGCTCGTCAAGATCTTTGAGCGCGCCATGGCCCGCTTGCAGCACGATCTGCAGAAGATACTGAAACTCCAAGGCGAGGAACCGGGCTTGCCCGCGACGCAGCACTTCCTAAGCAGCGTAGAGAGCACGGTGCAGCAGATCCAGAGCCTACGAGCAGCAGCCCAAGCCATCGAGGTCCCTACGGCACCCGCCCCCGTTTCTGCTCCTCCGCCCCCGAAGAGTACGTGTCCCAGCCTCTGCTGTGGTCGGCCACCATGCAACGCCTTGGTTATGTGCATGCACCACTCCCCGTGGCGTCGCCATTTGTCCGTCCGCGCAATCATTACATTTTAGATGCCTTTGTCATTGTCATACGCCGGCTTACACGTTGACCTTTCTTATTGTCATCCAGAGCGAAAAACTACGTCGTCGGCTGGCAGCATCAAGCTGCCGAGCCCAGTGCCCGTGGCGAGTAGCAGCCACAGCAACAATGGCACGACCCAAAGATCGATGTCGCGAATGGTGCACCCGAGGCAATCTCCGATGCGGTCTCGTCGCTTCACTGCATCGGCCGGGTTAGACGACGAAGACGCCGAGGGCGAGGAGGACGAGGCCGGCGAAGATGGGGCCGATGGGGAGGACCAGGAGCTCTACTGCTATTGCCAGAAGCTTTCTTACGGAGAGGTGCGTCCGTCCGCTGTGGCACACGCGCGCGCTGTTGCCGGCTGTGGTGTGGCGAAGCGTGAAGTGGTCGGGGGGGGGGGGCGATGCTGACCATCGGCTTCGTGGCGTCGTGCAGATGATCGCGTGCGACAACGAGGAGTGCAAATATCAATGGGTAAGGCAAAGCCTCTTTTCTTCGCCGGGCGCTATAGCTATGGGCATGCTTCTGGCAGCGTCTGACAGTGTCTTTACGTTTTGGCTGACGCGACTTTATGACACAGTTCCATCTCTCATGTGTTGACCTCAAGCCGCCGCTGCCCGACACCTGGTATTGCAACGACTGCAAGCAAAGGCTAGGGATTCTGGACACGTACACGCCGCCGATGGCCGCGAGTTCGGCCTCGACTGGGGGTGGCCGGAAAGGACGGAAGAAACAGTAGGATCCGTATATGTGAAATGGGATGCTATGTCTGAAACGCAGAGGACTGGAGCGCTGTGGGATATGTGGAAGGCGCTGCTCGCTATCTAGGTAGGAGGTTGGGAGGAGCGTCCTCGGGCACAGCCTGGGGTTGCTGGATCTGGAGCGAAGGTGATTGCAAGGAGGCATTGCGAGGGGTGGCGTCTGGGACGCGGTGTAGGATATGTTGTGTGGGCTAGGATTGGGCAATGGAAGGACCACAGAAGGGAGGGCGAGTGCGTGTCTGGCGGCGACGCGGCTTGTGCAGACGCTGGCGCGATAGCTGGTGAGACGGAGGGGCTGGTGGCGGGATGGGCCGAGGGAGGGATCTTCGGGTGGGCGGATTTGGCGAGATCGCGTGGAGAGATGAGGGGAGGCCCTCCCTCAGTTCGGTTGCGAGCGGACGCCTGTGAACCTCCCACATAAGGAAGGGGGCGTTCAGAAATCGGAGTAAGTGTCCAACCTCCGAACGAGCGCGGACGTTAACCGATGCGGCGACGGGCGACGGCCCGTGGGCGGCACTGGTGGGTGGGTGCCGTGTGCGCTGGCGACTTAGGATTGACTGTGTCAACAGCAGGGCGCGGTGGACGTGGGTGTGTGGGGGGAGCGGGAGGCGGGGCGGATGGGGATTCTGTGTGGAAGGGAGGGGGCGCGTGGACTGGAGTGAGGTGGCCATGGGCTGGCGGTGCTCAAGGGTGGCATGGGGCGTGGCAGGAGCCGTCCGTCTGGATTCGCAGTGGGAAAGAAGCGGCTAAGCCATTCGTAGACAGTTGCACAGGTTGGTGAGACCCCGAGGGACCGCTTCTGCCGGGTACGGAGAGGCAAGAGTCTCTTAACCCGTCGCAAGCGAGGCAGCCCGCCAGGCCTCATATTTCCGTGCCCCTCGAGCCCTCTCTTCCGTCTGTCTCTGTTCGGCTTCCTTTCTGCCAGACCCTTCCAGACGCAGACGTACAACGCGACTCCATGGACTCCCTACACTTCGACTACACCTCCTACTCAGACGCGTCCACACCCCGCACCCCCTCCCCGAGGACGTCCATCTCCTCCGACGACATGCACCACTACGCCACCCCCCCCAACTACAAGGCTCCGATCGACCTCCACTTCCATCGCAACTTCCTCGACCATCCCGACGAGGGCGCAGTCGTCGTCACCGACCACCACCACCACCACCACCACCCGTCCATGGAGCCCGCGCAGATGTGGTCTGCAGGATACCCTACCTCCTTCCCCACCCCTCCGGGCTCCCGCGGCTCCCTCCTCGAGGAGTTGTACGACCACGACATTCCCCAGCAGTCCGTACACCAGGACGTGTACATTGACCACCGCCACCAGCAGTCCGCTGAGCCAGCCTTCCACGGAGGCAACTGGTCCGGCATCCCCCAGACCGCGAACGGCCACCACCATGTCGCGCACCAGATGCGCCACCCCCACGACATTGCCATGACGCGTCGCGCGACCTTCCCCTACGTTCGACACGACCGCGCCGAGCACATGCCCTACAACACTCCTCCGTTCATGGGCAGTGATCACGACTCGGTGAGCTCCTTCGGTTCGCGCCCCAGCACCATGTACTCCGAGCCTTTGTCTCTCGACGGTTCCCCGCACATGTCCATGTGCGAGCCCATTCACCCAGGCATGGACGAGCCCTTCGCGCACACGGTATCGATGAACAGCTCTCCGCACCCGCCGTACCACGACTTCCACCACCATCTAGACGGTATCAAGACCGAGGACGGCCCCGTCATTGTCCCCTCCCAAACACCCTGGAGCCGACCCTCGTCAGCGGGCATGCCACCACTTCCTTGCATCTCGCCACACGCGGGCATGATGGTTCAGCATACGGACGACGCCGCGTCCAAGGAGACTCAGTACCTGCGCAGACGGTGCTTCAACTGTCACACGACGGAGCCTCCGAGTTGGCGGCGCTCGACGCTGAATCCTGGCAAGATCGTCTGCAACAAGTGCGGCCTCTATGAGCGCACCCACCTGCGCCCGCGCCCGCTCCGTTTCGACGAGCTCCGCGCGGGCAGCAAGACGCGCAAGCAGCCGAAGGTGAACGGAGGTTCACCCAAGGCCGCGAAGATTCCGCCCCAGATGATCAAGAAGGAGCCGTCCGAGATGGACAACGTGATGCCTCGCCGCGCGTCTGTCTCGTCGTCTTCTGCATCGTCGGTGCACTCCGCCAGCAGTGACTGGGACGAGTCTGGTAAGAGTGCGAAGTCCCCGGGTCAGTGAATCAAGTTAGCTGACGCCGCCTCGTTCTCCGCAGTGTCGGTGTACTCGGGAGGATCCAACCCACCATCGTCGTTCAACTCCCCTTCCGCCTCAGCCTTCCCCATCCTCCGCGATCTTAACTCGCAGTCCCCTCCTTTGATCCCTCTTGAGGGCGGCATTCGGTTGCCCAACACCCCCCTCTCCGACATTGCCTCCCTCCAGTCGAATGGTCCTTCACCGCCCACGCCGCGCAAGGCCGCATCGATGCCCGTTCCTTACTATCCCTCCTCACCCATGCAGCAGGCGCGGCATGACCAGCAGACCGATTACTTTGTACGCCGAGGCTCAGTGCCCCTGTCCGCGGAGCCGCAGCAGCGACGGCCCACCCCCGAGGTGACTGGCTGGCAGCCGGAGATCGTCTCCGTCAAGGCCGCGACGGCCTCACCTCAGCTCAGCAAGACCATCCTCGCTGCATAGGTTGGGGTCGTCTGCTCGCCATCCTCCTCGCTCTACCCCCTTCTCGCATAGACCGTTGCCTTGAGTTGCATCCCCCCCTGCATTCGCGCGTTCGGACGGGCGCGCTTGTTTATACTGCAAAATCCCGCTCCCGATACCACTCCCGCCCCACATACCACACACCGCCGCGGCGCGGGCAAAACCCCCGTCTGTGTACTCTTCGCTCGCGCTTTCGCTTTACCCGCATATCCCCGCATTTCTCCCACTGTATCACCGCAAGCACATCCGTCCCCATCTCTGCATCTTTGTTCATTTAAGTACACCGGTTCTCTGTCTGGAAGGTATAATGCGTCGTACTGCCGTCCTCACCTCCACGCGTATTTTTTGTTACTTATTCGCTCCCCGGTCCCGCTGCTGCCTGCTGCTCCCCTCCTCCCACTCGTTACGCTCCTTTGCTTGGTCTTTGCGGCTCGGACTTGCGAGAGCGCATTGATGCTCTAACTATCTATTTATTATTTGTGTAGTCCTTCCTCTGCATATCCCCATCATCGTGTAATGGTAGCCTATAGGAAAGTAGCCGTATAACGAATCAATACGAAATGCGAAACCCACCACCATCCCCTGCGCGAGCACTAGTCTGAGTCGTCTTAGTCTGAACTCGAGAAGATCGATACGGATTAGAGACTGTAATCGAAATGGGTACATTGACAGCGCCACTTGCGTCTGTGCGACGCTAAGTGTTGTGGACACTAGCGTTGAATCCCGACGGTCGCCATGAGCCTCGAGTCTCCACGATCTCAACCCTCGCGGTCCTCTGGAATGTGGCGCGGCGACGCCGGTGGCACAGGAACGCTCACTGACACTTGACTTCATGCATTAATGCCTCAGTTTCCGTCCTGGCACTAGGACTACTGTGTCTTCCAACACAGACAGTAACCATGGACGACACGGGAGCGAGCGGCGTCGACGCATTGCCATGACGCACGCGAGGCACTGCGACGATAACGCACGGACGCGAACGACGACTGACTGTCAGCAACCGGCCCATAAGCTCCCCGAGGTTGGCGTTGGCGCGATCGGGTCGGACGGAGGGCACAATTAGCGCCGCGTATCGACTGAGACTCGCGGACGGAGGGGCCCCATTCGAATCGACCCTTGGACAGCGGGGCGTCCACATGGGTCGCATGGGGGCGCACCCTCCCAATCCTCGCGCCGGACGGCACGTCGCCCGATCGCCACCGCCACTCCCGACGGAAGTTGCGAAAGAGGGTTCATATCGCCCCACCACACCGCCCCACACTGACAGCGAGCCAAAACGTTCGTTGTGGCCAAACCCTTCTGCCCTCGCAATTCCAATCGCACGAGAAAACGGGGCGGGGCCGGAGCGGGTGAATGGGAGGGAGGCGCGGTGGTCACGATTAGGCAGCACCAGCACCAGCACACGACTGAGGCGTTCCGCGTGTAACGTTTAGCCGCGATCGGCCAGTCGGGAGGCTCGATTGGAGCGAGAGCGCGAGTGTCAAATGTTTCAGCTCGGGCTTTCACTCTCCCCCCGCCCGTCGATCGTCTCAGACCGAGCAGCCACCTGGCAGCCGCTAGCCACCTCTCCCTCCTCGAGCTCATACTTACCCGCTGACCGAGCTGAGGGTCATCCGTTCGTGTCTGTCCCACCCTACTCCCTGTCCCATGCTCATTCGATCGCGCCCGCCTCCAGCGCCCGCCCCGACCTGCACCACGCGCTGCACCAAAAAATGGAGAAGACCCCACAGCGGGACGCCGCCCTCTGAATTATTCGCGCCAGGGTGGTGGAGGAGGGCGGCCTGCTGACAGGCACACGGTGGCTTAGCAAACCCGCATTATCACAACTATGCGCCGTGCTCCGGTCCGCGTACATACCCGTTCGCTTGGCGGAGGGCGCACCCACGCGCGCGTCCAGAGAGAACACTTCGATGGAGGACGGCTCGCTCAGCACTCCCTAAGTACAAGCGCACGAGTAAGTGCGACTGCATGTCGAATCGTTCTTACCCGGTACCCTCAGTCTCAGGTCCAGTAGACGTCTGGCGACCCTGCAGGCCCACACCAACGGGCGGCGCGCGTCGCTCTTCGTTCGTGTTCGTGTATCTGGGCGGGAGCTCCCAAACTCGACGGAAGAAGGAATTACGTGCTTGTGTGTTACTACGGCCGCGCGGTGCGGCCTCCGAAGGGCCCTACCCATTGGGAGGCCTGCGATTTGCCTGCGATACATGATGACGGGTAAAATGTCTCACCTCTCTTGTCCAGTTGGTAGTCCGCGCCACAATACCTCCGGGTATTTCGCCTCCCTCCTGTCGCGGCGTGGGTCATGTCGAACCATTCGTCACCGAGCACTCCATGGGCGCGCGCGCCATGTCCGACCCTCGACGTCGGACGTGGAGGAGCCTAGGGCCCCACGCGGACCAGCGACCAGACTGCAAAAAAAAAATCGGCTATTGTGGTCCCAGAAGGACGGGCTGGCGGAGCAGTTCCTGGCCGCAGCGGCGGCGCCAGTAGCTTCTTCGACTGCAGTCGACAAGACGAGAAAAAGAGAAAGACAAATCGGTTAGGAAGCGCCTCGCTAGTGAGCAGGAGGAGGGCGTATGGCGTATTGGTCGCGTTCGGGAAAAGTATAACCAAAACGCTCCGTTGGCACTTTCCAAGGCAGCTTCCGCCGTAGTCCTAGGTCTAGGGCGGTTGCGAGCTTGAAATTTCCATGCCTCGAGTTCCGCGCAGAACTTGGCCCTGGCGAGCGCGCGGGTTGTCTTTCCCTGAGCCTCTCTTTTGTCGCCCGGCGCGCGGAAAAACTTACAGGGTGCTGCAGGTGCCGTCTACAGAACGCCTAGCGCGGGGCCCTGCGCCTGAGGCCACAAGCTTTCGGTAGAGGGAGGTTCGTTACAGTACTCGTGCCGCTTCCCGTCCGCACGCATGCTGTTACCACGGAGCTTGCAGGGTCGTCGTTACATTCTCTTCGTCTGACATACATGAGCCTGACGCACCTTCTCGCCACGCGATCCTGGGAGCCCGGCCAAGTCGACGCGTCATTTCGGACATACGTGCGCGCACGCGATGGAGGTGAGATGGGCTCTTGGATTACTCGATTCCGATGGACCCTCGGAGAGAACGCGTCGCCCGATTTGACCAAGGGACCACTGTACCCACGGATGCACCGAACGGACGAAGCACTACTACCGAGCAGCCGCTGACTCCAACCCACACACGCGTATGCGGACTCTTGACGGCTAGGGCATGGAAGCCAGCTGCAGTTACTAGATAGACTGCAGGTTTACACTCGAAGCCTTCACAACGCGAGGCGGGATCCCGCCAGAGCGGTGCGTAATTGCAATCGCTGTAATCTGTAGGCGTGTCTGGGAACTTACGTCTACGTCCAGCGGGCAGGCAGCGTGACCGTTTGACTTAGGCGGGGAGGAGGCCCAAGGGGATGTCGCGACGGGCACCGCGGGTTCCCAGCACGAAGTCCCGACAGCCGGCCCTTCGTGTACGGTGGTTCTGGTTCTTCGGGCCTCGCCGACGGGCACTAGTCCGGTCCATTGCGAACGGAGAGGCGTGGCGAAGCCGCGAAGGGGACGTCTAACGACGGCATCGACGTCGAGCATCGGCGCGGACGGGCGGCGGCGGCCTGCAAAGATTGGATTTGCATTCAGCGCACCCGGCGTGCGGTACCCGGCAAATGGCTGGGGGACACGGGCAGACGAACCTCACGGAGCGGCGCAGGCTTCTGGCACGTCATCGTCGCTGTGTCCCGTTCTGGGTCCTGGGTGCTGTAGTTAAGGTTCACGGCTTCGGCTTCGACTTCGGTCGCGCTCGTCACGTACGAGCCGCCGAGCCGCCGGACGTCCCGAGTCCATGCTCAGCGGGTGCATGCCGTACTTGCGCGAGTGCCGATGGGAGTGCCCTGTCTTGTGATCGTAATGGGCGCGGAGGTGCGAGCCATGGGAGCGTGGTCCGGTCGCGAAGAACGGGGATACAATACGTCGTACGCGTCGCGCCACTCTATTTGCGAGTTTGAGGGGGACAGCGGGGGCCGACCGCAGCGGCCGCGACGAGCAAGGAGGCTGGAACGAGATACGACAGGCCTGTCGAGTCCTGAGACCCCGATGGACCGGAAGAACGCCTCGGGGGGAGAGGGTTCGACCATTGAGCGGAGGCACACGCGATAGCGCAGAAGAGGCACGAATAATGTCCGTCAAGGCTGGCACTCGGACTCGCTGCGCCGGCCCCAATTCTGCCTAGCCAGCTGGAAATACAATACGCACTAAGGTTGCGGCTACCCCAAGTCCTGCGATGTCGACCTCAGCTGCCCGTGAGCTCGGCGCGTCCGTATCGTCGACTCCCGGGGATGTACGCTGGAAGACATCACGCCTGGAAGGACACATGCCAGCTGGAGGGCCACAGGTTTCGCATGCTGGTTCCCTCATAGGACCATACGCCCTGTCATAAACGAACGCGCTCGGTGCCAGGAACCCAAGATTAGGTTGCGGATTGGTATCTGGGGCTCGCTCCCGGACGCCAAAGAGCGTTCGCTCTGAACTTCCATGGCCAGTGCCTCCGCCCGACGGGTCCCCACCTGGCCGAAGCAGGTGGACATGAGGAAGACTAAGTGGAGTCCCAACATCTCACCATCCATTCGTACCTTTTCGAGAGGGCTCAGTTCTTGCCCGTCTCGCGCGCCTGCGCGCGTAGATGACATACATCGGCACTGTGTATCTGGTTATGGTATCCTCGCAGCCAGAGGAAAAGCCGTCCTTGCTTTTTGATAGCAGTGGCCCTGAAAAGCAGGTAACGGAGAGGTGGTAAAGTGACGTTTGGCAAGGCATTTCCGCTTCAGCGCACTTCTTCGCCGCCAGCGGGTGTCATGTGGCTCTATTGTGGTTCTGAGCTTCTTCCCGGAGTCTGAAGAGAGGGGAATAACGCGGAGAGGCGAACGTCGCACAGCACAGCGGACTGATGATATAGACAGCATGCAACTTTGTCCCTAGTGGTGGCTGAGCTGGTGGATGGACTTGAAACATGGACTGGAAGGCACGGGAACCTACCTCAGGACTGCGAACAAAGCCGGAAACCCGTGGCGATAGAAGACCCTCGGAAGAAGGAAATCCGCGTGGGAGGTGGAAGCAGACATCGCTGGGACGCGCTAATTGCGGGATTATCGGGTGTCGTTAAAACGAAGGTTTCGTCGCCCGGCAGACGTTCTGCGACCCTGCGGACGTTCTATGAATGAGCGAGTTAATGCGCAAAAGACAAAGGATTGAACGGGCTGAGCCATGGAATTCTCGAGGGAATGGGAACACCGTGGCTCAGATTAAGGGTTATTGCTGCCGGTGCGCCGCTAGGACGAACCGGTGTGAGAACGCTGACCGCCCGTTTACAGACCCCGAGTCGGTGGACGAACCGCAAGGTTGCCGTTGCTCGCATCGAATGCCTGGTGCGAGCGCCGTAATGGAATGCTGGCACAAAGGAAAAGAAGACTAGTCTCCCGTAAAAGGTGGTGGTGGTGCGGCCGCTCCGTACATACCGTATGTTACTAGTACTCCGGACCCGGTGGAGGTTGAATGCGGCGGGATTCTACCGCTCCATCCTAGTAGTGTAGGGGAAGGCTGTGTCAGCTCGTCGAGAAGATAAGCAATACTGTTCGAGCAAGCATGACGTCACGAACCGAGCTACCACCCCGACTAAAATTATTGAAACCAATGTGAGAATACTTAGACCGTATCTGCCAAGTATTTGCTACAGGTGTCAGGATCTTGATATCAACGGAATTGCATCCGGGAAGACCCCCCAAACGCAACGCAGGTTGAAACGACGCCATGGAAATCGAGCCATTCGAAAATGGGGACAGAGGATGCCTGGCCGTTCTAACCATCGATCACGATATGTTGCTGTGCAAGTAGTAACTATAGTAAGCCCTCGGCCGCCACACGCGACGCCTACATCAACACCACTGGTTTTAGACTTGAGATCTGGACAATCGAAAGTGAGCAAAGGCTCGTCGTGTGTGATGGTGACGTCGCGTCGTCGACGTCGATCGTGTGTACAGATAAAGAAGCTGGGAGATGGCAAGTCTGTCGCGGTTGGAGTGATCGACGCGCGATACACGGCACATCAAGAGGAGAGTCAAACTTTGATGTGCAGGACTCTGCACAGATCTCGACAGACCGCGACGACCTCCTGACGGCAACCAAAGGGACCAGCGATCCTTCAGCGATCCAGTCTGAGCGAAATGGGGTGGCACTGGTCACGGATTGCAGGTCCGCGCCACGAATATGTAGTCTGTCCGTCAAACATGGCAACCATCTGCTCGAGCGTACCAAGCCCCTCACACGTGAACATGAGCATGGTCAAGTGCTGGGACCTTTCAGGAGTCAGCTGGATCAGACGCCACGTTTCCACTTACGTCTCACTGACCCGTACCTAGTAGCATAGTGATATCTCAGCTCCTCTTGTTTGTTCTACACAAAAAAAACAAGTCAGTGAACCAAATCATGTAGAGTTACAGATCGTTCCGGACGGACCTGGCAGCAGTGGCAGGTATCCCGAGACCGCATTGAAGGAAGGAAATCGGACTCCCCACTTTCCTAAGTGATAGAAGCATTAGTACGAGGCCTTCTTCAACTATACTTTTGTGATCACGTACGTTACAACACTCAAAGACGAACCTTGCCCTGAAGCTCTTCAAGTTCAATGTTCAAGTTGCGCTATTGCCCTTCCCCATCCGCTTCATCGGCAGCCATGTATGGCTTCAGCGGGCTTTACACCAGAGAAAAAAGACAAACCCTTGTAACCGATAAACGGCGGGTCCCAGGGGCCGGCGGGCCGGCTACCTGGTCTCATCACCTGTGGTGTACTCCACTTGCTCGAGTCGACTGCCTTGTCCAACCCTCTTAGTCTATGGCCGCCCACAGCACCGTCACTTTCCCTACCACACGTCCTGTCTCGCGCGCGAGCTTCGATACTGCATCCATAACCTCGCTCTATAACCCCCATCATGCCGCGGCCACCGAAGTCTGTGAACTTTTCTACGGCGCATCTCCACCCGCATGGCAGGCAATCGAACGCTATTACGACCCCAACGCCATGTACGAGAACCCTGTCATAACCGCGACCTCGAAAGACACCATCGGAGACGTGCACGCGCTCGCCAGGTTTCTCGGGCAGCTAGACGTTCCTAAACCCGGAGCCGTCCTGTGCACGCTCTTCGGATTATCTCCGGGGCACCGCTGGAGAGAAGCATGGTTTCGAGGCGTTAGTATGTGGAACGAGGTAAATGATGTATCTGAATGCGAGTCCTTTGGTGAGTCCCCGTCGTCATTATCTGCAAACACAACTTGGTGCTTGTTCGCGCCTGTGGATACAACCCATTGTTGGATGCGGGCATGTAATCTAAACTGAAGTCCACAGATGGTCACAAACGGATAATGGTCGAGCACACGCTTCACATCCTCGTCCTCCCCGGGCTGCATCCTCATTCCCAGCCGCCGCCGCCGCCGCCGCCGAATACCCGCACGACTGGAGGCGGACCCCTCCCGCACTCAGAGTCCTCGATCTCGCTCGGCGACTCCGTCGGTACGGCCACGCCTTCGTCTACGCATGTCCGCCACCCAGACATATCCCTCTGGCCGCCATCCCCATTTCATCTCATCTTGCCAATGATTACGCGGCTCTCCTTCAACGAGGCGGGCAAGATAACCCACCACCGCGATTTCTGGGATGTGAAGGTCAGCATTTATGAGGACCCAAATCTTCCGCGCACAATTTGGCTGATGCTTACCCCGCGTTTCAACTTAACCGTGTAGGATCTGCTCGGCCTCGTCCCGGGCATGACGGTCGTACAGTGGGTTACGGGACGTCTCGCCGCACAGGGCATCCGGAACGTCGTTAGAGCGGGCAGGGCGTTGTTCCGCTCCCCGCCACAGGACGAAGAAGCGACCATTGGCGTTGGCGTCCGGGTCCGAAAGCGCAGCGACTCCGGGCCGCCACCCTCCAAGTCGTCGACGCTAAGTCATCTGCATCGGACCGAATTCACCCTCTCACCGTCTTGAAGGCTGCCCGAAGACATGGATGGTTGGACTGGCTTCCCCTTATGTGCGACGGAGCCGTATCGCGTTGTATGGGCTTGCTTTCACGGTCCCGTTCGTCATGCTGTGTGCTCACTGTACTCATTAATCGCATACCATGTCTACGGCTGTAGAAATACACTGTACAGCTAGACCGGTCGTGTTGTAACTGTATGTATACTTGTCGCTCATTGCATGCGTTCGTCCCCTTCGTTCCGGCAGCCATTCAATGACACGGGAAGAGTGCTCTTCCTAGTGTACGTATGTAGCATGCGTGCCTAGCGTTCTTCCCTGCTTACCGGCTGGCGAAAGCCCGGGGTGAATCTATCACGCGAAGGAAGAGACAGCCACACGACACATACCTGCGAGTGGACGACGATCCCCCGCCCTTCCAAAACCGGGCTCAGGTCCGGACTCGAGCGACCTTCTCTTGTCATCAATTTACCAATAGGAAGTAGAGAAGCTCCACTTTCCCGGCGGCTTCGCTGTATCATGTGCTCCCGTTATGCGTACGATAACTCCAAGGATGTCGACTCGGTCGGTCGGTCGCCGCGGTCGATGCGTGTCCATGGCGGGCTGTTTGGGTAATCGATGAGCTACATTCTTTACGTGCAACTTTCCAGGACTCGACTGACTGAGCTTATGCTCTCCGCTTTGCATGGAGTGTGAAGGTCGACCATCGCGAGCGCGCGCGCGCTCTCTCTCCGCGCATCCTGAGGCCTGAGAGCGAGAGCGACACCCCGGAACCTTGAGCGTGGATCGCCTCCGTCGGTGAACCGTCTGGGACCGCTTTCAAAGACGCTTGGACAGCCACGATGGGCCCCGGCGGGCGAGACACAGAAGCGTCAGGTTGTACCAAGGTTGTACCGTTGGACGCACCTGATTCTTAACTCAAATCAGCGAGAGCACACGGACGTTTCGTGACCAATACTATTACTTACTTAGGGCAAGGGCTGCAGTCAGGCGGCACGGGCACCGACAGGCGACCGCGGAAACACACGCAAGTGCCGTGAATAATATTGTACATATGTCATTGCACGGGGATCGTCCCGTTGTATATTTGCACAGCTGCGCTTGGAGTGTCTGAGCACCTCGTGGGCCTGTGAGCTGGTGTGTGTGGGAGGAAACCTGTGGGGACATACTGTATTCTTGATGAGATGACGTCCCGCTGCATCGCCCCCTTCCCTCTCAATTTACACTGACCAGAGCGCCGGGACGGTCCTGCCCGGTTGAGCCGATCATGACATGGGAGGAGGCTGACAATGCGACATCGGGACAGACGTCTATTCGAAGTGACGGCTTCGTGATGGAGGAAGGGGGGCGAGACCTGGTAACGGACGACGGACGTGAACGAGCATCGCGACGATGTGGAAGCGAACAACGAGAAGAGGTGTGCGGGAGGACCGGACTCCGACGCATTTCTCAATCGCGCCCCGTGCGGTGGCGGGCGGGCTGCGCAAGCGTGGGATTGCGTAGGATGGGTTGTGATGGCGAAGGAATAATGGCGGGCACTGGCTTGCAACTCGAGGCGAAAACGAACGCCACAAGGGGTTGTGATTCAGAATTCGAACCATGCTAGATCCATGGATATCCCGCTGAGAAGGACTACGACGATATTAACGGTGAAGCGCAGTGTGAGCGATAAGTAGAGGCGGTGTCGAGCGACAGGCACGTCATTTGAGGAGATAGCAAAACGTTGGCGACCAGGGATGGTGAGGACCCTAAAGCCGTCAAGGTTCAAGAGCCAATGGAGGGGCGTGTGTCAGACAGACTCTGACAGAGTGTTGTTGACGTCGAAGTCAGGAACATTGGGACAGCAATGGGAAGAAGAGGACATATGGGCAGTGCGTTGATGCACACTTGTTGAGTTTCAAGGGATAACCGCGTGAAGCCCGGACCGCCGACGAATGGGGAACCGAGGATCCAACTTGGAGCTGGGTGAGGATGGCGCCGGAGTATAAGGCTGCACCGTCCTAAGGCCGAGGCGAGTTTCAGAATCACGGTCCCCGCCGTTGTGAGAAGAAGAGAGGTGCATGCATACCCGTGGAGTGTTGACGGGCACTGGCTTCAAGCTTCGTGCCTTCCTTCGTTGGGGCCTATCGCTGCACTGAGACCTCGGTCACCCTGTTGGGAGGTGGATGGGTGAGCACCACTGGGCTGTGCGGTGGCGTCCAGTGGTTAATCAGTTCATTCAGTCTTGTTTTGCGATTGGTCTGATGCAAGAGAACTTACTGGAGTTTGAAAACGTACTCAGTGGGTCCCTGTATGCGCGCGTTGCCGAGTTGCCGAGTTGGCCGACCAGCGATTAGGCCGCGGAGAAACGTCAGTATTGGGAGACAGGCTGCTTGGAGTAATGAATTATCCAAATGCGTGGAAGAAGTCAACACCTATAGAGGAGTGCACCGCAAGCTTCGCGCGGCGGTGATTGGAAGGAAGAAAAGGATCGCTCGACGGTGGAGAAGGAGAGCAGTCCAAGAAAGTGTGACAGACGGTGTCACGGGGTGCTGCTGGCGGCCGTGGGAACGGATTCCTCATGTATGCGGCGATGCTGTCCGAGTCCGCTTTCGGTCTTTGTGACGACACACACTGGGGCATCCTCAGTCTGTGCTGTTCCACAGCGATGTCTTTCGAGTATGCATCTGTTACCAAGAGTGCGTTAGGCCGTATGTCGTCATAAATATCACACTTATACCTCTTCCAGCTTTGATGCTCGGCATCGCCCTCACCTCAGCAGTGGTGGGCATTTTTGACTTGAAGCATTACCTCAACCTCCAACTTGTACCGCATATATCCAAGCACCACCAGGCAAGCTGTCTGATATGCTTTCAAAATGCTATGACTTACCGAAAGATCGTGTCCTTGTACAGTATTGGCGGCTACTCGTTCACCACCTTGCATGCGCAAGTTCAAGCGATCTCCTCCTCACGGAGTTGCTCCTCTACAACGTTGGCATTCCAATAGAGAGGGCCTTTGGTGACGTGAAATATGCCGTGAGCACCACCCTCGATTAATGTTGACACCCGGGAGTACCTAACCTGACCGCACTGTTAGTCCTTCTTAGTCATCTCCGCTGTGACGACCATGCTTGTTTCCTTCGTCACCCTCCTACTCGCCCAGCTCACACCCATGACGCGCGCAAATTTCAATAACTTGCCAGGAGGGCCGTTCGCCATCCTGTTCGCGATCGTATATCAGTATATGCGCTTGGTTCCCCCCGCTTACCACTTCAGGGTTTTTGGAGTCGGCATGAGTGACAAAATTTGGATATATGCGATCGCTATCCAGGTATGTAAGAAGGGCTTACGTTTGCCGTCCAGGAGGTCATTTGTACAATTGAGCCTGCCGGGCGGTCATATGGCTCCATGGCGAAGCCCGAGCAGCCATATGGCCAGCCGGTAGGACAAGGAGACATTGTCCAGATGTCGGACTGAGGCTTTGGGGCCTTGGTACCCGTTTACGACGTCTAGAGGTCCCGATGACAGACAGGTAGCTGATAACGTCTTCATACAGCTGGCAGTTGCTCGTCTTCCGGCCACGGTGCTGCCGACGGCAGTGGGCCTTTTCGTCGGATATCTGTACCGCTCAGATGTCCTACAGCTCAAAAGCTGGAGACTTCCCCGGAGGTGAGTCCCCACCGTGCTGTGCCACGCCGCCGCTAGTATTCGCTTTCCTCAACTAATTGGACTCAAGGGGTGTGAAACTCGCCGAAGAGTGGGTAAAACCCCTTCTTGGGGAGGACAAGCCCGTGCGCCGCACGCATCGGGTCCTGCCTGAGCCGCGCATCCAAGGTGGTGCTCGGAGCAGCAGCAGGGCGGTTAACCTCACCGACGATGAGGTAGTCACAACAGCCCGAAGCGCGCCTCGGAGAAGGGTTCCCGGCTCTCCTTCGGGTACGTCAAGCAGCACCGACGTCGATACGAATCGAAGCGCGGCTGTCGAGACGCCGTCCGCAGGAGCCAACGGGTCAGACCAGGCGCGGGATCGCGCCGACGCGGGCGCAGCTGCCAGTGGCACTGGCAGCGGAATGGTTCGCCAGTGGATGACGGAGCTCGCGAGTGGTGCGCGGCCTGTGGCGCAGGGAGGCGGAACTGTCAGAGCGCCGAGTGAAAGCGAGATTGCTATCCTGACGGGCATGTTTCCAGACATGGACCGCGAGGCCGTTCTTGGCGTATTGCAGAGAAGGTGAGTCTGTTCCTGTCAGTATGCTTTCCGCGACACCTACCTTCGTCGCGCGCAATCTCGCGGGGTTCCGGGGTCCCACCTTCGGGTAGATTGAGAATTGATCGATCAGAGGATGGCCTCTGCTAGTACGGACATCTTTGCATGTCAACATTTTGGCCGTCTCTATTCAGACATTCGTGTTGCTTACGCGCCCATTGCTTTTCATGAAAATTAGTCCGAACATAGAAGCTGCAGCAGAGACGCTTCTAATGGCTCAGACCACCTCGTAGGATTTGGGACCGAATCGACGTGGGTACGACGGAACGTAGTGGTGTATGGACAACCTTGGAATTGAACACGCAGAAAGTGTCTCAAATAGCCCATCGGCGCGAGCTGTCTGATCTGTAGAGACTACTTATGTAAAAGCCGGACTCCGCATTCCGCAACCAAGGTATGTCGATCCCCCGTTATAGTGGCGTGCTTACAAGTCCGCATCGCCGCCTTAGCCCCGCGCTATGGACGCTACCAGTGAATCTGCACTTCCAGTAGAATTCCTAGCCACTTCACCCCTCCAATGTTGAACGTGTGTAGGGTTCACTAGATATACGGTAGGGTCGTTTGGGCGTGTCATACCAGACGAGCAACGGCCCTGGGTGCCCTATCAACCGAACGAAAGGAGTGCTGCGTGCCAACGTTCGGACTCCCTCTTCGCATTCTGGGACCCCTGATCGCTGGTCTGCTGAGGGCTCACATGCACATCAGAAACATAGTCCTCTGAGTGAGTCAGACTCACGGGGCGTGTCGTATCGTAGTCAAATCTGGAGGGCTCAGTCCCGAGTCTGGCAAGGGTGTCGGGATGGAGGGCCACAGTGGCGGGTTGTGCCTGCCCCTATGCGTTAAACGTTGGACGTTGATTGTTGTGCTCGGAAACATGAGGCTCGCTACCGCACGCCCGTCACCACTCAACAGTTCATGGACGTCGTCGTGGTTCCCATGACGCGATGGCCCTTTTGCAAGGGCGGGGGGACGAACGTGAACCCCTCGCTGCGGCCCGCCTCCGCCCACCCCCTCTCACACCGTCGGGAATTCGGCGTTCCTGAGTTCTGACGAGTCGCACGGTCGGGGTTGGCCTGGGGTTGGCTGGAAGGGTGTGCACGGTGAGGGTGGTGCGCGCCCAACGCTCGTCAGGTGAGCAACCACTCAATCGTTACCATGCGATGGCCATTGGCGACCCCTTCAGAATCAATTGCTTCGCAATCCGTTCTGTGCTCGCTGTCATTGTCCGATTAGAGTCCTTCGTCCTGGTCCCACTGCGCAAAAATATGGAATGATTCGGGGTCCACAGTATTACTTCGAGCACCAAGACAAAAAGATACAAGATACGATTGTGGTAACACGTGGATGGATCTTATCAGCAGAAATACAACTGTGGATCGTACTACACTTGCGAGATGCTGCTGCCATTGGCCGTGAATGAACGACCCAAAATTACGCGTCCCCATCTTCGCCATCGAACGCCCCCTCGTCCTCCTCTTCCTCGGCCGTAAACGCGTTTGCTGGCACGGCGTACAGACGGAGAACAGGCTGTTAAGTGGGAAAAATGGTAGCATATCAGTACGTTTTCGAATGACTGTGAGAGGAGAACAATGTGGAGCGATAACGGCGGATTACCCATCCCGCGAGTACCCTTGGCCCGACGCTAATATACAGATCACTCGAGACACCGGAAGACCTAACCCTCTTAAGACAATGTTATATTCCAGGATCATGATGGGCATCAAACCCGCTGGGTTCAAATGTAAACCATGGAGACATATGGCCGCCGTCGAAATATTGATCAGATGACGCTATGCCTCGTATCCGCCGCCGACGGCTAATCTCACGGTCCAGAATGTGGGACGGCAACAAAGAGGTAAAAAAGATGTGAAGGTGTGCCGACGTACCTTGTTGGGATCCTTCACGAGCACGTACTTGCCCTCAGGCTGCTTCAAGCACATGTCTGCCACGGTGCGGACAATACCCCAGCCGTTCGCAAGCGAGACATTGAGCTGCGCCGCGAAATCCGTGGGTCGTGTGGACGTGGTGCTGAGAATAACGTGACGGGTGTTGTCGCGGGGGTTGACTCGAGATATCCACCTAGAAGCGTAGAACAGAAGGTATGTTAGCTCATCGCCAAACGATGAGGATCGCAGAGATTCATAAGCCATGAAGGCTTGGATGAATGGAGACGAGAAGTACACAATGATCAGATACGCACCCGATCTTGAGGAGCTCGGCGCCCGCCAGGACACTCTGCACAGTCCACTTGGCGAGCTTGCAGCTGTTGTTCTTCATTTCTGTGGCCACGACGGCGCCACGCTGGGAGTCAAGCTTGGTGCGCCAGTCGGGCGCACCGCCAGCGCCCGACGCGCGGGGGTCGAACTCGTTCAGCGCGCGGATGGTTATGAGCCCACGACCCTGAGTGGGATCCTGACCAGGGGTGTAGGCATCGACTTCGGTGCGGACACAGAGGTGGATGTCCTCGTCCTCAGTGACGCCCAAGTCGAAGACACGGTAGCGGTAACCACAAGACGCCAGAGGCTCCGTCTCATCGGGACCATAGAACGGGTTGGGCTTCGAGAAGTCGACCGCCGGAGGAGGTGCGGTCTCCGTGACCGTCTGGAAGGAGAAGTTCTGGTTGATGTACGTAGCCTCGAGAGAAAGAGAGGTCGCAGTGTTGATTGTGGGAGTCTCCGGCACAACTATCTTCTCGTTCGGGTTGTTGGGGTTCACAGTTTGCGGGTCCTGAGGAGGATCGGCCGCGTTCTCATTGACTGTGACAGCGTCGAAAGGACCGCCATCGCGCTTGTCGAAGAACAGCTTGTTACCCTCCCGGACGACGACGATGTCCCAAGGATAGACTGATCTCGGCGCACACATGAGAACGCTAAGGATGACATCTGTTGTGTAGATCGTCGCCGTATCGCTCGCGGCCAACTACGATCGAAAAGGTGAGCGAGGATGCCCTACGAAACGCAGAGTTTATCCTTACGCTCTGAATCACGGGATCGTCCGACGTGGTGGGGTTGTACTTGATACGGTCAAGTAGCTGGAGAGGTTTCTCATTCCTCGTGTTGATACGGTCGTAAGTCTTGTCGTAGGGGTATACGCGGCCGTACGTTTGGCTACAGGACGTGGATGAGCCCGTGATGCAAACAAGGCGTCACAAAATAACTTACAGATCTTCAGGCTCGTCAACCTCCAGCCGGAGCTTCGCAAGACGGTGGAACTCGATCTCCTCAAGCATAGCCCAGTCAGGAGAGATCGCAACGGATGACTCCCGTGTGCGACCATTCTTTGAAAATAGGTTCGTAAATACTCAAGAATCCAAAAACATGATATACGTACCCTTTCCCAGTCCCTCCAGCCTCTCCTTCCACCGCGCTGACCTCCGCCGCGCCCGCCAGAGAAGCCTCCGCGACCTCTTTGATTGTTTCCGCCTCGTCCGTAACCTCCACCTCCACGACCAAAGGATCGTCCGCGAGTCATCCCACCACCCCTGCGCGTTGTTGTCGTTTTGTTGTCCACGAGCGAGAAGCTCGATTCGTCCTCCGCATGGAAGTACGCGAATGCGCTCGCAGTGCCGCTGCCAAATGCCGGCTGGCCGTCGCGGCCCCTGCGACCGGGACCTCCACCGCGCGAAGCCTGAGTAGACGAGAGGCCGAGGTTGGTCTGACGTCCGTCGCCAGACGCATCGTTCCAGTCCGCGAAGCGTCCGAGTTTGTCAGATTTTGAGTAGGGGGCATACGGGATGTCCTTGAACTTGAACTGGGAGGGGAAGTTGGACGACGAAGGACCCCAGCCTCCATCTGGATTGTCGTTGATCTGAGGCAAGGAGAACGAGGACATGTTTTTGTTTTTGAGGATGTCTGATAGGCGAGGGGACGGACGAGATCCAAAATTTCGGTTGGCGCCCGATGGAGGTCAGTATAGACGCGCACTTGGTTCTCGACTCGTCAGTGGCGTGTGCTGGACCTCTACTCTCAACGACCACAACCATGAAGTAAGTACTCAGCGACCGGTCTATTCGCACCCTTTCTGACATTGCGATTCAAGTGTGGTTCGCGAAATAAACAAGATCAATGAAAGGGAGTTGGATCTGGGGACCACTGGTTCATGGCATGACGACTACAAGGGTGCGCTGCATATCCACACGTTCGACGCGTCGTCTGTTGACAAGTGCTTCCAGATTCTGCCTATATCTTCGTTGGGGGGCTGCACAGAGATCTCACGGAAGGAGATGTGACTACAATATTCTCTCAGTAGGTTACATAGTCTCCTGTATGCCCTATATGCTGACCGATTGCGCCAGGTATGGCGAGATCATGGACGTTAACCTCCCACGCGACAAAGAAACCGGCAAGCAGAAAGGATTCGGCTTCCTAATGTACGAGGACCAGCGCTCCACCATTCTCGCGGTAGACAATCTGAACGGGGCAAAGGTCCTAGACAGGACCTTGCGTGTCGACCACGTCAAGAATTACAAGCAGCCCAAGAGCAAGGGCGAGGACGGCGGATGGCAGGAGGCTGAGGAGCAGAGCTTAAACGCCAAGCCACAGATGATTACTGGTGAGTTCCGTGCCTTCTCCCTACCCCTTGCTTCCGTGTGTTTATTGAGCGTGGTCCCTTAGACGGTGATGAGGGGTCGGCATCCTCCGAGTCGTCTGGCCCTGAAATCGACCCCGAGGACCCTATGGCGGAGTACCTCATCGCGAAGCGGAAGGAGGAGAAGGCGGCCAAGAAGGGCAAAAAGTCAAAGTCCAAGCGTAAGCACAAGGACGAGACGTCAGAAGAACGTCGGGCCCGGAAGGAGCGCAAGCGACTCAAGAAGGAAAAGGGCAAGTCCGCGGGTATGGCCGCCGTTGAGGAACTTCTCAAGTCTTTGGGCGGAGACGCAGGGCCTTCCGTCCGGCGGAGGACGAGCGCATCTCCTCGACGCTCGCGCAGCAGAACACCCCCTACTCGAGATGGGGACCGTGACCGTGTGTGGGACCGCGACCGGGACGATCGTTTGGGCCGTGATCGCTATTCTCCGAGAAGGCAAAGCAGCAGGTCCGGCGACCGTTCGCCGCCTAGACGTCGGAGTCGGAGTCGCACGTCTCCCTATCGCTCTCGTCACGAGAACGACGACGACGACGACAGGCGAAGCTACCGGCGGGAGGATGATACGCCTCCTAGAAGGCGAAGGGGCTACGACTAACGCTGTGGGGCGGAAATGTAGAGCCGTATTCGTTATTCATGTCATATGGAGGTTGGTGCCTTGGATCACGCTCGGCACTGTACTCGAGCTAACATCTCATTCCCCAGACCTTCATCTCAGTATGAGGCCGTGAATGCTTCTTTGTGGAGTCGCACTTGGCACGTTCGTGTATGCGTGCCTTGACGCGTTACTTCGGAGATTCGTTCTCTTCTGTAACACCATCAATTTATTGATATGTTCTCTCACACAATCACAATTGTGGGGCCGGTATTCAAGCGACGGCAACAGGAGCATTGAGGCACTCTAATGCCGGAAAATGGCTCTGATGCACGTCTAGTGTCAAATAGGTTCGTACTTCAGCTTCACTCTCGCACGGTGACACCGTAACGAACGGTTACTCTGACGGTTGTGGGAGGTCGCTTGCCCACTCAATAGATTGCGCCGTACACGCCACCCGCTGCCCCACGGCAACGTCGCAGATGTGGTCTCGATGGGCCCATGCAGGGCTGACTGCTCTTCCTCTAACTCAGAGCTAGTTTGAAACCAAGTCACCGACGTACGATGATCGCATGGGTAGTAGACGGCATATATCGGACATCGGAAAAGTGGCGACCTTGCGACACAAGACCAAGACGCCGTCGGAGAGCCAAACCGCAACCTAGACCAGGCACTTGTCATGAAACTCGTCCAAGGGACTTGGAAAGCCCTTGGACCTAAATCTTGAGAACCGTCGGAAGCCTGCGTGTGGCAGAATCGGTAGGGCAACATGCTTAGACACAGGCGGTGCGTCCTTTCCCATCTTGGTGCTCAAAGTTCACAACTTCCCAGTGCCGTTCACGTTTTCGATACGGACGAAGCGGATGTAGTTGTTATGTTAGAAATTTCCACCAGATTTCCGACCTGCGTGTCTGGACATTGGCTAACTAATGACGCGTGTACTAGACCTCATAACTCCGATGTGTTTACTAATCACTACTAAGTACTGGCCGCCATCGGTATCAACGCCGCGCTGCGCCTCGTGCCTATGGGAGGACGATGGCGGAACCCAAATGAACGGTGGCAACTTACCGCACGAATTACAAACTGCAGCCCGCCGGCTTGGGAGGATGTAGCGTGCAGACGACGCCGGAGGCGATGCTGTAGGTGCTTCTGTGCACATTTTCTTGCTCACAATCTCTCACCCTCACCCACTCACAGCTCCCTCCCCATCATTCCGCATGGCACAACTTTATCAATTCTGGCGTTCATTCAACTTAGTCCGCGCGCTGTGCTGTACCCTCAAAAGTGGGTTCGCTGGGATGAGCTGATCATCACGAACCCAGAACGCAGGAATAGGGCCCGGGAGAGCGTAGTCGATGCACGCCGCCGAAGCAGAGTGCATTCCTCATTATCTGCACAGCCAGGTGGGAATGACCATATCCTTCTTAGCCCTCAGCGAGTCGCAAGCCGAACATCACCGTAAGGACGCCCCCCGACCGAGATCAATGATCGCCGTCCGCACCCTCAAACCTCTCCTTCCGTTCGCAGTAGGCTCAGAAGCGGCTTGCAACACAAGGCGGAGTTGGCTATCGCCCCTTCGCGCTTCGAGTCATCACGATGAGGCCGCAAACGTCTCAACGAGCGCCCTCAGAAGCCGGCTGGCGTCAGCTATGGGGACGAGAACGACTCCGCAACCTCCATACGGCGACATCCTGGCGTTCTTCAACATCTGTGGCAGGGCAGCGCGATCTTACGCCATCCCGTGGGCGGGATGGACCTTATTCGACATCGCCCACCGTGGACCCACGCCAGGTGAAGAGTGCGGATATGGCAAATCAGCTTCTGCCGCAGTTTATGAAGGGAACGAAGCTACTCACCGGGTCTTCGTCGAGCGTTACAATGTCAAATTGGAGGGCAATATCCTCCACAAATATGACCAACGATGCTCGACGTTCCCGAGCCGGAACGGAGCGCTCTTTCCACACCTGTTCTTTGACGCTGTTGCCAGACGTCCGCAGGCAGCATTGACCCCATCCCCCTGGGCGTTGTTGAAGGAGACCTCACGATCGTGGTCACGTCAAGTATAGGTTCAGCGGCGGTTCTGTGGTCCGAGAGTGTATCTGGAGGCTGCGAAGTGCAGATTCCAGGCAGACACGACCAGGACACCGTTATGACCGGCATCTTGTGCCATCGTCTTCGAATTGACGTGTTCCCGACTCTAGACGTTCCCCAAAAACGCCTGGTGTGGTATTGTGGCCCGAGGTGTCATGGCTGGGCAGGGAAGTAGTGAGTCAGCAAGCGCTGTCAAAATATCCGCAAAGCAGCTGCAGGGAACTCACTGGACTTCGTGCAGCGCGATCGTTTCGAGAAGCAATCAGCAGGACAGTACATAGCCTTGGAAGGATGCAAGGAGGATGTGGAGAGGACAGGCCAGCGGTTTCTATACCAACGGGAAGTAGATTTGTACTATCTATTAGTGTCTAACGTGTCTGGACAGCATGTCTCCTGTCATGACACATCATGGGATGGAACCTATATCGTAAATACACGACACCCCGTCTAGAGTAGCGACTAGTAAGAAAATAATATATTACAGTCTATAAAGTCACCGACTACTTCGTATGTTCCGCCAGCATTTAATAGCGTCCGGCCATCTGGGCGCGCTGTATCATCGCCTTCCGGATGAAGTGTGTGGCCGCTGCAATGGCCGCGACGCCTAAGATGACACCCACAGCGATGCCGGCCTTGGCGCCGCCTGAGAGGCCACGAGACGATCCGCTCGGGGATGTGCTGGTAGATGAGGATGTTGGGCTCGGCGCAGAGGTCGTCGGGGATGGGTTTCCCCCGAATGGCCAGTAGTCACCCCCTGAGGGAGGTAAGATGCAGGTGAGACTATGCCCGTCCGGGATGGTTTGGAAGTCGCCCAGGATGCTGGACGACTGCACGTCGTTCTGATCCTCTACGAACGGGGCGGGGTTGGGCGTCGTGTCCGCCGTGCTGCAGTTGGGACCACGGGAGCCGATGAACGATGTGTTGCCCACGAGCGTGTTCCCCGCAACCGTGAAATTTACAGCCGACGAGATCGCGATTCCGTAGCCAAAAGCTCCGCTGAGCTGGTTGTTCAGGACGGTCCCTGAGGAACTGACGTTATTCATGTACTTGTCGCCGAACCAGGTTCGCGGACCGATCGCGATCCCAATCCTGCTAGGAGGTTAACTCGGCCCTTCATGGAACATTTTATGAATAGAAAAACTCACTTGATGATGACATCGTCGTCGTTCTCACCCTTTGTCTCGCCGGCCACGGCAGGATCGGTCGCGAACCCGCCATATATCATGTTGTTCCTCACGATTGTGTTCGTGTAGTTGCCATTCCAAGGGTCATAGTCCACCATGTTGATTCCGCCAAGTAATGTCATCTGACACCTGTGTGTTAGTCTTGACGGTCAACTGGTTCATACGCCTCAAACGCACGGTCTCCACCCAGATTGTGTTGTTCTCCACCAATGTCCCAGGAGAACCGAACAGAACGATGCCGCCATCCTGACGGAACAAAACGTGAACATCAATCAGAACGTGAAGCGTCTGAACTCTACTCACAGTAGGGTTATTGAGCATATTATTGCGGACAAGGCTGTTTTGACAGCTGACGCTAATGCCGTCCGCCCACTGCTGGAACTGGTCGGATCCACACGGCCCGATATCATTGTTCTGCACAGTGACGTTGTTGCACGATAGAGCACCCTCCGCAACGTGCAGGCACGACCAGCTGCGCGGGTCGTACGAACGCACGTACTCGATCAGCTGGTTAGAGTTCGAACCCCCCATCTCGATGTTGGCGCCGCCCGCGGTGGGGGGCGCGCCTGCGCGCGTTCCGTTGATCTGCGATTTGAGCGTGAGCACAGCTGTGGTCAGAAGATTGAAGACGAGAGAGGGTTTCGAACAGAAAGTCCGCGTAGGAACCAACCCTCGAGCTAGACTACGGTTGCAGAAAAAGAAGGTCACTGACCTGGACGTAGCGGAGCTTGACGCCACTGCAGTTCGAACAGGTACCATCGACCGCGGTGGTGTGCCCTTGGCCGTTGGCTACGGGCCCGGCCACCACGAGCGTCGCACGCTCGTCGCCAGTTGGGTGGCCAATGGTGCTGATTTCCTGGTCGGGCGCGGCGAATAGGATTGGGGCCTGGATGAGGTACTCCACGCTCGGACATAGAGGGAGGATATATCCCGGTCCAGAAGAGTTGAGCAGAACGTTGAGGCGGTCGGTGAGCGTATTGAGCGGGTCCCTCGGTTCGCAATCGTCGCGAGGATGCAACCCCGCAGTAGACCTGTCGGTACACAATCATGCCACGGTTTCACCTCCGTTCCGCCCAGATGAATTGGATTGCACTTACCTGGTGAACAAGCTATGACCCCAAGTTCCCAAGACGTGTCTCCTGTGTGTGAAACGAGCAGCATGTTTCCCCAGCGATGCATCGGAAAGTATGGTGAGGAGAGCGAATATGGGAAGGAGCAACAGCATGGCGTCGGGCCCCGGCGCCGGGCGCGAATACAAACTCAAGTTGTTTCTAGTTTCTGTAGTGGACGATCCAGTGGTGGCTCAAGTTCACGTTTCGTAAAGCTGTAAGGTAGCGTAAGTCACCGGGAGATAACGAGGCGAATGCAAGGCTCTTGGCCACGCCGAGCATGGGCGTGCCTGATGAGCGTTGCAGACAACTCGGCAAGCGCCCGTGTGTCGACAGTACAATCATGAAATTCGAAGGGTCGGATCCGCTCCTCGCACCATCTCGCTGCCTCTCTTGTGTTGTGCAGATGGGGAACGAAAATGAGGAACTCAAGTCGAGCTTTATGCATCGCGCCATGAACTCCCTAGAACAAGGTATGCCATACGATAGGATACGATTCGCAAGCGCAAGTGCATGCATGGTACAATACAGAGATGCTACTCAACAGCTGAGAATACAAGGTGGGTGCGGACCGATAACTGCGTGAATGCTAGCGAAGAAGGGTTTCCAGGAAGATGGGATCAAAACAAGCGACGACAACACGCGGTCACGTAGCCAAAGGAGTGCTAGACAAGCAGACGAGCAGACGACAAGGACGACAACTGTCATGTAGCCATGACCATTAATTACCTGTTAGGACCTAGTGGAGGGATAGGAGGAATCCGAACCGATCCGTTGAGCCAAATGTATCGTAAGACATAACGAGGGCGGGCTGAGCCTCCTCTCTATGGTATGGGAATAGTCCAAGTGTCGTGTCGGGCCGCATGGCGAGGAAAGACGTCAGGGTGGAAGACCAGCCGGGGGTTATGAGGCACCTGTTGTTGCGATGGCCACGTTGTCGCCCGGAGGTATATGAGGAGGGGATTTGATCTCGATGGGATTCTTGACCCTGCTTGTGTACAGACCATTCGGTGTTAGGGACGATCGTCCCAGAGGTGAGGTGACGCCGAGATGAGGAAGAGTGTTGCCGTTATCCGAGTTCCTCCGAGTTTCGTGTGTGAGGATAGTTGCGGTTTCCGGCATTGAATGTCTGTCAGCAGTCAGTTTGCTATCGGATTGAGGAGCGGCGACTACTCTTTCAACCAACCGTGGCTTCTTATTCGGCATATCGGGTGACGTATTATTCGACCGGTCATTGGTCTTAAAACAAAGTAAAGCGGTGAATACCAACTTTGAACACGGTACTATCCAGACGCACCTCCTTCTTGGGCCGCTTCAGTGCCAGCCTTGGTTGACGTTCACCTTCATCGAAGACATAGTCGGGCAGACTGGAGCTAAAAGCATGAAGTGTAAATAATGCAAAGACGGAGATGACGTCGAGGGAGAAGGAAAGACGACCTCTTAATATGTCGTACGACAATGCCCATCTTCTGCTCATCGAACTTCTCCCATATCTTCACAAGCTTGGTGAATTCGTTTGTCGGATATGAGATATCCAATCTTCGCGGACCAACGGAGCCCGCTTGTTGTCGCCGTATGTGAGTGAGGGAACATGGCCGCGGGACCGTTGAGGATTGAAACGCACGCTGTTTAGGCTCGACGGCGAGTCCGATGTAGAAGGTTGTGGAGTAGACGGCACTTGCACCGTCATGACCATCGATCTCTTCTTTCTTGCGTTTGGCGACGGCTTCAGAGATCTCGCCCTGGGCCACAGAGCGTACCTCCTCGTCGTTCATGCAGTACGATACCTGCTCAAAGCCCTTGATGAAAGGATGTGCCAACGCAAGGCTCTCGACAAACTCGAGCTTCATCACGAGTTGTCGTACCCGAGACTCAACAGTACCAGACCTAGCCAGATTGTCAGCGCCAAGGTCTTACGAGAAATATCTGGCATTACCATTTGACCTGCAGTTCTGCGCTACCAGTCGAAGCGATGACTTGCAAGTAATACCGGTACTTGTGAAAGAAGTCGTGTTTCGAGAAAAGGTCGGACCAACGTGCCTTGTTGTGAATGACCTTGTGGACAATCTCCGAAGCTACCGAATTTCAGTATTGTCGTCGGTGCGACTAGGAGTGGTGCATCGTGTCACCTTTCTTGAACTCTTCGGTCATGATCATTTGTGTCGATTGCGTGACGTTGTGCGTAGCGCACATTGAAGGATAGGCAGGGGTAATGATCGGCATACGGTGAGCCCTGTCGGCAGGGAATACCTAGCGGCCCACCCAACCCAATATGTCAGGATGCACTCCATATACCGGTGCGCTACACGCCAGACTGGTGACGAGACATACCTTCGGATTCCACACTCGAACATGTAAAGGACCGTCTTCGATTTGTTTCAACAATACAGGTTGTGGCCAAACCCTGGATAGGAGAGAAACTGTAAGGTGGGTCGTCGAAGTTACCAGTGGCCGCACTTACCATTGATACATGATTATGAAGAAGCGGCTGACAATCGCTCCTGCGATAGCATTAGGGTACAGTTGACATATTCGAGCGACCAGCATGGCCCAAGCCACGCCACCCAGGAAACCGTTCACGTTGGAGTATATTGCTCTCCCTATCCAACCGGTGAAGTCAGTCAACTTACGTACCATGGCCGAACCAGGTCACGCGGGTACGTACTCTGTGCCCAAAACTTAATACAACGCAACGAATCTCGGAAGACGGATACGTTCGGCACTAATCGCAGGATCTCGTCCGTCACCCGTGAGCCTACGCAGATGGTCAAATAAATAAAGCCTCGGATGTATTCAGAAGCGATAGGCGAAGCGCACCGTTCAAACTTCGGACGCAGCGCTCGTCGAGGTTCCGAAGTAAGTTGTCGTCCTGCAGCGAGAGGTCATCCGGGATCGTCGACAGCGCGAGCCGCGCCATAACCAGGTCGATGGGGATCCCCGATATTTTCGTCTTGATAATCGGCACATAGGCATCCGGAACGCCCTGCACGGCACACCACCCAAGGAATGGGTAAGACAAGCGTCAACTTTCAAGCCTTACGCACCCTCTCCGAAGCGATCAACGGAGAGACACTGCAGCGAGACGCGACGCACCGACACCTCCATAACACCCTCCGCCTCCTTGAGCATGTGCTCAAAGACGTCAAAGAAGTCTTCTCGGGACACATGCTTAGGCACGACGCACAGGGTGTCGATGTCCGACCCGGGCCCGTGCACGCCCAGGCGATACGACCCGAACGTGAAGATCTTGCCGCCAGCAGCGTTGGCGGCGGCCTCGGAGAACCCGCGCTGCAGCGAGACTGTGTGCACGAATTTCTTGACGAGGGCAGCTAGCCGGTTCAAGACGGCCTCCCTGTGGAGTGCAAAAGGTTGGGTTAGTTCCGGCCGCGCGGACAGAAGGGCCAGCTCGTCACTACAAAGAAGGTATCGCGGACGGAAAGTACAGTGGCGCGATGCTTGTGAATGGAATCGGGCGGCGTCGCTCGAGGGTGTGATGGCGGGAATGGGTCGGACATGAAGGCATTCGTGACAAGCCGAACAGAAAGCTCACCTCGCCTTGGATTCCTCCTCGCTTTCGAACGTCCCTTGTCGTCGAAGCTCTTCCATTAGGGTGGTCGTCGCCTCCTTTTCTCTATCATCGGATTCTGTCAGGGCGATGGGAGGCGTTACACCTAGGTGTTGAGGGGTAGCGGTCCTGCGAACAGTTTACAATGTTAGAGGTGTCGCCATTGTGGAGAAACGCTTCTCACCCGTTGGTGGTGGTCATGGTTGTTGGTGGCGGGATAGGCGGTATGGAGGAGAGAGGGATAGGGAGGACGTACTTGAGTTGTTCGTCCTGACGCAGAGGTCAGCGGGATCTGCGCCATGGCTGTCTCCACGGCAAATCCCGGAGACACTGTCCATATGGGGCACAACCTTCCTCAAGGACGCTCAGTGGCGAATCCATGGCCACATACAACTAGCTATAGCCGACGCTAGGACGCCGACTACATAACACCGGATGTATGGGGGAAGAACTGATCATTGATGCAGTAGTGTACAGGCGTCTTGCAGTGCGTACGTAGTAATAATGGTCTGGACAGTAAAGTAAACAGCTGAGGGACCCCATGGCCAAATAAAGAATCTCTCTTGGTCAAACGCTATCCCAATGTCGGTGCGAGCGGTACATCGTACAGCCGGGTGAGTGTGGCACAGGTGAATGAGGTGAACGTACTGTCAGTAGCTGAGCCAGCATGATAAACTAGCAGAATATGAGGCATAGAAACCGAAACCAAGGTAAAGTCGTCGCGGAGGAGGTTTCAAGCACTCGCGGCGACCGCAAAAGAATCCATGGTGTCAGACGCTTGAGCGGTGTGTGGGAGTTCTGTCATCGAAGCAAAAGAATCCGGATGGCTTGGTGGTCGTTCTGGAGGGGTAGTCGTGCTGCGTTTCAGGGATGACCCCGAATCAGGCCGGGGTGGTGCATCGGCGTCCGTCCTATCCGGAAGTGGACGAAGTGAGCAAGATAGGCGACAAACGGCGCGCAAGCTATGGACAAACCTCGACCGTTTCGCATTCGGCGCAGGAGAGTCCTTGACAAGGGTTAGCCATGCCAAACAGATTGCGCTACGTCGTCAGCATACCTTCGCATTTCGGGTGCGCTTCTTCGGACGCGCAACCACCTCGCGTTCACCCTTGTCAAAAACGAAGTCGGGAAGCGTCGTGCTTCAATGATGTCAGTGCATACCATCCTTGTAGTAGACAAAAATTTACGAACTGCTTGATATATCGCATCGCCAGGTTCATTTGAGACTCGTCGTATTTCTCCCACATCTTCACCATCTTAGTGAACTCGTTCGTCGGGTACGAGATGTCGAGCTTGACGGGCCCAGCGGCTCCGGCTTGAGAATCCTTCAGTCAGCGCATGTTCAAAGCGAGGATTCAGGCCACGGTTCGACAAGTACCTTCCTTGGGCTTGATGGAAAGTCCGACGAAGAACGATGTCGTGTGCATGGTTGTCGCACCATCTTTGCCGGCAATGTCTTCCTTCTTGCGATTGGCGACACCCTCAGGGATCTCACCACGCGACACAGCCCGAGTTTCATCTTCAGACAGACAGTAGTAGACATTCTCGAAGCCTTTAATGAACGGATGAGCAAGCTTCAGCGCGTCCACGAACTCCAGCCTCATGACAAGCTGCCGAATCTTGGACTCAACCGTGCCGGACCTGAAACATGCCATCAGCTAGGGGAGGGGACACAATCCGCGTCGACATACCACTTGTTTTGGACATCGAGATCGGAAGATGACGCAATAACCTGAAGGTAGAAGCGATATCTGAAAAAGAAGTCGTGTTTGGCAAATAGCGCAGCCCACTGGGCTTCCCCACTGATGACTTGATCGACAATTTCGGAGCCTGTACGTCCTGAATTTATTGCACAATCCGAATGAGATACTGAGCGATTGCTGACCTCTCTTGAACTCCTCCGTCATAATGTGCTGAGTCGATGCCATGACATTGTGCGTCGCACACATTGATGGATAGGCGGGCGTTATAATAGGCATCCGATGGTTCCTATCTTGGGGGTACAACTGTAGGGTCTCAGTGTTGGGACGAAATTCCAAAAGGAGTGTGTCTTACCCTGGGGTTCCAAACCCGGACCTGGAGCGGGCCGTCTTCGATAGGTTTCAGGAGAACGGGTTGTGGCCACGACCTGTGGATGTGTGTTCAACTGAAACCAGACCTGCCGCAGTGTCGTAATCAACTTACCAGCGGTGCATAATGATGAAGAACCGGCTGACAACAGCGCCAGCGACGGCATTCGGGTATAATTGACATATCCGCGCGACCAGCATGGCCCATGCCACGCCTCCTAAGAAACCGTTTACGTTCGAGTAGATAGCTCGTCCTAAATGTCGACGTCAGAAAGCAATGCAATGAGATCTGGAAGCAATGCCGCCTACGTTGTGCCCACAGCTTGATGCAGCGCAGCGAGTCGCGGAACACATCCACGTTTGACACCAAACGCAGTATCTCGTTTATCACACGAGAACCTGGAGACAGTGTCAGGGCCAAGGATCTGAGAGGCGGTAATGAAACTTGTTTGACCATTAAGACTGCGAATACATCGTTCGTCCAGGTTCTTCAACAAATTGTCATCTTGGAGATCCAGGTCGTCGGGAATAGATGCCAATGACAACTGCGCAAACAGAAGATCGATTGGGATACCGGATATCTCAGCCGTGATGATTGGCACATATGCCTCAGGAACTCCCTGACCCCACGAACAGTGAACATCGTTTTACATTCCCGACACAAAGGCGAGTACATACCGAGACATCGGTCACACCCTCCATCTCGCGGAGCATTCCCTCCAGCACATCGAAGAAGTCTTCGCGAGTGACGTGTCGCGGCACCACACACAGGGTATCTATATCGGTCCCCGGACCATGGACACCGAGTCTGTACGACCCAAAGGTATATATTTTGCCCCCGGCAGCATTGGCAGCAGACTCGGACAGGCCTCGGGCGAGTGAGACACGCTTCACGAACTTCTTGACCAATGCAGCCAGACGGCCCAAGACAATCTCCCTGTGAAGGCATAGTCAGAAATGCTCGCCACTGCCAACATACCGAAGAGGCGGGCGCTGACCCCTGCGGTAGCTGCCGTTGTCCTCACCTTCTCTTGGACTCCTCCTCGCTCTCGAATATGCCCTGCCTACGGAGTTCCTCCATGAGGGTAACGGTGACTTCTTTCTCCCGCTGGTTGGACTCGTTGGTCGAGATTGGAGGGGTTACACCCAGGTATCTGTCAAGCTTGTTAAGTAGGAACCACACCAGCAGCTGAAGCGCCACATACCCATTCGGCGACGCCATCGTTCAAGGGGCTGTATAGAGGGTGTGAACGAGTGCGAGAGAGGCAGGGGTCGCCGGGGAGGTGGTTGTCGTGGAAGACAGAGAGAATGGGGCCGGAACCACGGTGCGGCTTGTTCTGGGTATCCGCGGCGGCCTTTGCCGAGAACCTTGCACCCGGCGTCTACGCGCCTCCCGTGCCGCGTCGGACTTGAGCTTGACCACGCTCCTCGTCCAACACTTATGCTTGCTTATGGCAGAACAAGCCTCTTAAACCGCTGTAATTACTGGGCTCGACATGCGCATGCTGTACGGGCTCCCAAAGAAGATTCCAGGTGGCCCGGTTGGGAGCTTGTCATAGGCATCGAGGTACACGCCCAGATCAAGTCGCGTCGGAAGCTCTTCTCTGGTGAGAACATAAGTTCTGCGCTGTCCTTGCATTGTCTAAAGAAAGGAGCAGATTCGTACTCATCTGACCTTACGACCCCACCCAATACGCATGTGGTCCCCTTCGACGCCGCATTTCCTGGCACGCTACCCGTACGTCTTGCCGAATCGGTGCTTGCTTTGTTTGACTGACTCCACGCATCGTACAGCGGCTGAATCCCAAATGCGTGGACCTTGGAGTAAGGACAGCCATCGCCTTGAACGCAGAGGTGCAACATAGATCCGCCTTTGACCGGAAGCATTACTTCTACGCGGACCTTCCGTCGGGCTACCAGATCACGCAGCAATACGGTAAGTCACTTGAGCCTACACTGTTTCCTGAAATGCAACTGCGAAGCCCTGCATCAATGTATATCAATATGAGAGCAAGTTCGTTGAGGGTAGTGGCATTTGCTCTTCAAAATCCTTCTAGTCCTATGGACGTCAATTGGCTGGCGACGTTGTTGTGCGTCAGGGATTGTGTCGAGTCACTGGAATTCTTGATGCAGTGCTCGAACTTTCCGGCATAACGCGCCCACCACAATGACCATGCGCATTCTTCTCATCAGCGAATCCGAAGTGTCGGATATGGTACGCGGTGCGCATGTAGGGCATGTGAAGGAAAATAGGCCCCCATACAATGCTAAGCTGATAGCATTATACCCGTAAATGTGACACTGTTTGTGTCGTCATACAGCCAACAACATGCATACAATTTTGCATACAACCAGCCCACCGCTTCCGTGCCACGCCTATGAAGTGGTCAGTAATGTCGTTGTGGGAGAATGATTCTATGTGCTTGTTTTCACAACCTTGCATCCGTTTACTAAATGTCTCTTCAGCACCCATAGCGCGCAATGGGCGTTTGCAACTTGACAAGGATGGCATATCAGTCCGAATCAAACAAGTCCAATTGGAACAGGTGAGTACCGCATATGACTCCCCTCCGGCCCTTGGCACCGTTCACACCTCTCAGGATACAGGGAAATCCACGTCTCTCCCCCGGAACCGCATAACTGCGATAGACCTCAACCGGGCAGGTATGGGCCTCATGGAGATTGTCTCCGAGCCGGACATGCGGTGCGCGTCTTCCTTGCTGTCCACAGTGTGCTCCAGCCTTACACGTGCTACCTCTTTGACAGTTCCCCCGAGGAGGCAGGCGACTATGTCCGGACGCTCCAGGCCCTTCTGCGCTCGGTGGGCTCTAGCGACGGCAACATGGAACAGGTGCGTGTGTGGTTGAATTCTCCGTTGATTCATTGGCCAGTGGCTGATACCCTGAGTGCTGCAGGGCTCACTGCGATGCGACGTCAACGTGTCCGTGAACCGCATCGACGAACCTCGAGGAACGCGCTGTGAGATCAAGAACCTAAACTCTGTAAAATTCACGATGGTCGCTATTAGTAGGTTATGTTCCCTGGAAGCCTATAGTCTGCGATATCTAACCGCCATGGGTGGTCTACTACGCGTCTGTGGACGCAAACTCTACGCACAGCCTGCGAAGCGTTGCGGCAGGTAGCGCTGCTCGAGCGCGGCATCCCTATTGCGCAGGAGACCCGCGGCTTCAACGAGGAGAGGGCAGAGACGTACTCTTTGCGCAGCAAGGAAGACGCACCAGATTACAGGTACATGCCTGATCCCAACATACCACCCCTACTGATAGACTCGGTACGTCCCGCGGGTGCAGTTCCGTACCGCTCCGCTGTTATCGCGACTAACTTAACCTTGGTGTACGGGTGCAAAGACTTATGTCAACGCCATCCGCTCTCGGATGCCCGAGCTACCGGATGCCACCAGGGAACGTTTGTTGGCGGAGGGCCTCTCACAGCGCGACGTGGAGGTGCTCATGGACGTCGACTGTGGCCGGGAAGTCCGGTTCGACGGCGAGCTTGGGCGTGGAGCTGTAGCATACTTTGACGAGGTGTCGCGCGGCCGGGACCCCAAAACCGTGGTGAACTGGTGCGCGATTATTTCTGTAGTGCTATAGCTTGCGTGCGTGACTGTGGCTCGGCTTCCCAGGATCACCCATGAGCTGCTCGGCCAATTAGCCTTCCGGGATGAAACGTTCAAGGAGAACCCTATGTCAGTCGAACAAATGGGAGAACTTGTCGACCTAGTGCAGGCTGGGAAGGTCACAGGTATGTTTATACTTAGAACTTACAGCCCTCCTGAGGATATTGGGGGATGGCATCGTGTCGGGCGGATGTCTGAACACAACACTGCATTGCAGGGACGTCTGGCAAGACCATTCTTCGTCACATCCTCACCACCCGCACCACCGAGCTTCCATTGAAGATTGCGGACGACCTCAAGCTTGCGACGAGCGACGATGACGGTACCTCGCTCGAAAAATGGTGCAGGAAGGCGATCGCCGAGCTCCCTCAGCAGGCAGAAGCGGTGCGGCAGGGAAACCCCAACGTCGTCAACAAGATCATGGGTCATGTCATGAAGGCCAGTCGTGGAACCGCGAAGGCGCAGGATGTCCGGTCCATGCTCCTGAAGCTTCTTCAGTGATATCCCCAGGTATTTCTGTGCATGTTCCACGCTCCTTGTTTGCTTCCAGGAAACAGATTGCCATGTACGTTAATGATACACTAATCTTGTACACCGCTTATTGCATCCGCTTAGAGTCCTTGTGATTGTGATCTCAGACGGTGACCTTCTTCTCCAAGAACTCCTTCCATTCCTTCTCCCCCCAAGAGCTCGAAATCTCGTTCGCGATGAGGCCGTCCCAAAGCACAGTCGGCGAAACGTGGATGCCGTTCTGCCTTGAGAATTTGACTGCGGGTTCCCGTAGCTCCACTCAACCATTGCACCCAGACAATCAGAGAGGCAGACGTACTGGTGTACTTCAAATCATCTGTAACGGCGTTGCCGCCGTTCGGCGTGGACTTGAGCGCGAGATTGTCCTGGAAGGCCGCAGCCTTGTCCTGGCCAATCGAGTCCGCGACGAGCTTGGCGAGCTTCTCGCGGATTTGGAGCGGGGTGAGGGTGGAAGTCGGGATGTCGAAGTACTCGCCCTGCGCCTTGAATAGCGCGAGCGAGAACTTCCAGAAGTCCTGAGGGGCCACGCGCGCGACCTACAGTATGTTGCCAGTTCAGTTACAGTTCATGATCGTCTCGTCCTCGCCCCAGTATGCAATAGCAAAGTTCAATGTGGTGTGGTTCCCGAGGGTGCGGCTAGCTCCAGTCGCGGTCTAAGAAGCATATGCCGGTCTTGATAGGGAGACCCGGGAGCAGATTACGAGAAGTTGGGGAAACCTACTTACAGCGAGACTGGCCTCGTGCACGAGGGTCGAGCTGGCGTGCCAGGGCTGGACCTGGTTCCGGAAGATGACCTTGACCTTCCCATGGTATTTGCCGCCTGGGGCGAAGAGGGGCCGGAGCACGCTGTCGATGGCGAGTGACAGCTTTGCGGAGAACGGGCAGACGTAGTCCACTGAAGTGCAAGACGATCATGAGTTCAGTGCCTCCTGCTTCTATAGGGGCATATATCGGGGCATACGGGCCATGGCCACTGGCATGGTGGTGGGACTTACGGAAGACTTCGATGGTGTGCGGGGCGTCGTACTTGCCCGCGATGACCAAGGACTTTTGGAAAGAGGGTTGTAGAGCCATCTTGAGCTGAGTAGTGGTAGGGAGTGGTCGACGTCGATGTGGAAGAGAGAAAGATACAATCCCTTCGATATAATCAGCGGCGCTCGAGCTCGTGCAGTGACGCAATATTCGCTCATTCTGTCAATGCTCAGGAGGTGAGTAGGTCGTTGGTCGTCGCAATTCGCTCAGCAAGAGGCGTTTTCACGACGGCAGTGAGATTGATTTTCTAGAGCTGCACTGTCCATAGCCACGTAGCCTTTGCGAAAGAACGAGCTTAAACTAGTCGCGAGTGCGCCTTTGCCGCTGCCAGTGCGAGCTTGCATCGCGATGACGCATCGGCCCGCTGAAGCCGAGATAGCCCTAGGGTAGGGTTATGCAGGCGAAGGTGGCGACGACCCGGGTCTCGCAGCTTTCCTCATCCTTGTCCTCTGCCTGTGTTCCTCTGTGCGTCGGACCGAAAGCTACTCGGACACATGCCACCACAGAAATTCTCAGTCTTCTTAACACAGCTGGCCGCGTCGTTGCGCGAGGAGAAAGGACCAGAACTCGCCTACTTGCTGAAACCGACGAGCGAGCATGGAAAGGCTTTGGTCAAAGACTTCAGGGGAAACATCACGGTTCGCTCGACCCTCACATTTGCCCCATCTTATAGCTCATTTGTCGTGTTCCAGAGGCAATCATTATCCCACTATGAGGGTAGCCTTGAGAGCCCTTGGGACGAGATCGCGATCCAGTATGTCTTGGTCGTGAACCACTGTGCCAAAAAGCGGGCGACGGAGGCGTTCAAAGAGGAGTGCACCCTACTTTCGTGAGTGAGTTGGTCCCGCGCCGTCTGCAGAAGCTTCACTTCGAGCACACACGTCTGTCCTCCCTCTTCAGGCTGTTCTTGCGGTTCTTTGCCACCAATAGTGGCTGGACACTACCCGCCCTGTTCTCCATTTTGAGGGATTTACGAGACCTCGCGTTCGACGTGAGTTCACTTGCGATACGAAAAGGACTCACACTCACCGGGGAATAGGCTGACCTGGAAGGCGTGTCAAATGGACAAGAAGGAACCGCGAGTATGGAGGAGGCGGCACGTCTCATTAGCAAAGCGTTCTCAAACTGTGTGACGGATAGGTGAGGTTCGTCTTATTCCGCCACATCCTGCCATGCTAATATATCTGGCAGGCAGTCGCCTATTCAGGAATCACGCAAATGGGGTGTCTATTACGTGGTCGGGCTGATCCTCAAGTGTTACTTCCGGGTACGCTCGAATCCTGTGCATATTATCCAGATGGTACACCAACTCGCAGACAGGTAAAGCGAATATCGTTGTCGAAGAACATCCTCCGTGCCATCGAGGCCAACCCAGATATGCCGCCACTATCCCAGTATCCTCGTGCACACCAAGTACGTCCCAACCTTGTATTGTATCACGTCGAGTGTGAGCTGAGGATGTTTCTCTAGGTAACTTACAGATATTACATCGGCATGCTGAGCTTTCTGAGTGAGGACTTCGCGAAGGCACGTCCGATCGTGTGTTGCCTGAGATATATCTATCTAACATGGTTCCATAGGCAGAGCAAGAGTTGACACAAGCATTCTATAACTGTTATACAGGCGCGCATAACAACCACGAGTGGGTTTCCTAGGCAATGAACAGTTGACTCTGGACTGACATGACGTGAAGGCGCGTATTGACTTATTTGATACCTCTACGGATGTTCCGAGGACACCTCCCCTCGAAAGAACTGCTCCAGCGGTTCCCTGTACTGGAAGACCTATACTCGCCTTTCATTCGGGCGATCCAAACAGGCGACATCCGATCCTACGACGCAACGCTCGACCGCTTTGAGCGGCGGCTCGTCGATCTCAACCTGTGGCTGACGCTCGAGAAAGCGCGTGAGCTCTGCATCCGAGGGCTGTTCCGCCGAGTGTGAGTCGGAATACCCCATATCTTTTTCTCCACCGCCATCCTGTCGTTACTGTTCATCGGTCTAACCATCCGTCCCACGCTAGGTGGATTGCCGCAGAAAAGAGCACGAGGATACCGATATCCATGTTCCACGCGGCGCTGCTGATCGCGGGGCAGGAGGAAATGACGGTGGAGGAGGCGGAGTGCCTGGTGGCGAACATGGTCTACAAGGGCTTCATGCGTGGCTACATCTCGCACGAAAAGCAGATGGTGGTCATCGCAAAGGTGGACGCCTTCCCCCGGCTTGCGGACAGGCCCGCGCCGTTTGCGATGCTGCAGTGAGCGCGGAGGTCGGAGTTCAGGGGCCGCATAATACGGAGGATGGTCACCGGATATTTGGAAACTCTGCCTTGGGACGCCGATCGCACTGGTTATGTGCACGAGTCAGATCGTCCTGTCGGATCCGGATAGACACGATCCTTACATGCGAGGCTGGAGCTGCTAAAGCTGCGAGCCACATGGCTGTGCCAGTGCTAACTTACTAGCAAGTAAAGGCGAGGCGTCCTTTGAAGAATATGATACAATATTAATCGTCATGACCTCCTGTACTTCAGTGATGGCGGTGAATATTCGAGATAGATTTTCTGACATGGGAGGGCCACGCTTGCAGGTCCCGAAGCGGTGTTGTCTGGAAGGCCGCGGCCGCCACGACCGTCGACGGGTTCCGTTTTGGGGCGCTTCGGATTCACAGCCTCTCTCCTCTCAAGCGGAACGCCTGCTTTACATACATAAAGACCTCCCAGACCGCGAACGCGCATGCAACTGATCTTTCTACCCTCCCATCCCCATAGCTAGCCACTCCCGGGCGCATTCGAGTCACTCATGGGAAACTCCTCCTCCAAGGCTCCGAGCGCCGCATACATCTCTAACCCCGGCCCTCTCAAGGGCGTCGATGACAGAAGCGCAGACGGCGTCCACCGCCGCGCCACCGCGCATGCATCTAGCCACACTTCTCTCCAGGTGCCCTCCTCCGCGACCCACCGACGAACGAGGTCCGCGATCGCGCGCGGCGAGCGTTCCGGATCCCAAGCCCCGCCACCGTCGTACCAGGAAGCCCTCAGAGCCCCTGTCAGCAGCCCTACAGCAGACAACAACCTCCTCGCCGTGCCCGCGCCACAGGTGCACCAGCGGTCGCGCTCCCAGGACGCGACGCCGAGCAGGAATCCGTTCCGCCAGCGGCCGACCAGCTATAACGGCGCTGCGCAAAGCAGCGTCGATGGTGACCTCCCCCAGATTCCGCCTAGTGGTTCAGACCTGGCAGCCCGTTCTGCGGGTGTGGATGTTGCCCCCAGATGGACGACCGAGGAGGAACGACTGGCGTATCTCCGTAGGCCACTGCGCCAGGAAAGCTACGAGAATGCGCTCGAAATCTTGAAGAGGTACAATACTGTGATCGTCGTTGACGATTCTTCCTCTATGACCAAGGATAACCGGTGGACCGAGGTTGGTCCTTGCTCTCTATTTTTTCCACATTCACATGGGCGCTGACTCTAGCTCTCTGTTTGTAGGCACGCAACGCGCTCGCTGCACTCGCCGACGCCGCCGCCAACTACGATGCGGATGGCATCGACGTTTGCTTCCTGAACAGCCGCAAGGAAGGTAACAACTTGAAGGTATGCATGTTCCACAATAATGGAACACCAAATGCGAGCTTGCTCACTTTTCTTGATTCCTCCGCCGCCGCCGCAAACAGAAAGCCGTACAGGTCCAGCGACTATTCGACAGCGTGCAGCCGCATGGGCTAACCCCTATCGGTGACAAGCTCGACAGGCTGCTACGGCAGTACATGAATGACCTGGACTCTGCCAAGCTTTCTGGGCGCGAGGACTCAATGAAGCCTATCAACTACATTGTCATCACAGACGGTGCTGCAAGTGAGTCTTCAAGAATCACTGGTGCTTATAAAATGCTGATTGTTGCGTCTCAGCCGATGACCCTGCAGAGGTGATCGTCAATGCAGCTCGTAGGCTGGACAAGGATGGATATCTGTTGAGTCAGGTACGTTTCTCCACATACCCCGAAGAGGTGACAACGTTCTCACCTGTATATGAACAGCTGGGTATCCAGTTCGTCCAGATTGGCACAGACCGGAACGCGACCAGGTTCCTGCAGCAACTGGACGACGATATCGCTTCGGATCAGGGCGTCCGTGATATTGTGGACACAACACCCTATCTGGGAGGTCAGCTCAATGCAGAGACTATCATCAAAATCCTCTTGGGGGGCATCAACCGCCGGGTCGATCGAAGAGGTGGTTCGAGCGTCATGTTTGGCTGAGTCCCGAATGTCCTATGTGTTCCCTGCGATATTTCATCCCTTCTCCGAACAGTCACTCTTCGTTGTGTTATTCTGCATGCATCCTCGTTATCCTGCTTCCCTGTCAAAGAGTGCATTCATCTCATCGGACCCACCTCACTCACCGGACCCACCTCACTCATCGGATCCACCTCACTTGTCTGGTCCACCTACTCTGAATCCTTCCAGACCTCGTGTAGCAGTACCACTTCAAGCCCGCTATCGCCAGTGCATTCACATCTTCTGTACACTTGCTGTAGTCATAGTCCCAGGTCACTGTAACGTTACTATACTTCTTAATCTTCTTAATCCTCCCTAAACTCTCAGCTAACGTGAATGACAACGCAAAACTACCTATCCCAGTCCTCCAGCGCGAACGCGAAGATCCCGAACGCCGGCCCAGCCTCACTCGCGCCCGCGGCGAGGCTCTCCACCCCCCTCCGCACGAAACGCACGAGCGCGTCGAGCTCGGACGACATCTTGTCCAGCCGTGCGAGAAAGCCGTTCTCTGTGAACGACGCCGTCGTCGTCGACGCCCCGAACGAGAACGAGGGCTCGCGCCCGGAGCGTCCCGCGAGGCTCTCCTCGTCCAGCCCCTCCTCGTCCGAGCTGTCGTCCTCGGAATCGTGCAGGAACGAGGACGCGTCGGAGAAGGCGATGATATTACGTCGCTGCTTGCGCAGGCGGCGGCTGCGATGCCGGTGTCGGTGTCGGGAGACAAGCGAGGCGCGGGAGATGTCGTGCGTCGTGTCGCCGGCGAAAGAGACGAAGCACTCGGTGTAGTGCAGGGACATGTCGAGGATGGACATGATGGCGCGGTGGAGCGCGACGGTCTACGCCGCCAGGTGTGAGCTGAGACAATGGAAGGTGTATGAGAGGCTTACGTTTTTCTGGAGAAGGCATCGCCCCTCTAACTTGTCCAAACTGATAAGTGTCAGGCGTTAGCCTGTTCCAGGCGCAGAAGTGGAGAATCTAAACTGCGCACTGTTCATTCTGTAGTCGGATCATGTCATCGAACGACTTTGCCTCTCGGAACGCTTCGTGAAATTTGAGGATTTGGGTATGGAGAACCTGTACGCTTGTCAGCTAAATGACACATTCACTGCGACCACACTGCTCACGTTTGTCGTTATGAAGTTCAACAAGGTACTAAAGCCAACCGTCAGCCATCGGGCCAAGTAACATAGTTATCGCAACTCACTTGACAAACCACGACAGCCTCCCGCGCATCGCATAGAACACCTTCATCTCCGCGTCGAGCTGCTTGCCGGCCGCGAGCCCACCCCGCACCAATATTCTCTCCAGTACACTCTTCGCCCTGCGTATCTGCAGCACCAGTGTGAATATGCTCGAGTACACACGCGTCGTCCGCGGACCAAAGATGTATGTGAGCGGGAACGGCACCGCGTACTCGATGAGCAGCCCGTCAAGTGCACGGACTGTCTGCGCGATGTTCTTCTCCTGCAGCGCGCCTTGCCCTGGGACCTTGGGAAAGGAGAACCGGACGAGCGACGCGTCGACCCAGCGCGTGCGCCTTGAGAAGAGCGCGACGACGTCGCGGAAGGCGGAGTTCATGAAGTGGAAGTCGTTCCACCGCTCGCGGGTGTCCATCTAAGTATGGAACGGAGACGTAGTCAGCAGGTGTTGGATACGAGCATGGTGGACTTACCCTAGTGAAGAGGATATCGACGAAGTGCGACATAGCATCCCCTCTCCGCATCAAGAACAGATCCTCCATGGCGTTCAGGTGCGTCCACAGCTCGCACTCGTCCACCAGCACCCTCCGCAGCGCCTCGTGGGCCACCTCCGAGTACGGCAGAAGCTCGTCGTACACGATCCGTGAGAGGTTCTCGGACGATGCGACGGTACCTTCCGATGACCCCGTCACCTCCCCCGCGCCATCGACGAGTTTGTGCACCTGGGGCCGCTCGAGGAGCGTCCTGAACGAACGCCAGTCCGCCATCCACGGCTTCGTGGTCGTCCCGTCCTCCAGCGGCTCCCCGTCGAAGAGGGACGATATGCCCAGCACGCGCAGCAGCCCCGTCACCCTCCCTGTCGCGAGCACGAGCTCCGCCACATGCACGAGGAAGACCGGCACGCTCGTCGGCCGCCCCTCCACATCGGCGCCCTCACTCCCTTGGTGCCCGTCGCGCAGCGCAAAGCCGTCGGCCCAGAAGTCCGGGTCGAGCATGAGCATCTCGTTGTCCTCCACGAAGAACTCGTCTTGTAGCACCCGAAGGGGGGAATGGTGCACCTGGGCCTGGGTGGTGGGCGCCAGCGCGCCGAGCTGTCCGTCGCGCACCGGCATCCCGTCGCGCATCCACCTGTAGATCATGGACCACACAGGCTCCGCGCTCGCGGTGAAGACGCGGACGATGGCGCACGAAGTCACCGAGTCGCCCATCGAGACGTGTTCTTGCGCTGCGACCAGGAGGGCATCGAGCAAAATAGCGGTGATCGTCGAGGGCGAGGCGCGCTGGGGCAGGTCGGGGAGTGTCCAGATTTCGGGGGTCTCGTCTTTGCCGTGCAGACGCTGCGAACGCCGCACAACCGTGCGCACGATATCGAGGAGGACGGGGAAGGACATGCTAAAGTTGTCTCGGATGGCTTTTTCGAGGCTCAGGAGCGAGACAACGAGCTTTCCACCAACCCCAGCCCGAGCGTGACAGATGTCCTCTTCGCGTTGTGCACACCAGGCATCGAATGCACGAACCTCGGTGTCCAGGGCATCCGCAAATGCTTCGAGCGTCTGAGTGCTTCGTCGTTGCGCCCGTGAGAGGTACGCTGGCTGCCCTTGACTGCCAGACGTGGGCAGCGTCCTGCCCGACGCTTTGGTGAAGATTGCGGAGGAGAACTTGCGGAGATGAACAAGGGTGGTAGCCAGAGACGCGAAAGACGAGATGATGGAAGCTTGAGCACCTGCTGTGAGGTGTAGCAGACGGGGAGCGGAAAGTGATAACTAGGGCAGCTAAGGTAAATCGCAGGACGTGGCAAGTGTAACAGCAAATATACGCACGACAAACAAGAAAACTTCCGGCCCAGTGTGTACCCACGTGAACATCATATTTCTTCGGCCTTGAAGACCTGTGATGACTTCGCGGACGACATCCTGCTCATGTCGATAGTTCTGTCCGATGCATCAGTACGCCTGTTCATGTTTACTGATGAGGGACAAACCTCCGTGCTTGGCCCGTCAATACTCAGCACGGCTCGTGAACCTAGTACGCGGTGGAAAGATGGCGCTGTTGCAAGGGAGCTCTAGCTTTCACAAGCAGTAAATTGGGGAGGTGTTCTCACCAAGAGATGAAGCATCGCCGAGATCGAACTGTTGGCTGACAGAAGCATCCGACCGCCAATCCGATCTCCAATACTGTCTGGAGTGGAGCTCCTCCATGTCCTGGCGATATCCGTACGCATTCATCGGATCGAGGGGAGGATCCAATCTCGGCACTTCCAGGCCATGTTCATCGGCGGGAGGCGTAGGCGGCGTCTCTGGTATGTGAGACAAACGAGAAGCCGACCTCGACTCGTCCACGTCAGACTCGCTATCCCAAGGCGAAAGGGAGGGAGCGCTGCCATCACTGCGGCTACCCCAGTTCTCTACAGTGCTTCCCGGAGGAATTCCGTATACGCCTTCCCAATGCTGGCCTTCGAGTGGCTCTTCTGCAAGAATGTCATTCCATGTGAGCTTCGTTTTCTCCGGCTGAGGGTTGTTGATCTTGTCGATGATTGCCTTAGCGGTGGCTAATGTTATTGATGTCGGGGCGTTGGAGAGGAAAACCTGCTGCCTATTCAAAAAATCGCTCTTGAGCTGATGCGCATTGAAACCTACCAAGAAGTTTAGGTGATCGGGTATTCGCGATCGCTGATAGAAATAAAACCGCTCAGAATTGTCTTCTAAGCAAGATTATGCCATTTCCAGACCTGAATGTCCGCGTCAAGATCGCTGTGCTTCTGTGTCTGTTCCTTGAGCTTCTTGTATACTCTGTCCAACGCGTCCGCCAACACATCTGCAGAAGTAATCCGCGCCTTCTTGACATGGCTGAGCAGTTTCAGCAAAAGCTTTCGGGGAGGAACGCGGGCCACCTACCCTCTCACCACCTTGTCTATCGTCGTGAAGTCCCCGCTGCCCCCGGGCCTCATAGTTGAGTCCAGATTATTGGAGGCATATTCCACAGCAGTCTGGTAGCTCTCCTCGTCCGATGCCGAGGTTATTCCAGTCACCTGTGCCACAAGCGTCTCGCATAGAGGGACTATTCGGATGGACTGTCGTGAAGTAGGTCGCTGCGACAGTCGAGAGCCAGGTCGCCTAATCGATGCGCTTGTGCTCGGGCGAAGAGTCGAGGCACTCGATGCCGGTCTTACTGACAAGCTGGACGACGGCCTGAGCGAAGCGCTGGATGGTGGCCGGATGGATGCGCTGGAGGAAGGTCTGAGAGGTGCACTTTGGGAGGACCGAATGGGTGGGGCGCGCATAGACGCGCTGGATGGCGGTCTCATAGGCGCACTGGAGGGCGGTCGCATAGCTGTGCTCGATGGGGGTCTCATTGCTGCACTTGAAGAAGGTCGTGTGGATGTGCTAGACGGAGGTGGCCGCGAGGCACCAGAAGATGGACGAAGGCCAGCGGCTGAGGGCGGTCGGGTCGAGGACGCGCTAAGCTGTGGCTCCGAGGTCCCATACCATCCATCCTTGTCGGGACGAAGGAATGTAGCCGATGGAGGATTCGAGTTGGAGGGACCAGCTTGAGGCTGTCGGGTAGCCGGTCGTGAGCCAGAGCTAGAGGGACGCATGCCGCCTACTAGGAGAGACTAAGTTTACTTGAGAACCGATGAGTATTAAATATCAATCCCTCAATCGTATATACTATAGGATGCTATGCTTACGTTGGAGGATCTGTAGTACCCCCCGCTGCGATGTCAGGGTGCGGCTGCGTTGGTGGCTAAACACAAGGTGAGCCTGAGCCTGAGCGCGCCGCAGCCACCGGGAGTCGCGATCGGTTGTGACATGTCACGCGTCGCGCTGGTCACGCGTGCCAGTGAAAGGAGCGCGTCGTCACCGTCACTCATCTCCTCTCTGCAGCCCTGACCAGTGACCAGTGACGGTCCACCTTCTCCTCCTCACCACCATGTCCACCCGATTCCTGCTCAGAGCTGTGGGGAAAGCCCGGCTCTCTTCTTCCGTCACAGCTGCGACGAGAACCTACGCGACCGCCACTGCCCGCCCGACAACCAAAACGGCTTATGCTACGCGAACGGCCCCCAGAACCTACACTGCACGCGCAAGCGCGACCGAGGAAAAGGAAAAGTCCAGCTCAGCCGCCGCCAACGAGGTCGACGTCCCCCCCGAAGCGTACTCCGCGCAGCCTGAGAGCGTCCCCTCTTCTTCCGCCCTCCAAGATGTTTCTTTGACCCCCACGAATCGCACCTTGGCTTCGGTCGTCCCCCTTGAGTTCGCCGAGTCAGCAACGATCGCAGGGTCCCCTGCCGACCCGAACGCCCCAGATTGGTCCAAGAGCTACTTTGGACTGTCGACGCAGCCCTTCCCGCGGGAGGTCGCGGAGATGCTCCTCGCGCCCGTGGACCCTGTAGACGTCGAGATCAAACCGGGTACGTCACGAACTCAACGTTGGACCCCTAAGAGAATCTCGCTCATCCTGTGGGTCGCAGATGGCTTGATCTACCTCCCCGAAATAAAGTACCGCCGCGTGCTGAACAAGGCGTTTGGGCCCGGCGGGTGGGGTCTTGCGCCTCGGAGCGAGACGAATGTCGGACCGAAGGTCGTGAGCAGGGAGTACGCCCTGGTCTGCCTGGGCCGGTGAGTGCACATTTGATCTCTCTGAAGACGTGGCAGTATTCAATAGGGGTTGGGTGGCAGACTCGTGGGTATCGCCCGAGGAGAACAGGAGTACTTCGATCCTAACGGCATCCCCACTGCGACCGAGGCGTGCAAGAGCAACGCGCTCATGCGCTGCTGCAAGGACCTCGGCATCGCCAGCGAGCTCTGGGATCCCCGCTTCATCCGCGAGTTCAAGGCCAAGTACTGCTTAGAGGTCTTCGCTGAGGACCTCAGGATCAAGAAGAAGTGCGTTGCCTCCCATGCCGATCTCTGTCTCGCTCATTTCTCCTCTTCAGGAAGAAGCTCTGGCGCCGGAAAGACCAGCCTGCGTTCGAGTACCCCTTCAAGGAGTGATACGTCTCGCTTTCTGCCCCATGACTTATTGCACGCTGTACCATATCATCCATCTACTTATAATCACCGCTCCAGATGCCCGAGGGCCACTGCTCCAGATTGCGTGCACAGCAGCGAGACTTGTGAACAAGCAAAATAGGATATTACAAAGAATCCGAAACGTAAATCAAGTACAAGCAGAACTGGGCACATTCATGTTGCTTATACATATGTTAACACCCGTTTTCAACCCGGGCAACCCACACATACAGCTCTGGAATAAGTTATGCGGCACGCAACGCCAGCGACCCTCTACTTCTTCCCGGCTTTTCGCTGTTTGCTCTTCTTTGGGCTCGAGGTTGCGGTAGAGGACGCTACGGCAGTGGTTCCGCTCACAGTCGTACCCGCGTCGGACTGCACAACCTTCTTGGACGTCGACTCGGGCTGTGGCTGCTGCTGCTTGTTCGCGCCCTGCGGCTGGGGCTTGTGGAGGAAGCGCATCACAATGCTCGCGACACCGCCGGAAACGATCATGAGCAGGAAGCGGGGGATGCGGTTGAGAACGTTGAAGATGTGCGTCATCGCAAGCGCGTAGTATTCCAGCACGAATTCGCTGAGAAGACATGTCAGTGCACATGTCCGCGATCTCAAATGGGTTGTAGAAAACGTACCGCTTGCGGCCGGGCGCGAAGTTGGAGTCCCAGATGGGGGTCTCCCGCCAGAGTTCCTCGGTCAGAAGCTCGCGAATGAGGTCCGCGCTGACACGGACGCGGTCCGCCTTGTAGAACCGGAGCGTCTGCCCGCGATCCCTGAGAAGCACCAGGAACGGTCCCCTGTACGTATCATTCAAACAAACATTAGCGCGCGCTGTATAACAGGAGAATATGGGCGCGCAACATGGGTCTGTATGCGGGAGAGAGATAGTGAGAAGACGTACGTCCAGACAGACCACTTGGTCGTGATGTACGTGACCGACATGTAATCGATACGGCCCCACCGAACGTGCGGGAGGTCGCCGGCGATGAGGGTCTGGTTGTAGGCGTCGTCGAAGGACTTGTCGACGATCTTGGAAATTTCGCTGTTCTGCGAGCTTGTCACGGAACTGCAAGACATCCAGCCATTGACATTAGCGTTCTTTTCTCAGTCTTCTACAAGCCACGCTTCATACAACACTCCACATCCCTAGCTTACGCTCGAAAGCTGAAGGTGGGGAGTATGAAGGCGAAAGGGGCAAGAGAAACAGGAAGCAAGAAGACGACACGCACATGATGAGGAACCACACGCGCTCCTGCTCCTGCTCCGCCGTCATCGTCTCGTTCACAATGATTTCCTGGAAGTTCTCGTCCGTGATGAGGGGTATCCGCTCGTCCCATGGCGACAACGCCCCCTGCGCGACTGCGTCCGACACGTTCACCCCCAGCTTCCCAAACAGCGAGGCGACGGGACCCGAAGTCAAAAGTCTGTCCACGAAGCCGAGCTGCTTCCCACCGGCCCCAGCCTCAGCACCAGAGGCAGGGTTCGACGCAGAGTGCGCGGCGGGGTCGAAGGTGTACGCGGGCTCGGGCGGGGCCTGCTCGGGCGGGGCTTTCTGGCCGGGGGACCATCCGGCAGAGAAGTACTGGGCGTGCGCGGACGCCGCGCAGAGGAAGGAGGTGAAGAGTATCCCGGAGAGCTTCATGGCGTCAAGTTCGATGTAGACGAGGTGACGCGGCCCGAAATCGAGGCGGACGAGGGGTCGGGGAGGAGAGTGAAGATGAGGGGAGAGAGCAGAAGGGATGCGGGGTGTGGGTGGGGGTGAGGATGAGGTGAGGTTGGAGGCGCGAACGCAATCGCCGCGAACAGTACTTACCCTGGGTTACCCAGCGCGGCCTACGCCATTTTGCCAGCCCACATGAGAACGGAGATAAGACAGGGCCGTGCCTGGGGGCTGATGCTGTCTCAACCAAGTCTCAACGCTTTTCCCGATAGTCCGCGCTACTTGTCAGCGAGTGCGCTATGCTAGTATGCATGATGGAGGCTGCAGGAGTGACAGAACGCGCTGTTGGATTTGGCCAATGGCTGGGACCTCGGGGAATGAGATGGTGTTTATTCGTCGTGGCCGCAGCTCAGGCGGCCTCGCGTGGATGTGCGGAATACGAGCTGAGAATAGACTTGGCCCGCGCAGCGACCACGGTCCACGCGGAGCGTGTTGTAGCCTGTCCCACTTGTCCACGACATCCTCCCTCTCCTCGACACCTGCTGCCCTCTGAGCATCGTTGACCTGGCTCTCCCAGGTATCAACTCGTCCTTCGACCGCTTCCGCTCAGCTTGGTCACGCCTGGTGGCTATCCCGCGGCTAGATTAATCGCCTCAGGCCTCGCGCGACGCGAGGAGCACCGCGCTGTCATGCGTTCCATATTTCCCCCATACCTGGCGTCATTGCTTTACCCTTTGGCATCGCTCTTCCCATATACCTCCGGCGCACCCACAGATGGTGAGTGTCAAGACCTCCGTATTCGTTGTGTTCCACTGCAATTGTGCATGGCTGACATGCGAGCACAGTTCCCTCCGCCGCCTCTTTCTACATCCCAACCCTCCCCGACCTGCATCAGGATGAGAGGCGACCCCTTCGCATGTACGGAGGCCATCTCTCGTCGGACCCAAATGCGGCTGCCGCGTCGCCGACGGACGTCACCGCGCACCTTTACTTTTTCATGATCAAGGCGCGGCGAACGGCGGACAAGGAGCGGATTCTCTTTTGGCTAAACGTGAGTTCTCAACTAATTCACTGCCGTGTGTTGTATTTTCACTGCCGTGTGTTGTATTGAAACATCTTCATGCGATTGTGTAGGGCGGGCCAGGATGCTCGTCGTTTGACGGTCTCATGATGGAAATTGGACCATGGAGGGTAGATGGGAAGGGGGGACTCAAGACCGCCGATGGCGGGTGGGAGGAGTATGCGACCGTGGTGTTCGGTACGTAATCTCCGCTGCTACCAAATCCCCTCCTCGACTTATTCTTCTCTCGTCTCGCTCAGTTGACCAGCCCGTGGGTACCGGCTTCTCGTATGGATCTTCAAATAAGTTCGACCACGAACTTCCCGAGGTATGCTCGCGCCCGTAATTCTACAACTGTGTAATGACTGTTTTAGGCTTCCGGACACTTCATAGAGTTCTTGCGGAATTTCTATAGGGTTTTCCCCGAATACAAGAACGTCGATGTATGTGCTGAAGCTCGTCCGCCCCCTTCGTCAATCCGCGCTGACAGCGTCCCCAATCTAGGCTTATATCACTGGCGAGAGCTTTGCAGGACAATATATCCCATATTTTGCGGACGCAGTCCTCAACTCCAACCTGAATATTCCGCTGAAGGGTGCTGCTATTGGGAATGGCTGGATGGACGCTCGAAGACAATACCCCGCGTACCTCGATTACGGCGTGAAGCATAGTATTCTTGAAGAGACTTCTGCGGTATGCCAACTCAATCAAAAGACTTGGCTTACAACTGACCGCTGTTGGATACGGCAGGCGTATAAGACCGCCAAGGAGACAACAGACCGGTGCATGGCTGAGATGGCCAAAATCACAGACAAGGAACCGGTGCATGTCGACGTCTGCGAGGCCGTCATGTTGGAAGTTATCATGGGAAAGAGCCACAAGTACGTCCATGCAGCGATATAGATGAAGGTTCTTCACATGGCGATCAATCACCTCACAACAGGGTGAACGGCGTCGAAAAATGCGTCAACGTCTACGACGTGCGGCTAGACGACAACTTTCCGCAATGCGGCATGAACTGGCCACCGGATCTTGACGCCGTGTACAAGTACCTTGCTGTGCGCCACCTTCCTCGCATGTTGCTTTCCTGATTCCTGATAAACCTTTTGTTCACAGCGTCGAGACGTCGTTTCCGCATTGCACGCAGACCAGGCCCCTGGCAAGTGGATCGAATGCAGGAGTCGTGTGCATACCGAGTTCTCCGTGCGCGCGTCCAACTCGTCAATCACGGTCCTCCCGCGGGTGCTGGAAAAAATCCCGGTCATGCTCTTCGTCGGGGACCAAGACCTCATTTGCAACTACGTCGGCGTGGAGAGCATGATCCAGGCCATGCACTGGAATGGCGAGACTGGACTCGGGGTCAGTGCCCGACCCTCAAAAAGTTAGGCGGCCGCGCACCAACGCTAACCTTGGTTAATCTCCGTAGAAAGTCGAGACGCTCTCCTGGATGGTCGGCGGCAAACCCGCCGGGACGTGGGTCGCCTCCCGCAACCTCACGTACGCCAAGGTGCGCCCGCTGTCCGATCTCACATAGACGCAGTCGCACATCCCCTCTCTTAACCTGCATCCACTCCACAGATCTTCGACGCCTCACACATGGTCGGGTTCGACACGCCGCACGTCGCGCACGACATGATCCTGCGCTTCATGGGCGTGAACTTCACCGCGATCACCGACGGCTCCGCACGCATTCCCAGCGCCGTGGGAGGCGACGCGAAACCGCTCCCCGGCGTACTCGACGAGGCCGCGACACCCACCCCGGTGTCCACGAAGACCCCAGAGCAGGACAAGGCGATGTGGGAAGGTGCGATATAGCGTGCCGACATTTTCTCATCGCGTCGCGGAGACTAACTTCTCCTTGACGCAAGCGTACTACAACGCCGGCTCGGCGGCGCTCGTTCTCGTCCTTATCGCCGTCGCCGTCGGAGCGTTCTTGTGGTGGCGCAGGAGGCGCCCCACGGCGCGCCTCCGCGGCCTGCCGATCTCGACGCTGGAAGAGAGCATCCCGCTGAACTCGACCCTCCCCGACGAGCCCAACGGCGACAGTAGCTTCCACCCGCGCAAAGGCAAGGAGCGCGCGGGGACCTTGCCCGACGACGAGGCGATCTTCGACGTGGGGGACGACGACGACGACGAAGGCCGGAACTCGGCGCGGCCGCGGTGACCTGACTGTGGATGGGATTTTAGAGCGTCGGACCAGAACTACTATTGTACTACTCGATATCTTTCCTACAGTACACCGGGATTTTTGGAACTATTCCTTCTCTCTCGTTTTGGTGATGTGGTGTGGACTACTACTACTTTACAGAGCAGCGCTCTAGAGTACATTAGGCCCAGGATGTGGTCCAGCATATCCCGTAGCGGTGGTATGCGCTCGGACTCGTCCTATGATAGCTCCTATCCATTCCGAATCAACATGGGTTGACGGTGCTCGAGACCGCCTCTGCAATGAAAGTTTCCGAGTACAACTTTGGATCTCTGTCGTCCGATCCCAGGGACCTGCTGTCTCCCTCGGGAGCGGATTGGTCCGAGTCGAGGTTTTGTGGGTTCTGCTCGGAGCTCACTTCCCCTGGAGCGGCGAGCGAGGAACAGAGAGAGCCGACGACCCTGTTGAAGTCGAGCGTGCCGGTCTGGCCGAGCTGGAAGGACGAGAGTGTGTGTTGGCGGTGCTTGCCGTTGTTGGCTTCTTGGAGGTCGATGAGGAAACGGGAGATGAGGATGGCGGTGATCCTAGGTCCCATGAACAGAGACGTTTTCAGTGGGTGTCATTGTCATTCGTGTTTGGTAATATAGCGACGTACGGTTCGGTGAGGATGGTGATGTAGCTGGCGTTGTCGGCGTTGTTCTGGTTCAGGATCTGTGCGCGCGTCGGCGATGAGCGAGGAAGGTGATATTATACGACCAAGGATCCCAGTGAGGTGTAGGCTTACCGAGCGGAGGGAAAAACTCAGATGCAGGACGTTCATAATAAGGAGAACGCTAGGGCCAGGTCAGCACGGGAACGGCGGCGTCTGTGAAGGAGTGGCTCGCACATAAAGTATACGACGCCTGGCAAATGGCAAGAGAGCGTCGGTCATTCCGAAAATTTACGACCAATGGGTTTGTTGCCCACCATCTCTGAAGAGAATACTTGAAAGGGATGTGCTTTGGCCTAGCAACTTCATCTCCCTGCTGTTCTTGTACGTCGCCGTCCAGGTGATGGCAAGGACCACGAGATCCGAGGTAATCAGACAAACTCGAGACACGATGGTGACTGGGGAGATGGAGAGCATAGACATCAGTTTCTGTCGCACCTGGTTTGAGCCGACGGATAGTACGCACAACTGAAATGAGCCGAACATTAGTCCTGGTAAGCACGCGGTTCCCTGCAGTACACAACTGCACTTACTCTTGCTGCACCCTATCGGTGAGAGTACTGGATACCCCGCAGCCGAACATAGGGTCAATAGAGGCGACCGTATATCCTAGTGTCACCTTTGAACGTGGGTATGTTAGTCACGCCTTATTCTCGCAATAGAACCTTCGCCTGTTGATAATCACGTAGTTGATGACCACTGGCGCAAGAGAGAGTATGAAGACGAGGACTGCCAGAGGCCAAGTCTGGGAGCTAAGCACGTAGGCTCGAAGCCCAGAGAACACTGCGCAGACACAAGCAGCCGTTAGCATTCCCAATTGTTGTGAACTACTCGACTAGGATGATCCATTTACGACGTACCGGCCCAGGGAAGGTACTGGAAGATCTCAAGGATCTCTGCTGTCCAAACCAACGCTTTACAGCTGTGTTTCATGTGAGTCTACGTTCAATGTTGAGAATTGCTAGTATTTTTACCCCTGCAATCCATGTCAGCTCGATATTACGCATGGACAGGAAATAGATGACAGCACTAACTATGGGAGTTGTCGGGGAAGTATTAGATGGCCATGGTGCAAAAATCATGTTGACCACTAACGGTACGTAGCGGTTGACCAGAAATAGGACGGAGGAGAGGGTAAACTTGCGCCTCCAGAAGAGTTCGACCTCCTTGCCGAAGGTGATCGTGAACTCGTACATTATGAGCCCTATCCAGCAGTGAGCGACGACATAGTCACGGATGATCCGGGATGTAGTAATCTCGCAGTGCACACTGACCTATAGCGACGACAGCGAAGATATTCCCTATTCGACTGGTGGGCGACATGGTCAGTACGAAAAGACCGTTGCAAGCCCGAGGACTACTTACACGGAATCGAACACCGCAATAATTTCAGCATTCTCCGAATCCGACATATCTAAGAAAGGCGGGAAGGAAGGGGAGAGTTACAAGGCAACGATCCACGAATAAAGTTTTGAGAAATGGAAAGTGGAAGTGGGACGAGGACATGGCCTCCGAGGCCGTTATTATATGTATGATTATGGGCCCCATCCCGCCCGCCGATCCGCACCTCCAAGAGGCGTAGAGCCTGGCCACTGCTCGTTGCAATAATCAACTGCTCCACGGATCCGGTGTCCTACGGTGTGCCTGACGTCTCTCGCACACCCACCGGGGTTAGATAATAGTAATGCCAGTGTGGCAAGGGGCAATTTGAAACAAACATATCAAGCCTCACCACAGTGCAAATTCAATACCGCATCTCGTTCTTCGCGACTTGAAACGCATACAGCCACCAGCTCTGTGTACACAGCCATGCCTCATTTATTCGTCAATGCAAATCCTCGGAAGTGATGTGAGAACGATTGCCCATGACGGGGAAAGACTTTCTGAATTGATAGATGCCACGTACACTGGGCTGGCTTAGCAAATTTGACGTTTGTGATATGACAACTGACGTTGGATGCGAATTTTAACTCGAGATGGCCCAAGGTTCGACGTTTCAAATTTTCAACCGCTTGGATAAAACCTGAATGAGACGTCGAAACCTGAATCCAAGGGTCGAAGTTTGTGGCCCGTGAAGTGGAAGAATGTTCAACCGGTGAAGCACTCACGACACGAAGAACAAACGCGCGACTCTGCATCCCAACATCCACCGAGTCCAGTTGATGTCGCAATGCCACAAACTGAATTGGATTCCGCGCTGTATAAACAAAGTACAGAAGAAGTAAGCGAAAGAATGTATGCGTATGGTTTCCCCAAAAACGTCACGGCCACATAGTGGCACCCCGCCCGAAGACGGGGATATACGCAAGGTTAAGGAATATAAACGCCTACCCGCCGCCGGACGTCGACCCCTCCGACGAATCAACACCCCGCGAAGGGTGGACTCAATCGTGATGAGAGGGAGCACAGCAGCGAGCATCGGTCTTGTGAGCACCCCGTGAAGGACGCCTCGCTCCGCCAACAGTGAACAACGTCCTCAGACGAGCGAACGTCCGGTCCCAGCCCTTGCGGGAGGGCTGACGCTTCAGACGTTGGTCGGACACTGTAGAAAAAGTCACCAACCCGCAAATTGCCCGCTTATGTACCCACCCTCCAGCGGAGCTTGAATCTTGCTTGGCGATGTTTGCGCCGAGGCGGATGCAGCCACCGACGCGTCGCGGGTGGGCGCTGAGTCCCTTGTCGTCGTCGACCGCAACGGCCAGACTCTCGTCCAGGATGGAGAAGAGCCACCGAATGTCCCGCCTGTCCGTACACCCGAGGCTGGGTCCCCGCGATTCCATATTCCCCGGCAATCCCGAACTTTACAGGACGGTGGACACAAACGTAACATGCAGCCCATACCTCCGAGAATGCGTTATGGCTATGGAGGACTGCTGCGATGAGGTGCGTCCCGTCATCATGTGCATATATCGACTGATCCCATTGCTTCGAAACAGGCGCAGGAGGCGCAGGAGATCATTAGGCAAGGCACATACGATCTCCCTCGCATGTCGAAAGTCCTCGACAGCGAACGGGTGAGTTCGCCGCCTAATGCCTCCCTGCCCATCCTCACCCCCGCTGCGCATAGGTCTTCCTCCTCGTAGACGAGGGCACTGTCCGTAGATACAAAGCGGACCTCACCGACGAGATCGAGCCGCAGATCAACGAGCTCCTCTCCCGCGCAGAGAAGGGCCTTCAGGTCCTCTTGAAACGAGAGAGCATGCTCCAAGCCAAGGCAGGTGGCATCCTTGTGCTCAAATTGTTGTTTCGCCGCTCACGCAACCGTCCAGGTTGAGGCGTCCCAATCACGACCTTCTTCGAGGGCCACCGCGAATACCGCGGGGATGAGCAAGATCGACGTCCGTCGCTTGCAGATGCTCACTCGACAGCGCCACAAGCTCGAAGACGAAGCAGCCCAACTCCAGGCTCAGGTCGACGCCATGGTGCCGCGCCTCCTCCCGCTTCTCTCACCACCCGCTGACATTACGTTTCTAGGAACTGGACCCTGCAGCGAGAAAGAAATGACAACGATAACCCCTCCCACACGGATGATTCCCGATCCCCAATCTATTGTACAACAGCGTATGTGTACCGCTAGCATTCCGCCTTGCTACATTCATTCCATCTGCAACTCCCCAATGATGATCGCCTCGACGTAGTCCCCAACCTCAAGCTTGCTCGCCCCACCCTCCACCCTCGGCGGAAGCGCGACCAGCCCGTTTGCTCCCTTGAGGCTCCCAACTCTACTCGACCTCTGCCCTCCCGTGCTGTACGCCTTCAACCCCTCTAGCGCGACCTTAATGATCGCGCGGTGGTACTCGGGGCGCGGGTCCAGGCGCATCGACTCCTGGATCTGCACCCTCACGCTCGGCAGCCTGCACCGCGCCTCGGGCCACCCGCCCAGCCGCCGCAGCGCAGGGATGACGAATACGTGGAACGTGACGAGCGCGCTCGCGGGGTTGCCGGGCAGCGCGAAGAGCGGCACTTGCGCGACGCGGCCCCCCGGCGTGGGGATGCTCGCGAACGTCGTCGGCTTGCCGGGCTTGACGCGCACGCGCCCGAAGTGGACCGTCCCGCCGAGGTGGTGCTCGATCACGGGCTTGAGCAGGTCGCCGACGCCCATCGACGTCCCGCCCGTGGTGAGGATGAGGTCGGCGGACTCGACGCCGCGCTTCAGCGCGTCGATGTGTGCTTGCAGGCTGCGATGCGTTCGGGATTAGAACCGGTCCTGGAACGTAGGTACATAGGATGGATAACGCCACAGACCTGTCTGGGACGATCCCGAGGTCGAGGACCTCGTACCCCAGGCCGATGAGCGCAGCCTGCAAAGAAGGCCGGTTGGTGTCCCAGATCCCGCCCCACCCGTCGCTCGGGAGCGGATTCGGCGACAGGACGTCCAGCAGCTCGTTGCCGGTGCTCAGGACCGCGACGACCGGCTTCCTGTGCGCCCGCACCCTCGTCCGGCCGACAAATGCGAGCGTGCCGATTTCGCCTCCCGAGCTGTTGACCACCGTGCCCCGCTCGAGCACCAAATCACCCTGGCGCACGTCCGAACCAGGGTCGCGGACGTTGTCGCCGCGAGGAACTTGCGCGAGCGTCTCGATCTCGTTTTCTTCGACCTCTTCGCCGGATGGGGACCGCTGCGTGCTGTAGACGCGGGTGTCTTCCACCATGATGACCGCGTCGGTCCCAGCTGGTAGGGGGCCGCCGGTGTTCACGCGGAAGACCGCGCCTGGAGGCACCGGCGTTGAGAGAGAATGCGTGCGGGAGGTCAGGACCTTATATATCCCGGGCGGGTTGGTCGCTGCGAGACGTCGCGGTCAGGTTGTGGGGTGACTCGAGGATGTGGAGATGCTTACAGCGGAGCGCGTAGCCATCCACGTTCGTGCTGAATGTCGAGGGGACATTCTGAGGCGCATACACGTCTTCTGCGATAACGTGTCCTCGCAATGCTGCAGTGACCTACGGCCAAAATGTCATCCATCAGCTTCGGGTTGCGACGACTATTCAGAGAGACTGACCGGTTCCTCGTACGCAGGTAAAGGCTGTACCTCCCTGATGATAGTGAGAAGTGCGTCCGCTACAGATACTAAGGGGTACGGAGACTCCCGATGTCTGGCATGGGCTGAGATAGGATAGCACGAGGGAAGGGGACGCACGACGCTTAGATCGGTGCTCAACAATCTTCCAGTATGGCTTACCCGGCAACCCTGGGTCCTGCGACAGCACACTGCGGGGCTTCGGTGCGGCATGGTCATGGTCATGGTCGTGACTATGCGCATGGCCGTGGTCGTGGTCGTGGCGGTGAGAGCCTGACCTCGCCGAGCCTGGAGAGAGGACGGAGCCCTGTGCGGGGACGGGCACGCGCACGCCTTCTGCAGCCAGGTTTTCGTGAACCCGTTGCCCGCTGCCTCCGCGGACGAGTTCGATTGCATGGTTGACGACGCCCGCCTGTAGGAGGGCGGATATGTTCTCCTGTACAGCTTTGACGCTCCCCGGAAGCGTGAGCACGAGCGTGTTCTTGATTGTCCCTGCGACTGGGCGGGAAAGCGCGGCGAGGGGTGTAGCCTGGAGCGAGGCGTTCAGGACGAGGTGTACGATCCCTGGTGCCTCCCGGTCAAGCAGCGGCTTTATCGCCTGCAGATAGGATATACGCATGGATCAGTTAATGTTCTCGTACTCGAGCACATGGAAGCATATGCGGCCTTACTTCTGGCGTCCTGTCGCGCACCCCGAAGCCCGTCCCGCCCGTGGTGACGATCCAGTCCACATCGCCCTGATCGCACCACCCGAGGACGACGGCGCGGATGCGGATTTCGTCGTCGGGGACGATCTGGAGGCGCGTGCACACATACCCTGCCTGTGTGAGCAGGCCTTGGAGCACCGGGCCGGAGCGATCGGCGGACGCATCAACGGACGCGGTATCGCTGACTATTGTGGCAGCGGCGGCGTTCAGTATCTCCCCTCTTCTCGTTTGTGTATGCAAAACGGCCCGCACCTGTGAGGATTGCCACTCGCGCGCCCGACATGGTGGTGGTAAGGAGTCACGATAAGGGCAGCTGCGTATTACTTGGGATTTCCCATACAGACGTCATTGAGTCAACTGTCATTGGGCGCCGCCCGCCGACACGGGCGGGTAGTATACCGTGAGCCGTGCTCTCGTTGCCGACGAAGACATCCTGAACCATCGCTACAACCATGTTACATCCACCTACAAATAGCTTGAACCGTCTGAAACAACCCTGTGCTAAGCGCGATATTAAGTTGTTAACCATCATGATATTCTATGATGTAGGTTCCGCCCCGGGCCGGACATCAGATGTTGTCGAGGATACTTATAAGTTCCTCAACTTCTTAGACCAGGAGTCGTCTACACTCCTTTACAAACAGCCGCGGAGGCCCGCTTGCAAGTGAGCGTGGCCTATTCCTATTTCATCCTTGCAAAAGGGTGTGTAGACACTACCACAAGCATAGTCAGCTGACGATATCTCCAGCAACGGGAACTGACTTTTGCCATCACTTATTAATCGTTCATCGGCCAGGTGCAGCTTCGAGTCGCAAGTTGCGAGAAAACGTCAACATGCCATTGGCACAGCCCATAACCCATTCAATGCTACTTCATAACATACAAAGGCCTAACCCTGCTCCCCATTTCCTTCAACGTTCGGTCACACAAATACAACAACTTCCATCCCAAAGTTCAAACATGTTTTCATCTGAATAGTTTTGCAGCAGCAATCACGATGGCATGCTCACCGCATTCACGTGGCTTTAGGCCTTGGCCTTGAGGGCCGCAATGACAGCAGCGACGCTCGGCTTCGGGTTACCTCGACTTTGGCGGAGTCGCCAGAGCCGGCGACCTTGGCTTTGAATACGCCATCGCTGCCGAGTATGGTCTCGATGTGGTATGCACCTCCTGTGGTGGACTTTCCGTCGACGTGAAGGCGGTTCCACTGCTTGGTGGGGTCCCAGAGGCCGGAAGTGACCTTGGAGACGTCGATGCCGTCCAGGTACTCTTTGGCGGACGGGGCTTTCTTCTGTTGACGGTGTATCAGCGGGCACTGAAGAACATCTCGTCGGTAACTTGAAGTGGAATATCCTACCGGCATCGTGATCGCGTTCGAGTTAAGAGTGCTGGGTTATTTGCTCACAAGGACGGGGGATCAGGTCAAGTCTCGCAACGTCGCTGCCATACTTATACTGAGCGGGCGTTAGGGCATTCAACGTTCTGTCGAGGAAGTTTCAGGGCCTGAGCTACTCCAATGCTTCCTTCGGTGTTATGAGATAGCGCCAGTTCTGTGCAATGGCTCCGATGTGGAGAGTTCTCCGATTACCGCCGCTACCTACAGAGTTCGCATGTTCGGATGTAAGCGGATAATTGAGAAAAACAGGCATAATTGGCGTACAAATGTGATCAGTCCTCCAGAGGGCGGTAGTATCGTAGGCTCTTCTTGTACGACCAAACGTGTTCCCCGACAAACTCCCGAACAAGACCGAGAAGCACACATCCAACCGCCCCCGTCTCGTCCTGCGACCACTTGGCTTGGACCCACTCGTCCTCACCTTCGTCCTCCCTGCGTAGCCGGCACTGGCCGAGGTCGAGGAGCACCACCGCGTCCTCCACGACAGCTGGACTGTCACCCTGGGAAGACGGGGCGATGAAGGGCTCGCGGATGAGGAAGTTGTCCATGCGCACGTCCTCGTTGAGCACGTCGGAGTCGGAAATGCGATCGACGACTTTGACCGCTTCCTCGCACAACGTCGTCAGGACTCCATTCGGCAGCGGGGGCTCGCGCGCCGTCCAGGTCGCGACAAGCTGCCGAAGGGTTAATGCCGAGACGTATTCGAGCAAGAGCCCAGGAACGGTCTCTGTGACGGTGGAGCCATCGCCACAGGCGTTGGGGATGGTAATCTCGTGTTCGACGACGCCGTACAGCCTCGGGATCTTCTTCCCCTGGAGGGTGTGCAATCGTTCGTATGTCGTGCGCTCCGCGTTGAAGATTTTCTGCGCTTGGTGCTGGAGGTAGGCCTCGAATTCGCCGTCCGAGACGTCGTTGTCCCACAAGAACGACGGGCTGGCGAAATCCCCGCGCACGACAATGCCCTTGGCCACATGGTCGAGGTACTGCCGGTACTGGTGTTCCTTGTCGAGGGACCATGGTTTGCCGTCGTCGAAGTCGTTGCGCGTATTCGAAAGACAGCGCCGGTCGTATAATTTGAGAATCGCGCTGGCAGGCAGGGAGGCTTGGCCGTGGGGCGGGCTAAAGGGCTGAACGAGGGAGACGAGTAGGACGGGAGAGAGGGTGAATGGACGGAATGCCTTCACGATTGTGCAAGTCAACGCTGTTCGCCCGGTGGATGAGGACCAGGCGCCATCTGGTAGAAAGAGACGCAGCTGTCCGCCCTCGACGAGGTCGGGAAGGATGGAAATTTCCCTAAAAGCGAGGAAATCAGTTAGGCAAGATAACATGAATCCGTCAATTTAGCATACTCCTTGCTGGCTTCGGTCGACATTGTGAGCTCCAGTAACTATTGGGAGACGATGGGCTGAAGTCGTAGAATGGGTAGGCCTCGGCACTGGTACAGTAGGTTCTCGTCTAGGTATGAAAGTTCTTGAATTAGAGTTCGCACCCCCTTGGTAACTTTAAACTTACGGACTCACTATATATATATCGATCTCCCACGTACCCAGCGTTTTTGTACCAGCAATCAACAAACCTTATCCATGCCCATTCTACGCCAGAAGTGCTTCGATGCGTGAAGACGGGTTTATCCACTAGTCGCGCGCGGGGAGTCGGGGCCGCGGCCATCAATGCATGCCTCTGAACGAGGCCAGTGCCAGCCCAAGTACTCATTCTTCCGAATCTTCGGAACTTGGCCAGATGGAATGAACGCCAAATAGGTGCTGTAGCCTGTGGACGTATCGTCCAGGCTTCCGAGCTGCGGCTCCCGACATCAAGTTCCCAGCGTAGACGTCGCGACGCCCAGGACAAGACAATTAAATCATCGGGAGGAGCATACGGCAGTCAGAAGGTTAAAGGCAAACCCACGAAGGATCAGTTGACACGGAACTTTCCCAGCCAGCGTTCACGTTCTGCTTGTATGCCGGACCTTGTACAGGGCCTAGACACTTGCTCCGAGCGGAAAATGCAGAGAAGGTGTTAGGCCTCCGAGCACTCGAAAAGAAGTGTGCAAATCAAGCGCGATAGGACGCACGGCTTGATGGCAGAGAGACTTAACTTAGACTATAAACATGTTCGGGCCGCCTTTGTGCGCGTTCCGAGAGTAACACTAACAGCCGCGACACCGACGGACTCGGAACTTACCACGTCTCTGTGCCTCTCGTTTCTTCCCCGTCGCACAGGCTCACATCGGAGTCGTTGTATTGATGGATGTACGGACAGAGAAATGTATGGAGCGCTGTGTTAGGTCAGGTCAGGATGGCAATGGTCCCGACCGCGACGGCACATTGCTCATCCCAAGACCGCGTCAGGTACGACAGTCGCGACGGCATTGGCTGACATTGGTCGGGAATCGCGGAACGGAGGTCATGGGAGGGCATGCGGGCGTCGGGGTGATGGCCAGCAAATAGGGACCGGCGTAGCGAGTGATACGAGCATGAGGGCGGTTCCCAAAGCGGAGACGACGTGTCTTCCAGTAGCGAGTCCGTCGCTTGACGGCGCTGACCTGAGCATCTACTTCTACAAGTTCTCCCCCACTTCTCCGCGCTCCGCACTCCTCCTTTCCTAACTCCTCCCCCGTCCGTTCCACCACCCGTCATGGCCTCTGCTATAACTCTCTCCAATTCCCTCCGTCCGTCTCTCATCCGTAGTCCCTCTTCCTTCACTCGCCGGATCCGACCCCTCTCTGCCGCATTCTCCTTCTCCGTCATGTCCCCCACGCCCGCCGCCCCGAACCCCAACGTCATGCCCGAGTGCTGGGGTCACCGCGGAGTGTGTGATGGATCAGCTTCCTCCTGTGTCGTTTCTTGACTGCCCACAACGCGTAACAGGCTTCTTCCCGCTTTCCCGAGAACACGCTCGCCAGCTTTGAAGCCGCCATCCGCGACGGCGCCGAGGGTATTGAGAGCGGTATTTTCCCAACATACCCCCATGATCCGCTTGAGTTCGTGACACCAGCGAGACAGATGTCCACGTATCAGTAGACGACGTCGTCATTATGTTTCACGACCCTTGTGAGTGTCTGCCCGTCATGCTTCACAGGTTTGGACGCGTTTACTCACTTTCTGACGTGTCTTTCCAGCGCTAGACCGCGTCACAGATGGCACAGGTAGGGAACTCCGGCAGAGCGCGTCAGTGGCCGCTCATTATTGTCTTCTTAGGTTTCATCAGGGAGAAATTGTGGTATGGCGAAGGTGGAATTCAGAGCCTACGGACTATCAAGGAGCCCAGGCAGCCACTCGCGACGTTCGAAGAGACCATCAACCTACTCATGAAGGTAAACACTCTCGCTTTATCCGTTTTCGTTGCGGAATCTAAATCGTTGCGACAGCCCGAGAACCGTCACGTCAAGTTTAACGTCGACGTCAAGGTCCAGAACAAGCCCGCTCACCTCTTCGCGCTTATGCACAAGACCATCTCGGCCCAGGCGGACTGGGAGACCGCCCTCGCGCCGCGGATCCTTCTGGGTCTCTGGCACCCGAGCTTCCTTCCGCACGCGAAGACGCACCTGCCGTACTGCCGTCGGTCGTACATTGGCCAAAGCATCGCGACCGCGCGCAAGTACTTCTGGGACTCCTGCGACGTGTTCTCCATCAAGTTCTCGACGCTTGCCATGGCAGACGGCGCCAAGTTCCGGAAAGACTGCAAGGAGGCAGGAAAGAAGGTCATGGCTTGGACGGTGAACGACCCGGAGCACATGGTCGAGGTGCGTGACCCGCTCCGCTATGTCACGACGCGCGTAGGGGTGCTGACCGCGTTGCACAGGCGGTTAGGTGGGGAATTGACGTGATCATTACCGATGTTACGAAGACGTGGTTGGACCTTCGGTCAGCCCTCCAAGGTATGCTCGACGTATATGCCATTTTACTTGGTGACTGAATCTCTTGTACCGCAGTGGACTACGACAAGATCGCTGCGCAACATGGTCGCATGTTCTATTGGACGACGCTCGAGTTCTACACGCCCATGCAGATGCTCTTGCGCCGTCGCGACCATGTGTACCTGGAAGGTTACGCAGGCCCTTTCCGCAAGTTCGACGCTATCGAACCGTTACCCCTTGTTTCTTAAACAACATGCATGACGAACTGTGACGACTTCCATATAGACAATCGCGCTGTTTTATCCCTCCACGCTGTTCACACCATGGATTTTCAGGATTGCTTGCTGTCTTGGTTATCTGCTTGCCATAGAATCATTTGTGTATACCTCAGCCTATCCCTTCCCAAGTAGTTAGTCGGACTCCGCTATTTCCGACATCCCCTCTCAGACAGCTAGTCGCATATAACCACCTCTCTAATCTGATATCTCTACGGACTCACAAAATTTGTGCTTGGTCATTATTTCAGTCAGGCTATTGGAGCACAGTGGGTCACCCTGGCTTCGATAATGACTTTTTATTCAAGTTGTGTCTTCCAAGGTGCGCAGGCAGTTATGAAGTCGTCCATATCTGCTGATCGAACGCATTTTCTCCCATTCGCGATTTCAGTGCACCTGGTCGACGGCACTTCAACTGCTGTAGCTGTCTGAGAAGAAATGTTAATGTGTTGCTGAAGTGCAGCGGCTACTAGTGACGTTGTAATCATTGACTTGACAGCGCGTTGAGCCTTGAGCCAGGTTTGCGCGAAGCTTCAAAGCTCCAAGCTTACATAACTGCGCGCCCCTGAGGGTACTGCGTATGACCACGTTCGTTACAGTAATCGTTATCGCTCAGCGACATTACAACCGTTCGGGAATGCATGTGAACGTTGTTCCCCATGCACGTTCGGTCTCTACAATCGTGATTTGCCTTCGACGACGCACGCGTAAACGTTCCTCACGCCTCAGTACTTACTCAATAGTAGTAGTACTGATACGCCGGACGAGGAACGTTGAGCGGGTGATATTGTCATGTGCGAATTGGCATCGGACTCGGGTGGCCTTCCGCTCAGCGCTGCGAACAGTCACTGAGTCAGGCACTGCCAGTACCCAGGCGAGACCCGAGCCTCGCCGGACAGTTTCCGCATTACGTTGTTTGCGTTACTTGACGTTGATACAACCAAGACGGTGGAGTTTCTGTATAAATACCGTTCGCAGGACATCAGCGCGCCCCTCTGGATAACCCGGACTCGGCCCCTGCCATAATACCCTGCTGCTTCCCTATCTTCCTCCCCCTCCCCCTTCTTCCTAGAACCGACGACAATGGGCGAGTCGACAAGGCCTAGGACGCTGCCGCAGTGCTGGGGCCACCGCGGGGTGAGTGGTTGGACGCGCTCTCGGCGATGCGCGCACTTGTGAACTGACGGATTCGCGCCGTGTCGCCGGGAATTCGCACTCGGGCAGGCGTCTGCTGCGTTCCCCGAGAACACGCTGGCAAGCTTCGAGCGCGCGATTCGGGATGGGGCGGAGGCGGTCGAGAGCGGTGAGTGCTTAATGTGTTTGCTTGCTCGCGTGAGTCGCGCGATCGCTGACTGAGGCGGCGAGACAGACGTGCACGTCTCGCTTGACGATGTGGTCATAATGTTCCACGATCCGAGTATGTTCGCGCGTGTACCCCTGTATTGGCTACCGTTCACGCCCGAGCGCAGCGTTGGATAGGACGACGAATGGGAAGGGTGAGTAGCTGTGCATTTCAGTGGGTGTTTACTGAATCTGAGGGTCCACGCAACCAGGAAAGATTAAGGAGCAGAACTGGTACGGGCTAGAAGGCATGGAACACCTCAGGACACGCAAAGAGCCCCAACAGCCTATCCCTACGTTTTCTGAGACGGTTGCGTTGCTCATGAAGGTGCGTGTCATTTTGTCCCCGGTTCAGAGGAACAAACTCTCATTGTGCCCTGCGTGTAGCCCGAAAACCACCATATCACTTTCGACATCGACGTGAAGGTGTTCAACGAGCCTCTGCACCTTTTCACTCTCATGCACGATATCATATCCGCACAACCGAACTGGGAGGTCGACCTCGCGCCGCGCATCCTGCTCGGGCTCTGGCACCCGCGGTTCATCGCGCACGCGAAGACGATCCTGCCGTACTGCAAGCGCTCGTACATCGGCGTGAGCCTCCCGTGGGCGAGGGAGTACTTCTGGGACAGCTGCGAGGTGTTCTCGATCAACTTCAGCATCCTCGCGACGTGGGAGGGCCAGCGGTTCAGGGAGGAGTGCAGGCGGGTGGGCAAGAAGGTCGCGGTGTGGACGGTGAACGAGCCCATCCAGATGCTCGAGGTGTGTCAACCTGTTCCGAGGTGCCTTCTGCTGCGAGCTTATTCATGCGCTTCGAAAGGCTGTTCGATGGGGCGTGGATGTAATATTGACCGACAAGACTGGCGATTGGCTCGCCCTCCGCGAGACCCTCCGAGGTATGCGCGCATGCAGCTCGTGCCAGTGGGAGAGCGGGCGAGGCTCACGTTTGGTTGCAGGTGACTACGACGGCGTTATGAAGGACCATAGTAGTACGTTCCTCTGGACGTCGCCGCGGTATTACTTCCCATCGCGCATGCTGTGGGAGACGCTGGCGCACTACTACCTGAAGAAGTTTGGGGGGCCGTGCAGGACGCTGGACATGCTTGAAGATAGCCCTGCTGCTATCGCGGTCCCACGCGTCGCAGCCGGTGCCGTCAAGGCCTGATAAGTTGACTCGAGGTGACTCTGGAGGGTGCGCTATCGGATCTATCACCATGATCATTCCCACTTGGTTTATGTAAAGTTGTATGTACGCCGGACTTTGGTCGCACGCTGCACAGTGTGTTTTTCATGTAGAGCAGTAGATATAGAGCAGTGTAGCAAGGTTACCCGAAATTGATTACCTGGAGTCGTTTGAAACATGGAGATCACATCCGGAGAAGATTGCTGCAGGGGACGTCGGAGGTCAGGTACAAACAAGGCATAACAGCATACACGAGGCTCTGGGGCCGCATGGCGCGCGCTGAGCGCTGAGATCCTGTCCTCCAGGACCACACCAACAACTCTACCCTCTTTACCGTCTCCACACACCCGCGTCTCTCTCTGACTCGTCTCGGGGCGCGTACGCGTCTTAAATCCCTTCTCAGCCATGTTCGCTCTTTCAAATCGCCGTGGCCACCACAAGAAACGGGTCTCTGCCTTTCGCCTTTCTTCGGATTCGACTGTTACCGCCCTTCCCGTCTACACCTCCCCATCGCTACAACGACACCCCTACCTCGCGGAGATTCCCTCAGAGCAGCCCCCGGCGTATTCAGATAGTGCAGAAGAGGCCGACGAAGACACGGACCAGAGCGAGCCAGAGACTTCGGTTACGTACATCCCAAGTAGCCTCCCCGCTTCCCCTCGGCGCGCACGCCGTTCTCAGGCGACCTCGCGGAGCAGCCATAGAAGGCACAAGTCCATCTCGAACTCCAGCAGCGATCCATATCTCGACTCCCTCCTCGAACGCAGCGTCCACGCACTCGAGATGTCCAACGCTCTCCTTCAGTCGTCCATCTCTACACAGTCGAGCCTTTCAGCGGTCCTTGCCACCGATGCTGTCGCGGATCGTCATCTCGAGGAAAGGGCACAGCGCTTGACTTCGCGCATCCGAAGCAATAGGGATCAGCAGCGATCCTGGATGGACGACTTGGACGAGATCACGAGGGGCGTGGAGGGCCTCGTTAATGGTGATAGCTCAGACGAAGAAGACTCCCACCCTCCCTTCGGAGAATCTGTTAGCCAGAGCCTGCCAAGTATATCAGGTCTCTCGGAGCGTATGCAGTCAAGGTCAGACCGCCACTCATCTGCGGATTTCCGACGGCAGAATCACCAGGCGTCCCAGTCTACCACCAATCTGCAGCTCTCTGCGCATGAGCGTAGAGACTTCGTTGCTGCCGCTCCACGTGCGATAACTATGTATATCGACTCCTCTGAAGCCGCCGATTTGATCGCCCTCCCTTCTACCCTCGGCGTCCGTCCTTCGTCGCGCGCGCCATCGACGCCTCTTCCCCAACAGACCGCTTTCGCAACCTCCACCACAGAACCGGAGCTGGCCACGCCGGCGTCGGCTCCCGCTCAAGCCGAGCGTCGAAGTAGTCGAGCAGCCGAAATACTTGCGTCCTACGTCATGCCCCGCGGCTCGCACTCTAGTTCCTCTTCCCCACCCACTTCAAGAACCCGTCGCAGATCCTCAAGTAGCAGTACATCCACGGCGAAGCGACGTCGCGTTCCCCCGCCAGCAATACATGTTGAAGCGCCATCTATCTGCTCTTCTACCTCACTGTCCTCGCGTTCAATGACTCCCGTTAACGGCTCTCCTGCGCTTAGACAGCCCCGCCCGCTAACGCCGCCTATCGAAGAATTGTCGACTTCCTCGACATCCTCCGATTCGGCGACTCTCCATGTCGACCGCACAGTCGAGTCTCTCCGACATATCCTGGAGAAGCAGCGCTCTTGTTCACAATCACCTCGCAAGCATCGTTCTTCCTCCACTCACTCCACACCACCTCGTCCTAGGCCTTCTCTTCTATCCCCTCCCACCGTTGCGCCAGTTTCTAGCACGTCTACTGCGACCGCATCAGTTTCCCGGCTCTTCACCAAGGGTCGGCACACCATGTCTCGCGGGCAGTCCCCTCCCAAGCAGTCCTCTTTGAAGAAGAGCTCTACCCCTTCCACTCCCGTCTCTGCCAGTCCCGCCATACCCTCGCCCTCTCCGTCCATGCTCAGCATGCCCGACCTGTTCGGTCTCGGACGCAGTAAGAGCGGAGGCTCGTCCGGCACGTCCACCCCAAGGCGTATCTCGTTCATCGAACCATCTGAACCGTACTCGAACTCCAAACCGGAGGGGCCCTCGTCCAAGTTCTTCGCCACCAAGACCCGCTCGAAACCGAACGGGAAGGGGAAAAACCGCGGTCGCGATCCCAAAGGGAAAGGGAAAGGGAAGGCGCGGGACGACGACAGCGACGGGGACAAGGTCGGCTGGTGGACGAGCTGGCTGCTTGGTGCTGCTGGTACGGAGAGCGGGAGCGGGCTGAGCATGGGCGCGGGGCGTGCGCGGTCGGAGGAGCGGTACGCGAACGCGAGAGTAGGTGGGGTGGTCGGGACGTGGAGCATGAGACATGGGTATGGAGGGAGCCTCGAGGAGTGGGGCGCGTGATCGCTGTTGTAATGGTGGCGAGCATGCCTGGTCTGGAGGTGAATACGTCCCTCGCCCGAAATTGCCTTGCATGTTGCTGACCGAAACTAGTATTCTAGGCAGGCATATACTAGACTGCGTAAATTATACGTTAATCTGTGACGACCCTGACGCCAAGTTACGACTCACGAGCTATATTCCATCTCTCTGCATTTTTTGCTTTCGTCTCTCGCCCACGGTGCATGAACTCTTTCCGTCGAATTCTTCTCTTCTTCGCATGCTGTACCATCCACACATCCGATCCTCCACCCTCGTTATAGCAAGTACGCCTTCGCGCCTCACGACACCTACTTTTTCGCTAGTTCCTTATTTTTTCTTCCCTTTTTACATAGATACCCCGCAGTCACCGCCAGCACCCATCTTGCACAACCTCCTGCACATCGGAACTTACCGAGACATGTAGAATAGCACCCTCAATGAACGCTGTCGTTTTATCGCTGTCAAATTCGTTGCGCCGATCAACATGTCGTAACGTCAGCTCAACATCTCATTATCGTTTCTGCGAATACATCATACATGTCAACATATTCGCCAAGTAAGTACAGCCTATCGTCACAGCACAAGCTCCTCGACCTGGTACAGCCCAACCGCAATACCCGCCTGCTCGTGCGCGAGCTTCCTCTTCCGCCGCCAGTCTTTCCCGCTGTCGGGCTTCCCGCCCTCCTTGGCCTCCGTCTGTGCCTTCGCCTTCGCAGCGGCCGCGCGCGCGAAGGGCTCGAGCGGCCCGCACAGCAGCTCGAGCTCGTTCGTCTGCGCGAGTGCGGGCTGGATGTGGGCGCTGAGGCGCGCCAGGAGCTTGTGCGCCGGTGAGTGCGCGAGGAGAGCAAGGAAGGACGCGTCGAGGAGGCTCTGGAGGAACGCAAGGACCTTGTCGAGGGGCGGGACGTTGCTGGGCTCCCCCTCGGTAGGTTTGTCGGAGGCAGTGACGGAGACGAACGCGTTGTCTGCGGTGTGCTGGACGATCCACCCATCGAGGACCTCAAGGACGGGCACGAGGTCCGCTGCGTCGGGTAGGTGTTTCCGGATCGCGGTGCGTTGCAGGGCAGGGGTGAAGGGGTAGACGACGCATTGCGCGAGGAACGTGGGGAGCACGGGGGTGGCTCTCGACGCGGGTGGGGAGTCGACCTGCATTGCGTTAACGTCGGCTGACCGAGCGTGCGCCTTCACGACTTGACCGAGGAGGGAGATAATGTCGTTCTCTGGGAGGTCTGTCACCTTACGCATGGCGAGAACAGCGGTGCCCTGGGTGAATACGACGGTCAGGAGGAGTACGCCAAGAACCCGGCGTTTTTACTCACCCAGTCGTTGCGCTCAGCCAAAGCAGGCAGTACCCCGCCTTCGACCATGGATGAGCTGACCACCCGGCTTTCCAGCAGATGCCTAACTATTTTTGAAGAGTATGCAGCAGTCTGCGCCTTGCTTTGAACGTGCGACGGCGCACGCAGGACAAATTCCAACACACCCTGTACGACGGGGTATCCGACAGGCGTGCTTTCCTCTTCGCCTTGGGCGGTACCCTTGCCCTTGCTCTGTTGCTTCACGTACTCGAAGAACACGGTCTCCACCGCGGCTGTGCTACCGTTCGCACTCCCGTCGAGAGCGGCCTTGATCTCGCGCAGAGCCTTGCGGGCACCCGCGCTCAATTCCGGACCCACGCGCGTCGTCTGGCCCTGGCCTTGCGCGATTGGCCCACCAGGCTTCGTTGACACCCAGCGCGCACCGGCGTTCGCCTTGCCCATTGCGGCGGCTATGGTGGATGTGAGGGAGACCGTCACTGGGATGACGAGAACGGTCGAACGCGCGGGCACGCTGCCGGGCTCTGCCTGATGCTCCCTCTCCGGTGAGGGGTGGAGCACGAGTATCGCGTTCAGGCTGAGCGTGCTGGTCTTGGTCGAACCTGGACTAGATGCAGGCGGAGGGGACACCTGAAGGCGCAAGACGGCGCCGTGCTTCTTCGGGCGGGGAAGAGTGGATGGGACTGGAATGGATTGCTGCGCGAGGAGAACGCCATAGCGCAGGTCCCAGAGGAGGGTGACGATTTCCAGTGGCGATCCGGAGGTGACGGCAGACAACAGGACGTGCGAGGACGTGAGTGCGGCCAGCGTGGCTTCGGATGTGCGAGTAGTTCCGATGAAGGTGAGGCCTTGAAGGCGGAGCGGTTCAGCAGCTTGGACGATGGAGAGGGAGCCTGACGGAGATGTTGACAAGGAGAGGGCAAGCCAGGTCCCGGAAGGTACTGTATGCGGGGTCATTAGACGGTTGACGTAGAAGAACCGAAACACGTACGGAGGATGCTGATGAAGCCAGCATTGCTGCATGAAATATCAAGCAAGTCCTAAAGACGGGTCAGCGATAATTTATTCGGCGTCGGAGCGAAAGATAACGTACGGTATCTTCCACAGGCAAGACACATTCCCCGAGAGAGGCGATGGTCTCCCCATCCATTCCTACAACGTCTAGTCTGAGGACATCACCGCTCCGCAGGAACGCGACCGATATACCTCCATACGTCGAAGCGGTATGGGGTGGTAGGAAGGAACATGAGGGGGACGGGAAAAGAAAATGTTTCAGCAGTGTACTTGATTGGTGATTTTGTGGTGTCCATGCTCGTAGCACTCGGAGATCCTCGTCCAATAATGAGAGATCCCCGGATGCACTCACGAGCACCAAGTTTTCTGGAAGGTATTCTGGGGCATACACATGGCTCACCGGATGGGGTATCTTAGGGAGTAGTTGAGGATTTGTGATTCGGACAGAGAGGTCTATGCACGTACCACCGTTGTCCTCTTCTTTTTCTCGTCCTGCGCACTCGATGATACACCCCCAGATAGCTCCTCCTCCCATGCAACTACAGTTTTTCCCTTCCCTTCTGGCTGGACGTCCGCACCAGACTCGAGAATTGCGTAGCTTGCGCATTTACGTGTGCCGGCCGTCGTGCGGTTTGTACGCGTTGCAGGAGAACATGAAAATGATGTCGACGGTCCTAGGATGTGCGAAACCGCCGGATGCAGTGTAGAGACCTTTGATGGACTTCAGCACCTTGTGTAAGAAGAGAGGAAGTACTAAGTACTAAGTACGTACATCGAGGACATGTACACCGTCTCCCTGGACGGCTACGGCGACAAATGGGTCTGCATTGCTGCCGAAGGGTGCCGACGCAAATAGAGGTGTAACTTGGCGTTTCTTGTATGCGGAAGACTCAGGATAGGACGAGAGTAGGAAAGGCTCCGCGACGGTGGCTACACTCATCTCGGTGCAAGAATGAGATCCAATTTTTCGAATCAAGTACACAGGTGCTAAATTAGGGTTAGGGTCGCGACGCCCATCCGGTAATTCTCCTTGCAACGTTGGACAACATCCATCGTACAAGCTATGTTCTCTGCATGTCCTGATAAAATATTCGAAAGATCTCGCAGGATTGTAGGTAGTTTACTGCTATGAGGAACGTCGGAGGAAAGGCGGAGTACTTGCGCCTCGAGTTCCTGGCACACGTCTTCCAACGAATCTGCCAGTGCCATGCCATTAATGCTAAAGAAGTGAACTGACCTTTAATTGTCAAAACGCACCAACATGATTCAGCATGCTGTTGTACTGGGAGACATGCGTGGTCTCATCCAAAGGCAACGAAGTGAGCCGAAGCGCAGCAGCGGTCGTCTCGCCTACAGTCCTCTCGAAGTCCTTGAAGCGCAGAATGATTGTTGCTATCTCCTCGGCAACCTTCCAGCGAAATGTCCTCAGACTTTGTGCGAGAATGCAGCATGTTACTCACCTGTCTGTCCACAAGCTCGTCATAGAAATCCACGAGTCTTTCTGCTTCAAACCGTATACGACTTTCTGCAATGTCAGCCTCCTCTGCAGCAAGCTCATTCCTCCTTGTATCCAGTGCTTCGCGGGCAGCATTCTTGGACTTCGTGAACTCAACATCCAGAGTGGATATCATATACCTCCATGCGGATGACTGTGCCGCGACCTGTAATGCCTCCGAGTGCTCTGAGGCCGGTGCGATTTCCTGGGCTAGGGGCCACGTCTACAACGTGTCAGGGTAATGTACGCGTCTTGCAGAGTTAAATCTCATGCTCACATGCCCTTTTGACGCAGCCGAAGGAGGTCTGGACGAGGAGGCGCTGTTTGCGGCCCCGGGAAGCGTTCCCTTGGTGGTGGTGGTGGCTCTCACGCGGTTGGATGTTGGCTCGACGCGTGTCCGGGTCGGTACTTGCGCCGTCGTGGTCTTGGTCACCTTCGAGCGTGGGGCATTATTCTGAGTTAGAGTTCGCGCAGCGGAGGTGGTTGACGACGTCGCGCTCGATATGGCTGGCTTGGGGCGTGGACCGGCCGTGGACGACGCGCTCGCTGGGCGCGCAGATGCAGGAGCTATCCTGCCTTGATAGTCGCGAATTCAGTCAGGCAGAGACGGGGGGCAGCTAGAGGGAAGGGACGGACCGCGAGATGGCCTGATGGAGGAGGACATGGTGCGGAAACACGGGAAAGTGGCCGGCGATGAGGACGATGTCGCTGAGCTCGCTTCAGACTCCGACCCCGTGTCCTGATTCTTGTCCGCGTGGGTTTCCCTCGTCATTTTCCTCTCCTCCGCGACCTCCATCGCCCTCATCTCCCTCCCCAGACGACGAGGCTTCGACCATGTCTGTCCTAGCCAGCATCATCAAGCCTCTCGTCTACGTCTCTCTCCCCATCTTCGCCCTCAAGACCTTCGCGGATTCCAACCCATTCGCCCGTTACTATGTCCGCATCGGTCTCTACCTTTCCACCCTCGGAGTCTGCTCAATATGGGGAGTGATATGTTCGATCGGCATGGGCCTCACAGGACGCCGTTTCGACGTATTCTATGTCATCGCCCGTAGCTTCTACTTCCTCGCCAGCCGCGTGATCGGCATCCGTCTTATTGTAGAGGGCGAGGAGCACCTTGAAACACGCCCCGCCGTCCTGGTCGGCAACCATCAGAGCATGCTCGACATCCTCTACCTCGGGAGGTGCGTCTCCATCATCCAATCTTAGTGGACCCACAACCCTGACACCCGTTTACCATCCCACTCTCTTTCTTACCTCAAATTTGAACCTCTAATCGAATCGTATGGGACCATATGTGTCGTCTACAGAATATTTCCCCGTCGAGCTTCCATTATGGCGAAGAAGGAGCTGCAGTGGTCGCCGTTCCTCGGTCAATTCATGACCCTCGCCGGGGCCGTTTTCGTCGACCGCGGTAACAACGCGCGCGCCGTGCGCTCGCTCACCGCAGCAGGCGAGATTATGAAGCAACGCCAGAGCTCGCTCTGGCTCTTCCCGGAGGGCACGCGCTCGATGCGCCCATACCCAGATATGCTTCCCCTCAAGAAGGGCGCCTTCCATACCGCCGTCCAGGCGCAAGTCCCGATCGTTCCAGTCATATGCGAGAACTACTGGAGGTTGTACAGAAAGGGCGTGTTTGAGAGCGGTACGCTCAGGGTCAAAGGTGCGCCACAGCAGTGCGGTCAGTTTAGTATGAGTAGCTCATGTCGTGCCTCCAGTCCTTCCGCCTGTCTCCACCGAAGGCCTTACGGCTGCAGACGTGTCCGATTTGGCAATTCGCGTGCATGACATGATGGTCGAGTCTCTGCGCGAGATCTCTGCTCCCCCTCCTCCAGGCATCGAGCCCAGGACCGCGCATCCCGCCGTGACGCCCACCTCTCTAGACACCCCCACTCCATCATCCATACCAACTGAACAACCGAAGGCGAATGAACCCGAACAGCCGAGAACGGAGAGTCGAACATCAAGTAGTGTCTCCGAGAACTCGGCGACGTCCTCGCCCGTGCTGACCTACAGCCGGATGGAGGGCAGCGAGTACGGGACAGAGACGGAGGAGGATGACGGGATGGTCTTGGTTGGTCGACCGAGCAACTGATGCTTTGGATATCAGTTGACAGATGGAGGCGAACCGGGAGACTCATAGGTGTGCCACGAGACATTGCATGCTTCAGTAATGGGAATAATTGGAGCATACCGCCGTTCCCCGGTAGCCTCGAATTTTGCACAACCGTCAAGGTTGATTATCCACGATCTGCCGTTCTCCAAGGTAAATGCTCTCCTCCAGCCAGGGTGCTGATACTCTTGCAGATATCCGCAGATATCCCATGAGCCAGAGTTGGGCGTGATCGAGGACATTCATGGCTACTCATGCATTGCAAATGGTCAAAGCTCGACTACAGCCCCGTCAGATGGTCGGTGCACCATTTGCATCGTACCACTGCTTCCACCGCTCGTCCAAGGCCTCCGCCGGCCACCGCTTACGAATATCATCCGCCCTATTCTTGAGCTCCTTCACGACAGGTGCCCAGTCGCGGACCAGCTTGCGGTTCTTCTTCACAATCTCCCCATCCACAAATACCATCTCGACGTCCTCACTCGAGGCATGGAAGACCACGCCCGCGATCGGATCCTCGATCCCTCCGAGGTTCACCGAGTTGGCGTCGAAGACGAGCAAGTCAGCACGCTTGCCAACCTCGACGGTCCCGATCAGGTGAGCCAGGTTCAATGCCTCTGCGCCCCCAAGCGTTCCAAGCCGGAACGCGTCGGCGCTGTTGTACTTGTTTTTGAATGGCGGCTTCTCCTTATTCAGGTGGATGCGCTCGTGGTCGTGGCCGCGGGCCCATTGGAGCACGATGCGCATCTGCGTGAACATGTCGCCGCTATTGATCGACAAGCAATCCTAGCCAATGAACTGTTTAGCAGTTTTCTAGCTGTTGTACGTAATGGGGTGAGCACGTACCACGCCGAGCCCGCACTTCACGCCTCTTTTAAACGCGTCGAGGGCAACGGGGTTGCCGTGCGCCATCCCGAGCTCGTCCTCAGGCGTGGCTCCAATGGCAGCCCCGCTATCTTTGAGTGCCTTCCACATCTCGTCGTCCAGCGCAGGACGGTCTGCGAGGGCGTTGCAGTGCGAGAGCACGACGTCGGGCCCGAGCAGCCCGGCATCGCGCCAGCCGAGGATGGCCGGACTCTTCACGACGTGCGCCGTAATCGTCTTCACATTGTTCGCGCGAGCGTACGCCAGGAATTCTTGGTGGGTGGGCACGGTACCCTCCCAGTGGAAGATTTCGTACGCGAGCCCGAGCGTGACGCGGCCGTCCGGGCGAAGCTTCCCGCCCGCGAGCGAGCCCCATTCCTTGATCTTCTCCCGCTGCCACTGAACCGTCTGCGCATCGTTGCCCCACTCTGGGGACGGGAACAGACGCGTCGGGGGGCTCTGGCGGGCGGGGGCCCATATGACGCGGGCTCCGGACTCGATGGTCGCCTTGAGTGCGGCCTCCGCGTGCTCCGGGGTGTGGGCAGCGTGGAAGTGGTCCAGGATCGTTGTGACACCGTTATGAAGGGCCTCGAGTAGGCCTGCGAGCGTCCCGATGCCAGCCTCTTCTGGTGTCACTGTTCCTTGGAGAGACCTTGAGGACGGGTTCTTCGGTAAGTAATGATTTGATGTGTGCTTGAGGCAGGAGACTCACCATGACATCTTGACCAGGTACTCGGTCAGTAGCCAGCTGTGCGGAATGTGAGGTGCTTAGTCTTGGAGAACGGCATTTTACATATACGCACTCGCATTGAGTCCCGCGCAGGACCGTCATGAACACGTGCCTAGTCGGACGACCCATGCGCAAATGAGAACGGAACCGCAAGAGTACAGCGAGGGCGGGAGGGCGTACCGGTGCGTGTCAACGAAGCCTGGGGTGATCCACTTGTCCTGACAATCTATGACCTCCACTCTAGGTTCGGGCGCGATGTTCTCCTCGATGCAAGTTATGGTGTTGCCCTCGATGAGTACGTCCGCCTTGAAGACACGGGGCTGGTCGCTCCCCTGGACAGAGGTCGCGACGGTACCTCCTTTGAGAAGATAGTTGGTCATGGCGTCGAAGTCAGCGTCAAGAACGTAGTGTGGGTATGCCCCCAGCTGTTCAGGTTCTGACATTTATATATCGACGCAGTTTACATCCAATACATCCAAAAAAAGTTCTTCTAGAAACCAAACCTGGCTAGCGGCCCCCGTCAGAACCCCCAGGTTTGTCAGCTTCAGCTCAGGCGGCCCCGGCGGGTGAAGTACGTACGCTTTCGTATCGGACCCGGCTGAGGGTACATCGTTGCAGCGCCGCCGCCCTCGTCGCTCCCTCACAGGCTCACAGGGGCTGCGACATACACGCTATGTACCATCCTTCTATCACCTGACAGTGACATTACTTACTTATCCTAGTAGCTATCCCCATACCGCCCTTCCCCCTGCTCACTCATCCTATCCCATCATGGGTCATGTGCCCTCTTCCAATCCTTATCATGTATCTTGATCGCTACTCAATATTTCAGTCCGGTTCCTGGTGTGCGTTAGTTTATAACAACCGTATCGCACGGCAACCTAGCGTACTCGTGAGCAGAATCAATATTCTGAGTGTTTGAACCTGTCTCCTACCGAATCCAGAACCGCCTAGAAGTACATAATATTATGTTGGATCACTGTCGTAGTTCAGCGACATTAGGTCGGATCTACGCGTTCCCTCGATGTACCGGGGGCTTTGGGCTTTGTTGTCCTGAATTCAGTGTTGAACCACATTGGTAGTACTTTCCACCAGAGCCCACCCATCATCTCACTCGCGATTCCGTCAAATTAATGGTTGTTGTGCACGCCGAGGTGTGTAATGTGATAATTTACAATGTATCGATGTTCCGGACGATAAGTCTCTGCGTGAATGCCGCATGCAAGTTGGTCTGCTCGTCCCGCAGCCGGGGCCGCGAACAGGTCCCCGATCTACATAAGCGCGAAGGACGTTGGTGTATGAAGGTGAAAGTGCCAAGAGTACGAGTGTGTGGGGATGGATGGAAATGAAATGAGAGGGAAATGAGATGAATGCGTCTATAGATGATGTCGATGCCGTATGCCGAGTGTCGTGTGTCGTCGTAGATGTCGAGTGCTAATTAAGCCGTGTCTTTCTGCACAGGCTTCGCAGCCTTGGGTACCACCTTGGGTGCAGCAGCCCCGATCGGCTTCGCAGAACCAGCAGCAGCCTTTTTGACGACAGGCTTCGAACGCTCCTTCGCCGCGATGCGAGCGGATGGAGCACGGGCCGTCGCCGCCGCGATGCGAGCCGTGCTCGCCCCCCGTCCCCTCGCCGAAAGCCCCCGAATTGTCCCCTGGCTGTCTCCGCGTGCAGGCTTAGGTCGCTGCGTGCGTCCGTTCGCAACGCGTGGCCCGCCTTCTTGAGCAGCATCGCCCTCAGCGATGTCTGAATCATCGGCATCCACGGAGGCCTGCAAGGCCTTCCCGCGCGTCCGACCGATGGTCGGGGCGCGAGAGCCAGGCACGGCAGGTTTGCCAGCGGCGCCGGCTTTGCGCGGAGGGACGTCGACGGAGAACTTGTCATCGTCCCCTGCGTACTTCGGAGTGGCGCGTTGCTTCTTTCCTGCGAGTGAAGCACCGTCGGATGACAAGGATCGTGTCGTTCGGAGGGAAGAACCGGTATCGGTCGTGCTGAGGGATGTTGATCGGGTAGCTGCGCTGTCGACGGAGAAGGCCTTCTTCATGGGCGGAGGCGTGAGCATGGTGTCGTCGAGGTAGTCCTCATACTCAGAGTCGTCCTCTTGGTAACGGCGCCGTGGCCCGGGCGTGGCCAGCGTCGTGTTGAACACGTCCTCATCCACGTCGGTCTCGTACTCCTCCTCGTCTTCGTCCTGCCATGGAGCGCGTGCAGTGATCTCGTCGCCGTTCATCTCCGCGTCTTCCTCCCCCTCCCCATCCTCGTCGAAGTCTTCGTGTGTTTGTCCGTTATTAGGTTGAACCCCTTTCGTTTCCTCGTCGTCGCTCAAATCGCCATCGGAGCCGGGGTTCCGGGGCTCACGCGGCAATAGGAGCGACTTGCGAAAACCCTGCCGGGCCCCTGCGTGTTGGCTGCCCTCTTGGTCGTCCTCCGCGAAGCCAGAGAACTGCACCGAGTTGCCCGCGCGCACTGGTTTGGGTGCGACGATGGGTGCAGGGCCTCCAGCCAACTGCTTGCGCTGCTGGCGTTCAAGGGGTGGCGTCGGGAGACCGGAGTGAGGATTCAATGCAACCTCCTCATCATACGCAGATGCAGGAGGGCGCCAGACTTGATGATGATTAGCCGGCACGGCATTGGACCGCGGCTGCATCACAGAGCGCGTCTGCTTGATCGATCCGTTTGAGACTTCCCGCTTCGCAGCGGGATGCGCATCTCCGTTCGATTCAGACACATATGTGCGGTGTGCAGACGGGCGAGGAGTCGTCGAGTCGGAGTCTCGGTGCCAAGTCTTAGGGTCTGCCTGCGGAGGGTCGTAGGCCTTCCACCACCGGCGGTAGAACCCGAGGACATAGTTCACCGGGATCGATGCCACGAGAATGAGCAGATCGCCGAACGAGGCTACGGTGTCGCAGAGGGCGTCCAGAGGCACGGTGTACGGCTTGATGATCGGTCGAATAACGTGGAGGAAGACGGGTTCTGCTCCCTGCGAGCGAGAAATAACCGATCAACCGAGGCCGAACGACGGGGGCATCGCGGTTGCTAGTACTGACCTTTGCGCGAGTTAAAATAAAAAAGAGGATGAAGAGAGACTTGATCTCGCTGTAAAACGGAACGAATAGCCAAACAAAAGTTTCGACCCATCGTTCGTACAGTGTGAAACAAGCCTGCAATGCGTTTCGTGCCATGAGCTGGAAGTCGAGAACACGGGACGTCCGACTCACCCAAATCATCCAAACCGTCACGACACCCTTCATGGCACGCTTGCGCGCGCTCATCGCCCGAGCACTGGGCTGGCCACCATTTCTTGCCGAAGGAGGAGGGAGCCGGAGTGTTTTGAATGTATCAAAGACGTTAAGGAAGACGTAGCCCAGCCGGAGAACTGGTACGACCAGGGGCATGGCTTCGGAGAGGCAGAATAATTTACCAAAATCGACACGTAGCCAGGGGGTTTAGCAGGACAATGGCCAACGTTGTCCGACGTTAAATGTTGAGGTTCGTGGAAAGGTGTTAGAGCATAGAGTGAGTGGCAAGATCGGAGTGCAGGCGTCGGAGGAGTTGCGTAGAGTGTCCAGTGAGCAGATGAATGGGAAAGGCGCGAGTGGTGGATGAGCTGGGGGTCGAGACAACGTGGCTAGGGTCGGAGAGGTAAATACTTAGGCAGCGCAGGAACTTGAGGGGCAGTCGCGTCCGAGTCCGACGCGTGCTCTCCGCGAGGTCTTCCCACACGCGTCTGCCGCTCTTCCGCCACTCTCCCTCGTTCTGTGACCTCGTCTTCTGCTAGCACCCATCAGCCACCTCACCCGTCTTCGCGTCACCTCCGTGTTCTCTCCTAAGGCTCCTGGACAGGCAACATGCCGAAAATACGCACAACGAGGACCAAGAAGCCCCCAGAAGGCTTCGAGGACATTGAGAGTGTAAGTGGCTTCACGCCGCCTTCGAGTCAGCATCTTGACGCAAGCATCAACTATGTAGATTCTCGACGACTACGCAAAGAAGATGCGTGATGCCGAGAATGAGTCGCATGAGGGAAAGCGCAAGACGGAGTCACTTTGGCCGATCATGCGAATCTCACATACTCGTTCACGGTACATCTACGAGCTGTACTACAAACGCGAGGCCATCAGCAAGGAGCTGTATGACTGGCTTTTGAAGGAGGGATACGCAGATGCAAAGTGAGTGTGTATGTGTCCCACTTTGGAATGCGATGCTCAAGGCAGCTCGACTCGCAGTCTCATAGCCAAGTGGAAGAAGGCTGGATATGAAAAGCTCTGCTGTTTGCGGTGCATTCAGACAAAGGTACGCCATGCATTGGCATTTAGGCCCTCCCTTTTCCTCATCCTAAACCTTGTCCTATAGGATATGAACTATCAAGGTTCAACGTGTATCTGCCGTGTACCCAAAGCCCAGCTTCGTCAAGGGACCGTCGTGGAGTGTGTGCATTGCGGTAAGTCCCTGCGGCGCCCAAGTAGGTAAACCTCTTACTAACCATCTCCATTAGGTTGTCGGGGCTGCAGCTCTGACTCTTGATGCCGTGTACGTTCCCTCGTTCTCCGTCTCTGGTGTGAGCTTCCCGCCTTTTTTCTCCGTATATTTGTAATTCCTGTCATCTTGCTGTGCCAATGCATTTGTAAATTTCCAAGCGCAAGTACCCATCTCTGACCGTTGAGAACCGAGCTGCCTGGTTCTGAACACGTTTGCAGGGATCGTCTATAGGTCTGCCCCTGTGGATGCATGGGCTTTTACTCAAGCTGCGCCTGCTTGATGCTTGGCAGGACCTGCAGATGACGTCTGTGGTATGTTCCGGGATCTGGACCCATGAGTAGTACTAGTACGAGGTTTTGGACAGGACTATGGACAGTCACCATGCCACCTGACGCAGGCTGTCATTTATCGACGGACGTTGGCCTCAACTGTGTTTGAACTTGGCCATGGTCCAGGATGCCGCGAGCCAGGCACAGAATTGTGGAGAGGCCACCGGCGACCGCAACGGGACAAGCGTTTGATTAGCGGGCTTTTCCGATCCAATATCAGTTACTACCGGGCGCTTGTGGTTTATGTCAAAGTCGGAGGCTGCTCGACTTGTGTCGGAGCGCCCCCCCCCTTCTGTTGAACCGTTTCCACCACCAAGCGGTCGACCAGCTTCGTTCTCCCCGACCGCCGTGGCAAACATGGGAGCGTTTTCAGACGAGATTATATGGCTCGCGCGCAGAGCTGCCGCCCCCGAGCAGGTGTGTCGCGCTTTTCTGTGGCTAGGGGCTCTGCTCATTCCCCCGGTCGTGTTTTAGGCTGGCATTTTTGCAGGCGATAACCCAGCCAATTGGAACGCGAGCGACCCTTTTCGTCTATGGGTCATTCAAGTCAGTGCGTACACCCTCGTTACCCAGCCACCGTGGTCGCGCTGACAGGTACTCTTCCATATCTCGCGCGCCCGCAGTCATCATCATCGGGATGACCCAGCTACTTGCGCTCCTACTGGGGCGTATCCGCCAACCGCGCGTCATCGCCGAGGTCATTGGCGGCGTCCTTCTCGGTCCGTCCGTCATGGGCCACATCCCCGGCTTCACCCAGACAATATTCCCGACCGCGTCCATGCCCGTGCTGAACCTTACGGCGAACCTCGGCCTCGTCCTCTTCATGTTTATCGTCGGGATGGAGATTGACACCAGAGTGCTCCGCCGCAACGCCAAGGCGTCGTCTGCCATCTCCGTCGTTGGCCTCATTCTTCCGCTCGGGCTCGGGGCTGCCATCGCGGTCCCGATATACCACGAGTTCACTGACGGCTCAGCCAACATTGGATACTTCATTCTGTTCGTGGCCGTCGCGGTTGGGATTACGGCATTCCCAGTGCTCTGTCGTATCCTCACGGAGCTGAAGCTATTGGACACTACCGTCGGGGTCGTAACTCTGTCCGCTGGTGTGGGCAACGACGGTGAGGAACACTCTTATTCTATTCATGCGCCCCTCGGCATCGAGCGTGGTTCACGGCGTACTGACACTGTTCGAGTCTAGTGGTTGGATGGGTACTGCTAGCACTCGTGGTCGCGCTCATAAACGCTTCCTCTGGTTTGACGGCGCTCTGGGTGCTTCTGGCGGGCCTTGGCTTTGTTATCTTCATACTCCTCCCCGGTCGGTGGGCGTACTACTGGCTAGCGAAAAAGTCTGGCTGTCTAGACGCCGGTTCGCCGTCGGCAATGATGATGACGGTCACAATCCTGACGGTTCTCGTCTCGGCGTTCTACACGGATGTCATTGGCATTCACGCCATTTTCGTAAGTGCGACACGTTGTCAACGGGTATATGTTGCTAAACTTAAATACAGGGCGCGTTCCTTTCGGGACTCATTATCCCGCACGAGAACGGGTATGAGATCTCTCTGGTTGAAAAGCTTGAGGACCTGTTGTCTATTCTCCTGCTTCCTCTGGTACGCCTTCACGATTGTGCTTTGCTTCTACGTCAAGCTCACATCGGCGGTTAGTACTTCGCCCTCTCAGGTCTGCGCACCAACTTGGGACTCTTGAACAACGGCGTCACCTGGGGTTACACGATCCTCATTTGTGTTGTCTCATTCTTCACCAAGTTCCTCGGATGCGGTGTCACAGCCAAGCTCATGGGCTTCAACATGCGCGAGTCCGGCGCCATCGGCACCCTCATGAGTTGCAAGGGGTCAGTCAGCCTTTGCGCCATTCACTCGCTCATTCTGACACGCATATAGTCTGGTTGAGCTCATCGTGCTGAATGTCGGTCTCACCGCCGGTATCCTCGACACACGCACGTTCTCCATGTTCGTGCTGCACGCGCTCGTGCTCACGTTCATCACGACGCCGCTCACCCTCCTCTTCTACCCGCCCAAATACCGCGTCCACACCGGTGAACTACCCAAGCAACCCGCGCCGGCCCCCGAGGACGGCACCGGCTCTACGGAACGGGAGATACAGGATGCGCTCAAGAGCCGGTTCGCCGTTGTGGTGGACAGAATCGAGCAGCTCCCGGCCGTGATGACGCTTACCCAGCTCCTTCAGGCACCTTCGACGATCGTCGCCCCTCCCTCCGAAGTATCGAGTGTCGACGAGAAGGCTGCCTTGGCAGAAGGTATGCCAGTCGTCGCGCGGACTCGTACCGCCGCTGTGTCCCCTCGCATCAAAGTGGACGCCCTCCGGCTCATCGAGCTCACGAACCGTACTTCGGCCGTGCTCAAGTCGCAGGCGGCGGACTCACTCGCCCTCAGCGACCCAGTGCTCGCGATCTTCAAGACGTTTGGCTACCTCCACCACATGGCCGTGACCACCGCGCTCGCTGTCGTCGGCTACGAGGACTTCTCCGAGAACGTCAACCGGCACGTGCGCTCATCCAGCAGCCAGATGGTCATCCTCCCCTGGACAAGCGGGCTCGGCGCCGTCGACGATATCGCGGAGGACCCTGCGAGTCACGCCGCTTCCCCGTCGGCGAACGCAACCGCGTCCCCCTTCGATGCGCTCTTCCAGACGAAGCGCGAAAAAGGCCAGGGCCACAGCCCGGTAGCAACGCACTCGCACTTCATCCGCCGCGTGTTCGCTGATGCGCCTGCGGACGTCGCGCTCTTCTGGGACCGCGGCTTCCCGCAGGGCCGGGAGTCGGAGGGCGAGGGCCAGTACCACGTCTTGATGCCGTTCTTTGGCGGGCCGGACGACCGCTCTGCGCTCGCGTTCGTGGTGCAGTTGTGCATGCACCCATCTGTTACGGCTACGGTCCTGCGGGTAAAGAAGGCCGACGGAGCGGAGCTGGAGCCCACGGACACGATTGAGCAGATCAAGGCGTACAACACTGTGCACAGCGTAAGTATATTCGAAAGTTTAGATCTCATTGTTGACGAGCGCTGATCGACCGAAATGTACGCAGACCGTCTTCCCAGACACGGTATACGGCGCGCAGACGACGCAGACGCGGATGGCATCGGAGACGGCGGACGACCTTCTCTGGACGAAGCTGACGGCGGCGGCGGTGCCCGAGCTCGCGAGCGCATTGGCGCGCCTCACGTTCCGCGAGGAGGCCTCTGCGCAACCCCTACACCACGTTCTCGACGTCGCTGCGCGAGCGGCATCCTCCCAGGCGCATGCGCGGCAGATTGTCGTTGCCGGGCGATCGCGGCGGATGGCGGTGGAGTCGCACCAGGTCGAGCTGCAGAGGCTCATGGGCGAGCGCGGGGCGACGCTGGGCGCGGAGCTGCCGAAGACGCTGGGGCACGTCGCGTGCGCGTTCGTCGTCGGGGGCTCGGCACAGGCGAGCTTGCTGGTGATCCAGGCGGCGCAGAAGTGGTGACGCGTCGTTCGAGCGTGCGTGAATACCCCATGACCATCCCTTGGATTTACGCAAGGTGGCCCATCTGATTTTATATATAGTGTACGGAAAGTTGAATGACGACCTGCTACGACTTGACATGACTTATTGCTTCATGTACCTTAGTTGTTTACGCTGCTAGCCATGTAAATCCGACTGCCTCCGCGAGGGCGGCCGACACTTTTGTACTATAGAGTTTGATCAAGAGGACATGTACATCGCAACCGACGTGGATCGACGAATCGATGCCCCGGGCCCGGTGAGTACAGACCTTGGTAGTTAGTGCTAGTAGCTGGTAGACTGGCGGCTGGTATTATATAGTAGTTGCGATCGCCTCTGGAGACGCCAATTGTTTCTCTGCCTTGGAAGACGAGGTCACGACACCGCGTTGGCGGAGCTGTGCGCTGCTGTTGCCGATTGGCGGGGCAGAGCGGGAAGCGCCCATTAGCCTCGAACGGGCGTCCTTCTTGTCCTCCGCCTCGTCCTCGTCCTCGTCCTCCCTCGTCCCCTGTTGTCTCCCATCTCCCGTCGTCGACGCCTCGCCCCGTCCTTTGTCCGTTCTTCTGTGGTCTACTGAACCTCAGTACTGGCTTCTCGGGTGAGTGGTATTAAAGAATGCCCTTCCCCTTTGTTACTCTTCCGCTCAAGTGATCCCCCGTGTCAAAAGGGTATGTCTCCCCTCCTCGTCTACTGCGCAACCCTCCTTGTCTTCCTTCCTTTCCCATCTGCCCTTATCGTCATCCGATACCGCACGGAGCCAATCTGACCTTACACACCTCCCACCATCAGGTAGAGCAAGAATCACCCCGCACCGGTCTCCCAACACGACTGCCCCTCTGCCCTCCCACTCGACGACCCCCCACCCACAGACATGAGCCCAGGCTCCACCAGGAAGAAGCCCATCTGCCAAAAGTGCAGTCTCCCTATGGCAGGTCACAAGCGGCCCCATGGCGTCCCTGTCTGCCCCCGCGACGACTCTGCCCCGCCCTCGCCCTCGCCCCAACTCACCCGCAAGAACTTCCCGCCCAACTTCGATTTCAACCCCTCTGCATCGGGATACTGGCACCGCCCCAACCCGAACTGGGTCGAGCCAGAATCCTACGCCAAGCAGACCCGCCCCATGGATGTCCCCCAGCGCGGACCCAGCTGGGTCACTACCGAGCGCGACGACCGCTCGCAGGGCACTCCATCCCGTCACCAGCCCGTCAGATCTCCCCCACCGGCGCACGAGGTGATCGACGTCGACGCCGAGGATGAACATGAAGAGGCAGGGGACGGATATAGGGGACTGCAGGAGCCAGAACACGAATACGAGCAGGAGTATGAGCAGGAGCACTACGGTCACGAGGAGCGCGCCGAGGAGGGCGATGACTCGGACACATCGTCCAACGCGTCCTCGGTGACGATCCTCAAGCGCATGACCCGCCGTCTCTCACGCGCCATCGGGCGCGGCACGCCGCTCGCCTCCCTCTACTCTAGCCCGCGCGAGCAGGTCCCCGCCATCACGTCCGCCGCGCAGGCCGAGGGCCTCTACACCCGCATCGTGCACCTCAACCGCGGGCCCACAGAGGCTACAGACTTCAAGGACGAGCCCGCTACCCCGACGCGTACGTTTGCCCGGCGCGAGCATTCGTGGATGATCGCGGTGGGCCGCGATCAGGGCGCCGTCAACGCCCTCGTCGAGTCTGCAGGCACCCCGCCCAAGCCCGCGCTGCGACTCCAGCCGGAGGGCATGTTGGAGCCGTACGACTACAACCGCCGCTTGAGCGGCGAGCGGAACGAGCGGGTGGGGTCGTACCCCGACGACCCGCGGTGGATCCGGAACACGTTCTTCGACATACTCGTCGCCGGCGCCGTGGGCGGGCTCGTCGTGTTCTATTGCCTGTCGTCGTTCTAGTGACGGCGCTGGCGTCCTGCCCACTACCGTAATCACACCCGGTCGCTCACCGTCTTGACGAAATTGCTTTCCGCTCGCTGCGAGGCGCGCCCTCTTCTGTGCGCCCCACACTACCCAACCTGGGCCCGCACGCCGTTCTCCCGTCGTGCTGCCGCCCACCCACACTCCTACCCTGCGTCGATATATTGTGTTGTGTGAAGTGTTAACCGTTGTCGTCTGTTGCTCACTCTGCTCTCGTGCTCGTGCTTTAGTGGTGGTATGTACTCTTTATATACAATGCAGTACACGTATGTACCTCCTCCATGTATCGTTTTTGCTGAATATGCCACACACCCCTCTATCTCTGTTATGGACATGCGCATGGTGTGTTTGTGCGGACGCTGAGCGGCTTGCGACGGGCGAGTCGCGAGGGCGTCGCCGAGCGCATCTCGGACATGTCGTGTTATGCGATATACTTATGCTGCCTTATGCCTACTTGCCATGTTATCCCAACAACTGGTCATGTCCAATAGATCATTGTCTTTGGAAAGGTAAACTTGAGGTACGACAATTTCCGTCAGTTGCTTGGTCCCCGCTAATCCCTTTCTTCACAGACATATCAGTACCGCAGGTACACTGCTACAGCACCCTCACCGTGACCCTCGAGAGGGAATTCGAATGAGAAGTCATCTGTCAGTACTCAGTACTTACGGCGCCGGGACCGAAGGCCGGGTTGGAAGCTCCGCGGAACTGCTGTGTTGCGCGCAACGTGTTCGGTGCGTATCTGTTAACGAGGGTCTTCTTGAAGGTGTGAGAGATTCGGACTGCGGATCTGTATCTGCGACTGGTGCCCCTGGGTGCGTCTACTTCCTGTCTTTGCTTTCTTTCGCTCGAGAGCGGGTCGACCCGTTGATCGAGCTTTTCCTTCCTTACAGCGCAGGTTGCGAGATGTCTCTGGACTTCGATCAGCTGCCGGGAATCGAGGGACACTCGAGAACCCGGTGGCGGTCGCAACGTCAGGCCAGCAGACAAAGCATCAAGCCTCGAGGAGGCGGAGCTCGATCGAAAAGGAAAGGCACCCAAATCTTGCCTAAGAAGGTGGGCTTGGAATGGCTATGCATATTCACCGTGACAGAGTTGACACAGCCCAACGAGCCTACTTAAGTCGAGCAGTGAACTCACGGGGTGTCTTGACGCACTATGGACCTGACGCCCCCGGAAAAGCGCCTGTTTGACCACGGAAAAAATACGTTCCACGGTCGGGCCGTGGAAATGGAAATCGACCGTGCTTTTTCGTCGGGCGGAAATCCAGGTCCCCGCCGTGTTTTACACCTGGGCTGGTGGAGGCTGACTTGGACGGGTTTATTCCACGGTTGTTGACTGTGGAACTGCAGGCGCCCAAGGAAACAAATCGCCCAAGATCGCAACTGCCTGCCCTAAACGTGTACAGCCTCGTGCTTCGGTGGGCGTCGACTGTGCGCTTTTTTCCTCATCACCCATGTCGACGAGGTCATCGTCCGCTCCGGAGCTCTCTGATCTTTCTTTGTTTCTCTGGTACTCGCGATATTTCCTCGATCTGTTCTGGCTCTTGGTCTTGGTCTTGGTCTTGGTCTTGGTCTGGGTTTTTTGGCCAACCAGAGGTTCGTAATTCATCAATGTGTGCTTCATCGTAGCTGGGAGTTGCCCGGTCATGGGTGTAAGGTGTGTACCTTGGCCCTTTTCTGAACTCTTTTGCTGATGCTTGATTCCTCGTTCAGGAGGGGCATCAGGGTTGTAGGAAGCATCCACTTGAGTGCCGGAGCCACCAAGGTGAGTACTGCCCTGATGCGCATTCCTGTACATCCTCGGAGAAAGTGTTGTGAAGGTGGGTTCATAGCCTGGATGGGTGCACCAGGTAGGTCCAGTGGCAATGGCCACAGGGAATGGCCTGGAACTGACTGTTGGCGCCATGGCAAAAGTCGACTGTATTGACAGACGGGTGGTTTCGAATTCTCCATTGGCGCTAGTGCTAGTTTCGTAGGCGTGTAGTAGTGTTCCCTGTTCATAGTTACCTCGTTACTTGCAAACAATGCATTTATGTGCTGTCATGTGTTACAAAGTGTGATATTGAAGGAATACCCCGCCCGAGCTATCTAGGACTCGAAGGAGAAATTCCACGGTTGGACCCGGTTTTATCCCAGAAGGTCCGCCAAAAAATAACCGTTGAAAAGTGACATTTGGCCCCATTTTTTCCGCGGTTGAAAACCCAGGTTGGACCAGGGTGTTTGAGTATGTTTCCGGGGTTGCACACCGGATATTCCGGGTTTGACCAACCCGGATTTTCCTCATCTGATTGTCTCACAGTGACGCAGCAAGGTCAGAAGAATAGGACTCACTGGACGTCCAATCAATCCCTTCGCGGCCGTATTGCCTTCTGGCTAACTTTGACGGGCAGGTGATCGACCCCCCGCTGGCGTGTGCGAACTAACCGTTCGCGACTCGGAGCTATGCATTTACGTCGATGATTGCAAAGTCATCACTGCTCGTGGTCAAGATATCATGGTGGCCAGTCGTTGGCCATCCAAGGGAAGTTCCTCGACTCTGACCACCGTTAATGGCACTGCACGGCGCAAGACAGCCTGGCGCCCCGGGAAGTCGGTTGTCCAACGGGTGCACAATTCAGACGACGTCAACGCTCTCGTCGAGGGCGCTGCCATCACCCGCATCGAGGAGAACATCAAGCATCTCTGCGTCGAGGTCCGTGGTATCGGTAAGGCCAACTTGGTGGATCACTCAGGGCTCACTGCAATCGACATCCATAGGTGAACTACATCCAGATATTTCACGGTGGGCTTATGTAGGATCATAGACACGTCTTCGTCACCGGCGACAATGGGCAGTTTACTGGGATTCGTGGAAGTGGTAGTGGTTCGAGACTAGCGCCGCTACCATGTCTGCACTTTGAAGTTTGAAGTGCCATTCTTGAATATACTTGGTCGAGGTGGTTTCACAAGTATGCAAACACCGAGCTGTATGTATAAGGAGGACATTCTCACTGATTGTCTACATGCGTGCCGTTGGGTACAGGACCACCAAATCTACCCTCTCCGCGTATCGAGACTAGATGTGTTTCATAAAGGGATCAGGCTCCATTTCCAGACCCCACACTGCACGTCGTGACTATTGCGCAGAGGCCTCTCCTTAACTCCTACAAAGAACCCAAGAACCCAATGGTCGAGTACGTGGACAATGTCGAGATGTCGCTCTAGAAATTGTATGTAGTTCAAGAGGGTCAACTTTCAAAATTTCAGTAGTGGGGCACAAGTGGCCTGTTACGACAATGGAAATATCATGCTTGGTGGTGACCGGTGAGCCCTATACATTATGGAAGCTAGGAAAGACCAACATTCTATTCTGGCTTGTAGCAATGGTGCTGTTGACTCGCGGCAATTACAAAGCTCCATGCGCAAGAGAATGGCAGGATTAAGCGGTCTGTTATCATGCAACAGCTAAAATATCAGCCGAAGCATCCCGAAACAAGAACATAAAAGTCCCCTTGATCCATTCGACACTGCAAGGTTCCAACCAAATGGCTGGTCGCAAAGCAGCAACGAAAAGAAAAAGAGAATCCCCCGACGACACAAGCCGATACTGCAGTGGCAAGGTCATCGCGCCCTCGGGTTGCAAGCAGAGCCCGAGGGACAAGGGCGGCAAAAATTAGATAACCAATAATGGAGGCGGTGCCTCCATAATAGTGGTTAAACTATTAAGAACAGATACTACACTTGATCTAAGCCAAAAGGCCAGAGTGGTAAGGAATCAGCATGTTCGACGACGGCCTATATACCCGGACCCATCGCGCACGGACCATGTTTACCTCTGTTTGCTCCCTCTGCCGATGAAGCGCTGGCACCAGGCGGCGGGTCGCTAAGTATTCCCTCTCAAGGACTTGAAGTTGAAGGGTCTGTTCGGAGTTTGGGGGTGGGTGTAATGACGTCGACGGACTAGCCGGACGACGTTGGTAACGAAAATTCGCCAAGCAACTTAATACCACTATAGGAGGTATCAAGGCACCTCACAGTAACCGTATCCTAGTCGGATATGGAATAAAAGCGCAGTACATCCTTGGCCAAAGGTTGCACATGACTAGCACAAGGTGACGCTTCGCAATACTGAAGAACGCGCGTGTGCCGAAAATCGGAGGAGTGCTCGAAGGTACTCGCTGACAAGAGATTGAAGACCGCCTATCCTGGCCTAGGGCGGCTTCTACGGATATTCTCATCGACCCTAAGAGCATGAGGAGAGGACGCCTTGCCAAGCGATATTGCGCGCCCATCCTAGCCCACCGGGGGTATAATACCTCCACCTCTCGTGACATGCGGATGGACGATTTGTGATTTCGAAAACAGGGTATAGTTCCATGCCCTTGTATTAGCAGCATAGAAATAAACACAGACAGAGCACCTATAAACTTAAGCAGACTGTAGATCGGTCTGAGGGGTGATGTCAGTGTCAGAATGCAACGCCGTTCAGTATAGTATGCATTCCGAATTTAGAATGAGGGCGCTTGATATCCTAACACGAGCAAACAGTCGTCCTCCGAGCCCGGCGCGTCTCGCGCGTGGCCGTAAAGTCCTCATAGCACTCACTATCTTGCGTTCTTCCTAGCCATTCGCCATGCCGGTCCCATGGGAAGCCCTCATTCCGTTCGGTATGTCTAGGCAACCTACTTGGTGCTCAAAGCATGACATTTATCGCTTTAAACAACCAGGACTTGTCACCATTATGTTTGGTGCCACGGGCACGCTCTTGAACACCTCTAAGAGGCTTCAGAACCAGGGCAAGGTATGCTCAAAGGACGCCTTTGTATCGTGGGCCCTTTCTTGAACCTATATCTCATGGCACTTCCCCAACACATTAGCCTGTCCGTCATAACGTCGATGCTTGGGATGATATGATGATGGACCGGGACAAGCGGTTGACGGGTCACAAGCGAGGGCAGCAGGTGCGTGCATAGACCATATTATCATTACTTGTTGTTCAACATGCATTCGTTCTTAGGCCGAACCACACGCACCAGACGATTTCGAAACGAACAGCGTTTGGTACACAGAGAGGACCTGACGATGCCGTAGCACAACACTCTCCTTCCTCTGCAATAGATTGTGCACCATCACACCCCGCGAGCGAATACAGAAGCAAAGCCCATCAGCTATCCATCTCTGTCCTCAGCCACTCCCACACACCGCCCACACGCTCGTCCTCTTCCACCAGAAGTGTTATGCTATCGTCCACGAAACCGTACCGCTGCCCCTGCAACCTCGTGACTAGCACCGCAAGCCGCTCCTTCAAAGTCACCTCTGCGCCCTCAGAACACGCTAAGGAGCATGACAGGATGATGCCATGCTTCGACCGAATTTCTGCGGACTAGAACGCCCATGAGATGGGAGAAGCGGGGCGTACTCATGAATGCAACCACTTACCACTGCTCCCCAAGGGAATGTACGTTCGATCTTGTACGCGAACTCTGGCGTTTGGCCGAAGGCCCAGTCCCAAGTCTGCCGCATCTCTGTTCAACGTCTATGTTGAGCTCAGAGCGCTGCCCTCGACCCACCTGGAGTTCCTTCATGCCCCGCCGGACGTATTCCATGTTTTGCGTACTGTCCGAGTCGCTCACGACTTGCACCTGAAGCGTGGGGAACGTCGTAAGATACCCTGACAAGGACATGGGGCGGGCTAATACCTTCTCGTGCACGTCATACTCCGTCCGGAACGCATCCACAACCGCTTGCACAAAGCCCTGGTGACTCACATGCCCATATCGCTGTCGCAGGTTGCACACGGGCGAACGCACCGACGCGACGCCGCGCGTCTGCATTGTGTCCTGCATCACTATTCCTCAGTGACGTGACGAATGACCTTCCTCTACCCGGCTGGCGCACGCACCTTCCCAGACCTAAGCAGCTCACCCAGCGTATCTAGCCTCGTCGAAATGAGCATCGTTCCGTGGTGATACGCTCGGTCCTTCACGATCTTGTACGCAGAGCCCGAGACGTAAGGACCGACGAGCCGTAAGCGTAAAGGTGCAGAGAGATGGAGAAAGGCGACATATCTTGTCCTTCCCTACACAGATGTCGTTCCGGTCGTTCACGTTCGCGTCCACTCCCAACGAGCACACCGCCCTCATGACGACCTCGGCCGTCGCATGGCGGTCGAACGACGCTCTCGGGAGGTGTATCGAGAAGTTGGTATTTCCCAGGTCCTGCGTAATGACATTCCTCCCGCATGAATACCGCAATCGACCGCTTCGCCTGGGGGAGAATGGGACGTACGTGGTATACCGTGCCCCCTCCGCTGTGCCGCCGTATGACGGGTATCCCTGCCCGGCGCGCCGCGCGTATGTTCACCTCCTTCCAGGGGTTCTGGTTCCTGCCTATGATGACGCACGGGTCATCGCGGTATAGCAGCAGCAATGGCTCCTCGGGCGACTTGTGCCGGAATAACCTGTGTCGAGTCCGAGTCCGCGTCAATGCCAGAGCACTTGCATACGACTCATTGACGCACCAGTCTTCGAATGAGAGATTAAAGTAGGGGTCCGTCGAATTAGAGATGTATATAGAGTGCTGGGGAGCTGGTGCTGAGCTGGAGGCGAAGCGACGCAGCGCACCTGGCCTGCGTACAATATGGGTGGACGGCGTGCGTGCGAGCAGGCCAAGCATGCCACGAGTTTATGAATGAAGACCGCTCACGAGCTCCTCAAGGCTCTCAAGGCGCAACCAGATGCGAAGGGGTGGTGGTAGCGAGGAGGGCGGCAGGCGCGTGTCGGTCACGGACGTGTCTTGGTCTATGCGCGACGCGCTCATCATGTGCACGGTGACGAAGCTCTCATCTCATCGTTTCTCAAGACGTGTTGCATGCATATGATACACATTACAAGAAAGCGTTATAATACAGTGTCCATATCCCATACACGTCTAGCGCTGCTTCTGCCGTTTGGGGTTCGGCCCACCAGCAGTATCCACCGAGGAAATGGACATCGACCGACGACTCTGCACAACATCCCCACGTAAACATCAACCATCGTCCTCCATTTTGACACGAAGCAAGAAACGCACCTGCTTCCGGCTGCGCGTGCTCCTTGTGCTCATCACGCTCTGCGCCCGCCCATCCACCTCGCCCTCCGCCTCCGCGCCCTCGTCCACATCCATCGGCGCCGGCGTCCCCAAGGCGTCGCCCTCGCCCCCGCCTTCGGGTTGCTCCCCGCGCAGCGTCGCCAAGCGCGCTTTGCTCGTCCTGATGTCCTGCTCGTGCTTGTCGACCGCCTTCTTGATCTCGACGAGCTGCTGCGCGGCGTCGACGAGCGACGAGAACTTGGCCAGGTTCTCGCGCGTGGGCATGACCAGGCGTGTGTGCGAGATGCCGAGCTCGCCCAGCAGCTGGAACACGCGCGGCGCGATGGCGGTCTTGGGCTGTACGAGCTTGTAGCTGCGGAGGTGCACGGGGACATGTGCAGCCTTGGTGGAGGAGCCGGCCGTCTGTTCGACCTCGGTCCGGACGATGCAGTGTAATGCGTCTGAGGGGCGGTCAGTGGTCAATGAAGGAAGCACGTCCTTCGAAGAGGATGGCTCACCATAGGCGGCCGACCTCGCGGCGGACTTCTTTGGTGGAGGTTGCGGGAGCGCGATGACGTTGGAGGCAGAAGGCGTGATGGGAGTCTGGGGCTCGACGCTGCTAGCAACAGCCTTCTTCTTCTTCTTCGTATCGAGTGCGGTTCCTGCAAGGCCGTCGTCGTCTATCGAGATATCTGGCAAGCCAGACTCGATACCAGACAGAGTTCGTAGCAGCTCGTCACGGTCCTTCTTGAAGCGACGCTCGTTCTCCTTCAGCCTTTCGAGCTCGAAGTACAGTGCATCCTCTTCGGCGATCTGTTCAGGGGTACGATTCTCCAAGCTTGCCACATACTGCTTGCGCAGAACTTCTTTGTCTGTTGACATGGGGAACCTCAACACGAGAGATCTCACATGAAAGAGGTGGTGATACCTTGCCTTTGTCGTAGGTTAGAGTGGAGATGAGGGCCAACTTGCTTGCCTCGTCTCCAGCCCACGGTCGGGTGCGAACCAGCTTCCGACATACGCTGAAATATCGGTCCTTCAACTCCTATAGGAATATGAGTTCACATGTGCACGATGTGTGTCGTGAGGTTACTGACTTCCAGGGACCGCTCTGGTCTTCCCGGGAATTCGTACCGGTCATGAACGACATAAAACCGGCCGTCATAGTCGCGCACGAGGTTGAATAGGTAGTCGGTCTCCTCCTTGGTCCATTTTGGGTCTTGTGTGCCGGGTCATTTAGACAAGAATGCAAGTTGTGAGACCACGCAAGATGTACCTTCCAGGAGCTTAGTGTACTCATCCTGTGAGTACACATACGGGGTGGCGGGGACATTATACTTGGCGAAGGGGTACTCTAGCCCGAAGTGTTTTTATCAAGCAGGTTATCAAATGTCTCTGGGACATACCAGCATCTGAGGGTGTGCTAGTCTTCACCCAATGCGACAGCATGAGGTCATCCGTTCGTGCCCCATTCTTGAACGGACGCGATTCCCTGGACATTCCAAGAATCCAAGCCAGTCAATGTCTGCCTTCCAGACGCATAGCGTTGATTTTGACGTGCCATCTAACCCGTCCGGCCCCTCCAAGGTTTGGCTTCTGCTTGAGCCTCGGCTTCGCGAATTGAGTAACAAGGGTAGGGGCTGTCGGCCCGATGAGAGCGTACAGTTCCCTGGGGATGCCCTCCGGTTTCTTGGCCCGTTCTGCCGCCTGGGGTTTCTTGCCTTGAGTGGATGGTCCAGCAGGAGGAGGATTAGGTATTGAGAGGATGCTCCGGACGTCGGCGGCACTGGCCGCCATAGCGAAGCAAGTGGTCTCAAGTCAAGGTGCACAGACGCGCAGACTTGTGTGGCTGCTGCTGCCTGCTGGATGTCGCGGATCGCGGGGGGCGCGTACTTACTAGCCGTTTGCGCTTCACCACCACACTCCATGCCATGGTCTCTGTAGCTTTTCGTCCTGCTGCTTTCTCTGCACTCCGGCAATACGCGCGTTTGTCTCCTGCTCTTCGCTCACGAGCTTTCCATGCGGCGGGCGTCCGAAGGTACCCGCCAAATGACGGTGGTCTGACGAACATCCTTGGGGGTGGCGAAGCACCCACGGTGCAGGTCAAGACGATCACCCCGAACGGCATCCAGCTCGCAGACGGGCTCGTGCTGCCGTCGGCGTGCATCTTCCTGAACGGCAAGGTGTTTCTTTGGAACGTGCCCGAGAAGACGTGGGACGGTTGGACGCCGGAGCATTTCGAGCTCTTCGACACGGTCGTACCGAAACCAGGCAAGTAATGCTCAGGGGTATGCGCGGAAGGATTCGCCTTTGACCCGAATGTTTGGATTCACCAGAGATCCTCCTGGTTGGGACTGGTCAGAGGGTCGAGATGATACCCCCTGCCCTCCGACAATACTTGAACAAAGTTGGCATCCAGGTGGACATCATGAACACGGTGCGTCGTCCTTCCCCAGATCCCTCGTCTTGTCTTTCTCAGCACGACGCAGCGAAACGCATGTTCAACATACAACCTCCTCGCGGAGGAAGGGCGACGCGTCGCGGCCGCTCTCCTCCCTCTAACACCGCAGAGGTGGCCAAATGCCCCTCCATCCTGATTCCCGCCCCTGCCATGCGCACACTCACGAAGGCGGTATAATACATTCTCTTAATGATACAGTAACATGAACGAAATGCAATGCGGAAGCGGAGTTCATCAGCTCTAGGGTCCTCTCAAAGAGCCTGCCTGGGCAGGGCTTCTCTTCTTCTACTCTGCCTTCCTCTTGCCCTTGCGCGCGGCGGACAACGACGGGTCTTCCTCCTCTTCGGCGAAGATCGACGGTATCGAAACCTTGACGGGGAGCAAGCCGCCTGTTGACGGAAGGGGAGCGACACGCACAGTGAGGATGGGGAGATTCAACGTTCGTAGCATGCATTGTATGATAATGTAGAATGTACGGTCGAAGTTGCAATAACGAGACTGCCCACTCACCATTCGCATCCTTGAATTGCACGAACACCGGGTCCCAATTAGCGAGCACGTTCTTCAGCTGAGTCTTGGCCTCGAGCTGCTCGTATCGCCCGGTCGGCCGCCCCTTCTCCTTGAGCTGTCGTGCAAGCTCGAAGTCTTCAGTGCTTTCGACCTTGGGCACCTCCCACTCCGGGTCGTCCTCGTCTACTTCCATTGCAGATTCTGAGTGAATTGGCGCTCCCACCACACCAGACTGGAGCGCATCCAACGCCTCCTCCTTGATGTCGCCGACTGTCGAGGTGTTCGGGACGTTGATCAGGACCGTGAGCTTGTGAGTCTTGATGAGCAAGATGAAGATTTTGGGCGGTGCTCGCGGTGGCTGCGAATCGATTTAGTTTCAACTTGCCCACAGCCGGGATCCAGGCGTGCGACCCACCATGGTCGTGAGTTTTGTGGTCTTATGGATGCTCCTCGGACGCGATGTGGTCAATGAGCAAGGACGTCGGACAGGGACGCGACTCCGCCACTGTCGCGTAGACGCCCATTGGTCTCACGTAGCGCCCGCGCACCAGTGTGCCCGTCACGCCCTTCCGGCGGTTACCGTCACTCGTCTCCCTCGTCCACCCGCCGTCGGCCGCCATGAGCAGATATCTCGACCCAGAAGAGTCCACAAAGCCCTACAAGGACCCGACACCCCTTCCTGCGGATATTCCGAAAGTCAAGGAGCTCGGCGTAACGAGTGCTCCACTGAAGAGTGCCGCCTTCTTCCTCGGGGCGTACTGCAAGGACTACAATGGTGCGTGTCCCTCCGAGACTGGCCTATGCGTTGTGTCGGGAGGTGCTGGACCATGTGGTGGCCGGGAGGATCGGATTCGAGAGGCACCATTGGGCCCTAGGAACTAACTTGCGATTCCGTGAGCTGACCTCCATTTCCTTCCGGACATGCAGAGGACTTCATGCTCTGTAAAGGGGAGAACCGGGATCCGGCCCACTGTCTGAAGGAGGGACGGCGAGTGACGCGCTGCGCGCAGGACTTGTACGTGCCGCCCACTTACCTGTTTCCCCCGTCGCTCACCGTCCACTCCCACACGGCACGCTCTTGGGAAACCGACATCTGCTGCCGTCGCCTACCCCCTGTGAACAGGATCACAAAGCTTCGGGAGAATTGTCTATCGGAGTTCGAGAAGCACTGGAACTGCTTGGAATATAACAACCAGGCATGTACCGTCCACTTCCTGTGCATCCTGTTTTGCTGATCCGACGCACCGCGCGAGCAGGAGTACTACCACTGCCGGAAGGACGAGCGCGTGTTGAACAAGTGTGTGTTCGAGAAGCTGGTGAGCTGCTACCTTCGTCACGTCGGCGACCGTGACGTAGTGGTAGATACTGACTGTACGACTCCGCGCAGGGCCTCACGAAGGCGATTCCGGGCACACCCGTGGGCAAAACAGCGATTCATGAGGTCAAGAACCCCATCTTTACTGGTGTCCAGAAGTAGACCTGTCGTTGTCAATACATTCTTCCGATATGCAGCTTCTCTTACTCCGCTCCTGGTCGTCATGCGGCCGACGGCCGTTCACATCGAACTGGCCTCGGCGGCACACCGACATGGTCATGAGGGGTCTTTGTGTGTCAGCAGGTTGCATGTATTTGGTAAGGACACCAAATATACAACATGTATTGTGCCTTACGTCCCAAACAGTCCATGAGATCAGGTCAACCTACAGCGGCCCTCAGTCTCCCGGACCTTCTCCCTCCTTCTCCTCACTCGGCGGGCGTGGGCGGGTCCTTGTCGTTTTATCAATCGATAGGTCCGCCAATGAGACAACCGACAAGCCCGCGTTCGAAGCAGAATAAAGGATGCTTGTTTAGGGGTTCGGTTCCATGAATCTCAAAACGAAATTGATAACAATGGCCACTGAAACGATGTTAGGACAAACACACAGCGCATAGAAAAGAAACAAATACCTAGCAGCGAAACACATAGGATCGTCTATGTGAGAGTGGTATGAGAAAACTGCAGACCAAGGAGGTGGGGAGATACGCACGGGGCCAACTCGGTCATCGTACGGTCCACGACCGCCATGACGGATGGAATGCGCGCGCCAGTGGTAGGTCCACAACGCGTAGACCATAACTCCCATAGCTGAACGTTGAACACCCCAAGGGCTGCGTTCAGACAGTGTGATGATGTCACGCGACCGGGAGAATACTCACCGACGACCGAGAACATGGCCGCGCTAATCTTCCCAACCTGCGCCCAACCCAACGGTAAGCTGGATGCATGGACCCAAGAGAGCGGAACGCCTCAAACGCACCTTGTCGCCGAAGTTGAGGAGTCCAACTGCGAGGCCCCCGAGAACGACAGTGAAGTGAAGCCATGAGAGGAATGTCCGCTCGTTGGCGAACGCGACCTTGGGTTCGACCTTGACGGGGAGTGCGATGCGTTTGGCGGCGGTACGCTGGAGGAGGGGCTGGGTGGACATGGCGGGGGCGGAGAGAGGACGAGGGTTGGATAAGACGCGAGAAAGAGAAGACAGAGAGAGTGGGTGTGTCTGGAGGGCGTGGGGGTCGAGGATGTTGCTGCCCTCTGAAGATGGCAAGTCCGCACGAACGTGCTTGCCGGCACTGGGCACTCGCTCGCCCGCGCCTCCCGTCATGCCGTCATGTCACCCTGTCGTATTATCCCACGTGAGTTGTGTCACAGACTGTCACAGATCGTCACAAACGGCGCCTATGACCAGGCCTTGCTCTTCCGACCTCCCTGTGGCGCGAGCACCCTCATCCTCATTCCCTCATCTCCAACGTCTGTGCCTAGTTGGCGCAAACATTATAAGCAACATGGCCGGAAGGACGGCAGATCCGACTCCGGAGAAGGAGTACGTCCCCCCTCCGTTGACCGTACAACAAGAAGGTACGCCAAAAGCCACCCGTAGGCTGGACGTGAATACTCACCGACATTCGTCCAGATGCAATAATACACACGCGCATTACGAACGACGAGAAGGGTCTCCGCCGTGTGACCAAGAAGTTTCATTCCTACTCCTCCGTCGCATACACCCCCGTTGTCCCGCTTTCGCCCTTGACGCCGTCCTCCGTCGACGATGCCCGCGAAGCCTTCCTCCTCGAGCTCGCATCCTTCCAGCTCTCCCTCAAGAAGAGCTTCATGGTCTGCGAGGCTGAAGCCCGCCAGGTTGAGGAGTACCAGAACGAACGCGAGCGAATAGGTGAGTTGCTTCGTGCCGGGCGATGCCTCTTCCTCTCCTTCTGAACCGCCCGTGTGACCAGCGGACCAACATACCCGGCTCAAGGACCAGATCGAAGAACTCAAGGCGGCTCTCGAGCAGGCCCAGCTCGAGCGCAAGCGGAAGATCGAGTACGACGTGATCTCGGAAAAGGTCAACTCATTACCGAGCAGGGCTGAGCTCGAGCAGTGCGTATCGCGTCCTCCCTCCTTCTCGTCGTCCGCGCACACGCACGCACATATATCTACTGTACGCTTATGATGATCGTCTGTCGCGCCGCAGGTCAATACAGTCCCTCGAGAACGACATGACCGCCATCCGGGCCGAACATGAGAACCAGAACCGCACGCTCCAGGCGCAGAAGGCTGCGCTCGATAACGTTATCCAGGATATCAACACCCTTCGGCTCATGGGCAAGCAGGATGCCGTGGAAGACGCGACCCCGGCGCCTGAGACGCAGCCCGCAGAGGAGGACGTGGAGATGGACGGGACGGCGAGCGTGCTCACGCGCGAAGAATCCGGCGAACTCAGGGAGGACGTCGCTTCTTCGTCCCGGCACCCGAGCGGAGGGAGCGGGAAAACGGCGGAGGATGGGCAGGAGTCGGAAGAAGACGTTCCGTTGGCGAAGGCGGTACTGAACCCCTCGGCGAGAACGTTCGTGCCGTCCACGTCTCAGTCGCGGACAAATACGCCAATGATGCCTATCGCGCGCGGCACACCCACCCTGCCCACACCGAAGGTCCCCGAGGAAGACGATATTGAGATGGGAGAGATTGGGGAGGAAGACCCGAAAGATGTGAGGGCACCGAGTAAAAAGGTTAGGGAAGAGGAGTTGGAGGAAGGGGAAGCTACCGACGAGAGCAGTGAGCTCTCAGAGCCACCAGACGACTAGTCACTGACGTTCACAGACCGTTTTTGTCGCTATTATCCATACGGACTTCCTATCTGTATTCCTATTGATTTCCTAGTCACTCCTTCCGCGAGCCGACGTCGAAGCTCATCAGGTCCCGCGCGCATACCACCTCATCACCATACGTGCTCTCCGCGAGCTCTCGTATTACCCCCATCACCTTCCTAGCCTCATCGTCCACATCGTCATTCCCCGCATATCTCGCCGAGAAGTGGTTGAGCACAAGCTTCCTCGCTCGTATCCGCTTCGCAAACGCGCCCGCCATCTGGGGCGTCGAGTGTCCCCTCGACTTCGTGCGTGCCTCCACGCTCTCGTACGTGTCCGCGTCCTTTGTGTCCGGATCCACGCTAGGCAGATGGGCGTTCGTCGCTTCGTGGATGAGCAAACATGCACCCTCCGCAAGTCCCGCGATCGGCGACGGGTCGTGCGTGTCTCCGAGGATCACAATCTTCCGCCCCGGCTTGCGTGCGGGCCCGTGGAGACACGTCCCGTCGGAGAGCGTGACGGACTCGCCCTGCTGCAACCGGCGCATGGCAGACATGGGTGTCTTGGTCCGCTTGAGGTCCGGGAGGTACTTCTGCGGGTCCATCTTGCCCGGGACCGGTAGCTCGTCCACGACGTAGCCCACACACGGGACGGAGTGCAGGATCGGCGCGGCCGACACACTTACGAGCGCATTCTTGAATATCTCGGGCCACACGCCGGCCGTCTGCAGGATGTTGCGCCCAGGCCGCTCGAAGGGGTGGGGCGCGAGGGAGGTGTGGTCGCCGTCTGGGGGGTCAGTGGGGAAGCGGAGCTCCTGCACCACGTACGGCGCACCGAGGAGGGTGTGTGTGTATGTGAGGCCGTTCCGGACGTACGCGCGTGTGCCTAGGGGGCCGTAGATCTCCAGGGGCTACCGGGGTGAGGGTACAGAGCAAGATGTTGAGCGATGGCGGGATTTGCACGAGCAGCGAGCAGGACTGACTGGTACGTCTTCTGGAGGAGCTGCTGTTGCGCGAGGGTCCTCGACGTCGACTGTGCCCCCCGCGCCGTTCAGGCGCATCGCGAGCACGGGCAATAGACCGAAGATGTGGTCGCCTGCAAAGAGTGAGATGCGCGTTTGTATCGCGCATAGTCCCGGGAGTAGGCAGGGGGAGGAGGGTTAGTACCGACCGTGTGTGTGGGTGATGAAGATCTTCTGCACTTTGCCTATCTTCACGGAACTCTTCTGGATCTGGTGCTGGGTCGCCTCGCCGCAATCGAAGAGCCAGACATCTCCGTCCAGACGCAGGGCTAACGCGGAGTGGTTGCGGGTCGATGAGGGCTGGGCGGAGGCGCTGCCGAGGATGGTCAGGTTGACTGAGGACAGTACTGTGCTCATGCTAGCGCTGTGGAGGACTGGAGGATGGAGCTCGTGGAGGCTGGAGTTGACGAGCTCAAGTTGAGAAGATACACTGCTATCAATAGCAAGACATTTCTTGTTCTTCGGTCCCTGTCGATTAGTGGTTAGATCATCACGTTGTGGGAACGCAATACCGTGAAGACGCAGGCTCGACTCCTGCCCGGGACATGGGGTATTGTTTGTTTTTTGACGCGTGTACAAGCCCGCCGCGGCCGGTAAGAAGTTAGTACAGTACAGGCTGAGTCCAAACCCAGTATGACACTCCAGGTTCGTGCATTAGGGACAATTGTTCTTTTGGCCATTGTCTCATACATCATGTCGACGACTTATTCGCGTCAGGCTCTGCTCAAGCGGGCATTGGGAGAGGCGGAACGCCTCGAGCGGGACAATGGTTCACTCCGCAAGAAAGTAGCCGAGCTGGAGGATCAGCTGAGTAGGGCCCAGGATTCGGACGACGCCCCGTTGCGTCCGAGAAGGACACTGAGGACCGAGGCGAGCGTGGCTGGCATGCAGAGCGAAGGGCGGACACTGAAGGGCGAGGTGCGGAAATTGAAGGGTTTGGTGGGCAAGTTGCGGAAGGTCCGAATGTCCAGCCTCTAGTCGTGTGCTGAATCTCTAACGTGCTTTCTCCCCATTAGTCTGAGGAGAAGCACAGGAAGAGGCTACAGCAGGTATGTTTCGTTCATAGTGCGCTAGTTATAATTCGTTGAGGTTATGCTATCCCTCAGTTGAGCATGCGGGAGATCAAGTTGGAAGCCGACGAGTTGGCGGAGGATCCTCAGGAATCGGAGGTGGTTGATTCTGCACCCCAGATGCGCAAGGTAAGACAGAGGGATGCTTTGCTCGATGTTGCGATGCAATGGGCAAAGATGGACACACGTCGAGAGGCAGACAGCAGCGAAGAGGAGGACGAGGAGAATTTCATTGATGATGGCAATAATGAAACGAGGTAGGATTATCTCTCTAACATTCCTAGGTCACTCACACCTTGTAGTACGACCGTCTCGGAGCATGCCATGCCAGCCGACCCACTGGCGACTTCGCCTGATCCAGAGGAGGGGGACGATAATTCTCCCGTGGCTGGTTCACGCGTCCCGTCACGATGGCGCAAACGGACCGTGGTTAAGACTCCGTGGACTTCACCAGAGCCTGAGGAACAGTAAGCTGTCTTCGCCCTATGCACCTCGCTGTAACCCATTCCAGTTTTCAGAGGGAATGGCGACTCTGAACAAGACAGCGGGGCTCTGGACGGCAGGCCCGAGGAACCTGACTCTCAGGCCGAACCTTCAACGCAAACGTACGCCCAAGCCCCTCGCGAAGGCAAGCGGAAGCTGCTCCAAGAGTTGGCTGAAGCTCGATCCAAGAAGCGTCGAATTTGATTTCGTGGTGCTTGGTGGTGCACTGCATTGCCTTAGTTGGTACACCATTTGCTATCTCGCATCCTATGGTGGAACATTAGGTTGGAAATATGAACATATACGTATGCACACACTAGGATTTAGCTTCATGTAACAACGGCGACGGTTATTTACCGGGCACTATGTATCAGCCCCCGCAGACTTAATCATTCATAGAACCTCCACCAACCCCCTCGCAGGGGCGACAATCGCGATCGGTTTGCTGCTGAATTCGAGCGCGCTGCCCCCGTCATATGCAACAAGCTCCCCCATCTCTCCCACCCAACCTTCCAGGTCAAGCAATTTCTCCAATTTCGTCGTCATGAGCTCGTAGGCCTGCTTCTTGCTGAGATGACCATTTGAATCTAGGAGAGCCTAATGCCGATGTGAGCGCAATCATACAGTATGACAGGTTTGTGGCGGACAAGACTCACCCAACCGAGGTCGAACCGTACCCCTTGGCTGTAGGATGTATCCCAGGTACCGAGGCCGAGCATAACGCCGCTCTTCAGCAGTATAGTCAACGCAGTGTGGTTTCCCAGGGGAGGACCGGGAAGGCTGTTGGGCGTTCGTTAGTCTGGGGTGGAGCAAGGAAAGCGCAGAAAATGTACACTCGACGCTCGTCCCACGACCATGGGAATTGCCTGGTTGGGCTGAGGATGACTCCAATTTTCGAGCGAGCTATACAATCGCGGTGAGAAACAGAAACATCACACTATGCTTTGAATAAGCAAGCACAGACCGATTTCGTCGGCGAGCAGATACGCCTCTGTCGCACGCGAGAAGATCATCCGCATATACGAACCCCGCTTCTCCTCGACCTCGTTCTTGAGCCGGATGAGCGTCGCCATGATGTCCGCATTCGAGACGTCGATGATGAGTGGGATCTCCCCGTTAGCCGCCTTCTTGAACCACTTGCCCGTCTCGGTGTGCTCGGCCTCGCCATTCAGCAGCAGACGGCGCAGTGTCGCGATCTCTGTGCTCACACTCACACCAGGGGAGGGCGCTAGGGGCAAAGACCGGCCGATGGCGATGTGCAGAGCAGTGACGGATTTGATGAGAGCGGCGCGATCGAACATATTGGAGGCACCAGTGCGAAATGAGGCAGAGAGGCCCCCCATGAAGCTTCCGCGGGCGTATGCAGCGGGCTGCAGGAAGGATGTCGTAGCGTACGTTACGCCAGCGCGGTGCGCAAGCCTGCTCGCCCTTTGTCAGCTTCCAGCCATGCATCACAAAGGAAAATCACCCACAAAGCGTTTCTTGTGCCAAACTGAAGAGCATCGCTGACTCTTACCAATGCACCAACGTCCCCCATCACCTCAGGCACGTTCGCTCTCAGCGGGTCGAACCGCACCCCATCGCCAGTCGACGGCTCTCCCTCCATCTCCTCCACACCTAGCCCCGGACCGAAGTGCATCATCCCGGGCACAAGCGCGCCCCCGTGCAAGTCCACAACCACGTCCGGGTTCTCCCCCTCACACACCCTCCCGATGCACGTCACCCGCCCGCGCTCAACGACGACGTTCATCAAGCCCTCGTACCCGTCCAGCCCGAAGTGCGCGTAATCGCCCCGCTGGCGCGTGAAGAGCTCTCTGACGTTCTGGAAGACCACGCGTCCTCCAATCGTGTTGTTAGGCCTGAGGGGCGCGAGCCCCTCGAACCGGACCGCCTTCTCCCGCTCCGCATCGAAGTTGGGCACTTTGGGCGGCTCCTGCATCGCGGGGTCCTTCTTCAGCTTGTTGACGGGCACCTGAGCGTTGTCGGCGTCGACCTGGAGGATGCCGTCAATCCAGACTTTGCGGGGACTCGCCCCGAGCTGGAGCGGGTGGGTGTCCCAGAGGACGAGGTCTGCGTCCGCGCCCTCGCGAAGGATGCCAATGCGGTGTGAGAGGCCGGCTGCGAACGCGGGTACGGCGGTCACGGATGTCAGGGCCATGTTCGGTGGTAGACCTGGAGGGTGACATGATGAGTAGATAGCTTTAAGGCAGACTAAGTGTGCGTATACCGTAGTAATGGGCCAGTTGGGCTTCGTACATGAGATGCCGTCCATTGCGAGATGGATACTCGGACTGAGAGAATCTCGATGTAAGACCAACGCTGTTCGAGATGTTTGGGCGTCAACAAACCTTCATTGCGACGGGGAAGCCGTTCTCTGCTAGAATTCGCGGCGAAAACTCGGAGCCACGATATGCCTCACGCTTAGCCTTCGAACTGTCAACTGAAAGCGCTATAGTCGCGGGTCCTCCGTAGCTGTATGCGTGGCGTTAGGACCGAGCTTCTGATTTGTAGCTTGACGCAACTCACGTCCCCTTCAGGATTTGCGGCATGATGTACCCCTCGAGCGCGGAATGGATCGACGCGATCGGAATCTTGAACTCCTGCGATAGCTACGGACAGCACGCCGTCAGCTCAACGTTTGGCATTCCACACTCCAAGGGCACGCACCCTAACCATGGCGTCCAGATCAACGGCCTCGTTGCACTGCACGGACACCTGCGATTATTACCCCCACACCCCTCAGTCCCCGAACAACCTTCGACCAGCACACACACGGATCAAACCCCCCACGCACCTTGACGCGGCCCCGAAGCACTTCGACGAGCGCCTCCCATCTATAGTCCTCCGGGTAAGCCTGAGCCTCGGCCTCGGCTAGGGACTCGTCCCACAGCCCGGCCTCAACGCGCGAGCAGAACGCGTCCTGCGCGTCGCGGAACCCCCGCGCGACGGCGAAGGCTGCGCGGAGCGCCCATATATTGTCCATGCGGTTGCCGTACGCCCGGGTGCCCTCGCCGCACGCCATCCTGGTTGCGTGTATGTGCCAGTGGACGCATCAGTGGCGTGATCGCGAAGCGGCGGAAATGCAATGCATAGGTGGAGCCGTGAAGAGGTAACAACACACATTCGGCGTCGGGGGGGAGACAGGAAGAATGGAAGAAGGGGAATTAAGGATGGGCGAGACGGGAGAAGCGAGGGGTAGGACGTACATGAGGTGCCGCCACCGCGGCTCGTAGGGATCACGCCTGCTTCCGTTAAGTGTGGGCGGGGGTTCGATGACCATCGAGGTTGGCGTGCGGAGCGAAGTCTTGCGCAGCTTGATCGTGAATGCTTGGCCCCCTGCAGGCACCATCCCACCCGCAAGTCGTATGTGAGTCGTACGCTTCCCGTCGCCGTCTGGATGCCGAGCCGACTTACCAATTGCGTTGTGCCCGCTGTCGGGAAGGACCTGTACGGTCGTCACGCCGCCCGCGATCGCATATGCGAAGGAAGCGTCGTGCGTGTTCAGCGCGTCGATGCTTCGCAGCCAGGGAAGGACGGGCCCGTTGGGCGAGTCGAGCTCAAGGGCGCCAGCCGTGACGGGCGCACTGACAATCCCGATGTGCGAGTGCAGGTCCACTGCCAAAATCGGCCGTTTCGTCAGCGCACAACCGAAAGTCAAACAGACTGCTTAACACCACAGCCGGAGCAACACGAGCTGGAAACGCACCGAGTCCGGGGGTCACCCAGCCGCCGTGGGCGTCGACGACTTCGGTGTCGTACTTGGAGTAGTCCCATTCCGGGACGTACCCGATCGCCTGGACGAGGCCCTTGTCGAGCAGGATGTCGCCGTACACGATCTCAGTCCCGTTCCGCGCGCCCGTCCAGAGCGTGACGTTCTTGATGACCGTCGCGCGGGTGCCGGCCTCGAACCTGTCGTTGACGGCGCGGTCGAGGAGTTGGAGATTGTCAGGAGAGATCGGGGCGGCGTCACGACTGGCGCATCGGCCGAGGATGTCTTCTAGGGAATGCGAGAAGCTTTGTGGGTGTATGCGGTGGTTTTGCGAGGATGAGAAGATGGTCCTGGAGACTCCGTATAAAGCAAGGGCGGCGAGGAGGACGGTGAGCGCTCTATGGGGTAAACGTCGATGTCTCCAATTCGGTAGCGCGTTCTTGCGTTCCTCGCGCGGTATGGTCGGGTCTGGTACTGACGGGGTGGAGTTAGTCATGAGTGGCGTACGACGGTTCTCCTTTCCAGCCAAAGCCATGGCCGTAGTCATCGTCGTATGTCGGAGAGAGGAGGATGTGTCTCTTGCTGAAAACTCCTTGCTTATAGACCGACGATAATGAAGTCCGCGTTCATTGTGCGTGGCCGCCGCGAGCCCTCTCCCCAAACTTTGTTTCCGATAGCAAGGTAATAGCAACAATCCATTTAAGAGTGTCGACAAGTAAACAATCCCGGCTTGTAGACCTGAGCTCCCAAGCACCACCGCGCACCCGTTCAGAACCCTACGGATGCGACAGGATAATGGTGTGCCACATCCCCAGGTCTGTGAGAACGAAGCACTAGTGAACATGAGGACAGGTGACGCACCATTCAATTACTGTCCAACACGACTCCAGGGTGGTGGCCATTCATGCGTGCAACGAGTTGCAACGTGCCGCAGCGTGCGCCTTCTGTGACTACAATTTGGGCGGCGAATTCTTGTGTAGCCATGCATGCACCTGCACACCAGACGGAAATGGATATGGTGAACGAAGATCATACTAGCAAGAGACTTGTCCAGCGGGGATAATGTACTCCGGTGAATAGTATTTCGCGAAGAGTCATACGACGCCTACACCGAGCAGAGCCGCACCGCTCTTGATCCCGCGCGCTCTCGCGGCCGCAAAGCTGATACAAAGGCAGCTCAACAAAAACCCTGTAAACCTGCATGACCAACCATCCATCCCATCAGCGTTTCAGAGAATGACAAGGAGCCACACGCGCACGGTGATGCATGCTTAACTGTGTCAAAGGACTCACCTAAAGAACGCCACACGAGACAAGGAGCGCTCCTCCAGCGCCGTCCGTGAGGATGCAAATATGTTTCTGAGCACCGCAGGCGTCACGGGTATACGGCTTTGGTTCGGGGAAGCTGGCGGGAGCCCTGCGTTGGGGGGCGTGCTAGGCCCCGAAGCGTTGTGTGCGGTGTAGACAGAGTTTGGGTGTGTCGCGGTGGGGGTATTGTGGAAGGTGGAGGGTGTGGGGGTGATCGAGGACGAGGATGAAAGATTGCTCATCGCGTCAGATTGTCAGTCAGCAGTCTTGTCCGAGGACGTCGTCGTCGTGCGCCAACCTCGGACTCTCGAGTCTCGACGAGACTCAGTTGACGCCTGGTTCAAGTAACAAGTTGACGCTGCCACCAGCAACATGCCGGCTGTTCGGGCCGCCCGGATATTACTTCCGTACTTCTCGGGCCTTTTTGGCGCGCTTTGCGAGGACGCTTTGCGCTTTGCGAGCGCCAGTACATATACTTGTCTCCGGCCTGCACCGATGGACAGAAGGACACTCCAAAGCCCCAATCGGACTTTTTGCCCTTAACATCGCTCGGCTCTTATACCACAGTGTCAGTCATGCTTTCCCATCGCATATAACCTGCCGACCGCGCTCGCTGCGCCACCATGGAGTACGTCAACACCACCCTGCCCTCGGACGAGCAATCCTGCTACCACGCTGAGCACCTTGAATTCAGGGCTGACTCGTATCTTCACCCCCTCGTTTCCGACGACGACCTCGCTGCGATCCTCCCGCACTGCCCCAACGTCACCTCTGCTCGCCTCAACGGCATTCGCGACCTGTCATCTCGGACGCTCATCCTCCTCGCCCGACACGCAGACGAGCTTACCTACCTCGATGTTTCAGGGTGCGCAGACGTCACCGATCTCGGACTGAAGGCTGTCGCTACGCACTCGACGTCCCTCCGAGCGCTCTCCGTAAGCCGGATATTCAGCACCACGGATACGGCGATTGGCGCGCTCGTCCGCGGGCTCCCGCATCTGGAGGAGCTCGATATGGACATGCTGCCGCTCGTAACCGCGCTGTCCACTCGGGACGTATGGACGTACGCGAAGAAGCTCAGGCGCTGGTCTCTCGCAGGCTGCAAGAACGTTACCGACTCGGGGTTCCCTTGGACACCAGAACACGAAGACCTCGAGGCGGCGCAAGGAAGACAAGGGCGGGATCGGTACAGGTCATGGATGGAGAGCCTGCCGCCGCTCATCCTTCCTCCCATATACAAGCTCAGCGACCTGCGCTTCCTCGAACTTAGCCATTGCGCGAGGTTAACGGACGCGGCTGTCTTCGGGCTCGTCGCGCATGCGCCTCGGTTAGCCCACCTTAACATCTCCGGGTGCATCAAGCTCAGCAACAAAGCAATGCATAGACTTTGCGAGCTCGGAGAGCACTTGGTCGAAATCGATGTCGCTGGCCTCGAGAAAGTGACCGATGCCGGCATACACGCGCTTACCTCTGCATGCACACGGCTTCGGGCGGTCGACATAAGCTGTCAGTCCACTCTCTCCTATTCGCATCATGCCAATCATTCAAGCCGCGAATGCTAACCTACTTATGTATATGAACCTTACATTGCTCGCACGCTCCGATTCGCACACGGAGTGCAGTCATGCCAAGACTGACAGATCTCGCCGTGCTCGAACTCGCCTCCCTCCCCCGGCTCGAGCGGCTCGCAGCCGCAGGCCTGACCAAGCTGACCGACCAAGCAGCATTCTTCCTCGCAGCACACGCGCCCGCGCTCGAGCACCTCCACCTCTCCTATTGCGTCGGCCTCACGCTCGACGGTGTGCAGGCGCTGCTGCGCAGGTTGACCAGGCTTCAGTACTTGAGCCTCTCTGACGTGCCGGCCATGCAGCGGCGCGGGGTCCGCAGGTTCTCTGACCGGCCGCACGAGGTGAGTAGCTGACTAACTTACGATTTTTGATGTCCGCCTCTGGCGTTCGTGTCCTGCGAGCGAGTTGTGGTACGCCCGACGCTTGGGGGATGCTGAGAAGGCGCGTGCCGTCGTCATTGCTCGATTGGGCTCGGCGTTCAGGTCCAGGGGCACGACTCACGGAATGCGAACCAGGGTATGCAGCGCGTCTTCCGACGGCAGAACATTCGGGCGCTCTGCGCGTTTTTGGAGAAGGAGGAGTGGCGGAGGAGGGAGGCGGAGCGGCTGAACATCCTGTTCGAGCCGAGAGGAGACGACTCGCGGGCGCTGTACTGAAGGCGTGCAGTCAAGATGGAGATTGATTGAGCCGAGGTGAGTGTGCGTGCATACGATCTCTCCTGTGTTGTACATTACGGGGTCTGTACTGTGGGCTCTTGGGATTTGTTATTCGACTCGAGTGGGCGTCATCGCGAGTGGGCTTCTCGCTGGGAATCCAATGTTGCATGACACTGACGGCACTGGCACCACGCAAATACGAGAACGCTGATGACCAATGGATGCGGCCGGGTTCCTGTGAGTGGACAAAGTTTAGCGTTGTGGGGCGTTAACTGGAGGAGGGCGATAGTCAGGAAATCGCAGCGTGGTTAACCAAATGGAGGAAATGTAACGGAGGTAAATGAGTAACGACGTAGGTGGCGGAGTTGGGGATGGTGGAGACTCAGAGACGCCCAAGGGGAATGCGATCAGGACTTCCGGATATGGTGAAGCAATAGCCTTTTCGGGAGACGAAGGGGACGGGCCGGGAAAGCGAGAAAATTGGCGTGTGTCAGGAATTGCGTCAGAGGGAAGTAGTATACAGGAGGGAGCGAGGACAGGAGGACTCCGAGTGGGTACTACTATGTAGTACTAGTACTGTTCCTTGTTCTCCGAGTCGTCGTCCCCAACGCAGTCAAGGTGCAGGAATCGCAACGGTGAGCACCAGCCACTCTAGTTGCCCGTCTTCGGAGGAAGTAGTACTCATGACGGACATCATGGGAAGGGCGGAATTGGTGCCGACGATATCGGGAGGGAAAGTGCGTTGACGCGAACTAGAGACAGGATTCGGCGCGTGTCTACGAACCCGAGGCGAGACGCCGGAATCGCGCAGGCCGAGGAGAGGCTCTGAGCGGCAGGGTTGTTGGGATTTTTATTTGGATTCGGTGGTGGTTTCCCTCGCCGCGCTGTGCTTTCTCTCTCGTTCCCATTCGCCTCCATCCCACCCCGGCCCCTCGCTGTTCGACGCGACGACGCTGCGCCAACCGGGCGGCCCCCACCCGCACCCGTCGCGTATGCCCGGTCTTATCTCGAATGCGCGAAGCCGATCCCGTCCGCCATCATGTCAGCCTCCTCTATGAACGTGCTTCCCCTCCGGGCCTCTTTGTTCGACCGTCGCGCAGCCACCCACAACCCCGCCGTCCCAAACAATCCCAATCCCTCTCTTCCCGCCCTCGTCCCCCGATCCCCCCCGCCCTCCTCTCCCACCGCTCGCGCAAACCCCAGGCGGCCCTCCGCGGGCATCCTTTCCTTCACTCCCCTCCCCCCAATCATGGCATCCCCCACCCTCACTCCAGAGGTCACCCACGCGTCATCGTCTGCTGCGGTGCTCGAGACTACCGCCCGCAAGGTCGTGCCAGGCCATGCCAATAGCAGCACAACTGTACCTGCGCCACCAGAGCCTGTAGGCGACTATGTCAGCCATCACCCCTTTCCCCCCAATCCCACCTGGACCACCTGTCCGCCCACACCACCGCCCAAGGGCCCCTCGTCCTCACGCCTCGCACCATCCACGCCCCCCTCTCCTGCGCGCGCGGCACACTGCAGTGCCCACACCGACCGCGCAAGTCCTCGTCCAGACTCTGTAGAACCCTCGCAGGCCCGGTCAGCCGCATTGGCGACCTCCCCCTCCCTCTCTGCGCTCACCAGCGACAGCAGGCGTGCGCGGGCCTCGACGCGCCGGATGTCCCTCCCCGCAGACCTGTCAAAGCCTCTTCCGCGTCGACCGGTGGACCACGCGGGAGCGCCCAAGGACCTGCCTCCGCTACCCCTCGCGCCGATTGACAGGGACCCGGACGAGGAGTCGCTCCTTCCGAGCCTATCGCGCCGCGCGCCCATGATTCAGAATATGATTAGTCCAACCCCGCGTGGGGCGTCTGCATCTGCAGGACCGGGGCCAGGGCCAGGCGCATGTGAAACAGGCGTGGCCAAGAGGGTGGGAAGGAAGCTATTCAACCTCGACGCGGAGGAGGGTGACGCATCGGACTCGGAGGAGGCGGAGCACCAGCAGGGCGCGTATAAGGAGCAGAAAAGGTCCGCGCGCGAAAGTCATGTTACAAACCTTACAGATCTGGACCTGGACCCGGACACCGAACGCGAACGCGACCGCGAAACAGAGATGGGCCGCGCACGAGCACAAGAACAGCAGAGGGAGCGAGCGGAGAGGCTTCGCCGCTACCACGCACTCATGGAGCTGCTCACGACGGAGGTCGGATACCTCCTCGACCTTCGCGCACTGGTCACGGTGCGTTTTCACCATCATGCTTTCATTCTCCTCGATGGATGCCCATCGCGGCCCACGGTTGTTGCTGAATCTTCGACCCTTTCCTAGGTGTACCTCGACCAACTCCTGCTCCTCTCTACGCCCCCTACTTCCCCGGCCTCCACCGGGCCGTCGACCCTTGCCCCTCCCCCTCTCGCCCCTTCCCAGCAGCAATGTCTCGGCGTGGCCCCCCCCAGTCGTTCAATGTCGACATTCTCCGCACTCTCAATACCCTCATTATTCCCCAGCTCCCGATCGTCCTTCCTCCAACCCTCCCCTCTCCCCACACCATCGGTCAGCGCCGATTACCTCTCCAACTCGACCTCGGATTGTGGTTCCCTACAGGAGCGAGAACGACACACCTCCTGTCCACCGGCAACTGCGGACGGCGTCTCGAGAGAACGGGAAAGGGAGGGAAGTCGGATACTCACCCTCAGACATGGCAAGTCGCGTACCTTTGGGCCTCTTCTGTCGGAGAAGGAGGCCCGGGCAATATGCAGGAATGCCCAGGACTTGTTGGAGCAACATGAGCGCTTTGTGAGCGAGCTGCGCGACGCAGTCAGCGTTACGACTTTCCGTGTGGCGTTTGAGCAGGGTAGCCAGGGAAGGACACAGCGGGCAGACGAGGTTGCAGCAGAGGAGGTAGAACGGGCGATTGAGCTCGTTGCCGCCAAGTTTATGGATGAGGTGCGTTCACATGACTTTCCGTTTCTAATCCACCCCCGTGACCAACCTCAGGCTCGTGGCTAACAATACACGTCAGGCGGCCTCGTTTGGCGTTTACGAAACATTCTGTCCTGGGCATAACGCTGCTGGAGACATTGTGCGGCGCGTTCAGGAGCGGTCAACGTCGGCTTGGGATGCATACGAGCAGCGATGCGCACTCCTCGCCTCGGATGTCGCTCCTGGCTCGCGCCCCGACGAAACCAAGGAGGAGGCTGATCTCTCGCCTACGTCTCCCACCTCAACGGAGGCCGAGGATGTCTCATCTCTCGAGCCGTTCGCGACGGTTGCAAAGCGGCGACATTCGACACCCATCGGCTTTCCCTCCTCTGCGTCGAGTCTCGCAGACGCCACGGCGCGGAGCCAGCTCCCCTTCCCCACTTCCAACCCATCATCGGCTACATTTGCTCTGCCGACACCGGAGAGGAGAGTGCGATGGACCGGACACAAGCTCAAGCTCACCGACTACCTCATCAAGCCCGTGCAGCGGATATGCAAATACCCACTCCTGCTCGACCAGCTTAAGGACAAGCGCCAAGCTCAGAGCGCGTCCGACGATGAGAATGCCCCCACGGAGCCCACCTGGACGGACCGCTCGGGGGATGCCCTCAGGAGAGCGACGGAGGCCATGCGCGAGATGACCAGCCGCGTGAACCGCTCGAGCGAGAAGGAGGCGCACAACCTCCGCTCGGCCCTCATCCACTCGCGGTTGATTTTCACGAACCCCCCTCTCCCCTCTTCTACTGGTTTTGGTGCGGGACAGTCCTCGGCGGCATCATCGCCCTCCTCGTTGGAGCACACGTCGTCTTCCCACGGACACTCAAACTCGGTGTCCATGTCCTCGTGTTCGGCGGTGTCCTCTGCGCCCACATCCCCTGGCTCCGCTGGTGCGTCTCAGCCGTCTGTCGCGCCGGCCCCAGTGCCTGTTCCGGCGCCGAGCCCGCGTCTAGCTTACTTGACGGCGGACTTCGTGTCGTCACTGGGGCCGTGCTTGCTCGCCGGTGCGTTGGACATCGTCCAGCATCCGGTGCAGCGCGCGAAGTATCTAGGCGCGTTTTTGTACTCCGGAGGGTACTGCATTCTTGCCAAGATCCCGAAGGGCGGGCGGGTGTACGAGCCAAGGCACTGGTTCGCGCTGAGCGAGGTTGAGGTAGTGGACATCGAGGAGGACGATCGTGAGTTCTCATTCATTGTAGTTCGAGAGCCCTGAGCGCTGATCGAATTACGGGTCTTCTTCGTTTCAAAACCACAACGCAACACAGCATTATACCCGTATACCTTCCGCATCAGCGGCTACGGGCATCACCTCCAGCTGGCCGCATCGTGCGCACAGGAGAAGGCGATCTGGATGGCGGTGATCAATGACGCGTTGTCGACGAAGCGGACTTGGGCGCGAGAACCTCTCTCTAGCCTCCAGGCGGACGATAGGTCGCCCACCATCGCGCCCTCTGCGACCGTGGTGGAAGACCCGCTTCCGGAGGACTCTCTGCGTCGCTTGTCGACCATCCAGTCCAACTCGGAGCTGGAGAAGGAGAGCGAGATGAGTCACGAGACGACTTCGACGTATCCGTCCCCGGTGAAGCTGAGGTACTCGAAAACGATGTTCAGGCTGGACGGCATCCCCGGGACCAAGCTGGAGCACCACTACTCCCAGGCAAACACGTTCTCCGCGGCCCTGAGCAGGCGTTCGTCGACCGCATCTGTCAAGGCGTTCTTCGCCCCTATCGCGTTCGACTTGCGCATCGCACGCCCAAACGGCCAGGTGCGGGGTCAGGTCGAGAGCGGGCTTCATGACGTCTTCTCCGAATCCTGCCTGGCGGTCCGTGCACAGGCGCAGATGCGTGGAGAGGAGCTGTTCCAAGTCCGCTTCCCCGGGCCGGGGAGGAGCAGGCAACAAGCTACCGTGCCCCGCTCGAGCTCAGGCATCAGCCTCGCCAGCGCCATGGGCTTCTCAGCGGCGAAGCGCAAGTACGACAACGTCCTCGTCTCGCGCAGGAAGAGCTCAATCGACCTCGACATGCATGCACCACCGGTACCGGCCTTGCCAGGTTACGCCACCAATACAGTGGCTAATACTAGTGGCCCTACAGCCTCGGAATCCGGTGGGATGAGTTTCCGGACCAAGACGCTAGCTGCGCGGCGACAGAAGAGACCACCTAGCTCGATTGCTCCTGCGATCTCGACAGCTATCGCGCAGATGAACGCTGAGCAGCAGGACCACCCCGCCGGGCCGCTCGTACAGAGCCCTGACCCACTCACACTCGACTCCCCTCTTGGCGCGTCGCGCTGCTCGTCTGTCTCGTCCGTGCTTCCGAGCCCTGTGGACACCTCTCCCCTCCCGATACCCACCCCTGGCATGTCTCCCAGCGGGACGGTACCTCTTGCTGACCGAGAGCCAAGCATTCGTCGCGGAAGGGAGGCGGTGCCCAAACGCTCGCGCTCCGTTGTCGACAATGTGCGTTCATTGTTCCACTCACCACGCTCACGATCCGCGTCATCTTCATCCGGCCGGGCCTCGCCCAGCCCTGTGCTGACGGTGGATACCCCGTCGTCATCGGACTCTTCGAACAGCGTCATGCAATGGTTGAGACGCGCTTCGCTGCGGCGGGGCCGGACATCCGCGTCGTCGTCCTCGGCCAACTCAATCATGAATGGCCATCTCGGCCATGGAGAATCGCGCCGTCGTATGCCCAGTCGGACGTCAACGGATAGTGTGGCTATGCGCAACCAGTATCTGGATGTTCCCCGACCACGCGGCAATCGCGATTACTCCAACTACAGCCCGAAGCGGCACCGGTCTCTGTTCGTCTCTTCAACGTCGTCGCGCTCGAGGGCGGCTGGTGCCACCTTCCGAGACGACACGATGCGGGAGAAGGGTGCCATGGCCTCTTCGAACACCAACAGCACCAGCAGCATCTCAGCGAGGAAGTCGCTCAAGAACCTGCTGCTCTTCCAGCGCGCGACCGCCATGACGCCCGTCGGCCCCTCGCACAGTCGATAACGACCTACCTCCTTTTGCCTCCATACCTCCGTATTTACCATACCGCATACCGACCATGCATACCACATTACCCGCACCTCATTCCATATGGTTCTACATCCACCCCACATATCACGCAATCTCACGTCTCTTTGTCGCCCTCTTCCTCTTTCCCACCCTCTTTCATCCTGATCATTCACCCTGCTTGCATGCACGCCCCTTCGCGTAGACTTTCGGCCGTACTGTACGAAGTAACGAAGCATTCATGACCCTGGTTCCTCTTGCCACGGTATCTTAAGACCTTAACATTAAACGTCATATGTTCTCTCCTGCATCCATCTCACCATCATACAGTGTAGCTCCCTGGGCCCGGATACACACATATGCATGCGGTTCTTCCTCCATTCCCATCACTGCATTTGCTCTTACCCTCACCGACTCGAGCCGTGAACTTTCCGGCTATACCAGGTCGGCTTCGGTTGGTATCGTAGACACACTTCCAATGCATATCACTACGATGCTGAACGTTCCAACTGAGCGAGATGAATGACATGCAAGAGCTGATGTGGCAATAAACTGGAATCGGGCGGCATGCAAAGGAGTTCAGCTGATCATAACCGACTTGGAAAACATATCGACATATATTGAAGAGGAAACGACCGCGCGGAGGACCCATACAGTACTATACACATGTAAATCTAGCAAACGATGCATGCAAGGTATCATAACGTGCAGTAGATTAAATAACCGTGAAGTGGTGACCAGCCCAGTCCGTCAAGGGATGAGTCCGTTTTCTCGCAATAGCATCTCCCATCTAAGGTTGCATTCATCGCGTCAGTACGACATACCGCAGGTACCAAGATTCAAAACCTACTGTTCGTGCTGTATCTCTAACTCCGAGATCCGAGTCTTAAGTTGTCTGCGGATAGGCAAATCCATGAGTGGCGCAATCTCGGCACCATTAAGATTGGAACATACGAGTTCTCATGCTCCGCTTTCGCCTTGCCCTGCTGCGCCTCCTTCATCTTCTTCGTCATCGCAGCCCAGGCGTCGTCATCGGGAAGGTTCGCGGCATCGAACATGCCGTCAAGCTCCTCGTTGAAGTACTGCGGTCCGCGTTAGCTTGTATGGCAGAGAAGGGAACCACAAGGATTACCTGATAGAGTTCGTTGACCTCCTGCTGGCTGTTGCTCAGCAGCTGGTTCACGACTTCGTATTGCCGCTTCCAGTTCTGGGCCTCGAGCCCACTCTTGGTCAGCTCGGCTGCCTTCTGTGGATCCAGGTTGCGTCAGACTCGGCCCGTGTGCGCAAAGGCTCCGACTTACGTGGTGCAGGAGCTGCACAAGGACCCTGATATCAGAAGTGACAAATTGCTGGTTCTGCAGAGCCTGCTCCAACTGCTGTTCCGCCTCCTCGGCCAAGTTGTCGATGGTAAGCATAGAGTCCTCAGCGACGGCACTGCACGGGCTGCCGCCACCGTTGGACATAATAGACGAGGATGATGATGAGGGTTCGAACATCGTCTGGACGCGTGGACGAGGTGGCCCGCCACTGTCCCCGTTCCGCCTCCCGATGGCTTGAAGCATCTCTGCGCGCCGCGCCTCCGCTTCCCTCGTCTGCAGCACGTTCAGTGAATGTGGTGAGAGAGCCTACGGAACGTATACATACCAAAGCAGTGTTAGCGCGCTGCGGGGTGCGTTTGACAGGCGAAACCGTCGGCTTCGTCTCCCAGGTCGCGACGGCAGCGCGGACGGGGGAGGATGTGTTCACCTTCTGCGTCTCAAGTCTGATCCGCTTGACCGAGCGATGCGAATTCTCGATCTGCGAATCCATCCGCCCTCAATGTCAGTCTTCGCTCCCGCAATAGAACGATATACTCACGTCTGCCTTCGTAGCCTCCGCGGCCCGCTTCAGCCTCATCTCGAGCTCATCCGGGTCAACATCATCCAGACCCTGCAGCGCCTTCGTCGTGCGCTGCCCCGACACCCTCCTCGTCCCCGCGTTCGCAAACGCGCTCTTCCCAATGGGCGATGGGCGGCGCGTCAGGGTCAGCGATGTCCTCCTCGCCGACCCCGGCGAGCCTCGCCCAGGCGACAGGGTCGCCACCGAGCCCTCCGTGCGCACCGACGACCGTTTCTTGATCGAGAGCGGCTCGATGACGCTCGGAGGCTTGTTGGAATCACCCCCGTTCGTGTGCTTCTCTGCGCTTGCCTTGGGTGTCGTCTCCGTGTTCAGCACGCTCGTGGGCTCGAAGGGCTGGCGCTTGCTCCGGGGTATGGGCGTGCGTGGGTAGACGCGATGGGTCGGTGTCGTTGGGAACCCGGCATTGACGAGGGTCATGTCGGTGTCGTTGTCGAGGGAGGGCAGCTGTTTGGGGGCAGCCCGAGGACTCGGCAGAGGGGAAGGGCTGCGGGGGCCCATTGGTCGACGCTCGGACTGATTCGAGGAGTTGCGGGATAGTGGTCGCGAGTAGGGTTCAATGGTACTTGGGGCTGGCGAATGCGCGCGGAACGTCGATGGTGTCGCCGATCTTTGACTGTCATAGTCATCCTGCGGAGGGTCAGGTAGGGCTCTCGAGACCCTGGACGCTCTCGACAGCGGACGTTGGGGTGGGGCAGGATCATCTACAAGTCGGTGAGCACAGAGGGTATTCGAGGTGGGGCAAGGGGATTTACCTTCGTATATCGTCTCCTCTGTTGGCTCCTCCATGGCAGCAACAGCATACTCGTGCCCATGCTGGTTCTTGCTATTCCGCCTTGCCAGCTCCAACCGCATCGCAAGGTCTCTCTCGGAATCGTCCACAGGAACGTCGACCATAGGTGGCGCGCCGCTCCTTGGCAGCGACCTCGACCGCCTGAACGAGTCCTGACCGTGCGAACGCGACCGCGGGTGGTGAGAAGGGCCAGGACTATCATCATCGTCTGTATCCGTATCCTCGCGTTCACTCATGAACGGCGACTTCGCGCGCTTCACGAACTTCTTCGCACCCTTCGACAGCGAACGCGACCTTGAGCTCCTGCTGGCCTTCGACATCGACGATGGGGGAGGCTCATCATCCATTAAAGACGTGGCCGCGGTCGTTGTGGAGCTGCGCGAAAAACGGGTCGAACTGCTCCCCGCGGTGCTCACGGTACCAGTAAGTGTCGAGCTGCGGCTGTCGGTTGTCCGCGAGCGACGGTGACTGTTCACTGAGCCTCCGAAGAAATCAGTCATGCTCGCCGCGGCGGAACGGGTGCCAAAGAGGTTGCGTGAGATGACATCGAGGCCGAAGATGGCAGCGCGTGAACGAGAGGCGGTTGGTGTAGTGGGACGGCTGGATGTCGCGTTCGTCTTGAACTTGAACAAGCCATATTGATGGACTAGAAGCAACGGTGAGTTTTGTTGTGTGCAGGGGAATGCCGGAACAAGAAAGTCCTCACTTGTCTGGACGACACGCTCCGGTATGCGACTCGTTTGCATAATGTCTTCCTCTATTTCCTCCTCATACGTGGACGTGACGTTATACCTTGCAAGCTCTCCAGCCATGGGTTGTACCCTCACGACGATGTATGGCCCATCAACGTCTCCGAACGGTATTGGGTCTGCGACGCCCTCCTGGTCTATATGCATTACGATCTTGGTCTATCAACATGATATCGCGATTCAGAACATTGGTAGACACATAGTTCGGAGGTCCACGCACCTTCTTGGGCTCCTGTAAAAAATTCATGCGTGTATAAACATTGAAGTATGTCTGCGCCTTCGTAACATATGCGCCCTTGTTCTCGACCTCGTGCTCTTCGCCCTTAAGAATGATCGACCGCTCCATCCTCGTCCGAACGCGAGCCTGTGCGGTCCATAGGCGGTCGAGGAAGCGTAGCTTCTCTCGATCGGTGCGTCTAGGGTCCAAGCCGACAGTCGCGGGTGGGAACACGACCGAGAGCGCGCGAAACTGGCGGCCACCCCATCGCTCTGACTGGTCCAGGAGCGCATTCTCGAGGAAGATGTGGAAGTCTGAGAGCGCCATCGTATCACGTAAGGCATAGAGGATTGGAATACGGAAGCATACGACGTACCAGCTCCACCAATATCAGTCGCATTCACTTCGGTGATGTCCACAATGCCCTTGCACACCAGTCCGTTCTTCCGCATGCTCGACGGGAGTGTTCCGCCCTTCACGACTTTGTCGAAGTGGGGCGGGTCTAGCCCCGCGAGCGTCCTGCTGCTCTTGTCCGCGGGTCGTTTGACGATCATCATCTTGTCGTCGAACAAGAACAACGTACAATGTAACGTGCCTGCCGACGCGGGCCCAGTCGAGGACACGGGCGCGTGCGCGTCCGGGCCAAGGACGTCCTGGACGTCGATGCAGTCGACGAACTGCCTGGAGTTCGAGATTAGGGAGACGGGGAAGTCCTCGATGGATGTCGAGAGACAGTGCATGATCGCCATGCGTGTCGTCTCCGCGTCCGTCTCCGCCTTTGCAATGACGGTTGCGTACTGGATGGCCTCCTCGAGCGGAGCGCGCTGGGGATGGTTCATGGCCATGTGCTTGAGCATGGTGTTGAAGAGGAGGGTGTATCGTGGGATGCGCTGCCATGGCTCAGCGATGAGCTGGGTCAGGCCGAACTTGTTCCTTGAGTCGAGTGCGGTGCTATACCTTACGCGCTGTCGGCATAGAAGGATTCAAAGTGATGGTGATTTAGAGGATGAGAATGGATTCCGCCAGACAAAGCAAAGCGCGTGGGGCATAACGTACCTCGATGTACTCAGCAAACCTCGAATTCTTCTTCTGTTCCTGCTCCATAAGCTTCTGCACCTCCTCGTGCTTCGCAAAGTATTGTCCGTACTTCTCGAACCCCTTCAGCTTCTTGAAGTGCTTCAGCGCGACGTCGCCCACGCCTGGATTACCATTCCCGTCGCGGTCCATCCTCTCGAGGTCGGCAAGGAACGCCTCGTTCACCGGCAGGAGCTGGTCGATATTCCCGAAGAGGGTCTTGGCCTCGTACGGGCCGATGATGGCGGTGTGTTTGTCCTTGGAATACGAGCGGAGAGGGTCGGCATAATCTGTCTTGAGGATGCGCATCTTCTTGACGTAGTTGCGCTCGGTCGCGATGAGTTCCTTGACGAGGTCGGCGAAGGCGGACGTATTGGTCATCGCCCGTCTCCGTGTAGCCTAACGACGGTACAAAATGACGTGCCTGTGAGGTTTGGGGATGTTCAGGTACTGAGACACTGGGACACTACACGCACTGCTTGGGCATCTTCATTAGCTTGCGATGGTGGCTCTGGTACCATATCAACGCTCTCTCCCAGAGAGGCGATGAGATCTTGAACATCTGTGCACCATAGGCAACGTCAGACATCACAACGAGAACGCGCATGTACGCAACGAGTGCGTTTCCCAGTCGGACGCGGTTTATCGGCCGGACATAGCTCGGTACACACCTTGAGGAAGCTCGCGTCCACTCTCTGTCCCTTCCACCACAACACCACAGAAGAATACGCGCTTCGTCACGCTCGAGCCGGTCGCCCTCGGTTTGGGCCTCGGTACGTGTTCATCCGCCAGCGCAAGCGGCACGACCTTCCTTGGGGTTTGAGGGAATGCGGCCATGTGGAGAGGACCAAAAGAAGAAGCAGGCGGTGGGGAGGAAAGCGAGACAAACGAGAGATTGCGAGTGAGAAGAAGATATTAAATAGCAGCCTCGAGGACGAGTGGCACGGACAAGGAACGCAAGCTGGACAGTGTCCGACGGCGACAGGCTCAAGGCTCGACGGATTTCAACACTGACCTGCAGGCGCTCCCCTATTTCAATTGGGCCTCGTTGGACGCGTCTCTCCCATCACGTGGCCGCGTTCACTACAACGCGACAAAGCACTGACACTGACAGCTTTAAGCAAGTACGTTACATTCGATCGGGACGTCGGTGTCAGCTCGCCACGCTGGCCATGGTACCCGACCCGCTGCTCGACCTTGCCTGCAGCTGCCCCTCCATCTCGACGTCGTCCACATCGTTCACCGCCTCCGCGCTCAGGTACTTGCTCTTCTTCTTCCGACTCGATACCGACGGTGGCGGTGACTGTGCCTTCTTCGTCTTCAGTATCTCCATCATCTCTGCACAACGGTTAGCTCAAACCAACAACCGCAAACCTAGGATGACTTTACTCGCCTGTATGCGACATCTCCTCGAAGCCCTTGATGCTCCGTTTCATTGTCAACCAGCGTCTTTGTAACGAGTGCGCACTCCAGATATTCCAGTTCTCGTCCGGGAGTAGCTTCCAGTCGATCTCTGTGTCGTCTCGTACGTTCATCGAATCGACCCTAACCATTTGCCTCAGTAAATGCTTCTCGATCCCTTGGTCGAATACGTACTTGTGCACAAGGATATACGCGTCCATCGCACTCCAGCGCGGTCGCTCACCTGTGTTCTTGAGCTGCGGAGCCAAGGAGTCGGTCCTGCGAACAAGGTCATCAGTGGCACCCTAACCCAGTCGCCACCATGTTGTCTACCATTTTATCCTGCATTGTTGTCGGCCTCGCTTTCCACCCATCCGTTGGCTCACCACGCCCCAGAAGATGTCGTTGTCCACGTCTTTGCCCTGGTTGACAGTCATCTCCGAAACAATCCTCGTCAGTTCTTCTTCCTCATCCTTCGACCACGTCCCTGCAGCAACGATTTTGTTAAGTGTAACGGCGAGCAAGGCTCCGGCCGTATCTACGCACCGGTGCGCCGAACGTCGCGATCCTGCAGGTGATTCCGATACCGATCGCGACAATCTGCGGCAGTCCGCTGGACGATGTCGCTGATCTTCTCCCATTGTTGACCAAGATCTCGCACCGACTGAAGGAGCAGGTCATCCTCAGTTCTCGTCCATGTTCCCTTACCCGCATACGGATGCCTTGTTCGTCTGACGTGATGATAGACGGCGATGATAGGGCGCAACTGCAAGGCAGATGCTAATTTCAGGAGTCAATGCTTCTGGGCCCGCCTAAGTTCTAGAGAACTCACTTATCTCCGACCAGAACGACTCATGGCCCTTTTCCTTCCCAACCTTGTTAGAAAAGATGATCTGGTCCAGCTCGGTCTGAGTGAGGCCCTTCGTCTACAACACGCCCGCGTCAGTCGTCGTATCGCGGCGGCCGGTCCCGCATATACTCACGACGCGGTACTGCTCGACCGCCGCGGCGAGGTGTGCGTCCTCGGTCGCAGAGAACTTGCCCTTCTTGTACACCAGACCTTCACGCCCCAACTTCATCTCAGCACCGGACCGCATGCAACCGTTCCAGGGCACAGAACTCACCTTCTGTTCTAACCATCTCCGCGAGCTTCGACGCGTTCATCCACACGTTCGCGAGCATATGCGCATGTTCCGAGTTATCCGGCTGTGGCGGCGCCGCCTCGACGCTCCCACTCCCCGACGCCCCCGGCCCGTTCCTGCCCTTCTTCTGCTTTGGAGGCCGCCCCAATATCGCCTCCGATCGCACCGGCTGCTGTTGCTGCTGCATGGGCGGCGGAGGCACAGGGACAAACATCGGCGGGCCGTTCAGGTGCACGTTCGCGGCGGCTGCGGCCTCCCCAAGCGTCTTGAGCACCGTCACGACCTTCGAGATGTCGAACTCCTGCAGGCTCCTCAGCAGGTCCTCGCTCGACGCGACGTTCAGGTCCGGCAGGATGCCTGCCACATCCGGGAACAGCCCATGGAACGGTTGCCCGGGTGGGTGGGGGTGGGGATGAGGAGGGGCACCTGGGGGAGGACCGGGGTACGCATACGGATCGAACTCCGCGGGTGAATACCCCATGTACTGCTGGATGATGGCCTGGTCAAAGGACGCCCCACCCTGAGGCTGCTGCCCGGCGGTCGCCGAGGCTGCCGCAATGACAGCGGAAAGAAAGTCCACAGAAGACGTCGCGAGGTCCATTGATACCCCGCTCTGCATCGCGGTGGGTTGCGCCGGACCAGGAACCGGCGCGTGGGGAGCTTGGTTCAGCGAGGCGGCCTCGGGGGGAGCGGGCATGGACTGAGGATGGGACTGGGGGTGGGGCTGTTCGTCGTGCGCACGCTCCTTGCCCTTGCTCTTTTTCTTCTTTTTCGCAGGCGCGACGATGGCGATGGCCGCACTCGAGTCCGCACCTGCGCCTGCATCCGCGCCAGGTGTGGACTCGTTGCTCGAGCTCGAAGTCGCCAGGATGGACGGGCTTGGGCTATCACCTTGTTGGTTCGCATTCGCCGTCGCGTTCACGTCCGCGTCGTCATGCTTCTTCGCTTTTTTCTTCTTCTTCACGTTCCCGCTCTCGTCCTCCAGCCTATCCTCGTCCCTCTGCCGCTTCGACTTCTTTGTCTTGGTGTGAGCGGCAGCTACGGCCGCGGCATTGTTCGCGACGCCGACAGCCTGTTGGAGAGCCCGCTGAATGTCATCAGACAATGAGGCCACCGGGGTTGAGGCGGAGGAGGTCGAGGCCATGAAATCGTCAGTGCCGCGTATAGAATGGGGCGCGTGCCGCGATGGTTTAGGGTGGGTCGGGAGACAGATGAGGGGAGGCAAGTTCGCGTCAAGCGCCTGTCACCACCCGTCACCAGTCACGGTCTGCCTCTTTTGGAAGCTGGTGGCTGAGATAAGGTTTCGGGCCGGCAGCTGCCGGAGACTTGCGTTCGAGCCACAGACATGTCGGTTTCCTGCAACTGTCCCCCGCAGGTTGACTCCATGACAATTTGCCCACCTCCTGAAAAAGGACATTCAAGTAATCTATCTCAATATCTTAAAACCATTCACATGCACATAAAACTATGAAGCCCAAAATGATCTAAACCGACTGCCCAAAGAAGTCGCGCACGACCTCGGCGAGGATCTTAGCAGCCTTCTTGAAGTCTGCCTCCTGTAATACTAGACGTTAGCATGTAATCGGAGAGAGCACAATGCGGCTATTGATACGCACGGAAGAAAAACTGAAACTGATCCGGAAGTGACCCTCAACCGGGCTCACTTGCTCTTCGTTGTGCGCAAAGTACCGACCAGGCCCGACGAGGACACCAGCCTCAGCGAGCTTCATCCACAGCTGAGTTTCGACCGTCTCCTCATCCCCCTTCTTGAAGCCCGGCACGTTCTCCCAATGCATCTTGAGCCACACGAACATCCCCGCGGACGGCGGGACAAGGCTGAACAACGGTTTGCCCTGCGCAAAGAGCGACGCCTTTTCCGACATGACGTCCCCGCGCCTGGGCTTGGCAGACGCGGCGTAGACGACGCAGTCCTTCCACGAGCCGACCGTGCCTACGGAGACCTGCAGGTGGAACTCTTCCTGGAGTGCATCGATGAGCGAGTCGCGACGGGACGTGTACTGCACCGCCAGGCCTAACCGGCGGAACACAAAACACACAAGATGCGCCAATCAGGAAACACATGCGCATGATCAGCGATACCGAAGCGGGCGCAGCGGGGCCTGATGCTTACCCTGGAGCCATCGAGCGTACCCATCGAACTTCCATGTGGTCAACAGTTGCGCGACGAGAGACTACGGGTGCACGTGCGTCAGTTAGCCTTCCCCGTAGGCCGCGGCAAGTCCCACAGAGGGACACCGCCGGCGACCATATGCGGTATGGCCACACACCTGACCGAAGCCGCATGGGGCTTGTGTAGACGTCTCGCCGATCCGCTCGAGTCGCTCTACAAAGCGAGGGTTGCAAGTAAAGAAGCCGAGGCGGGCCCCAGGCGCAATAGTCTGCAGGAGCGCGCAGGTTGGCATGAGTTCGCAGAAGACATCGATATGTTTGAGTGGCATACCTTGGAGAACGTGTCGAGGCGGATGACCCGTCCCTGGTAGTCGATCCTGATGCGGGTTCATAAGTGTACAAAGATAGGAACAGCAGATAAATGCCTACTTGACATAGCTAGGAACCAGACTACCGAGCCAGGCTGTGGGATCGGTGAATTCTGCGTGAGATGTACGCCCTGCCTTGGGAGTGTATTGGCCCATTTGGAGGAAGTAATACGGGTCATCCTCGACGATGATGACGTCTGTTGTCATCCAGATCGCGCCGTTGCGTCAGTGTGGATTCCAGCAGTCGAAAGGAAGTCAAACGAAAGCTAACCGAACTCAACGCAGATGTCGTAGATCGTCTTCTTCCTCTCAAGCCCCATAGTCTAGAATAATTCGAGGCTAATGAGCGGCGTTCCAACAACGCTCGAGCCGCACAAGGATTAATACGTACCACGCCGGTTGGGTTCTGGCCGACTGGAACTGTGTACATGACATGAGGGCTCCAGATGGAACCGATCAGCGGATGGTACAATTAAAATATCAGCAAGAGCGGATCAGAGCAAATGGCGTACCGTTTCGCTCCTCGTGCGGCCTCGTCCCATTCTACAAGGAGTTTTCGAAGCTCATCGGGACGCATACCCTGATCGTCCATGGACACGCCCACCGGATACATGCCGTAAGGGAGGCTACCAGCGAGGGCTGAAGGGTAGGTCCAGTCCTCCGTAATGAACGCCTCGTCCCGATTACACAACAAGTTGACACACTTCGACCACCTGTGAAGTAAAAGTCACCGAGATAAGCATTCTGCTCCATGAAACCCTTGCAGTTACAGGAAAGCGGATGAGAAAAAGAGAAGGACACCGGGACAGCGACGAATACCGACCCATCCGTGTTTCCCGTGTGCACGAGCGTCGTCCAGTCCGAATAGGCGGGTTGGTAAACCTTTTCCACAAATTCGTGAACAAACCCCCGGAGCTGTGGCACGCCCGTTGCCGTGCCGTACTGGAGCGCCTGTGCGAGGTTGATGTCGCCCGAGTTGACTGGATACTTCGGAATCGTAATGGGAGCGGTTTTCTCCTTGCGAGCGCCTCCGAAGAGCTTCCAAAACCAGGAGACGGATCCCTCGGACTGGTTATTCGAAGTCGAGAACGAGTCGGGTCCCAATGCTGGAAGGCAGCGCGATGAGTGGATTTGGCCACACGCCGGAATTCCAGAGGACGAGTGTGATACTCACCATCGCCAGAAATGGAAGCGAACGGGAAATAGGCCTCGCTGGGCATTCCTGTGACGTGAGATGATGAATACTTACTACGTCTTCCATATGGAGCATATGCATGGTTCCGAGAACCATCGTCTAGTACGCATGGGCAAAGGCATACCTCCTGCGAGTGAGATCAAGCCTGGGCGTTCGAGGTACCTAGCCAAGCCCTTCAGCGGGGACAAGTCCCGAGCGCGCGAGACATCAGAGAGGTGATGGGACAGGTCGATGGCCTTCGACTGCTTCTCGGCGTATGACATGTTTCCTCTGGACGATGGCGACAGTACGGAATGGATGTAGAGTGGTAGCAGGAAAGCGAAGGCTGACGAGTCGTCTGATATGCACTGTGCCGTGTGGAAACTGCTCTGAGTTATGAGTCAGCGACTACCAAGTACTACCAGATAAGCGGAAGTCCGAGTTCCCGCAGAAGTTCTGCTCATGGGAATCTCGCCACATGGGGCCTTATCATGGCCACCGTGCCTAACATAAGTGCTTGTCACCCCAAACATACCCTCTACTCACAGGACTACTCCATAAAGACAGCAGGTGGGATGGACACTGACCTAAGTGCGCATAAGTATACGGCGTGCACGGAAACGCGCGCCTTGACGAAAATTACATGGAAATGCATCCGGCATTCCACCGCTACTATTCAATCTTCGGTCTTCTGATATGAAGTGTGTAACAAGTAACCGCTGGAGCTACTAGAACCCAAATCAATACCCGCTGTGCAAAGCTGGAGTTTGAGCATGAGAGAGACGAAGCGGAGAGAGGTCTGAAGGTGGCTGTGTCCGAGGCCAGGATGAACTTTCGAACTCCTCAGATTCAAGTTGAACCTACGGATAGCTACATATATATATTCAGCAATGTTATAAAAATAAATGCTTATTATATCAAGAGGAGGTACGATATTGCAGGGATGAAGTCGTCCAGGACGGCAGAATCATTACGCATAACCTACCCCCACCCATATAGTACATCTCAAACTGAACCTCAAGCAATGCGAGTCTTACATTATATTTAAGCGAGGCCAGTTTATTTGATGATTGCACACCATACAGGGATCCCACAACTCTTGCGGCATGTTAGTGAGTCATGTCAGAAGCTTCCTGTTCTCAAACGTCGTACACAGGAGGCCTGTAACTGTAATGGACCCAATGGTTTTCCATTCCACAGAACAAACCCTGGGAAAGATATGGAAGACAGTCAATATGAGCTGAAGGTTACATTATAGCAGGGAGCGATGTCACGTCTGCCGCTTGACGACTGCACAAACCATCCAGTTACAAGATTGCATATTGTGGGGCTACATTGCGCTTGGTTCATTCATGTGGAATAAGGATGGGTACATGCCACTGGATCGACACATGTCGACTAGTGTCTTTAAGGCGAAGACTGCGCATACAACGACTGCGCTGACATCCCGTAGCTATCAGCCCATCGCCGACACGTCGAGTTGGTTCCCAAGGGTAAACGTAAAGAGTTCCTCTATTCTCAGAACAGACGGGGTGTATACTTAATACTAGGGAGCGTGGTCAAGCCAAGCTCAACACAAATCCCTCTCCCAAACAAGAGGGTACGCAAGACCTTGATGTGAGGGGAAGGTGGTCAAGCCACGTACGAATGCCGGAGAACAATTACGACGCCGATATACCCCGTCCAGACTGAGAATGATCAGTCTGCCAACCTAGAAAACCGTCAATCAATGTCAACGTATGGCGATACGGATGTGCTGACCAATGACGATGATACCGCCAAGGCCCCAAAGACGTCGGGATACCCGCCCTTCCATGCATAGTACACATACTTCGCGCGCTCGTTACTACGCGTCTTGTGAGGCTGCGCAAACAGCTTCGCGAAAGGCTCAAGGGAATCTGCGGGAGCAATCTCTTAATCTCTGAACCCAATCTGCAGTTCGTACACGGCACGCACCTCGAGCGAAGCGAATGTTCAACCTAACAAGAAGCGCGATGGATGCGGGTGGGCGGAGTGCGGATGTACGCTGGAAGGTCGCTCGTATCTGCGAGGGTTACGCGCACCCTAGAACCCGCCATGAAGGGTCAGTAAGGACTGGGCTGTCTGCAGAAGACGAGCTGCATCATAGCTGGGAGAGCGAAAGGACATACCAGGACGCGGGGACGCGCTGGGAGACGGGAATGCGCCCGGAGATGAAGAAATTGTCTCACCTGGGCTTATAAGGTCTTGTCGGAGATTCGAATCAAGATAAAGCATCAGCAAAGCTGCCCGTCCAGTTGGGCCCTGGGCGGTCCAGTATTTTTTCAGGTGCCGCAGTTGTGAAGGACACATGAGGGACGACACGGCGGACAGGCAGTTTGTCTGATAATCAGCGAGGTAAATGGGGCGCGGACTTGTTCCAGAGTAACGGGTTACACACTGCTGCTCTTTCTGCGAATCGGGGCTGACATTTGTGCCCAAGCTTGCTCGAGCGGGTACGGGACTCCACATGTGTCCCTTCGCAGTTTCGTTATGGGCAACGGAAGCCGTTCAGCCATGTGACGGCTCGGGGGGAAATCGCCAAGCAGGCTTGTGGTCAACGCGGTCACCGGTGGTCCGGTGCAAGCCAGGTTGAGACCAGCGCGATCTGGGAATCTGCCATGAGGTCCCTCGTGTTTGCAACGCTTCCTCGGAATGCGTCGGGCTGGAACCTGCATTGAAGTTCCGGTACGACTTGGGTACGACGGGTGACGATAGCTCGCATGGCGTACCGCGACATCGGGGAAGGAGACCCCGCGACAGATGGTGAGGGCAGTGGCGGGGCGACGGCGCGGGACAGTGACCGACCATCTCCCTAGCAGTTGCCGGATTAGGCAGGAAGCCGGCCCTGAAGTCGCGCCCCGCGATGGCTCAGTCCGTCTCTCCACCGCTTTACTTATCGCCATCGCTCATCTCACTCGTCGCCGGTCCTATTCCTTACGAAGGAGGAGTGTTGGAAAGGCTGGGTTTGTAGGAAGAGGGAAGCAGCGAGGTGCGTCAGCCTCGTTCACGTAGCGTACACAAGCCTCTTGGTAACCCCTATGCTAGGTTCAGGCATATTGGAGAAGTCCGGTCAGAATGGCGTATCAGTTCAGCAGGAAGGGGTGTTTCAAGTGCGGGAACCGTACGTAAATCCACCCTTTTGAAACGTATCGGTCACCGACAGCGTCTTCCATCGCTAGTGGGACACATAGCAGAGAATTGCTCCTCAGAGCAGCGTCTCTGCTACAACTGCCGCCAGCCGGGGCACGAGTCGGCCGCCTGCCCCCAGCCCCGCTCAGTCGCTGCTAAGCAGTGCTACTCTTGCGGGGGAGTAGGCCATATCCAGGCAGAGTGCCCCAGTCTCCGGCTGCAGAACGCCGGTCAGAAGTGCTATGTGAGTCCCAACGTTGTCTTATAATTCCAGCCACCCGCATGCCCTTAGCACGCTTCTCTGTCAAGAATTGCGGTCGGTTTGGACACTTTGCGCGCTCCTGTCCGAACGGTGCTGGTGGCGCTTTTGCTTCCCGTGCGCCGCCACCCGGACGCGCACTGAACACTTCCACCCTCCCTCCAGTCAAGTGTTACCGGTGTGGCGGACCCAACCATATGGCGAGGTACGTATAATACATCCATGCTCATCTCCGACGTCGCATGTCAAGACTGATAACCCTGGCTACCCCCTTATAGGGACTGTCTTGCTGCTCCTGGTACTACGGTCGCTGATTCTGGCGCTCCCATCGGTAACCCTAACAAGAACAAGACCTGCTACAAGTGTCAGCGAGAGGGTCATGTAAATACTTACTCTTTTCGCGAGATTACAACCCAGACTGATCGGCTTCTTAGATTGCTCGCGATTGTCCGGAGAATGCTGACTATGCGGCTTGATTCTCTACCCCCATCCGACCGTTCCGATACCATGCAAATGTAGGATGCTCGGTGTACGAAGTCCAACTTAGCCGTAATTGCGCGACGGCTTGTATCGACATATTTGCTCTATTTATCAGCTGCTATATCCATCGTCCTGTATGAATATCAGTCTAGCTGCAAAACATGCTTTTCATGCCGATCAAGCTTGCCCTCCCTTCGAATCTTTCACACGCACGACGGGGTTCGGTGGATACATCCTATGGTAAGAGCCGGTCGATGTCACCTTTCTAACGAGGCTAATTGACAACTACCAGCGACGGTCCTGCTTGCAAAAAGACGTGATGCCAGTGATCACCGGTCCCCGGAAGGCACGTTCGAACAGCTGTACGCGTGGTCAGTTTGCGGGTCCTGCCCGACCTTCTGAGAATCGAATGGTCGGGGGCACGCGGCAATTGCGTGGGATCAAACCTGGAAGCGAACCTTCCCATTCCAAAGGCCATTTCGTTGTGGCTTCCGCATCGTACTCGACCCTGACCATGCTCCCGGTGTCAACTCCTACATCCCCCACCCCACCCCCACTCGCCATCCTCCTGGTATTGACACCTTCTGCTAGGAAGCATCGATAACGTCTACAATTCACACGTCAGTGCGGGGCTAGACGGCTGGAGCGTTCTATACCTCTAGAAATGGGGTGGTTGCATCGTCGCCTTACCATGGTCTCTGGTGTTGTGCAATCGCGTTGTCCAGTAGAGCCCTCGGCATATCCAGCCGCTGTCACCCTCCATACCAGCGCGATCGCGAGGAGTCTTCTCACGCATGTGTTCCGTGGGTTCTATTTAATTGCCCTATTGCACGAGCGGTTCGACAACCAGTACCGTGCGCTGTGGTACGCCTGAAGATTTTCTCGTTCCTTGTTTGTTGACGTTATGTTGCAAGTGGGCACACCCCACAAGTTTGCTGTGCAGTGGATTGCGGGCTGGTGGACGTTTCCAGTCGCTTCTGCCGGGTTCTGCTTCCTGTCGAGGGTGCTTCACGGAAGCGCAGAATTCGGGACCACCACACTCGCTCGCTAAGGCGATCTGAAAGTGAGTGCGCACATGATCGATGTGATCATCCGCCTCCATCTCTGTTTGGGCTGAAACCCCTTCTTGCAGGCCTCGTGCTCATTTTCGCAGTCCGTTATCCATGCCCAGTAAAAAATTTCCACAGAAGCGGTTCGGTCGCGCCCTACTGCCACTGAAATGTGGGTGTATTTGAATGGTCGAGTTCCACGTCGATTGCCAGCGTCCGGCCATATTCCTGGGTTCCATCGGATCGGGTGAGAATGGCCCTTCGCGCCGACTTGACTAGTAGCGTGGAGTCGTGATTGGGAACTAGAGGCTACTGAGAATGTGGTGAGTGAGATCGTCACCATCTCAATATGTTATCGCGCGTTTATCGACCCTCCACAGGTCTAGCCAGGTCCATGTTGGAGACCCTTTGGGCTTCTGCGGGAAAACGCTCGTTCTCCGCCTTCAACGACATCCATTCAGGCGGTGTTCTAATCTTGATAGCCCCCCGGATGGAAGCAGCTCGCAAGACACGCCCCAAATTCAAATTGCATCCCGGAGCTCTCCTCGGTCCGTAGCCGCTCGATCGTTGTCCCCCAACGTATGCAAACGCAGCGAGAACTCAACGCAGGGAGCAATGCGCACGGTCAGCTCGGGGTGGTCTCGTACGGCGACTAGAGCCCCCCTTCTTATCGCACCAAGTTCCGAGGATATCTCATTACTGCGGGCTTCCGGAACGCCGCAGGGGCTGAATTGGGCTGGATGAGGAGCATCGATCAAGATACTGGTCTGTCATACAGGCAACAGCCCCATCATCGACATCTTGACGTATGGGGGGCGAGCATGACTTCAGCTTGTACATAAACGGGCGGCGTCCGTTCCTCAGCACCAGCAGGCCCCCATCTCTGCCTGCGGCCTCCTTCAAGCCCCGCTCCTGTATCCCAAGCCACCCGGAGGTGCGGCATCGTTCCCTCGTACCTATCCATGCCCACAATATTCCATGATCCAACGCGCTGACGGCTGGCACCTTCTGCGACGTTCAGGTTCTGTCCTTCGGCCCCGGTGGCGGCAGCAGCACGACTGCGTGCGCATCTCCAGACGCAACAGCTCCCTCACGTTTTTGCGCATTCCATCGGCTTCTTGTAAGGCTGCTCGATGGCCTCGACTGGGGTGAGTGTTTCCTCCCACACGCCCGTGCGCCCACGCTTCCATACCCCGCCTCTGCATCGTCCGTTTCTGACCTCATCATGCCTTTCTTCCTTCTCGCCGTCTGTAGGATCAGTCCTGCATCGAGCTCCTCTCTCAGCCCTACAGGGAAGCAGGCATGCATACATACTTGGGTGATCTATCAAGTTGTGGAGGTGGGTCTCACCATTCCATTCCATGCACCCCACCCTCCTCTTGCGCGCGCTCATACGCATCTTGAATTGTGTAAATTGCAGATGGCGTCGACATCTAGTGTTTGATCGAACCTTAGCTTCTAGGCTTCCGTGAAGTCATACTCGCTTATAGGCCACGGGTGCAGTCGGTGGCGGCAGGTCGGGGTTCGTGGTAGGGATGTGCGCTTCGCGATGCACGTCTGTACATGTACATGCTCTCCTGTACTCTATTGCGGACCGAGTCCTCAGGCCTCAGGCCTCAGGTCACGCCGCACCCGATACATTTGCACTTCTGGGAGCCAAACATTAACCGCGCCAGGCGTGGTGTCGCACAAGCTCAGAGTCTTAGACGTTCATCGTGGACTGTTCTATGAAAAGCTTTCCCCATACAGATGCCCTTCACGCCCCTCCGAATTTCGAGCTGTGAAGAGCGCAGGGCACGACTCGTCGGTTGCAGGCGTGCCGTAACGTGTGCTTGCATTAGAACACTGACGCACAGTCCATGTGGAGCTCGAGCTCGTGTGGTCTATCCGGAAAGTCATTTACTGTAGTTGATGATCGTGTCATCGTCGCGTCATTCAACTGGAATGCGTTGTCTACTGTATCAAGAGCTTGTGTGTAACGGCAGCGTCGAGAGGTCCGAGGATAAGTGTCGTAATCCCTGAGACGCTGTTCAGAAGGGACCCCACCACGGCGCCACAGCGGGCAGCACGCGGTCATGGTAACCTGGATACATACGTTTATGATCTAGATAAATCCGAGAGACAGGAGGTGCGTGGTAGTGTCCCAAATAGAAAGTACTGTAGAATGTCCTAGTTATGCCTTCCCTTCTCCGTAAATATCCAAACATCGTTCTTCGAATGCCTTGACCATCATCTTGGACACCTGGCCGAAAAACGTGGCACATAGGGCCGCATGGACAGGGTTGGCGAACGCAAATGACAAGTCTAGCGTGACGAGTGTCGGGCTGCCGTCTCCTGCGCTAGGTGCTGCGGTCGGCGTTTTGTGATGCGCAGCGGGTGTGGATAACGCAGCCGTTGGATGGGGCGATTGCGCGGAGGCGGGTTGGAACCGCCATATTGTGTTTAATGATTTGAACAAGGGCGTGGAAGATGCCGCCACAGCCTAGTGCGGACGAGCTACGTCAGCTATGGCCCGGTGCAGTTTCTAGCTGGCGCGTCTTACCTCCACGGACTCGTACGGTCTGCATGCCACCTTGCTCACGTATGTTTCCGTGAACGACATGAAGCCGACGGTCAGTTCGACATCCATATGCAGGCGCCCATGGGGGTCGCTGAGATGTTTGCTGAGCACACGAGCACTGGTGCAGAACGGCAGGAACCTCGGGTAGGACGACGCGTCGGCCACTAATTCATACAGCTGCTTCTGCGTGTAACTGCGAACAAAGCCCGTGCCCTCAGTGGGAGCGTTCATCCGGTTTCATACGTCAGTCAGCTCCACGTACGGGAATATCTTGCGTTCGTGATATACCTGGGGAGCCGAACCGTTGCGATCCTGGCCAGAGAACGGCGAGATAGACGAGAGATCTGGGAGTGTAAATATGCGCCTGGATAGGGAGGGGGGCACACAGTGGACGAGGCGTGGAAGGAGGGCCATCCTGGGTACTCCTCGGAGTCGGGGTGCGTTGGTGGGTTCGGCAATGCCATTGTGGGAAAGAGGCGCCCGATGTCCGTACAGCGTCCGCAGGCCCCAACGTCAACTCTGAGTTTGAGTCTGCGTCTGCTGGCGACTCCTTGTTCCCAAGAAATCTTCCTCTGTCCTTGTCTCCTGCGCTATGCCCTCGGCTTCATCATAGTTCTTGTCCCTTGTATCTGTCAAGTTCTCTACACGCACAACGCTCTCTGTATACATACCGACCAATTCACCGTATCTCGCCCGACGAAGACTATACCGCGTCACCTGGCACGACCGTAATACCTGCTCTACTAATACCCACCCACTCTGGGCATCTACTGCAACAACATATACCTGCCATACCAACATGAACATGGCCGATCAACTGAGAATGCGTCTTTCAAACAGTTCCGATGAGTGAGTTGACCTCGTGCTTAGGAATGCTCGCATACCAACTCGTCATAGCTCCCCCCTCCAGGAAGATGTCTCTGATAGCGAGCACGATACTGCTCCACTCGAAGAGGATGTCGAAGAAGCGATTGAGACCCTCAATCTTCGAAACTCTCAGCTTTCCCTCCATTCCGCCCCCGGCAACAGTCTCACCGATCGTCGTCATTCCAAACGGAGAGCGGACTTCGATCGCCTCAGCCTCAGCCATCGTGTCAAGTCTCTCGTGAATGAGACGATAGAAACGAGGAAGCTCCGCAAGGTCCTGCACGCTGCGCTCGACAGGCTGGACTCAGAAACGCGACGCGCTCAAGAAGCGGAACGGCGCGCGCTCGAGCTCGCCCAGCGGTTTAAAATTGTCAATGACGCACGAGTCGCCGGGCAGCAGGAGCTAGACCGCACGCATGCCGAGCTTCGCATGTACAAGGTTCAGCTGGATAACGCTCAGAGGGAGATTCTGCGAGGGTCGGACTTGGTGAAAGACATCGAGCAACAGCGGGACAACGCGGAGGCGGCGGCGGCGAGGGCACGGTCGATGGCAAGGAGGTTGAAGGAAGAGCAGTTGGTGATGAAGGCCAAGGAGGAGGGCAGGCGGGAAGGATACCAGGAGGGTCTGCGGCGAGGCTACCAGCAAGCACGCGGTGTGAGTCTCATCGAGGGCCCCATCGATGTACCACCAGCAGGGGTAGGCCCATTGGGTATCATCATTGGCGAAACACCTGCCGGTACTCACCCTGCAGTCGACCTTGGACGCACGGATCCCTTGGACGGCTTGTCCATGATGAATCTCTCTACCCCAGCACCAGACGATATGCCGTTTGTGTCTACATTCGGTCAAGATGGTGCCGGAGCGCAGGGCTCTCGGTTCCGAGAAATCATGGCGACCCCATCCACACTCCGGTCGGTTCCTTTGGTGGGTGGATCGCAGGTGGGCCCATCTGGCTGGCCTGCATCGCAAGATGACGAGGCCCGGTACATTCGACCTACCGCCGTACAAAACGCGCCGTCCTCTCCCACGCATGCCGACTACGCGAATGGGTATATTCCTGCTATCGGACCTGACAACGTCATCTCACTACCCCCTCCTCACGAGTTGCACCGCGCGCCGTCCATGGTGAGTGCGCCTCCAAGCACTCTTTCAGAAGAACCTCGATCTGCCTCTACTCTGGGAGTCAACCCTCGCGACTACGCGTACGGCCAACGGGGACATCGCGGTTCGCCACGTTCCTTCGCTGAGTCCCTTCCATCCACCACCATATCGCAGTTCGATCTTGTCAGCTCTCCCAAGACCGCCACGCGCGGCCTCCGTGAGCGCAGTTCAGGACTCAGCGCCATTCCAGAAGTTTCGAGTTCTATGGAATTCAGCCCTGGCACGGAAGGACGTGTACGAAGTTCGATCATCCCAGAAGCCATCGGCTTCTCAATCCCCAATGACGTGCCAGTGACGGATGACCCAGGCATGAGCCGCGCCCGTAGTCAGGAACTCAGCCAGCGCATTGCCGATGAGCTGAGATACTCGGACCCAGACCAGATGGAACAGTGGCGACGGTCCACAGCGAGCCAGGTCAGCAGTTCGGCTCGTTACCTACTCTAGAACATCCTCACCCTGATTTTTTCTTGTCCTTACGCGTCCACCAACAGAGTCATCCATCGTCATCACGAGAACGGCTGTACACGCCCAGTAGACCGGCGCATATCACCACCCCGTCCCCGCTCGGTGACCTACGGAACGCACCTGCTGCACCAATCACCCCTTCACCCCATTCACATCGTCGTTCGCGTTCCATGCAATCACCACCGTCGGAAGGCCAATCGTCGCACCCAGGCGCAGGGTCCCATCGTCGAACGACATCATCCACCCCCATCAGTATTCGCATTGAGCCGCCGGTGAGTTGGTTCTCGTCCACTTTCCCGGGCGTAAAGTAGCGGATGGTCCAAGTTTAACTCATCGACTTTCTTTGGCTCCTTTCAGTCCGGGCCCAGTTCGGGTATGATTTCCCCTACCTCCCAGTACCATGGCATGCTATCCCCGGATCCCTCCCAACCAGTTCATCCCCAAACGTATAGTACTCCCACCCCCGCTCAACCACATTCGGTGACCGCTGGTTTGGGGGGCAACGATCCATACGCATATGGAGCGCCGCCGCCTCGTTCCCAATCTCCTTACCGCTATGACCCTCCCCACACTCCGACTCCAATAGCTCGCCCCTCTAGCAGAGGCACTCCGGACCCAACACGGAGCTATCCGGTCTACCTTGCGGCAACGCACGGCTCGTCATCGAGCAGCCTTGGAAGGCCGAAATCCCGGTCAGCTTCTGTAGACTACACCGTCATGGGTGGCTACCCCGATCGCCCCAGGTCACCCTCGGGTCGTCCGTCCGAGCGACCCCCCTTGGCGCGTCCTACAACGCCCAGCCAGGTGCCCATAGCGGGATATCCCGACCTTGGTTCTCGCGTTCCCAGCGTGTTGCGATCTCCTTCTCGTGCATCTTCCCGCCAGTCATTTTCCCAGGATCCTGCTGTAGGGCCCGCGCGTCCCACGTCCCGCGCATCTGCCAGCGACCACCATCGGAGCCTCAGCCTCCACGCGGGGTCGACTCCAGCCATGGTTACGCGGCCGCTCTCGGGTTCGTCGCAGGTCCACCGGGTGCCGTCCGTGAACTCGATCAACAGCGATACGTCGCGCATGTCCGGGGGGTTCCAGCACTACGATCGGAATGCGTACGTGGACGTCGCATTGCTCGCGAGCTTGAGCGCGGACGATTTGGCGGGGATAGCGAGCCCGCACACGATGGCCAACACGATGGCCAACACGCGCGGGAACGCGGTATACACTGCTGGGCCCTCAAGGCTTAGGAACTCATCGCCGTCGGTGTCGTATGCGAGCTTGCGGAGTTGACGATGCTTTCGGCTTCGGAAACCACGACTCTTGGACTTAGTATACATGTGATGCTGATGATACAAGGCGAGTGCCCGTCCAACGGGTTTGTTGTTTGGCATATTTACTGTCACGATGTGCTCGTCGCGATGCAGGTCATGGATTTTTCGTATTTGGTTTGCGTGCTTACTTTACGATCCACACATTGATGACTCAGATGTTCTTGCAATACCTTGCCTCTTTCTCATATACACCGTACGTAATACCTGCTTGTAATGGCAATGATCGCTATTGATGATGGTTACGATAGAGATACATAGGTAAACAAGTTATCCCAACGAGTCGTGTCTTGTGTATAGATACGCCGGTTACGGGTACATATGTACTGTCAGTGTACTGCCAGTGCTACAGGAAGTCGACGGTGAGTATCTCAAGTAATGCCACATCTTTATTGGACACTGATGCCTTTTTATTGTTATGCAGCTTTGACGTCCTCTGCTTGGGTATATGCAGGCCACAAGAACACCCGCATTCAATACGTTACATTCGCTGTCTGCTTGCCAAGCTTGAACCACGTTCGTGCAGAGGTTTGTGTGCTTGGCCAGGGATAGATACATAACAGACTACAAATCTCATCCTGAATCTCCTGACGGACACGCGATATCATTTAGACCTCATTTTCTGCGCAGGTCTCTTCCCTTTGGAAGGTCTACTGGGGTGCTATCGATGGTGTCGCCTCGGTTGCTGCCGATGCGCACGTTGGATCTTTACGGATGAGGAGGTATGTCATACCTCCTCCTTCCTTACGGTGTATTGGCTCACATATCGGTACTCAGTTCTCTCACAGTCGAAACCACCTTGTTCAGCCTTGTTCGCTTCTTCACGAACGTGTCTGCTGTAAGTTCGCTATGTAACCCCTGGACGTCATCGCACATATGGGGATGTGTATACGTACGTGACCTCGAATTTTCCCGACGCTCCGTCGCTCTTCTGTCTGCCCATGCCGACGGCATAGCAACAATGTCTCGTGCCCCCTTCGGCACGACTGGCTTCCAAGGCTTCCATGGAAATGAGACCCCGTTCAAGTATACGTATAACTGGCATCTCCCTGACTCACACGTACGCCTACAAGGCAAAGTTCTCCTGCAGCATGCTCCCTGTCATCCCACTTATCATACCACACCTCGCCTCCATGCACGTTGGGGAGGGCCTTGCGGCTGTTCTACGGATTCCCGTACTGGGGTGAATTCCTCCGGTGTGTATGAGCTTCTCCACCTGCTCCTCTCGCACGAACGACTGGCGGACCGGTGGATTTGGGTCTCGTGTGCTTGCCCCAGTCCACGAGCTTCCTTGCGAGTCTATGTATATCCTCAAAAGCTAGCACGTTATCTCGTCCTCAGGGGTTGCCTTGTTATCGTCAAGTCGGAGGCATTCCAACCTCCGAGCGCCTGCGGTCGCGAGTGATGTAGTGCGTTCTTTAGTGCGTTTCCATCACCGGTTGCCCTTTCGACCCGCGATTGTTGCGCCAGTATCCATGCCACATTTTCACACTTTGCCACACCGTCCATGCCTTGGGATCAAGCACGCCAGTTACTTTGAAGAATGCGATATTTGCCTGTCCTTATTTGCGTTGGTTGGATCGCGCCCGAACGTCAGCGTCAACACTCATGCTCTGATGGCCTGATCATTAATGTCGTAGCGTGTCTTGGACGTACGACGAACAAGGCTCCAAGTTCCCTAAACTCGTCGCGGAAGAACCATGGTGCTTTAATCTTGCACACCAGCGACCATGTGCGTTTGTGCAGGTGACGGCCCCAATTGTTATCAAAGCTCAGTGCGGGCATGGCGAGTCGTTCCGTAGGGTATGTATGACGGACCGCCACTTACCTATCGCATCATGCTCGCTCAAGGCATTCAAACACCGGCGAACTGATCCGCTGACGACCAAAAGACAACCGCATGCGGGACATCGTCCAAGGCGATGCAGGAGATCTTCTCGCTGGCAGAAAATCTGGACGGCGCACGGGCATGTCAGCCGCTTATCCCGGCGGGTGACGCGGTACGGCTACCAAGTGACGGCCTTCCTCGCGGTGCGACGGATTACCGCCCTGGCCCTGGTACATCGGGAGGCACGTAGATATAAAAGCGACGACAGTTTCTCAAGCGACGACGCCCTATCGCAGGACACCCCTCCGCGCGTACCCTCACCGACACCACCGGTCTCTCGGTCTCCAGGTCCCCGACCCAGACCTGACGTTGGCAAGACGGTCTAAGCGATGGTTCTCAAGCACGGATTGGCTGCGACCGCCATCTTCGCGGCGATGCTCCTCGGACTCGGGGCGCACGCGCGCACGTCCGACGGACGCGTCCATGCGAACTTCCCGCCGCGCCCAAGCGTGCCCAGGGTGGGCGCGCCGACCGTGGAGGAGGCGGGCCCGGTGACGAGCCGGAACGGGACAACGCTGCCGCCGTACAACACGACGTACTACTTTGACCAGCTGGTCGACCACAACAACCCGTCGCGGGGGACGTTCAAGCAGCGCTTCTGGCACACGTACGAGTGGTACGAGCGCGGTATGTGTTTTTGTCGTCCCAGAGATAACTGAGCGTTAGTCATGACTGACGACGTCGACTTGTTTTCAGGCGGGCCAATCATTCTCTTTACGCCCGGAGAGTCTAATGCTGACGGTCAGTGCAAAATATGATTTAAGAACATGTATATAGTTACTTATCGTCTGCTGTTGCTGCTGCTGGCAGGTTTTGACGGTTACCTCACGAACCGTACCGTCAACGGTCAGGTCGCACAGCAGGAAAGCGGGGCCACCATCGTGCTCGAGCACCGGTTTTACGGCCTCTCAAACCCCCTCCCGGACCTCTCCTCCGAGAGCCTCAAGCTGCACACCATCCAGCAGGCGATCGATGACCTCGAGTACTTTGCGAAAAACGTCAAGCTGCCCCAGCCCGATGGCGCCTCTGTCGCTCCTGGAAAGGCTCCTTGGGTCCTCATCGGTGGCTCTTACTCGGGTGCGCTGACGAGCTTCACCGTGGTCAAGTAGGCGTTTCAGGCTATTTGGTTTCGTCAGGTAGTGTATATGCTAATGCCGCGTGCGCTGTCTGCAGCAAACCCGGCCTATTCCAAGCGGCATATGCTTCATCCGCCGTTGTGGAAAGTATCACGTACGTCTATTCATTGCAAGACGTAGTCCGGATTCGTCGTGGCGTGCTAACCGATTCACACTACGCATCCGCAGCGATTTCTGGGGGTACTTCCAACCCATCCTTGAGTATATGCCCAAAAACTGCTCGTCCGACGTCCTGGCTGTCATCAAGCACGTCGATGCCATCCTTACTTCGAACAACAAGGGCGCGATCAACCAGCTTCTGTCGGTGTGGAACTTCACCACCCTCGCCAACCACCTCGACGACGCGGCGGGCTCCCGTAAGTCACTGACCTAGCGGACGTTGAAACCGAGAGCGGACATTGACCTGCCATGTCATCGACACAGTCCGCAACCCACTCTGGGCGTGGCAGGAGCTCAACCCTGACTCCGGTTACGGCACTTTCAACGCTTTCTGTGACGCACTCGAGGTCAAGAACGGTGTGAGCGCCAGTGCAAAGGGATGGGGCCTCCAGCATGCCCTCCAAGCTTGGGGTTCCTGGTGGAATGAGACTTACTACGCGCTCGGTAAGTGAATTCCTGGCCCTTGCAGACATAGTTGCTGACCACCAACGGGCCGTCAGTCTGTGGCGAGGCCGATCAAGTGTACGCCCCTCCCCCGTGAACGAGGATGCTCGTCGAACGGAGATTAACATACGAATCTTCTCTCCACAGGTCATGCCTAGGCACTTACGATTCCAGCGCCTCGTACTGGACTGACACCTCGGTCGACAACGCCGGACGTTCCTGGTTTTGGATTGTGTACGCACGCCCTTTCGACCTCTCTGAATCTTGTGCGTGACAACGGCGCTAAAACTTCGGGGTTGGTGTCGGTGACAGGTGCAACGAGGTGGGCTTCTACCAGGAAAGCGCCCCGGTCGGCCACCCGACGCTGGTGTCGCGCCTCATCCAGCCTGCGTATGACGAGAGACAGTGCACGTACATGTTCCCGGAGGCGTTCCCTCAAAACGGGCCAGTGCCCGTGCCACGCGTGAACGAGACGAACAAGGCGTACGACGGGTGGTTCGTCCAGGCGGACAACCTTTTCTTCGCGAACGGACACCGTGCGTCACATCTCTTCCCTTCTCCGTACCGCGTGTCGTCGTCTGACGTGCACGTGCCACCGTTCTTGTTCTTGTTTTTCCGTCTCCCGTCTGTCACGCAGGGGATCCTTGGAGGGAAGCTACCAAGGCCGCGGAGGGCACACACTTCCCCAACACGTCCGCGCAGCCACTCGCCATTTCGGACGGGTTCCACTGCGCGGACCTGATCACGGAGAACGGACAAGTCGACCAGACGGTGGAGGCCGTCCAGAAGCATGGACTGAAGTCAATCGGATCTTGGCTCGCGGAGTGGAAGCCCTCCAAGTAGGGCTGGCATGAGTTGTGGTTGCATTTACTAGGATTTGCGCGTTATGACTATCTGTACCAACTGTATGGCTATAGCACCTGGCCAGCGCAAGTGGAATAACTGGCGCACTGATCCTCGAACTAAATGAGAGTAAACTCGATCGTCCGTCGTTCTATTGGACGGACATGAACTTCGGACGCTTTCTAGACGAAGCGGAGCACGTCCTCCGGCGGTTGAGCCGCTAGTACAGGAAAGTCGGATGTGCGTGTGAGTCCCGTATATGTAGGCTGCAGCGCGCAACGTATGACGGCCGCCACTTCTGGGAACGCAGCGGTTGGTGACAGGCGAGCTAATCGGGTACGCTGCTACAGTACTAAGTAGAGCCAGCAGCCACAATTGCTCGACATGATAGTTGGGAAGCTGGCGGGGCTCTGCCTGCCACACGTATCAGCCTGAGGTCAATCAAGCGAAGCAGGGTAAAGGGCGAAAGATGGATGCGCAGTATAATATGTGCCGGGTGACAGTGTGTGTGTGGTCGGTGACGAGGGCCGGCCGACGGCGGGTCGGCGCTGTTCGCTGTGAGGGACGTCGGCGGTGCCGATTCCCAGCAAGGTGCTTCCGGACACATCTCGATCACTGACGGCGACGTCAGTTACTTATCCTAAGGCGCTGTGGCGCGGCCCAGCAACTGTGGACACCGCTCCCTCGAGCTCCCTCTACACCGTCATAATGGCCCCGCCGGAGGAGACAGAGAAGGGCACGAAAGACGCATACGAGGAGCTGGAGACGACTCGGACAAACGGGACAAAGGAGTGGTCTATCGCGACGGGCGGCCGGCGTCTGCCCGATATGGCATCACACGTCTGGGGAACCTCCATCGGAAGGCCCCGCACGTGACTTCCCCTCTGCCCACAAGCGAACAACCCTCTGCCCAGCTCTGGATTTAATTTGTTCATTTATCTCCCTTCACTTCTTTCCCAACTCTCTCATCATCTGCCCGCCGCCGCTCCTATCTCCAGTCAGTGCCCCTTCATCCTCGTGCTCGTCGCCCTCCCCGTCCTGACCGTCCTCCTCGTTGCAGCCTTTCCACCCTCTCACCACTCAACCCAACCCCTACTACAGTTGGTTCCGACGCGTTTAACGCGCCGTTTACGCGTGCTGATGACGTATCTCCTTCCCCAGATGTCCCAGTCTCGTGAGGATTCTGTCTACCTCGCCAAGCTCGCTGAGCAGGCTGAGCGTTATGAGGGTGCGTGGTTCGCAGTTTGTATCGCCGCTGCGGCGCGTGGCTCATGCCTTATTCGCTGTGTTCAGAGATGGTCGAGAACATGAAGCGCGTTGCTTCGTCCGACCAGGAGCTCACCGTCGAGGAGCGTAACCTCCTTTCTGTCGCCTACAAGAACGTCATTGGTGCCCGCCGTGCGTCGTGGCGCATCGTCTCCTCCATCGAGCAGAAGGAGGAGTCGAAGGGTAACGAGGTCCAGGTCAAGATGATCAAGGGCTACCGGGAGAAGATTGAGAGCGAGCTCGCCAAGATCTGCGAGGACATTCTCGACGTCCTTGACAAGCACCTTATCCCTTCGGCCGCCTCTGGCGAGTCCAAGGTCTTCTACCACAAGATGTGAGTGGCGGTTGGCGTACCATCTCATCATCATTCGCTTATCGCACCGCTCATCCCTAGGATGGGTGACTACCACCGTTACCTCGCCGAGTTTGCCACTGGCGACAAGCGGAAAGAGAGCGCTGACAAGTCACTCGAGGCCTACAAGGCTGCGTCCGACGTCGCTGTCACTGAGCTTCCCCCCACACACCCCATCCGTCTCGGTCTCGCGCTCAACTTCTCCGTCTTCTACTACGAGATCCTCAACAGCCCCGACCGCGCGTGCCACCTCGCGAAGCAGGCATTTGACGATGCCATTGCTGAGCTCGACACCCTTTCGGAGGAAAGTTACAAGGACTCCACGCTCATCATGCAACTCCTCCGTGACAACCTTACCCTCTGGACCTCGGACATGCAGGAGTCTGGTTAGTTTTGTCGATCCTGACTTTATACCCGTAATGCTGATCGCTACGCCACCTGACAGACAAGCCGACGGATAAGGATGATGCCGCTGACGCCCCCGCAGAGGAGGCCGCATAATTGGGCATTGGGGGTTCTGGCGTGAAGTCTTATTTCGTGTAGTTTGTCGTAATGTCTTGCTCATTCATCATCCGCATCCTGCATCCTCATCGTATCATACGCGCACCTATCATCTTTCTGCATTCCTTTGTCCTTCTGTCGAGTCTCTTTTGAGTGTGGTGTCTACCGGCGTGGTGATGACCGTTACGAGTGGCGATGTGTATATGAAGGGTTTAGGAAGGCAGTTTTCCCAGACATCACGATGCATTGTGTGGAGAGCGAGGAGGGCACGACGTTTCGCATGGGGCACAGAGTTTTCAGATGTCAAAAATGCTCAAGACTCGAGGCGAAGGGCGACCAATTCCAGCGAATGCAAGAGATGTCAGTCACAGGTTTCATTGTAGGGTTCTCGCCTTCGGTTGTTGTACGACCGGCCGGCAACGTGTACAATTGCCCTTCTTGTCCCCGGGTGTGGGACGCTATGGACGACCCACAAATCCTTGCAAACGTTCGCTACAGGTTTCACAATCAAGCCTAAACAGATGGTTGTATCAAGCTGTTTTCCAACTACAGCAGGGAACGGCGCCGAGGTGCAAGGCCGTTTCAAGGCGTCGACCGTGAACTTCAATGGCATTGTCTAATATTGTCGCGGTTGTCTCGACTGTACCTGGCTGCGTAGATGGAACACAGCACCACGAGGACAGAGTGGAGAAGACATGCTGCTACCCTTCTTTCCAATGCAGACACCCTTGAGACACGGGGATCTGCTGGTCTGCATTTTACGAGGCCATACAAAACGGACCGGCGACGCCCTCATCCAGCGCTTAATATACAATTGCGAGCGGCGGTGGACGACAAAACTGAGACCTAGATTAAGGACGAAGGAAAAAATAGGCAAAGGATGAGAATGGACAGTCCGAGGAGGGTAGAGAAGAGCAGGTAAGTAGGCTTTGGGGGCGGAGAGGCTTTACTTATGGGGAAGAGAAGCTGCCAGAAGATGCACGCGGCGGTACACAAGGACCGATGTGTTGTTGCTGGACGCCTGCAAGAGCGGGAACGCGGACGGTGATTGGACGAGCTTAAATCGTCGCGGAGGTCGAAAGCGGCGGCGCCCGTGTCGAATGCCGTGAAGAAGCAGCTGCGAATAACGGCAGAGAATGGCATTCCCGACAGGCGTGGGCACGGCGGACGGCGGGCGGGGGGCTGGTGGGGGCTGGGGGGGGGAGAGGATATGTCGTCGAAGGGGTTGTGTATGTGGCTATGAGTCCAGCGATCAGGCGGCGGCAAGATCGGCGCTGGGAATTGAACTCCGCGAAGGCGGAGGTTCCCACGTGGAAGGTGTCTGGGTTGAAGGAGCGCAGAAATCGAGGCGAGCACTCGTTGGCCGCTGTTTCTTCCTTCCTTTCCTTCTCCACCGCCGCAATGCACGGCTCTCCCTCCCCTCGCGGCGGCCCCGCCCGCAGGGGTCGCTCCCCACGCACCAACACAAACTCCCCCGCCCCTCCCTCCATCCCGCCTGATTTTTCCATCCGCTCCCCCGCCACCTTCACTTCGTGCCTGAGCATCGCTGTCGAGGGCGCTATTCCGATCGAACGCCCGGAGCCCGCCCCCGCCGCAGCGGACGCCGCACCCTCAGACTCCAACAGCAGACGTGCCCCCAGGAAATCCAAGACTGACGCACTCGCCGCTCTCCATTCCCATGCCCAGTCCAATGCTGGTGAGGAAGCACTCGTCGATTCAATGTCCGACGATGGCGGCATCCGCATCCAACTCAGAGACGGACCCCCATTACCCGTTCCCTCCACGCTGGACTTGTCGTCCGTCAAGACTTCGAATACGAGACCGACCGTTCCCAAGACCGCCCCGCGGCCGTTCGGCCTCACAGATTGCCCCACATTCCACCCAACGCCCGAGGAGTTCAAGGACCCCATGGCGTATATCGCCTCGATATCGGACACAGGGAAGAAATACGGGATATGCAAGATTGTGCCACCCGCCGGGTGGAACATGCCCTTTGTAACGGACACCGAGGTGCGTACTTGTGTTTCTGGGCGGGTGTGTGGTCCCGGCGGTAGCGCCGGTGGCGTCGGATACGCAGCTTCCTCACGCAGCGCTCGCAGAGGTTCCGGTTCAAGACTCGTTTGCAGCGGCTGAACTCGATCGAGGCGTCGTCGAGGGCCAAGGTAAATTTTCTGGAGCAGCTCTACAGGTTCCACAAGCAGCAGGGAAACCCGCGGGTCTCCGTCCCCACCATCAATAACAAACCGCTCGACCTCTGGTCCTTGCGGAAGGAAGTGCACAAACTGGGTGGATTCGATGCGGTAGGATCCTTTGTCCATCGTTGCGATAATTTGACCGTTGGACTGACAGTCGTTGTCCGTTCGTTTGTTCTCTGGCTTATCTTGTTGGCGGTCGGCGGTCGGCATCTTGTTGGGCATGGAACAGGTGACACGCGACAAGAAGTGGGCCGATTTGGGACGGCTGCTGGGATACATGGGCATCCCTGGGCTCGCGACGCAGATGCGCAACTCGTACAACCGAGTGATCCTCCCCTACGAGCAGTTCTGTGAGCGGGTGCGCAACTCGCCCGCTCTGTCGCCCAGCAAGCCACGCGACCCCGGGCTGAAGACCCACACCAACATCCAGACGTCGACCACCCTGCCGCAACTCAGTCAGGCCGAGTCTGCTGCTGACGATGATAGCCCGCCTTCCAGCCCCCTCACCGCCACATCTTCGCCCCTATCTGAACCGCCCGATGAAAGTGATATGAAGGAAACCAACGGCGTCAAGTCTGACGCTTCACGGCCTCGCCGGAGCACACGTAATACTACACAAGACTTGCTTCCCTTTGCCAGTACGTCTCGTATGCTACGGCGCGGCCGCAGAATACACGCTCATTCAAGCTTTAGGAACTCGTCGGGCATCAATGGCGAATGATGCACCTGTTACTGCCCAGATGGATCCAGATGCTCTAAGGGAGAAGAAACTGCCTTCAGAGGTGTGTCCTAACAGACATGGTCATGGCCGCTAATCCTGATATATGCGCTAATCAGCTGCACTGCGAGATCTGTCTCAAGAAGGACCAGGGCGAGCGGATGTTGATTTGCGACGGTTGTGACTGTGGTGCGTGGTTGATCTCCGTGGTGCGTATTGAGCCATCTCCCAACCTCCCTCAAACCACCAGGGTTCCACATGTTCTGCCTCGACCCGCCCCTCTCCAATATCCCGAGGGGCCAGTGGTTCTGCCACACCTGCCTGTTTGGAACGGGCGGCGACTTTGGTTTCGACGAGGGCGAGGAGCACAGCCTGTCGAGTTTCCAGGCGAGAGATCGTGAGTTCCGGCGTCTATGGTTCCTGAGTCACCCCCCGCAATCTGGCACGCTTAACGGCTCCGATTCGTCGTCGAGCGCACGTGTCTGCGACCCTTACGCGAACCGTTTCGGGAACATGGTGGTTACCGAGGACGACGTCGAGTTGGAATTTTGGCGGTTGGTGCAAACACCGACTGAGACTGTTGAGGTGGAGTATGGCGCAGACGTACACTCGACGACGCACGGAAGGTACGTGGGAACAAGCCGCCAGTCCGTGCGTGGTTGTTCACGAATCGTCGTTGGTAGCGGTATGCCCAGCTTGGAGACGCACCCGCTTGATCCTTACTCCAAGGATCCTTGGAACTTGAACAACATCCCCATTCTTCCGCAATCTCTCCTCCGTTACATCAAGTCTGATATTTCTGGTATGACCGTGCCGTGGACTTACGTCGGCATGATCTTCTCTACGTTCTGCTGGCACAACGAGGTGTGTTGGCGTCTGGCAAATGAATCACCGGACAAACGCTCATAAACCTTGTTCCAGGATCATTACACATATAGTATCAACTACAGTAAGCAGTTCCCCACCGATTCAACCGCTCGTTTTTCTCATGGAATTTTCGCAGTGCACTGGGGCGAGACCAAGACGTGGTACAGCATTCCAGGCACTGGGGCCGAGAAATTCGAAGCAGCTATTAAGAAAGAGGCCCCGGACTTGTTCGAGGCGCAGCCTGACCTGCTCTTCCAGCTGGTGACGTTGATGAACCCCCAGCGGTTGAGGGAAGCAGGTGTCAATGTACACGCCTGCAACCAGCGAGCGGGAGAGTTTGTCATTACTTTCCCGAAGGCGTATCATGCCGGATTCAATCATGGTGTACGTGATCATCTAATCTCCGGCGATGCTAACTATTCAACTGACCAATTGACCACAGTTGAACTTCAACGAGGCGGTAAATTTCGCGCTTCCGGACTGGCTGCCCCTTGGGCTGGACTGCGTGAGGCGGTACCAGGAACACCGGAAGATGCCCGTGTTTTCTCATGATGAACTTCTCATCACCATCACACAGCAGACCCACTCAATCCAAACCGCCCTGTGGTATGTTCATCATTATCGTTCGCGGGATCTGATGCTCACCGGTCGATAAACACCATCAGGTTGAACGACTGCCTGCAGGAGATGACCGACAGGGAAATGGATGCCCGCACGCGGGCACGCGTGCTGCAAATGGGCGAGGTTCTGGAAGAGACGGACCGGGCCGACGATCAGTATCAGTGCGCCATCTGCAAGGTCTTCTGCTATCTCTCGCAGATCACGTGCCCCTGCACGACCAAGGTCGTGTGCATCGACCACGTTGATCAGCTGTGCAAGTGCCCACCCGCTAACCACGTCCTCCGAAAACGGTTTAACGACATCGAACTTCAGGACATACAGGCGCAGGTCTCTGAACGCGCGGCGATCCCGACGATATGGCGCAACAAGCTGAAGAAGCTTCTTGACGAGAGCCCTAGTCCGCCCCTCAAGAGCTTGAAGGCCATTTTCGCGGAGGGCGAGCGCATACAGTTTCCCTTAGCGGAGCTTAACTCGCTCCGGAAGTGCCTCAGCAAGGCGAACGAGTGGCTCGAGGCCGCGAATGCCATCATCGTCCGCAAGCCCACTCGCAAGCGGACGCGCAAGTCGCGCGGCCGTTCGTCGACCTCCGTCGTCGACGGCTTGAGCTCCGACGTCCCTGAGGAGGTGATCGACAAGCCCGCCCGCACTCTCGACGACCTATATGGCCTTCTGTCTGAGGTGTCGAACCTCGGCTTCGACGCCCCGGAGATCGGCGAGCTCCAGCAGATAGCCAGGGAGGCGGAGGAGATCAGAGAGAGCGCACGCGACCTTCTGGATAGGGAGCGGTCCGCACGCGATAGGGAGGGGTTTGTGCACGAGTGCAGGCGCCTCATCATGCACTCGGCGACGCTCAACGTCTTGGTTGACGAGATCGTGGAGGTCGACAAGATCGTGCTCCGCGAGCAGCTTTACAAGGACCTCATTGTAGAGCTCGAGGTCGACAACCTCACCCTCGTGGACATCCGGCAGCTCAAGGCCCGTGCGGACGCATGCAGCCTCCCCATGGACAACATCCAGATGCAGCGTCTGCACGCGCTGTTCCAGTCGGGTTCGGCTTGGGAAGACAGGGCGAAAAGGTTGCTGGAGAAGAACGACAGGACGCTTGAGGAGCTGGAGGAGTTCATGAAACCGAGACGGAGCGGGTTGCCTGTCGATCCCGGGATTCTCGAGCGCATCGTCGACCTTCGCAAGAAGGGCAGGGAGTACGAGAAGCAGGCGAAGATCTGGCTGCTTGTTGACGCCAGGACCGAGAAGCCCAAGGTCCAGGACGTCGTGAAGCTTGTTGCTGACGCCCAGAGAGACTTCGCCATCCCTGCCGTCCAGGATCTTCAGCGCACCGTCGCCTGGGCGCAGGATCTCGAGGGGCGCAGCGAGGCGGTGCTCAGCGCGACCTACAGCGGTATCGACGACAAGGACATCTTCGAGACGATGGGTACTTGGCGAGACTACGCGAAGAAGCATTTGACGATGTTCTCGCTCACAAACTTCCAGAAGCTCGAGTCGCAGCTTGAGCAGCACAATCGCTGGATCCAGAGCCTCCCATGGTACTGCACGCAGCACAAGGACACGCACGGCCAGCCCATCCTCGACGACGTGGTCGAGTCGACGCGCCCCGAAGACGACCTCCCACCTCCCGACGAGTACTTCACGTGCATCTGCACTACACCTGTGCGCCCGCCCGCTATGGGTCAGGCCTCCGATGCCGTCCAATGCGACCACTGCTTCGCCCGGTTCCATGGCGTTTGTGCTGCCAACGGCGGCTCTTGCCCCTTCTGCGACCACCACCATTGGAATGGTACCATCCACAAGGAGCGGAGCTGGCACTTCTGCTATCTGCCCACGATCATGATGCACGCGCCCGACATCTCCAAGTACTATTCCGAGGAGTGGAAGCAGCTTGAGATCATCGTCCACCGCGTCGACCGCCTTTGCGGTGTCATCGGCCAGTTCCTCTCTTTCCTCAACCAGCCTGCCAACCAGCGCGTCGAGTACATTCCACAGGTCCGCCACTATATGCGCAAGCTGTACAAGATCCAATTCGCTGTGTCACCAAACCCTGAGGTCTCGTTCGGCCTCGAGCTTGCGTCGCTCCACCGCGTGCTTGCTGGCCAGCCGGCGCCCACGCGGATGAAGAAGCGCAGGCGACCCAAGTTCGTTTTCGGGCAGGACCAGGATAAGGATTGGCTGGACGGGACGCGGTGCATCTGTCGCGGGCGGACCAACTATTTGCTGAACTACCCAACGGTGGAGTGCGAGCTTTGTGGCAAGCTGTACCACGGTGGCTGCGTGTTCTTCCCGGTTGAGGCTGGGCGTGGTGCGCGGTTCATGTGCCCGCTGTGTTGTGTGCGGAAGAACCGGGTCTACCCTTATTCGGAAGTGCGCGTGAAGCATGTCGGTGAGTATCCATGTCTCATCCAGTAAAGCTTTCGCGATATACTGATTTTGTCGTCCCGCAGAGAACCCCGAGCAAGATCTGTTTGTAGACACCAAGGAGATGCTCGATACGTTCAGCAAGGATATCATTTACATGCGTTTGCCTCCCCCATACACCCAGACACTCTTCGTCGAACTCCTCCGGTTCACCCCTGGTCAGCCTGATAATGTCGCTGCCAATGGCGCTCCTATCTCTACAACATCAACAAGGTCTTTGTCGGGGCCGAGCAACCCCCAACCAATGCCCGTTACCAACGGCAGTTCAGCCCATCCTCGATCTATGCATCCTCCTCACTCTCATCATTCTCATTCGCATTCGCATTCACATTCACATTCCCACTCACACTCACACTCAATGTCCGCGCCGCCACCGGCGGGTCCTTCATACGATAATGGACGGCCGCCCTCCAATCTTCCACCTCCACCCCCATGGGCGCTGACTCTCACGAGCAGGTGGAGTTCCGCTGCTGCTGCTGCTGCACCTCCAGGCCCTAGTCGGCCTATTCCTCCCGCTGAGCAGATGAGGTCTCCGATCACGGATATGCAGACACCTCCGCTGGCCCCCCGAAAGCGAAAGTATCCCGAGGACGTGCCGCCGCATGGACCGCCTCCCCCTGACGACCGCCTCGCGCCCGCCCCCATGATCCGCTCCCCGAAGCGCCATCACTCTACGGTGTCGTCGCCCCAGCCTCCAGCCCCTTCAAGAAGCAGCCAGGGCATGTCGCCGTCGCTCGCCATGATGCTCTCGCCGACGCCTGGTGCGGACATGCGATCGCCTACACGACAGCAACCCCCTCCTGCGTATGGCCATGGCCACAGCCGGAGCATCCCACCGAGCCCAGGGAGAGGCGGACCACCAGAAGACCCCAACTCACACCACCGCGCACAGAAGGTGAAGCTGATTTACCCTGGGCAGAGCTCCGATGAGGGCAGGTGGTCTCCGTCGCTCCCTCCACCGCCGCCGCGTCACTGACCGTTGCGTCTTGCGTCTCGCGCTACCGTAAACACTGATTTCTTGTACCTATCGCTGATGCACCTGCGCCTTTCCCATGGATATCGCTTGCTTATGATACGTCACCTCCCCACCCTTCTATTCCCTCGTGCTGTAGCCCGTCACTGTCCATCCGCCTGCTTGCTATGCTGTCTGTAGTTTTACCGGGTAATTCTATCTTGTTCGTCGCGCATGTTGTTCATTGTGGTCGTCGTAATCCACCATCTTTTCGGTCTCTTGTCTAATCATTAATGCCCGCACGGACGCCCTGCGGCCTGGTATGTAGTACACAAGATGATGTTGTAGATATACTGCTACCATGATTATACCATGTCGTGAAAAGAGAGCAACGTGTATGTCCCAGTGGAAGCGTGAATGTACATTAGCAATAACGTAAAGACCAGCCAGATGTGTGAACCGAGCCATGTAATGAGTTTAAGGTACTTCTACCCCTCTACCGTCGAACCATGAGCTTGTATGTTGACCAGCCTGCGATCACGGCGAAAGCAGCGAGAACCGCAATGATACCGCTGAACCAGTGAAGGTTCTACGAGGCCCTTCATCAGCTTTTACACCTAATGGAATAGCAACAAGTAGCCACTCACTTCAACGTCCTGGCCAGGTACGTGCACGTTCATCCCCCAGAGACCAGTGACCAAGTTCATGGGAATGAGGACCGTACCGAGCGCGGTGAGCTTCGAGAGCACGTCGTTGATCTGATTGTTCGCGTCGGTCATCTCGATGGAGATCTGCGCGAGGTAGTTCGAGTGCGAACGCGAGAGGATCTTTTCGTAGTGGTTCAGGTTCTGCGTCATCGTGATCAAGTGGTCCTGGATGTCGGACAGATAGAGCCCAATGTCGGACGTCGGCGCGACGCGCCAGTTCTCGTTGCACCGCTTCGCGAGACCCTTCACGACGTCGGCCTTGTTACCCATGAGCCGGAGGAGGCCCATGACCTTCTTGCGGCACGTTCCGATCCTTAGGGACAAGTGTCAGCACGGGACGGGAGGGTTAGTACCATGCGACTTACCGCCTCAACATGTCGCTCTGTTCTGCTTCTCGTAGAATAAGCACAAGCTCGTCGATGCTGTCGACCTCGTACTCGATGCTCTGGATGAGCGGGCCGAACGCGTCCGTGATGTCATCGATGAGAGCGTATGAAATCCAATCGGACGTGACACTAATATAATCCTTCAGCTGCTTGATTCGCCGGCGGACATTCTGTGGGTGAGGAGTCGGCCTGAAGTGGAACTAACATTCAAACGTCAGCATCCGACTCCCTTAACTTCCGGGAACACAGGTATGAAATACGTACAGAAAGAATACCATCCCGAAAGACAATGATATACATGTTAAGCGGCTCCAAATGCGTTGGGCTGTACGGGTCCTGATCGAAACCACGGAAGCAGACGAAGTAGTAGTTCCGAAAGAGCTCGATCTTCTCGCGCGTTTCCTCCATCTGGATATCTTCAGTCGTCAGCGGGTGGATGTTGAACACCTGCCACAAGCATTACGTTAGCGTACGTTATGACATGCGAGAAAAGCGGTAATGAACGAACCTTGCTGAGCAGCTTCATTTCCTCATCCGTCGGAGCGAGGACATCCAACCACCATGTGTAAGCATCAGGGGGGGTGTCCTCCCCCGACCGCCTGTCTCCGGGTGGTCCCTTCATTGTGAAGGTAGAAGTGCCGTTCAGAGGAAAAGGTGGGGTTGGGGACGTGGTGCCAGACTTCGGGACGGATCCCGCCATACCTGCCGTAGCTCGATGGAGGAAGGAAGGGCGTATGCTGTTCGGATTCGAGGAGCTGTTCGAATCAGGTGGGCCCTGGAAGAGGTCCTGGAACGACTGCCCTTCCGCAGGGAGCTCGCACATACTCCGCGCGTGGATCGTCGCCGAGAGCTTGTTCGAGTAGAATGAGACCCTGTACGGTCTGTCGTGCCCCGAACCTGGACCACCGCCAATAGCGAGGCCGAGGCGATCCTGAATGCCTGGATGTGACTCGTCAAGATTATCGTAGGAAGGCACTGCGCTCAACGTCGTCCCCATGGCCAGGTGAGGCGCGCGTGAAGCCAGCGTGGGCGGCGGAGCAGTGCCCTGTTCGAAGAGCGCCATCTTGCCTCTTCGAGGAGCAGGGGAGCTGATACTCAGCTTGCGCTGGCGGGTACGCGGAAGTGTGAATGGGAGGGTGGAGTCTGTCGATGCAGGCTCCCCTAGCTGCGGTTGCTGCTGCAGGTTCTCGCCACCACTTGGCATGGAGATGTGGGCTGACGATGATCCTTGGGGCCGGACGTCGACTGATAGGGATGGGGTATGAAAACCGAGTCGATGTTTCTCGTCGCGCGCGAAGGCCTCCATGAGGGCGAACTCGTAGTGCGGTCGGTCTGCACGGTCCACGGTAGCTTGATACATGGGCAGCCCACCCAGAGTTGAATCCTCGACATAAGGAGCATCCAGAGAGACCAATAGAGCGGGATCGTGTCCAGAGCTGAGATGGTTTGTAAGAAGTTCCTGTCCCATTGAGCCTGGGTGCTGGTATTGCTCGGGACGCTCAACATCTGCATGAAGTTGAGCTGTTCCTCTTGCCTCGTCTATGGCCTGCTGCTCCTGCAATGACAGCGTCGGGAAGTGGTGCTCTTGGAACAGCTGGTTCTCCTCAGACACCCGATGTGGGGAGGGATGGGTCGGGACTGGTGTGATCGGCGAGGACATGCCAACCGTCCCCGAGCGGGCGCGGGACAGCTGCATGGCCATGTCAGCATCCATGGCGCGCTGGCGTTCACGAGCATCAGGATCGTTGGGGTTGTACGCCCGGGAAAGGGTAGGCGAGAGCCGTGGACGGGAAGAAGCCTCATTGATCTCGCTTCCTATGCTTTGGCGGTGGCGAATGGGGGAATGGTCGGGGCGAAGTGCCCGTGGCGAGCTCGAGATAGAGCCATTGAGAATGGATGAGTTGTCGGGAGGGGAGGCCATGACTACTGCTGTGAGTCCGGTGGCAGGATGTGCCTGCCGTTTGACGATTGGAGGCGCCGATTGTCAGGGAGGGTCTAGTCACAGTTTCCAGCGGAAGTTTGTTGAACTTCACACACAGAACAATCGAATTGCCAGGGCCAAGGCGGCAGGGCCGACGTCTACGGGTGAAGAGAGCAGCGAGGAGGCGGGAGGAAGGAGCGAGCGGGGGGTGCAGGCATGACGTCGGAGGGCAACAGACGGCGCTCAGCGCTCAGCGGCTTGTCTCCAGGTCCTCGATGACCAGGCTCCTCGCCACCCTCACGTTTTTCTCGCTCGCTGCAGTTGCTCTCCTGTACTATGCTGGCTTAGACCTATATCACTCGCTTTCACCACAAGGATGCCGCATGTCATGGATGTGGCCGTCTTATGTCCTCCAGACGCAACTTGACCACACTTGGACTCCGCTTGCGCGACGTTATAGTCTGTGGCTCTACCGCGAAGGGAATCTCGAGAGCAACGAGGTATACACACTTCCGTCGTCTTGGGAGCGTGGAGATCTTGACTGATTTTCAGTAGCTGCATGGCGCACCCGTGCTTTTCATTCCTGGAAACGCTGGATCATCGCACCAAGTTCGCTCAATAGCATCTTCGGCTGCTAACCAATACTACTCTGCACCGTACCAAATTTCACCAGAGTTTGCGGACAAGGGGTACTCTGGCCTCGACTTCTTTGCTGGTAAGTGCAGCACTCTACAACGACGGGTCGTAGTTGCTCAGCCTTGTGTCCAGTGGAATTTAACGAAGACCTCTCCGCCTTCCATGGCCCCACCATCGACACAGAAACCGCCTATGCGACACGTGCTGTCGACTACATCCTCTCCCGATACCCAGAGGGGACGTCCATAGTTGTCATTGGCCACTCCATGGGCGGGATTGTCGCTACCTCTCTCCTCCCTAACCCTAACATCTCCGCCATTATAACCATGTCCACTCCGCATACCCTCCCTCCCGTACGGTTTGATCGCCGCATAGGCCACATATATGCGAGCAACCACAAGTCTTTAGCCTCAGACCCGACGCCTATTCTGTCCCTCTGTGGAGGTGCGACTGACCTGATGATCCCGTCGGAATCATGCATCTTGTCGCCAGCGGTAGTCAACTCTGTATACCGGCGAACCGTTTTCACCAGTGCCATGGAAGGTTGCTGGGCAGGCGTTGGCCATCTCGCTATGGTGTGGTGCCACCAGGTTCGCTGGCGCGTTGCTCGGGCAGCACTAGAAGTCGCAACCACCAAGAGTATGGAGGAGCGTGCAACAGTTCTGGACAAATGGCTACGGGACGGGCATGTTCTACCGCCTGACCATGTTCCTACTGATGTTCACTTGCGTGAGGGGCTATACCATCCGGTCCCACCGAATCAGCACCTTCTGGTCCGCGACCCTGTTGGCTTGCAGACCTACCTACTCCCATTCCCCGCAGCGGAGGAAGGACAAACCGCGTTCAAGTTCGTGCTGTATGCGTCTCAGGGATCCATTCCCCCCGTTGCACCTCGTCGACCCCTTCCCTTCCAGGCGACGGTCCGCATCTGCAAAAGGCGAAATGAAATCTCATGCACTCCCCTACTTCCTTCTACACTCAAGCTCATCCCAAGTCCTATACCGGGTTCCCCATTCCCAGTACCGGACGAAGGTTCCGATGAGTCCGAGGGGATTGTGCTCTTCGAGGCCGACGTTCCTCTGAGCGCGGGCTCTTACATTGCCGTGACTGTAGACAACGGCGACAAGCGCGGATGGATATTTGGCGGGTTCTCCCAAAATGAGCCTATGGATGTTCATGTGGGTTTGACGAGTACGCTGCCATCTCCTTATCACTGTCAATCAAAGCTCATAGCTTCGACATTTGAACAGGTCTGCTGATCTCCACTGTCATTGTCGCCATTCCCAATGACATACGTGTGCGGCTCAACCTTCCGATCCTGCCCGCCAATTCTCTCATTGTGTACCGCCTGACGCCAAAGTATGACCCAGGGTCTTTCTGTACATGTGCGTTTTCCCTCGTTCAACATAGATCTCTGCTCACATTGCATCACCTAGCTGATGCGGTATTCTTACCGCTACTCACTCACCAATCGCATCCATCTGAGACCCACTACTTCCCGCTCGCCCCAAGCTTTTCGAGACGCATCCTTTTGCATTCCCATTCTGCGGCGCCATATGTCGCATCAAACCACTCGACTGCTCATGTCCTGACTATTCATTCGTCGGGGGAGTGCAGCGTTAGCGAACTAGAGCTCAGCGTAGATTGGTGGGCAACTATTGGACGTTGGGGTACACGGTATGGAACTGCGGCAGCATGCTGGGCGGTGGGGATCGTCGCTATCCTCATGTGGGATACATGTCGGTTAGTGGAAGGTGGCGGTAAGCCTTTGTTCGTACCACTCTAGTCAGATGCGGAAACTGATACTTGCGACGAAAAGCCCCTATTCCAGACGTCAAGACCTCTTTGGACTGGTTTGCGCGCGACAGGCTGCCATACCTCGTAATCGCCTCGTACTTCATCTCTTTGCTTCCGCTGAGGGTTGGTGCGTGGCTAGGTAATGGGGGCAGCCACCATTTTGCACCGCTTGCAATGCTTTTGCTTCCCGTCGCGTTTGGGCTAGTTTGCGCAATGTGGTGGCTTTTACTGGGTTTGTTATGGTCAACTCAGCGCATTCAGAAGATTTTCAGAAGGTGTGGCACTCGACGCTCGTCATGTACCCTTATCTCACAACGCTCGAATCCAGGCACAGAGAAGATTCGTCTCTCCGTCGTCCCACCACAGCCCTCCTTTCCATGGCGCTCATTTTCTTGGTTATCTTTGTTCTTGTCCCGTGGCAAGTCGCATTCCTAGGCTCCTGGCTCATCCACTTTTACACCTGCGCTTCGTCGCTGGCGGACCTCTCATCGCTTCCTTCCCCGACCCCTGGCGCGGAGGCAGTTCCACTCGTCACTATCCCACCAGAATCCGCAGAAACCCCATCGGAGCCAAGAGAATCATCATCGAATCCCACAGAATCATCTTCGAATCCCACAGAATCATCTTCGGAGGCCCTAGACAATCCGCCCAGACCTCCAAATTCTCACCACCTACAGCAACAGGCCAACGCACGTCTCCACTTGTTGTTATTCATGACATGGCTCCTGCCCTTGGCGGCGCCCGTGCTCGCGGTGTGGGTCCGTACGCTCGCAACGGCGGGCCTGACAACACCATTTAACGGCGACCATAATTTCCTGTACGTCGCGCCGTTCCTCGTCCTCGTCGAGGTCTTTGGCAGTGGCGATGCGAGCGGTGGCATAAAGCCTTTCTTGTGAGTCATTCCGGTATCTTCTCTGTTTGACAGTTGTCGCATGTGTTGACGCGCGACATCTCAGTGCAGGACGGCCGGAGGGACGGGAACGCGTTTCGCCCCGGTGGGGGATGGCGGCGCTCGCACTCGTCGCGTTTTTCGTCGGGCCGCGGACGACGTACATGGTGTTCGAGACGGCGAGCGTGGCGGTGGGCTGGGCGGTGATAACGCGGATTGCACCTGGGTATTTGAGCGGGAGGTCATGATGTTTGGGGCGTTCGTGCAGCTAAAATTGTTACGTTACCAGTCAGAGGTGGTTATTACTCGAATCCAGATAACCCGAGCTCGAGACCGCATGTTGACGTTGGCACTATGTTGCTTTGTTGCTTTAGAGGAAGGCCTCGGAGAATGATTTCGCAGTCAAAGTTGGAATCCGATAGCAAGGACCCGTGTAATAGATCCATCCCCTCGATTCAGAAGGTCGTCCGAGGTTAAAGTGGGTCGTTCACGTTAGGGATATAGTTATGCACGGATTTAGCTACATGTACACGGGAGTGTATATCAACCGTTCGATGGACCAGGATTGATCAATGGCCGCGAGGCGATGGTGACCGCGCGCCTGTGAAACGAGTTTGCAGATCAGGTCCAAGTTGCATGTGGCGAGGACCTCCGAATGCGGCTGTAACCAACCTCTCCCTGCTCTCCGCCTCCTTCTCCCCTACTTCCACCTTCAGCCACAGCCACAGCTACAAGCTTACATTCATCTTCGAAGCTGGCAGCATCCTCCAACGTCATTCTGGGCGATTGCATTCTTGCGGCTCTGGCGACAAGACGGGATCTGACCTCGCGATCACCGCCTCCCTTCTCCCGCTTCCCTGAATCCCTCTGCTGCTGCAAAGCTCGCAGCCACTGCAGCCCACCGTGCTTGCCCTGGATACCCTCGCATCCCTTCTCTGAACCGTTCAGCAGCAGGCTGCCCCACACGCCTTCGTTCCCTGGACCCCTGCTAGCAGGCTACAGAAGCAGATGAACGGTGTTCGACGCTTCCTCGCCGGGGGCACCGCAACCTCCACGCCGCCTTCAGCGACGTCCCCCCTCCCGTCGTCATCATCATCAGCCACATCTCCGCCGACGAATCCCCTGAACGTCCAGTCCAAGCCGTCATGGCCCCCCTCCGCGTCCCCACCGCCCAACGGCAGCACGCTCGAGGACAGCCCGAAGACCACCGCCGCGCTCTTCTTCCGCAAGGACCGGTCTCGCCAGGGCACGAACGGCGCCATAGCGCCGGCGGGCTCGCCGAAGTCGGACGAGGACTCGTCGTTTCAGTCTTCGCGCGATTCGGTCGAGTCGGGCAGGACGTCGACGCAGCCGTCGTCGCCCGTCGCGGGCCCATCGTCGCCGCGGATACCGATACCTGTACGGGTCGCGGAGTTGTCGAGGAAGCCGGGGGACGTGGAGAAGCGGGGCAGCGCGGTGTTCAGCGCGAAGGACGACCTGCTGATGAGCCTGCTTGCTAGCGAGGCGATCGTGGACAGTCGAGGCTATGATGTATTAAGTGCGGAGGAGGTCGAGGAGCTCAAGAAGGTGCGTTCTGCGCGTTCTATGTTGTGGAGGCGTGCAGTTGAACCTTGTTCCATTCTATTCCGTTCGTTCCTGTGGTGCGTGGCATGTAGGAGCACCAAGTGCTCTCATCACGATTGGTTGCGTTATCGAAGAAGCTCACTCTCGAGACGAAAATCCGGGATGCAGCTCTATCACTTTCCAAAGCGAACTCGTCCCACAAGAACGCCCCGAAGCAGACGCCCGAACAGCTTGAGAGCGCGAACCGCAGGGTCGACCTCGCACAGAAGGAGCTATGGCGCGTCTCGGAGAAGGAGGGCGAGATCAACCGCCGGCTACTCGAGCACCGCGCCGGCGTCCTCAGCTATTCGGTACGAAGTCTGGAGAAGAAGATGGCGCCCCCAGAAGCGAACGGGAGCGGCGAACTCAGTCCCTCGGGACGAAGTACCCCCAATCGCACCTCTGCGTTGAGCCCCACACAATCGTCGGCAGCGAGCGCGCACTCGAACTCATCTCGGTCACGGTTCGACGGCGCGCACTTCTTCGCTGGGCACTCGGACGCCATCGTACCCTCCGCACCCAAAGGGCCCGCATCCTCAGCCGAGGTCTCCGCGTTACAGGAGCAGCTCAAGGCCGCACAAGTCGCGTTGGATGCCTCGAATGTGCAGCAAGCGAAGCTCGCGAAGGAGCTGTCTTCAATACGTTCCGAGAGGCAGATGGCAGACGTATCGAAGGCCTCCGAGCTCCGACAGGCGGAAGAGGTGATCGCGGCATTGGAGCGGCAGATGGGTGAGATGCGGGGTATTGGGGACAGGGTAGGGAAACTCGAGGACGAGAAGCGGACGTGGGCAAATGAGCGGACGGAGCTGGAGAAGAGGCGGCTAGAAGTGGATACACTCGAGAGACAGTTAGAGGTGCTGGAGGTGCGGAATAGCGAGCTGACGGAGGTCGAGGCTGCGTTGGCGATGGAGAGGCGGACGCTCGACGAGAAGGACAGGGAGATCACGGAGCTCAAGGCGGAGCGTGCGATGCTGCTCACGGAGAGGGTGTCGTTACAGCAAGGCGGAGAGAGCAAGGTTCAGCTGGACTACGCCGTGGACGCGATTCAGGAGCTGATGAGGGAGCATGGTGTTAGCCACTACTCACGGGACATCACCGCAGGTGGCCTAACGACTTCAATCGGGAAGCATCTGGACGATCTCAAGGTCAAGATGGACTCTCATGTGAGGGCACAGGAGGAATGGAACGCTGCGCGATCCAAGCTGGAAGTAGACCTGCGCGTTGGGATGGACAGGCGCGAGCAGCTTGACATTCAGCTTGAAGAGGCCCGGAATGAGAGGGACGTCGTGAAGGGACAGGTGAGAGCATTGGAGAAGAGACTCAAGGTGCGCTTCGCATTCCAGATCCTTTGCGAGCTTACTTTAAGGCTATTGACCTTCTGCAGGACATTGAGGAAGGCAATGGCCCTCTTGTCCAGTACGAAGGCGACGCTGCCAAGATCACCTCGCAGCTCGAGCCTATCTGGAGTATCCTCCCTTCGCCAGAAGCTCGGGCGCAGAAGCTGGGTAGGAGCCGAACCCCCCTTAACTCACCCACCACAGCCAGCCCCTCGCCGATGAAGGGTGGCGCTTCGCTCTCCGAGATGGATGTCCGTTCCCTCAAGACACTCTATGATCCTAATGGCTTCCTGCCTACGCGTGCCTCAGAACCGGAAGCCTTCTCAGTCGCGGCCTTTGCCACACGTGTCAACGCTCTCATCGCGGACGACCGTGCACTGATCGAGCGTCTGGTCCGCTTCGCGCAGGCGCACGACTTGCTCAAGAAGAACGCGGAGCGGGCGCAGAAGCTCGCGCAGGAGAGCAACTCTGCGCTTGAGACGTACCAGAAGCAGGTCAAGATGCTCGAGGACCGCAACGTCTCTATGACTGCGAAGCAGACCGCTATGTGCGTGATTGAGTCAAGGATTCCGTCCGCCAGCTTGTTTTCTGACTGTATTCCGGCACAGACATGACGAGGTATCCAGCTTACAAGAAGCTGTCGATCGTATTACCGCTGAGAAGCTCGAGCTCGAGACCCAGGCCGCTGAGCAAGCAGAAATGTGCATGCAGCTCACGGACGCGAACAACTCGCTCAGTGCGCAGGTGCTCAAACTCGCCGAGCAGAGCAACAGCTCGTCGACGTCCGATGTCATGCGCAGAAAGCTCGACGCCGAGGTCAAGAAGCTGGAAGCGGAGGTAGAGAAGCTCAGCTCTGAGGTTCGACGTCTCGAGGCGGAGCTCGCTGCGAGCAAGACCGCGCTGAACAAGGCGCAGGAGGAGGTCGACGAGGTGCGCATGTCGCAGCAGACGCAGCAGATGGCGCTCCTCGAGGAGCTCAACTCGGTACAGACGGAGAACTCGAACCTTCGCGCGCAGTTACGGAAAAAGTAGTCAATATCGTCCGCGCTAGTTCTTACCCTCGAGTTCATCAGCTAGAGCTGCCGTTGACGGCGGGCCTTCCGTGCAACATATACTCCCGTCCTTCTGCACATTCGTTTGTTTGTTCGTCCTTCCTCCTCGTCCTCGCCCGACAGCAACTAGTTCCACTCCGAATCCCATCATCGCATTTGTCGTCTCTATTTTCCTCATTATTTTGTGTTCCTCACTTCTCATCGTCGTCTTTCTCTTGTTTGGTGCCCACATCGTCGATTGTATCTCTATCGCATATTGATATCCGCGCATCGCTAGCTCTAGTTATTATCACTACATGTTGCACCCTCGCCCATGTAATATGATCATGATGAACATTCGCCGATGTCGTTATGGTAGGTAGCCATCCTTCATGACTGTTTTGAATGCATGCTTTTTGTATATACCCCAGATTTTGTTCTACTTGCTCTTCTGTGCTACATATTGCGACAATCATGAGGCCAAGCGGTGTGTAACCACTCAACGCCTTTTGTAAGTTCAGCGTTCAACGTTCAACGTTCAACACCGGAACAACATTCATACCTGGAGTCCCCTAACACCTCCGTATGAATAGCCCGGTTTTTGTTATTGGCAAGAGCAACGTTCGACTAGTACACCCATATATCGCCACTTCGCCCCGGCGTACTACTTCAATCCTGCCTCGATCGAAATGCCAGACCCCACCGCTATCCCGACTGAACTCTGGCAAGAGATCCTCACCATCGCTTGCACGGACGGCGGCTCCACAGGCAGATCTCTCGCCCTCACCAACAGGTTCTTGCACGCACAATCATTCTCCAGCCGCTTTCATTCACTCGCCTTCACCTCCCTTCCACGAGCTGAAGCGTTCCTGGACGTTCAGCCAGACGACTGCCGGCCCAAGATCGAGCATCTGTACCTCTCGTTCGCCGCAGAGACGGAGCTAGCCTGGAACCCGCTTCTCCAGCTCTTGCCTAATTGGTCGGTGGAACAACATCAGGCAAACCAAGAGAACAGCGCAGCACAGAAGCGGTGGAGCGAACGATTCGTCGCGGCCATGACCAGGCTATTCGCTCTCGCAGAGCCGCACCTCCGCACGCTCTGCATGCTCGACCCGGCTCACTTCCGCCTCCCCCCGTTCCCCTTCGCGACACCCTACCAAACCTGCGAGAGGCAACACTGCAGGGCGGATGCGATCTCCTCGTGCCAAACAGGCTCAGGCTGTCGTCTCCGGGTGGAGGCCCCCAGTACCCGACCATCCGATCTACCAAGGTTGCCTCCTTGGAGCGACCGCATTGCGTCAGTGGGAATTGGTACAACCCCGTGATGACCCTGTCGGGCCTCGTCGAGCACCCGCCGCCGTCCTTCACCCACCTCCGGCTCTCGGGCGTGGCCACCGCGACAGGCGTGTTCCCCCCCCGACCTGGCCATCCAACTTGGCGTCCGGCTGGACGGGTTCGCACTGACGTACGAGCAGCCGCCAGCTGCAGAGGCCAGGCTTCCGCACCTCCGCCATATCGTCATTCATGGCATGGAACCTGAGCCGCCCAGCATGCGCGGGTATCTCTATGAGCGGTGGGGCGCCATGTACGAACACTTTCAGGAGATCGCGCGGAAGGTTAGGACGACAAGAGGTCTCCGGATGGTCGTGCTAAGCAGGCCATGGCGGCGGAATCCGCGCCGGGGGGACCGTCTGTTCGACGACTGGACAGACCGGTTGGCAGGCGGGAGCGGGTGCTGGGTCAGTTCCGAGGAAGAAGAAATGCAGCGGGAGGCGTATGGAGACGAGAAAGATGAGGAGGAGGAGGGGGAGGTACCGTGACGGCCTTTGATTCAAGTTTAATTCGACTGCGACCGTATCTCTGACACCCAAGTTGGCATTCTGTCCACATACTCTTGCAGTTGGAGAAGTTTGAGGATGGTGAGAGTGATGGGGACCGTCATTGCGGAAGATGAGGCCGAGATCAACAAGGACGAGGAGCCTTGTGGACGGTAAACTTCCGAGTAACATAGACTGCCCTGAAACTTGAATGAAGTTCTGGACGACCGGGACCTTTAAGGATGCAGGCTCGATTCAATGACCACCGCCAATGTCATGTTCTCACAAGCAAGGTGCGGTACGGCCCACACGGGATTGCTCCGAGAACTTTGGGTAGTTATGGTATACAACTAATGCTACATGTGTCCCCAGTAAATACTAAATCACAGCAAGTACCACAACAACAGCAACGGGGTGCCCTCTAGTACAACGGCATCTACGCACTACCATTGGTTCGCCTCGGCAGACATACAATATCGAGTGCTGCGCCGATAACACACATTCGCATTCGCAAGCAGTAGGTGTGAATGGGGCGCCGAGAACACAGACAGGGAGAGGTTCACAATGAACGAAGGAGCGGAGCAGGGGGGGTAGGATACAAGTCAATCACAACACGCTCAATGCACCAGAACAAGGCGGCCAACGTACCCTTCGAAGCTCGGCTCCGTGCACACCACCTCCTCGATCCTTGTCTTCAGCCACTTGGTCACGTCCGGGCCCAGCGCCGTGCAGTCGTACAACTCCAGGTGCCGCAGCCGCACCGGCGTCACCCCGCCGAACATCGCACCAGCCGCGGGCCCCCCGCCGCCCGTGTCCGGGTTGCGCGCCTCGACCATCTGCACGAGCTTCGCGACGCCGTCCCCGTGCGCGTGGCACCCGCGCATCGCGAGCGTCGCGAGGTTCGGGCACATCCAGCGGTCCTGCCCGTTGTCGTCGTCCGGCGCGGACAGTGCGGAGATGAGCGGCTCGAGCGGCGCGGAGCCGACCTGGAGCGCGGTGAGGTGGTCGAGCTCGGAGAGGAAGTGCCATGAGGCGACGCCCGCGCCGGAGCCCCAGTAGAAGCCGGCGTGCGGGCCGGTGTTAGCGCCGTACGACAGTGAGAGGCGGGTGAGCGGTGGGTTGCCGGAGCGGGTGAGGAGCCCTGAGACGGTGTCTTCGATGGGGTCGCGTGCTTCGATGTCGAGGATGAGGGTGTCCAGCGCGGGGAGCATCAGTGACTCGACAAGGCTGGAGAGAAGGTAGTGTCCGCCTAGGTTCAGCGTCTTCAGCTCTGGGAGCGTCACCGGTGTCAATGGAAGTACCGGCGGATGCGGGGATGCAAAGTGCATGGTGAGCGACTCGAGCACCGGGTTGGCTGCGACGATGTGCAGGATCCGATCGAGCGTGATGTGGACCGTAGGCAAACTCCGTAGCTGCAGGGTCCGGAGGTTTCGGAGCATGGGCGACGACCACTTGAATGGTACGTGGTGGAGCGTCAGTGTCTGCAGATTGCCAATGTCGAAGTGCGCATTGACGGGTGCGGATGGCAACCACTTCCACTCGCCGTAGAAGGCTGGGTCTGTACAGGAGATCTCGAACTCGCGTAGCAACGGGGCATCGCCTGTGCGTCAGAAACCCGGGCATTAGTACCGGATCTGGAAGCACGGGGGTAATTGCGAACATAAGAAGGGAGAGGAAGAACGATGAAACGTACCTTCAATTGCTTTGAGCGCGCCAATCGACGCGAACTGCTTGTCGAACTTGAAGATGAACCGCTCCCACCGAGGCATCTGTTCGACAAGGTAATAGAACGCGATATGGCCCCAGTGCATGTTCTTCCGGAGGCGCTGCTGCGAGAGCGTGCTCCGTTCGGGGGTCATGAGCATTGGCGGGTCCCAGTCTGTAGCGTGCGTGTGTGGGGGAGAGGGCGGCGGGGGTCCCATTGCATCACCCGCAACGACGGCTTGGACGGGGACGACATGTACGGTTGGATGCGCACCTCCTATTTGCAGATGCACAGCAGTCCCTCCTGGGGCTGTACCTGTTGGGGTATGGATAAGCGGGGGCGTGGTGGGCCAGCCGCCGTTCCCTGCAACCCAAGGATCACCAGCAGCATGTGGCAGATAGCGCCTGCGGGAGAGACTGTCGACGAGTCCTGAATGTACAGAGGGAGAGCGGAGGACGATTTCGATGTCAAGGGGCACTGTGCGCCCAGAGCGTTCGAGCCATAGGCGGATTGTCTCCGCGGACGAGGCTTGCGTTGTGACGAGGCGAATCTGTGGCGCAAGGGAGGGTCAGTCAAAGCTTCTCACGGGTCAAAAGGGGTATGCAAATCGCCCGGCGGAAGAGATTCGGGGGCAAGAGCACGGGGCAGGTGGTTGCATGCAATGAAGGGAGTGCGGGGTAAGCCGCGCACCGCGAGCGGGGCGACGAGGGTAGCGCAGACACACCTTAGACCATAATCTGGGCATGTTTAGGACGAGTCTCCGCCATAGGGAGCATACGGCAGAGAGGACCCATGCGGACCATGCGCAATCGTCGAAGTTGAAGGTGAATATGTGACGGAGGAGCTCGTTGGGGAGGCGTTTCATGGGGGAGACGTAGGCCTTTGTGAGCGCGACCCTGTCCTCGAGGGACGCGAGCTCCTTCTCCATCTCGCGGATCGCAGTCTGGCGTTCCTCGAGGATGCGTGCGAGTTCATCCCTGGCGTCCTGTATTTTCTGCTCGAGAGCGCGGGAGTCGTCCTGGTAGAGGGAAAGCTGAGCGCGGGCATGGGCGATGGCGGCCTCGGTGGGCGGCTCGGGAAAGTCGAGGAGAGACATGGCGGGAGAGAGAGAGAAGCGGGGGCTCGTGAAAGCCTTTGCTTGGACGCCAGAGCCGCATGTCCGCCCCCCATCAACTCTCTCACCCCCACCCCACGTGCCCCGCCCACCACTCTCCCTAGTACAGTACCGCGTATACAGTACTCGTACAAGCTTTATTTGCCCCCCCCCCCCCTTCCCGCAGCACAAAGCCGCAGTCTAGTGCCGCAGCGCGGGGCAGCACTGGGTATGTATGCGTACATTACATAGTCAACGCCTCAGGCAGCGTCCGAGTCTTCCAGATCTGTAGCCGTGGATGCCATATTCAACCCCTCCGTGAGAGCCTGAGCCTCCCTAATGAACAGATCGGCGATGCAAGCTCAGTATGCGATCCCGTTCACCTGCCCCGAACCGCCCTCCTCCATCACACTGTCTTCCTCGTTAGTCTGGTCGACAGAGTCCGCCACAGACGAAACATCCTCCTCGTCTTCCTCATCCATCAGCTTCTTCGCCATCTGCCAAAGTCCCGGACGTCAATCACAGTTCAAGTGAGCAGATTCGTCCGGAGCCGCAGCGCGTTCGCGACTTGAATCCCGCTCACCTTCATCGCTTCTGCCTCGTTCGAGTAGTGCCTTCCACGAGCGCGCACGAAAGCGGCGTGCTTCGCAGCAGCTACAGGCATCGTCCCCGCCCGCCGGTCCCGATACAGCGAGTCACGCAGTCATTACCGCGGAGCGACCGAGTTAAACCGACCGTGGACCAGCGATTGAGTAAATTGCGCCCGACGCGCAAAGATGCCCACAGAAAGCGTAGAGTTGAGTTGGAGGGTAAATGAGCTGCAAGTCAGCCAAAGTCACACAGCCAGCCGGAACGGCGGGCGGACGCACCTTCCTCGTCCATCTCCTCCTCGACCTCGATCTCGTCCCCGGGCTGCCGCCCGTCGAGCTGGATGACCTCCCGCGCCTCGCTCGGCAGGTTGAAGCTCGTGCTCCGGCTCGAGCTCCCGCTCCCGCCCCGCGCCGGCGTCGACGACCGCCCGCCCTGCGTGCCCACGCTCGAGAACGATGTCCGGCGCGACGGCGGGCCCGACCCCCCGCCCGTCGTCGCCCCTGTACTGCTCACAGGCGACATGGACCGCACGGGCGATATTGGGCTGCCCACGCGCCCGTTGAGGTCAAGCGATGGAATGTCTGTTGTGTCCGTGTCCGTGTCGTAATGTTGGCAGCAGCGTAGGCATACGCGACAGACGAATGATGCCCATGAATGCGGGGTACATGATGCGGGCGGGGTAAAGCGATTAGGCGAGCATGATCAAGGTCGACCGCGTCAGTCCACCATTCTTTCATACACAAAACCCCTACGGGGGTTGCGAAGAGGTACGCACCGCCCTCGACGGTGTCCGTCTCAGCGTTATAGCGCACGTAGGGGGTCTTGGGCTCCGTGATCTTCATATGGCTATCCTTCTGCGCCTCGGTGAGCGCAAGGTTCTCCTCGTCCCACTGCAGGCTGCTGCACGCTACGCATTGGTTCACACGCCAAACATGCAGAACGGAGGAGGGGGCTCACTGCTGGGTGCCTCCGGGCGTGCTGGGTGGCGCATTCTTGAGGATGCCCTTGGGTTTCGAGTTCTGGCGGGACATCGCCGGTTGTTGCGACGGGTCCTGTGCGCCCTGCTCTGACGCCATTGCTGATTATGAACTTGAGAAAGACGGGTCGATTGTGCAGGTGGCTCAGATGGTGAGTTTGGAGAGGGGGCGCAGGGGTGGGTGAGGCGATTGAGACGGATCGCGGCGAGGAAAGAGATGATATGCGAAACTGTGGTCGGAACGCTCGCTGGGTTAGGGTCGTGACGGTGGACTCTGGAGTGCGCAGCGGTCTCCTCCTTACTTATGTATGTCTCGCACGGCACCTCTTGGCTCGCCTCACTTGCCTTGTACTTGCCGGTCAAAGATTCGTACGAGGCCCCAGAATACCTATTCCGAGTACCGCCCCTCGAGGGGCTGGCGATTCGCCCAGATCGGGCCCGGTCCAACCGGATGAGCTCATCTGCAAGCTACGAATTCAAACTCGAGCTCGAGCTCGCTGCCGCGGCGTCATATACGGTAGCATGGCACCCAGATCTCAACGTTCTCCGAAAGGATCGACGCAATCCGGAGTTGTACAGCTGACTACTTAGTGTGTGTCAATGCTACGGTTCGCATGCATCTAGGTAATAATAGACGGTGGCCTAATGGCAATGGACACAAAAGCAAGCAAATGCTTGATGTCTGAAAGTCGAAGGGGATGAAACACATTTCACGACGACGTAAAGTCGAACCATCACCAAACCACTCGAAAGAAAGGCAATAGAGGAAAAACGATCATGCTGCCTCCTGCCGTGGCGATCGCCCATCATGGGCTCAAGCTGGATGTGCGTCCAGCAATGCCTGCAGCTTGGCCAGTGTCCGTTGCAGAGCGATAATCCCTCCGCCCGATAGCCGTGGGACCGCACGCTCCCGATCTGCTTCCGTTTCCAGCTCCTCTGACTGCTGGCTCTTCTCGATCAGGGTCCTCGCGTCGTCGAGGACCCTCTTCAGCTTCCCGTTTGTGAAGTAGAACCAGTTCATCTCTGCCTCCAAGCCGCCGAGGGGAATCTCTAGTGCTCGTCGCACGAAACCCCGAGAAAGCACGTACGCCTTCTCGTTGTACAGTCGGCTGTAGGGATAGCGTATCAGTGGCATCACATGTTGCTGGTAGAATAGACCCACCTATTGACGATCCCGTCCTCGGTACCCCTCAGCTTCTCATATGCGGGTTCGCAGAACCAGCTGGGCCAGCGATCAGGAATGATAAGAAGGGTTTCATGATTCTAGTACTCACGGTTCCTTCACCAGCACAAGACCCTGGATCGACACGAAGGCTTGCAGCAAGGACGACCTCGCCGCACTCCATGATTCGTTCTTGTCACCGGCCCAGGTCCCTAGGATCGACAAGCAGACCTTGCCCTCCTCATACAGATTCGGATTTACTGTAACAAGCAACCAGCCGTCGATCATGTCAGCATCGACCCCCCTTCTCCGTGGATGAGGGTAGATAGAGTGAGAACGGATCTACGCACCTCTGCCATTTCCATTCGTCCAGCTCAGGAAGTGCGCGATCGGCGGCGTCTGCGGGAAGTTTGAGTCCAGCTGCCAGTCGATCACGAACGGCGCGTCTTCGTACGGCGTGTTTTCCGGCCCTATGATCAGCGACCGCAGCAGGTCCGATCGGTCCTCGTACGCGCGCACGAGAATAGAGTCTATTGGAGATTCATCCGGCAGTCAGTCAACCCCACAAACTTGGGCCATTCCTGCAACCCGCGGTGGTGAGAATGGGGTTGAAAGAATGGACATACCTGGCAAACTGCTCTGTAAAGCCCTGTACTCCTTCGTCAGCCGCGCCATGAAGTTGCGTGACGGTTGCGCAGGGGCGGTATTGTAGAATGCGTGGTCCACAGGCGCCGTTGACAGCACCTCGAATCGCTTCCAAGACTTGTCGGTCTCCTCCGCCTCGTCCTCGCCGTCGACCTCAATCGCATCTTGTGGGACGTCGGGAGAGTGCGCCCGTCCATTCGATGTTGACGACGTCGAGCGCGAGTCCGCGGATGACGGCACGGCGTCAACGGTCGTAACCGATCCGACTTGCGCAGGCGGGATGATCGTGTCCGTGGATGGAGACCAGTCCCCCCCGCCCGCCTCGCCGTCGATATGGTCCAGCGCGTCCTCCATCACCTCGTCCGGGTCGTCCTCCTCTGCGGACTCCCACTCGTCGTCGTCGTCCGCAGAGCCCTCCACCCAATGTCCGTCCTGGTCCATCTCCCAAACTTCTACTTCCTCACCCTCCTCTACGATGCCCTCATCTTCGCCCCAAAGGTCCTCCAGCTGCTCAACGCTGTCATATAACCTTGTCAACCGGCCCAGCGGCACGACAATCGTGTCCGCATTGGGCAGCATGACCTCAATCGTCCCGTCCAGACGCAGCTACGGCGTACACGTCAGCCAGTCAGTCAGGCTCAAGTCACCAGGCCAGATATCTTGAAAAAGCACACTCACATTAGTCACCTCCCCGAACCAGTTCAGGGACCCGTCGCCCTTCTGCGGCCGCCGAATCGGCGGCTCCTCCACACTCTGCTCGGACTTGCCGCGCTCCTCCGCGATCCGCGTGCCGATGTCCGCCATGTGGCGGCGCCAGCCGCCCAGCTGGCCGTTGGGGACGATGACGGGGCCCTCGCGCACCCACTCCTCTACCTCGCCTATCCGAGGAACCATCGGAGGCTCGACGCCGTTGGTGCTGCCCTCCCTGTGGATGAAGACGAAGTCGCCGCGGCGGACGCCGAGGCCGTCGTTCGTCGGCGCCAGTGCGGACCAGTCGTTCGTCCCGTGCGCGTCGAGCTCCAGCACGGACGCCAGCTCGACGGCACCCGTCTCGACGACCCTGACGTACGCGGTCCGATCCCGTGCGTTCACGGACTGCACGATGACGTGCTCCTTCTTGTCTTCGGTCTTCCAGAGGACGTGGTCCCCGGGCCTGACAACAATTATTATTCAGCGGTAGTCATGGCGCGCTCCAACGAAAACTCACCAGCAATCATATTCGTCTGGATTGAGGTAGGGGACCGTTTCGCGTGCATCAACCGTCTCGCGGGTGCCATCTTGCCAGAGCACATCCACCGTCGTTCGAGTTTCTTGTACACTGAGCGTGACTACTTCAATGACACCCTGGTTCTCTGTCGACCTGCCGTGGCGAGTAATTGGAGCACCTGCATTATTTCGTAACCGCACACGATCGCCAACGCGCATTGCTTCTTCCGCTCGTCTTGACACTATGGTGAGGTCGCCTAGACTGCTACCATGCCAATACCGCTGCGGCCGCGGTCTTGTTGAGGCCTCCTCTGCAGACAACTAGGAGGGGAGGTATCAGTGACAAGACGCGGCCAAGTGGGTGACATGTGAAACAAACCGCTTGGTTGATGGCAAGCCATGCTACTGCAAGCACAGTATGCTTCACAGAGACTACGGTGTCTGCAACACTTGGCCGCATGCTACCTAGGAGGAAGCCGAAGATTCCTTGCACGGTTGACATGGGTTGTGGAAGGATATCCTTAAAACAAGATAATAGACCATTAGTCTGTCAGTGCTGCCATGGGAGCACGACCACTCACTGTGCCTTTCTCGCCAACCACCAACCTCGCACTGAGTTCAGGCAGACGAACCAAGTTCCCCCCCGAGACTTCGACCCAAGCCTCGTCAAACATCTACTCCCTTAGACGGTTAGCGTTGGCATGTACTAGCGGGAACCCCGAGAAACGGACCTCGACGACCTAGAAGGAATTGGATGGGGAGCTCAATCACGCTACAGCACAAATCGCGATGCATTCGTCCATACCTGGCCAACCCAGTCATTGTGTACAACAAGGTCCCCCATGTCCACCTCCACCGCCGTCTCAATCTCGTTCATTGTCTTCCACCCGGGGACTGCCTGTCCACTAATCGCGTGCTCGAGACGGCCCTTGACGTTTGTGCTGCAGAACCACGCTGATTAGCATACAGCATACGGAAAAAATAGATGGGCAGGGGAAGGGGATGAATGAAAGACCTGGTAACGATCCCGGATCGCACATCGTCCACGCTGCGCTTGAGCAGATCTCCGGGCTGGTACATGCGATCCACGAGGGAAAGCTTGTCCTCGGTGATAATCTCCCGCACCGGCCGGGGAAAGTATGACACGCCAACCTCACCCTACATCACATACACGCACGCACAAAGAGAGAACCGACGATGTTAGTGCATTTGACGACGCGATCTCCCACCACGCGCAAGCTGACCTGGACTAGCGGCCTCAAGAGGGGGTCCACGCCTTCGGCTGGAGGAGGGAGCTCTTCTGCATCCTGCCAACATCTCTGTGGTTATCCACAAGGGAGTTGTCACCAGGGAAGCGTCGAATGAAACGAGACAAGCGTACCAGGACTACCCCGAAGACCTTCGGATCATCTTTCCGTTGGACGATGTCCTCTTGGAAGAACTAGATGATCCGCCAAGCACGCCATGAAGCACAGACATGTTTCGAGCGAGAGGTAAGACATACTTTTGCTGCCGCCCTCTTCTGTGTGCCCGGAGCCATGGAAGAAAAGGAAGTGGAGGCGTTCCTTGCACAGTTTGTCGAGAATCAGTCGGGCAACGGCACCGGCACGAGATAGCAACAGAAAGTCGGTCTATCCGATGGAGACAGTCGAGAGATAAGTAGAGAGGGTGCGCAGGGAGTTGCAGGGACGCGAAGTTGGGGGGAAGCAGGAGGAGCTAGTGGAAAGACGATGCCAAAGTGCAGAAGTCAAGAGACAAGAGACATACCACTGGGTGCCAATTGCCAGAACAGGTGATCGACCTCGCTGAGTCCTCCGGCTCGCCCGAGCCGCCCGCCCCGACCACCTTTCACGGCGTACCGTCCACTCAAGCTCCAAAGGACTCAAGCTTAAGACCTACGAGAGCCCCAGAATGGTACTTTAGTACATCGCCAAACCATCCAAGTGTAAATAATATTGTACAAGCGTACAGGCACTGAGTGGAGACATTATACCAGAGGCCCCAGTCCAACCATATGTAAACCAAAACTCAAGAGACCGACACCGTCCGCCCGTTAGGACTATGCCGCCAAACGTCGTCCACCGCATCCTTCGTCGCCTCTAACCGCCGCCCCGTCCATTCCTCCTCGCCCACCCGCTCGGCCCAGTCATCCTCGTCTTCGTCGCCCCACGCGGCCCATTTCTCGTCGTCATCGTGACGGGTCTCCTCCTGGTCTGGAGGTGCGCTCCTCGAAATCTCGATGTCGGGATGCGATGCCTTGTGGTGCTTGAGCGTTAATGGCGCCGGTGGCTCGCGCCTCCGAGAGGATCCCGTCTGGGACGAGCCTACAGAGCTCGAAGACCTAGACGAGGAAGCAGAGCTGGGAGATGTGGCAACACCGGTAGGCGGGTATGCGTGTGCCGAAACGCCAGTGTCTGTAGGTTTGGGGGCCGGTGTAGTCGATCCAGACGCAATGACCGTCGTCGTTCCCGACCCGAGCGACTTCGGTTCCCCAGGCAGGAGCAGTTCGGGGTCACGAGAACGTGAGATGGAGCGCGGCCGAGGGTTCTCGATGTCATACCGCCTCGCGGGCAGTCCATCGTCCTCATCCTCGTCATCCGACGCACGAAAGAGTGGCTCGGTATCCGGGTCGAGGGAGCCGCGACGAGACTCGGAGACGAGTGCGAGGGGTGCATAGTTATTCGACCCCTTGACGATCGTGTCTATCAACCAGAACTGGAGGACGTTCATCACAATGGGGAAGATGCCCATAACGCTATAGAACGGTACTATGTCAATCTGGCACCCGTAGTCGAATATAGGGTAAAAGGAGACTCACAAGATGATCTGTGCAATATTACTTGGTCCAAGGAATGTAAGCAGCCACTCGCCTAGGTCGAAAATGATTGGGAGGGCCGCGAAGAGAGCGATGACGAGAAGCTTCATCGTAGTGAGGGCAAACACATAAACGGCTGCTTGGCGGAACCAGTAATTGATTGAGGGAGGGGTACCGTAAACCCCAGATTCGAACCCTTTCCACTGGAGTTTCTCGGTGAGGATATGTGTTACAACTTGCAGAATGAGGTAGATGATGCCAACGCCTGCGCGGATGCATATTCGGAGACTTGCAATGCAATTGTGCAAAGAGAGTATACCACATACCGAAGGTGGTATCCAGCAGGATGTTGAGGAAATATAGGTTGCATGCGTTTTCGGTGGCGAGGTGGGCGACTATATCCGAGATGAGGACATTCACGCCATGAACGAACATCTGGCCAACAATCTGTTTGGACAAATCGAACAGCCTGGCACATATGGCAAGTTCGCAGGTGTTCGACTACGCCGGGTGAGAGAACAGCATACGCACCATATCCTCCATGGCCGCTTCGGAGTCTCCCGATGTCGTTTATACACCAACGAAAGGATGACCAGTATGCCCATGAGCCCCTGCACAACCTGCGCACACCATGAGTCCACCAACCCTTTGCATACTTGACATATGACGAGAACGCACGAGTGCAGTCGGACCCAAGAGCTTGCATGACTGTCTATCCACCTTGTCCGGCAACTCGTCTAGAAAGGAGTCGATGCCCTCGAGTGAAGGCATGGTTCGTGAGGAGAGAGATGGCGGTGGGCTTGCCACAAACCGAGAGTGTCGTAAGAGAAGGAGAGGAGAGGGAGAAGAGAAACGCGATGGGTTTGGAAAAGGGAGAGTTGGTCGAGGTTGGCCCGAGTCGCTGAGCTGTTTCAAACGTTCACCCCGGCGCTCAGCGCTCATCGACATCACGCGGACTCGGCTGCATCCTCGATCGAGCTCCGTACCTGCTGAGGCTGTGCTGTCCTTCAACAGGATGGTCAGGATACAAATGCAAATTTCAGCAACTCCCGTGCGTTCGTATGTTAAGTAACATCAGATTGCACAAAGTCGACTGTACGGACACGTATCGAATATACACGGAGCAGAAAGCCAAATGATACCAGTACGTGATCAAGGCGCGTCCAAGCCCAATAACTGATGGCCGTCCTCCTCCATACTATACCATCCGGGCCGTAATGCCATCCCCCTGCCATCCTGTAACGCCGCCCCCCTCGGATTCGGAACGGGGACTGGGTGGATCATCCTCGTACACCTCCCGCTGCATCTCCTCTGCCTCCGACCTGACCCAGCAACCATTCCCACCTTCCAATCGTCGCGCAGCCGGTCTGGACAACGGGCTTTCTGCCTCGGCGGCCTGCTCATCTCGACCATCCCGACGCCACTGGCGTCCCCGTCTTCCTGTGCGACCACCTGCAAATGGCCGCACATGTCGTCCCATAGCCCGTCATTGGTCCCGCACCATCCATGCGGCGCAGCTGGGTTGCCTTGCACGATAACGTGGCGGAGGGACGCAAGCCCGGCCGCTGGCTTCGGCGAGGACGCGTCGCTCGCCGACCCGTATGTCCCGACGTCGACCCCGAGGCATCTGCCGAGGTCGGCGGGGAACTGACTTATAGAGAAGGATAAGCTCAGGCTGGAGAAGCGGAGGTGAGTGAATGAAGGCGAGGCGTGAACACAGTGGACAATTGTGGCGCCCGACCCGTGCACCCATACAAGAGGCTCGAGAGGAAATCACTCTATCTCGAGGTATATCATTACAAGGCACTCACGGCATTCTATTTCTCCAAGTCCGTCCATGCATGTTCCATCACCATGTTCACGACAACGTCCAACTCGCGATCCGTAATCCGCAATTCGCACTTCACATACCCAGCCCCATCAACGCGTTCGTCAGCCGCTCCGCCATTGCCTCGGGCTCCTGCCTCGCCATCTCGACCATGCTCAGCAGCTTCTTGATACCAACATTCAGGCGTGACGTCTCCTCGTCCTCCTCGTGCCCGAAACCCGCCTCTGCGAGCATGGCGACGGCCTGGCGGCGCTGGTCCCCGGATGGGAAGAGCGCGACCTCCTTAAGGACGGTCTCGAGCGCACGGAGGGAGGTGATCGGTGGGACGCGCAGCTCGGCGTCGAAGATCTCGGATAGGCCGAGGTCGGTGAGGACGGGGCGGAGGGAGGAGGTTGCGATGATGAGGAGACGGCGGTCCTGCAAAGCGTCCGTAAGTAAGATAGGGTGGAATGTTCGGAGGACAGGACAAACCTTTGGTGGTCGCCGCCCGAGCAGGACCATAAGTGTCTGCAGCACCGAGTTGGAGAAGCGAGGACCAATGGGAGTGAAGTCTGCGACGAAACATTCAGGTCCGATAGCCCACAGCTGAGAAGCACCCATACTCACCGAGCAAACGCTCGAGGTTGTCGACGACGATGACGCTCAGCGGACTCTTGTAGCTGTCCTGGAAGATCTTTGCGATAGCAGCGACCTTCTGCGCTTCGGAGAAGCCAACCATGCTGTCGGGCGTAAGCAGCTTCATGAACGGGTACTGCGACGCTTGCGCGATCGTCGCCGCCAGCGCCGTCTTCCCCGAGCCCGGCGGCCCGTGCAGCAGCACGCTGACGAGCGGCGTCCGTGTCGACGAGCGGACCTGATCCACGAAGAGCTCCCCGGAGCGCAGAATGTCGTCGACAACGGAGCCGTGGTGGATGATGCCGTTCTGGACGACCTGCTCGAGCTCCTCTTTCGACACACCGAACGCGGGTGTGACCTCCTCGAGCGCGTTCATGAAGTCGCTCCGGTTCACGCGCATGTTCTCGACGTCATCCGAGATGCCCGCGAGCGTGCCGACCTTGACGTGCCGGGAGAACGCAAAACTCGTCGCGCTCTTAACGAGACCAGCGATCTCCGCACCGGAGAAGTTCTTGGTCAGTGTGGCGAGCTCCGTAACGTCGACATCGTGGTCCATGATGCCGTTCTGGCGCATCTTGTTGGTGTGGATGGTGAGGATCTGGACACGGCCAGTCTCGTCGGGCAGGGAGATCTCCATGTGCACCTCGAGACGGCCGGGACGGAGGAGGGCCTCATCGATCATGTCGAGACGGTTCGTCATACCAATAATAAGGATGTTGTTTAGTTGGTCAACACCATCCATCTAGTAAGAATAGGGTCACTGAGTATATGTTATGAACACATGCAAGGAAGGTATCCTACCTTGGAGAGAAGCTGGTTCACAACACTGTCACCAACACCAGTTCCTCCACCCGTCGAACCACGTTGCTTGCAAATAGCATCCAACTCATCGAAGATGATGATATGCAGACCACTTTCATCGCCCTTCTCCTTATACTATACAGGCATTCAGCGCGTTAGACTCAGACACCAGACATGTACACAAACCTCTTTCTCGGCGTCGGCGAAGAGCTTACGAATGTTCTCTTCCGACGCACCAACGTACTTGTTCAAAATCTCGGGACCGTTAACAATCTTGGGCTCGCGTGCGTTGAGCATCTTCCCAATTTGCCGTGCCATGAGCGTCTTGCCTGTTCCCGGAGGTCCGAACAAGAGGATACCCTTGACATGCGAGATACCAAGCTTCTCGACGAGGCCGGGCGGAAAGACACGGGAAGCAAAAGCTCGACGGAAGATCGCACTGAATTCCGAGTCGAGACCACCGATACCCATATCCTCGAACTTGAAGTTCGGCGCGAGGATCGCGTTCGGCGGCGGCTTCCGCGCGCTGGACTTGAGCTTGATCGCGTTTTCGGGGGCCTTCATGATGGTGACGTCAGTCTTCTCCATGACGATACCATAGTGCCCTGCCCCGCTGCGCTGCCCAGGGAGCTCTACGACCTGGACGCCCTTCACGACCGCCTTGAGCGTCTGGCCGTGGAACTCGAAGAGCAGGACCTCCCCGGCCGCAAAGACGACACCGTTAAAGGCGCGGAGGAAATTTTGGGCCATCTCGTCTGCGGAGAAGACTTCTGCAATCTCGAGCCCGCGCTTGAGAAAGCCGACTTCGACGTCTAGGGATTGAAGGTATGAAGGGGGTTGAGGGAATGGCTCGATCGTGACGGAGTCGCCAGTCAGCGACAGGCCAATCCATTGGCGTTGTGTGGCAGACGCGCCAATGGCGCCTGGAAGCACCTTGCCGGTGGTGTCATGACTGCCATGGGGCAGGGTGAGGGAAACGATGGGGTTTCGGGTCTGGAGGGGTGCTCACCGAGTTGTAAGAGGGAACTGCTGCTTCACAAGGACATGTTGACCTTGTGGAAAGTCCGCAGGGTTTACGATAAGGCAGTTCGAGAATGCTGCCTGATCGTTGGGAGAGCCCTGGACTGAGAAGCTAGCATGACCATGAAGTTGGCGACTACTGTGCGAGCACAGATGGGACGTACACTCCTCCTCCTCCTCCTCCTCCGCCGCCGCCGCCGCGTGCCTGTGGCAGGGACTTTCCAGCATGCGACCGTTTTTCGTATCCGGACGGGTCTTCATATCGGGATGCGGGGATCCTCTGGCTTTGTGGACCACTGCGCATGGGATCGGCTGGGGGAAGGCGAGAGTACTGGCCAGGCGGAGGAGGCTGGGGACTGGGCTGGTTGGACCGGAAGAAGCTCATGATTGTAGATGTCTAGGGTGTTGAAGGAGTGCCAGTAATATATAGATGAAGGTCGTCTGCAGCAGTCGTGATTCCACGTAGACTAACAGTTCGAGAACAGTACCCTGAGTACGAGTCTGACTCGGAGCCTCTGTGCACGCAGCACTGCACCAGGATAATCTCGATCCAAGCTTTAGACGCCTGTGGTACCGCCGGCGGTTGCCACTCTCCGCTCCACCCCACAAACTGGATTTCTACAAACTCACTGTCACTGCATTAATATTGACCACGAATGACTAGCTATACTCATATACAACCACAACGCCATTTTCTCGCTCATACTGATTGTTCTTTCATAACCTATCCGCATAGCCATGTGCACCGTCATCGCCGGGCCCTGTGTGCCGACCGAGCTCGAGCCGCTTCAGCAGCTGACGGTGGCAGTGGCACGCATTCAAAGTAGGTTTATCGCGCCCATCGTTTCCCCCAATATCCCTAGGCATTTTGTATCTGGTTCACTGGCTCGCGCGTACGTAGCCGGGCTGGAAGGACCTCTGTTGTTTGTGGACCAAAGTTCAAAAATTTCCCTGTCGATTTCTTAACCTGTTACTTCCTAACGTGACTTAAAGAACTTCAGGAAGCAAGGCGCGAGTGGGAAAAACCCTTCCTTTGCTCTATCTTGAGACTCTTCGAGTTCGTGCTTCCTGCTCTTCTTCCAGCGAGTTCACCTGCGCACACGCGAGCGTCCGGAGGACGATGACGAACTTGCTTCGTGGTCAGAAGGTTTGTGATACCGCCGAGCATACCAGTTTATACTGAGGTTGCTCTTGGTCAGATATCGTATTTTTTTGGGATGTGACTCAACCTATAGCAAATCGTGCGAACGCGGTTCGTTCCACCTGACTCGTGCTTCGCCAGGATGGCTGTGGGAGGCTTCGCCGGTTCCGAACGTTCTTCTGCTATGGAGGACATAAAGCGGTCCAGGTGAATCCAACGGTCGTCTGATCAACCCCCGCTCTCAAGATGATAATCGACGACACCCCGTATGACCTAACCTCCATTCCCACCGAAATCTGGCAGAATGTCATCACGCTGGCCTGCACAGACGGAGGGTCTACAGGCAGATCCCTCATCCTCACCTCCAAATTCTTCCACGCTCAAGCCAACGATAGTCGATTCACCTCTCTCGCACTCTTCTCTCTCGATCAGGTTGAAGGTTTCTTGGCCTTCGTCCGGTCGCGCCCGTCCGAATGGCGATATCCCGTCCGGCATCTCTGGTTATCGTTCCTCAGCGATCGCGAGTGTCTCAACGGGCGGGGCCGGGAATCCATCCTTTCAGCCGGAGGCGATTCGGACCTAGAACGGCATATGCGATTCGACCGCGCGATGCACGACCTCCTGGCTCTCGTCTCGCCAACCCTGCGCACCCTTACTCTATCCCGAGGCGATAGGCAGCGTCTCCCGTGTTCTCGCCTCGACTTCCCCATGCTCAAGGAGCTGACAGTATGGGGGAACATTTCTGCAGTAGAACTCTCATATTCTGGTACCTGCGCGCCGCACCTGCCTACCTTGCAGCGCTTCCACTTCGTCACCAACAAGCCCAGCGCACGCACACATCTCCTCGCGCCCACGTCGTGGCTATCCACATCTCCCATCACGCATCTTCGCCTCTCAGACTTGAACGATGTAGACGAGGAGTCGGGGTTTGCCAGCGCACTCGCGCGTGCCCTCGGAGCACGGATGTCTGGTCGCCTCTGGTCGAGCCCCATTGTCGTGCCCACGGGCCCCGTTCCCTCCCAGGGAAAGGAAATCATCCTCTCGCATTTGCGGTACCTGTGGATCCACGGAATCGAATGGGTTCCATATACGTGCTTAGAAGTGGAATTGGAGGACAAGTGGGAGGTATTGAAATTGAAGCTGCAGGAGGTGGTGGGAGTGGCGGCACGGAAAAGAGGATTGTGGGCCCTGGTGATGGAGAGGAGTTGGAGGAAGGGGACGGTGTGGGAACGAAGATTGTGGGATGATTGGTTGGACCGAATGGAGGGAGGTCGCGGGTGTTGGGTCGAGTCGGAGGACGAGGAGAAGGCGTTGGAAGGGCCAGATATCGTCGGGGCCCATGAAGGTGGACAGATCTGGGACTAAACGGAAGGTCAGCGGTGTACCAACGATGGAGATAATTCTGCCCATAGGAACGAATATCTCCATAGATATTATAGCTAAGTAGTATGTATCGTGCCCAGGCAAAGACTCGTGTCATATCTCGCCGGGCCCCCGAAGGTGTCGACGTCGTCGTCAGAACAGAAATAAGTATCTCTCTCGTACGGTTCGACGGTGCAATGCTTGGAACCATCCCTTGTCGCAAGCGCTTCCGCTATAAGTAATGAGCTTGCGTGGATCCGATGTGTCCGATGAACGGGGTGGCAAGGGAACATGGAGGAGAATCTCTACTTATGGTTGTCCGAGTCGCTGGCGTCGCGGGGCTTAAGTTGGCGGCTCTGGAGAATCCCATGTGGCACCGAATGAGTCTCAGTCTGTGGCTGACATGCTTCTCTTCTCTGACCACCCTGAGATCCCGGCTTAGCGCCGCGTCCAAATCAGCCCCTGCTCCCTCTTCGGCCTATTCTCGCCAATGCTCGTCAGCCATGACTTGACGAACCTTCTAGCTAGGGCATATGGAACCCGACGCCCGTCGGAATGGACGCGACTCTCGCCTCCACGAGACTCATGAGTCTGGAATGATTTGCATCGAGAAGCTTCAATGCCCCCCACTTTCTGGCCATCCCTGTAACAGCCCTTCGCAGCAGGTGAGCATACCTGAACGCCGCGTGTTGCTATCCATCACCGCGATCGGTCCGCCTTCGCCTTTCCCCGAGTAGGGAATTAGTTGTAAGCTTCCGTTGCTCGTGCCTCGCGTCCCGCGACCACCGGTACGTCTTGCAGCCAAGCTTGCAGTTCAGCCTCCTCTTGGCCGCCCATCGTGGGTCACCCCTCCCTTTATCACCTTGTCCCAGTGCTCACTTCATCTATTCCTAGATGATGCACCCTGGACTACGCAGGCTGGAACGCGTACCTCCGGAGATCTGGCAGGAGATCATCGCTCTTGCGTGCACAGACGGTGGTGCCACAGGCAGGTCCGTCGCACTCACCTGCCGCTTCTTCCGTGAACAGTCCCTCCACGTCCGCTTTACCTCACTCTCCTTCAAGAACACCAACCGCCTCCTCGTCTTCCTCGTCTCCCTCCGTGTGCAGCCCAAGGACTGCAGGCCCCGCATCCACCACATCGCCTTCGAGCCGAGCTTCTACACCAGCCACATACCGGGTGTTCTACGGCACCTCGCAGGCAATCCACAACTCGGCCAGGAAGTCAACCCGGTGGACTTCTGCGCCAACGCCGTCGAGGCGCTCTTCTCCGTCGCCGCGCGCCAGCTACGTACCTTGTGCCTCGTCGCGAACCCCCTGGTTCCCTTCCGCTGCTTTGCGCACACGTTCCCTAAGCTCGAGGAGCTCAGCGTGTGGAACCACCCGCTCTGTCCCCCGCCGGCGACAGCTGCCCACGCAGCTGGTCCGGGTGACGCTGGTCCGGGATCGGGTAATCAAAGCCAACTTGAGGCTGGCAGCCATTCGGATCGAGCCCACACAAGCGCAGGGGTGCTATTCCCATCCCTCCGGCGCCTTCACTATGTCCTCACAGACCAGAACATGTCGTTCAAGAGCATACTCGCGCGACTCCCTGCATTGGCGTCGTCCCAGCTGACGCACCTCCGGCTGTCTGGCATCACGTACGCGGACGAGGACGTCCCCCAGACACTAGCGCGCATCCTGGGCGTGCCGCCTCCGAAGCCCCTGCGCGAGCGCATGAGCTTGGGCGGGAGCGCGTCAGCTTCGCAGGCGCCGCTGGACACGAGCGGTGCGGCGTTCCCGAACTTGAGGCATGTCGTGCTGTACGCAATCCAGCCCGGGAGGGACGACATGGCGTCGTTCCCGAAGTGGGCGGCGCTGCTGGGCTTGTTGAGGGAGTTGGAGCGGACGTGCAAGTGCGTGAGCGGGATGCGGATGGTGGTGCTGGAGCGGAGCTGGCTGAGGAAGTCGAAGTGGGCGACGAGGCTGAGAGACGATTGGCTGCAACGGATGAATGACGGGAGAGGGTGCTGGGTTGAGAGTGAGGCTGAGGAATCGTGGATTGAGGGTCCTTTGGAGGCTCCCAAGGCTGTGGAGTGGTGAGCTTACTGGGTGTATGCCACATACATTGTATAATATATGCTATGACTGCCGTCCTTTACCTAGTGGAACTTGTGTGGCCTCGGCGTATTTCGACTTCCATATCGATGAGACGAGGTACTGAGCAACAAGCAAAAGAGCAACGTTTGAACACAAGGTTCATATGGCCTGAAAAATTGGTACTGCGGCATTGAAGCAAGGGTGAGACACTGAATCCCCTAGTAAAAGGCGAGGGGATTGCTTTTTGTACCACACTCTGCCGCTGGTTTTGAGGAGGGGAATAAGCGAGCGGGTATCAGAGTTTTGCATATTGCTCACTTCGCAGGTAGGGGCTCCTCCGTGAGCGCGCGGTACTTCTGAGTTTGCCCCAGGCTAAGGCCTAGCTATTCGAGAGACAACACGTCAGGCCCCCGGCCAAGCTCAACGACTCGGACATCCGTTAGCGCTAGCAGACAGAGGCATCCGAGCCAATCTCCGACCTGCGACGCGTCTCGCGTAGATAAAGGTGTGTCAGTGGACGTCATGTGATCGCGATTTTTTTGCACCAATTAATCGATTCCGTGCTCGAGTCAAATTCACCAGTCTCGCCTGCGCCTTACAACCTTCCTCCTTAGACCAAGCTTCACGCCTCCTCGTTTTCGCAGTCGCTACCCCATCCTTCTGCGCGTCGCCACCACGGCCTTTCTCCGGCAACTAGTATTCCGAGTGATGGCTGCAGAAGGACACGGCGTGCTCCTCAAGGCGGACGCCATAGCGCAAACGTTCCGCACGGAAATCAAAGCCGGGCTCTCTGCTGCTCCTCGGGTTCCGAAGCTCCTCGGTATCCTTGCCACGAGCGCGGCGCCCAGCAAATTCTATGCAGAGTTCACGAAGAAGCAGTGCGACGCACTCGGCGTCGAATTCGTACTGAGGAAGACCGGACAGGCGGCGGACGACTCCCTTGCGCCAGGAGAGGGCGTAGAGGAGGCTATCATAGAGGCAAATGAGGACGATACTATAGACGGAATCATGGTATGTCCCTAATGGAATGCTTGTGCTTGTGTACTGTGTCTCATTTCGGCGGCCGCACCGGATGAAAGGTCTACTACCCCATTTTCGGCGTGCAACAGGTGCGTTCAGATCTTCTTATATGCGTGCAAATGTATATTGAATGCACACTTGACCCACCCAGGATCACTATCTGCAACAAGTTAAGCTGGCTGATTGCGGTCGGCTCAATGTTCCGCCCTCACACATGTCCAGATCGTGTCTCCGTTCAAAGACGTAGAAGGCCTCCACTTCAAGTTCCACTATAACTTATACCATAAGTGCGTTCGCATTCTAAAACTCCTTTCCATCACACTATTCCTGGCATATCAAGAGCACGGCTTATCTGTCCCCGTCCCTCTCCAGTATTCGATTCCTGAAGCCCAAGGCGCTCGCATCCTCCCTCCCGACAGCAAGCAGCAGCGACGCCCCGCCTGCGGTCAACGACGAGCCACCTGCTGATTACGTGAAGTCCGTCCTTCCCTGCACGCCTCTCGCGATCGTCAAGTGCCTCGAATATATCGGGGTATACAATAAGCTTCTACCCTACGGAGACCGCGCGTACGGCAAGACCATCACCGTGATCAACAGGTGCGTCCTTGCCTTGCAGCTGCTTACGCACTGGGTGCCCGTCATTCGCCGTCTGCCCGTGCGCCCGGAAGTCACTGTCATATGGCATTAACAATTCGCAAACAACTAACTGACATGACCGTATCCATCATATGTCATGCCGCATCGCACAACACACCACGCACCACCACGCGCTACTCACAGGTCCGAGGTCGTCGGCCGCCCACTCGCCGCGCTGCTCGCCAACGATGGCGCGCGCGTCTTCTCAGTCGATATCGACTCCATCCAGGAGTACACCAAGCGGCCCCGGCACGCCGGCGTGCCCGAGACCGCACAGCGCAAGTTTCACCCGCGACATGTCGTCCACCCCGCGGCACAGAGCCTGCAGGAGGCGCTTGCGCTCTCGGACGTCGTCGTTTCCGCCGTGCCGAGCAAAGAGTACAAGGTGAAGACGGCGTGGCTCAAGGACGGGTGCGTGTGCCTCAACGTCGCGGCGGACAAGAACTTCGAGGCGGACGTGAGGGAGAAGGTGCGTCATGTGCTTCTGCGGCGCTGTGAGAGTCGTCGTACTCATGTGCTGGTGTTCCACGCTGCGTCGGGATGCATGCAATAGGCATCGCTGTATCTGCCTACAATTGGCAAGGTTACGATTATGATGCTCCTTCGAAACCTGTGAGCACCGCTCTCTTTCCTGGGCTTGGCATTTGAGCTGACGCCTGATCACACGACCAGCCTGCGACTGCAGCAATACAGGAACTTAATGAGGCACTCATCGTCATCTTGAGAAGGTGGCATAGGGAAGCCATAGACGAGAGCACGGTCGGCCCATAAGACCGTTTGAAGAGAAGCGGTATCGAACATTACGAAGTGTACCATCCATTCCAGCTGTAGGAAAATCCCATTAAGACGGCCAGTGTTGTATTACCTTGAAATCATGCGGTAGATAACAGAGAAACAGACGAGTCATGCGAGCGTACGTGCGTGGGGACCTGAGGGTGATATTTGGTAGGAACAGGGGCACGTGAATATGCTAGCCGAGTCTACTGGGACGCTTCACAGATAAGTGCACCAAAAAGAGAACAGGTGGGAGGATAGGACGAACAGAGTGGGGAGAAATGAATGTTATAGCCTTGCTTCTACCTCGCTGATGTTGATTGGTGGTATAGAGGACGCGTACTCTCTTGAGGGTGTGACTGTGCCTGAGCGCGGAAAGTTGGGCGTGACGGGAGTGCCGATTGTGGATGGTTCCTCTGAGACCATGAAGCGTACGCGGTACCGGTGGAACTAGCGGAACTTGTTTAGGAAATGCATGGGGTGAGGTGCGAGATTGGACGCTTACCACAGGAAGCTTCGGGATAAGGACAACGATGAGGGCAGTGATGTTGATGGCGAACAGCCATGGATCATAATGCGTGTAATGCGTGGATGCAAGGAATCTTTCGGGTCGTTGTAAGAACACATTTGGGGCACGTCGAGAGGGGGATGGTCTTACAGTGTTATGGGTACAATGAAGAGCCACTTCTTCGCAGGAGTGTACTGCGCCCCCTCATCAATTTGTTCCCACATGGTGAGGTTGTCGTACACGCCACCGTGAAGGTCAGAGTGGAAGGGAATGCCAGTCACATAGTGGAACATGAGATATGAGAACTGTATGCCAACTCGGGCGTCAGTACAATCCGGGCGGGTTGGCGAGCCCAGCACTCACGCCCAGGTAAAACAGGTTCACGAGTGTCCAACTAATCTCCTGACGCATGCCAGGGATGGTGTCAATGACGACCTTGCCGGCGAAGATGAGGACGGGGTGGATGAGCCATGCGCCTAAGCGCGGAAGTGAAAGAGCGGCGACGTCAGTCTCGTGAAGATAACAAGGTACCGTAACCGTCGACGTACCCTTGCGGTTCACCCACTCCGCATTCAGATTATCATACACGCTCTGGTCGAGCACATCTGCCTGGTTCTCCTCGCCGACCTTCTCGATCTTGACGATGCTGCTACTACGCTCGCGCCCCACACGGACGGTGAGAGTGGGGCTTGTGGACTTCCGGGGGCTGAGTGTCGACGTCGTCGCCGGCAGAGCCATGTTGGGAGTCAAAATTGAAGGATAGTGCGCTCTAGGGGGGATTGGAATGCGCTGAACCAGGAGGAAAGGACGGGAAAAGTGGCGTGATGAACGAGTGCTAGCACTGACAGTGACGGCAGGAACGAGACCGTTGTCGTGGCCCTCCGAGTCTGCTTGATTGAACTCTGGAGCATTTGCCGAGGTCGTCTAAATTGACCAGCGCCCATAATAGTGCTGCGTCAGACCAAGCGCCCATGCCAGATTCGGGCTCAACGATGTCATCTGCCTCGGAGTCCGACGCCTTCGCCTTCTACCACTCCCAGGATCCCCCGGTCTCGGGTCCGCGACTTCCCCACTCTCCCTGCTGTCCTTGCTTCTGTGTTTTCATTACTTGTAACATTGCTCTCAAACATCCTGACGCTCTCTGACCTACCGGAGGATGGTTCTGTTGCAATGGTGTACCCTTGAACCTTCCGAACAGGGTGGTCTGGCTGCAATTCGGTTCTCATCCCCGGTGCGCGTTCAGACCATCCGGATATTCCCCTTGGACACGAAGCCGTTCGCGCAATGCCCGGACATTGTCAGGTAAGCACCTTTTACTGAGACTTGTCGGGCCGGCGGCGTATGCTGATAAGCCACATCCCGCAGTCGAACGGAGCCGGACGCGTTTTTCCTGGACATCTTCTTCAATGCACATCCGGTCACAGGTCCGACCTCCAAGGAAAAGCCGAAGCCGTCCAATGCCCTCGTGCCGACATCAATCGCATACGTAGGTGGTCAGAAGGATTTTGCAGTGAACATGGGTGCCGAGGTGAGCTTCTCGCTGACTGTATGCGCATATGTGCAATGCCAACGCGTCAGCACAGTATGCCACGCGTCTCATGATTGTGAAAGGGGTTTTCCAGTCCGTATCCATGGCTATTTACGGGGACATCGTGTCAGACGCACCTACCACACCGGAAACATACGAGCCACGACATCTTCCTTCCACCACCGCAACGCCGCTACCGCCAGCGCTCGACCCTGCCAACGCACGAGACCCGAGTCAGCTAGCGCGGGGGTTGCTGAAGCTTATCCCGGATGCGCCGGAACTGGAGCTCGCTATCCGACTCGTATTCTGTCTCAAGCCGTCAAATGATGATTGGGATTTACCAGAGTTCCCCTATTTGTACGCTGACCTCGAAGAGGACTCGGCTGAGTTTGACCTCGAGAGAGCGTTCAGGTTGACTGTGCGTCCCGTGGTTGACGATGTTTCGTCAGAAACATTGCGCAAGTTCGCCGAGAGGGTGGCACGATGCATGAATCACAAGGTACGCATCGCCGTCTGCCAGTTGGCTCAAGGGCATATATTTATCTGTGAGCAGGACAAGGACGCTAGCCAAACCTATCTCGTTGCCAGTCTCCTGTGTCATGCGGCATGCCAGACTCCAGCCATGGCCAGAAGTCTGATTGTGAGTTCCCTTCCCATAACAGATAATGAACATGCTGAACGATCCACCAGGCAGCCATAGATCTCCAGAAGGTTTTTGACGCTTCGACGCTGGAGGATGAGACTACGCTTCTTAGGCTACTATATGCGTCTTCAAACGTCGATGTCGCCAAGCAGCTCAATATCGACTGGTTCCATGAAGTGCTCGCGTCAATATCGGCGGATCCGAACAACGAGGACGCGGTTCGAACGGCGGCAGGACAGCTCACGACGAGGATACGAAGCTGGTCGATTCTGGACGACGCCTTAGCGAACACCCAGGGTGACTTTGTAGCTGCTGCTGCCCTGCTCAGGGACATTGGAACCGAAGAACAGTCATTTGGCATCTGGCTGGAGTCTATGATTACTCATGACGAGGTCGTTGCTAGTCTGGCTGAAAACCCTGTGCTACCAGTCTCCCTCCCTCGTCTTTTGTCACACCGGAACCTTTCCACCGTTCCATCCCAGGATGAGTTCGTGGCGTTCGTCAGAGCTTATCTCGGAGTTGCCTGCGTTCTGGCGGTCTATTCGTGGTCAGATAGTCTACCAGATGAGCGTTGCAGAGCACGAACGCTGGGTATATTGCGGCTTTGGCAAGGCATGGATGGGTATCGTGAGGTATGACCAACGTTTATCATTCATCCAAGGCGAACACTCATCAGTGTTGCCATAGATCGTGAACCACCTGCTTCTGCTGAAACAGATGACTTTCCGTCTCGAATGTATGACGGACGGCGACACCGACGATCCTCCGACTCAGGCAGCGATTGACTCAGAGCACATCCTTGTCAGTCTTGCGAAGACGCCTCGCGCTTTCCTTCGGCAGAACTTTGTCAAAACGATGTTCAACATCGGCACTTCCAACCTATTCATCACCGATGATGAGCGGGCGTCCATGCGTCAGGCAGCCTTTGTCGTCGATGACGGTTTCGCTGGAGCGGTGGACGAAGTTCTACGCCCGTTGGAACACCCATCAACGTTTGGCAGTCTACGGACACTTCGGGTGGCTTTAGCGTACTTGCAGCGAGAGCTGGACGAAGACGAGGAATCCAAGCTTCTGGACGATTTTTGGGAGGAGGCCAACTGCGGTTTCGTCACTGCTTTGTGCGATTTGCTCGCGCCCGTGGTCGACGAGATTCGCACTCACTTTTCCCTTCACGAAATTCCATCGAGGAGGGCACAAGATGTCATGGCACAACTATTCTTTACTGCCGACGATACCCTCCAGCTCCTCCTGCGCCTCTTACCCCCCTATCCCCTTCCCTCCCGTGCTCTACGAATATTGACTACCAACGTAGCCGACCTATTTTCTTGTGCAGACGCGGCGGACATGTCGTATTCTCCATTCAGTCAACCCTCGGCAGCTGCTCAAGAAGCAAGGCAGTCTTGCCTCGACCTTGCTCAGATCCTCGTTTCGCAAGACTCTGCCGCGGCTGGCGGCCAGCCGGGAGCAGAGGTTGTTCTTCGCACCCTTCTTCAACATGGTCTCAACAGCTACGGGCTCGACCCCACGCATCATCTTCTGCAGGTCTTCTGCCTACTTGACTCCGTCGTCCCATTCCAGGATAGCCCAGAGGAACAGCGCACGCTCTGGATTCAGCGCATTATCCCCGCGATGCTGCACGAGCTTTGGGCGTTCTGCCATGTATTGGACTCGGAGAACAAAGTGCACTTCGTACGGCGCCTTGTCGAACTTGACCGGGGCAGCATTGGTATTGGGGAGTGGTTGTTAGTGGAAGAGGTCAAGGACATGGCACGGGCAGTTCAGTCGCTTCTGGACGACTCACTTTCTGACACCCAACGGGTGATCGCCCTGGCCCAAGTGGCTGTATTCTTCCGGTTCTTCGCCGATGTGCTCCAGGGACCCTCTGTGAGCTGGGTCCTCGATGGTCTCGCTGCCTCAGAGGAGGCACCTCATGACCTTGCGGCGTCGTTCCTTACGCTGCTCGATCTCAACTTATCCCCGCCGCACTTTGGGGAGGTCGCGGACAGCATCGTGTCTGGCTACGAGGTCTTCGACAACGGAATGCGCTTTGCGTTAGTGGTTGCTCTTTGGCGATCACTGCAAACCCCGGAGCTTACAGTCAGTTTACTCGAGCGGCGGCTGGAGCGTTCAGTGAAGATCCTCGAAACCATCACCCCTTCCTACATCGACTCTTCGAAGCTCACCCCTGAGATTGGACGGTTGGTATTGGACCTCGCGGAGCACCCAGTGCCTGTCGAAGGCGATGCTGCTCATTCACTCGTCTCCCTGTTGGAGTGGACCGCGAAGACGGCGTCTGCGATTACTCGTATGGGTGATCTGCGAACGCTCTCCTTCGACCAGTACAGCAAATTCCAAGACCGTTTGAAGGCCACGCTGTCCGCAGATTGGGTCGAGCGTTTGGATATGGCTTCCAACGTGCTCATCTTCGGTAGCGGTGACGGCGTCCCTCCACCCCCCACGGGTCTGTCGGACACAGTAGAGCTCTCGATCCACGACATCGAAGACATCCTGCGCCAACATACACCCACCCCCTCTACTCCCCCACGTCGCGTGCTGAACCAAGACGTGTTCGGTCTCATCAATGTCTCCCCACCCACCTTGCTACGTTCCCCGGCCGCGACGGGGCTGACGAAAATGTACATGAACAACGACTTCAGGCAGTTGCGCCAGTCCTCTGCGCGCGCAAACACAAGCAGGCTCCCGAGCATGCATGTGGACGTAGGTGTAGCGATGGTCGCCTGACCCTATATATCCCACCTGCTAATTGGACGTGTAACTTTATACCTATAGGAATTCGAGAACGCGAGCTCGCCTACGTTAGACCCACTCATTGTGCCTGTCGCGCACGCCGCTCAAGCAGCGGCCACCGTCGGAGTAGGAGTAAACGTTAACATGGCAGCTAGTGGAATGCAGTTCCCCGAGACATTCTCCCAGCTCGGGCCGCCGTTCAACCTGATGTGAGAGGCCCGCCCGACGTGACGGTGATGGCGACGGCACCGAGCGTTCATGAATGGTACGCGGATCAAGCTTCAAGCGTCGAGCTCAAGTGAGGCCAAGCGAGTGAATTGAAAGCGGTGCGGCCGAGCCGTGCTCTACAATTGCAAATTACCACGATGGGCGGAAGACTACAGTACACGAGCTACGAGTGAGGTCCAGTACGATGATGCAAGATGCAAGATGCAAGAGAAGGAGATGAAGAGGGGGATATGGGCGAACGCGATTCCAGGATGGTCCAGCACGTGGAGACGAGGCAACAGAAGAGAATCGGAGACGGACATTATGGCGGTTATGACGGGTGCGGCACTCGTCGACGGACATGCGACGGATGGAGATTCGGGTACCGCGGGATCAGGTCTTCGCGCGCGCGGAAGTAGACGTCCATCTCCGACGCATCGAACTCCGAGGGCGGAGCGGGGGAGCCAGGCGATGACGGGAGATCAATGCTCCCCTCGCCCTCATCGAACGTGTCCCCGTCCCCGTAGAGCGGGGCCGTCTCTGGGGGCTTCGCGGGCTTCTTGCCCAGCCGGTGCAGCCGCTTGCGGCGGGCCTTGACGGGCTGCCGCTCGACGGCCGAGGACGGGCCAGAGATGCTCGCGTCGCGTGGTGGCACGGAGCGGACAGTGAAGTGCTCGAGCGTGCGCGTGTAGGGTGACAGGGTGTGGTTCGACTGGGAGAGGGTCGAGAGCTTGGAGATGCCGTTAAGCGTCGGGCGGAGGACGATCTTCGGCTCGGGGTGCGGGTGGTGCTGCTCGTACGAGCTTGCGGAGAACGTGTCGAGGTTCGAGGACGTCGCGGAGAGCCGCCGCGGGCGGCCGACACGCACGCTGAGGTTCTGCTCCTCCTCGCGGGGGGGCGGGGTCGGGACGGAGTGGGTCATGTCGCTGGAGCGCGAGGGCTGGCTTTGGAGGCTGGAGGGGCTGCCGGGGCGGACGAAGGGGGAATGGTCGAGGGAGGGGACGGGCAGGATCGACTGCGCTCGTCTGAGAGGCTCTGCCGAGGACTCTGCCGCAAAGGACGGTTGGGAATAGGGATATACATCAGGAGCGAACTCGTATAGAGGAGTCATGCCTGCGAAGTAGGGGTTATAGAAGGATGTGGGTCGTGAAGGTGATCGTGTGCCCGGCACAGAGGCTGCTTGAGAAGGAGGACGTCGCCGGAAGGTGGGAGGTTCGTCGTCGACGTCTCCGTCCGAGGATTGGACGTGTATCTGAGACTGAGAGTGGTACACTCGCGGACGAGTGATTGTACCACCACCGACTGCAGGGACGGTCTCGTATTCTGGAACGTCTCCAGCCTCAGATATAGACGGGCCGATGTTACCGCCGTCCGAGAGGAAGTCTTCCCAAGTGCTGGGATCGAGAGAGGCCGCGTCGTCCATCAAGCCGTCAGTCTCGCTTCCCTCTTCCGCGAGGTCTGCGAGGCCCTTACTCGGACCAAACAGGTTGCGGAGACCACCGAACGTGCTCTTGGTCGGAATGCCTTCGGGCCGTAAACCGTATGTTGGGTCATAGTTCTCGATCTCTGGGAATGACGTGGGACCATCTTGAATTGGGGGATGTGCCGAATTTTGGGAAGGGGCGCGCGATGTGGGAGAGGATAAGAGCGAAGACGCGGGCCGCCTGCCTATGCCAGACATAGAACGCGCGGAAGGTGAACGAGGGCGAGGGATGAACGCGATCGATGACGGTCTGCGGGGGAGGGTTGGCGAAATCCCGACGGCAGGTATGCGAGGAATACGATAGGAACCAGGGTCCAACGTCGAGGCAGCGTCCAGACTTCGCGTGCGCGACATGGTCGGCCCAGCCGCAACTGGATTCTTCGCGAGATATGGCGCTTCGACTGTGGTCTTGATCCACTGCTGGCTGAGGCGGTGGATAATCCCCGGCAGGTCTTCGCGGAACATCTGGCGGAGCTGGCCCTCGATTTCGCGCTGGATGAACTTCTGAATGACGGCGATAGAGTCGAACGTGCTGTTGATGTCGACGTTCTGGAGCGGGTCTGTCTTGAAGACCAGCGTGATGCCCTTTTGGCGGGAGACGACGAGGACGACGTAGGAGTTGAGCCGGAAGTGGGAGAGGCGGAGGAGCATAGGGACGACGAGGCCGTGCTTGGCGGCCAGCATGCCGTGCGACCCACCCATGAGATGGATGTCGGGTTGTTTGTGGTTCAAAGGGTTGGCCTAATTGTGGCGAGTCGGGATAGTAGTTGGAATACGATTTGAAAAAGGTACGCACCTGGACCTTGGTCCTCAAAACGATATGTGCATCTCCGGCATAGGTCAGACGAAAAATGCCGCGGAATTGGTCCATCGTCAACTCCCCGATGTCACGTATCTCCAGCTCAGGAGGCTAAAAGGCCCAGCTGTGTGTCAGTAACACAAATTAGAAACCATACCTGGACGTATACGCACTTGCGTGCCCATCTCCAACTCGACGACCTCAATCCTATCTGCTATGACCGGGGGCTTGTTGCCCTTGTTGAGGGCGGACTCGAGCAACTGGATGGCATTGGTGTGGAACTGATCTGAGAAGCGGGGCCATTTGAAGGTGAATGACATTGAGGCGAAGGTAGTTGGAAAATTGGCATAAGTGCGTCGATCAGAGACCGAGGTCGTGAAATGTGTGTCCAGCAAGCAGCAGTGCGATGGCGAGGGAGTCTAGTTCTAATCTAGTGGAGAATATAGGTTGTCGCAAGCAGGGTAGAGAGACTTACAGGAGGAGAGCCCTGCCAGGAGAGAGAGGTCGGGGGAGAGGGGATGACATACTGGAGCAGGGAAGATCCAGTCGAGGCTTGCGAAACTCGGCGGCACGGAAGTGGCTTCACCGGCTCGTCGCATCCGTGCAATGTCAATCCTCAGACGCTGCTCACCTCGCTGCACGACAGATTGGGATGCTCTGCGCGATGCTGGCTGGCGTAATGTGCAATGGGGCCTCTGTAAAGGCCTGGTTCTCATAAGTTACGGAAGCGTGCCTCAGAAATCATGAGCGCCTAACGAGAAGTGATGCTTTGTTTGTCTCTGTTGTCGTCCTGCGTCCCTCTCAATTTCACGCTTTCTTGACTTGGCCGAGTGCACCGATCAGAATCAGAAAATGGCCGCAACAGACTCAATATCCATCTTTGCAGAGGGCACCTTCGAGGAGCAGGTATGGTGGATCGTGTTCAACCTGTGCGAAAGATCCGCTGAAGCATATTGCCCTAGATCCAGGAGCTTGTAAATTATTTGGCGCGTGCCCTACCCGAGGACGGACGGCCGGCATACATTCAACCATTCCAGGAGTCCTTAGCCACCCCGGAGGGACAGAAACCCCTTGAGGAGGATGAGGAGAGGAGAAGGCAGGTGTTCGCATCGGTGCTTTCAGAGGTGAAAGGGCTTGGAGATGGTTCGGAGAAGGGTGCGTCTTTGCCGAGGTATCCCATCTTGAAAATTCTCTAAATATAAATGGTTCATTGCAGAGATCGAAGGCTTCTTCAACCTCTTGTTCTCCCATTTCCTCACCCTCTACCCTCTCAACGAACCTGAAACCCGTCCTCAACTCGCAACTCTCCTAAAAACCATCTCTGTCTCTTCCGACCAGATCACCGCAAGATACCGGATGTGCGGAGTCTTTCGCTATTGGTCGCACTGCGTATGTTCAAAATTCATCGTTGCCTTCATAGACTCTCGAACCTCTTCAACGCCATTCCCCGGCGCTCCAGCCTCCGGTTACCTGTATATCAGACTCTCCTTGCTCTCGCGAGCACGAACGATGACCTTGACGTTCTTCGTCTTTCTCAATCCGAAGTCGAGAAGTGGCTTTCGGAGTGGGAGGTTACCCCAGAGGAGAAGAGCAGCTTCATCAAGCTCATTGTAGATGCATACAAGAAGTCACAGCAACCGTGAGTATCGCCCTCGTCCGTCCATCAGCCATCCTTACATTTTCACAGTGTTGTATCATACCAGTACCAGCTTTTCTACGTCCGTTCACTACCACCCTCATCACCAGAAGCCCAGAAGGCAGCAATCGATGCTATCACGGCCGCTCTCCGCCTGCCCGCTTACTTCGACTTTGACTCCCTCTTCCGTCTTGACGCCGTTGTCGCTGCAAAGGACCACGAGCTCTTCTCGCTCCTCAAGATCTTCCTGAACGATGGCCTCGCGCAGTACAAGGAGTGGGCCAACAGCCATCCTGACGCATTCTCCAAATATGGTATGTGCCCGCGCTCCCTCTCCCGCCGATCCCGCAGTTGATTTTGTTGTTGTCCCGCAGAACTTGATAGCTCCCAACTGGAGCGCAAGATCCGTCTTGTCACCCTCACCACCCTCGGCTTCCAGAACATCGGCCGTGATATCACATACTCCGCCATCGCGTCGGCGCTTCAAGTCGAGCCCTCGCAGGTCGAATCCTGGGTCATCGATGGTATGTTCAGGTCGCATTTGTACGCAAAGGAACGTTGCTAATCGTACGCCAGTCATCAGGGCAGGCCTCGTCTCGGGCAAGCTCTCCCAGACCGCACAGACCCTGCACGTCACGCGCGCAACCGCCCGTGCGTTCGAGCGGGAACAGTGGGAGCTCCTTGAGAAGCGGCTGCAGGCGTGGAAATCCGGCCTGGCGAGCGTCCTCGAGACGGTCTCTGCGAGCCGCAAGAAGAGCGGCACGAACGCTGCCCCGGGCGCCCCTTCCCCCGAGGCTCCCGCGAACGACGCTGCTGCCCCTGTTGGTATCGAGACGCCTCCCGTCGCGGCGCAGGCTGCTGTTGCATAAATGCCGACTAGGTATTTGTGGTTGCCGCGTCGGTTTGCGGAGGTCCAAACTGGCTCACGTTGGGACAGCCGCTGTGATTGTCCCCTTACACACGTCTGGGTTACGGGGTTGGTTGACGTCGAGATGCTGATGCTTGGTACTTGCGGATACAAATCTACGTGTGCTAGGTTGTAATTGACATGTTGTATCCTCAGACAATATAATAAAGCAGTGCGAAAGCGGTCTATGATGCTTGATGGGTGTTTGTATGCAAGGTAACATGATTACTCTTCTAAAATCTACCAGTCTCCGTCGAAGCCAACGAAACCTGTGGCCGTGGTGAGCGAAAGCCGTGCAGGAGATCGGGTGGGAGGACCTACCAGTCAAGAGGAAGATAGGGAAGAAACGCTTCTTTTCGAGTGTTGAACACCAGTTCCATGCACTAGTCAGCCGTCCGTCGATACATGATCCTGCGGAGGCAGAGCAATTAGCTCATGACCAGCAACCGGCTGATTGGTTTGAAGGGTCACATACCCGCGTCGAAGTAGTTACCAGCCCCGGAACCATCGAACCCATGGCGGAAGAAGTCTGCTAAGATCTCGCGACTAAGGCCCTCAGCTGATCCCCATTCGTCGTCGATGTACGACTGGAGCGCCGGGTTCTCCGCCAGACGAGGGATTTGAGAAAGCGTATTGCAGATCGGGAGTAGTATGCGGTAGACTTGGGAGTATTTGTCTGGGTCGTCGATGCCGAAGCGGACAGATGGAGGATCGGAGAGAAATCAGACCTCGGTCGGCGAGGGGGTTATATGCGGAGGGAGGGATGACGTACCAATGAACATGAGGGCGTTCGGGACGTTGTGGTCCCCCATGTGGATGACCGAGGACCCCACCCAAGAGCCAATGCTGCGCTGGGCGCGGTTGAGAATGGCATGCATCATACGGGAGGTCTTTGGCGCCGCTTGTACACGGTTGAGGCCCTGGCCGGTGTCCCGCAGACGGTAGGGCACATTTTCGTTGAGAAGATCCTGCTCGGCGAGAGTCCATAGGTGGAACATGTCTATCGGACGAACAGCGGTTATTCAGTCCGCTTGGTCCTTGTTCAGAAATTGGTGTGCAACTCACCGTGCAGGATCTCGCGCCACAGCGTCAGACTCTGGAGAACGTACGCATATTGCTTCTGGTGGTCGTGCGTAAGCCGCGCACCGCCCTTGCCGGTCCTGATCGCGAGGCTACTCTTCGGGTCCTTGGGGTTAGTCGGGTGGAAGTACTGCTTCAGATAGGCGATTATGCGGTCGCACGGGTCGCGATTCGTGCGGAGGAACGCGTGGTTGTCCCCGATGCTGTATATGCACTGCCGGACTTGCTCCTGCGAGAGACCGGAACGTGCGTACTTCGCGGACAGCGTCTCGATCGCCCGCTCCTTGCTCTTGATGTCACGTTGGATCTCGCGGCGGGAGCGATCTTCGGAGTATATTTCCTTGGTGGCGACAGAGATGAGGTCATCCCGGAGCAGGTCGAGTGAGTCATGCTCCTCGAGAAGGGCGTGCACGGTGTGAATCGGCTTAACGCAAGAGAAGCTGAGTAAGTCCTTCACTTCAGGCGTTTGGCTATCCTAGTTCAAATAGGTTTGTTAGCCTAGTACTGATGGGGAGCCGAAGGGGGGTTACCTGAAGGAGGTATATCAGCTTCCCGTATGTTGATCTCATCTTGTCAGGGTTCATGATCTTGTGACGCCGGCCGAGCTCGAACATCTTCTGGTAAAAGTCCTCATTCGACTGGAAGTCGCGGTCCTGGAATAGCTCCTGGCCCTGTTTGTAATCTGCAGAGAGCACAAGACCGGACAGGATGGCGCAAAGTTCGCGGATTTGCTGGACGATACGTTTTGGCTTGGAGAGACCGAAGCCTATGGTGTCGATCTTGTCCGTATATTCGGAGACGTTGAGAGCCGCTTCCAGCAGTCGTAGGAACTTCCGCTCTGAAAATGCAAGGCGAACGGGGATGTATTTCGACCGCTCGACGAACCACTCCCCGACGGCCGAACCGGGTGCAGGCTGTGAGGACAGGACAATGTCAATTTTTGAGGACACCGTCTCTGTCACAGCGCGTTCCAGCTCCTCGTCCGAGTCCTCTGCGACCGTGTCGTCCACATGCATCTTACATCGAAGTTAGACTACATTGAGTTAAGGCAAGAAGTATGGCTACGCACCTCGTCGCCATTTTCTACACCTATGGGTGCCGGCGCACCGTAATCCACCCTGGCTTTCTTCTCTTGGGGTCCAGACAGGGGCTTGCTGGCATGACGTTTGCGAGTGCCCTTCCGGTGCTGCGCTGCGAAACAGACATCGCAGAAGTTGTCTGAGCAAGTCTCACAGAAAACCTGCGCCGGCTGGTCTTTTGATGACACGCACACGATCTTTGAGTTACGGTCACTCTCGGTCTCCTGCCGACAAGACACACCTTCGCACTCCACACAGAATCCCAGGGCAACCTGCTCCTGCCCTACTTCCTCGTCCCATCCACCGACAGCAGTCGACGCTTCATTGGTGGCCGTCGTGGGGTGCTCAATGTTCTCGTGACCGTCACTGAGTATGTTTTCTAGCGAAAACGCCTGTTTCGAGGTGCCGACGGACTCGTCCTGGCTGGGTGTACTGCCCAGGGCCATTGTAGCGGATAAGTAGAACGGAAGGGGAAAAAACAAGATTGGTGGCAGAAGCCGCGCACGCCGAGTGATGGGTCCCTCACCGGTCATCCACTCGGCATCGTGCATCTGCCATCGCGCCTCTGCGTGAAACACTTCTCATGCCTTCCCACCTCGAGCCTGCAGGCTGTCCCCTCGGTCATGCCATTAATGCCCGAATGCGCCTCACGGTCTGTCCCTGCGCCATCTAACATCCCCGCGTTCCCGAGTATGGCTGGCTCGTGATTGGCTTGGTCTATGTCCCACCCACGAAGACTCTCGCATCTTTCTGGCGACGGAAGTCCGTGGCCCATATTGAGAAGGCGCGGGTGAGCACCCCGGTGGCCGAGGCACTCCAACCTTACAGCCCTGACCCGAGGCCGAGGGAAACACCGGACACGAACTGCGCTTCCAAGACGTGAAAGAACGATGATGCTTGGCAGGTATGTTACCCCCCAATGCTTGATATACATCGGCATCATCCACGATATTGTCTCTCCTCCCAGGACGGCTATTCTTCCTTGCCTTACCCCATGGCGCATTCACCGGTAAATCCACCCCCCTTATCGTCGACAGTAGCCCGCCGTCTTCCTGTCGAACTATGGGACACCATCTTCTCCTACGCTTGTACCGACGGTGGTTACACCGGTCGATCCCTCTCGCTCGCATCAGCACACTTTCGGGAGGTCGCTCGCCATATCCGCTTCCAATCCATCGCTCTAGCTAGCCTGCGACATATCAAGTCGTTCCTGGCTTGTCTGACGAGGGAACGCGCATATACCAAGGTCCGAGTTCGTCATCTATTCCTGTCGACTTGGAGGGATGGCGAGGACATTGTGAGGATTAGAACCGGACGCGCCCCTCGTTCGGATATCCTGGGGAGCCTTGGGTCGATGGATGGGCCTCGATGGTGCGTGTGGATGCCGATCCAGGAAACCCTCGACAGAGAGCTCTCCTACCTCCTCCCCTCTGTCCTGAACGCCGTTGCCCACGACCTCTGCACATTATCCATCGTTCATTCCTGGGAGTTCAGCGCGATCCAACTCCCTGACAACTTTCCTGTCTTGCAAGAGTTCACCTTCTGCGGACCCCCTCCCATATTTCCTGGCGGGTGTATCAAACTTAGTCCTTCACCTTCTCCGTGCTTCCCGTCCTTGCGACACCTCCACGTTGTTTGCGGGAACGTCTCTACCGAGTTCTGGGTCCATCATTCCCCAGCGGTAACACATCTCCGCCTTTCGGACCTCAACTGCGCCGCAGGTACACTCGCCGATGAGTTGCAATGTTGCCTGGGCATTGCGTTGGGTTAGTACACCGATTCAGTTCCTTAGCATCTTTCATCTGACTACTGTATGCTTTCAGGGAGAACACTGCCTGAGCACCGGAGCCATCTGCCATTCACACACGTCCGGTTGCAACCTCGTGCGGTACTTCCAGACTATTGCGGGACATCCGCGGTTGAACACAACACGTTCGTCAGACACCTCAAGACCTTACGGCCTCATCCGAGCATCCATGTCGAGGTGATGCGTGACCGACGTTATCACGACGGCTACTGGCACCTCCGAATACAACGTGATTGGCAAGACGGCTTGGTGTCGGGTCCTGGCTGGTGGGTTGGAAGCGAAGAGCGAGAGGAAGAAGAGGACGAGTTGGACCCCAATTCTGATGCTGATGGGTATGGCTCGGGGACGCTAGAGTAATCCATCACATATTAGATGTAGCATACGTAGAGACTTTTTCTCTATGTCTTCATCTGACCGCGTCGCTGACCCGAAATTTCCAAGATGAATCGCCCAACAGCTCTTTTGATATGAGCGTAAATCGATAGGTTGTATCAGTGTGAACAAGGCATCGACTTTCCACCTCGCTCTAATGCTAGGTTCTCCATGTGTACACCTCGAGGCTGGGACGAAACCACACACTGCCCTTCCCCTGTTTCCACGACGACCTCTCTGATCCAGCTGTTCGCATGTCGAATGTATGGTTGCACCTGTGGTTAACGACATCCGTTCTGATTCACAGGTATGCCCGACGTGGACGGTTCGCAGGAGACGCGATAGATATCCTTCGATCCTCGTGCCACCCCGTCTGCAGAGCTCTCCGTCGATGGTTTATTCACATAAGATGCGAAAGGTGACAAACCCATCATGACAATCGACAGATAACTGTTGCGGGAGGCTATGACACAGTAGCGCAATTGCAGTCCCCTTGTGTGCCTATCAGGTAACCGCTGCAACTTCTTTGTTCGCGAGAAAAGGTCGATATTGGTAATCGTTTCACATTTTCTCCATAGCGACAGCGCAGGTGAACCTCCTTGTATCATCTATCCTTGAAGAATTATGACCGTTGATATTAGCCTAAGTATACTACGATACTGCATTGCCCCATGCTCCTGTATACTGCCACGAAATATTCCCTGGTGCCTCTGCCAGTGCAGATCATTCACTTGAACGGTCTATCCTCGTCTGTAACAATTTTTAGAAACGGACGAGACGGGACAAACGAAGTCCGCTCAGTCCCCCGTCGTAACCTGGCCTGCCGAGCTTCTTTGACCGTAGTTGGGCGGAGGTTGGGATATTTGCCGGATTGGCATCGCTTTGATGGCTGCTCACCTCCACTTGTCCCGTCCACGCCTACAGGATGTAAATAGAGCTCCAAGGCAAAAGGGAATGTGTTTATTCTGCGTAAGTCTGGTAAGTTCTGGCGGGTGTTGCCAACGTGTGTACCGATGAGGTAGTTGGCTGTCATGACCAGACTGTACCCGTAGTACCTAAGCAATTGAGCTCGCAGTCAGTTCATCGGCTGAGAGAAGACCTCATTCTCATCTCACTTGCCTATGGTGCTATGGCCATGACATGACCTGCAGATACGTCCTAGACCGATCTACATCTCGCAGTATCATCCGCACGAAGGACCTCGGTTGAAAACGTAGCTCAATCACGGCTCAACGTTCACGAAGTGTTCATATATTGTCACGGTCCATGATGTAGGGACGATGACCACAATATTCTCCCGTCGCCATGCTCAGCTTGTTCCTTTCTCTTTTCTTATACGCGGCGTCAGTACATTCTGAGCCCTCGAACTTCACCATCGACGACGAGTTCGGCGACGAAACGACTGGTCTCAAACCAATTTACTCTCCTGTAGGAGATTGGGAACAGGGACTTACCTGCATTACTTGCGGTATAAACATCTTCGAGATACCACTGGACACGAGCCAAATCTACCAATCGACATGGCATGATGCTACACATTGGGCAGGTGGAGACGACACTAATATCACGGTGTCCTTCAATGGCAGTGCGGTATACGTCTACCACATCGTGGCAAACTCCATCCCATACGTCGACACCGTGACGCAGCTCTCATTCGTTCTAGACGGGGAGCTTGTTGGACAATACAACCACGCCCCGGACTCGTCCGGCACTATCATGTATAACGTGCCAGTGTTTGTGGACACCGCCCTATCGAATACGGCACATATCCTCGTCATCCGTGGGGGAGGTCGTGAATCCTTGGTCCTCTTCGACTACGTCGTGTACACCTCGGAGGACACCAGAGGAGAACCTGGAGGGCCTTCCAACTTGTCATCCACATCCACTTCGACATCACCAGGGGAGTCATCCGCCTCCCCTTCCGAAGTGCCGACTTCCACATCCCCCCTTCCTTCTACAGCCGGCTCTTCCTTGTCCAGCCATAATCTATCCCTAGCTCCATCCCGAACACCAGCTCAGTCATCCCCCCTAACACATTCAATTCAGACAAACAGTTCACCACCACCGAGGACACCCTCTCACGGGCACAGTAGCCGCGTATCAACACGTGCCATCGTTGGGGCGACAGTAGGGAGCATTGCAGCATTCTCGCTGACGTGCGCCCTACTGTTCTTGTTCTGTCGTATTCGCAGGCGGAATCGAGGACAAGGAGTACACGTCGTCACTCTGGACAGTACTGGGAGCCCGCCAGCCACGCCAGTCGACGTTGACTGTGCCAAGCCGGAGACGGATTCGGTGCTGGACATCAAGCACCTGTCTCCAATCTGGAAGCCTCTTGTGCCCACCCAACTCTATCGGAGTCATCGGACGAGCACCCGAAGTGGGTCCTCTGGCGCCGCGGTTGTCACCGTGGGCGCGTACGGTCACTCCCTCGAGCGCGATGCCGGTGTGGTCCGCGTGGATGGCCCCGGCGGCCGCGATCTGAGCAAGGATATCGTTGCGATACGGGAGGAACTGGCAAGGTTTCGCGCAGAGAGGGCGCGGGCGAAGCGCTTCCGAGCGTGACCAGGAAGGGAAACTTGGCTCGTAAGTTTGGAAGACTCACCCATAATCTGCTCGGTACGCTAACACCCTTTCGAAAGGAGCAACACATCTATATCTTGCATAGTTAACGCATAAGTACGTATTTAAGGACCACGTCACCTAGTGTTAGCCGTACCTGTATTGGATGCAGTTGAATCATGGTGGCATGAGTCGGTGCTAGTCACGGTTGAACGAGAACTAGCACTGCGCAAATGAGAAGCCTCAACGACAAACACATAGCTGATAACTACGGTGAGGATGTGCTTACCTCGCACTAAAATGCACTAGAGGTCAACAACGAGTCATGGTCCTGTGGCGACCACAAAATCATGGTCGTTCAAGTTGTCGTTGACCGGTCCGTGACTGCCACCGTCCACCAGCCAGTGACCGGGACCGTGTCACGATGGGCGTCTACTCGATACCGTCCAAGCGCCTTTCCCGGATTGGTTGCTTCTGCGTTTGAGTTGCTCTTGGATCACCCCACACCACCAGAACCGGCCAACAGTCACCCTGCTCCAGCACAGATGCCACGAGAACGTGGAAGGTAAGCTTGATGTGGAGTGTTTTCGCACATAGGTTTGATGAGTGGGTACAGCAACCTCGTCGACGCTGCCAATGGTGGTTCGGCACGGAAAGCGTCCCCAACGGAAGAAATCCGAGCGTCGCTACGGGAGATGGGGGCCCCTGAAATATCTGAAGAAGACGTTGCGAGATTGTATAAGGGTCGGATGCTCGAGGTACTCGACATAGTTTCTTGCAACATCGTAGGAAGAAATCGTGTCGCGTCCGCTAGAACTGCTATCCAACAGTACGTTCGGCGCACCGTCCTCAATCTCTGCGTTGCTCGACGCGCGTACGATGCAGGTTCCGCGAGTCGTCCAATGCCAGGAGGCCACACGCAGAACATGACACGGATCTGATGTCCACAAGCGCTCGACGGGCAGACTCCCACCTCAAGAATGCTCGCGCTTCGCTAACGGCCATGCAAACTTCGCGAGAAGAGCAGGTACAGAGCTTGTCGAGTCTCGGTAGGGCAGCATCTGACAATGCCGTACGCTCTACTTACCATCCTTGAAATAGAACACGAAGAAATGGAGTTGCAGAAGATGCTCGAAGACAAGCGGCGAACAGCCCTGTTGCTCTCCGTTTTGGAACATAAGGAGAAGATACGGAATGATCACTTTGTTGAAATTGCAATGCTTCTTGAAGAGCTCCGGTAGGCCATCCTTGTGAGTGAGTGACTACCGCACCTCACTGACGCCTAATACTGTAGCCGGAAGACCACCAGGACGAAGGTGGTTGAATGTAATTTCCTATCTACCTGTCATTCATACTGGTTTTTAGACGCGGAGCTTTAATGACTCTCCACCAAGGGAATTGAGGACCCAGACAAAAGCACAGCGAGCGGAACATACTCGAGATACTTTGTCGGTGAGTCGTCACTTTACCGCTTCCATAATCAATACATACTCAGGTTTTTGTAAAGGCCTTACAGGCTTACGCCTTACGCATATCCCGCCTCTCACAGCGTACTCAGGAAACATCGTCTCCGTCTCCTTCACGAGCAAAGAAGGCCGAAGAGCGTCTTCTCCAGGCCATCGCAGCATCCTTGTCCTCGACAACTGATGACGAAAAAATCGTATCGACGTTGTGAGTGTACACCGCGTAGTAACAGTCCGCTTCACTAATCTAAATTCGAACACAGTCAGACTTTATGTGCCGCTGCCAAATCGCAGGCTCGAGTGTCGGTAGTATACCGAAGTGCCCTGCCTCCGGAGACCGAGAAAGCGACGGATTTGCAAGAGCTCACCCTGCGAGTGGTACGTAAGATTCCTCTGAGACAAAGAGAATGCCTGATCTGTGTGCAATAGCACGAGAAGGAGGTCGAGCTTCAGGGTCTCTCCGACCATTCTGTGGCGCTGACGGTAGCGTGTGCGCAGTCACTACAAACAGTACGACGATTCGCTATATAAATTTCAACGATCTCACGCGTCTTATAGATAACAAACTTCGCAAATGAGACATCGCCTGCTCTGCGCGATGGGTTACGTGAAGAGTCCAACAGCGCTCAAGGACACGTTGATGTACTACGGCTCTCCGTAATCAACCGGAGAGAAACTCGCACAGTTCCAACTACCATTGGCGGCCTCAGTCGCGGACAGGTTTGTGATGTTTCTTGAATCGCCAGTCTCTCTGATAACATGCCTTCTAGTCATTCGACGGAGTGCTGGAGACCATACAACGACAAGCCACTGAATGTGTGTACGATAAGACAGTGGTTCTGTCCCAATATTGACGAAAGTGAACATGTAGCTCAGGACACCGAACAATTCCTTCGTGAAACAGAGACCCTAATCGCTCCAGGACCCGCGAGCCGAGAAGGATACGAATCACTGATTGGTAAGCTCGTCTCCACCGGGGTCCGATGTACGGGTCAGTAATGGAGTTGACTTATCGTCTTCCAGAACACTATGTGAAGGAGGAGTCCGAGCTGTCCGAGCGTGTCAAGAAACTGCTGGAGCGCAAGGCGAAGAAGACGGAGGCTGGCCAACTCCTTATCCAGGATATCGAGAGGCTGGTAGCGGAGGTTGGCATCATATCCGGAGCGCACGTCTGATGACTTCTGCACGACTTTGTAAGCCGAATCTCTCCAACTACTTTTCTCGGAATTGTTCTGAAACCTCTCGCCTCAGTGTACCCACATATTCGCTGTAGCCCATGGTTCTGAAACTCTCACCATGCTGCAGCTGTGTCGATACGTTGTCTCACCATCACACCTCCAACCGACGATCGCCGTAATTCGTGAAGGGCCTTCGGATCGGTATAAGTCTATCCGAATAGTAGGTCGGAGTGGATTTAGATCTTGTGAAGGGGCTGAATGCTGGCATCATATCGCGACTCAACGGGTTCTCGCTGACACGCCGGCCCGAATTGTCTGCACCCCGTCAATATATGAACCGTGGACAACAGGTCGGCCATGTTCCTCGCGAACCCCCACTCTCACCCACATCTCTAGTCGTTGGTCCGGATACCTTGGCCTCCATCGAGATGACTGCGAGCAAACCTCGTCCGATCCCGCCCATCTGCCTCGCATTCATGCGTATCGTCACTTGGATCCTACTTCCCGGTATTGGACTGGCGTACACTTATCAGACCCTGACGACCGCCCTGGGAGAGTGGCCCTCCTTCCTCGCGCCAGGCTTTCTCCTATTCCTTGGCGGTACCTGGGTTGCGGCGCCTTTCCTGGCTTGTAACTCTTCGGTTCAACTCCTCGTCATTACCGCGGCACTTTGCGCTTGTGGTCTCTTGGTTCTTCTGAAATTGCTCTTCCTTTTTGTTGTATTGATCGTCGGCTCTCTCTTCCTCGCCGGCCAGGCCGTCAGTGAACGTGGGATTCTTGGCCTCCTTGGAGACATATTCTGGGGGTGTCTCTCTGTAGTCCTTACCGTTCCCCGTCTTGTCTCGAAAGGATCTAGCCCGTTACCTATTTCGCGTCACCAGCCCGCAAGGAGGGAGGTTGTCCGCGAGAACCCTAACCTCCGCAAGCTTCTCGTCCGTCCCAACATCAGCCCTCCTCCCCCTCCGAAAGGTACCGGTTGCAGCGCAAAGTTGGATGTGCTGCGCGCCATGGACAACGAGGTCAACAACGAGGCGCATAGGCGCATGGAAGAGATCCGGCACCTCGAGGAGAAGTTCAAAGCCGCCGATGCTGAAAGTGTCGAGCGAATCGCGGTGAGCAATGTCTTGGATTGATTGTCTACTAACTAAACTGTGGCGACAGGCTGCTAAGCGGTTTCTTGATCGAAGGATGGCTGAGTTTGAGGCCAGGAAGGCGCAAGGCTTTATCGAGACTCCGGAGCCAGGAGAGGTGGGCCCACATACCTGCCCTCGATTCATCTACTGACGCTGACCTGTACCATGAACAGACGACGACCGCAATTGTGGCGCGGGCCGCCACGCTCAGGGATCGACTTGGTCTTGACGATTACGAGGATATCAACGCGAGCGAGCCCTTCCACGGCCCGGCAACAGTGACTCGGGTGCGAATCGAACAGAGCTATCTGGTAACGGCCATTCTAAGGCTCAAGAAGACGGTCGAAGAGCGCGACAACACGATTCGGGAACAGGCCAAGAACTTCAATGCGTTTCAGGATGGAGTGCACGACATGAGCAAGCGCTGGGAGAAGGCGTTCGACAGTTTGGAGGAGAAGCTGAAGACGCGCGAAGCGGAGATCGACGGTCTCAAACGGGAGGTATCCATGAAGAAGGAGAAGACGGAGCTCAAAGCAAAGCCGAAAAGGCGCGGTAAGCACATTTGGTGGATCCTCGTGTTGACGCAAACCCGACGAGTTTACCCCGTCAGAAACCATCTCTTGGCGGGCCGATGCCTGCGTCAGTCGCGAAGTTCACCAGTCCTTCGAGCAGTCCGACCTGTTCCAGGAGGCGGCCCAGCGTCAGTTCCGCCGCGACCACCGGGCTACATTGTCGCGTCCTCTTTTCACGCCATCACCATCAGGCTCCAGCTCCTCCGTGAACACGTCCGCAGCGGAAGAGGCCACAAAGCCCGTCCGTGCTGGCAAGCGTCGTATTCTGCGGCCGACCCCGAACTAGAGCGCTCAGACAGGCGTCGGGACCGTTGACGTCGAAATATCCTGACGACCAGACATCCCATAGCTTGCGTATTGTAATTTCGCCTGGATCATATTTATGTAGTGATCTGTACGTCGGTTCGCTGGACGACGATGGTTACTGAGATCCCGCCGCCCCTCAGGCTCGTTTCGTTCACTACTGCCCCTTGTACATGTATAAATCTGGCACACACTATATCTTGGCACAAATTTTCTGGACTATCCCCTCCAAGTCGCGTCAGTGTAGCATAAACATGCACTCCTGGGTTGCCAAGTGGGTTGAGGCGAGTCCGGTCATGAAGGCGCTAGGCGCGACGCGTTTCATAGACGCCCAAGCAAGGTACGCGTCGGTCACGCGTGACTTTTCGTGTTTGTGGTAGCTCCGATTGCGAGTGCGAGTCTCCGAGTCCTGTTGCTTGTCTCAGTCCACGCCTCAGCTTCCTCTCAGCCTCCGTGTTGTGTTGTTTATTGCAATGCCTCCAAAACGAAAAGCCGCGCCGACTGAGGCCGAGGATCAGCCTCCTCAGACACGTCGCAGGACACGAAACACCGCAACCACCGATGCAGCCCCTGCAGCGGAACCACTCCCGACGAAGAGGACAAGACGACGAACTAAAGCGGACGACGAGATCGCTGGGGAGCAGATTCCCAAAGCTTCAACTAGTCCGACTGCTGCTACGAAACCAGCTTCGCGGGCAACTCGCACTCGCAAACCGGCATCGAAGACCCAAGATGTAGAGGAATCACAGCCGGTCGCTCCTCCGAAACGGAGAGCAAGGACAAAGAAGGTGCGTGTTTAGCTTGCATATACATAAAGCCGGTAATGCAAACACGGTCGCCAGATCGAGCAGGAGGTGGAGGAGGAGGACGCTGGAGAAGCAGCCTCGGAGCCACGACCGCTGTCGCCCATTCAGGAAAAGCCTGCTCCCAAGAAACGTGGTCGTGCCCCACGGAAGGTAAGTGAGACCATCAAACGGAGTTGTTCTGCATGCGAACGAGTTCGTTTCTCGGCACAGGTTACCGCAGAATCCCAACCACCTGAGGGACCGCCTCCCAAGCGGACACGGCGCACAAAGGCTTCTGCACCCGCAGCTGAGCCTCAGCATGAGCAACCTCAAGACGCAGAGAACGATGAACCACAACAAGGTGTCTCGTCAAGTACCCCGAAGAAGCGAGGACGGCGCGAGGCACCTGTCCCCCCCGAACCATCCACAATCAGAAATCCCCCTCCTGCAAAGGCAGTAACCCCTCGGCTAACCCAGGGGGAAGACGAAAGCTCCGAGGACGAACTCCTCCTTACAACTTCGAAGCCCGCCCAAACTCGCCTTGTTACTCCCTCGCGTGCTGGAGGAGCGAACGGCGGAGGCACCCCTCGCATGTTCATGCACTGTGTCGAAATCCCCACTCCTCGACGTATGCTTGCTACCGCCAGACGAGACCTCGGTTCTCCAGACCGCGGGTCACCGGGACTGCGTCAGCCCGGGGTTGCGCACATCCCCCCGGCGGGAACGCCTAGACTCCCCGCCGCTTTCCCATCGACCGGGGGAAGTCCAAGTAAGCGGCAGCCTCCACCGCCATCTGCTGGGAGGCAACGCGCTGTGAGGACGCCCTCTCCGGGTCCACTGGTCTCCCGTCTGCCAGGGTTACAACCTCCAGAGTCGCCTTCTCGTGCTGGGCGGAAAGCCGGTCCTGCCTCGCCATCGAAGGGGAAAGGGAAGCAGCGGCAACAACCCACTGAGGAACTGCCCCGCGTCTTGCCGGGACATTTGCATCCCTTGCTCGACCGTCAGAAGCAAGCCATCCTGAAGTCGCTGCAGCGTCCCCCAGAGATCGATGAGATTGAGGTGTACGGCGAAGACTACCCCCCGACGAATAATGCCGCATACGAGCAGCTCAGTGACCTGCTTCAAGGTACGGTGGGCCGCGGCGAGGGCAACAGTTGTCTGCTCGTAGGACCTAGTGGAAGCGGCAAGACACAGGTACGTTACTAGTGTTCATCCACCACGGAGTCTGTCCTCAAGGTTATCCACAAAGCTCGTAGAGAAAGCACTCGCAGAACTCCCATTCAAACCCATCGTAGTCCGCCTGTCCGGCCATGCGCAGCACAACGACCGCCTAGCGATCCGCGAGATTGCCTGGCAGCTCGCTCAGCAGACGGGACAGTCCTTCCTCCCCAACGACCCCGGAGACGCAGAGGACGAGGAATCAGGGGCGCCTGCGCCTGTCGAGCAGGAACACGTCGTCAATCCAGAGCCGGACGCAGACGTGGACGCGGAGGCAGACGAAGACGAGAACCCGTTCCTCGAGTCCGCTCCCGCTCCCGTGCTGGCGCCGGACAGTGTTGCGGTGGCCGTCGTGCTTCCCCCGCCCGCGCACCTCCTTGCGCTCATTTCGATGATCCCGATGCTCCCTCGGCCCACTGTCGTCGTCCTGGACGGTTTCGATCTGTTCGCAACTCACGCGCGCCAAGCGCTTCTGTACTGTCTGCTCGACACCACACAAGCGTGTCGCACGGGCACGGGCTCTGGGAGCGGCATGGCGGTCGTCGGGGTCACCGCGCGCATCGACACCATCAACTTGCTGGAGAAGCGCGTCAAGAGCAGATTCTCGGGGCGCATGATCAGGATTGCGTGCCCAGCGAGGGTACAGCACTGGGTCGAGCTCGCGAAAGCGACCCTCGGCGCCTCTGTCGTGTCTGAGGGCGCGAAGGAGAGCGCGGACGAGAAGGAGTGGGGGAGGGTATGGAAGAAGGCTGTTGAGGCCTTCATGGGCAGCGAGGATGTGGTTGAGGCTTTGAAGGAGACGTATGCTCTGACGAGGGACTTCCAGATGTTCCGACGCATAATGGTGAGCAGCCTTTTTGCCAGTGCCAGTACGATGTTTGTTCATCGCTGACGAGCCAAACACAGACGCGCTTAGCTCTGGAACTCAGCCCCTCGTCCCCGTACCCGACAGTCGCGAAACTTGACTCAGCCGCGGAGACTCAGCGGTGTCCACCACGGCTCCCGTCGCTGGAAAGTGAGTGCATTCTTTGCGTTCGGTGTTATTGTGGCAAGCGCCGACGAACGTCCTCATCCGCACAGCCCTGCCGTATCCGGCGGTGTGCCTCCTCATCGCGTCTGTGCACGCGTCGACCTCGGGCCACGACGCGTTTACGTTCGAGATGCTCCATGACGCGTTCAAGACGCAGGTGCGCACGTCCCAGTCCGCGCCCGTGCATGTCGCGGGGGGCGGTGTCGGCATGGTCCGATGTAGCCGGGAGGTGCTGTTGTCGGTACGTGTCCCCTTCTTTTCCAAATCAAGTGCAAGATGGATAAGTCTGATCACCTTGGTCTACATTGGCGCTGGGCAGGCGTTCGAGCGGCTGGTCGACCTGCGGGTGTTCTTGCCTGCGGCTGCGCCGGTGGCGAGCATCGCGAAGGAGTTTGCGCTGCACCGCAGCGCTGTGGATAGGTTCGAGGTGAGGAGGGCGGTCGACGCGATTGGGCAGTTAAGCCTCAAGAAGTGGTTCACGAAGGCTTGATCCATACGAGTTTGTGAAGTTATTGGGTTTCTTGAGATTGCTCGTCGCATTGCTATCTTTTGTTCTGTACCGCAGCTGTGTCTTCCGTTCAATAGTAGACTTATCAATTCCGGCGCGTACATAGGGTGCAGTAGGGAAGGGGAAGATGATCAGCGATTGTTGAGCAACATCGAGGACGACGACTCGCTCTGGAGAACACGGGCCACACACGCGTCGCGGGGAGGGCGATACACGCGTCATGGGTGTGACCCACGCGTGTTGTCAATGGCGTGACGCCACCAGCCACTCTCGAGTCTGACTCTCACGGTGCCTCGCCTGAATAGGCCTGTCCTGGTGCCCGTCGATATCTTAGTCCCGACTACCGCTTTGTCCATACTTCACGCTCGCTAGATTTTCTTCTTGCAACCACACAACTCACCCACATACCTTGTACTCACACATCTTGTACTCACACCACTCCCTAAAACACAAGCACAATGAACGTATTCGGCTTCTTCACCCGGAAGCCACAACCACCACCAGAGACTGTCCCCCTCCCGCCCTCGCCCACTGCCTCGGCCTCTAATGCGAACCCATCCTCGTCTTCGAACACCAAGGTAGAGAAGAACGTCGTCCAGCTCCGCACCCCCTCGCCCTCAGTTGACTCCGCCTCCATCGTGCACACCAAGGTGCACTCCGCGTCTCCAAGCACCAACATCGCCCGGCTCTCCATCGAAGACCGTCAGACATCTCCCACTCGCCGCGGCTCCCTCCTTGGCAACACCATCACCGCGATCGCCCCAAACCCCGTGTTCGTGCCCCCGGAACCGACGGTCGAGTCGCTCACGAAGCACATCACCGCGATCCCACCCAAGGTGCTGCACGCGTACGTGCTCGCGCGGCTCGCGAACGTGCCCGAAGCGACGCTGCCCACGCTCGCCGCGCTCTTCGCGGAGCTCGCGCCGCCGCCCCGGCTGCACTGCGTGCGCTGCCACAAGGACTACGTCGAGGTCGAGAACGACGCCCGTAGTTGCCTCGTGCCGCACGACGACGAGAGCGCGGAGGTCGAGCGCGTCGGCACCGCCAAGCGTGCAGGGCGCGTGCCCGGCACCGTCGGGACGACGTTCGAGACGCTCTGGGGGTGCTGCGGGAAAATCGTCGAGGGCGACGGGGACCAGGGCCCGCCCGACGGGTGGTGCTACGAGGGCATGCATACGGTGCGTACGCTCCATCTGTTTGTGCAATGCAGCGATAAGCGTGTGGGACGGGCTGCTCACGTTGGACGGGTTGCACAGACGGACATTAAGCGTGCGCGGTTCCGTGCGGACTCGACGCCGCAGGGGGACAAGCTCGTGTCGTGCCTCCGGCTGAACTGTCACGGGATCCGCGCGACGATGCCCCGCGGAGCGCGCTCGACGCGCAAGCGGCCGCGGAGCATGAATCTCAAGGAGGCGAGCACGGACGGGGATGAGAGCGAGGGCGGGTCCGACAGTGGCATGGACGAGATCGTCGGGAAGACCGCGAGCGCGTCGGGCAGGGGAAGGTCTAAAGGGTCGAAGAACAAGGGAAAGGCGAAGGCGACGGCGGCGGATGTTGAAGAGGAAGACGGGATGGATGTAGACGAGAGCGCGAGTGTCGCGGGCAGCGTGCGCGGTCGAGGACGCCCACCCAAGTCGAAGACTCAGCAGCCGAATAGCTCCGCGAAACGGCGCGTGCACGTGACGGAGCCGAAGGTCGTCCTTGGAACGGATGGCGAGGACGACGACGCGCATTCTGTGAGGTCCGCCCCGACGGCCCCTGCACCGAAGCGGCGCGGGCGCCCGCCGAAGAGCAAGGCAACCATCTCGGACTCAGACCGCGAGGCGGAGATGGCGAACACGCACATGCCCTCACAGAAGGAGAAGGAGAAGAAGGTCAGCGCAATGAAGCCGGGGGCGCGCTCGCTGAGCCGGACGAGAGCTGGAGACGCCAGCGACGCAAGCATGAGCATCAAGCCAAGGTCGAGAGCGAAGAAAGCGAAGCAGGCGAATGCGCGGGACAAGGAGACTGATGCGGAGGCGGCAGCGGATGGGGACGACGAAAAGCCCAAGAAGAGGAGAAAGATGGCGGACTCTTGAATGTGCCCCTCCCGCTCCTCTGCCCCAGCTACGCTCTCTCGATCAGTCGTGCTGTTTCATGGTGGGTCAGATTGGGACCATCTCAAACGTTTCCACTAATTTCACATGCTACAGAACATCGCACTTAGCCTGTACCCCTATGCGCACGTACTTTATCCCGGTACATTATTGGCCTGCAGGGTCGGGCGGCACTGGAGTAACTTATTTCACCGTCCCAAGCTCGGACCCTCCAACGCATCCAAACACGATCCTTCTGCATCTTCTAGCGTTTCATGTATCTACCATCTACCTGCTTCTCTCTTGCTACTGCCCCGCCATGCTACTTACGATATTGTCTTGGTGTAAATGCGACCTCACCGGGAGAGGTTTGGCGCGACGTGCGTCCTGCTGATCATACCGCAGCTTCGCTGTCGAGGCATCACTCGTGAGGCTTCTCGGTCGATTCGCTGTGAAAATCGATCATCTCCGTGCGCGGCCCCCATGGCCTATGTCCCTTGGGCAAGGAGTGGCACGGACTGTGCTACGGAGGGGGCAGGTGTGCTGCAGCTGCCTGGACAATGACGCTTGTTCCTAACTTCTAGCACCATTTAACGTACGCCGCGGCCTCCCTCGCTTCTTGACCCTCGCCTTTCCCCTTTCCTATCGCCTGCAACGAGAAAACTTTCCTCGCGATACCTATACAAGCCTAGCACAAGGCCAGAAGCTGCAGACCTCCTTCCTGACCACTGCCTCCTCAGCTCCAGCATCAAGTTGAGTAAATACAGACGGTATGGACGTCTGCGCACGATGTCTGTACGCCACCGCTTATCCTCCCTCCAACGTAACGCATCGCGACGCGCGCATAGACCCAGACTTTCGAAAGCCCCAAGGCGATGGAGTTCTCGACCCCCACACACGAGCAGCCGACCGCTCAAAACGCCCCGGCCGACGCGACGGCGGCCGCCACGACTCCAGCTGCCCCGCCACCCGCACACGCACCAATTCCAGAATTTCCAGTGGCCGAGCGTCCGTGGATCACCTTCCCGCCCTTCCCCAAGCCACCCCCCGGCGTCGAGCTCGTCGCGTTCACGGACTTCAAGCCGCTCGGGATCCACATCCCCGAGCCCGTCGAGGGACAGGACGCGTCCGAATCGCAGCCCGTCGAAGTCGACGGCCTCGGCATACAGACACTCACGTTGCGCGTGCACCACGACCTGACAGTCATGGAGAAGCGCAAGCGCAAGAACGTCAGGACCAAGACGCTCCCCGACGGCTCGACCGTCCTCAAGCGCTGGTATGACGAGTGGGCGGAGGGGGAGAGCTTGAGAAGGACGAGCTGCCCGATCAACCCGTGCGTCTTGTCTTCGCATTTTCAGTCGCGTCGGTGCACGGGAGAATTCGCGCTGATCATGTTGGGGGGCTGGTGTATGTAGGTCCTCTCCCCGCGTCGATCGTCTGTACCAGGCCGCGTACGACTTCAAGGCCGGGCGGCCGACGATCCAAAACCAAGTGGTAAACCAGATGCTGACACAGTATTGGGACAAGGTGACCGCTGCCCCCGCATTCACTTGTGTGTGCGCATATATGTACTCACGCTAGCTCCTCACTTTGTCTTTAGTTCCGCCTGTTTGTCGGGCTGATCAGCAGCGTCCAGCCCGTCGCGGTGCGCAAGAAGAACGCGGCGATGCGCGCGCTCACCGTCCAGCAGGCCGCTGCGGCAGATGACGACGCGGACGACGAGGAGCTGGACGAGATGCCGAACGCGAGCCTCCCAAAGAAGGAAACTACCATTAACGTCTCGACGGGCGGCGCGGACGTCCCTGCTGCACCTGGACAGGGCGCGAACGCCACTGGCCAGTTCTCAGAGGAGCAGCGCCAGCATCGTCGTGAGTACTTCCGCGAGGTGCGGGATACGAAGATGGACCGCTTCTTGAACGACCCGGAGAACGTCGTGAAAGTATTCTTCTCGAACTATGCGAGCGATAGAGGTGACCTCGGGTAAGACACGCAACGCGGCAGCCATCCATAAGCCCGAGTTCACACTGACTCTTGTATGTTCACAGCTCCGAGAAATTCTGTAACAATGCCCCAATTCTTATTGATTTCTTCCTGAAATTCCTCCAACGGAACCGCGTGTTCCCCGACATCGACCGTCAGCTGCGCAAGGCGATCGCGGTCGCAGAGCAGGCGATCAAGGAGCTCCCGCATGGGATTGTCATGAACAAGGTCATCCCCGACGACTTCGGCCGCGGGTGCCAGCAGCTCTTCGGCAGCATGAACGGCTTCAACGTCTGGGCGGCCGACTCTTCTTCCGAGGAGGACGATGAACAAGAAGGGGTCCGCGCGTCGAAGAAGCAGAAGACCGACGATGCTCCCTCGGATATGGCTGTTGACCAGCCTGCTGCTTCAAGCACCGGTGCTCCTGAACATGCTGTCGACGTTTTGAAGGTTGCCTTCGGGGCCAACCTCGAGGTCATCACCCCCGACGTTGCAAAGGGCATGGAGAAGGACCTGGAAGACCTCGGGCCCTCCGCGCACGAGAACGACTGGGGCCAAATTCCCGACAAGAGCAACGCCGAGTCCGGCCGTTCTTGGGGGGATGCGCCCACGGCCTCCTGGGGCGGGGGCGACGACGAGGACGACCCGTTCCTCCAACCATCTACCGCGGCGGACTGGGAGTGCGGCCCCCCAACGAACCTCATCCACAAGTTCCTTGGGCCGACGACGCTCGCCCTCACACACACCACCGGCGTCGTCGAGCGCTCCACCCGCCGCATCAAGAGCGTCGTCGTGCCCCCCGCGCCCTCTACCTCGACGCAGCCGCAGAAGCAGAAGAAGAAGGCCGGGAAGGGCGTGCTCGAGCCCGCGCCACCGCCCGACCCCGAGGCGGTCGAGCGCGACCTCGACGCGCGGCTCGCGAAGCTCACGATGGCGCCGTGGCCCGTGTACGCCGTGCACGCCAACGCGGACGTCCAGAAGCCGCGCATCCTCCCTGACTCGCGCGGTGCGGCGATCCTCGACGACTGTGAGGGGGCCGAGGTCGCTTCGGGCCCAGACACGCCGTACAATCCATTCAAGGACGACATTGTCGTGTATGTCGCACCGGAGATCGCGGAGAATATGTGGGCGGGGATGAGCATCGAGGGCGTGTGGGTGCAGCTCGCGCGCGTCGACCCTGGCGTGCCTATCGAGGTCAGCGAGGAGCAGTTCAAGAACCTGTGGGGGAACAAGAAGAAGGCGGAGGGTGCGCCTGGCGTTCCGATCGCGCCGACTAAAATCTGGTACATGGAGGAGGTGAGGATGGTGCTGCCCAGCTTTCACAAGGAGATGAGCCCGCTGCCGACGGACGAAGACGTATTTGGGTCTGGAGAGAGTGCCTCCCCAGAGTGATGTAGCTTTCTTGAACGATCGAGTCGAGTCGAGTCGGATTATAGGAATATAAACGCATTGTAGATCACCATACCATCTTGCTCCCGCGTAATCGAATTTGCATTCAGACTTTACCATCAATCATCGCGCTCGTAGCCCGTCGGTGCATTATCCATAGCATTACAACAGAATAGCAGTAAGTTACGCTCCGATACTAGGCTCAATCTCTCCAAGAAGCATGGTGGCATCTTTGCTGCCAGTCAAGACTGTAGCAAGGGATGTCAGAACGGCAAGTGAGGATACAATGGACGGTACACACTGATGGGCTCCTTGGGGTGGAAGTCAACGGACGTGACGGTACCCTTGTGACCAGGCAGCTGGTAGCAGAATGTTCAGTACCTTCGATGCTCTTGAGCGGTTTTAAGTGCACTCACCTTGTAGAGAACCTTCCCACTCTCCACATCCCATATGCACACAGTGCGATCAGCACCGCCTACCCCCACTCTTCGGCCGCCATCATCCTTGCTCCACGCACCACGCAGAAGCGTGTGCTCAAAGCCGGCGGGCGCGCCCATGAGAACACGGTGTATACGAGACGGCGATGGCGAGAACGGTCGGACGTCGTGGATGATAGTCTGGGAGGAAAACGAGGGGGAAAGGAGGAAGTGGCCGTTTGGCGAAAGGGAGAGGGACGTCGGCGTGTCGGCGTGTCCCACGAGGGTGTATATCTCTTCGTTTTTGCGGAAGTCAATGACCTACCAGCATCGCATGAGGGAAGCGCGTCTACGGAAATTCGAGCGCAAAACGTACATGGATCTCATTGTCCAGTGCTCCGGCAAATATGCTCGCCCCGTCCGCGCTCCAAGCGACCGAGGTGATTGGGCACCCGAGCTCGTACACGCTCACGGGCTGCTTCGGGCCATCGTCGCCTCCCTCCCAGACGCGGATGGTGCCGTCGTCACCGCCGGTGGCGACGAGTTCGACGCCAGCGCCCCCTGCGACAGTTCTGTCGAGGGAATTAATGATACCACGGTGAGCGTGGAGTTTACGCACACGCTGGCCAGTCGTGAAGTCCGTGACGTTCAGAGTGTGGTCGGCGGAGACGGTGTAGAGGACCTGGGACGCTAGGGACCATTGGAGGTCGAGGACGGGGGCTTTGTGGATGTTGGCTATGAGGCCATAGTTGGTGTTCGGGGAGTATGTGCGCCATAGTGCTGTCGACGGCATAAAGGGTGGTGAGCACGAGCATCATATGCATACCTACAGCCTAGGAACAGGGCCACTCACAAACGCTTCGGTCTGCTGAACACGCAGCAATGTTTTGTCCAGTCGGGTCGAATCTACAACTCAGGATTTCTGCCTGAACAACCCGAAAATCTCAGCTATGCGCCAAGAAACTGCTAGTTTGTAACGTACCCCATGTGAGCCAGACAAGCTGATGATTGGTGCCTCCAAGGCACTCGTGCGTTTTACGGTGCGGATGAGGGCCTGCTGCCTCTCGTCGTTCGACGAAGATATGGCTATTTGGGTGTTGGGCGCGGGAGAACCAGAGCGCGCTCGCTTGATGAGGACACCACTTCCTGGTGGGGATGCGCTGCGTTTGGCCATGACGGATGGTGGGTGGGTGCGGGGACAGAGATGATGGGTTCAATGAAGGACGCGACGAGCGCGAGTCTGCGCGAACGCGAACGGGTTGGGCCTCGAGTCTCGACTCCGAGTCCCGCCACATCGGTTCGAACTCCGCTCCAACGTGCGTTTATGTGCTTCAAGCCTGGTCCTGGGTCCAGGGGCCCGCAGTCTGCCCGATCATGCTTGTAAGTAGCTATAGCTCTAGATATTATATCTTGTGCTGATATTCGGGGCAGGTATTGTCGATACATCGTCACTACAGAAATTGAAATTACACTCGAGGAGGTATCCTCCGGATCCGCCAATCGCAGTAGTCTACGAACGCATGCTGCTCAGCAGTAGTGAGCCGTGTAATAATCTGGTGAGCCTTCCCTGGCCATCATGTGCATACTCGTTACATGACAAGAACAACACGAACCACATGTGCCATGTCCCCTCCTGGACGTCCGAGATGGGGATTCCCTTGTCTCTGAAGTCCGGTGTAACCCCCATGGCCGACACCGACTACTTTTATGCCAAGCATGGCGAAAATGAGGGGGTTATGAGCGCAAGACCAACGTCAATGATGCCGTCACTGGCAGTGATTCGGCGGAGTCATTACAGGTAAGGGTCAGCTGGATCCACAATATCACACTAGTACTACTATGAGAGCGGCGCGTCGGAGACCGGGTGATTCGGTGCGTTCTGCTAGGCATTGGAGTGCATGAATACAACATGACGAAAGACAAACTATTCACGGGGGCAATCAGCCTAATGCTGCCGCTGAGATGTCGCCGCACCTCCAAGAGAGAGCAAGCCGATCGGGAGATCACTCGAGGACCTCCTCCTCGATCTGCTCGACCACCTCGTCGATCCAGACTTCGATCTCTTCCTTCTCCTCTTCTTGCGGCTGCTGCTCCTTGGCAGGGTCGGCCTTCACCCCGCGCTTCCGGCGGTCCTCCGCGAGCTCGTCTCTGCAGCGCTGGCGCCACGCGTTCCACTCGTCGACGAGACGCTTGCGGTGCGCGATTAGCTCGGCGCTGACGTTGCTCTCCTCCGCGGCGTCCTCCTCATCGAATACGCGGGAGTATTCCTTGAGGTTCCTCCGGATCTGCTTCTGCTGCTCCTTGGTGAGCAGTGATGGTGGGCGCGGGCGCCAAAGGAATTGCTTGAAGCGGTCGAGGATGTGTTTCTCCAGCTCTTGTCCACGGAAGTCCCAAATAGCGTAGCCGTTTTCCAGCTGCGATTTAGAGCATCAGAACGATCCTCACAAGGAACAAAGGAGATACATACTGTATGTCTCCATGCACTGGCACTGGTGGCAAGGTAACGCCCACTGGGATCCCACTCGGCATCAGTCAGCGCGTAGTGGTCAGCGGTGCCGAGGTGCTGGATGCCACTGCCCCATGGCGCGGCCTCGCGACGAGTCTCCTCAACATTGAAGTCGAGATCCCAGAACTCGAGCTCAGACTTGCTCGACGAGCCAACAGTCGCGAGCACGACATGGCGACCACGTGGTGACCAACGAACAGTGTTGCTCGTCCGTCCAGAGAGGGTCTTGAGCAACTTGAAGTTGCCTTTGCTGCGCTCGTGCTGGTAGAAGCTGACGTCGGTCTTGATGGTGATACCAGGACCAGGGTTACCGAGGTTGGGATCGCTACTCGAGACGAGCGCGAACCGCTCGCCTTTAGGTTCCCAAGAGAAGTCGGTGACGGTATCTGCGCGGTGGCATTAGCGCTGATTCTCGATAGAAAACAAAAAAGATATGCCCACCCTTGAGTTCAACGACCTCAACGGGGAAGTCTTTCTCGCGGACACGAAAGATCTCGAGGTTGCAGAAGATAGACTTCTTGGTTTTGGTATGACGGTCGACTTTGACGCAGAGGAAGTCACCCTGGTTCTGCCAGTAGAGTTTACACTAAGGAAATCGGAGTGCGTGAGCCGGAGTTCGAGCAGATCGAATGTCCTTATCTTCATTACCTCTGAGACATTGAACAGGTTCTTCTGCCGCAAGATCTCACGGCTGGGGAAGTTCATAAGCGACACGCGGGCAGGCTGGTTCTGCACCTCCGGCGTCCAGAACGCGAGCATGTTCTCCCTCGCCTTCTTCGGTGCCTTGCCCGCCCCCTCCTCCTCGCGGTCACGGTCGCCGAGCGGGCGCCAATCAAAGTCGACTACGCCCTCGATCTTGATCGACTTCTTGCCCTGCAGGCCCATCCCGGGCAGCTCATACACGGAAATCTGCTGGCCCGGCGTGACGCGCGCGACGTATTTGTCGTCCGGACTCCACTTGAGCGCGGGCCACGCCATCTGTTTCTTCTGCTCGTCGCCCTCGGGATACACGCTGGGGAATGTGCGGAGCAGGTGCCCGGTCTTGATGTCCCATACGGCGATGTTGTTCCCCTCGTCCTCGGGCGAGAAGTACTGCGGGCCCTGCTCCGCGCCCTCGCGGACGACGATCGAGTCGTACGACCAGGTGGCGAGGTACTGTTCGTTCGGCGAGAAGTCGATGAGCTTCACGAGCGGGTGCGCAAACCGCGACTGCGGCTCCCAGGAGGACCCGCCCCAGAGACGCACGCCTTGGCGGTGGAGGGTCGCGGAGTAGGTGCCCATGGGTGACCAGGAGACGTACAGGTCCGTCCAGCTGGCCTTGCTGTACGAGACCTCGCATTGTGAGGGTTTTCCGTGCCAGTGGATCTCCACATCCTCGCCGCGGTACGTGGCATATTGGTCACGACCTTGAGGGTCGCCGAGCCAAGCACGCAAGTGTTCCTAGTCCACCATCCACACCATGCCCTAGTCCAAAGGATGCAAATGTCACATACCTTGGATTTGTACTCTTCCGGGGGAGGCTCGACGTATGTCTCGTCGAGGTTGAGGTACCGCTCGAAATCGGTGAAGCGGTTGATCAGGAACGTGTGTTTTGCATCGAACGGGTGTCCGTTCATCGTCGCGAGTGCCCGGGAAGCATCATCGCCGTTCTTGAATTCCATAAAGATAAATCTAAGCGGCTTTGCGTGAGCTGATCATAGCAAAAAAGAATGAGTAGGAGCGAGGCGCACCCTTTGCTCTTCCCGTTAGACTCATTCCAGGGCACGTTGATATTCTCTGGCTTGATAGGGCATCCCTTGCGCGAGAAGTCTTTTGAGATCTTCTGGAGGAGCTTGTCCATCTTCGACTTGTCGATCACGGGTACGCCGTCGACGACCAGGATGTTGTCGAAGCCTTCATCGTACTGGACCTGGTATCTACATGGGAGGTCAGAAACATCTACGAGACGATCTGGGTTAACCAACACACTTTGCTTCGATGTCAGAGTAGTCGATGTCTTCATCATCGTATGCAGCGCCGTTTACGCCGGTGGGAGCCATGATGAACAGGTGTATGTTGAGAGACTAGAGAAAAAATTAGGAAGGATCAAAGAAGTCGAAACCCTCCATTAGGGTTTGTCCCTTTCTGGAAAACGGGCGCCTCTGCCTACCAAGTGTCCCTTCGACGTCGATATCGAAAGGACATTTTGCCTCCAAATCACACGTCAATCCATCGTCCTGGGTCATTAGTGTCATTGTGGTGTGTCTTTGGACAGCAGTAACTATCGAGATGCAACAGGAAACTAGTATCGAAACAAAACGAGAAGGTGGAGATGAGAGGGCTTCGCGACCGTGATGAGTATCGAGGCAGTAGTAGAACGTTCGAGGAGTCAATAGATGTGGGGAGACAGGCAGATGCAATGCGTACGTGAGGTGTACTATAACAGATTCCGCATGCTACGATGGGTAAAGGACAGGAGGCAGCGGGTGGACTCAGAGCGCCATGAAAAACGCGGAGTAGACATTCGACAGCCATAGGAGTGTGTATACGTACGAAGGAATCCAAACGATAGAACGGGGCCAGAAGGAGAGGTGAGATAGTTTGCGAGGATATGTACGTGATAGTTGCGTGCGACAGTAACTTAATGTGCGACCGTCTGCGAGTGGCCGTTCTCGTGGTCGTCGAGGGCAAGACTAGCAAGCGTCCCGTTGAGATCCCGGAAACCGTCTTGGTCCCGAGCCGGCAAGCTGTACTCCTCATTGCGTGAGTCCCGGCGGGTAGCTTCTGGCCGTGCAATTGGTGCTTCCTGTCGGCTGGACGTACGCGTAGGCTGGAATGTCGCCGAGGTCGGAGTATCACCAAGGAATGACGAGAACCGTTGCGAGACGCTCGAAGGACGTGCTGCCTGCGCTGACGTGGGGGAAACCTTCCCGTTCGCACTGGTGACCTTCTCGTCGTGGTTAGGGTTCCATAGCGAGTACGGCTTAGGAGTCTGGGAAAGGGATTGGCCTTGTGCAACAGAAGCGTCGTTACCAGCACGTTCTCCGAGGTAGTTGGGGTCTGGGGAGAAAGGGGAGAAGGCCGACGAAGTCGAGGAGGAATTGGTGGACTGGCGAGGGCCGAAAACGGGAGGAACGAATGCGTTAAACGACGCAATGCGATCGCCATCGACGTCGTTGAGCAGAGCAGCTGCAATTTGACGCTCGTTACTCACATTCTCCAATCCACTTCCAGCGGCGCTGCTTCCGCTCGCTAGAAGGTTTGTCAGCCCAAACTTCTCTAAGAGCTGGAGAGCTTGCTCGGCGGTGAGCGGCTGTTGCTGCGGCTGTGGTTGCGACTGCGACTGCGGCTGCGACTGCTGGTTTTGTGAGGCTGGCAGGCCCGGTGCCACGTTGGGCTGCTGAATCTGGGCCTGATACTGGGCTTGGAATGCAGCAGCCTGAGCAGCCTGGGCTGCGGCCTGGGCCGCCTTGTCTATGGGCTAGTGAGTATATGGGAAACAGAGGCTTGAGAGTGATGCGTACATTGACTTCGTCCCCAACTCAACCTGATCCTACTACCACCAATAGGGAACCCCTGCATCTTCTCGATAGAACGCTCGGCATCGGGTTTGCGCACGAACTGGACGAACCCGCAGTGCTTCCCTACGGGTACCTTCACCTGTATACATAAGCCTTAGCAAGTTGATCAACATCCGGCTAGTAATGAAAACGGACGTAGTGGATCTCGCCGAATGGCGCAAAGAACGTTCTGAGGGTATCTTCGGATATCAGCGGCGAAAGGCCGCCAACGAAGACCGTCGTGTTGTAGGGGTCAGATGACGTCAACTGCTCGCCGTTAGGACCAATGAGGTTCGACAGGATGGCGCGCGCCTGGGCGTGGTGCTTCCAAGACTCTTCGGAAAGGTTGTACCGCTGAGCCGTAAGCTGTTCGTTGGCTTGCTGGGCGAAAGGTGCACTGATAGAAGGCACTGCGGTACTGTTGGATGCCGCCGATGAAGCTGACCCATTGGAACCGGCATACTGACCCATCTTAAGGGCTTCGTCGGAGGAAGTGGATGCCAATGTCGACGATGTCGCACTCGTACCGGAGCTGAGAGATGGAGCAGACAACGAAGATGCAGACCCGGAATTCGAGACGGTCGTACCCGTCAAAGAGCTGTTAGAACTCGAACTGGCGGCACCACCGGCAAGGGGAGCCGAGACGCTCTTGGTGGGAGGTACATTGCCGCCCGGGGCGGGGTGACCGGCTGAGGAATCCTGGCCATTGTGCCCAGTGGATTGAGGGAGCATTGGCGGGAACGGCATTTGCGAGAAGTCAAAGCCAGTTATACCAGACGCCGGCTTAAACTTCGCCGTAGCAGGAGAGATGCGCACTGACAGTCACAGTCAATATACCTTATACAAATTGCGAGTGGCAAGGAAAGACGCACTAGGCCGTGAGAGGCAGTAAAGTCCATGCATCTCAATCAGCGCACGTTGTTGGTCAGCCTCGTCTGTGAACCTGATAGGCGGCATTAGATACACGCATACACGCATATAGCCACTGCACTCACCTAACAAAACCGTAACCGCGCGATACGCCAGTCACAGGGTCTAGCATAATCTTCGCACTCTTGCAGCTCAGGAAAGGACGGATGAAGCGAGGCTCACGGTCATTCCGAAGGCCAAGGACGGGGTTGCGGAAAACCGCCACTAGGTCGGAGTTGGACACCTCGGGAGCAAGGTCGCCGACGAAAATGCTATACTCCTTGGGATATTGAGGGTTCTGCACACCGGGAATTGAAATGGTCTGGCCTGACATAGCGGCCGGAACAGGTGCGGAAGGAACGGACGACGCCCAGTTGAGCGAAAACGGTTTGGAGGAGTTGGGCATAATGATGGGCAAGTTGGTGTTGTTGACCTGGGACAAGACTGACGCCGCCTGCGCCTGCGTGGGGAACGTCAAAAAGCAGTAGCCAGGGTTATTCGCCTGTTGACCGGTAATGGGATCGGGGGCAGGGCGGGGGACCTTAACGGTGATAGGGTCCCAACCCATGAGGTTACAGACCTGCTTGGCGTATTCCTCGTCCATCCAGGGCTCGAGCTCACCCCACCAGAGGGTTGTGCGAGGAGAGGGAGCGGCGGCGTGTGGAGAAGGGAGGGACTGGGGTTGCGCGGGCGGGAGCTGGACGGAGAGGGGACTAGAGGACTGCTGTGGCGGGGGGCGGTGGTTGAAGAAGGTGTCGCGGTGGTCGCGGTCGGAGAAGGGAGGGGTTGACGCGAGGAGAGGAGAGGTGTAGAGGTCGGGGAGGCCGCGGGGAGGAGAGGGGCGATGGTGCTGGTTAAGAGCGAGGGGAGAGACGACCGACTGTTGAACTTGTGAAGACACTCCTCCGCTCCCTTCCCCGGACGGCCGTCCCGCATTCGGCGGGGCCGAGAACGACACCGGCTTCGAATTCCAGTTTCCTCCCGCCCCGACCCCGATTCCCTGCGGAGAGGTGAGCATCCTCGGACCCACAAAGGTCGAGAAGCCCGTTCCGGAGATGGCGTTGGACGTCAGCGGCCGGCGATCGGCCGTGAAGGGCGGCGGTGGAGGGGATGAGCCGTACGAGGAGTTGTAGAACGTCGTCGAGCCGTACTCCTGTGGGCCCATGTCGCGCGAGACTAATGGGGGGTCGCGGAACCCGTCGCGCGGCATATAATCCCTGAGGTGACCAGCAAAGTCCTGCGCACCGACAACATGCTCCCCGCTGGCGCGAGGGTCAAACTGAGGGTGATCGTAGTCCTGGCCGTGGGGTTCTGGGCGTGACATGTCGGATTGGGACGTGAAGATCGGGAGGAGTGCTGCAGATCGGCTGAAGAGGGTTTCGTGAGGATTGGCAGGGCTTCTTCTCTGACACGACGTCGTCCAGGCGGCAAGAGATGACGAGAATCGACAGCGAGACTAAGGACAATAAACTCGATGCAGGAAAAACAAGCAGAAAGAGCTATGCGCAAACGACCAGTCAGCGACAAACGGAGGAAAGCGATTCAGAAAGATAAAGGCAGGGATATCGACAGCGATGCGACAGGAATGACGGACGTCCGAAAGGACGCCTCTTGGATGTGCGTTTTTCTACGAGGAGCGACCGCGGTGGGGGACGGAGACAAGCTGCCCAAGCCTGAGGGGCGGAGTGCAGATTGCAGCGGAGTTTCCGGTGCCCCTCAGCCTCTCCAGCTCACCACGAGGATATCAGTCGACATCGTCTAAGGGGTGGAGGCGTTTCATGCTCCGGTAAATCGGCCGATACAATCTAGTCCTTTCTTGGCCAATGCGTTGATTGCAGCCAGCGCATTGAGGCCCATTGTGGACGCTCCCGCAGCTGGGGTGGAGGCGGATCATTGTCTGACAATGTTTCAATTGCACGCGTGCACGCTCCCTCTGCCTCGCCACATCACCCATCATTTCTCCACTCCTGCTCACACAGCACGGTCGATGCTCCGTCGTTTGTCGTCCCTCAAATGCTCAAGGTCACCCAAGTTCTCCATCCAGTGGGTCCGTATAGGTCCGTGCTGAAAGATCGTCGCGTGTCAAGTACGCACGTGTATGTGGTAGGCGCGCTTCCTGCTTTAACAATGCCGTCGTAACTTCTGGTCCTGTTCGTGCTGCAGGTGACTCACGCACGATGCCACGATTTAAGGCAGATATTCATGAGTACTCTGATATTTCCATATGCGCATGGATCCCCGTATCGATTGGGACCTGGGTGAGATGATCGTCCCCGAGTCTGAAGCCTGGCGCACTCTGCCACTGCCAAACACATATGGGTCAGGTCTGCTGCAGATTGCTCTAGAACCCTTTCTCCTTCAGCTTATCAGCAGCTGTCAGCTGAAATCACTGGTCTTCTAGACCTATGTAGTTCTGCAGTTGCCGTCGACGAGGTGAAGTGTAATGTCGTACTGTGACTTCTGTTCTTCTCCTTTCTCCTCGTGCGAGCGATTGATACGTAGTACGTACCGCGGTGGTTCTACATCAAGACGAGCAGCCAATTGTCCGCCTAATTTGTAAGGTACAGTCCCTATAGATATCGGCGACCGCCGAGGGGACCTCCTGTAATCTCCAGTGTATCACCGCTTCTCGATGGAACTTTGCCCTAGCGCCGGCGCTTGCTCGAGGCATGTATGCAAGCTGGGATATAATGAGAATGACAGCGCAGCTTCCGCGAGGTGTTTTACAAATCGGTTAAGATGCAGATGAACATTGGTTTGTACCGGTACATAGGTGAGGCGCATATAATCGCTGTGGATAGGCAGAACAGTACTATATAGGGGATGCTAGCCAGTGGTGAAGTTACAGCTTGGTTAAAATGCATTGCCGAGAGGGTGGACCGTATAGGGCGTGCCATAACGGGAGAGTACGTAAGCATTGGAACCGGCGTCGGACGCGCCTGCCCAATTGCCGTGCGCCCAAGTCGCTCGCCACCAACGCCCTGGACGTCGCGCTCTGCCCCGTGCAGTCTGTGCACATCCCAGAGCTCGTCTCTGATCTCTCAGAATCCTCCATCATCATCCAACTCCCTCTTGCTTCCTTCCACTTCCTTCTGAAGCCCTGGTCATCCCGTCCCTGACTGATTCGTGTCCCAGTACACGGCGATCCATGAGCAATGCCTCCCAGGCGTGCTTCCGCCAGCCATAATATTGCGAGCACCTCGCGGGTCCATAAGAGCAATGGGTCCAATCACAGCATATCAGCGCAGTCTCCAGTCCTCCAACACGCCAATCTACCATATTCCAACAACATCCCCCCATCCCCTCAGCAAAAAGTAGTACAAGTCCTCATTAACAGACTTAGAAACAAGGTGAGTCCACCTCTCGATTGCACTGCTCTCACCCGATCCTCTGTCTCCAGCCACACCTCTCACTCCGCGCGCACAGCTTCCATGTAATTCGGGGATCTCATTAACGGAGCTGGAGGCGGATGATGCAGTTCAGCAGACGGTGGAGGCATTGGTGGAACTATCGCATGACTCGCTGGACATGATATCCCTCGCCCTCACCGAGCATCTGGAGAGGCTTTCCAAGGTATGTCTTGCCGGCCATTGTCGCCATTCCTAGCGATGAATGTTGAGCTCGTGGCAGCAAATCGAGAGTGTGGGGTATCATCGCCTAGACTTGCTTCAATCACAGCTCTTCCTCCTCAAAGTCTTCTCTTTCGCAATGGCGTCCCGCTGGGGACCCCGCATCGAAGACACTAGACCAAGTTCCAGGGGCAGCAGGCCCGCCACAAACTCCAATCCGACAACCCCAGACCATCCCCTCCCCATGGCTGCTCGGGGCCGTCACGCATCGGCAGAACAGTTATCGACTGCAACGCCCACTCTGGCCGAGCCCCCGGCCCTCGACGATAACTGCGCACGGTACATCATTAGCGTCATGGTCCTCCTATTGCGGCAAGCCTCCCCTCGGAGGAACCGTCTTACTTCCGCAACAAACCTGACTTTCGATGCGTCCCTCCAGGACATGGAGTCCGTCGAGTCCCACGAATTTGGGGCGAGCGACGAAGCGCTTTTGACACTTCCGCCGCCGATCGTCCCCGGCGTGCAGCGGACCATGAAGCGCGCGAAGCACCCATCATCAGCGTCGTTGAACTCTGGCGGAAAGACGAGCTCCGTTTCAGGTCGGTTGCCTCAACATTCCGTCTTGTACGAGAAGACGTCGTTCTTGGTATCGAAATCGGTGCTGTCGTTGCATTCCTCCATCGCGAAGTATACCGGCCGCATCGTCTACCACCTGTCCGCCTCGAATTGGTCAGTGGTCCTCAGCAGGATCCGACAACGCGTACACGCTCTCGCCAGCGCGGCTGAGGCCGAGCCAGACACCGTTGACCTTCAGCTGATAACATATAGCGCACTGGATCGATCTAAGCTAGTGCAATCTCTACAAGGTAATGCAGCCGATATTTATCTAGGTATTGACGCATCTGACACAAGAATCCATCGCAGAGCTGTCTTCCCTTCTAATGAACCTCAAGAAGGACGCGCAAGTTCCTGTCTCGATCGCGCTGCGGACCGCGGTCTGGAATTGGATAGAGCTCTGCGACGATGAGTATAACGACGCTCTTCGATACCATCGGCGCCTCGACGGCGCGCCAGAGCGGGTCTTCGATCTGCTGTACGACCTCCAGGAGAGCAGCAGAGACAAGGCCGGCGCTTGGCCGACTCTTGCCGTGCTGCTTTCCATCAGCGGGGATCGGCTGAAGGGCGAATACGAGGCCAATGCACTTGTCGGTCAGAGAGGAGCGTTTCGCAAGGTGCGATGAGTTCACCATGATGTCCTCATGCGGGTGGCTGATTTTTCTGTCGTAGGAGCGGAACATCACCGACCTGATCATCAAGAACTTGGCGTTCGGCTCGAAATACTTCGACGTCGCTCTGGTCTGCGCTGTCGATATCTGCAGGGCAGCTTCCAGAGTCAAGCCCCAACCCGATCACGAGAACGAGATTCCTCTCATCTCGATGGCTTATGATTTCGCGCATGAGCTCAAGGTGGGACTTCATCGTTCTTGTCTCTACACCGATCCTTACACGTTGGATAGATGACGCTCTTGAAGTGGAATAACAAGCCGTTCTGGGAGTGCCCGGACGAGATTGATGTCGCGGTATTATCGGACACGATGGCCGCTCTTTACCGCTTCTTGCCAGAGGAGGAATCTCTTCAGATTTTCGAGCAGTGCGTTGAACCTGAGCGGTCAGAAGCGGTCAAGCTCTGCGTCGTGAAAGCGAGTCTTACCCTGATTGTCGACGTAAGTCATTCTTGTTTTCAACAGTCCATGGTTCTGAAGCTCAGAGTTGGTGGTTTCAGTCATGGAAGCTCCCGTGGCAACGTCCATTGCAGGCGCTGAAGGACTGCGTCATGACACGATTGAACACTATTTTCTATGTAAGTCGCCTCCTGCTCACATGGGTGTCGTGCCTCATGCGCAGCTCGACAGGCCGTCTACATCCACCGCAGCGAAGTCGACGCCAATGGCTCCTCGAGGAAAGCAAATATCCGGCCCAAGGCCAAGCGGTTTACCTCCGAGACGTTGCCCGACCGCGAACTGTTGATTCTTGGGCTGCTGGCACTGTGGCGCGCGGACATTTGGTGGTATCACGATGGTTTGGGAGATGAGCTGATCGGCGACATGTTCAATTTGTGTGTCAGCATCTACATTGCGCCCGCAGACCCTGCCATCCGGTGGTCACTAGGAAGGACATTCCGGTACTTCACTGAATCTATTCAGCAGTGCAACCAAGATCACGAAAAGTGGCCGTTGCTTTCCCGCTGGGTTACAGAAGTCGGGTATGTGGGGACCCTCCTTCCGGGGACAGTGTGTCAGTGTTGACGAACATTCAGGCCGGCTGTGCTGGCGTCGGTGGCAAACCATCTCCTGAACGCGCGGACTGATCTCCAGACGCAGCGCATGCTCATCCAGCACGCGTACGAGCTCATGTACAGGTATGCTCACCCAAATACGGTATGTTTTTCCCATCTTCACGGTCCTTCATGTAACCCCATTCTGACTACAATAACCAGTCTGGGCAGCACCAGGATCTCCGAAATATCTCGACGCGCGTTCCCGCCTTCGCACTCGCGGAGATTGCGTTCCTCGTGTGTTTGTGCTCCGCTGATGGTATTGTCTCCCTTACGGCCTGCAATTGTCTGCGACTCTTGGCGCAAGCCGAGCGCCTCCCGGATGCCCCTCAGCAGCCCGAGCTCAACGAAGATGAGGTGCTCAAGCGCCATCCTGTTTATGAGCAACTCGGCGATCCGAAGGTGTCGATGATTGGTGTGTAGCCGATGCGCCTTTCAGCTGTCGGCGGAGTTTAACATGTAGCAGGTCGAGTGGGACACCAGAAGCGAATCAGGAAGCTCGTGCGCTTGCTCACGTCACCGTCCGCTGTTTACCTCGCAGTTTGGCAAGAGCTCTACTTCCGGTGGTGTACGCTGACGGAGATGACGGTCCGGCAGACTTTCGAGCAAACCAGTCACGGACCGGAGAGCAAGGAGAAGGAAGTGATGCCGGTGGGCGACAATTCGCTCCCCATGGAGGTGGGCTCTTGCACAGTATTGCGGCTGTTGTTTTGTTGCTGAAGTTCCGTTCCTCGGCTCAGGACCGGCAAGCGCAGTGGCATAACCTCACCCTCTTCTTGTCCTCGTTCGGAGCGGCTTGCACGCAGGAGCACCATGATCCGTCTGCGCTTGCAATGGCTATCCCTGCAAACATCATTCCAGACAGCTGCCGTGTGCTCCGTGACCCGTCGGAGATGCTCACGAACTTCTTGACGGAGACCGTGAACCTTTTGGTGAACGACGCGCCCCACGTTCGTGACGTTGCAAGAGAAGCGCTCAGTAACGAGGCCGGTTACCACCTGTACGGTAGGGTCATCAAGCAGCTCGACGAGTACGTTCCTGCTGTGTTCCTTGCCGCGGTAGTCAACCGTTGATGTCCTCCGCAGTGTTATCCGCATGGTCACGGACGACGGGAATGTCAACTACCCCGTCTTAGTCGTCTTCCTCGACCAGTTCCTTGCGATATTGAAGGTACTGTCGGAAAACGCCAGCAGCCTTGCTGAGGACCTCCGCATCATCGACATTCCCTCGCTGCTCTACACTCTGGCTACGTTCATCAACAAGATTGATCCTACAGACCCTACGGCCGCCCGTCTGAAGCTCAAGTTCTGCACGCTGTGCAACACCGTGTTCAGCAGGACCGGGCCAGTCATCATGCGGAACAAGGAGAGCACCGTGCGCCAGAGCATTGTCGACATCATCATCGACTGGGTGGAGGAGACCACCACAGTAAGCGTCGTGACATTCATAGTTGACGAGATGTTGACTGGTTCAAGATTCCAGAGGACGGTGCGGTGGTTACCCCCCAGCACGAGCTCAATGCCGGTGTCTTCAAAGCGGCTGTGACGTTGTTCGAGCGTCTCCAGCTTGAGCCTTCAGATGGGACGACTGGAGAGGATGTGGCGCACGCGGTATCGCGACTCTTCATTCGCTATGCGACTTTCCTCGTTAAGACTTGGGAGATCACACGATATGACGGCAACGTAGGTGAAATCCTCTTAGTTCGATTCCTGCTGGCTGACCGTGAGCTGCCAGCCGAGGGACGATGGCATATCTGAGAAGTCGTCGTACTCCAAGGTAAGATATATTTTTCCTCTCTATTCGGTTCCGCTGGTCTGACGTTCCCCATTAGCTCCGGATCCAACAACGTGAAGGGGAGCTTCGAGAGCTGTTGATCAATGGTCTTGCTTCTCTCGTCAGCGCCAACACGGAGTGCGGTGTGAAGCATTGTCTCACCCTGGCGTACGAACCCGAACCCGTCAAGCGGCTCATCTTCGCGCATGTCTTCATTCGTGTGCTCAAGGAAGGTATCAAGTTCGCCCCGAACGAGGAGACTCGGGTCATTGTCAAGCAAAGCCCTCTTTGTGAGGTAAGCCCCAGCCTCACTCATAGTTCCGCGAGGTCTTATGCTCACTGGGTCGTTCAGCTTGTCAAAGGTCCAGATGTAAGTATGTTGAAGTCTTTCCGCTAAAGTTTGTGGCTCACCCCACGCTAGATGGCTTTGGCGCTTGCTATATGCGAGATTTGCCCACCGAACGAGGTCGATGCGATGAACGCAGTCCTCCTCAACTTATTCGACACTCGGTCATCGCTCATGAACTTACTCAAGACGATGATCGATCTCGAAATTGGGAAGACAGGCACGCAGTCCGCACCCGCGCCTAATCTGAATGTACGCTGAACGTTGTGCAACAGAGAGCGACACTGCATTATTCCGAAGCAACTCAACGTGCACGCGTTTCCTTTCCGCCTTTGCAAGAGTGTACGGGTACAACTACCTCCGTGGGCTCATCGTCCCTCTCGTCAAGCTCGTGACAACGATGCCACCCGGCCACGGCTATGAGCTTGACCCAGCCAAGGTCAACATAGAGGAACTCAGACAGAATAAAGAGACCGTCGAGTTCATTACCGGGAAGTTCTTGGAAATCATCTCGTCATCTATCCCCGCTCTGCCATCGTGAGCGCAATTAATTGTTCCGCGCCGTGATTGCGAAGCTCACCCATTCATACCCACGCAGGATCATTCGAGAGATCTGCGCCCACATTGCGAAAGCTGTGTATGTCGTAGTTGTGTGTGTCGTTCCAGTGCAGTCACTGACGTTTCGCCAGCAATGAGGTGTGGCCGGAGGCCAAGTTTGCAGCCCTCGGTGCCTTTATCTTCCTTCGGTACGGCTTATTTTCTTGAGCTGTCCCACAGAGGCCTCACATTTCGCTTCAGGTTCATCTCGCCCGCCATCGTGACCCCGGAGACGGTGGATGTCGCCATTCCCCCCGACCCTACGGTCCGTCGAGAGCTCATGGTCATCGCGAAGATCATCCAGAACTTGGCAAACAACATCCTATTTGGCAAGGAGGCTCACATGGTAATCTTGAATGACTTCCTGAAGGACAACATCGTTACCGTGACTAAGTTCTTGAGCGAGATCAACGTACGCCAATCTACCTCCATTCAGTGATATTATGCTGAGCCGATTCGTAGAAATATGCCCCTCCCGGTCCAGAGGAGGAAGCGGATGAGTGGTTGGAGCGCAGTTATGACGATACTGACACGATCGTTCTCCATCGCTTCTTCGAAAGGCATGCTGACAAGATCGGGAAGGAGCTTCTCAGTTCATCGAAGGTTCTTGCCGAGAAGATGACCCCGGAGGCGGAGGCCGCCGCTGCGAACGGGAAGCGTGCTTGGGACGCTCTGTGCGCTGCCCTTGTCGAGCTCGGCCAACCTTTGGAGAGCCCCAAGCTGTCCACATTGACGAGCCGAGAACATCGAGATTACCTCGACTTGATGTCCAGGTGTGATCGCCGCGATACCACCGCCATCCAGGGGTTGTTCGTCGAGGGTATTACGCCCCAGGTGAGTGCTTGCCTTTCTAATATGTGGCCTGTACTCAGATTTTGTGCAGGATTCCGACGCTGTGTTTGTCTTGTCTGTGTCGAAGATTGACGTGGAAGTTTTGGATCTTGAGTTGTTGCTTTACTACATTTTCAAGGTATGTCTCCCGCGTGCACACTCTTCTGCACAGTCTGAACGCGATAAACAGTGTGTTACGTCCGCCACGAACGAAAGCCGAAACTTTGATATCATCTTCGACTGTACCGGCTTCAATTCGACATCGCAGGTTCCGGCGCAGTGGCTCAAGTTCGCCACAGAGACTATACCCATCGATATCTGGCGACGATTCACGAATCTACGCTTCCTCACGCCCAACAGTTTTGCACTCCGCTACTTCCGAAGATTGTATAATAACCTTACCTCCGGTACGTTGATCGAGATATGCGCCAAGACTTCTCTCTCACTCATTTTTGCAGGTCCAGCTACTGAATCGCCCCACATCACTATACACACGTCCGTCGCAGAGTTGCTCAGTCAATATACGGAAGGCCTCACTGCAGCGTCGCTTGGTTATGCCGGTACATATCATTTCCTTCTTTATCTGCCCACATCTCATCCTCTTGTAGTGGGTCTTGAAGCCGAGATCAGTGACGATTTCCAAGAGGTGACAATGAGACATGCGCATCCCATGCGAGTCCCCGTCACCATGCGAATTGCTCAGAGTCATATCCGGATCACTACAACGAAGGCGTTGCCAATCTCCAACTTGCTTTCTAGCAAGGCGACAGAGATCATCCCTTTGAGCGACATCAACGACGTCTACAACGTTTCCACCGGTCATGACTCGCACGAGTTTATCATCCGCAAGGTTAGACAAGGTGTTACGATGTACTTCTCTTCTCCCCATCGGGACAGCATTGTCAAGGTACGCTCTACCCTCGCTTTTCAGTCACAAGCGCATTCAGCATTATTACTGCAGGCCATCCGAGCTGCGAAAGGGCTCATGCAGACGACGTACCTGCCGTCTACTGAGCGCCACAACAGGCTATCGAACATCATCACTACTCTCCTTCGCATCGCATTGGTGGGGATCAGTTCTGACGACGAAGACCCTCGGACAGCATCGTTCGAGTTGCTATCAGCCATCTGCACATACCTTGATTTCGAGGGCCGACCAGCAGTCCCTTCGAAGGGGGTCTACACGACCGGGCATCCTGGATCTTTCCTTGTGCTCGTCAGCGAAGGTTTGGCTGGCCACGCACCGCATTTAACGATGGACTTCATCTCCGAGATAGCTGGGAATATCGCCAAGTTGGACATTCCCATGCGAGCCAACTGCTTGCAATACCTGGGTCCGTGGATCAAGAACTTGCCGCTATTCGCCGACCCGTCCAGTAAGCTCTATGAGCCGTCGGGTACTCGCTTCCGCGATTGCATCCGCATGCTTATCGACTTAACCACTAGTGAGGTTGAGGTAAGTCGTTGCTTTTGCCTCCAATGGGGCCACCATACCAAACTTTCCTCTGCAGTTGCACAGCTTTGTCCAGAAGTGCATCTGGGCAGAAGTTGGGAGGCTCGAGTCCAACACGGTCAACATCGTTCTGGATGAGCTCATGCGCGCTGCAGTTGATGGTGGAATGGGTTCCTCACGATGCGAGAAAATTGCGGACACCATGACCACAATGAGCTCCATCAATGTACGTGGCCGCATCCTGGCTCGAGTCCGAAAGGTACGAACCTACAAAAGTGTTTTTGTATGCTGTATGCGCTAATCCTAATGGTCAGGTCATTGGCAAAACATCCATCAAGCCCACAAGAAACCTTTCTGAGAATATCCACTGGAACGAGATCGCATGTCTCACCCGTCTCATCCTCGTCGTTAGCAACAATGCGAAGAACACCGTCCAGAGCCAATTCTTCGTTCCGGAGACAATGCACTTGGTCACGCTCATCGCCGCCACAGGACAGTTGTACGTTCGCGGTACGGTATGGGGGATCATCACCCACATGCTCCACGCATTATACTCCCTCCGGCTCACCGACGCAACGGCGAGTCCTGAGATCCAGGTCGTGTTAGACGAGTGCTGCCAGCCCGAAGGTCTGCGGTTATTCGGCCTCAACAAGCCCACGCCAACAAGTGACTACGTGCTCTTTGACCCACCGAGTACCAAGGCCTTGATCGACGACCTAGAGACTCTCACCAGGTTGTTGTTGCGGATCATGGAGACCATTTCTGGGACCAAGGGTATGTACCGTAGCGTCAGCAAAGCGAGACAATGCTAACTAGTTCACAGGGCTTCTCAACGTCTGGCGCGCTCGTTGGATGAGCTTGATCACTTCGTCCGCGTTCCAGCTTTCTCCGGCCGTGCAGAGCCGAGCTTTCGTCGCTCTTGGCGTCCTTGCGACGTCTGACGTTGACGATGACCTGCTGTATCAGATGCTCGTCGCGTTCAAGACTGCGTTGTCTCAAGCTAGTGAGACGGACACGACGTCAGTCGTGAGCATGCTTCGTTGTATCACCAACGTTGTTCCTGCGACAAATGGCAACTCTCGTTACATGGCGCAACTGTTCTGGCTCGCCATCGCTCTTCTCCAGTCCAGCCACATGGCCCTATACGTCGAAGCTATCCGTCTGCTCCGCGTTACCGTCGAGAACATGGCAGAGCACGGCCATTTCAAGGAGCGTGGCGTCACCACTACGCTTCTGGAAGGTCGGGTCGCCCTCGAGGACATCGCGTGCCAGCTCGACCACCTTCTAGGCCTCTCCTTCGACACGAGCTTCTCGTTCTCTCTAGCTGCGACGATCTTCAAGGGCGTCAGGCACCCACATCTGTGCGATGCGGCTGAAGGAGCGCTCCGCAGCCTCCTCAGCATCACCGTGCGGTCTTGTGTCGAAGTCGAACACGCTGACGATGGCCCAGGGGCGGCGATCTGTCAGGACGTCCTAGGCTATGTGCTCGCTCTAATCCCGATGTCCACGAAGGTCCGCGGCTTCAAGCGTCTGTTGGAGGAGGCGAACGTCGACCCGTCGTGGCTATCAGAGGAGTCACTGGTGTCGACGGACGACGAGGACCCCGTAAACAAGCTGCCATACGGGCTGATCAGCTACGCGGATAGCAATACGGCGTTGCTCGTGATGTCATTCGTCATTGCGATGCTCCAGACAGCCCAGGTGGACGATACGGAGTCCGCGATCTTGTACAGCATCCTTTCGGACGTTGCGGACGCTTGGCCTGAGGTTATAGGGGTAGCGTGAGTGTCTGCTTTTTTGTTTCTCGTCTCAACAGAATACTTACTTTAGTCGCAGATACGAGACTTTGCAGGACAAGATCAAGGAGACGTTCGGCGTCTCGAACAGTCCTGCCATCTTACTTGCCATCTCGAACGTCTTCCGGGTCGCCACCCACGAAATGGAACGCTCGGTGCCGCTGAGCTCCCGGACACTTGGCGGCGCCGGGTCGGCGTCGACGCTCAGCACGGTCGACGAGGGTGTGTCCAAGGGCCCCGGCCGACAGCACCTGAGCATGCTCGAAGACCAGGGGATGCAAGGGTTGGCGAACAGCTTCCAGTTCCTCGCTCTGAACCGTGGCAACGCGACGAAGATGATACAGTGGATCTCCGAGCTCGTGATGAAGATGATCGAGTGAGGGATTGTCGTGTCGTGTCGGCGTATGGTGCTTATCGCATGGGGTGTGGTGTTGGTTTATCTAGATTCCAGGCAATGTATGTAGTGCACACGTAGTTACTGTACGCATCCTTATCCTACCCTCCAGTGCTCTCGCGCATTTATTTCTTCTCTCTCTCCCTTATTTTATCCTACCCATCCTCGATCTCGGCTGGGCCCTCTCCGTCCTCGTCGACCCTCGTCTGGCGCTCACTTCTCGTATATCCTATCTTTGCATTGCCGTGCAGTCGTGTCGTCTCCCGTGTTTCTTATATATTCCTCTGCTAGCTATAGGGCATGTTCTGTGCGAGCCTCGTTCCGTGTATCCTATTATTGCGTCCTCGTCCTCGTCTGTGGTTTAGCGTCTTGCGCAGGTAGTCCCTGTGTTGCCTGTCGCTGTCTATTGTTCGAGCTGATTTGGTACCACTACTGTATATTATAGAGTTGTTCATTCTCTCCTCTCTCGTTGCTCTCAAGCCTGCGTGCAATTCGTTGGCTTGATCGAGGATTGCGGTTGTGTACAGGGGGGAATGAAGGATGAGTCGGGCTGCGACGGTGCAACCCGAGTCGTCCTGGGTCTGTAGTTGAATGTCCCCTGGCCGTTGCCTGGCCGCGACGGCGTCGAGAAGTCCATGTGTAGTTCTCGATTGTAGTGCGCCAGAGGTGTGTGGTCTGACCTCTTCGGACCGTTCTTCCTTCCATTGTTCCAACGCCTACCAATACGGCGCTGCGCGCGCAGTCGGTTGAGCGGATCGCTCGCCGGGTCGTATGTATAACGTCTTTGAAACGTTTGGAACGTTCTTTAGAGATCGCAAAGCTGCCCGACAGTGCCGGATCCCAAGGACCTTGCCATGGGCCGTGGCATAATGGACTGCGGCCCTACCGTCAGAAGAGCGGTAGTTGTGCTACTAGTATTCACCAGATAGAACAGTGTTCGTTGTGCGCCGCTGGTCTACATAAGTGCGCTGAATCCTGTGCGAAACGGAAACGGGAAGGTGGTGGGCGGCAGAGAGATGCAGAGACCTTACCATACTGGCTATCGCCGTTATTACATGATATGCAGCAAATACTGGCAGCTAGTTTGCATTGGACGCGTTGGCTATGGGATGGGGTGCCGTGGAGTGGATCGTGACCACAGTTCTCGCCAGTCAAGTCGCCGCAAGACGCGTATGTATAGCATTCGAAAGAGCCAAAAGGGTTACCGCGCCTTACTAGTCTTGGCGATTGGACGGCGGACTTGCTTATGGGCCTTGGCGCATGGCCGGCGGTACCATACTTATACCTGCTACAAGTCAGTAACTCCAGTGCCGGCCATTGCGCAGCGGGTTGGACGCGTTGCTGTCAGATAGCCATCTCTTGTTGTTGCAGCTATGTGTGTTGCAGGCACGGGTGGGGTCGGAAGGAGCTGTCATGATCTTGAAGGGGCCTAGCTAGTAATACAGTACCGGCTTCGCAGCCGCGCCAATATTGACATCTCCCAGGCTGGGCGGCGGGCTGTCTGAGTGTGTCTGTGCGGCAGAGTGTTTCTCCAACGTATCGTCAATGGTGATGAACATGAAAAGGTGTACAAAGCTCCTTTGAAATGGTGTACAGACAGTCTGGCGTGACGTTGCAAGTCCGAGAGAGTCGGAGGACCGTGGATGAGATCCAGGCACAGCCTTGCTGCGGACGGCGTGAACTGATCATGGGCGGGCATATATTATCGGTTCAGACAGGGTCCGGGCATTCTCTCGACGTCTGTTGCGGGCAGAAGAACCTGTCTCGAGCTCAGACAAGCACTCGCTGCGCAACGCTCCACCTGACTTGTCGCGCTCTCACCCTCGCCCTATAAGACCAACTACCCCCATTGACAAGCTCCGCTCGCTCCAGAGTCCAGAGGCCTCCTGAGCGTACTCCCAGCAGGTTGCACATGCCCCATTCCCCTTCTCAGGCAATCGCTATGAGCAACCTCGACACCAAGTACCGCGCCTCCACGCCCAGCACTTCCTCTCGCGTGGTCGATCATGACGCCCCCAATGGTGAGCCGCTCGCTCCTTTTCTCTATTTCCATACCATCCTCCTCAATGGCTGTGTCCTTCCTCCTCCCTTCTTGCTCTCCCTCTCCCACCATCTATCCTTGCGCTCGTGCTCACCGCCATGTCCACCCATAACGCTCCAGTCACCGACGACTCCCACGTTGCTGGTCCCAGCAAGGCGTTGAGGTCTAATGGAGAGCATGTCATAAAGGTCCAGCCACTCAAGCGCAGCGAGATGCAGGTACGCCCACTCTTCTTCCACGCCCTTAGTTGCTTAGCCCGATTCTCATTCTCGGTGCCCTATTCCTCTTTACTCTCCAGCCCTCCTATGCCCAGGACCTTGGAACAGGCGAGGTATGTGCTTTGCCGTGTCCATGAACGCATCGTGGCCCAGCCAGGCTCAAATCGCTTCCAGGTTACCCATGGCATATACGGTTCCATGCTCCAAGCGTTCGGAAGCTGCATCGGTCTCTTCGGCGCCGTTCCCTGCTGTCCTTGCCCCAACCCCTTCCGCGAGGTTTACCAAGGTACGTTGAGCGCACTCTGCACATGCATGTTGGAGTGGGCGGTCTCACGCGTTTTGGGATCCTTCTAGGTTCGGTGGGTCTCGTCTCACGCTTCGGCCAGTTCTACAAGTCCGTGGATCCTGGTCTCGTTCAAGTGAACGTCTGCACCGAGTCTCTCCGTATCGTCGACGTGAAGATCCAAATCAGCCCCATCGGCCGGCAGAAGGTCATCACCCGCGACAATGTCGACGTCGAGATGTGCGTCCCCCCTCCCCCACACGTATCTCACGCATTTATTCACAGATTCCCACTCGTAGCGACTCTGTCATCTATTTCCAGATCACTAGCCCGTACCGCGCCGCCTTCGGCATCTCTGACCTCCGTCAAGCGCTCATCGAGCGGGCGCAAACCACCCTCCGGCACGTCGTCGGCGCGCGCATGGTGCAGTCCGTCGTGACCGAGCGCGAGGCGATCGCGTTCGAGATCGCGGAGATCGTCGGCGACGTCGCGGACAAGTGGGGCGTCGCGATCGAGGGCATCCTCATCAAGGACATCATCTTCTCGCCCGAGGTCTCCGCGTCGCTGTCGTCGGCCGCGCAGCAGAAGCGCATTGGGGAGTCGAAGGTCATCGCCGCGCGCGCCGAGGTCGACGCCGCGCGCCTCATGCGCCAGGCCGCGGACATCCTCGCGAGCCCCGCCGCGATGCAGATCCGGCAGCTTGAGGCGCTCCAGGTGATGGCGAAGACCGCGAGCAGCAAGGTCGTGTTCGTGCCGATGCACCTCCAGAGCGACGTCATTGGTCCGATCGCGGGCCAAGTGGGCACGTCTGGCTCTGGCGCGAACATTGCCCAGATGGAGAGCGGGGAGGGTCTGAGCGGCGCGGTGTCTCGCTCCGGCATCCTCAGCAGTGTGGAGCACCTCTGAGCAACGCGTATTGCTCGATGAGCTCTATCGAGGTGGAGTATCTATGTATCATTCCTTCGTCATTTCATTTTCGACTCGTCTGTGACCGGGGTCGTCTGCTGTGGACGTGGTTCTGTTACTGTACGTTCCTCGTTTGATGGTGCCGTCGATGTACGTATCCCTGACCCTACTACTTATTCCCCATCCCTCCCCCTACCTCTCCTGCTCTCAGTGCTTTGTCTGTACGACCTTTACGTTTAGTCCTGCTTACGCGTTGTATGCTAGTTAGTAGGTGGATATCCCGTGTCACGCACGTAATGATAGTACTGTACTTTTTCGGTTCAAGCTGGCCGGGGGCGGGTTGAGCGTTCAGGCGAGAGGCCTCAGCCTCAACGTCGGCCGCTGACTTGCACGGCGCGCGACGTATATTGGGCATACAACGGCGCGCGGCCGTTTGTGTGGACTCTTGGGCAAGGAAAGCAGAGTGACAACGCGCAGCGCGTGACGAATTGCAGGTGGCACCGGGAAGACGGTAGTGTCCTCGCGCAGACAGGCGAGAGGCCCATCACCGCGTACTACACTCCTTGAATGATCTCCTGGCAGTTTGCAGGTTTATTCTCATGGGGGATGCCTTCAGGTTCATCTTCCGGAATCGCTCTGCCTGTTTTCCTTAGCCATGCCCCACAACTTGCACAAAGAAGCCGCAAGCATCATCCTTGATCTGCCTCGAGGGCATTATTGAGCGGAGGTGGAGGTGGAAAGAATGTCTGTTCTGCCTTATGAGTCTGGCACAAATAAACGGAGTAAAAACGAGAGAGTCTTCCCCTAGCCCGTTCCCGCAATGCTCGTCGCGTCCAGCCCTAGCAGCATACATTTGGCGAGGTCTAACTGCTGTCCCTTGGCTGCAAGCCTCGTGCGCTCTTCACATGTCGTTGACATTGCCTCCCGGATTGCTTGATGATCATATTGCCTCTGGTCTTTTGCTTTAGAGCATGCATCTGCTAGCAGCTTGTACTTTGGATCGGCGTGAGTACGTGGCTCTACAAGCAGACTAGTCATTAGCTATGACCTCCGTTACCTCTGTCACGGCACCCTTAGCCGACTCCGAAATGCACCAGACGTTCTGGAGCAGAACCTTCGACGCCAGAACGGATTCGCAGATTGGACGCGTCCCCCGACACTCCTGCACGTTACATATTGTTCAATCACCCCTGTGGATAATAACAGACGGCTTGGGGCCTATTACACCACGACCACCATAGCTCAGGTGCTTCAAAGAAATACGCACTGCATCTCTGGGTGCAGCGCGTGGATACCACCGCCCGCCCAAGAATCTCCAAGAATCCCTCCTTAGACGCACAGGTAGCACGTCCATCGGCGGAACCCACCCTGTCCGTCTCGTCCCATCACCTCAGAAGCCGATGATCCTTCCATCGCGAGGGACCATGATCCTGTGTGGTCCCCTTGGAACACGAGAAGCACGATAATGATTTGAGGTTGGTTCCGGCGGACGGGATACCGAGAGACACTAGAGAGACATACTCATACGGAGTCCCACGACTCCCACCACTTCCGCGCTTCGGTATCGGATGGCGGTGGTTCGAAGTATCGACACCGCGACCGGAACGCTGTGCATGACCCGTCTGGATTTATAGTCGGCGTCAGTCAGGGTAGAGCAGGGTTACGTACCGTCGAATGTGCGTTTGCGCACGATATTCTCGACGAACAATTCGTTGCGTATCTGGTTGCGCTAGTTTCCGCGCATCCGTCAGCAGGGTCGTGCAGCGGATCCAGGACGGCGTAACTTACCTTCACCTCCTCGGCATATAGGGCGCCACGAGCTTTACGCTGTGCCGAGACATCATCTCCGGCGTCCTGTAACGACCGCTGCTTTTCCTCCACAGATTGGTCCAGGACGCCTACGCAATAGTTGACGAGCTCCTTCCGGCGAGACCAGTTGGCTTATCACCAGACGGTCGGTATATCGGATCGGCGGGCTAGCATTGACGGAAGCGCACCAATGAATTCCTTCCACACATGCGCGCAAGCCTGGTCCTCGATGTTGCCCTTGCCTCCCAGGCCGGACCGTTCGCGGTCGCGGTATTGTGCGGTTGTGCGGTTGAGTCGCATGTTGATGCCGTCGTCGAGTTTTCTGTACTGGCTCATGAGCTCTGGCCCGACCGTCGCAGGCAATGGAAGATTCCATGGCGTGGGTCAGGAGGTCAGGGTCCGGAGAGGTGCGAACGGCATCGCTGATAGAACTCACCCTTGAACACGGAGACATCATGGCATGTTGATGAGGATACGTGAACGGTTTTCGGGGTCAATGTTGGTGCTTGGATCGCGAGACTGCCCAGCTGAGGCTGCTTGGACGGCATTGTGGATGGGAAGAACATGAGGGAGAGGAACGCGAACTCGCTCCGACGCTCACCGGGCCTTCCTTGACGCCCAAGCGGTCATCGAGGCGCCCGCGCCCAGAGCCTTATTACGTCATCGTCCCGGCATCTTCAAAGTGCACTCACATCCTCCTCCGGCATTATGATCCACCGGTCCCCATAAAAACCCATACAGGATATATATATATATATGCTATGATACAAACAGGGTTACCGACAACCACGACCTTAAGTACAAAACTAAGCATGCATATCGACGGTACTATTTACAAGGTGCGGCAAAGGAAACCAACACTAGCACACACTAACGACCGCACAGGAAAATAACGATACAATATGGGATGATGCTCGAAATACACAGACCACGGGAGAAGCATACGATGGACAGATATCAACACAGCAGTGCAAAATCGCGAAGAATACGGTGATTGAAATGAAGTCGAAGTCGAAGCAGATAGCTTCCTGAAGATGTGGGTGGATATCCAGCGCAACCCCGGGCAGGAGTATCAGCGGCACCCTCCCCCTATCATGCCGGCGGAGGTGTGTTAAGGTCTTCAATGTTATGCTCCGAGACCTCCGTAGAGGACCCCGCGCGGACATCAATGCCCACCCTGCCCTTCTTCGTCCGCGATGAGCGATGCTGGTGCACCTGGATCATGTGACGATGCCTGCGTGCCGGGTCCTTGAAGTGCTCGTCGCAGTAGTGGCATTTGTGTGGGGCGTCACCCGTGCTATGGCGCGAACGGGTTAGTCAGAAGATGCAGCTGAAACGCACACCGAGCGGCCGAATACGACGTACTGCGTGTTGAGGTGGGTGTCGAGGTTGCTCTTTTGGGAAAAACCTTTCCCGCAGTACTTGCACTTGCACGGTCTAGGACATGCGGAGGACAGAGCATCAGCGCTCGTGTTCGGAGACCAACGGAGGATCGCCGGTTGAGCGGCGGCGCACCTGAGCTGAAGATGCTTCGATTCAATGTGCCGCTTGACGAGGTGTTTCTTCGAGCGATACCCGCAGGGTTTTGAAGTGCCATCGCGGAGCCTCTCTTGCCAGACGCAATGGAATTCTGGTCCTGCAGAGAGCTCCGGAGACGGGTAGGTATACTTGATCCACACGTTCTTCATGTCGTCAGCCTCCTCTTCCTCCTCCTCATCCTCCTCTTCTTCTTCCTGCTGGCTCTGCGCTGGGGGCGCAGACGCTGTAGCTGCGGTAGACGCAAATGATCGAGGAACCATCGCGCCACCACCGCGGGACGAATTTGATTGATGGGCCGGGTAGAAGAAGGTGGCCGGGCGTAACTCGACATCGCTCGAGTCCGAATGGGCGCCGGACGTTGGGTGATACACTCTCGTCGTCTCTTTGTCTGCCAACCGCGCGGAGTAACTCGTACATACGGGCGGGACGTTCGGCGTGGCGCCGTAGGCCGAAATGGCCCTGTTGGGCGCATTGTTGTGAGAAATCCTGGGACCAGAGGCTCAGTAACTTTAAAATGGTGGTCTGGAGGATTTCCATCTCACCTGGGCAACTTGAGGAGCCTATCCGAAGGACTGGTAGGAGCTGAATCGTGGTGACTGCATACTTCAGTATGAGAACTATGGCGTCAGCTCTAAATAAAATGGACTCACTCCGATTCCGCCGAGGAACTGCGTTTACGAGAGTAGGGGAGAGGAGGTGGCGTTGAGGTGGGGGAAGAATGAGAAGAAGCCATCCTGCACAGGCGTAAGATATCGCGCCAGCCTTGATGGGTTGCGGGCACTTACATGTGTGAGGCTGGCGAATGGGGCCGAGAGTATGTGGAAGTCGAGTACGTGGAGTTTGAGTCCGTGTCGCTCGTTTGGCTGCGGTACCTCACAAATATGCGGGACTCGGACTCCGAGTCGCCACGCGGATCCCAGCGGGCCCACATGAATGTGGCGGTTGGGAGCTCATAAACTGACAGCGGAAGTTGAGCCGATTTCGTGCCATAAACACGTGTCGTTTTCGAGAAAGCACTGCAGTTGGAATCGTACTATAAGCTTCGAGAACGGCAGGCTCGCGGATGAATGCTTACTTTGGCGGCGCGATGGATCTCGGGTGCGTGGCGGGAGAGTTGGACGAGTTCGATTGTGGCGAGAGCGTGTCCCGGAAAGTTTGGTATGTTTCGTGCCTCATGGGGTTGCGGCGGGGACTTTGATTGAAGTTCGCGAGAGACAGGCTACATATAGGGATTGTGGCGAGAGGTCAGAAAACACATTTCCCCATTGCCGAACAAGAAGCGAATGATGCGAAACATCAGAACACACGTCAACAGCACCGAATACAATGCATGCGATAGAATAAACGGCGGAACGAGGGGTAATTAATCACTCGCCACACTTACCGGGCGTAGTTCCCTGTAAGGGAGTCGCTGTGGCGGGAAGACATCGCAAAGCGTGTTCTCGCTGTTGTGTCGAAGCCAGAGGAAGGATTTGCGGGAAGCTGTGCCGGGGTTGGTTAAGAGCAAGGTGGTTCCAAGAAGGCGGCGGGATGTAATGTGAGGACGAGGGTCGAAGAGGAAGCTTTATAGCGGCGCGGAAGGGGTCGGTCCTTGAATTCCCTAATCAGTTGGCGCTGTGGGCGTACCAGGGAAAGGTCAATAAGAACGGCACTGGAACGAGGAGGATCGCGATTTGCCCTAGTCGCTGGAGTACTGAGTCAAGGTCAACGCAGGCGACGCGCCCGGGCAATGATCTGGTTGCCCGAACCAACGCTGAGCAGGAATTGCATGTTTTGCCTCCCTCTAGACATGTGCTCGTGTTAGAACATGTGCCACCGGGACCTTGCCAGGACCCCAGGCCAGCCCCGCGCCCACACGGCCAAACTCGACCAAACGCTTCCTCCCCGCCGGTCCCGCACACGTGGTACCTTCCAGGAATAGGAATTTTGGGTGGCACCGGTCGGAGGCTAGCGTCAGCGCGCCTATTGACCCGGCACTCTCGAGGGATCGCATTCGAGATCGCTCCTTGCTCCCAACCAGATCGCCCACCCCCCGCCCACGTTTCGTCCAGCCGCTCAATACCCAGCCACAGGTAGAGATTTGGGAGACAATAGCGTCGCTAGGTTACTTTTGACTCTCCATATCTGATGTGCGGTCGGCGAGCGCGCGATATCCAGCATTTTCCCGAGAAGAAGTTATCGATCCTGCAGCATCGATGACTGTGCCACTCGCTGCCAATAAGAAACCCAGTTACCCTTCACAAATAGACAAGCACGTCACCGCAATGTACGCACTAGCTCTAGCCCCACTCGCCCGCGCCTGAACAATTTACCCATCCTCATTGCCTTTGAACTGCTTATGCACTAGTAGCCCCAGGCGCTGCTCTCGAATCCTTGTCACCATTCAGTCGCCTACGGCAAAGGTTCTGGAAAGCGCCATTTTCCTCATTGAAGCACGCTGCTCTTGCCCCTCCTCTCGACGGTGGGCGCTGGCTGGCGATGGGCTGCGAGTCCAGGCTGACACCCCATGATAGGCGGAGATATCCTGGCAGCCGGGAGGACCCTACCATCACAACTTCTCGTGGACCCACTATTCGCCAACACCCCCGACGCCAAAGATGCAGGCCGCGATTTGCGAATCTCCGGACCGGAACCGCTCATTTCAGCCAGAGACTTAGTCCTACGTCCGATCCGCGTCAGTCTCTTCGCTGTGCTAATCCGCGGAATTCCCCAGCTATTCACGCCGAGGTGTTCAAACAGGTTGCCGGTCTGGAGGAGTCACCTGGAGTCACTCATTTTTCATGTCTCTGAGACCCTTTGGACGAGTATCTATTTCGAGTTCGTCAAATTGAAATAGGATATTTGACGCAGAAACCTTGGTGCGGGGTCCCAGTCATCGGTTCCTTTCGACTTAGCGCGCCATCCCGTGAACAAGGGACTACAAGGGATAGATAAGTACTCGCCGGCTAGCTTCACGGGAAACACACGTGTTGCTGCGAGGCTACGGGTATCAGATTGAAGAGATCGTCGTCGGAAAGGGCCATGCTATGGTTCAAGGATGTATTAATGGGCTCTACGCACTGTACCTAGGCTACACTAATGAGATTCAGTATCTACAGTGTATACTACGACCAATGTACGCTACGACGAAATTAGTATGTATCTACAAGTATGGGACTATCGGTACGAAAATTAGCTAGAATGCAGTCAAGAAATTTCTACATGCGGTGATTTGAAGATCTTCCACTAGGAGTCTTCACCTGAACAGATGTGCGTTCTCGGTAGTGAGGTTGTGACGCTCGCACAGATGAGCGAACCGCTCGTGCGCAGAAGCGAAGTGCTTGCTACACTCATTACACGGTTTCTTGAGGATGCTGCCGCAGATCAAAGTCAGCACCCAGAAACAATGCAAGGGCGAAGATAGACGTACTGCAAAAATTGGTGTGAAGCGAACCTGCCGACACGCTTGAATTGCCAGCCACATACACTGCAGTTGATCGGCAGTCTAAAAGCGGACGATTAACCGACGGTCGGTGATGGCAAGAAAGCAATGTTGGTTAAACGTACATAGTCGTTCCGTGGCAAGCCCACAAGTGCTGCTCTACTTCGTCCCCACCCATCGCATGGGGAGACTTGCAAATGAGACATTGGAACATCTCAGGGTTGTTGACAATCGGGAGGAGAACTTGGGGCCATTGACTGAATATTCGGTAGAGAGTTAGCACGAATAATATGGCGAGGGAAGCGTCATTCCGCGGGATGGTAGAACATCCAGGAGCGAAGCTCACTGGCGGGGCGGTGGGTGGTGAGGGGGAGGTGGGGGGGAGGTGGGGGGGAGGTGGTGGAATGCAGACGTACGCAGCAGGCATCGTGAATGTCGTGTTGTGGTGGATTCCGTGTCGTGAATGGGACGTCCGTATCGAGTTCGCTGAGCATCTGGACGACTGCGCGCAAGAGTTTTAAACACTCACCCAGCTGAGCGTTTTCGCAAACGTTTTCTACGCGCCATGGCAGAGTCGACGAGTATCCCGCAGGACCGGGCGCGCCTCGATGCAGGCAGAGTGGGCTGGCAGGCGCGTCGCACACGAGTGCGACTGCACAGATGGCCGCCATAGCGCGCCCGGCTCATACACTGGCAGCCGGAGCCCCAGGCTGTATTGCCATCGAAGCATGATGGACGCGGACGACGAGAGGAGGGGCAGCCTCACCTGGGAGAACAGCCGCGATGCCATCCGAGGACATGGGAGCGTGTTCGTGTGCAGTGGGTGCGGGTGGCGGCCACTCTGCGTCCGCCCCGCCACCCCCGCCACTGCGGCGACGGCCTATCTCTCCTTGGAACTTGAGTATTTCTGTATTTTTTCGCCCCCGCCCGACCCCTCCTCGCGTCAGGCACAAGGTTCGCGATGAGCTCGAGGTTGTTCCTTTGAGGTCGTTTACCGATGTCCACGTCCTGGGCTCTGTGCGCCTTGCGCGGCCTGTACGGAGGGGTCGAGGGTCGACGGGGCCTCGAATCGTTTGTGGGCGACGGTGTGTTGGCGCCTAACGCAAGGCGTTCAGTTGCTCCGCGAGCTCGGATACAACGCCGGGCTGTGACTTTCGCGGACATCCCGACCGGCCGCGGTAACAGATACAGAACATGTTGCTAGCACGTCGGACCGGGACAGTTCTAGCAAAGCGTGGTGGCTTGATGGGTGTCCAGTTGCGTTTGCGTGCGTACATGATCCCAATATTTAGCGCGTTGTCGGGATCTCAAGGCCAAGTCAGTGCAGCCTGGCGGCGCGCCGTAGCTAAAACCCGCGAGCGGAGTCTACAAAATGGTCAGAAAGGGCGTGAGATAACGTGCAACGCACCGGTCTGCCGTCGAATGCGCCCGCCACAGTACGTACTGCCAGAGATGCCGCCTCTGTCTAGGCTGATCGGGGTTGTTCACTGGAGCCTTGAGCTACGAGCGGGGTGGAACAGTGACCGCTCATGTGGTTTGGGATGGGAGACGTCTGGTTCGGGGGCTCGTGGACGGGAGACAGTATCGTTCGCTATTCGTGTGCGCTGGAGTGGCTGATGCTGTGTGCGACGATGGCGGCAAGCGCACCGTCGTTGGGCGGAATTGAGGTCATGCTGCAAGTCAATATACGTGGCAGGGCATGCTCGGGCTGCCGGGTACTATCCCGTTAGTGTGCACTATCCGTTTTTCCAGTGAAAAAGGAGCAGTTGCCTGCGGTCGCGGAGCCTTCAAGTTCTTCGCCGTGCGGTAGGCGTACCGTAGCATACGAGGGGCCTGACGGATGGGGCCGCCGGCGTATGTGGATTCCCCCTTGACTAATCCAGAGGACAGAGAACATCAGGTCATTTGATAGGAGAGCAAATTTATTCCCTTCACCTTCTTTGTGGGCACAAACGCCGACAAGAGGTCCGAGAAGGTCTAGCGCAGGGATCCACAGTTCGCCGGCTGCCAGCAGAGGCGGTCAGTAATCGACGGTTTAGCAGGATACTGTTCTTTACTCATCAACAAGGTTACTGCCAGAGAACTGAGACTGACGGGTGGTCTTAGGAAGCAATGCCGCCTTGAAGGTCTGCTAGTAGGAGTCGTCGCTAGCCGGAAGGGCCTACCAGCCGCACCGACCGGCGAGCTCGGACAAGTTTTGTTCCCAGGCCCCGCGCCTCCAACAAGAGAAAGAGACGCCCGTGTATATGGGCGCTCCGGGACTGACGCTTGAGCTGTGCAGGGATCGCGGGAGCAGCCAAGATCGACCTGTCGATCCAACCTAAGAATCCATGTCACTGTCCTGTGTGGTTCAAGACGTTGTCCCTCGTTCGAGCTACCCACCAGGCAAAGTTGTCACATTTGCGGAGAGGGCCGCAATGCGCAGCGTGTGTTCTCGGTATCGCGCTCCGCTCCATGGGATATATGATTCCAGCTGGTCGTTCCGTCACACTCGGGGAAAACGCATACATACCGCTCACCTTGATGATCATACGGCAGAGTCGCCAGATGGCACAACATACACCAGATTTTAGCGTCCTCAAGTTCGGGGGACATAACCACAACTGCGCTCATGTTTAGGGTGCCGTCAGGAACTCTGTCCCATGTCCTCCCAGGACGCAGCCCATAAGCTTGCTGTCATCCCCTCAGACACCTCAGAGCATCAGCAACGGTCAGATTGGCTTGCATTTGGTGTTTGGTCATTCTCGTTGCTACTACATCGGGGTGAACCACACACATCCTGTATCTACAACCCTTAAAGCATTGCGAGTCCGAGTCGCGGTCTCGACGAGCACATCCTCACGGATACCATCGCCTGATTCGACGCCGCGCGTCCTTTCAAAACGCCAATCACGACCTTGCCTCCATCTCAACCACATCTCGTTGTTTTGACGTTCCCATGGGCGGGTAGTACGCGCTCCGAATAGCTGTCATCCAGTCAACTGTCAAAATCATGGCCGAGTTTGACACTCCACGCAGTTGCGGTGATAATTGCACATTGTGGGATATCGGCGCTATATTTGACGACGAACGTTCCATGTTTGGGAGTTCGCTCCGTCAAGTCCGCCACGGACGTGGTACCGGGGTTCCCACCGGTGCACACAAGCCATCGGAGAAAAAGTAGCGGGGGAGGTCCTTGTGTGATGCGCACGCAGTTGCGTATGCACATTCTGATGAACGCCACACCGAGAGCTCGGACTTAGGACGGTGCTAGTGTTGAAATACTGACCTGGAAAGCCCGACGGACGTTGAGCACGGCGGCTAGGCTCTTCTTCGCCAGCGTATCACTACGGTGCAGCAACACCAGTCGGTGGCTCTGTGAGTTTGGAGCTTTCTTGAACATATAGCCGGTGAATGTGACGTTTTTCGGAAGGGCGTGCGCTGGGAGGTCGCCGAACGGGATCCAATAGGCTCGAGGCATCGTGGCGCGACTACGGCGGGGCTACACGGTGTGGGCCCTCCTGGGGCCCTCGGTGGGTTCTACGGAAAGACTAGCCTGTATTGCCTGGAAGTCGGCCGGAGGACCATGTGCACCATGAATGTGCCCGAATCAACAGCTCGGCATCATTTGTTCGGCACGATACGGCGAGATTGAGCGGCCTGAGAAATGGTGCGTGTGGTTGGTGGTCACAGCTTGCGAGTGTGAGCAGAGGGAAGGCAAGAGACGTGCCTTGGGGGAGCTGAAGGGATGGGGGTGGGCGAGCTGAGGAAGGGCAAGGCAAGAGCGATAAGGCGATGGGAGGGAAAAAGATGGGACGGGGACGGAGGCCGGTCGCGCGAAGCCGTTGGGAGAGGTGTGGTGCGGGCGGCTATGGCACGGGGAGCGGGAGGGAACGCCGGGGCGGGGAGGCCCCTCGCAGGCCGCGTCTGGGACCTTCTTGTGAACAACCACATCGATTCCCTGGCTTTGTCCTCCTCCTCCCTGCTCGCCACGAGCACGGGCTACCCAGGCCCCCTGGATCCCTGGTTGCCCTTGTCCGTCAAAATGCTCCTCCGTTCGGACTCTCCTCGATGCTCTCCACATCTTCTTTTCGCCCTCTTGTTCTCCTTCATATCATCATGTCTTCCCACCGTTCATGCCCAAACAATATCAACATCCATGCCCGTCCCCCCACTCCAGTGGATTGAACTCACGAACCTCCTTGGTGGCCAATCAGTCCCCCCGCCCTTGAAAGACGCGAGCATCGGCTACGACGATACGAACAGATTGCTTCTCATCTTCGGAGGAGAATCACAATCAGGGTTCCCTACGTCTACCACGTACACGTACGTCTTCGCCTCCCTTCCATGGAAGTGTGCCCGCTTAGAGTCGTGTTCCTTAGTTTGGATCTAAAGAGCTTGCAATGGTCTACTCCCTCTCCTCCGAATGGCCTCACGTCCACACCGTCTTCAAGGACCGCCATGATAAGCGGAGACGACTCAGCGGCTAGCTAGTAAGCGTATTACAGGGCGCATATCACGTTTACTTAGACCCCCATCCCCTCACAGTCGCCACGGCCACGTAGTCATCGACGGCGAAAGCTCGACCGATAGCGGCCTGGTCGATATCTGGGTATGTGGTAATCCGACTAACCATGCCTGATCGGGTCCTCTCACCGCAGTTTCAGGAGTTTGATTACACCAGCAAGTTCTGGCAGAACGTTGGGGTAGGCTCCGGCCCTTCTGCTCGCTGGGGCGCCGTTGGTGGGATCGACGTCCGCACCTCCGACCCCGGTGTCTCCCTCAACAATTCATTTTATATGGCCGGAGGTTACGACGGGAAGACAATATCCGCGTTGTCAGAAGTGTGGCGCCTGGACATATCCGGCATTCTATCTTCCAATAACCGTGACCAGGTCAATGCTTCCTGGGCCCGCGTGAAGGTCAACTCAGACATTGCGGGCAGAGTCTCCATGGGCGGCACCGTCATCGGGGAGGCCATTGTCGCCGTCGGTGGATGCACCTCGGCCACATCGACGCAATCTGTCTTGGACTCATCCTGCGCTGTGCAGGACATACAGATTATCGACGCTTCCACCGGTGGTGTCAAGGCTATCTCACCTTGCCTCGCACCTCGCATCGACCCCGCTGTTGTGCCGAACATGGCTGGGGCGTCTTCGAGCTTCAATCAACAGGTGTTCGTTCTGTTGGGAACATTCAATAGTACTTTATGGGACGATGGACATGGGTTGGAGCAAGGCGAAGTCGTACGTCGTCTTTGGTCATCAAGAAAGATGTGATTCTGTTTACTGAGGTCAAGTCCGTTAGGCTGTGCTTGACGTTGGAACAGGTTCGTTGTTGCTCCAACCTAAACGCCTCAATGCTGACGGATCATATTCCTAGGCGCGTTAGCGCGAGTGCTACCCGCGGGAGACCCTGGCTCGAAGAGCAAGTTTCCCAAGCCTCGTCAAGGCGCCGCTGTCCTGTCTGCGTCAACACCTCTGGTTGGCGACACATCCATCGCAGCCTCAGATACTATCATATTTGGCGGGCGCGATGCCAACGGGACCTATCTTTCGGACGTTTGGATCCTGCGGGCCTACAGCGCGACGTTGACTAAGACGAACGCGACTTGGGGTGGCTTTCAAGGATCCTTACAGACTGGCGCTAACGCCAATGGCCAAGGTGTTACCGTGCAGTACCTATCGCAGTGTGCTGCCTCCTTGGGCACCTCGCCGTCTGGCTCCCCCACGACTGGTTCTAATCCACCCTCTGGGTCTTCTGGAACTGGAACTGGAACTGGATCCGGATCCGGAAGTGGATCCGGAACGGGGAACAGCACGTCGTCTAACCCCTTCACATACAACACGTCGATGGTACACAAAGTCTTAGGTGCCGCTTCTGTTGCCCTCTTCCTCCCTGCCGTTGCACTCTACCGCATCTCTCAGCCTGCGATCAGCGTTACTCATACGGCGGAACGCAATCTCGCTTCCATGTATGTCGGCATCCTTATCGGTGTTGTCGCCTATGCGCTGGGCATTGTTGGTCTTGCAACTTCGTTCACCTCTATCACCACTGCCTCACCTATAACCAAACGTGCGGTGACCTCCGTTCATCTCCAGACATCCCATGCAAAGGCAGGCTTGGTGCTTTTTGCTGGCCTCTACGTTCTCGTCCCCGCCCTGCAGCTCCTTGCGTTGGCCATAAGGCAGTGTTGCATCCCTCGAGACCGGGAACCAGGTGACATCCGGACTCAAGCGGATTCCACGATGGAGAAGCTGAGTATCAATGACCGCGCCGCGAGCCCTTCGACGCGCTCGGAGCCCCTGTCGCAGGACGGGAACAAGGAGGGCAAGAGGAGGATCAGGTCGTGGGCCGGGATTGGAACGTGGGCTGGCATCTCGGGTCGTCGTTCGGAGGAGACCACTATCCCGGACGATCAGACACATACACCCTCTCAGCAGTCGTTCGAGGTTGTTAACCGGCCGATCCGCCAACGTCGGGCGAGCGGCAACAGTCTTGCTGCGTTCTCGGACCCACGTCCTTCCCATCGTCCGCGCAACCTCAGTGACCTGAGCTGGCTCGACCCTCGTCGTAGCGTCAGTCGCATGGTATGTGCTCCAATGAGTTTATTGCTCATTTGATGTTAACTTTTTGGTAGGGTGGCGAGTATCGCCTCAGCCCCATTGACCGGCGAGAACCTGACACCCCCGGAACCGGCCCCATGGAGATTGCGAGCACCAACGGTCTGATGTTGGGTCAATGTCGCCCAGCCGACCACCCTATCCTCCCTCCACCCTTCGAGAGCTTCATTCATATCCTCTTCCATACACTTCTACTCGCCCTTTCAGTCCTTTCGCTCGTTGCCCTATGGCAACGCGGCCCTAGAACGGCCTTCGCGGTCTTCTTGGCCTGGACCGCCGTCTTCTACGCCATCCTCCTTGCCCTTTCCTGGAAAGGGCGCCCTAGAGAATCCATTCTCTCCGTCACCTTCTCCCGCCTACGCGCCGAGCCCGCGGCGTTCACCCCCGTCCCTCGCGCGGGGTCTCCCGCAGGTTCACGGCCCCTGTCAGTCAACGACTCCGTCGCGCTCCCCTTCCCCACGGAGGGACGTGGTCCATACCAGCACCACCAGCCGCCGTACCGCACTGCGGGCCCGGACCACGACTACCGGTCAGCGTCGCACGGCAATATGTCCCCCGACGTCGACGATGAGGACGAAGAAGATGAGGACTCGCGCCAGCGTCGGATCGAGGAGGAGCTGAACCGCCGCGACGTGTCGATCGTGACTGTGCCGAAGCGGCGGCTCTACCTGCTCAACCCGAACCCGCCGGAAGAGCAGTGACGGGGCTCAGGCCTGTTGATGAGTCCGGAATATGTTATGCGCACGCGATATCAGCCAGTTACTGTACGGACGTTGATTATTTATGCCTTATGCTCCAGACCCTATTGGATCTCGTGTAGTTACAGACACAGACAGACGCATTCCCCCCTTCTCGCATTGACACATACATACATCCTCCCATCCCATCCCCATCCCCATCCCCTCGCCACCGCCACACACCCGCGTGTGTGGCGCTCTCAGCCCGCCAGACTTATATGATCCGGTTACCCATATCGCACCACCTCAGCATTCCGTACACTCACCATTGTCGCATTGCTCTTTTACTTCCCTGAGATACCGCTGTCGCGTTTCCTGAAGCACTTTCGCTATGATGCATGATGTCCCCCACGATCTTGTAGTTTCACTCATAGTTAATCACCGCGGACATTCTACAAATTACTGTATTCTGATGCTGCAAGATATGATATGAGGGTGTGTGTCGATACTCGAGTATGGGCGGTCAATGCTGCTGCGGGTGATGCGAGAGAATGGATATATCAGAAATGGGGATATGGGATGGTGCATATGGAGGTACGGCGGTTCTGTAGGAAGCCGGAGATTAACAGTGGGTGAGCTACGGGGAGAGACGATCATGGTGCGTGACAGTTGATCGCGAGAACAACGGTCAAAAAAGTAGACGGTGGGAGGAGTACGGAATCCGAACGGCAACACGAAAGAAAGTGTGAATGACACTGACAGATCCCAAAGTCCATGGCCATGCCCGGCCTACCAATTCGAACCGCACAAGAGGCGGAGACCAAGGCTCCGGAAGAAAAGGGAAGGGAATGCAGAGACGTTCGAAGAAAAAAAAAGTCCAAGAATCAGATCAGAATCACCGCTCGCCCTCGACGGCGACGTCGTGCCGCCACTTGTCGACGAGCCCGAACTTGGAGGCGTCCGGCATCGGCGGCGGCGTAGGGGGGAGCTGGGGGTACGCCATCATCGGCGCAGCCGCGGCCATCGGGGGCACGAAAAAGCCCGAGCCCATCATCGACGGGTTCCCGAAGATCATCGACTGCTGTGCGGCCGCGGCCGCCATCTGCGCCATCTGCGCCTGCGCGAGCATCTGCTGTTGCGCGTGGACGTGGACTTGCGCTTGCGCGTGGGCGTGGGCCATCATGAACTGCGACTTGCGCAGCTGGTCCGGGTGCAGGCCTAGCGGCTTGTCGTCGTCATCCTCGCCCCCGCCGCCGCTCGCAATGGAGCGGTTGAGGGAGGTCCCGAACGCGCGTGATACGCGCAGCCCGAGCGGCGTGTCGTCCTCGTCTTCGCCCTCGTCGCCGCCAACAGGGGGGCGGAGGGAGAGGCTGTTGCTGTTACTCCTCAACGCCGACGGGAGCTTCTGCTTGGTCTTGTCCAGCAGGACGGACAGCGGCGCCTCCTCGTCCGAGCTGTCGTTGCCACCTGCACGCGATCGCGCGTGTCTCTGCGCGGCGCGGCCAATGGTCGCGACGAGCGGTACGTCCTCTTCGCTGCTGTCGTCATCCGCCAGCCCCATCCCCGGGAGGCGCGGGGGCCCTGTCGTCGGGTAGCGCGGGCCGGTGCTAGTCGTCTGACGGGGACCCTCGTCTTCGTCCGAATGCCAGCCCGAGGCCTGTGCGCGGGGCGGCGCCGGCGCATCGCTCGCGTCGCTGTCATCGCCTGACTCGTCGTCGTCATCTCCGGGAGGTGGAGGCGCGCGCCTGACGATCGTCTTGGGGATATCAGGCAGGACGGGCGGGGCGGAGGCGCGCTCTTCGGGCGAGGTGAGCTGAGGGGAGGGAGTAGGAATGGGGGGGAGAGCTTCGAGAGGAGCCCCAGCTCGCCCCTTGCCCTTTCCTTTCTTTTTGCCCTTCCTGGGGTTCCTGGCATCCTCCTCGGCTTGGCGTCGCGCACGCTCCTCCGCTTCCTTGCGCTCCCCTTCTTCGATAGCCTTGAGCTTGGCGAGCTCGCGCTCCCAAAGTGTGTCGACACCGAACACAGAGCGGGTAGCGGCCCCAGGAACCCCGAGCCCGCCAGGAAGGAGGGTCTGGCGCGGAGCGCCAGGTATCTCGTCATCGAAGGCGAGCAGTGTCTTCGCATTCGTAGAGTTGCGGCGCGTGGGGGCGGAGTTGAACGAATTCAAGTGCTGCGACTGGGGCCGCTTCAGGTCGTCTGGGGCGATGAGCGTGCTCGAGCGTTGGAGTTGTGAGCGGGCCATCATGGACGGCCGGTCGTCACCACGGAATACCCTGGTCACACAAAAGAAAAAGTTAGTTCGACTGCACCGTTGAACACAAGCCAAGATATTACCGTTGCTTTCCACGCATCTCAGCCTTACGTGTCTCGAGGTCGTCAATGAGACTCCGCCCATATAGTTTGCCGGCAGGACGTTTGGGACCGGTAGGTTCGTCTACTTGGACAATCGGTATCTCGGGCTCTGGCTCTGGCTCAGGTTCGGGCTCATCCTGGATCTGCTCCCCATCTTCGGTAGCGCGCTTCAAGTGACCCTCAATATCAGCATACGCGACGTCGCGCTGTCCATCCACAAGAAGATTATTGCGGAACGTGAGCTGAGAGAGTGTCAAACTACTCCTGGGGTTCGGCGTGAATGAGTTAGACGCGACAGGGGCCAGGTTGCCCGGTTCCAGGACGGAGAGCGTTCCGGACGCCTTCCGCGCCGCCTTCGCACCAAACGGCAGCGGTCGCCCGTCCGTAGTTAGCTCGAAGCCTTCGAGTGTCCGGAGATCCTTGTTGGGGTTAGCTGTACGGCCGTGGGGCGCGTTCTGCAGCGGACTAGGCATGATGAGTACCTTGGGCCGCATAAGGTCCAGACGTGAATATCGACGTTCGCGAGGCGGCGGAAGCGCCTCGGGCTCCGGGTCGACATCATTGAGCATCATCTGTGTGGCAAGCGTCCCATGAGATAACGTCCGGGTACGCTGCTGCACCTTAGGGTCGAAGCGAGACATGCGACTAGGCGAGGGTGGCTGCAACGCAAACGGGTTGTCCGATTCAGGATCTTCGTTGAGCATGGCACGCGAGCCTACACTGAGGGTGCGGCGACGGTCGTCGGCTGCGGGGGACGGAGAACGGACAGTTTCGCTCGATGGGAACGGAACCGAGTGCAAAGGGGGAGGGAGTGGGAGGTTGTCGATGAGAGCATGGGCGGATGGGCTGTGGGAACGCGGAGGTATGATGGGGTCGTTGGAGTGGGCCTCAGGAGCATCCAATGGGTCGCCAATCGAGTGTCTGCGAGGACCGAGATACGGAGAGGCTGGATTCGAGTCGAGGAACGCACCACCGTCTCCCAAACCATTCAGCATGTTCATACTCATCGTTCTTGCGTGCGGCGGCCGTGGTCTACGCTCCACGCCATCGTAGGGATTAGGTAGAGTCTCCGACTGGGCTTTCTTGCGTTGCTTGGTCTTCTCTTTCTCCTTTTCCTTGTCCACGAGGGCATCGAGACCCCAGGACGCCAGGTCGACCTCTAAGTCCTCGTCCTCCTCTTCCATATCAAGGGCAGAGTACGTCGATTCGCGTGCAAAGGGATTGCGGAGTGCATCGATGGACCCACGCGACTTGCGGTCGAATGCGAGGGACTCGCGGGGGGCAATGCTGGCCGTCTCGGTCGGGAGAGATACCCCAAGATAGTCGGTGCTCCTGCGCTCGGGAGCAGGGGGTCGGATGGGTCGGTTTCGGAAAGGAAGGAAGATGGCACTCTCTTGCGCTGAGCGCAGCGGTGTCGACGAGTCCTCACTGTCGTTGTCGTACTCTGGGGAAGCGTTAGATTGAACGTGATTACAAGGGTCGTACAAGAGGGCCCACCGATCAAGGCTGCGGCGAGTTGGAGGCGAGAGAACGGGGAAGGCATTTTGTACAATGTGGGTGCTCGAAGCCTCGCAAACGAAGAGGGTGAGAGGGGTCGGTGTAGAGCGAGGGGCTAGAGGACGTTGTGAGCCTGGCAGTGGCTTTCAAGTTGCCTGGAGATCCTGTCTCTCTCCTGCCGAGAATCCGCAGCCGCGGTATCCTTTCACTTATGTCTGAAAAGGAAACCACACGTGGCACAATCACATGGGCGTCAAACAAGGTACAGTGTACGTCCGAGGTCGCCGCACCGATCGCGACTTGAGCTTACTTGCGTACTAGCTATAGAACGTGGACAAAGTTAAACAGACAAGGGGTACTACATACTGGCTTGTCACTGACGGCTAGACTAACTCACTGATTTACTCCGTCACTGGTGAAGTACTTATGTATTAATCTCTAGTTGCTTCACGATACTTAGTACGACTGAGGCTGATCCACACACAATACCTTGAATTTCACCCCAAAGATCCGCTGCTGGACTTATAGAAATAGGTTTCATAAGTGCGTGCTATGCCGTCACGGGTGTGGAAGGACTCAAGGGTCCCGTGATCGCGTCTGCTCTACGGCAACGTTGATCGGAATCATGACACGTCAGTACAGACTCCAGAGCTCGACAACCGCCCACAGTGCGCGGTAACCCTCCGCTCGGATACTTATACTCAACACCCAGCTGCAGCCCTGCCCACGCTCTCCACCACTTTTCTCTCTGGTCCAGCGTCGCTCTCCTGCCTCCTCAGCCATGCGGCTGTTTCGTACCCTCCTCACGCTTGGTTTCGCCCTCTCTGCCTTCGCCCAGGAAGACCACCAGAAGCACGCCTATCAGGTTCGCCCCATCACCATGCGCCATCCAACAGACTGTCAAGCGTACTAACGCCTCTACAGAGTGACGTCGCTCGCCTCCGCAAAATCGTCATTAACAGGTAAGTAGCCACATGGCAACTCTCTCTTCATACTTAACCACGCTCATACGTCTATTTCTTCAGCTTGTACTCGCATAGGTTCGTTCAATTCATTCGTCGTGGCTCGAGAATACGGACGATTGACAGGCGCACAGGGATGTCTTCCTCCGTGAACTCATCTCCAACGCAAACGATGCTCTCGAGAAGCTCCGCCTCACGTCCCTCACGGAACCCGATGTCCTCACCGGCGCCGAGCAGATGAACATCACTATCAAGGCTGTTAAGGATGAAGACGGCGCGGGGCGTCTCATCATTACTGGTATGTTCCTTCGAATATGTGCCAGGTACTTTACATTCATGCCTTCCGTTAGACACTGGCATTGGTATGACAGCGGAGGAGCTCAAGAACAACCTCGGTACTCTGGCTAAGTCTGGTACCTCGGAATTTCTCTCAAGGGCAGAGAGCGACACGTCGGGCAACGGTAACTTGATCGGTGCTTTCGGTCTGGGTTTCTACTCCAGGTACGCTCCATTTCAACGTGAAAACGTGTGCAGATAGTGATCCGTCAACATCAGTTTCTTGGTTGCAGACCGTGTCCAGGTCTCTTCTCTCGCGGCGAAGTCATCAACGAACCCCACCCCGGCACAGTACGTCTTCAGCTCCGGCGTAGACGAGAACTCGTTCGACATCTACGCAGACCCTCGGGGCAACACCCTTGGTCGCGGAACGGAGATCACGCTCTTCCTCAAGGGTGACGCCACCGAGTACCTGAACGAGCAGAGTATCACGGAGCTGGTGTAAGTGGTTACCTACTCGCTTTTCCTCTCACTAGATCGGAAGAGTAACATGTTTAATTACCTCGTAGCAACAAGCACTCGTCCTTCTCTACGACCTTCCCCATCTACCTCGCGAGCAAGCGTACTGAGTTTGTCCTCGACGAGGAGGCTAAAGAGGAAGCTGCTCCCGAGGAGAAGAAGCCCGAGGAGCAGACCCCCAAAGCTGACGTGGACGAAGATGAGGCCGTTGTTGAGGACGTCACTGAGAAGGATGAGGAGAAGCTAAAGAAGAGCCCCAAGACGAAGCAGATTCAAGTGGACGAGTGGCTCCGCTTGAACTCTCAGCCTCCGATTTGGATGCGGTAAATACATTCATTCGTTGAAAACCACGTGCAGGCGTTGACATGTTATCGCATATAGTGACCCCAAGACGATCACAGACGAGGAGTACGAGACTTTCTACCAGGCAACGTTCAAGGACCACCAGAAGCCCCTCACTTGGTCCCACTTCCAGGGCGATTCCGGCTCTGGCGTTTCCTTCCGTGCGATCATCTTCCTCCCATCGCGGCTCGACGATGAGTACTGGCAGAACCCGCTCCAGAGTGTGACGAAGGACATTCGGCTCATGGTCAAGCGCGTGTTCATCACGTCCGACCTCGGAGAGGATGCGCTTCCCAAGTGGGCGAACTGGGTCAAGGTTGTTGTGGATGCTGAGGATCTCCCGCTCAACGTCTCGCGCGAGACGCTCCAGAACAACGCGTTCCTCAAGCAGCTCCGCGGCATCATCCTTCGCCGTCTCCTGCAGCTCCTCGCACGCCTCCAGGAAGAGGAGGGCGAGAAGTGGGCGCAGGTCGAGGAGACGTTCGGGAACGTGTTCAAGTTGGGTGCGGTCGAGGACCGCAAGAACCGCGACAAGCTCGTGAACCTGATCAGGTTCTCGACGAACCAGCGGAACAGCACCACCTTAGACCAGTACCTCGAGAACAAGAAGAAGGGGCAGGACAAGATCTTTTACCTGGCGGATATGGGGAAGTCGGCCCACGAGTTGGCCGGGAGTGTGTTCATTGAGAAGCTGCATGCGCGCGGGTATGAGGTTCTGCTCCTGGGCGACCCTCTGGACGAGGTCTTCATCACCAATGTCCGTCGCTGGAAGTGAGTTCTTTGTCTGAATTCGACCCGGGTTGGGTTGGTGACTGACGCCGTTTGCAGGACGATTAAGTTCCAGGACGTTGCCAAGACCGGCCTCAAGTTCGGTGATGAGGGTGCGTCGCTCCCCTGTCCTCAACGGCGTGCGGTTATCTGACTTGACATGGTCTGCAGAGACCGACCCTGAGGAAGAAAAGGCCGAGCAGACTGCTCTTACTGAAAGGTTCCAGCCTCTCATCGAATGGCTCCGCAAGGAGGTCCGCGAGAAGGGTGCGGCGCGCGATGGTACGTGCTCGTCCCACCAGCATTGCTGTCTTAGCAACTTCCTCTGACTTTGCACGCAGTCATCATCTCGAACCGTCTCGTCACTAGCTCTTGCGCGATCGTCGCCGACGAGTCTGGTTACACCGCCAATCTCGAGAAGCTCATCAGTACGTCCCCCTATTCTAAGTATCGCTGTCGGACCTTAATCTGACATGCTTTCTCTGCAGGTTCCTCGCATGCACAGGTGAACCACAAGCACATGTGGGACTTTGCCAAGAAGCAGAAGGTGCTCGAGATCAACCCCCGCTCGCCGCTCATCGAGGGTCTCCTACGCCGCATCGAACAGCTCCCTGCTGAGGGTGAAGAGCCCGATGTCGAGGCTGAGGCGGAGCTCCGCGAGGTCGCGACCGTCCTCGTTGATGGCGCGCTTGTCCGTTCTGGCTTCTCCGTCACCGACTCCAACGAGTGAGTGGACACCTTTCGAAACAGCATTTGAAAACACGTGCTCAATAGACTGTTCTTCATTCGTAGCTTCTTCACGCTTGTGGACCGCATCCTCCGTCGCTCTCTGGGCGTGTCGGAAACCGCGCCGACGGACACGACCGTCAAGCCTGCACCGCCCGTCGACCCGGAGCTCCCGCCTAACGCAGACGAGCCTGTCCCGGACCCCGTCGAGGCGTCGAGCCGCAGCAAGATCTCGTGGGAGGTCGAGGAGGTTGACGAGCTCGGGAACCCGATCAAGCAGATCCCCGTTGAGATGAAGAAACATGACGAGCTCTGAGTGAGCTGTGAAGAGAGGGAGTGTGGGTTTCAATCATACATGATTATACCCAGTGCGGATGATCGGATGATCATGAATTGGGACGAGCGCATGACTGGCGCGTTGTAGTATGCGCATATGTATTGAAAAGTACATAGTAACTTATATAAGAATCGTTTTTGGGATCAAACTCTAAAACCTATGGCAATGGATACTGGAACGTTGAGAAGGCTTACTTTGAACATACACTTGGTCGCGACTCGCTATTGGCGCAGGCGAGCGCCCGAATGGCAGACGGGCCGGCGCTTCCTAAACAGCATACATCTGTGTTCTTACCCGCGACCTCGGAATGGCTGCTGTACCTCCTCCTGGATTCGTGCCACCACCGCTGCCACCAGGATGGACAGAGCATATCGGTACGTGGCCTTCTGCCCGCTATTACTCTCCCACGTTCACTCATGCTCTCCAAAAGGTCCGACCGGCCAGTCCTACTACCACAACGTGCAGACGCAAGAGTCAACGTACGTTCGACCCTTGCCCGCGTTCCCCATCATTCCTCAGGCCGCCGTGCCCCCAGCCGCAGCGCCGCCCGCGAAGAAGACTAAGAAGGAGAAGCCACTTGTGAAGACACCTGTCCCCGGGACGCCGTGGCTGCGCGTCATTACCACCCAAGGGAACACGTTTTACACGCACACGGGCGATAAGCGGAGCGTGTGGACCGTCCCGGACGAGATCAAGGATGCTGTGGAAACACTAGAGCAGGAGGAGGCGGTGAGGAAGGCGGAAGATGCCAGGAAGGCGGAGGAGGAGCGCGCGCGGGAGGTGGAGAGGATACAGAGCGAGGTGACCGAGATGGTGGGGAAGCGGAAGGCAGAGGAGTCGGTGCCTGTGGACGAGTATGTGGCGACGAAGAAGGTGAAGGTCGACGAAGAGGAGGAAGAAGACGAAGAAGGCGAGGAAAGTGAAGAGGAAGATTGGCAGAGGGAAGCGGCTGCTCAGCTTGCGGCGGAGGCTAAGGAGGAAGAACGGCGGAAAGAAGAGGAGACGAAGCAACAAGAAGAGGAGGCTCGCAAACTCAAGGAGGCGGAGAAGCAGAAAGGGTCTGCGCAGCTCAATATGCCCCAACGCGTAGATTTGTCACTTGACGAGGTAAAAGCGTTGTTCAAGGTCGGTGAAACGTGTGTCGCAACCAATGCCATTGACAGCTTACTATGTTCTTCAGACTCTTCTACGGGAGAAGGATGTTAATCCCCTGCACCCTTGGGACACGTCCCTGCCACTCTTCGTCTCGGACCCTCGATATGTCCTCCTTCCCTCTGTCTCAGCCCGGCGTGAGGCGTTTGACGAATACTGCCGTGACCGGGCACGCGAGCTCCGACAGTCAAAAGTGAAGGTGGAGAAGGAGGCACTGAATCCGCAGCAGGAGTTCGAACGTTTACTAAAGGAGGAGGTCAAGAGCACGCGGACCAGCTGGACCGAGTGGCGGCGGCAATGGAAAAAGGACCGCCGGTTCTACGGATGGGGTAGAGACGACAGGGAACGCGAGAAGCGTTTCAGGGATTACTTGAAAGAACTCGGCGAACGTGAGGCTCATCTCATGCCGTGTACCGCACAGGACTGAGGGGGTCATTTGCAGAGAAACGTGCCGCAGCACAGAAGGCTGAGGCGGACTTTTTCGCGCTGCTTAGAGAAAGTGGACTGGCGAAGCCGGGTGCTGTGTGGAAAGAGGTGGGCGCTGTTCTTGTTCACTATAGGATTCGTTCGATAACAACCAATAACCGGGTGGCACTTTTACAGATCAAGAAGAACCTCGCTGCGGACCCTCGGTACGATGCTGTAGGGTCGTCGTCGCTGCGCGAAGAGCTGTTCAATACATACATCAAGGCGGGCGCATCAGAGGAAGGGTTAAACCCACGGTCAATTGGCTCGACTACACAGCCAGCGGCTGAGGAAGACGAAGAAGAACGAGAACGGCGGCGCAAGGAACGTAAGGAGCGCGCAGTCAAGGAGCGCGAAGAGAAAGTCAAGACAGAGCGCACCAAGCTCGAGGCAGAGATCGACCGCTCCAAGCTTGGTCTGACAAGGGAAGAGGGAGAGTTAGAGTTCAGGTGCGCCCTTTCATTTGCATTCCGAGATCCGTTGCTTGGCGCCACTCATCGCGGATCCAATGCTATGTTGTGTAGGACGATGCTCACCGATGCCATCCGGGACCCACAGGTATGCTGACTGCGCATCCCGGAGCAGATCACTGACACACTCCTTCCTGTGCTCGCAGGTCTCTTGGGATTCTGTCCAGCCGCAGCTGCGGAGAGACCCGCGGTTTGTCAACTCGCCGCTACCAATGAACCAACAATTGCATCTCTTCCATGCGCACGTAAATGCGCTTCGCGTTAAACACTTGGCAACCCTCCATACGCTGTTTGCATCGCACGCGCCGAGATTGGATACCCCATTTACGGCGCTTCCAGTTGCGTCGCTGCTCTCATCGCTTCCGGCAACCAAGCTCGGATGTGAAATAGATCAGCTAGAGCACGAATACGAGAAGTGGCAGAGGGAGCGGACGCACGAAGCCAGGTTGGCGTTCGATCAGATGCTAAACGAGAACTCCTTCGTAGAGTTCTGGGGGCGTCTTGGGAAGATCGGCGGAAAAGGCGTTGATGCCAGTATCGCATACGATGATATAGGCGAGGATACGGAGGAGGACCAAGTTGACATGAAGGCGCTTGCGAAGAGTGTCGACCTGAGAGAGATGATCAAGGTCCTCAAGGCGAGTTGCACTCTACACCGCATTCGCGTTGGCTTGGTTTGACGCAATGGACCCACAGAACGACAAACGCTACCTTGTATTCGATCACGTTTCCGAGCAACGAGAGAGGTGGTTGAGGGTTTGTCTTGCTATACCCTTGCGACCACGAACACGACTGATTTTGTTTCAGGATCACCTATCACAGCTGTCAGCGCCGACGCTATCCGTTCATGTCCCAGAAAAGCAGTAATCCCTCTACAAGGGATCCTTTTGTGTATCTGGTAATTACATTATCCATCATGCTTTGCGGGGCGATTGCTTGCAGAACTGAGACAACCGAGATTGTGGTGCGTAGTGCATCTGACGTGACCAGTTTGTACTGTATTGCTCGAGGCGTACAGGATATTCAGGTCCGGTAATTTCCAGCACCTTTATGGTCGATAAGGCTCATGACAGGTGGGCCTGGCAGAAGCGCCGAGGAGAAGCTTTTTGATCGGAAACCCGCCGCAATGCCCATTCGCCACCCGCAGCGAATCCCTATAAGTTCCCCTCCGCTGCGGTTAGCTCCTCATCCACACACCCATCACTCCATTCATGACCGTCATGACCATCGACGACCACCACCCGTACTCACCGGCGACCCCTGGCGATAGCCGTTCCCCTTGCCCCGCTCTCAACGCACTCGCCAATCATGGCTTCCTGTAAGTCTGAATTTCTCTGTAAATCCGCGATGTGCTCTCTCTGACTGTCGACGTTCACGTTCAGACCTCACGATGGACGGAACATATCACCATCACAGCTTGTCGCTGCAATCCGACAAGTATATGGTCTCTCCTGGCCATTCGCCACATTGCTCGCATACGGAGGGGCAGCCAAGTGTGGTCATGCGGATGGTCTATCACTGAAGCTGGACCTGCATGACCTGGCCAAACACGACGTCATAGAACACAACGGCTCCCTCGTCCACGATGACGCCGCCACAGGACAGACCTTTGCTCCGACAACTGTCGACCCCAACCTCGTCCACCAACTCCTTGATACCTCCGACTCAAGCCACCTTTCCCTACGGGACCTTTGCAGGACACAAGTGCGGCGCCAAGCTGCCTCGGGGCCACTGGACTCCATGCACGCATACGTGTCCAAAGGCGAACTGGACCTGATCTATCAGGTCTTCGGCGTCACACGCGATTCCGAAAGCGCTTCTGGAAGCCCCGCCGAGGGAGGGGACCTTGTCGTGCCGAAGGCGTTCCTCAAGGAATGGCTCGGGCATGAGAGGCTCCCGGAGGGGTGGAATGGGCCGCTGCGTGAGGTCGGGCTCTTAGCGCTCGTCGAGCACGTCAAGCAGATCTCCAACCTGGAGACGGAGATCAAGTCGACGGGCAAGAGTGGCTTGTGAACGTCGCACACACGCTCGTTTTAGCTCCTGGACTCCTCACGCTCTCGTGCCTCTCGTGGACCATACCCGTACGCGTATCTTTTTTCCATAGCTATTCTCGGCGTGTACCCGGACATCGTCGATATGAACGGCTTCGTCTGTTTTGGTATATCGCGGACTCTGGCTTGTGACAAACGCTTCTCGCACCCATTTTGGACGGTGATGCCACATTATATTACTGTGCAATATCTGGTTATTGTTGATGAGATACAGAGCATTGGAGTGTGCACTCGGCGAGCTTGAGCTTGTCAATGAGGGAGGCGCGATTGCCATATTCAGATTAGCGCGTAAAGCCACGTTGCCCACAGGAAAGTTCATCATCAGCGGCCAGCCTATATGTAGTGTACCTCTTCGTGTCCATGTGTCAAACCCTCTCAGTTCTCAACCTCGGGGGATAGGTGAGTGTTTTGGCCATGTGGGATCCCTCGGGTGCATCACTAAAACGGTTTTATAGAACCATGGAACTTCGTGCCTAAGCGAGTCAACGAGGGCGTCCTGGTGGTCCCGCATAATCCCCTCCCCGATCCCCTCTATGACACATACCAGGCCAACCCAAACTAAGACTTATCCGCAAGTGTAAGTTTGGCCTACTCTGGTTTGATTAGCGTGGTCGTTGAAGCGTGAATGCAGTCGTGGCGGCCGCGGGATTTCTACCATCTTCTGTGGGTGTTATCGCCCCGGAAGGTTGCGCGAGCACTGACCTACACCCGTCCTTCGCGCTCGAAGTGCCCTGCCATAGTCAGCTGAGACTCCCAAAATAGGTGCACTCGTCGTGTAACGCCGTGCTGTGATGGTGTACGTTCGCTGATATCAGATCAAGATCTCTTCCCCGGACTTGTGACCTACCCCGGAGTCATGGTAGGGCGCTGCTCCTCCGTGCAGGAGGGCTGGATGACGAGATAGGCCTGGGATCTGTGCCTAACTGGAGGACACGGTCAAACTGTTTACACCGACGCAGTCGTAGATAAATGGCGGGGTGGTCGACGTCAATGACCAGTGTTCGGTCCTTCTTCCCATTCCTGCTTGCCAGGCTACCGCGACTTGTTCGACGAAACCGCTTGGATGTCTACGGCCGAGGCGCTGAAGCAACACGAGCGGAAGCTCACCCGTCGTGTCTTGTGGAAGTTGGATATCCACGTCCTGCCGCCGTTGGCTTTCGTACGTCCAGCCATCGTTATGACTGATTGATGGGCAACTACTAAGATTTGGCATACTCTCAGCTGTGGCTAGCCAACTTCATTGATAGGACAAATATTGGGAATGCGAGGTAAGTCCTCATTACAGTTGTAGTCACACAGTGAAGACTCATTGAGCCAAGGATCGCGGGTTTGGAACAGGACACGCACCTGAAGGGCAAAGAGTTCAACACGGCGCTCGCCAGTGGGTCCTTGCGACATTTGCTATTCCAGCGTTCACTGTTGCAACGTTGACTCCCCTCTCTGTAGTCTTCTATGTTTCCTACATTCTTGTTGAGCTGCGTAAGCGCTTCTGTTTCTCTGCATCCGCTCCTAACGCTCAAATCCCCTTCAGCGTCGAACTGGGTACTCAAGCAATTCAAACCTAGCAGATGGCTCCCGTTCCTCGTAACACTCTGGGGGACAGTTACCACTTTGAGTGGTCTGGTTCAGAACTACAGTGGTCTCCTGGCCATTCGGTTCTTCCTTGGTCTCTGTGAAGGCGGTCTCTTACCGGGCATCGTGAGTAAAGCTACTTCCCGGTATTGCTGTATTCTAATGGCGGCCGTAGATGCTATATTTGAGCACCCTGTACAAACCACATGAACTTCAGCAGCGGTGGGAGACCTTTCTTGCTTATCTGACACGTCCCTGAATAGCGCTGAGCTTTCCATAGCGTCGGCATCTTCTATGCCTCTGCTTCGTTGTCAGGAGCTTTCGGAGGTGGGTGTTTTCTGATCATATTCTCCCACTTCTCTGAACCATGTCAACTTCTAGGCCTGCTAGCGACTGCGATCATCAAGATGGACGGCATCTCCGGCCAGTCTGGCTGGAGATGGATATTCATCCTCGAGGGCATTGTCACAGTTATAATCGCGCTCACCTCCATGCTCTTCTTACCTGCGGACATTCGGTCGGCGAAGTTCTTCACTGACGAAGAGCGGGAGTTTGCCCGTCAGTATGATGATTATGACTGACAGGATCACGCTGTTCTGATCGTGCTCATCATATTAGTGAAACGTCTGCGCACGCCATTCGGTGTGAACAGCACCGGGCCGCTCTCTGGACCTTCCCAGCGAGTGATGAACGAAAATGCGGACCCTGAGAAACCGAGCGAGACCAAGATGGATGTGTACACGCCCGATACCGCCGTGCACACGGAGGACGAACGATTCGAGTGGGGTGAGGTCCTTCGAGGTGCGGACATTCGCTCCACGATGACTGTGTATGGCTTTGACGCAAAACATTAGGTATCAAGGACCCCCAGGTCTGGATGACGGCTGTCGCATACATGGGTATCATCGTGAGCCTGTACTCATTCTCCTTGTTCCTGTAAGTCTCCAGTAATAATCTTGAAGGTGATTGTTCTGATACTTGCAACAGGCCCACTATTGTCGTGGGACTTGGTTACTCCGGAAGTCAAGCCCAGCTGCACACAGGTTAGTGTGCAAGACACTTGCTAATAATGTTGTACAGCATAGAGTTTAGCTGCATTTTCTAGTCCCGCCATACGTCCCTGCTGCGGTTTTCACGGTCGTGGTAGCGATTGCGAGTGACAAGCTTCAATGGCGAGGACCTTTCATCCTCATTTTCTTGCCGATCTCCATTGCGGGTGAGTGGTCGGGCTGGGAGTGCCGTTGCAAGTTGCTCACCTGTGAATCAGGATATATTCTTGCCATCGCTGCGAATGTACGGGATTGTACTTGGCATTGTGAATGATTCATACTGACAGGATGGTCCAAACAGAATAACGTCCAACGCTATGCTGCAGGTTTGTATTCGATTGCTCGCCTGTTATGCCCCGTGCTAACAAACTCCAACAGTCTTCCTGATGGCTACGGGAATGTAGGTTCCACTCACGCGCACGGTGTCATCTCGGAAGACTAACCAGACTACCTTAGATATCCCTGCGGGCCATGCATCCTATCAATTCTACCGAATAACAGTGCAGGGCACTACAAGAAAGCAACGACAGTCGCCCTCCAACTCGCGCTCGCGAACTGCGGGTAAGCATCGGGATCATTTTATGCGGTACCGTCGCCGGCTCTCACGCGGCCTTTCCAGTGGTTTCGTCGCAACATTCATTTACGATTCTTCTCAAGCCCCGACATACATCCGCGGCCACAGCGTCACGCTGGGCTTCGTTTGTCTCGCCTGGATTGCTATGCTTTGCAACGTGTAAGCGTCGACCTATTCCTGTTGCAACCGGCCGCCCACTTACGCCGTCCTCAGGATGTATTGCGTGTGGGAGAACAAGGCCCGCGCGGAAGGCCGCAGGCACGGTAATCTGACGAAGTATCAGGAGTTGTGGGACTCGGGGAAGACTCGCGCACCCATCGGCGACCGGCACCCTGACTTCCGCTTTACGCTATAATTGGAACGAAGTCTACGGACAGCGAGACCCGAACCTTCCCGCCACATTCAATAGGTGTCCTATTACAAAACGTGTACGATAGAAGCGATCCGAACGCCTCAGCATGTCTAAGAGCTTTTTCAGGACTGGGGATGACGCACAGGGAGATGGAGCATCTTCTCGTCCGCAATAAACCTAACCAAATTTGTCCAGGTCCCACAGAAGTATCGGGACAGACCTCGCTTAGGGTGGTGGAAACACGACCGTGTCGGGCCACCTCGGAACACCTCCGAATACTACTCAGTTCTTGAAGAATATAATGCGGTAGTTACAAACGAAATGAGTTTCAGGACAGGGATTGAACATCATGATACAGCTGGGTCTTGCTAATGCATAGCGGTACAAGTGAGTAGGTAAATCACCACAATAATTACGCGTGTAGGGTAGCCGTGAGGTCATAACAGATCGTCGCAACAGAAAGCAAGGGAGACAAAGCACGCTGTCAAAGGTACTAGCGGTAGAACCTAGAGACATGTTAGCGTAGCCCCTTACAGCGCAGTCGGGCACACTTACTTCTTGTTTATCTGCCATAACAATAGATTCAGGTGGAACTTCGCAATGCCGTTGAACATGGATAATGAAGCACGATCTTCGAACTGGGCCTGCAAGAGGTCTTCCATCTTGACGTCCTGAGTAGCCATACGATTGGTGATGCCAAGTGCGTGGTTGAAGATCTCGAAGGTGAACACGCCGACCGCGTTCGAGGATATGACGACATCGAGTTTGTCGAACTGACGGGGCGAGTAGTTCTCGATGGAAAGGAGGATACCCTTGTCGTAGAAGCGTTGCGCAGAGTACTTGAAAGAGCCGAACTGAGGCATCTTTCCAGCTTTCTGAAGCTCGCGCATATGGAAGTACTGCTGCGTGAACGGGAGCAGACGTCGTTTGCTGTATCACGCTGTCAGCAACGACCAGTGGAACGGTATTAATGGGGAAGCTCACCCTTTCCCACGCTGCATCGTGTTCATGGCAGTCTCAACGTAGTCATGGTACTGCTTGATCTGCTCCTCGAAGTACTTCTTCCGGTCAGCGAGGTGCTTGAGAGATTCTTCCATGCTCTCTTTCTCGTGCAGACGCTGCACCCTTCTGCGGTTCTTGCTACGGACATCGCCAGCAATCGCGTTGAGGATACCCTGGTACCCATCCATGCGACTGATCTTGCCCTGCTTCTCCAACTCCAGGAGGAAGTAAATAGCATGCGCCTTGACCTCACGGAATGTCATGCTGTACATTCAGATCAAGGTCAGTATGAAGCACAAGTGGAGCGGGCGGAGTACGTACGATCGAATATCCTCGAGGCGGTAAGCACCATCCCCGCCATGAGTGGACGGCATGCGTCGTTGATGGCGCATCATGTCCCGCTCCATCTCTTCCAAGATGCGTTCCCACACGTACTCATGCTCATCGGTGACAGGCTGCATGAGCGACTCCACCAAGTCCTTCGCTGGTTGCACCCGAAGAATGGCAAGCACTGCCCGTTTCGCTTGCACCCACAGTGCCTTCTCATCGGCTCGTGGATCTATCGAAAATTAAGAAATGCAGTACTTCGAAGCGTGACAAAGACTTACCTTTGACGCGGGCGAAACGGTTCGAAAGCTGCAGCTCCATGGCGGTATCTCGTGCCTCGTTCAGCTCGTCACTACCGGCGTTAGGAACACCGTCGAGCTCGGCGAGAATGACTCGTAAGGTGTCATCCTTGGTAGTTGTCTGGCACTTAACAGTCAGCTATCAACTTTAAAAGTAACGTTGGAAAATCGTACCAATTGACTGACATACTGAGACAGGACCCTGTGCATAGAGTATACCTCGTTGGGGGAGATCCAGATGGGTCTTGGTTGGATAGTCGCGTCGAGGAACTCGTGGGCATGGAACTCGGTCTCGGCATCGGAAACATTCGCGACTATGGAGGTGTCAGCTGAAGCGAGAAAACAGACGAAGGGTATATAAACCTTCTAGGAGCCATGAGGTGATGGACGTGATCGTCTTGCGAACGTAGTCGTTGACGGGGAGGTACGCGAGATTGGTTTCACTGAACTCGGAGCCGCTCGTGATCTGCGTAAGCATCCTGGAGATCTGGGCGAGGTTCTTGCGCGATGCAATGTCGACGGTGGTGGAGACAATATCGAAAGTCTCCGGAGTGCTAACGCTAGGGTCAGTATTTGGGACGGCATGTCACATACAAATCACTTACATGATAGCAGGGTTGATGTATCGGTAGTAAACCAACCTTGCGATGCAGGCTGCACATGCTTCCGCAGGGGCGTCGGGGAACTTGTCCTACAGCATGGGTATGAAATTTGTTCCGCGAACTCGATAATGGGGGCGACTGTACCTTCACAGCATTGAGCGTCTCACGAGCCATGTATCGCATCCCGAACGGCATCTTCGACAAGGAAGACGTGATTGCACGGACGAATTCTTCCGTCCACCATTGCAACACTTGCAGATCTGTGTTGTATTTGAGCACCCAAGTAACTGGCCCAGTAGGGAGAAACTTACGACGAATATACTCAGCCCGCGTGTCGGGGTCTTGGAGGGCTTGGTGGAACGGAATGTCCTTGGCCCTGTTGTTAGATGCACCGGCCCTCATTTCCTCAAGGTCCTTGCGAACGCGATAAATCTAGGAACAAACTGAGTGGGAAGTATCGCGGTCCCTCAAGATAACCCTTGCTTACGACAGTTGGGTCAGTCTCCAGGTCCAAGTCATCCGCCTTGACAACCTCGCGGATGACACCCTGGAGGGCGTCTCGGATGTACGCAGTCTGCTTAGGTCGCAAGTAATGAACAGCGACGTTGATAAACGTGGGATGGCCATGAATGATGTCGTCGACCGAGTTTGCAGCAGCCACTTCTTGACGTATAGCGGTCTGAAGAGCAACGTGAGCTTGTGAATCCCATCGATGGGGATAGACTCACCTGGAAGAACTTGAGCATAAGGTACTCCTCCCGGGAAGCCTGGCCATAGCCGAAGAGTGTGAGAACAACGCGCTCGATCATGCGACGGTTCTTCTCCCAGCTATCCTCTGCTGCCATGCTGGTCAACAGACACGTCAGGTACTTCCCGTCGGTCTGGAGTAGGTAGAAGAGTTGCTGGTAGAGCTCCAGTTTGCGCTTGGCTGTCCTGTCTAGAGTACTCGGACTCGCGAACGGGTCTCCGTGGGCAGCGAGCACGGACGCGCGCGCAGCATGAATGGCCGCGCTATCAGTACCAAGGCGTCGGCGCGCCTTCACAAGTTCCTCGAAGTTCTTGACGTTCTGCACGACAAGGGCAATCTTGACATCAAGCTCGCTGACGTCGTTCTCCAGCGCTTGGTTCTCGCGGATGCGCTTAACGACCTCCTGGCGCAGACGCTCAACCTTGATCTCCTCTTGGAAGTCCGCCTCCGAGTCGTCGAGTAGGTGAACGAAGTTCTTGATCGTGCCGACAGTGACGTTCGTACCGAGCGTGAGCTGCCTGTACTGCTCTCGGGTCTCTTTGGCACGGAAGAGGGACTGGATCTGGACAATCTTGTCGAGGTTCGAGCGGTAGTACTGCATCTTGGCACGGAACTTCTTGCGCTGCATTGCACCACGGAGCAAAGCCTGCAGGATGGTGGCATGGGGATGGCTGCTCCGGAGGAAGTTGCGCCACGCGTTCCACTCTCGGCGGACGAGGTATCCACGCGCGACTGCCTGGAAGCCGACAACATCGGGCTCGACGAACTCGAGGCGCTTCTGCTGCTCTTGATGGCGAGCTCGCGCGAGGGCTGCGCGCGCACGTGCCTGGAAGCCTCCAACGGACTTGACGACCTTAACCTCTGAGAGTGCCTTGTGCATGACCGCATGCTGCTGGCGCGCAAGCCTTGCGCGGGCGATGGCTTGAAGACCAATGAGGGCAGGAGTCGCCTTACGGAGGCTACGGATGAGGTTGAGGAGACGTTTCCGGGCCAGATAGGTCCTAGCAGCTGCCTGTATGCGAACGATGATGTTGGTGATGTCGTCCAGTTTCGCTAGCTGCATGTGGACCCGTCTTCGGACAAGAACACCTCGGATCTGAGCCTGCATACAAACTACCCCTGACTCTGCGCGAGCCAGACGCTTGTCCTGACGTGCAAGACGCGCACGCAAGAGTGCACCCCGTGCGTGAGCCTGTAAGGCAACGATGTTGCCCAAAACCACGGGCTGGGCGAATGACTTCGCGATCTCTTTGTGGCTGCGCTGTGCGATGCGAGCACGAGCGACAGACTGCAGCTGGACGACCGATACCTTGCAACCTCTGATGGCGGCTTTGAGCTTCTGGTACTTGCGCCGGACAAGGACACCACGTGCTTGCGCTTGCACCTTCATAATGTACGGAGCAACAGACTTGACCCTGCGCAGATGCTGCTTCCATTGCCTCCTGACAAGCATACCGCGAGCCTGAGCTTGCAAGGCCCGAATGAAAGGGGTAAGGTCGCGGCGCTGCCGGCGATCTTCCCGCAGTTGCTTACGGACGAGAGCAGCGCGAGCGACGGCCTGCACCTTCGGGACGTAACGTTCTGCGAGCCGCATGCGCGCACGTTGGGTGACCTGGTCCTTATGAACAAGGAATGCACGTGCTGCAGCCTGCAGAGAGACGATGGAATCTTCACATTCCAGCAAGAGACGATCGCGACCTATTGAACTTGCTCAGCTGGTGTATCATACCAGAATCACATTTACCCACGTTCATCCTCGGTCTCAGGCTCCTCTTCAGGTTCTTCGTTGATCTCCTTCGCGAGCTCGCGTCCGACGTTCCCGAAGTTCGGCATAGGTACACCCGCTTCCTTCAACCCTTTCTGCGTCGCCTGTAGTTGATCGTCGGAGAACTGCAGCTGTCCGACCAGGTTACCGATACGTCGCGCAAGACCCCGACGAGCAAGAAGATGACTGAAGTATCGATAAGTACGGGAACGCTGGAAGAGAAAATATAAATTACGAACCTGAGGGCGTGAATGCAGTAGATGACCTTCGGGAAGTTCTTCTTTTCGTAGAGATCTGTCAGCTCAAAGATGAACCCCTGCGAATACAATGTCAGTATTGCGTGCAAGCACTAGGAGTCTCTCGAACATACCTCTGGGAGGCCGACATGGCGAACAAAGAGGAAGAAGTGGTTAATGTTATCAGAGTGCCTGAAGTCCAGCTTGGGTGCCTGAAAGACGACGGTCAATGGCACGATCCAGTGACAAGAAACGTAGCCTGGACGTACTTCGTAGATCCTGCGAACGGCGCCTTCACCCTGGAACACACGAACCAGCCTCGCGAGAGCAATTCCGTTCCTCAGCTGCTCCTCCATCTCCACGACACCGTATGGTAACTCCTCTCCCAGACAGCCTTCAATCCACTCCTTAGCTTCACCGACGTGACATAGGTATTCGTAGGCTTGGATGAGGTGTCGCTGCACATCGGCCCACAAGCCCCTGGTGAGACGGGAGGAGGGCAAGGGTGCGTTGCCAGGTATGGTGTCGCGCAATAACCTCTTCCGCCGGGGTATACCGACAACGTCGTCTGCGTTCATGACGCTAGGTATCACCAACTCCTGCGGGGGCGGAAGTTTGACTTCTGGCTTGGGCTCCGGTTGGTTTCGACGCTCAGGTGAGCCTTGCCTCCAGTCACGCGTCCGTAGTAGCCTCTCCTCACGGGCACCGAACCTATTTCTCTCAGGCGATGGTAGAGTAGGCTCCGTTGGAATAATGTTCTCAAGCCAATCGTCTGGTGCGTCGCCACTTGCTATGCGTTCAAGTCGACGAACGGATTGCCCAGTACCGAGGTTGTCTAAACCACGCTTCTTGGCCAAGTAGGAGCTCCGATACTGGGTGGGGAACATGGGGTTTGATGAGGAAGCGGTGGAGGAGGCAGAGGAAGGGGAAGGGGGGACACTAGTGGAGCCTGACCCCTTGTCGGGAGAGCTAGAGGTCGTCCGTGACATTCCTAAGCTAGAGAGGGGACGACGTGAAATCCTGTCCGGGGAAGCGGGAGTTGGTGTGACCTCGCGGTCACCATATAGTGAAAGTGGCCGGCGTCGAGGTGCTGCAGAAAAGGATTCCGGGGAGTTTGGCACTGATGTCTGAGGTGTAGTCATCGAGCGAGCAGAATTCTCAGACGAAACAGATGAGCCGGTCGAGTTCGGGTGAATACTCTCGAGCGTGTTCGAGCGGTGTAAACGCGACGGAGAGGTATATGCCGGAACATCCGAGGTTTGCGTGTAGGAACTCAGGTTGCGGAGGGCTGCGATGGAAGAGGATTGCAGCGGCGTCGACACAGGAAGATGGATCCTTTGTGGCGCCGGAGTAGAGAACCCGTTCGAGGTTGGGGAGTCGAGGTTCTCGACGGTCAGGCCTGTGCTGTTTGGGGACAGCGGCGATGCGATAATGGGAGCAGGCAAGGTGTATCGCTTGGACGGGGGAGAAGGGGAGTAGTCGGAGGATGGGAGTGTCTCGCTTCGCGCCGGGGATGCAGGGGGGAACGCGAATCGGTCAGTAGAGCGCGACCACAACGGACTATCCGTAGAGGAACGGCTTGGGGAGGGTGTGGGTGCATCCGATCGGGTCCTGGTCGCAGAGCGATCCGTGGTCTGGGAGCGACTGTCCGACTCCGTACCTTCTACTGCCCTCGAACGCTCCTCCCATTTGCCTCGTACGGCATTGATATCCAGGCTCCCACCAACCCGATGAGAAGGGGTCCATCTTCTTGTAGCGTTGGGTGTAGAGGTTGCACTACTCGAATTCCCAGTGGGTGTGGTCAGAAGATTGCTTCTCGCCTGTGAGCCTGCGCGAGAAAGAGTTCCACCACGAGAGGAGGTGCGTTCGAGCAGAGCCTTCTGATAGGCAAACTGCCCAGACTCTAGAGCAGAGTTCTGTCTTAGTCTGGCCGAGCCATTGGAAGAGGTAGAATCGGAACGCTCCATGGTCGTCGTGTGGTCGTGAGGGTCGTAACGGGGGCTGGGTTATGCCCCGCAGGGAAAGGAGGATGCAAGAAGGAAGGTGAGCGTAAGGCGGACAGTATGTATGATGAATGTGAAGCAGCAGTAGTCGCCGCGAGAGGCGGTGTGGAGAGTGCGAAATGGAGTCAGTCGGGGCGGAGACAAGAGCACGTTGATTGAGACCGATGACGACCGCTTCGGGAACTCTGCTCTCTCCCGCCCTCTATCCACCGCGATCGCAGAGTGCACGTTTTACCCCCTCGCATACAACCTAAGTCTCATGAATAGATCAAAACATTCACCAGATTGACGTGCCCTCTTGAGCCGGCCCACTCTGTAGTCCGGATCCCAGAACTGCCTGAAAACAAGAGTGAGATACGCGCGCTTAGCAGCATTCTCCATGGACGGCCCAAGGTCTAGGACTTCGAAGGAATCGATATCGTCGGATTCGCATGCATTTCCTAAACATGATGAAGCAACACGAAATATCGCAGAACGTTAGTAACTAAACTCGAGAGTGAGTGCAAAAGACAACATCATAATCAGACGGTCGGTAAACGCGTGGGTGGCTTAGCTTAGGGCGAGTCCCGCGTCGCGCCCCGACGCGGCTATAGCCACACTGCTTGACTATGATCTGCCATGTCTGCTACACTTGAATCTCTCGTTTACTCGCTCGTCCCCGCCGCGCGACAAGATGAACGACTAAAACGCCAGCTAGTGGCTCATTGCGAAGAGATCTTGAGCAGGTAACTCCCGTTTATTTAGATATACCTCTCGAGAGCTTGGACTGCGTTCAAACACCCGAGCCGAGAAGCGCGTCGAGGACTCACGTTCACGCGCAGCCACATAGGACACACCGTTGAGAAGGATTTAGGGCATTTGCAAGATTTGATAAAGCGCCATCGTTGGTACCTTCCTCCATGCCCTCCCTCGGGCTCACTCAAACCTTGCCCAGTTCTCCAGACAGCCTCAGGCAGCTCAAGTACCCTCCGCTTCACCAACTTGTTGTCAAGGTTATTGGATCAGGTTCGCGTGCATATTGCCTGTCGCTATTATGGAGCTCAGACCTCTCTGTGAAGCCTGTGTTGAACAGAAAACACGCCTCCCTCCAATTCCTATACTCTCTTGGGTCGACTCCCACACCCACACCCTTACCCTCCTCCTTCCTCCCCTCACTTGCGCCCCCACCTCCGTCGAGAGCTTCGTCGAAAGCAACTACCCCAATAGAGCTCCGACCACCCCCCAAGGGACAAAAAGGGAAGTCAAAAGCCGATCTTCTTCGAGAGTACCGTCTATCAATAGGTTCGTGTTTCCTGAATGGACCAAGCGAGCGAATTCTTTACCTCATGCAGGTCAGCCACACATACCCGAACATCTCATCCTCCGCGATACGCTCTACCTGCTCCAGGGGATCTCCGGAAAATATGTCCAATTTTCCGTGTCCAAGGATCCGGATCAGAACAAGGAGCTCGTATTCGCAGAAGACCCAGTAAGCCTGTCCGCTTGTAAAGTCGTGTCCGCTCAGTCCTCATACTCTCCAAAGAGATATCACATACCTACCCCCACACGAGCATTGATACACCAGCTTGCAGAAGTCGGGCACCTATATCAGCGTGTCGACTCGTTTGTCCGTGATCGAGAAGGGAAGGTCGGAGTCGGCATGATCGAGCAGAGCCTCTGTCACCACCTTCAAACGCAACTTACCGAATACTACAGGCTCATCGCCGTTCTTGAGTCGCAGATGGCTGGAGTACCACCCACAGATGACCTCGGCCGTGCGAACGGCGTCGACGATGGCCGACCACGAGAAGAGGAGACGGGGCTGACTCTGAAGCGACTTGACGTGTGGATCGAGGACTGGAGACTGCGAATGCGAATGATGAGTGTGTGCGTGGAGGGCGCCAGAGGTCATTGCATTGCTCACTGCTTTCAAGACGATGCGGGCTAACCTTACGTGCACAGACGCACATGGTGGTGCCTTGGTCAACCTTATACATGGCTATGCAGAGAATGGCGACCCGTTCATCCGCAGGTTTACAAATCAGCTACTCGAAGAGGTTAGGCTTTTTATCGTCCGTCGAGTTACTATCTTACACCTGGCTTCTAGGTTTCCAAACCGTTCTTCGCTACTTTGCACAAGTGGCTATTCTCCGGGGAGCTATACGACCCGTTTTCAGAATTCTTTGTGGCTGTCGATCCGGAACTAGCGCATCTGCAATACATGCAGCCGACATTGCAGGGCGTCGGACAACTCGCGAGCGACGGCGGATTCGGTGGAGGCGATGTAGAGGATACGTCTGAACATGCGGGTGGCCTGCAGTTATGGGAACAGAAGTACCGGTTCCAGAAGGACATGCTTCCAGCGTTCGTCGGGGAAACCTTTGGGCGCAAGGTATGCACATCACTGCAATCCGGTATGATGACACGAACCGACACGTTTGTAGATCTTCTCCACGGGGAAGAGCTTGAACTTCATCCGGTACAGTTGTCACGATAGTGACTGGGTAGCGACGCGAGAGAAGCTCAGCAACACTGGCGGTAGTGAGTGGCCGTCGCGAGAGATGTCGCCCCGCCGTTTATTCATGTGTTTCCTAGCTTTGCAGTACAGCGACATTGTTGGCCTGGAGCGGTCGATCGACACTGCGTATCAGATTGCGAGTCAGCGTCTGTTCGATGTCTTCTTTGAGAAGTATCGGTTACTGGATCACCTATCTGCGCTGAAGCATTACCTCTTGCTGGGTTATGGCGACTTTGCAGAGCAGCTTATGGACACTCTCGGGTACTGTGCCATTTCCTTGTACCACGACTGTCGACTAACGTAATTTGATAGGCCAAGCCTGTCTCGTCCCGCGAACGCCTTATATCGACACAACCTCACTGCAACACTGGAATCCGCTCTTCGATCATCCAACGCTCAGAACGATCCACCAGATGTGCTTCGTCGACTCGACGCACGGATGCTCGAGTACTCGCATGGCGAGATTGGCTGGGACGTCTTCACACTCGAGTACAAGGTTGACGCACCAATCGACACAGTACTCGACCCAACGGCGATGGTGATGTACCTCAAGCTGTTCAACCACCTCTGGAAAGTCAAGCGCATAGCAAGCACACTGAACACAAGTTGGATGCGTACTGCTGGCGGTGCCAAGACGTTCATTCGGATACCAGGTTAGCACCGGAATTAGTGCATGCTACTGACTGACTCTGACTAAGCAACCGTTGCCATTCTGACCCGCAGAGCTCAACTATGACTGGCACCAAGTTCGTCTTGTGATGGCCGAGATGATCCACTTCATCCGCCAGCTCGAGGCATACTGCCAGCTCGAGGTCATCGAATGCTCTTGGCAGGACCTCTCCAACTTCATCGGGAAGAAGGAGGGCGACCTCGACGCTCTTATCGAGACTCATCGGGCGTATTTGGATCGCATGGTGAAGAAGGTGCTCTTGCTCAGCCCGAAGGCTGGCCGGGAAGAGAACCTCCTCAACCAAGTCCGGGATGTATTCACGTCGATTTTGCAGTTCCGTGAAGCCACTGTGAGTATGCTGCAATGCTAGATGAGAGATGTGCTGAACTTGTGCTAGGACGATTTGTACAACTACTGTTTAACGGAATCGGCTAGGCGGGACGCTGAGAAGGATGCAGCACGGGTAAGTTGCTCCCTGGTTCATTCAGGGCTGTTGAGACTGACTTCGTGTACAGGGTGTGATCACGCGATTCGAGCAAAGCGGAGATCGCAGGTACACCGAAGAGTCTCTGCCGGGCATCCTGGCCCGTGTCAAAGACTACGGAATGTCGTTCTCCGACCGCGTGCAGGCCGTCGTTCAGGGACTCACGACCCATTCCGACCTCGACTGCCGTTTCTTGGCGATCCGCCTTTCCTTCTCGGACTTCTACAAGACGAGGAAGGACCAGCAGTTGCGTGCTTGATTATATCTTGTTGTACATTACTGCTTTAAACAGATTTCTGTAATAGCGCTCGGATGGGATACAATACATTACGGGGAAACAAGATAACATGATGAGTCTGGTCAATGTTCAACGAGATGCAAGGGAGATCTTTGGTTCGCGATATAATCTGAGTAAAAGCGAGCTGCATACTACTGATACAGACCTATGAGGAAAGGGTTAGAATGCTCGAAGACATTATGTAAGTGGTCTTTACTCACGAAAGTGCCATAGCTAATGACGCCCATACAGGTGCAAGTCTAGCATGCCCAGCAGGGTAGACGACACCTGCGGCAATCGGAAGCATAACCAAGTTGTAGACGGATGCCCATAACTATGAGTTAGTATATCGGTCAGTGTGTCAAGTCATTTCCATCTTCTCTCTAAAGGTAAGTACTCACAAAGTTAAACTTGACCCGATTGAACACTGTTCGTGACAGGTCCGTCAACGTGAGCAGGCTACGGAGGTTCGACGACACCAAGATGAAAGACGCGCTCGAAATGGCAACGTCGCTCCCAGACCCGATAGCGATGCCCACATCTGCAGCTGTCAAAGCCGGAGCATCGTTGATACCGTCGCCGACCATCGCAACGACACAGCGCTCGTTCAGCCTTCGCCGACTGAATAACTTCCACAAGCCACCCTCAGGCCGCTTCATTCCCACGTGCTGTAGCCACCGAATCTTCTCTGCCTGTGAGAGCATGTCAGCACAAGAAATCGGTGAGAGACTATGTCCGTTTATGTTTACCTTCTGATGTGGGAGTACTTCCGCAATCACGTTGGTCTCAGGGATGCCCACCGAACGTGCAACGGCTTTCGCAGTCACCGTGTTGTCACCAGAAATCATCCACGTCCCCATACCCTGCGCCTGGAGCCGCGATAGCACTTCCTTGGCCTCTGGTCGAATCGGATCAGCAACAGCGAACGCAGCGACGACGACGAAGTCAGACGCTGACGAGGTGGGCTCGGGACAGATGGCCAGGAGCACGACACTCTTCCCTGCAGACTTCCACGAATGAAGAAGGTCGGATATCTTCCCGTCGACCTTCGCATGGTGGTGCTCCATCCACGGCTCGTTCCCGATGACAGCCGTGTACTTCAAGGATGAAAACGAGGCCTTGAGTCCGCGTCCAGGGGTCTCCTCGACAGATGTGGCCGTCTGCGACTTCGCGTTGTTCTCCTCGCAGTAACCCCGAATAGCAGTTGCGAGCGGGTGAGAACTCGCGGCCTCGATCTCCATCGCGATCCCAAGGATCTCCTCTCGGGACAGACCGACATCGGCGTGTCCCGTGGTGATTTCGACGTCGGTCACCTTGGGGTCCCCGCCCTCCGTCAAAGTGCCCGTTTTGTCGAACACGATGCTGTCGAGCTGAGCCGCCTCCTGGAACGCTTCGCCTCCGCCGCGCACAAGGATACCGAACTGAGCAGCAAGGCCTGAGCCAACAAGCAAAGCGGTGGGCGCAGCGAGGCCGATACCGCATGGGCATGCAACGACGAAGACCGCGATGGCGAACTCGAGAGACCAAACCGCTGTGGGAGAAAGTTAGTATATGCATCTCGTAAACCGCATGCAAACACTCACCCCACCCCCCGACCTCGATGTCGAGGTAGTCCTGTGGCAGCGCGCCGCCGAACCCGAGACTGAGCCAAATGACCCAGGTCGCGATGGCCAAGAGGGTGACGACGGGGACAAAGTACCCAGTGATGATATCCACCAGCCGCTCGATGGGCGCGCGTTTGGCCTGGCCCTCGCGAACGACCTTCACGACGTGGTCCAGCATCGTCTGTCCGCCGATCTCGTCCACGCGCACGTCGACGACCCCGGCCTTGTTGATCGTACCAAGGAAGACCTTCTCCCCAACCTGCTTCTTCACGAGCCTGGACTCGCCCGTGAGCGAGCTCTCGTCGAACGCAGCGCCGTCCCCGGAAACGATGGTCCCGTCGGCGGGCGGGCTCGCGCCGTGCAGCACGCGCACGACGTCGCCGACCTCGAGGAGCTCCGCGTCGATGCGCTGGACCTTCGTCCCTGGCTTCGACGCCAGGTTCTGCACCTCGTCCTCGGCATCGCCCTTCTCTGGGTCGCGTTCCTGGGCAGCGGTCTCCCCCGAGCTGGTCCGTGACAGCTTGGTCGTGGAGGCTTCCGCTGCCTCGGATGCAGGGACGACGAGCAGAGCAGACGTCGGGCGCAGCTTGCCAAGGGCGGTAATCGCGTCCGCAGTGTGGCCCTTGCTAAACGCCTCCAGGAACCGTCCTAAACGGGCAAGAATGTTGTGTCAGTTGGAGCGCCGATCCCCTCTGACCTTTATCCTCACCAGCTAACAGGAACATCGTCAGGAAGACGACAGAGTCGAAGTACGTGGTGGTGTCCCCTTGTCCGGTCGTCGACCGCGCTTGTGCCGCCGCAAGACCGAGCAGCGCGATCGATGCAAAGTAGGCGACCGACACACCCGTGGACACCTACATATGCGGCGTCAGTGCATTGGCAGGGGGCAAGGTGGGAGAGACATACCAAAAGGTTCATGCTTCCGAACCTGACGAACCTCTTCCAGACCGGCGTACGGCTCCCTCTCCGCCAAAGCGCATAGAGTTCGCGGAGGCTACGCCTGTGGAACATGCCCGCGCTGTAGAACATCACTGGAGTCGCCATGAAAAACATCGCCCATACGCCTCGCGACGTGTTCCCGGCCCAGATGGGTTCCTCTAGCCACATCCTGGCAGGATTCGATGATGACACCAGCGTCATGTACACAACACCAAGGATAAACATCGGGATGGCGGCGACGACGGAGAAGAGCAGTCTCCATAGGATGTGCCGCTGCTCGCGGCGTTGCATGTACCGTGCGCGGTCCTCAAGGGAAGGCGGATGATAGATGGACGCTGTGAAATGCGTCTGCGGCTCTCCAGCTCCCTCGATAATTTGGATGATGGCACGTATTGTCAAGTCCGGACCGGTGGGCGTGTATCTCAGCGTGAGGATGGGGTCGGTATGAGAGGTGAGTGGTTTGTCTATAGTCACGTCCAACCCAAGAACTTTCAGTGCCTCCATGACCTTTCCAGGACAGTGCCTGTTTGATTATCAATACTTTTAGACAGCTAGCAGGCGTCAGAGCATGGAAAAGACTCACGGACAAAACATGCCATTGATGCGCAAGGACACCGTGCGTGGGCCAATGTCTTCATCATTGGACTGTTCGACCGAACGTATGCTGATAACTTCTCCTTCGTAGCCCGCATCTTCGATAGCCTCTTTCAGCTGGGGAACGAGCTCACGTCTCGCGACGAGTGCCGTAGCCGACTTGCCAATAAGGCTCACGGCTACCTCCGAGACTCCCGGAATATCCGATAGCAAACTCGTCACCGTCGTAATACACGAAGCGCAGGTCATGCCGCCGACTGAGAGCTCAACGCGCACTTGACCATCCTCCTGACTTTCCCTTCGAGGAACTTTCTTCTGCGCACGGTCACTCTGGAGCGGCTCGAGGCTCACAACCTCCGCAGTGTATCCGATGTCTTCAATCGCCGAGACCACAACAGGGGCAACCTCGGCATGAGTAACTGTTAGAGTTGCCGAGTTCCCAAGTTGGTTGATGACGACGTCAGATACTCCTGGGAGCTGACAGACTGCCGAGGTTATGGCGTTCGAACAAGAGGCACAGGTCATACCGCCAACCGACAGGATCACTCGGGAAGGGGCCGCAGTGGGAGCGGATGCGTGATGGTCACCTGCGCTATCTGGCAAGTCGAGCGAGACCTTCTTCTCGTCCTGGAACGCGTCGTTCGCCATATTCTAGTACGTTCCGCAGACCAAGGTGAGCACTTCGGGATACGGGGGAGGCAAGGTCAGTACGAACCTCTTTGAAGTCAGCTTTCTCTAACGGACGATCGACGCCGTCGCGTCCGGAATGTTCGTTACGGCATTGCTCACAATTGTCGAGGTGCTTCATCTGCTTTGGAGAGGCGATGCCAGCGAGTCCGGCGAGACTGTTGGACCATCCAGGCTGCGAGGGAGACGAAGTCTCCTCGGAGGGAGTAGCGAGGATGTCGTACCCAGCCTCGTCAATAGCGGCTTTTAGCATGGGGGGTGTGAGGGCGCGAGGATGATGGACAGTAACGGACTGAGTGACGATGGAGACGTCGACAGAGGAGGGGGGAGGGGACAACAACGCGAGGGCATCTTGGATGGTTTTAACACAGCTAGTTGTGCGTCGTATTATGTCATGCGTCGTCCAGGGTACATCGAAGCGACAGGAAGCTCACCTTCCGCAGTGTAGGTTGGAGACAAGGATGGTGGTCGTGATTTGGCTTGTCTGGGGTGCCATGGTGGAGATGCCGTCAAGACGCGGTGGGCGGGTCCTGCGTGAAGATGGGCTGTCGCGGGCCATTTTAGGCCGCGATAGTCGCTGAGGCGTGTGTATGGAAGACATTAGGCCGTGACAACCGTGGATGGGACGTTGAGGATATGTCGGAAGAACGTGAGAGGGTCTACTTAAGAACCTGGCCTTGACCGCGGGCGCCTCTGCGATGAGGCATTTGCTGCGACACCGGCTTTCGTCATTGGACGCGAGCATCGCACAAATGCCTCGTCCGACTAAGTTACTAAAGTTCGGCATGAGTCAGATCCGAGGCTGAGATTGATCAGCGGATGCCGACGGCTTGGGCGTCCTTAGTCAGCGTCAATCAGGCTTTGGTGAAGTCTGGGCGCCTCTGCTCGTCTGCTCGTGGTTTTGGCCTGGCGTGCATTCGTGCACACCACCACCACCACTCGTCCCTCTTCCTACTCTTCTTTCTCACTTCGACTCTAGAAGCAGGGAGCTCATACAACCATCTTTTTACGAACGTCCGATACGACTCCTGACGACAGCTTGACAAAATGTCTCCCGTCCATTCTCCAGAACGCTCTCCTGGGTCCCGCTCTGCGTCTAACCCAAGGTTCTCGTCCCCATCTCCGAATGGCTCGCATTCGGATCTCTCTGCACTCACGGACCAAACAAGGCCGCCCATCATTCTCGGCATATGCGCCATGGACATCAAAGCCCGGTCGAAAGCAATGCGAGAAATTCTTACCCGATTGGTCGAACGATCAAATGGAGCAATAGAAGTCAAAGTATTCGGCGACAAGGTCATCCTCGACGAAGGTACTTACTCCCCCCTCGGTTTCCTTGCTAGGACGTAATTCACGTGTGTCGTGTAGACGTCGAGAATTGGCCGCGTTGTGATGTCCTCATTTCGTTTTTCTCAACCGATTTCCCTCTGGACAAGGCAATATCTTACGTTAAGTTACGGCAGCCCTACTGTATCAACGACCTACCGCCCCAGGCCCTTCTTTGGGATCGCAGACTGGTGGGCGCGGTTCTTGACCATCTCAACGTTCCCACACCTCGCCGCCTTGAGGTTTCGCGCGATGGCGGTCCGAAGATCGACGATGAGCTGCGCGATCTGATGAAGAAGAAGATCGGCCTCTCGCTCGGTGGATTTCAGGTTACCCCCGAGGTCACCATGAGCGAGGATGGGAATGCGATCATCATAGACGGACAGGCCATGGACAAGCCTTTCGTCGAGAAGCCCGTCAGCGGCGAAGACCACAACGTGTACATCTACTTCTATGGTGGCGGTGGCCGACGACTATTTCGGAAGGTCCGTCCGGGTCCATTGTGGGAGGCCAGCATCTGAGGCCGAATAGCCCGAACTGACTTGATGATTCAAATAGGTGGGAAACAAGTCGAGCGAGCTAGATCCTCACCTTAATTCCCCAAGAACGGACGGCTCCTACATCTACGAGAAGTTCGTGGACGTCGATAATTCGGAAGACATCAAAGTCTACACCGTCGGACGCGATTACACCCACGCGGAGACGCGCAAGTCTCCAGTGGTGGACGGAGTCGTCCGGCGCAACACAGAGGGGAAGGAGATTCGGTGAACACACTATATATATGCATGTCGTCTAGACGCTTGCTGACCGAGACTTCAGGTTCATCACACACCTAAACGAGGAAGAGAAAGCCTGGGCGTGTCGCATTAGTGACGGGTTCGGGCAGATGGTCTGCGGCTTTGACATGGTCCGCTGCGACGGAGGTCACCGGAGCCAAATCATCGACGTCAATGGCTGGAGCTTTGTAAAGGGAAATGATACCTACTATGGTCAGTATCTCTCTGTTCCCCATCAGATCGTCCGCCTGTCCCTATACTCAATCTCAGTCATGGTTACTCACTACACTGTCGTAGACCGTACCGCGGAAATCCTCGCTTCCCTGTGCCTTCATGTCGCCGAATCTCCTGAGCGCCCACTCCCAGCTGCCGAGGCGACCATCGAGGAGCCAACATGGCTACTCAAGGCGAACGTCACTGTCTTCCGTCATGCAGATCGTACACCCAAACAGAAGCTCAAGTTCAATTTCCCCATTGGCGAGCGGTGGACACAACCGTTCGTCACCCTCTTGAACGGCGAGCGCGAGGAGATCATCCTCCGTGAACGCAACCAGCTCAACCGTATTGCGACCGCTGTCGAGGAAGCAAAGGGGCTCGGCGCTGATGGGGAGGATCTGGTGAAGCTCACCCAGCTCAACAACGCCCTATTCAGCAAGATCGACCTACCGGGAACGAAGGCGCAGCTGAAGCCGGTGTATTCGAAGAAGCAGCCGGGACAGGTGCGCAAGCTGACGAAGTTGACCCTGGTCTTCAAGTGGGGAGGCGAGTTCACGCACTCGGCGCGATACCAATCACGCGACCTCGGGGAGAACATGAAGAAGGATATATCTATCATGAGTATGCGCGTTCATCTGCTTCGTCTACTGCACGGTTCTCATTTGGAGTACAGATAAGGATATTCTGAGGAATGTCAAGGTATGTGCTCTCGAATCTTGGCATTAAACCCAGGAACAGCACTGACTGCCGCCCTGTCAGATATACACGTCGTCCGAACGTCGTGTTGTGGCCTCGGCAGAAATCTTTGCCTCCGCGCTCTTCGATAGTTCGCCCTCCTCGGCGGGATCGAGCACACTCTCCGCCAATGGTGGCCATCAGTCTGGCGGCCACTCTTCTCGTTCTTCGATCGACGGTTATGCTTCAGGGAGCCACTATACCCCGCGCCGCGAGAACTCTGTTCCTGCGCAGAAGCCCCCAAAGCTCATCGTCCGCAAGGACCTTCTTGACGACTCCAACGCTGCCAAGGACCTCATGGACGACGTCAAGAAACGCCTCAAGATCCTTCTCCGCCCTGGAGAGCCCGAGAAGCGCCCAGAGCTCACCTGGCCCAAGAGCATGAAAAAGGAGCCGGTCGAGGTTGTGAAGGAGGTTATAGAGCTCCTCAGCGCGTTCCGGGACATCATGCGCCGGAACTGGGAGACGATGGATGTCGACAAGATCCAGGAGCGGTGGTGCTGCGGCGACGAGCCGTGGCTGTTCCGCGAACGGTGGGAGAAGCTGTTCGAGGACTTCTGCGACGTGAAGCAGGAGAAGTTTGATCCGAGCCGGGTGTCGGAGCTGTATGACACCATCAAGTACTGCGCGTTGCACCACCGCACGTTCCTGTTCTCGATCTTCAACGAGGACGGGCGGTCGGACCAGGCTCCGCATGACCGGCGGCTACACGAGCTGTATGGGCGCGCGAAGGCGCTCTTCGACCTCGTCGCCCCTCAGGAGTACGGTATCGAGCCCGAGGAGAAGTGTGTACCAAGCTATTCTCGTTGTCCGGTACGATGTATTGATTTTACGTTGCAGGGAGGAGATCGGCGTGCTCACATCGTTGCCGCTTCTTCGCAATGTTGTCGGCGACCTGGAGCGCGCCCGGAACAACGAAGAGTGTGGACTGACTCTCTACTTCACGAAGGAGTCACACATCCACACGCTTGTGAACCTTGTCCTCTTGTCTGGCGTTCCGATCGCGAATCGTCGCATTCCGGAGCTCGACTATTGCGTGCGTATCCCACCATTCCGTTCCGCGCCTGCGTATCATCTGACCACTTCCACGGCGCGGCTTCGTCCCGCACACAGTCGCACATTACGTTCGAGCTGTACGAGCGGAACCACGGCCGTGGCAAGTCGGACAAGGAGTACTCCATCAAGCTCTCACTCTCCGAGGGCGCGCACTCGTCCAACGTGCTCGACAGCGCGCTCGACGCCCGCCACTCGCTCAACGTCCAGCCCCGCCGCAAGCTCACGCAGCACCTCCCCTACCCGCTCGTCATCGACCGGCTCTCGAAACATTTCGGGCGCGTCCCCGATGACGACGACACGGGCCCGGACACGCCCTTCGAGACGATTGACGCCCTACAGGCGCCAGTCGCGTCGACCGCGCTCGCGGACGACCCTTGACTCGCGGCGCTGGGCGAGGGGCCGCAGCGGTCGCTGGTTCTCCCTGCCATCCCTGAGTCGCCTGAGGTGCCGAACTCTCGGGCGTCTGAGGGCAGGATGGCGGCCGCGCAGGATGCCGCTCTCGCTACTCTTGCGACGACGACCGCCGGCACGACTAAAGGAGACTCGCAGCCTCATGCCCAGCATTCTCAGCATTCACCACATTCACGCGCGGAGCACCAGTACCAGGCAATACCGGTGCTCGCGAGCCATTCGTTAGACCCGCGGTGCGCGAGCGCGCCGTGGTGTTTCCCCATTCCTTCGAGACGAGCGGCCAGAGCACCCGCGGCGCCGCACAGACAAGGATCCTCGACCAGGTAGTTGGTATAGACTCTGATGCTGACGAACGCGTAGCATCTATTGTACCCGATTCCTTTAGTGTCGACCATGATCTCATCGTACCCTACTTCCACTTCCAATTGCTTTGTTTTGCTGACACTTGGTACGCCTTGCTCGTTCCCCAATTGCTTGGCCAATGGGGACGGAAGGGGAGAGACATGCTAGAATAAATCCAGAGTAGACGTACAGTATCTAATGCTATAGTAGTAGATTCCCGGAGTGCTTTCTGGTGATAACAATTCCTTGCCGGATGACATCAATATTCGCCGTCCGGGCCACGGTATACATATGCATGCATAAACCAGATGCAACGCAGTCATGCTGCGTTGCGTGACATCGGAGCCGCTATGTGGGATCCCATACGGTAGGGAAACGACTGACACAAATCGGTGCAACCGATTTCAGTTCACAGGACGGGCCTGCAGAGCTCAGGATCTTGCGGTTCCAATTTTCGTTGGGAGCTCGTGGCATACAATTTAAACGTGATTGCCATGATCCGTCCAACCTACATATACATGCAAACCTACAAACCGTGCTCTGCGTCTGGGGAGGGTATATCTAGCACAACGGTGTCCGGCCTACGGATACACGGCGGTGAGGTATCATGACCGAGGCTCGTCTTCCCAATCCTGAATGCCGAGTCGGGCGCGGAGGGTGCTGAGCTGTTCTGATTTGAGCTCCTTGAACTGCAGGCTATGGGACCCTTTTCCAGCCATCGACGGGTGGTCCTTGTCGAACAGCGCAGACGCAGACTGGGACAGCATAGAGGACTGCGTGGCGAGTGCGGCAAAGGAAGAGGTGGTGTCGTGGTAGAGTCTGGGACACAATGTCCGTCGTGGTCAACCCAACATGAATGTCCAGCGTTCTCGTCGGGGATGAACACATACCTGTACGCCTCCTTGTTGTAACAGTCTGACTCCTTGATCTCGTCAAGGGCCTGCTTCTTGAACGCGGCCTTCACCCGATGCAGGACTTCAAAGACGTGGTGCTCCTTGGGCCGCCAAGGCCGAAAGCGCGGAGCGAGGTTAAACTTGCCGTTTTGTTGTGAGATGAGCGGGTGGAAGACGTCCGTGAGGAACTGCACCACAGGGGGGCGTTCGGGGTAGTTTGGTGGGAATGTGAGCCGGAACTTAAGTATGGAGTCGGTGTAGTAGCCTGGACGGAGCGCGCGATGAGCCACACCGGAAAGACGATCGGGCATTGAGCACGCGTACCTTGGTGCACGAAGAATACCGCGTCCCATACCATGAGGTTATCGGGCGAGGGTGTGACGTACATGCCTAATGGGCAATGTCCGGTATGGCGCAGCGAAGCATACTCCAATGACACGGCGGTGCGGGTGAGGGGAGGCGCGGGAAGCTCATTGGAGACACTGGCTGTCCTCGTGTTCTGTCTGGACGACCTGGCTTTTGCGGGAATAGAGTGGTCTAGTGTGGGGGTGGGGACGAGACTGGAGAGCATTCTGGCGGCCATAGGATAGGATGGGTGGTGGCAGTACTGTGATTCAGCTCAGAGACCGGAGTGGTCGGAGTGACGGAGTCGGAGGTTGCCGTCGGGCGCTCGCGGAGCAAGCACCTGCCATATCGGGAGGCTACGGACCAACGAGCCAATGAGGGTGCGGACGCATCTGTCCCAGCGACGACCTCGCCCAGTCGAGGCCGCACCGAACGCATTTTGACATGAGCGAAAAACTGCGAGAGCGGCTGAGAGCTGTGCGCCGCTCAGCGCGGAGCAGTCGGCAGATGCAAGCCTATGCACGGGAAGGTTGGCTGTTCCCCCGGTGAATTCGTCATTGGTTCCCGGTTTTGCCCGTTGGCGGCTCCCTGTGCGGCTCGTGCTTTCCGGCATTCAAAACGCTTGTATATAACCCACCACACACCGCCTCCGCCCGCCTTCGCTCTCCATCCTGTTCTCGGTCCCTTCAGGTCTCCACACAATCCATTCGGCCCTGTGCCATTAGACCGCTAGAGCAGCCTCGAATAGACTTCTAGGACATACCCATTCTCCACTGCCATCATGAAGGTACGCTCCCCGATCTAGGCGCTAGCCTCCCACAAACACGCACTCCGACTGACTATGCCTGATCTAGTTTGCCTCTGAGGAAGAGCTCGCCGGCCACCACGCCGCCACCGTCCGCGGAGCGATCGAGGGTATCCTCGGCGGTCTCGCCATCTCCCTCCCCGCTACCTGGTACGCTAACCGCCGCTGGCCCGCCTTCCGCGCACTCCCTCCCCAGCTCAAGGCCCTCGCCATCGTCTTGATCGTCGCCCCGACTTACGCCGTTCAGAGTGAACGCCGTGGCGTCGAGTTCAGTGAGTCCACCTGGACCGGTGCAGGCAAGGCCCTCCTCGACGACAAGGAGCGCCAGGCGGAGAGCCGCTGGGAGGCCCTCAGCAGCACGGAGAAGATCAAGGACTGGGCGATGCGCAACCAGTACAAGGTCATCCTCGGCAGCTGGGCCGCCAGTATGGCCATCGCTGCTACCATCGTCATGCGCGACCGGTACGTCCTCGATTCCTCCAACTCTCACATAAAAGAGGGGAAGCTGACCAATTCCGATGTAGCCACCAGACCACTCCCCAAAAGATCGTGCAGGCCCGTATGTGGGCCCAGGGCCTCACCATCGGTGTCCTCATTGCCGCCGGTGTCCTCACACAGAACCAGCGGGCACAGGCGCAGGCCAACCGCACCGTCGACCACTCGTGGGCCGAGCTCCTCGAGGAGCAGGCGAAGGAGGACAAGGAGCTCAAGCTCCACCAGCTCGCTCAGGCGCAGCCCCAGGCGCACTCCGCATGAGCCGTTCTGTCTGTCGTTGGTCTATCCGAGTGGGTCCCTTCATGACGTTCATGACGAATTGTAGCACCATCTTACCGCATTTCACCCTCATACCCACGTTCGCTATCGCTTCATTTGTATTCTAAATCATAATAGTGACCAAATTTTCGGATGGCTGGACAATAGTTTATCCGCGTTCATAGAAACTATTCGTTCTCGACATGCTTGCTAAGGAACGTCTTACCCCGCAGATCCCACATTGTGTCTTTTCCTCGTCTGCACATTCACAGCCCATTTTGATTGACGCTACAAACTTCCGTTGTTCCGTACGAATACACCGGCCTAGACTACACCTAGAACATCGTGAGCGGTAATCCATACCGCCCACATCCACTACTTCCGCTTCTATTCGTATATCTCTTTCCTAGAAATATACTACTTTTACAACCGGAGCTGCTTGACGCTCATCATGACAGTTGGAGCACCCTTCAGCACAGCGACGGGCCCCACAAACGGTGCGCACAGCGCACTGCGGACGGCGTTAACCAACTCATCTGGTCCAGCCACTGAAAAAGTCACGTCAACACGGACGCCCCCAAAACCGTCAGCATCTCGTGTCACCCAGTCTCCAAGCCCCACGGACCAATGAGCATCGATCGAGCCACACGTCCTCTCCGCTTCCCAAGGCGCGCCCCCACGACCCGTCGAACGACGCGCAAGGGAACCAACCCGGAGCGATCGCGGAGCGCTCCGATTGGGGTTTCGATATTCAGCGGCTGAACGTGAACACTCACCGTCTACCGCGACGGGGCCCTGCGCCGTCGTGACTTCGTCCTCCAGGATCCTGTGGACGTCCGGCCGGCCGTACCTCCGCCGGACGGCCTGGCACGCGATGGTCGACGGGCTGTCCGAGTGGTCCGACATGGGGCTGTTGAGCATGCTGGGCGACCGCGAGGAGCACGAGTACGAGCACGAGCACGAGTACACCGTGGGCAGCGTCGCCGTCTCCTCGACCGCACAACTCTTGGTCGAGCCTGAGTTCGTGGTCGAGCCCGAGGTTGTGCGTGAGAGCGGCGCGCTTCCCGGCTCCCTGGGGAGGGTCGGGGAGTCGGGGCACTCCACGTCGGAGGCGGTGGAGCAGGAGTAGCAGTGCCTGTGGCGCCCTTCGCCCCCCAGCGACAACGACGGCGAGCCTGGGAGGCCCTTCCCGGCGTCGCCGACGGTGCAGCTGCCTTGCCTGAGCGTCAGGAGTGACAGGATCTGTGACTCGATCAGGGCTCGGCCGCCGGTAATGTAGACGTCGACGGCGAGGGACAGATTTGGAGGTGCTGCGGAGAGCACCCTGGAGAGGTCGGCCGTGAGCCATCGGTACTCGCCTGCAACAGCACGGTTAACTACTGGTGAACAGTCGCTGGAATGGACGGACGCACCCTCCGTACGGATAATCCAAACGAACACGATGCGCGTCGCACGTGCGTCGGCCGCGTTGATGTCCCTACCGAGGAGTAACAGTTCCAAGTTAAAGCTGTTGGTAGGCAGAAAATACACAAAGCCGTTCACGCACTTGAACAGTTGCTGCATCCGCGCAAGCGTGTAGTTAACCCCAGTCCCGCCTGACAGGCACGTCGCGCCAGTCAGCCACGATCCTTTTTCACCAAAACGAAACGCACCTGCGATGAACACACACGTCGAGAACGGGCGGATGTCGTCTGGGTGCCCGTACGGCCCCTCGACGACTGCAGGGAGCTCGCAACTCCCTGTCGCAAGCGCACGGTCGATCAGCGTCCGCGTCTGCGCGTCCGTGGTGCGCACGACGAACGCCATCTCTGCGCCATCCCCAATGTCCGCCTCCGGTTCGTACGCATTCGCGATCGTGAGGGCGCGCGACTGCAGGCCCGCCGTCGGGAACGCGACGAACACGTGCTGCCCCGCACGCCATCCGCCGGGGATCTTGCGCTTGAGCGTGACGCGGAGCCCGCCAAGGCCAATAACCTCGACGAACGCGTTGCGGCACTTCGAGCGGAGGATGAGGTTCAGGATGAGGCAGCGTCCCAAACGGAAGGCTCGGTCGAGGCCCCAGAGGATCCAGACCGGCCAGACGTACACGCCGTACCCTGGTGGTGTGACGTGCATCTGGGTGGTGATGAGGAAGAGGCTATTGGACTGTCGTTAGAAACTGACGGAGTGACGGCATGGATGACGCACAGGATGAGGACGACGTGGGAGAGGTAAAAGAATTCGGAAAACCGTCGCCGGATGGCTCTGATGCCGATGAGTGTCGTGACGGTCAGAGCGACGGCTCCGACGAAACCGAGTATTTTCCACGTTTCGTTCAGGATTTTCGGAAGTCTGTAATGCTGTCAGTCAGGTCACCGATAGGGTGGTATGCACAAACTTACGATCGATAATGCCAATACCTACATGGAAGATCTCAGGCTGGGTCGGATACGAATAGCAAGCAATGACTCACATGCCGGCGAAGTGCAGCCAGATGAACAAGAGAATACAGCGCGATATTACTCGGTGCAACATGTTGAGCTATCCGAGCGTTGAGAAGGTCATCTGAGTGTGGCTGCGTAAAGAGCTCACCTTCTCATGCCCTATGCCCATGAACCCTAAGAAAGAGGCAGTCAGTCTTAGTCGGAGCTGCTATTTAGCATTTACTCACAAGTGATGGGGTTGTTCTTCATGGACAAAGCGACGACGAAAGAAAGCTGTATCGCGGCCACCTTTCCTGCAGAATTGCCCCAGTATCTTGGCTGAAGATCGACCCGAGGAAGGATATCGTCCGCTAGGTTCCCAACTGAATTAATACCGACGGCATATCCCACTCCAGGATGACGGCACTTACTTGGAGCAAAGATGTACGCGAGGCACCCTCCCATCCAAAGGACTGTGAACACGACCTCTACTAGCATCATGTCGACACATGGGATTCGCAGTCGGAAGGCGAAGATCCGCAATGCGGAAAGGATAGCATGAGGGATACGACGGTACAATGGTCTTCCGTGGCGCTGACGGGTGGCGACGGTCGTGGACTCCAATCCGCGACGAGCTTGACAGTGGTAGTAGGCCGCCCATGCTAAGTACGAAGCATTTGCAGTCGTCGCAAGGGCAAGCAGGCAGAGGATCCCGTACCATATGTACTCTGGATGTCCCTGCAAGGAAGTTAGACCATGACATCGGCACGCTGTTTAGAAGGCTCGGACGTACCTCTGACCGACCCACGGTGGCCGCAACCGTATCATTGCCAGAAGCCAATGTGCTAGTAGGGGGAGCAACAGAGGCTACAGAAGACGTAGGCACAGCGTCTTGACCGAAACTAGACATGTCGGAAGTGGGGGAGTGAACGACCAGTCCTTAGTCCGAGGATTTTAAACAACGTCCTGGGCGCCCTTAAGAGGGGCCACCAAAAACTCTACCGCGAGGCATTGCAACTTGTAGTAGGGCCTAATCCGTTAGAGCAGGATCAACGCGCGTCCAGGAAAGACGTTGACCGCCCTCGATCACCGTTTAGGTTGACCCTTGAACTGAAACTTGAAAGTTTAGACGGATCCGGGAAGAGCTATCTCAGATCGCATTGTCAACCCCTTCCGGGCTTAGATTCTTTCGTTGCGCCTTATGCTAAAAGCTTTATGAGATAATGCTGGTTCTCAGTTATATGCATGAGCTCGAGGACGAAGATGAACCCCAGAAAATAGAGGAAGCTCACCTGCAGATCTGTTGGCTGTGAATTTTGGAGCCATTTTCATAGGGGACCAGAATGTTAAATGGATAGAATGCATCTCCAAAACGATAAGTTCATTCTTCGGATTGGATGCATAATGCCGTTTGGTTCGACAGCATGGCCCTCAAGAGATCCCGGGCGTACATAGAGCCTGTCAGGAATATTTGGTATGCTGTAGGTGACTTTGCACGTCGTGGAGCGTCGTCATTGCCGCATATACGAAAGAAATCCAGTGATACATAATGTGGTGTCGGGGAGTTGTTGACGAGGGAGAAGCAAAGACTAAAAGGTCCTAGAAATGTATTCAGGACAAGTCGACAAGTCGACGTCGTGGTTGCGTCCGAGTCGTGGTCGTCGCCATCTGGAAAGCTAAGCGCCGTTGGTCTGGCAATTGCCGGTCCAACTCTGCGGCCCGGAAAGCGCGGACCGGGACCTGAGTTTTCTGTTCTTTCGCGGTGCGCCTCCGCCAAGTCTCCACCGACGATGTCTTCCTCCACTTCCAGCAGTTCTTCCGACTCGGAACAGTCTACACTCCCACCTCAGCACGCTCGGAACAGGCAACATCTTTCAGACCATGAGGCCGAGAGCTCCTCTGAGGAACAGAACCTCTCCGATGATTCCGACAGCTCTACCGACTCCCAATCTGACGCGGAGGACGAACACGAACTTGTGCTCTCGCACGCTGAAAAACGCAGACAGAAGAAGAAAGCGGAGCGCACGATACACAAAGACACTGATCCCGTTGGCGATGCCTCGAGCAAAAAGGGCAAAGACAAGATGAAGAACGCGGCCGAGCTCCCACCCTCGAAGCTACCCAAACGCCAGAATTCTATTTGGGTCGGCAACCTATCGTTCAAAAGCACGCCTGCATCCTTGAGGACGTTCTTCGAAGGCGCTGGGGAGATCACACGAGTACACATGCCGATGAAGATGGCGCAGGGTGGTCCGCCGGGCACAGGTCCACGGAAGGAGAACCGAGGGTCAGTTCTGACATTAACCTACCCAATTGTGTGTCCACCGTACAAACAATACACCTGTCTCCTTTCTCCAGCTTTGCATATGTGGACTTTGCTACGCCGGACGCAAAAACCGTTGCGATAACGATGTCCGAGAATCCTCTCGAAGGACGTCGTTTGCTTATTAAAGACGGTACGTACCCCAAACGCGCATTTTCGCCGCCACCCCTCATGTGCCGTTGTAGGTGGCGACTTCAATGGTCGCCCTGCGCCCGCGACTGCGGCGGGTGCAGATGGCGGAGATGCGTCGGCAGGTTCTAAGACCACCGGACATACCAAGACCGCGCAGAAGATTCTCGCAGTGCAAAAGCAGCCTCCGGGCCCCACACTTTTCCTGGGCAATCTCGGTTTTGAAACGACCGATGACTCCATTCGCGAGCTCCTGGATTCTCACCGCGCCAAGGACGCCTCTGCTGACGAGAAGTGGATTCGCAAGATCCGTCTCGGAACGTTCGAGGACAGCGGGAAGTGCAAAGGGTGCGTTCTGCCAATTATTACGTCTCTACGACGTGTCCCGGCGGTCTTTGCGCGTTGCGTCCTTCGGAGCGTCTCGTTCCAGTCGCATCCAGCCTTCGTCCAGGCGGCATCCTCACCCGCACATACAGAGTGCCAACGTCATCGTCGTGTCCGCCGGAGAGCCAGAGAGCTGACCACACGCACTTATCTGATAACAGATGGGCCTTCGTGGACTTCACGAACACAGAACACGCCACTGCTGCGCTGACTAACCCTCGGAACCATCATCTTAACGGACGGAAGCTTGTTGTTGAATACGCTTCGCCCGAAGCTGTCCGTCGGGGCGGAGGAGGACCTCCGCGGGAGAAGAAACCGAAGGAGGTGGCTATTAAGCGTGAGCGTCCAGCCCGGCAAAACCAGGCGGGTGCAGAGGAGGGTAATGAGGCCGAGCAGCCAGAGCATCCGGCAAAGAAGCGGCGCGTCGCCGGAGAGGGCCAGGCTCAGGGAAGAGACAAAGGGCGCAGAGTGGCACGTTCGAAACCGGGTGCCGCGCTCGCAATGGCGAAGCGCGAAGATCCTTCCATCGTCCCTAGTCAGGGCACGAAGATCGTGTTCTAGTACGACTGTAATACAAGTATATACCCCGCTTTGCTGTGCGTCAATGTGTACTGTGTATCTGGCCAATACCCATGCAGTGGTTCATGCAGTCCTGATGGGAGCGTGATGGTATGTCATTACGTGCTACTACAGCTACTTACTCGCAGCCAGGGGCAATATATGAGTATACGAAATAGGATCAGGGGCATGCAATACAAGGACAACATTATAATCGCACGCACACCAGGTAGACAACCATCCTTGCTCGCATCATGACTCGTCCGCAGAGTCCTCCTGGATCATCCCAATCTCAAACTCGCCGCAAATATCCCACCGTGAGCCCTCTGCAGCGGCGGAAACATACTTCACAAAGTGCATGACACCCTCATCGCGCAGGACCAGCAGCAGCCGGTTGAAGCCTGGCTGCACCGTTAACAGCGTGCTGTCGTCCCCGTCCTCATCTTCCTCGTCTTCTTCGACGTCCTGCATTGTTTCCTCCTTGGTCTCTGGATGACCATTTGTGCCGTTGGTCCCATTCTTTTTCTTTGCGGACCCAGAGCGGTAGACCGCAGGGTCGTCCTCCTCCTCGTGAGGAGCCATGTAGCACTGTAAAATAAGAACAGCAAGTCAGGCACCAGGGGCTCACGAAAGCCATAACAATGCATACCTCCCAACCGCCCCACTCGCCAGTCTGCCACCCAACGGGAACCGCGTCCTCCCCACTCGAGCCGCCGCCCTCCTCCCGCGGGGGCTCCACCTGCGGCGTCAGGCCGAGCACGACGTCCAACCGTGCCTCCGCCGCCTCGCTCGTCGCGAGCGTGTAGTCGAGCCCTGGCCTGAACCGCCGCGCCTCCTCCGAGTGCCGCACGGGCAGCAGCTTCGACACGCACGCGAGCCACGCGCGGAACGCCACGCTCGGGTAGAGCTCGTCCTGCAGGCTCCGCACCACGTCGTCGACGTCCGCGTGCGCCCAGCGCGGGCTCACTGCCATCTTCGGCCCGCCGCCCTCGAGCGGCCGCAGCGTGCCGTACCGCCACTTGTGCGGGGGGCCGCGGACCTGCCACGCGCCCTCGCCGCCGACGGTGTGCGGGGGGATGCGCGTCGCGCGCTTCGGGCCGAGCCCCTCCTGGTCATCCTTCTCCACGAGGGCAGTGCGGAGCTTGTCTGCGAGGGGGGCGCAGAGGAAGGAGTGCAGTTCGAGACTTGACTCGTCGACGAAGCGGGAGGCGAGCGCTTTCATCGTGCGAGCTTGGAGGTAGACGGGGTTGAGGAATTCCGAGAGGAACGAGACGTGTTCCTCCGAGAGGGGGTCGTCTGGCAACGGTGGGTCGGCGTTTTCGGGGTAGGACTTGAAGTCGGTTTGAGTTGATGCCTGAGAGAAATTGTCAGGCCGAATAACCCATGGGTTCGGCTTGCACAGGAACGAGACTCACCAGTTGCTCACGCGAGCTTTTCACTTCAGGCTGCGCTTCTGGTACGTAGCCTTCCTCGCCAGGCTGGGGGGCATGGAACCACCCGCTGATGCTGAGCCGTTGCCGACCGTCCTCGGACTCTCCCACGACGACCTCCTCGACTGAGTGAAAACTGTGCCCTGGCTGAACCTCGAAAAATATGAATTGATTCCAGACCGGAGGGACGCTCTTCTCAGGCACAGGTTCAGGTTCGGGGACGCCTTCTGGGCCAGGCTTCACTGGATATAACTCGAGCGCGCCGCCCCAGTCCGCCTGCCATCCCTGGTAGTGCGGTAAGGGCATGTAGAGGATGTACGAAACGCGCCTAGTGCCGATCACATCGTCATGGTTGAGGAGGTGGCAGCCTTTGCGGTATGACACGACTGACATGTCTTGCTTCGTGCCCGAAAGAGGACCGCAACCGGTGACGGCGCGGAGGAAATCGCGGAACATGGGGGAGTAGAGCGCATTGCGGAGGGTGAGGAGGGAAGGGAGGAGCGCGATCTGCTGTTCGGTGAGGTACGAGAGCGAGGCGAGGTCGCCGGTTTGGTAGACCTGATAAGATGTAGATTAACACCAGCCTAGCCGTGTACGGATCATGGACCCCCCGGACACTGAGCAACGGGCACAGCGGCGAACACCAGATAGCGGGCGCGCGAGTGCGAAGGAAAGCACGCGAGGATGACGCACCTTGTAAATGTCTGTCTCCTTCTCTGAGAAGCTGAGCTCTGCGAGCGCCTCGTCCTTGACTTTGTGCAGGAGATCGTCCTGGAACAGCTTCTCCACCACAGCGTGCTTGAAGGGCGCGCTGCCGTCGTACTCCGTGTGCAATCTGTGGATGTTAGACGGCACAAACAACCCCGTCGCGAAGTGTGGTGCCGAGTCAGATGCGGTGGATGGTGGGGTGTCAGAGATGTGGCTAGACTTGAGCCTTTTGAGGAGAGACGGCTGCTCGGCGGCGGGCGGGGGTGAGGGCGAGCGTGGATGCGTTTTGGACGCCATGGGATGGCGGGGGAGCACCAGAGAGGGACGCGTATCTGCCGAGGACGCCAGAAAACGAGGGGTTATATGAGGCAAGGAGGAGGATGATGGAGCACGACAGTCTCGGCCTGACCAGACTGCGAAATCTTGCTCTTCGACCGCAGGCGCCGAGCGCACTCTCGACAAATTCTCCCATGAGCCCCCTTGCCTCGGGCCCACGCGTCCACCCCAATCCCTGACAAACATATCCATCAGCGATATGTTTCCCCTCACCTATCGGACGCTGTTAACCAGTCGCGCAGCCTTGCGTCTGCGGCGTTCGTTGAAACGTTGAAGTCTTGCACGTGTGCACGACCCAGGAACGACCACACCACAATATTTACTACGCGGCAAGCCCCGAACATCCCCATATGGCTGGGTCGTCCGTCGCCGCGGGCTACTACCTCCCGGGGTGCAGTACAATTGCGTCGGACAACACCTGTGCCATTCTTGTGCACGCACTTTACAAGCGGCCGAACATCGCCTTGACGTCATTAACCCAGGCTGGCCCATGAAGAAGACATGCTTACAGCACCCTTTGATCTTCCCCACCGTACGCGACCCAGTCCCCAGGAGTTCCCTTGCCGGCAACCCACCAGACCATCGCACCGGCCCATTTTGATGTTCAGCTGCAGCTTCTGAATCTTCGAACGATGAACTCTACTCCGCCGCACGATTGCCGCCACGCTTCGCTCATGTCCTCATCGCTAAACAGTTGCGAGATCGATATCCCGGGCGTACCCGCGTAGGTAGCCCATTGACATGACCGATTGGCGAAGAGCTCAACGTTCGACCGTTGCTGACTCGCTTCCCACCGCCCACTGTCACTGCCGATGCATCGAAGTCTGGTCTTCATATGCGTAGCTCGGCGTATCTCCGCGTGTGAGACGAACGTACTGTTCGCACGCAGGGGGAACAAAGGCCAGCCCAGACTCCAGTGCAGCAGACATAATACCCAGGAAAGAACGAGCTAAACATACATGAGCAATGTCATCGTACGTGACCAGAACGACATCTGTCCATCGACAGGACTATTGACAGGGCATGTGGCGTACACGAGAGGAGGGGAGGATACAGAGTAAACGCCAGGAATTCGGATGTGCTGAATGTGCGGATGATACTGCAAGGCGGTACTGGATTGTGGGAAGATGGGGATGCTGTAGTGACGGATGGCGCAGAGTGTGATAGGATGGTTGGAAGGAGAAGACGGCGATAAAGGTGAATGGGTGGGGTATGCACTGTCATCAAGACCTCTCGAGGGACAGGGCGGAGGGCTACTGGGAAGGAGGGAGCAAGGACATTGATATCGGGACCTACGACGCGATAAGATTATAACCTATATGTAGTAGGACACACTCGAATACACGGTCATGGGCAATGTGGATGCACAATAATCATCGTCAGGATCGAAAGAGGACACTATTCCGTCCTAGACACCAGAACGTTGCCGCCCCCTCGATACATGAGAAGGAACAAGCACCGAACCGGCTGAGCACGGAAACTACATGTCCTGAAGGAGACCGGGAAACCGCAGAAGCCCAATCATGCGGGGAATGGGGTCTTCTCGTCATTCACACCTGGTCGCGAACTTGTATGCCTATGTGAGTGAGAGTGCCAACGCGCGTGGGGGTGCGTGTGAGAGTGCGAGTGTGAATGCCGATGTGGCCGCGGTGTTGATGTGCTGGGGGAGACGGGGCTCGCGGCGATCCATGCCGGGGTGGCGTGCATCTTCCGGGCGTCCTCCTCCGACATCCCTCCAATAGGCACTGTCGCGTAGACAGTGACGTCCTCACTCGACGTTGGATATTGATGTGGGCGTCCGTCCAACGACGAAGCTGAAGGTGATGTTGGCGTGGGCATCAGGTATATGCGCTGCAGCGGCATGTCGGTCTTGATTGTGCGCATCCCGAGAACGTGGGTCCGAACGCTCGCAAGGAGCTCTCGGGAGATGTAGCTGTAGTATTGCGAGAGGGCAATGACGATGTGCAACTGCGTATTTCAAGTCCGGGGCGTTGACCAAGAAAGAACATGTCAGCATCCTGACTAAATATAGCCCAACCTGCCACCGCACGAGTCCATGGCCTGCGGACATAGTCGAGCTATGACAGCAGACTATGACACGGCTCTCAACAGCCAACAGGCGAGGAGATGAGACGTAGGTGGCGGTGGCGGCCAGTTGACAGAAAGGAGGACGGGAAGAAGACTCACCCTTACAACGATAAGGATGAACATGATGCCGAGCACGGCGACCACTGCACGCTCGAACCACTGCTCGCAGTTCTCAAGTGAGAGACCCATGTCTCCCATGTCGCGCATGAGCTCGGGGTGCCGCGACAACTCTTCACACACAGTCGACCGCACGTAGGGCTGGCTGAATGTTGTATAACTGACGCTGAGCGTGGCCAGGGTCACGAACACAAAGTCCGCGATGGAATAGTCGCGGTAAATGCGCACGAAGAGGCGGACGTGCTGCGGAGACCGAAAATCGCCCGGATGAGGAGATCATGGAAGGAGAAAGTGCAGATATCAACATGGTGCACGCTGAACGGAGGAATGAAGAAGGTAAGGGGACGTACTTTGGCGATTCCAACGAACCCAATGAAACACGATGCCGCAGCTGCAGCAAAGTATGCAAAGAGGAGGCCCCAGACGACCCGGACAGAGTCGACTGCCCAGGCGTCGGTAGAGCCCTCCCACTCGCTCTCGCTTTCCCAACCGAGCGAGCGCGAGAGGGCAAGGAGGCGGAGTGCAAATGCGAGGTTGCACACCGCGCCGACAAGCGAGCCGGCGAGAGAGAGAGATCTAGAGAGCGACATGAGTTGGGGAAGCAAAGACAGAGGCGGCGGGTGCGTTGAAGGGGTTGGCCTAACAAGCGAGGAGGGAGGAAAGACTCAAAGAGCCGAGGAGCAACGACAATTCCGCCAGGGGTGAGGAGGACGAAAGATGTAGGGAGGAGGAAGAATAAGCACAGTGGTGGAGTCGAGAGAGAGACGACGACGGAGTACGGAAAAGATGGTGGGTTGCGGTGAAGTGCCGCTAGACGCTGGTGGTGGGCCAGCGCGCGGCGACGATTGGGGCGGGCGGCTCTGATGATGACCAAACTCACCTGATGAAGTATCGACCCATGTTCCTGGATAATCTCGGCCTACTCAGCGACGACTCTTCGGCCCTAGCGCAGCAACTGCGGCAGTCAAGGAAGGGAGCGCAAGGGCAGGGCTTGATGCAGATGGCCGGATTCCAGATGGAGGAGAGGGGAGAAGAACAAAGTTAGGGGTGCCCCCTTGAAAACCTCCCGGGATTCGCTTAAAGGCACTTATAAGATCGTGCGGTCGTAGACTTTGTCATCTGAACACCACAGATTTCTTACAGAGGCGATTCACGATGCGATCCCGCTTAATGACCACGAATATTAACCCAGGTGGTTTTCGGGCCTTGTCGGACCCTGGACCGGCGGTATCTCCGCCCCCTCATAACATTGACAATTCAGTTGCTGGCGGCCCGAGAGATACGTGCGTCTGCCGCACTGTGTTCCACTGCGCCAGGCCATGAACTTGAATATTGAATTCAGATCGTGCGTCATAAGTTGACGCAGCTGCTCCGTCGACGTTTCGATCTCGGCACACGTGTGGGACGCCAAGCAACCGACACCGCCACCTTGCGGACATTTTCCACAGCGAGAACCTGGTACAGTAAGAACGGCGCAGTTATGTCTCACCCAACCTCTTCGTAACTGGCACAAGGACTGACTGTCCCCATGGCTTGCAAATGTAAAACCACTCGCACGGGAAAGTCATGCGGCCCCCTTCTCCGAGTGTCCAGCCTCGATGTAAGTACCGGCCCCGAACGAAACCCATTTCTCCAAACTTAATCACTAGTTTCCCTCCCCAGAACGTTGGGACCCTGGGATGCTCAATGCGTCCGATGCCCGCTCGCTTTGAGCGTCAACGACAGTGATACGACTTCGTATAAGAGCGGCACCCTTTCGGCATTTCGGTAGGGCGGTCAGCGTCATGGGGTAATCGGCCCCGCTTAGTACACCATCGCACCCGAAAAGAGCGGATGGCGGCCCCGAAACTAAAATGACCCACAGGGTTAGTAAGTATCACTGATCACTGAGGGGTTGCTGGCTATCTTCATAGTGACTTTAGATCATGCATACAGCGCTAGCGCTGCACTAGCGAAGTAGAATACACTGTGATGATACAGTACAGCTCAGTTCCTATATCCGACAGCGTCGGTGGATCATGTACTGCTTCCTTGCCGCATGGTACTTACACCACAACCAAAACTCCATAAATTACGCCCCACGAGCGGTAAGGGCACCTGATTTGGCCCGTTCTTTCTCCTTCTCTCTCTTTTGCAGTACGTCCATCCAAGAATGATCGGTGGGCTATGTCGGCATTTCAGATTAGAGAACATAGGTAAGAAACTCCGAGGCCACTAGTACTGACCAGGCGTCTGACACCGCGTTCGTCCTCCTCTTCATACACCTGCGCACGTTGGGCATGAGTTAAGATGCCTGCCGCGATGATGATGCCGATTGTAAGTCCTTGTGCCCAAACACGAGCCTGGACAACCTGTGAAACCTCTGTAAGCGTGGAACCCCGCATTCAACCACAGCTACGGCGAACCTTTTGCGTGGTACTTTGTATGCTGTAATGACAGGGTGAGCAAATCAATGTCTAGATAGTGCTGTCCACTTACGGATCTTTTAGGGCATAGCGAAGGGCGCCAGTCAGGGCGACAGCCCAGCTTCCGACGATGACACTGTATTCATGTCGTCTCACGAAGTCACTGAGCTTTTGACGAAGGGTGAGGTTATCCCAGCTGGCCTCCTGACGGCGCTGCTGAGCGTCCAGTTCCATCTTCCCAACATCATTCCTAGTATTCCCGCAGCATTAAGGAGTGACGCAGCACAGGCACGAGTGTGAAAACGTACCACTGCTCCCGCTCATATGCAATCCCCGCCTTCTCGGCCGAGATAACGCACGCAGGTACGGCTACAAGGATGATACCAAGCGCCTTGAGAGACGGCTGGAGGTTGCGGTAGTAGGTGGATTTGCGCTGGAGGTAATAGGCCGGAGGAACCGAGGCCACCAATCCGCCTGCCAACCCTTTCAACCCCCCAACTATGGTGGCGCGCTGCTGAGCCTCCTGCTGCTCCTGGGTGACGAACTACAACAGATGTAAGTTGGTGGACCGTATGAGCGATCAAAATCGAAAATGGGAACTTGGAACAAATTACCTTCATAGTGGTATGTGTCCTGGAGGTGAGATGAAGGGGATTTGGTTGAAGTGCGACATAGCTGGTGTGGGTGGATCCTTTGGTTGTGTGCGTTGAAGGAGAACGCCACACATCCTTGACGTCATGCCGTTGAACCTTGTCTGTTTGGAAATTATGGGCGTCTGAAGTTCGGCGGGACCCGGCGAGTCGCACAGCTGGCAACTTAGAATTGCAACTTGCGACTCCGTGGCACGAGCTAGGCGCTACGGAGGGCGCTTTGCAGAGGAGAAGAGCGGAGGGTTCTCCGAGGCAGCACTAGTGGAAAGGATTATCCAGTAAATGCCAACTCGAAACTGAGGTACTGCGACCTCAGCCCGGGGCCTTATATATTGTTGTATCTGCAGGTACATGTGATACTCGGAATCAGGTGCTACTAGTCCTGCAGTACATGTGTTATTCTAAAAGGAGAGTGTGGAGGGCCGCAAGGGAGCCCGTGCTGCAGCCACAGGCTGTGGTGGAAGTACGTGAATAAGCAAAAGATATGTCTGCTGCAGAAATCCCAGGAGCGAGCGCTCGGCGCGTGACATGACCCCCTCCTCAAGATTCATGTCCTCATGATATCGTAAGAGTCGTAAAGTTCATATACTATGATGTAGTAGATTTGTTTTTCCAATTTGTCCAGCGTCGATCCCATTTCTCCCAACCTTGTCTTTCGGGGTCATGCATTGATCCTTGTACTATGCGAGCCAGGATGACGATCACGGGTTCTCGTGGCGCTGTGGGGTTCGCTTGGTGATATGTGTCGGCAAGGTCCTTCTGTTTGTACTTTCATATAAGGTCTTTTTGAAGCAGCCACAAGTTTTCCGTGCGTGGTTCATCTACACCATCTTTGGCCCAGCGAACTAGATACTGAAGCGCACCACGTTTCCATCGAGAGTCTAGCACTTCCACCGGTTCGCGCCATTGTCCAGCAATGTTGGGAGCGACAACGGGAGCACGCTTCTGGTTTGGAAAGCGTGGTGGATTTGCGCGTTTGAGAAGAGACTCGTTGAACACTGGATGTAGTCCTTTGAGCTTCTTTCCGAGCTTGAGCTTGTAGGCACTGGCCCCAATCTTTGATTCAATTTGGAAGGGGCCCCACCATTTGTCATCAAGCTTCTTGCTTGGACGCTCGGAAGTGATGTTCAACGCAGAGAGGTAAATCCAGTCTCCAGGTTGGTAGTCAAGGGACTCGCGACGGTGGGAATCGTACTTGCGCTTCATGGCTTCTTTGGTGATGGTGAGCGATTGAGATGCCTGCTCTGAGATTTCTTTCATCCGTGTTGCGAACTGATCAGCGGATTCATTGGCGACCTCCTTCTTTGGTTCAACACCGGTGAAGGGTTCAAAGCCATGAGTCATGTAGTATGGGGAGAAGCCAGTGGAGGAATGTATGCAGATGCGATGGGCGTACATGGCCAAGGGGAGCCATTCAATCCAATCAGTCTGCCGGTGGTTCAAGAAGATCCGAAGATAGAGTTCGATCTCTTGATTGACGCGCTCTGTCTGTCCATCAGTCTGAGGATGATGGGCAGTACTGGGGTTCCCGGAGATGCCGAGTTTCTTGTACATGTCCTTTATAAAGGATGACACGAAGTTTGATCCTCGGTCAGACCAGATTCGGCATGGGAGTCCGTGTGCTGTGACTACGTGTTCGATAAGGAGATTGGCGTAGCCTAGAGAGGAGAGTTCGTTGGTGCAAGGAATGGCAATGAAGTCCTTTGACTTCATATCGACAAAGACTAAAAGAGCGTTTTTTCCATTGACTTTGGGCATACCGAGTACCATGTCGATGGAGACATATTCCCAGTTACGACTAGCGGTAGGGTTCAGATTCAAGGGCGCAGCTCACTTCTGGTTGTCTGGCTTGGCTCGGGCGCATGTGGAGCATCCTTTGACGTAATTACGAACATCGTTCCGGATGGTTTCCCACCAATAGGAGTGCTGAATGAGTTCTTGGGTCTTGTTTTGACCAGGATGTCCGGCTGTGACCGAGTCGTGATGCGAACGAATGATGCGTCCTCGAAGTGATTCGTCATCCGGAATGACAATCCTCCCCCTCCTGTAGATGAGACCATCCTCGCGTCTCTCAAACATTGGGTTCTTCTTCTCTAGCTCCAGTAGCGTGCCCTTGTCATGTGGTGATGCTGTGGTACGGAGTAGATCCAGCAATGTTTCCACACCATCTACCTGTGCAACACGGAACCATTCCGGTTTCAGAAGGACAATTCCGTCATTCTGGGACATATCAGGGGAATGTCCAGCACGACGTGACAGAATGTTGACCTTCTTCATGGAAGACCCAGGTTTGTGGACGAGTTCGAAGTTGTAGGATTGGAGTTCGGCATGCCACCGAGCTTGTCGGGGCTTCAAGTTTTGTGACTTCTTGAAGTACGTAAGATTCCGATGATCATTGTGGATCTCGAACTTCTGGCGGGCGCTGAGTAGCAAGTGATGCCATTCGCTGAGAGACATCATGACTGATAACATCTCTCGATCCCAAATGTCATAGTTCTTTTCGGCAGCGGAAAGGGATTTGGAGAGGTACGCGACAGGTTTCCATTGCTCATTTTGGAATTGCAAGAGCATAGCTCCAATCGCATATTGAGAAGCATCACATTCGACGCGCAGCTTGTTGTCGTCGTTGGGTATGGCAAGGACAGGGAATGTGGTGACAGCAGCTTTAAGCTGATCGAATGCGGATTGTTCATCAGAAGCCCACGTCTACTCCACATTGCCAGTGAGGCGGTGAAGTGGGGTAGCGATCTTCGAGAAGTCCTTGATGAACTTTCGGTAGAAATTGACAAAGCCAAGGAATTCCTGCACCTGCTTTTTGTCGGTAGGTGTCGGCCACTCGGTGATGCCAGCGACCTTGACAGGGTCCATCTCGACTTTTCCCAGAGAGATGATGTATCCGAGATACTCAATGCGCTGAGTCTCGAACTCACACTTCTCGGGTTTGCACGAAAGTTGGTGGTATTGAAGGATCTGAAGGACTTGTCGCACTACATGGCAATGTTCTTCTAATGTGGAGGTGAAGACGAGGATATTGTCGAGATAGACGATGACTTTCCCTTTCAGGACTAGGTCATGGAAGAGATCGTTCATCATCATTTGGAATGTGGCAGGGGAATTGCATAGTCCGAAGAACATAACTAAAGGCTCATAGAGTCCTCGATTGGTAATGAATGCAGCGCGTTCTTCGTGACCTTCCTAGATGCGGACATTGTTGTAACCCCAGCGGATGTCGAGCTTAGAGTAGTAGTTCGCACCCTTGAGTCGATTGAGAAGCTCAGGAATGAGGGGTAGTGGGGAGCTATTCTTTATTGTCATGGAGTTAAGCTTCCGATAATCCTGAACAGGACGAAGCTTCCCATCCTTCTTCTTGACAAAGAAGAATGGAGCACCCCAACTCGATTTAGAATGGCGGATCCTCCCAGTGCGAACATTCTCTTCTAAGAATTCATCTAGCATTGCTTGTTCCTCTAGGGTCATAGAGTAGAGCTTTCCGCAATAGGGCTTCGCGTCGGGCAAGAGTTCGATGACGTGATCGTACGGTTGGTGTGGCGGAAGAGTGTCAAACGTACTTTCTTGGAACACATCGATGAAGTCTCGATAGTGTCCAGGGACCGATTCTTCGAACATCTTTGGTACCTTGGTCTGATGGTCCTTGATTGCAAGGTCCATAGCGATGCTTTGTCGCCAGATCTGTTCAGCTCGTGAATGCAAGTAGGAATGGGTGCTGAGAGCGAATAGCTTTTCGTCATCGGTTATTACTCGTTCACAAGGAGATGTGCATCGATTGAATTCGAGAGTCTTCTTTTTCCAGTCGATCATCGGGTTGTGATGCTCGATCTATTCATGTCCGAGGAACAGATCAGCTTTCCCGAGGTCGGTGACTAGGAATTGCATCTTCTCTCGGTGATCTCCAATGCGTACATACAGTTCGACATAGTGGGTGATGAGGCCTCCACTATTCTCGGAACCGTCGGCATTGTAAACAGCTATTGCCTCATTGAAGGGCTTCATCTCGAGTCCAAATTTTTGGACGAGGTCGTGGTGAACGCACGAACCAGTGCAACCAGTGTCCACTAGTCCGGCAAGATCCAGGGTTTGACCTGTTTTGGGATCTTCAATTATCAAAGGAATGTCAAGTTATCTGCGACCGCCGGTGCCTCGGACTACTGAGAAGTACTTGGGTCCAAGTGTTGTGATGGGAATGGCGTTAATTTTCTTGATTTGGGGCGACGGCACACTCGACTTGTTTTGACATGTTTTTGGATTTTTGGAAGAGGAATTAAGCACGGATTCCCGTCCGCCACACTCTGAAGGGTTCGTACCTTTCAGAGACGCCTCTTCGGTAGAACGAATAAATACATCAGGGTCTGGGAGCGGGAAGGGAATCATGGGTGTCGTTACTGCTTGTACACAACTGATGGGTAAAGGGAATGGAACAGATGGAGAGACTGTGGTACACGTATCCGCGATATGCTCTGGCTCAGGATCAAAGTGTGTGCTTACTCTGATCCATCGAAGAAATCCTCTCGATCATCTTGAAGTGGCACAGCCAAGATCTCCTCAAGTTCTTTGGGGTTCTCCGACCAGAACTGCCTGAGTTGCTGGGCGAAGAAGTCTAATCCATTCTCGCCTTGTTCCCAAATGCGGAGGGTCTGCGTTCGGTTAGGAACATGCCAGCAATCACCGCATGTACCACAATCGCGCTTCTTGTGATTACACTTCTTGCAGAGGCGATCGAGGTCCATCGGCTGACTGCGGCCTCTGAACGTGACACCAGTCGCATCACGTCTAGTGGGGACCTGTGGTGCAAAGGGACGGAAAGGGACATGTGGTGCAGGGCGTGGAGCGGGAGTGGTATGTGTGTGGGTAGTACGCAGTTGCTGATGGTGATACGCGCCGGCCTCGGCAGCCCACTGGTGTTTGTGTGTGTCCATTGTGATAACACGTGCCTTCCACTGAGCGTAGTCATTGACGCCGGGTAGATTGCCAGTGGCATAGATCAGCCCGATGATCTTTTCGTCAGTAGCGCATTTGAGCAAGTTGACGACCTGGACGGTCTGAAGCGTGTATCCGGCTTTGGAGATCAAGTCCTCAAATTCTCGGAAGAAGGTTTGTGCTTCTTTTCCATGCATTTGGTATCGTTCGAGGGCTTGTTGGGCAGATACAGCCTCGTTAGGGTCATAGTAGGTGTTATCCAACTCGGTCCAGAACGTGGGTAGATCTGCAAAGGACCACACGTTCGGACGGGCAGTGGTGTTCCAATGCGCTCTCTGGAATGCGAGTCTCCACACGTCAATCGAGGTATTGCCTCGGCAGCTAGAGATTATTGTAGATATGGCTCGATCCTTGCCAGCGCCAGCCACGTATATGAAAATGTCGGACTTCCATGTCGCATACTTTGCACGGTCGCCTCCGAAGTCCTCGGGTCGTTGAAGCTTCAGCTTGGGGTCGCTGACGACGGCGCGGTTCTGTTGTTGTGCTTGGATGGCAGTGGTGAGGTTGTTGAGCTGCTGGAGGAGATTGTTGAGCTGTGTCGGATCCATCAAGATTTGCTGCTGTGGTACTGGAGGCGGATTGACTGTTGGGCCTGGATCAGGTTCGGGTGTGGGGAATTCAGGCGTGGGCACGTGGGGAGCGATGAATGTGGCCTCGGCAGAGGTATGGACAGGTGATGGTGGGGCTTGCTCGGCAACCGGGTCTTTGACTTCGATGGGTTCGTCTGCTTTGTCGGTACATGGCCAGAGGGTGCAGTTTTGGGAAAGGACAATGTGAGGAGCAGGTAGGATGCCGTTGAGTCGATGTGGGCAGTACTGTTGGAGACAGAAGTCCTGGTGTCGCTGGTCACTGTTGAAGTAGTACGACCAATGCTCCTCTGGCTGGTAACTGACGAAGCGACGGTAGTGGACGAAGGGAGCACAGGAGTCCTCAGTGGCGTCGAAGTTGTTAGCGATTGGCTGGAGCTGTGGTGCCGGTGTGCTGGGGATGCTCTGCTGGATGTGTTGGATCTGATCTGCGTTGGGGTTTGTGTTACGCCTGCGGTTGGGGCAATGGGAGTAGTGACACTGTCTCCAATCGTTCTGGACGGTGTCTCGGTGATAGTCCCGATTGGTTGTCCGATTGTAGAGGTGCAGACGGTGGTAACAGGCGAGGTTTGCGATGGACGAAATTGTGAAGATCTGAGATGAGAGGATATGGACGGTTTGAGTTCATCGAGGAGAGCAGAGATATCAGAGCCTATCTGGTCACGAGACGTATTGTACAGTGAGAAGGAATCCAGAATCGTATCGGGATATGGGGTTTTTATGTATGAAGGTAACACGGCCGTAACTGAAGATGTAAGGAGAGATCTAGGTACCGCGTTCGGCAAAAGCCTGACTAACATGTTTATTGGGAATAGGGGGGAGCGGGTGGTACAACCGGGTGAGTAAAGCGAGGGAATAAGTCCAACAGTCCAGTGGAACGGTAGTAGCTATCGAGGATGTTGACGGGGATGACGAAGACGTTGAGGGCAATACAGATCTCGAGAGGGAGCGATTTGTACGCGCGAGCGTTCTGCCAAGGATCGTCGGCAAACGTGGCAAGGGGGAGTACCTTGTTGTTCACGAGTGAGGCAACGGTGAGGACGGGGTAGCGGGGATACCACGTGTACTTGATGATGAGCATGTGGTCGGCGTAGTATGCGTCAGCTTCCTGGCGATCATGGAAGATGATCTCGGCAGGAGTGTAGCTCCACACGAGTTCTGGATAGCGAGGGACAGTGAGCTAATATGACCACGAAGCTGGCTTGTGAAAGCACAGCTCGGGGTTGAGTCCAAGATTGTGGGTGTAGCGATGGATGTGCTGCTGGATGATGACGTACAGGGGTTGGGATCTCCAGCGGTAGATCCGGATGTAGCGCGAGTCGAGCAAGTGAAGGGAGTCCTCGTGGTGCTGAGTCTGATAGCCGGTGACAAAGGGGAGTTCCTTGTATGGTTCCGATAGGCGATGCTGCAAGCCGTTGTTCAGCAGGATGCGGTAGTTGTTGCGGATACCGGGGTGAGCGGTGTGGAATGACTGGCTGAAGTGCAACCCGATGAGGGTGTTGGAGAGGTTATAGTACCAAGGAACGATCACAGGGTAGGTTTGTGATTCAGCAGGGGACTCGGCAGGGGAACTGGGGGGCTCGGGGATCTCGGCAGAGAGGTGTTCTTGGAGTGCGTCCCGAAGTCCGGCAAGTGCCTGGTTACCAAGCTCGATGGCGCGATCAAGGTGTTCGTCGACTGACTCCTCGTTCTCACGAGGGAGATTGGCGTCGAGAGCAGTGGAAGATGACGAGGCCCTGGGGATGTCCAATCTGTCGTCTCTGACGAGCCTTGATGGGACAGGCCTGATGGCGCGGAAGGTGAAATGGTTTTCTGGCGTGACTGGGCGAAGAGGGAAATGAATGATACGGGGTTGTGAAACGGTTGGCGGAGTTTCCGACTGCGCCTCGGTGGTCCGATAGCGTGGACTGAGGTTGCCAGATGCGTCTGAAGCAGAGTCATCAGTGATGGGAAAGGTAAAGTTGTCGGGGTTAGGAGAAGCGGGGGTCGCGAGTACAGCCTCGGCTGTAACGGCTACACAAGCCGGATCATGGATCCTCGGACCTAAGTCCTCGTTCACGTGCTGGCCAGGCATCGGTTCGGATTGAGGGAATGGAGTCTCGATACGGGGATGGTAGAGTCGGGTACGCTGCACGAGCGCGAAGGGGATAGGTGACCGTAGCGAGGTGAGAGGGTAAAGGGGCTCACACTCACGTTACAGCAATTATAACGAGGTGGAGAGCGAGGAGTTTCGAGTTATGGCACGAGCTAGGCGCTACGGAGGGCGCTTTGCAGAGGAGAAGAGCGGAGGGTTCTCCGAGGCAGCACTAGTGGAAAGGATTATCCAGTAAATGCCAACTCGAAACTGAGGTACTGCGACCTCAGGCCTCAGCCCGGGGCCTTATATATTGTTGTATCTGCAGGTACATGTGATACTCGGAATCAGGTGCTACTAGTCCTGCAGTACATGTGTTATTCTAAAAGGAGAGTGTGGAGGGCCGCAAGGGAGCCCGTGCTGCAGCCGCAGGCTGTGGTGGAAGTACGTGAATAAGCAAAAGATATGTCAGCTGCAGAAATCCCAGGAGCGAGCGCTCGGCGCGTGACACTCCGAGTCTGCACTTGAACCCAGCAAGTGCCAAACCTTGTCTATGTTCCCCAACATCGCTGCCCTGTCGGTACGGTATCTTACCCTCACAAATAGCGACCATGCTGGCTTCCTCCTTGTCGATGTGTGTATCTCATGCACCTGGCACATGTTCTCCGCCATGTGCTTCTCGCGGCTTGAAGCTTGAAGCTTTAAATCGGCATGTCCCTGTGTTATGCTGTGCCGCTGCTCACGCTGTTCTAATAGCCGGTCGGCCGACTTCGAACTCAGGGCAACAGTCATCGTGTCTTGTTGGATGTACCTTGTTGGATGCTTGCTGCCTCGACATTGAGGTCTTCGACGTTCAGCTCTAATATTGTCACGACATACCTGCGCTCGCTCATGTCCTACAAGAAGTTCTATGAAACGTGACACTTGGTAATCGGGGTCGACATCCTTCCTTCCTTCGCTGCTGCAGATCGTTGGGCATTGTATTCTAAGCGATGCTCCTCGGCTCTACTCGCGATCGATTGAGTCTCTCTACTTTAAAGTTGCGCTCCCTCATATGTGCGGTCTTCTGTATCCTTTATCCTCACCAGCTTTGCGTTAGCCCGCTGCCGAGGAACATGTGGCCGCCAATTTCATGGCCCGCAAGAACAAAGAACACATCTCGCTCAAATTGCCCTCAGCGCTCGGCGCCTGCACCCAACCACCCCTTCACCTCTTCCTCGTCTGACTTGCGCGATAGACTTTCCCCGGACCTCTATCCTTCCTCTCTCACTCTCAACTTCACGCTGTACTCATAAACTTTACTCTACCATGGACCCGCGCGCATACAAGGACATCCGAACCAAGTCTGGGCACACCTATCACACCTTCGTCTCCCCAGCCACCGACGCGTCCAAACACACTCTACTTTTCGTGCACGGCTTCCCTTCGACCGCGTACGATTGGCGCTACCAGGTCGCATTCTTCACCAAGGCTGGCTATGGGGTCATCGTTCCCGACTTGCTAGGACACGGTGGCTCGTCCAAGCCCTCGAGCGTCGTCCACTACGTCCCCAGCAAGGTCGCAGCCGACCTGGTAGAGATCCTCGACCAGTTCAAGGTCACACGCGTGGTTGCTATTGGACACGACTGGTACGTGACAATTTGCATTCGACGTCATCCACCAGGAGTCCTAACCACCGCTGCGCCATCCACCAACATCATTCACGTCTCGTCTCGTAGGGGTTCCATCCTCGTATCACGTCTAGGAATGTATTATCCGACGCGTTTCGCAGCGTTTGCGTTCCTCGCAAGCGGATATTGCCCTCCGCTGCCCGGCTTCGACTTGAAAGTGGTGTTGGACAACCAGAAGAACTTGGCTGGTTCAGAACTGTTCGGATACTGGCTGTATGCGTCTTTACAGTGCATGTCTATCAAACTCTGACACCGCTTCCCAGATATCTGGCTGAAGATTCCGCTAAGAGCGTGGTGGATGCCAACGTACGTCTTCCTTATTCTATCACTGGCCACCGTCACGCCGTTTACGTCGTTCTAGTTCGAATCCCTTCTGACGCTCTGGTACACTTCGGACCCCAACCTCTGGAAGACCGTCCTCGCTCCCCGGGGTCAACTCGAGTCCTGGCTCAGAGCAGGCAAGAAGGCGCCTCTTGCGTCCTTCATAACATCTGAGGTGCGTCTTCTAGCTTGCAACCGACCAAGCATGCATGTATTAATTAATTGCCGTGTCAATTTACGACATGTCAGGACAAGGCGCGTATGCTTGTTGACTGGCAGAAGGCGGGCGGGCTTGGCGCTGCGCTCAAGTGGTTCAAGGTCATGGCGTCTGACCTCATGGGCAAGGATGACCAAGGTGTGTCCTCCGTTTCTCGTTCCCGACCAGGTGCAGTCACTGACCCGAGGCTTGATCTCGTCTGGCACGAATCATAATGATATAGCTGTGCACGACAAGTTGAAGCTCGAGCACCCCGTATTTTTCGCTGGGTGCGCGCGCGACCACGTCTGCGTCGCGAAGCCGTCCGAGGATATACTGCGCCAGCTGTGCCCCAACGGCACGGTGCAGATGTTCGACACAGGGCATTGGGTGCAGCTCGAGGCCCCCGACAAGGTGAATCGCGCGCTGCTGGCGTGGATCGAAAAGGTTGCGCCACCGCGCAAATGAGTATAGTTCGTGTATCTTCGACGTTCCTTGCCGTCCCACGACCGTGTATTTGCTAGCGCTCTTGTTCCCTCTGTACTTATTCATGTAATAATGTCTTTTTGAGTCTCTTAGCTTTGTATAGTACATAGTTGGATGTTATGATCGGATGAGAGTAACCGAAGAGAATAATGCAGCTCATGTTCAAGAGCCAAGAGGTATCGATAGAAGTGCATGTCGCCGGAAGTGTCCGCGGCCACCCACCAGTACTCTACTACGTTGGATCTATGTAGCTCGAGCTCGTCCAGGGGTATGATACAAAGACAAAAAGACAATCCTGGGGTTTACGACGTGCAGAAGTATTGTGCGTAGGGATCGAATACATACCTCTCGGCGGCGTGCTCTAAAGTTAAGGAACCTGGAAGGAGATTCGAAGAAGAGATGTCCCTAACATGTGCCCGGTATGCGTTCGACGTCCCCGATTGCACCGTCTGTTGTTGAGTCGACGGCTGCATATCCATGTCCCAGGAAGGCAACGAACCACTCGTCGAGGTGGTCATCCCGGAAGACATCTGATGCTGAGGTTCGGAGTGGTTGACGAGGCCTTGCATCGTGGCCGATGCAGCGGGATTCACCAAGGCCAAGCTCTGCTGAGGAACCTGCTCGTACGCGGTAAGGCTCTGCGATAAAGTGGTGACGCCGTCCACGGATACCGCCCGTGGAAGAACCGAGGCACGATAGAGGCCGTCGTCCGTTTGAGTGGTGAGCACATCATGCGAATCAGAGTTTGGCTCCCCCAGTGTCGACGTTTCTCTGGAGGTGTTCGAGCGACCGGCTTTCAGTGTTTCTAGCGTCGTCTGCGGGGTTCCAAGATGAGAAGGAGGCAGCTCCATGGAAGGCGACTGAGTGACGTTAGCGTCGTCAGAAGTCCTACCAGTCCGAACTTCGTTACGCCGCGCGACGATGATACCCTGTGACCCTGATTGAGGATAGGGCGACTGTTGGTGTGCGGATGTTGAGGATGACTGAGCCATGGCAGCAACCTCGTAGGACGGCCGGCGAAGTTCAGGGCTTATCTCGTGCGTAGAGAACGCGGAGGCCCCTGACGTGCAGTTTGAACAGCGACCAAGTATGACACCGCTTCCGTCGCTCAGTGTGCCATACACGCACGAAAACCGTGGCTCGTGCGCACTGGGAGAATGTAAAACGTGAGGGAGAAGCATAGAGTAGGAGGTTTGGCTCTGACTCACTGTATCGATACGGTAGAACCCCGCATGTTGGACCTGTGAGGACAACCAGCCTGCGCGAAGTCGCCAGGAACGTGGCTTAATTATATGTCAACGACCTGCTCGTTTCCTCAGAAGGGTTCAGTCTGCTTACCGGTCTCTGGGAAGATCACCGCGACGAGAGGTCGATGGGCCACGAAGTTCGCATTCGGCAAGGACAGGGGACTGTGAGACGAGAGTGGCTCAGGTGACGAAGATATGTGAACTCGCAGGATAGGATGGCGTACCTTCTTAACATCGACGCTGTTGTCTGTAGACGACCTCTGGTCATAGTTCTGCGGGGAGGGCATGCTGACCGAGCAAGCTGCTAGGATCTGTCTGGCTCGTGTGAGCGTTTGAGGATGAGGGGAAGGATGTCTACTTACGTGAAATTGGTGGCCTTTTAAAGCGTGGAGCCCTTATATGTATTGCCTTCGTCCGGGTTTTACGAAGCGGCGGGGAGTTAACCATATTTGGAAGGAAGTAGGACAGTGAAGCGTGCCATTGAGTGGCATCAAAACTGCCTTATGGCTGGATATGTTTCTTCTACACCACCTTGTCGCCTTCTAGACGACACGCATAGTTCGACGGGCTGTTTACATGAGTATTCAACGTTCAAGGATGAAAAGTATGGTACCTGATCAGGGACGTTCAGAGGCCATCTCCGCGCCGCGACAGGCTTGTTATTGTGACCGTATAATATCGGACCTGGTCACGGCCATACTTAGTCGCAAAGCCGGTGCAGGACCTGAATATTAGTCGGAGGGGCCGCATATAGTTGCCCTTATAGTGAGATTTAGGCCTATCCGGGATTCCGGTCCTGAACAGGCTTTGAGTACTAAGTCTTGAGACAGCTCCGTACGCGTGACAGGAGACCGATCGCAGGCCATTTTGCAAGGATGTTCCGGGGAGGTGGTATTCGCCAGTGCTCGCCGTGTCATGGTATCTGTATGGACAAAATACCTGGACTGATTAGAATTGCGTACCAATCTGGAGTTGTGTCTCTAGCTGTCCGGATCCACGCATGCGCACCATATGCTGCCACACCCGAGAGGACCAGCCTGGCTCCTGAATACAATGATTTGGCGCAGCCCAGACCGAGCAATACACATCCTTGAAGCCTCGTAGATTTAAGTTCAGGGTATTTGGTGTAACAAAGAGGAATCCCTAGCAATTGTGTGGCGACCCGAGTTTTGCTCAGGCTGGCAGCCGTCACGAAAGCTCTGATTCAACGTTGTTTGAGAGACTGGTTCGAGCTGTGTCGCCGCTAGCTAGATACACTTGTAAACGGAGTGAGACAAATAAACAAAGCCGGCGCAAAGGTCTCACTAGGAGAAGCTCACCACTTGGTGTGGACCTGTGTGGACTCGCAAAAGAACATGATGCCATTGCCAGTGCAGGCTCAGGCTGGCCCTATGGATAATGGCATCGCACACTGGCAGTCTGCAATAGGCACAGGAGACGCCCATGCCGTCATCATCAGCCCCATGAGCGCCTATGACGGAAACCGGAAGTTTCTGCCAGTGCACTGCTTGCACTGCCAACCACCCCGCGCACGACTCTGGCAGGCCACAATCCATTGCTCACACCCTCTTGATCAAAGGGTATGGTGCTGTTCTCTTTCATTTCATTCTGTTAATATGTATTTGTATTTATTAGATCATGTTGCGAGGGAAGAGTCTCGATGAAATCTACCAAGCTGCCACCATCCTCACAGGACCTTCGGCTTCGTCCGACGCACGTCCCAACGACCTCAAAAGTATTCTCTCGCGACGGCTTGCTGATTATCATGCATTTTGTGGGGATACTGTTCCCTTGTCCGACACGTCATTGGAATCAGTCCAGCTCGATACGGCCATCGAGGCACTGGTCATGTTGGAACCACTGCACGAACGGCTGAAGGACCCGGACCAGTCTGTCCCAGTTTCTCCACAGGGAAGCGGATCTCCCGAAGAAAAGTCCCCCGAGATAAACCCTACTCTTATCGGGAGTCGGGATATGGCTTTGATCCGTACTCTAATTTCCATCGTCTTCAAGTGGGCGGTCGAGCCACTTTTGCAACGCGTGGTAGCCGCGATACCGTCAACATCAGCCTCGAATGTCGCTGGAGGGGCAAGAATCATTGACCTCACTGGACTTCCGCAGCAATACTCTCTTTTGGTCTCTCTGACATCCCGACTCTTGGCTTTACCGCTCTCCGGGGGATCGACATTGCCTCTGTCTAAATCGGTCGTTACGGCCACACTTTTGAACCAACACCTGTCTGAACTCCTTCTGCCCTGTATCGTCATCGGTTGGCTACCCAAGTCTCTTTCTTCCGACTCGATGCCCACGGGAGACGTGCTTCGTCCCCAGGTAATGTATCTACTCTCCCGGTACGCTGTTAGCCTCGTTGCTTACGTCTAGTGTCCGCGCTGATTTATATCAGGCTTCCCCCATCGCAGGTCATATCCGCAGTTGGACAGACTTTATCCAAGACCTCCACTTCTCTTCCATACGCGCGACGGGCAAGCACGTTCATCCTCGGTCGACAGCTCATCCGACCAGAGGGTCTTCGTGGACTTTGTGAATCAGTGTTTGCCGAAGAAGATGTGTCCGGAGACGATGCACCTCTGGAAAAGCTTGAGCATGTTGCACAAGTGTTGAACGCCGTACCAGCAGGAATGACAGCAGAGGCAAGTCGCCACGCCCGCTGCCGAACTATGAGCCTTTGTTGATATGGCTCCAGGAGTACAGCAAAATTATCGTTCCACGTGTCCTGTTATTACTGAGCTTAGCTGACCGGGCTCTGCCTGCTACCCATCGTCGAGCGATCGCATTCTCACTCTCTCGTATCCTTACCAACGATGACAACGCCGCCCTCCAGAAGGCTTCCTCCGATATCGTGCTATCGATGCTTCACGACCCTATTCTCCACGGTGAGCAGAACCCTTGATGGTGTTCTTGTATGTTCCCGGCTGACGGTGATAAAGGAACTGTCGAAATGTCTCCCGATGCTTCCCTCCACACCATACAGGTTCTGCTCACAAATACGGACCCATCTCCACATTTCATCTCGACCCTGTTTACGCCGATCGTACCTTCATTATATGCATTGTACGGCTATCTCGAAGGCGTGAAGGCATCCGATCCGGTGTTGCACGAATCCCTCAAGGGCTACCTCGAGACCTGGGGGAGACTCGTGGGCAGCGCGGAGGTCATTTCTACGCTATGGCGCATTATCGACGGCGAAGGTGGGAACTGGCGTGTAGACATCGCGGGTACCATATTGAGGGCCGAGGAGTACGTGTTCGCGGGTTCTACATCGCCAATTGTCCACTAATAAGCGTGGTCACAGCACCGCGCAAGATGCTGCATCCCTGTCTTTGTTCACTCCCGAAAGCCTGAAACAGGCGGAGGAAGCTGGAGAGTTCGACATTGACGCAAACATCCTCGGTCTCAAACCAGACCCCACACGCTTCGTCGGGTTCATAAAGACCATGAACCGTGCTGACGTGTCCTCCGAATTGTTTGTGAAGCTCCTGGAAGCTTATCGAGAACTGGGTAGCCGTGCGGATGCCGACCCGCTCAGGTGAGTTGCTGTTCAATAGCTCCGCTTTTGGCTGACCTCGCGCAGGACTTTGCTTTACCTGCAGCTGGTGCTACAAATGCAACAGCAGCTTTCTTCCGACGACAGCTTGGGTGTTTTCAAGAGGCCAGAGCACATTCTCTCATTCATCAAGCAAGTCCTCGAGCCACGCCAGTCCGAGTCCTCTCAGATGAGGACGAGACAAGCTGTCGGGCTACGCATGGAAGATTTGCGAATTGTACCGGAGGAACCCGAAGACGAACTCGAGGACGGAGACAGTGACGATGAAGAGGAAGGCGCAGAAGGAGTGACCGAACAGCCGGGGAACGGCATGAAGTCCACTGCCGTCAAACTGTTGCTGTCCGTTTTAGAAGGTACGCTCTCTGCATTTTGACACTGCGTGCATACATTCACCCGCCATTCTAAGCGAATCCCGACCTATCTGCACGGAACGCGCCCGTACTCAACGACATCTTCTCGCTCCTCGAACCACTATCGAAGGCGTCCGATGGAGAAATACGCCCACTGGCACGAGAAGCAAGGATGGTCATGACGGCGCGCCTCGCGTCGACGTCCGATCCCTCTGGAGGTCGGGCGTCCAAGGCCTCGTGCGGAGACGCAGAAACTCCGCAGGAGACGTACCAGAAGGCGTTGAAGCTTCTCCAGGACCCGCTCCTTCCCGTGCGCGCGCACGGTCTCATGCTCCTGCGCCAGCTCGTGTCCGCGCGCAGGCCCCCGACGGGCGGCACCCTCTCCGAGCCTGCCCTCGACCGCGCGCTGGTGCCGGGCATCCTGTCGATATTCATGCAGTCGATACAGGACGACGACTCGTACATGTTCCTGAACGCCGTCCAGGGCTTGTCTGCGATGGTCGACGGGTACGGGAAGGACGTCCTACGTGGGCTGGTCAGCACCTACGCTGGCGGGCTGGACAACCTGGGCGCGAGCGCGATGTCGCAACATGACGTCGACGTGCGGACGCGCGTCGGAGAGGCGTTGGGGCAGGTCGTCCGACGGTGCGGTGAGGCGCTCCCGTCCTACGGTGCGTGTCCACTTAGAGGCGCAATTGCTTGAGACTCGCTCAACGGGGCTGACTTGACTCCTCTTCTCCAGCACCGCTGCTGCTCCCGCCGCTGTTTCTAGTCGTGCGGACGCCAGACATCCCTACAGTGCTCAGGACGTCCGCGATCTCGCTCCTCGCGCAGTGCGCGAAGACGAACGCCCTCACCGTTCTGCCATACATGGCCGACCTCGTAGACGGGATGGTCGACCTGTTACAAATCGAATCCGTTGCCGCGGCGCCCCATAAGCCTTCTCCACCATCTGCAGGGGACTCAGAAGGGAAGGGCGCAGCAGATCGCGAAGAGCTGGAGCAAACGCAAACGCCACCCACGATGGATTCGCAACCGACTTCGACGAACACGAAGTTCCCACCGCTCCGGCGCGCCGCGCTGCACTTCCTCTCGCTGCTCATCCAAGCTTGCATAAACCGGGTGTACGAAATGGAAGACGCAGAGGGGCTGATGCTACCTCCGGGCCTGATGAAGCGGACGAAGACCACGCTCGGGTACGTCGCAGCGACGGACGCGGACGACGTGGTACGCGTGATGGCAAGGGAAACCGTGGAGAGCCTGAATCAGCTGACAGAAGCAATCCTCGGAGTGTAAATCCGGATGTGTCTGGACATTGCATTGTATGTATTGACGCGTATCCGAGCGTAACGGGGAGACAGTTCCCGGATGACAGCATGTCTGCCTCGTATCTGTCCCAACACCGGTGTGTTTACGGGTGCTGAGTCAATAAGAAGGCATGTTCTCATCTTGGTTCGGAGTCCGCTTTTTGGGCGTGCTCTTTTCAGACAGTGGGGAGCGGCGGGAAGCCGGTGCCTGAACCGAGGTGACGAACCGATAGCGTGGAAGGTAGAAACCTGCACTCACTGCTGATCACGCGGGCTCGGGTCTGAAGCTGGTGTGGGCAAGACAGTCATGTTGCGCTGCCGACAGTTCCTAAAGCCTTGCCGATATCGTCTACTCGCTTCCTGAATGCCCTCCACTTGGAGCTTCCGGCCTGGAGGAGGGTCGCATGATCGTTGTAGCCATCAATTGGGGCGTTGATTTTCAGGAAGGGGTTGGCGACTGCGTGGCGGTATGCCGTATGCAGCGCGCGGAATATCTGCATGCGGAGCGATGAACTGACAGCGGCCACAGGGAAATGGGGATGGGACGTACGGTAAGGACATCCGCGTCGCGGACGACGGAGTCGGTCAAAGCCAGGGCAATGATGATTTTGACCTTGAGCGGAGTAATGTACCCGTACACCGCGACGTCCTCCATGGTGTACAACAAGTTCAAGTAGCAATCCGTCGACTTCGAGGCCGAGGCGGCAGCGACTGACCCGTCGGACGGGTTCGTGAGGGGAGGGTCGACGTCAGACTCACGCGGGACGGCCGACGGGACTAGGGACCGACGCACTGCGTTCGTCGATGACGTCGAGGCTAGTATGTGCAATGTAGTGATATTTCAGCTCATCTTGGCCTTGTGCGAACGTCCTGATGAGAATGGGGTGGTTCTGGGGGGAAACGAACGCGACTGCGTTCAGTCTGAGCTGGGGCGGCATGGATGTCAAGACGAGCTGGGGTCAACTACTTGGCGCCCATGGCCTCCAGGAGCGCTACACCGTGTACCGAAGTCCCGACCTAATGTCCGTGAGCCCGCATCTTCCAATGTCCACGTCAGGCGAAATGGGGTGCCACGTCGCCCTCGCCGAGCAATGGACAGGCGAAATTCCAATCGTCACACTACGCCAACTGACTGCGGCGAAAATTATACGGATAGAGGTATCAAAGGAGCACAGGGATCGACGACATGTATTACACGGAAGAAGATATGGTGGGGGAATGATAACACACAGCCTATATCGAGCCGCTCGAGTAGTAACGCCATGCGAAGTAGGCACCCAACATCGCAAGGGGGACAAAGTACATCGCGCTGGGGGGAACGTGGTCAGATAAAGACGTAAGACATACGGTTAGATAGACGTACTTGGAACCCTGTTCAACGGCCGTGTTTACCGCGTGGCTGGACCCCGAAGAAGAGTAAGGGCCCTTCGTCTTGAGCTCCTATGTTCGCAAAGGTTTTGAGTAACAGCGGGGAAGACGAGGAAGATAAGGACGCACATCAGTCTTCTCGAAGTCGCCGACCAGTATATCCTTCAAGAGTGCGCGCGCCTCATCCGAGTGCCCGACATCCTCAAACGCCTCCGTAGCATCCCGCGCTGCCGTCGCTCGTGTTAGCGGCCGAGCGGGAACAACAACCAAGACGTGCACTCACTGGCCTCTGCAAGGATCACCTCGTCGCCTCCGGGGTGCTTGCATGGTCGTTAGATTCAGTGGGAAGGGCGGGTGGGTCACGGGAACTCATACCTCGTCAATGAATTTTGTGACATCGTACACTGCAAGTGGCGATGAGCTGTCGACAAATAGGCAACGATAGAGAAAGACGTACCCTTCTCGTGCAAAAGAATGTAGAGGCTGTTCTTGTTGCTGTGCTCCTTGAGCTCCGCGTAGGTGACGAGCTTGGCCATGGGGAAGGTGAGTGGAAGGAGGGAGAAGGGAGAAGGAGGTTACTGGGCAGGGACGTCGACGACTGGCGTGATTGGCAACAAATGGGAGCCGGGCTATATGAGCAGACCGGGTTCCCACGTGGCAAGCAGGATTATGCCACGGACGGCGCGGGTACTGACACGATTCAAGTATGACCTGGCTGGCCAACCGCTTACTTTCCGCTGTAAATGGCGCGTTCTAGCACAACCTGGAACTCGTCATGGAATGACACTCGCACGACCACCTGGTCCGCGAATTCTGTATGTAGATTGCCTGCGTAAGTTCATGCTGACAACACTTGGTGGCCGCCCTCGCTTTACGTTAAATTATTAGGTTGTGAATCGGCTTGTCTAAGTGGTTATACATGGGGACTGCGTTCCGTGATACGAAGGTGGTATCGGAAGAAGACAGCTGACATCTTGAGAGCGAGATGCTGCCGCCTAGGCCTGTTTGTATTTTGCGTTGAGAGCGTCTAGCATCGGGTCGTCCGGATGGAGCCGAGTCTTATGCTTACGGACAGCCTGAGTTTCAATCTCCGCCGCGGGCCAAGTGGGCGGATGCTGTGTGGCCGGTGGTCCTCACTTGCCTTCGTACTGTCCACATCGTGACCCTCGACGCGCCAGCCCGACGCCTCCGACGCGACTCACCCACGCGCAGAGACTCTTTTGTCTCACCCGACCGCCATGGATTACGACGAATCCTCAGATATCTTGGGAGGGCGTTTACACGTTTCTCCACAAACGTCTTCGGCTTGGTCTGATCCTGGCCAGATCACTCTTTTCCTCGGGCTCGGGCTGGCTGCGTTTTATACCTGGGCACGGTTAGCACCACATTATCGCCAATGGAGGGAAACGAGGTATAAGAAGTGAGTGACTAATCCTCCTCGCTGCGCGTGCCACCGCTCACCGCATGCGCCTAGGGCTACACGGCGACGCCACGGTATCCCCGACGACGACAACCGACCCTTCAACGTAGCGTACGCCGCTGCTTCGCAGGCCAAGAAAATACGGGAAGGCAAGATTCCTCGGCCGTATCTGAGAGATGGACCTGAGCTAGACGCACAGGAAGAGGGAGACACAGTCGCTACTACAGGTACGTTACACCCTTTACTGACCAACCCCGTTGTGGTTTAATTGGGGCCTCTGTAGGTCTTCCTATCATCCCATCTTTTATCAAGTCTGTCGGACATGGAAACGCATTTCCTCCGCCGAGTCTCAAAACGGATGCAAGCCAGTCAGTTTTCAATTCATAAGATGCACATGTGTATCGCAACCCTGACGACCAATGCTCTAGGTCTACCCTCGGCTCGCGACCTGACGTCCAAAGTGTTCACTCAGCCTCTGAACGACAACCTACGCCCCAGACACTGCCCCAATCACTCTCGAACGGCCCGGTCGCACGCAAACCCCGACCCAGCGGTGCCAAACAACCCCTAGCCACGCGGACATATTACGGAAAACATGCGTTGGATGACGAAACCGACTCTGAACCCGAGATGTTAGCGAAGAAATCTCGCGTAGAAGGGGAGGAGTTGATTGACGGAGACGAGCAAGCGGAGTGGCATGGGTCCGACGAGGACATGGAAATCGACGAAACACAGCCGGTCAAGCGCGGGTCGAAACGTGTGGCGAGCAGCGAGGATGACGAGGGTCTGGACCATTCACGTACGGTTCGTCGTGACAAGCGCGCTCGAAAGGTGTCCCTTGACAAGTCACCTCAATCACCCGAGGAGAGTATGGCAGAGGACCTGGAGGATGGTGGTGAAGACATTGAGGATATCGCCCGAGGGAAGAAGCGGGATCGGGTAGAAGCTGGCTCGACATTCGGTGGAGACGATGATATGATGGATGATGAAGGCGAGAAACCGAAGCGGCGTCGACGCAAAGGCAGGGTCTTCAATAAGCTCGAAACGAGCTTGTCTCGTGGCCAGAAACGCGGTCGCGGTTCTCATTCCACTGAAAGCGACGACTCCGAGTCCGAACGGCCCAGACATAGGGCCATGCGCAAGAAACGCGGCCGGAAGTCTCAGGAGGATGTCATTCCTCTCTCGAATGATCCTCTCTGCAAAGGCAGACCCATTGGCGAAGAATGGGAGTCGCACGGCATCTTGTTCAAAGTGGGGCCAAATGGCCAGAGGCTTCGTCAAGAGTTGGTCAAGAAGTCCAGGTCCAAGTTCCCTATGGTGAGCGTCCAATGATCCTTTCGTCTTGTGCGATTCCTCACAAGGATAATATTCAGCCAAGTGACTCTCAGCATCCGGATCGCCGTGCTCATGTGGATGTCTACGTTGAAGTTTGGCTCTCCGAAGAGGAGTATAAGCTTGCGAAGGAGCGCCACGAACTAGCATGGCAAGATTCTTCGCCGACACCACCAGAACTGCAAGGACTTGGCGATGTCCCGGTATGTGGTTCACGAAGCCCTGTTATGGCAGCTCTTGATAACGCTCGGAAACAGGAGTCACCTTCGAAAGTCGCTGGAAAGAATCTGCTGTGGTCGTCCACTATTGCGTCGCGTGAGAGTCCAGTCAAGAGGACTCCGCTCAAGCAATCCGTCACTGCGAACGCAGGCTTGCGGCTCACCGTATTCCCGCCCCCACCGGCCATATCTTCCCGTCGAATTTCCTCCGTCTATCATGTGCCTGCCTCACCCGCTGCCGAAAGCCCCAAGTTGCAGAAGACGAAATCGTACTCCAAGTGGGAGAAGCAGGACCTTGAGGCGGCTGCTATGTCGAAGATCAGGGACAGGCAGCAGTCCGCTCGCATTGGTAATGGGGCCAAGGCGTCGCCGCTGTCTGCGACGTCAAGCACCATGCCTGTTGCGCCCACCTCCACCACGGCTCCGTCCCTCTTCGGGGCTCCTTCCGCCGGTGTCGCCTCCGACAAAGCGCCTGAGAAGCCATCTACTTCCACGGCGCCGTCGACCTTCAGCTTCGCTCCTTCCAGTACGGGCACTGCGAACCTCAGTAAACCGAGCACAATGGAGCTGCCAAAGATCAGTACAACACCGGCTCCTTCAACGACCTCAGGCGCCTCATCCAAACCTACGGCTACTTTCTCGTTTGCGCCAACGGCCCCTGCTTCTTCCAATGCAGCGACCGCCCGTGCCTCAGTTCCGCAATCCGCTGCGCCACAGACAGGCTCCTCTATCCCTAACTTCTTCGGGAAGGCAGCCGCTCCAGCCACTGCCACTGCGTCCACAACGTCGTCTTCCATCCCCAATTTCTTCGCTAAGCCTGCAGCAGCTCAGGGTGCCACACCTGCTACGACTGCTACGACGACATCTGCACCTGCAGGCATGGCACCGAAGCCTACGTTCCCGTTCGGTGTTCCGCCAGCACAACAGGCAACGAGTGCGACTCCTTCCCCCCTCGGAAACGCGTCGAGTGACCCAACCAAGGCCACAGAGCAGGCAAAGGCCGCTCCTGGCTCTTCGTTGTTGTCTCGCATAGGAATGGGCCCTCCTCCATCCCAGCCGGCGGCATCCACGTTCTTATTCGCTAGACCAGAGAACACAGCGCCAACAACTTCTACCACGACTGGCGCTGCGAAGCCGTTGGGCCCAGCCTCCGCCGCGGCCGCCGCGTCTGGTTCGCTCAAATTCAACTTTGGTATGGCATCCAAGCCATCGAGCACCTCTTCGACTCATGCCCCTACTGTGACCGCCACGGCGACTGCTCCTGCAGCACCTTCGGCCCCTGCGTTCGCACCTGGGCCTGCCAGCTCCGCACCTAAGTTCAGTTTTGGTGTGACAGGTAGCTCGCAACCACCAGCGGCCGTGTCTTCCGCACCTACGAATCCCTTCGGTGGTGCTGCTACCAATCCCACAGAACCTTCATCGGCAGCCAAGTCACCGTTCTCCTTTGGGGCTTCTAGTACACCCGCTTCAACTCCGGGTCCATTCGGCGGCACCTCAAGTGCGACACCAACATTCGGCGCACCGTCGGGGATGTCTAGCACGGCGTCGCCTTTTGGTGCTGCTGCCGGCAATGTTGGGAAGCCCGCAGAACCGGCGAAGACGACGTTCGGGTTTGGAGCTACCAACGGCGTTTCGTCAACCACGAACGCGTCGCCTTTCGGAGCTCCGGCAACAGGTGCGTCGTCGTCGTTCGGCGCACCGGCTGCGAGCTCGGCGCCGTCGCCGTTCGGTGCGGCATCAAGCAATGCGGGGAAGCCTGCTGAGGCCCCGAGGTCCGCGTTCTCGTTCGGGAATACTGGGTCGTCGTCCCTCGCCGCGCCTTCTTCCTTGGGAAATGCGGCACAGAAGACAGACACGCAGACGACGAAGCCCTTGTTCGGCTTTGGGGCATCCTCGACGCCAACTCCGACCTTCGGTGCGACGAATGGTCCCGCTGGACAGGACTCGAAACCCACGTTCGGCTTCGGGGCACCTGCGAGCAGCACCACGGCTGCAACACCTACTGCGCCAGCTGCGGGTTCGGCTGCTAGCAGTACGGCGAATAAGGCGCCGTTCTCGTTCAACTTCGGTCAGTCGTCCAACGCCACCAACTCGAGTAGCACGCCGGCTGCACTGGGTCCTCAGCCCAACGGGCAGGGTTCTGGTTCGTTTGGCTTCGGTGCGCCGTCTGGCGGCGCGTTTTCGTTCGGTTCCAACTCAGGACAGAGCCAGCAAAAGTAGATAGTTTATGCGCGTGCGATCGATTGCGCACTCGTTCCTGCCCCATGTACATATGCATAAGTTCTCCGCACGCACGTCATGCTCTCTGCATTCCCCGCATTACAGACACAGATCGCCCTACTATGTATTTCTCTCGCTCCTTGAATTGTAAAGCAATTGTGCCTGCATTGAATTTGGGATGCTCCTCCTATCATTCTCTGTCTCTATGGGTGGGTTGGCAGTCATTGGACGGAGCATGTGAAAAGACGCGGCGGCGGGCGGATGGTCCAAGTCGAGACCAACGATCGGCCCCACAGCGATGTTGGTCCACGTCCACCTCCAAGGGACGACCCTCACAAACTCTCTGTCTTCACCATTGTCTCGAGACTATTCTTGAACTGCGGTTTCTAGTTCTAGTACTCGTTCTTTTCACGCCGAGACTCCTGTGCCCTGTCGTGGTTCACCAATTACTCTTCCTATCGACGTCGACGTCGACCCGACCCTACTGTTCGTCTGCTGTTGTCTGCGGAACCACCATGTTGTCTTCTCGTGCCGAGTCAACGACGGATACGCCCCGCCGCCCACTGCCTCCCGCCAAGGCCCGTAGGTCGACCTCGCTCACCTTTGCTGCGCTGCATCGCGACAGTGCCCCGCCCCCACCATACGCCCCTCCGTTGGAGGAAATGCTCCTGGACTCGCCCGTAACTGTCACTGCACACCTCATGAAGGCTTCAGGGAGCACCGATGGCATCGGACTTCCGAATACGCCTGGGATCGAGGACTGGATGAACGAGAAGTCGCGAGACGAGCTCTCCGGGCTATTGCTCAAGGCGGGTGGCATCATAAAGTCCCGCGAGTCAGGTGCGATACGCCTAATCTCTCTTTTGCGCCGCGATCCTCATCTCTTGTCCATGCCGCTCGCAGAGCTCACCGTGACTACCGCACTGTGCAAGACGCTATACGACGACAACCTCACGCTGAAGTCGAAGCATGAAGCCTTGCTCGCTCGTCTCCCCGGCTCAGGATCGGGAACGACGCCCACGACGTCCCCTCCTGTGCCCCAGCTGCATCTAGAAGTCCCTTCCGACTCCTCATCGTATGATTCTGTTGCGTTTCCCACTTCCCAAGACCAGCCCTCGCAGCCCCTTGGCCTGGCCGCTCGTTACCGCCGCACCCGTCGAGTGTCTGTAACGCCTGCCGAGCTCGCCTCCCTATCAGACCAGAACGCCGAACTCATTGAGAAGCTAGAGAAGTTGGAGGCCGAGTCGCAGAAGGAGGATCAGACCGGAAAGCGGAAGCTGCGCAAGCTGGAGCAAGAGATCCAGACCCTCCGCGACGAGCTCGACAAGACACAGGCGCGGGGCGTCGAGCTCGAGCAGCAGGCGAAGGCTGCGACGAACGCGGTCGCCGCGCAGAGGCGGAAGGAGGAGCGGGAGGCACGCCTGCAAGCCCTCAAGGACAGGTCTGTGTCGGCATCGGCGTCCGACCACTCTGCGGACGAGATCAAGGACTTCGCGCCCCCTAGCTACCTGGCCCGGTCAAGCCCCATCAAGCGTAGCGCGAGCAGGTCATCCACTTTCGCCGACACCTCTCTGGCCGGTTCTGACCTCTCGGGCTCTCATCCATCGAATGACTCAAGCTTCGACGATCCATCGTTCCCTGACGATCCCGAGTCGTACTTCCCCACCCCTCCTGGCTCCAGCGTCGAACTTCCTGCAGCCGAGTACGCGATTGTGTCACAGCTCCTATTGAAGATTCGTGAGCTGGAGGAGACTAATGCGCAGATCAAGGAGCAGCAGAGATTAACCGAAGAGCAAGTGCGAGCCACTCAATCCGACGTTGAGAGTATCCGGAGAGTCTACGAATACCTAGACGACGAGGACATCGACCTCGAGCTTGAGGAGGAGGAAGGTTTGGCCTGTGCGGATATATTGTCTCCTCCTGATCATACGATCCGATTCAGCAGTCTGCGCAAGTCCATCGCTGGCGCCTCGAGCAAGCTTTTGGTCCCGTCCGAGTCGGACGTTTTCGCCGGAGGGATCCCACAGGCGATGCAGAGCACGGTACGAAACGCCATGATGAACCGTATCGCTCACAACAAAGCCCGTAAGACCGTTGTCGGTCTCTTCGACTCGGACGCAGATACGAGCATTGAGTCCGCTGCGTGGGGCGAGTATCCTCAAACGCTGAAGGTGTCTCCCGCCTTCCGACACCCCGATGCTGCGTGGCCCTCTACATCAGCGGATGGCGGGCCCGCACCGCCTTCTCCCACACTGAGCGCGTTGCCGACCCCAATGGATGGCCCGACGACCGGACGCAGTCTAGGCAGCGAACTCGGGAGCGAGTACGGTGATGATTGGGCACAAGGAGGAATCAACCATCACCTCCGTGCCACCAGTCTCTGCGACCTCGCAGGCCTCAACTCCTCGCCAGTGTCCCCCAGCGAGTCCATCGTTGCCCTTCCGCCGATCAGCTTGCCTTCCATGGAGGGGCGTAACGGGGAATGGGACAGCCTCACCCCCTCCACGCCACCGCGCCAACCTCCTCAGCTGAACGTGCAACCCCCCACGCCCACCCCCGACAAAGTCCGCTCGTCCGCGATGCAGCGAAAGCAACAGCTCTCTCAGACCGTCCGTGCACGCACAAACCGCTGGGTCGAGGGCCGCTTCCCGCACTCCAACTCCAGGAAGGGTGCCTCGGGCGAGGAGGCGGCCGCGTCCAGCTCCACCCAAACGCTTGGTCGGCGCTCGTCCGCGTTCTTCCGCAACGTGAACGCCGAAGTCCTCGGGGAGACGTTCGACAACGTCGCGGGCCAGATCAGGCGCGTCGCGAGCCGCGGCACGTTCTCCCCTGTGGTTGCAGATGCAGAGGAGACGACGAAGAACGAAGAGACGTGCGAGGAGGCCGACCGGTCGGTGACGGTCCGACAGGACGGGTCGATGGCGGACCCGTTGGGCGACAAGCACGCGGGCATCGTCGGCTTCGTGATCGAGGCTTGGCTTTGGCTGCAGTTTATCGTCGTCGTCGCGCTCTTCTTGTGGGCGATGGCGAGGCGTGGGCCCAAGGTCGTCCTCGAGGCGGAGCGGCGTAACGCACAGCGGTCGGGAAGGTGATAGACGTGCGCTGGTGTAGTTGAGGGACCCTGCCCCAGGTTCCGTGGACAACGTGTCTTGTGTATGTCGGGTTCATTCCGAGGTTCCATATTCGAAGAACTCTGAACACCGTTCGCAGAGTACTGTACCGTAGCGTATTCCTTACGTCGACAACGTTTAATCCGTACATTATACTATATAGTGCTAAGTTGTTTGTATCAAAACTCCTCTCTCCGTACCTCTGTACAGTGTGCACGTCTCGCATCCGCATGTATACATTGCCGTCATATGATATCCCTCGATCTCGGTTCTTACCAGTTTCCCATATACCGTGTCGAGCGGTATGTATCAAAACGGTCTTCACCATACGAGCTAGTCTCTTCGTCGACACGGTCTCTCAAACGTTGTCCTCAGAAGCCTCATGATTGCATGTGTATGAGAAACGAGACTCGAAGTAGACATTCACGGTTCACGAATCCGTACATGAGAGCCTGATGGTAGTGATAGTGATATGAAATCGATATTCGTAGGAAGGTTGTATGCGATGTGCAGCTATGCTCTGTTCTAACAGAGTACCTCAGTCCTTGCCTCGACAATTCATCCACGGAAAAGAGCACCCCTAGGTTTGGCCAAGGAGTCCGCAATCCCAAGGAAGGTTTCAGCAAGCCGCACCTATAGAGTCCGAGTTAGAACGACAAGTCCTGGTGAAATCCAAATTGATCATGACGAGCACGTACCGTGTCAAGAGCCTGATGATAAGAGGACGATACGCGGGCATGTGGATTCAACGGGTCTGGGGGAACCCCACTCTCGACATCTCGAGCGATCTGAGCCATGCGCTGCAGATTACCGGAGCGTGGACCAAACGAGACGGCATGGAAAGAGACAGGTTTTCTTTTAACAAGTCAGCCATATTCGGTGGAGAGTTGACCCAGGGAGTACTGACCCAAGAGCTATTGAGCGCCTGCAAAGATTTTGCATGGTCTCGTCTGCGATACTGCATTCGCCATCGGAGAGGAAGATTATCACCGGTGTGCTGTAGTATTCTGCCTGAGTAATGCATACGATATGGCGTGGGACACAGGACTCTTACCGCTCGGTACTCCAATGTCTCTCTAAGCAGCTTTGGGCTGTCTCTATAGCCAACGTAAAGTTTGTTCCTCCGTTCGCTCCGCAACGCAAGACAGCGTTCAACAGTTCAGTTGGAGAACTATTGAAGTCATGCGTGATTGCATTGACGATCGCATGGTCAAACAGGATGACCGAGTAGGCGTCCCTCCTTGCGGTTCCACCATTGACAGTGACAGCGCGGTGTCTCGCTTCCCAGAAGCCGTGAAGTGAAGAGTAGACCGCACCAAGCCTATTGTTGTGACTCCTGCGAATGAGTTGTGTCGTCGGCGTGTTGTCAAGTGGATGACGGTCAGCACCACTCATGGAACCAGATCTAGAAAGTGTTAATCAAATCAATGTGATTCGAGGGTCACAGCACGATTACCTGTCGATGGCAAAGATACTAGTCGAAGCGACACTGAGCGCAGAGTTTAGGGGCAGGAACAAAATTGGACATACACGTGGAATGCTTGACGGAGTACTGCTGGATTTCTGCACTCGAAGGCATGACCGTCATTAGACACATAACCGAGGCCATTGGCAGGAACCTGGTCGAGAGGCTGGCGCCGATGAAGGATAGGAAGCGTGCAATAGGATGGCTGGGCTCTCGGATGAGTTGTGGGATCATGTTCCGGGCCTTGGAAGTGGTGAGCCTGAGTATGTACATCTGAGCCCTAGATTGGGAGCCATTCTCACCGTTACACATTCTATCGCTGCAGTAAAGTATTCAATTTATATCCTGAATATCCGTCACAGTTCCGCCACTCACCATTTTGCAAAGTTGGCTTGATCTTCTTGAGAATACGGATCTGATTAGACAGTGTAAGGGCAAATCCATATTATGAATGTGAATGTCAGATTGTGTCGCACCCTTGAAACCTGCATGGCGGGCTATATGAATAAATGATTCAAGACAGGAAAGAAAGCGGACAAACCTGTTCGTCTCCAGTACAAGCCATGGGTGATCCAATCCTTAGCCTTCCTTGGGTTGGGCTGCATAGGCGCGGCGATATGCTCGTGCTCGGGCCCACCACAATTAGCAGGATCATCGGTGCGGCACCAATCAATGTGTGCGTGGCGTCCCATGGATCGACAGTACATGGAACAGAGCATGGGCGCACCATCATCATTTATCCCAAATTTGCGCCCACCGACCTCAAGAACAGTGCCTTCCCCGCCATCGACTGCCCACTTGGTCTTCGACATGGAGCCGTGGCTCGTATCATGTTCTTGTTGTGTATGACCTGAAAAGTAGAGGTTAGTGACAGGGAATACGTGTGTTGCGCAAAACAGGTGCACCAAGAGGCAGCGTGCAAAAGTAGCCGCAGTCCGGGCACCTAACATCGAAATTAGCCTTTGGCTAGAAGTGTCAGTGGAGAAATACACTTCTTACCTCTCCTCACAGTAATGGAAGGGATTGGGACCCATATCGTGAGTATGCTTCCCCAGATGTGAGACCTGACCAGCTGGTATGGCAACCACGCAAGGGAGACGTTTCGACACTAATAGTAGAAGGTCTGGGGATGCCTAGTACATCAGGATGCAAGTGAGGATACTGACCTTGCGTATACTAAACATAACTAGGGTGAGCTTACTCATTCATCAGTAGACGGCAATGAACAAACCTTGGTGTACTGGAAACTCTCATGCCTCCCGGTAAACGTTGCCTCGACTGATTGTGGTGCGGTATCAATTTGGCAAATGCCCGCTTGGCAGATGGCAGAGCATGCATGCTCTTGTCTGGAAACAGTTTTCATGCCTGAGGGTTCCTCTACTATTAAATTGCACATACCCGCACAAGTGGACAGCATTAGGGTCCAACCCATGGAGGTGATCGTGCTCAGAGCAGAGACGCTTGCACAGTTGGCAATCTATTGGGCATTGTGCGTTGTCACAACGATGCTCGGTGTGTGGGATATCGCTGAAATAGTGATCTCCTCAGCACTATAACATACCGACAAGGCCGATAAAGGGGGTAAACTACGAACCTAGAGATCCGACACCGCCCCTCACAAGAGAATGTGCGTCCATTGAACAAACGCCCACCTACCAAACTGCACGGCTGAAAATTCCATGAGTCTCCACATAAAGCAGTTGAGCAAGATGACAGACCATCTCGCATTCGTGAATGGACGCGGAACACATGTGCTCTCCGTCTTCATGATCAACCATCTAGGAAATTCAGGTTTTATCTGAACACCGACATACTCATGAACATCTAATTGAAGAGTTACCTTCACACAAGCTTCCTGACAACCCTTCTTTCCAGTAAGCTTGCAAGGTTGTCCACATAAGTGTGCAGTCACAACGCATCTACATATCATGAGTTTGGGCTGCAACCTGCGTATAAAACAACGGGATTCACTCACAGATGGTTTCCGGGATGTCCAGCGCTGTCACCATTGGGATTCAACATGCATGAAAGTAGACGAGGAAAATAGAGTACGTACGGTAACCCGCAAGGCTCAAACTTCCCATGGTCTGCATCTTCAAACTGGCACACGTGGACGCAGCGATGATCAGTTCGACAAGAATGTGGACCCTCGTGGTGGCGTCCGAGAATGCAGCTGAGACTGCAAGAGACGCATTGAGCCCCGCATAGCCGGACGCTCGCCTTCAGATCGATGACAGCCGAATCGAATGTGCGGAACAGCTGTTGCACTTCAGATTGGGTTGATCCAAACTTCGACGTGTTGGCGTTGATCCAAGCTCGCACGTGGTCCGCCCGCGCGTCAACTGTTTGATCTAGGAAGGTCTGGAGGTGCTGTTTCCAGTCAATGTCTGCTTGAGAAAAACGGTCACCGTAGATATCGCAGGATTCGCAAAGCTCCTGGAGGGCTACTTCAAGACTTGCAGGCTGACCCTGGAGGCCCGCCTCGCCCAAGTAGAACCGTGAACCTGTGTCGTTGGTGTCGATGACAGATGCTGTATCCAAGTCCTATAGAGTTATTTCGCGAGTATGGTCAGAGCTTCCCACAAACGACGATATATCTAAATCTGCATACCACAAGCGGTTCGTAGTCGGGTATGACCTCAGCAGCACCGAAAGCCAAGGCTTTTGGTAGAAGGGACAGAAGCAAATGTACGCGATGAGCTGCTAGGGTCTCTGTTGCAAAAGCCCAGTTAGTACCAAATAGGTCCCACATGCTGTATGAGAACGCACGCGACATTGCGCCCCAGTCGTTGGCCTCCAGAATGTGTTAAATTGAAGTTAGTTACACAAATGAAGCATATCCCTACCTTCAATTTCGCCATGAGCGTCTTCATCGTTTGCAAGAAGACAGCTCCGCCGTGGTGGGTGACCGCTTGCTCGTCTAAGCTCTTCTTGATAGCCTTGAAGAGGGTATAGAACTGCTTCGACCCCATGAGAGGCCAAGGGACAATGTCCACTCGGTCCCGATGCAGCCGCGAGATGAAGTTCATTGCTTGCTCGGCTTGGACGATCTGCTGGAACTTCAGGTGGAACCTTGGAATAATACCGTGTTAAAACCTGACGATGCTCGGAGGAAGCAGAATAGACACTCATACTCTTTTTTGATATCATTTGTGTCATGCGGAGCAACGTCCTAATCCAACATTGGGTTAAGAACAGCCTCAGCTCATTTGTGTCGCAGTCGACACCAATCTGAGTCCTTCATACCTTGATGATGATTACGAGGGTCGACTGGAAGAGCATGGGGTTTGCTTCAGGGTCGAGAACAGAAGCAGACGACTGGAAAGACTGGAACAAGCCGGTGATGTCCCGAGAGAGCGCGAAGTTGTTACGGAAGAGAACCTGAGAAATATTCATTAGCCCGGCGCCGACTAGGTCCAATCAGGTGGATCACTCACCAAGTTTGAGATTGCAGTGTTGAATAGGACTAGGAGAGAATCTTCTTGTGCCGAACGCTCGATGCTATGCACCCCTAGCAACGGTTATCATCTTCAGTGTAACGGATTAAAGGGGATCGGAATCAGGGCCAACCTTCGAAATCAAGAGCGACGATGAGGGCCTTGTCAGTAGGCGTGACAGACATCCAAACACCCTCCGTCGTCCTCATCGCTGAGCCGGCAAAAGACGTATCCACAAGGTGATTAAGAGCGAAGCTCTTGCCAACAGATTGCTCGCCTGTGGTATAGATTAGAGATGCTCACTCACACTGATGATTGCTCACCCATTGAAGAAACGACCTTCACAGGCTATTACGTCGTTAGCGTACGTAGAAAGGCAATAAAAGACGCCTTACGCACCCTTGTTGCCATGTATGATTGAAAGAGGGACTCGTACCAGCCAAACGAGATGCTGTCGACGATCTTCGCAATTTCGGCACCTAGCAGAGAACGCTCAACATCGGAGGACCAAACCCCATCCTTGAGCGGCAGGAAGCGATTGTCTCGAGTAATCGCGATGTGGATGGGTATCAAGCATATGAGTTCCACGAGCCATTCGCCAGCGTGGAATGTGGATAGATCAAGCGGGTATCTTTGAAGGAATGTGTTCTGGGAGAGGGCGAGAACTTGAATGCTCTTGAGCTCGTCGCCAGTGGGCTTGTGCGTGATGCGCTTGAATTCGCCGATGAGCGTCGAAAAATGCGGTTCGACAGGCGTTGGATCCGCGTTCAGAACGAAGACTCGTGACTTTCTCTCGCGAAGCGTGGACACCACCGTCTCCCGACGCACTGCAGACACGACAGGAAACCGTGTCCAGACGTCCTTGTGACAGTCGATGAGGGAATTATGGGATGTCGTGTACTCTTTGCGTCCACCCGTCGGCCCGCCCTTCTCCTTGAATGTGAATGCTGTCATCTTCCGCGTGATCTTGAACGCGACAGAGCGAAGCGCGGACTCAGCGAGGTCGATACCGACCAGGTAAACGTTCTCGCGAGATAATAGCGACGTCACGATGCAATCACCAAGCACCCTCTTTGGTACGTCAACCTTGATGCCTTCCGGGGAGCCAAAGCTGGTCCAGTGGTAAGCTCGCAAAGCAACGGTATCGGCGTCCTCGGTTGGCTCGTCTATGGCAAAAAAGCATGACCCGTCTGGAGTGGAGTGAATGGACGAGGGTCTAGTGGGTAACTGCAGGGTGGCGGGACTAGCACAGATAAGATGTATTAGCTACCAGCGGGTTTGTGAGCAGATCCGTACGTACCGGAACTGTTGCGTCACAAGCGAGAAGATACGTGCACGATAAAGGTTGTCGACGAAGAGTAGTTCCTCAATACCACTGACAAACTCCATGTGCTTGATCATCACGGCGTCGGAGTCGTACCAAGGGCCGAGGTTGACGGGTGTTCCCATTCCTTGGAGGGATGCGTATGTCTCGTCGAAAATGAATGTGTGCAATTGAAGACGAGAATCCCGCTGCAAGGCGTCAGTTTCCAACAGAATACGGTCATATGAGATAGAGGGCTTACACCCATATCTGACATCCCGCACACCGCCAAGATTCGCTTGCTTTCGTCGTATGCGAGCAAGAAGTTCTCCCCGATCTTGTCACGCTTCAGCCCCTTGGCGGCACGCTTTCCTCGAAGCGCTGATTGTAAATTCGTAATGGAAGACACATAGACCTTGCCTTCGCCTGTGCGGTCTCGTGCGACCAAGAGAATGCGCGACTGAGGGAGTAAGCGGGCATAACTACATGACCTCATTAGAATGGACAAGTTGCGCATCACACCTCTTCTAGCTGGACTTACATGATAGATGTGTCTGCAGGCAAGGTGAAGGATGTCGATGAATTCGTTCGCAGTTGAGGAAGTGGGACGTGGTTTGGATGTTCACGCATACGGTGTGCGTCGTCCTGTCGAAGCTCGAGGGGGTATAGCGTGTACCGGACTTCAGGCTCGGTAAAAGTCTCTTCCACTATCTTGATCCTATAATACGGTGACCGATTGTACGAGTCTGAAACAAAAAATTCAGTTGCAGATCACAGGTTAAGTACTTGACAAACGAACAGCGATGTTTATCTTCTTCGAGTTGTTCAATTGTCGTGGTATTCCTGTTTTCTCGACGAGTGAGGATGCAGATATACAGTGTTTATGATGTTGCAGATTCACCTTGCTGCGTCACTTTCCAAGCTGGACCTCAGCACGGACAACATGTACACGCGCAAGCTCTCCAATTGGTTCTTCTCGGCGATCTGACTCTCTCGTACGAGTTGATCCTTGCAAGTATCGCGTTGAATCTTCCGTATCTTCTTGGAAAGGTCCTGCGCCTCCTTCCCAATATTAGTCAGGAAGTGCCTCGAAGCATGCTCGACGACCTCAGTCGCCGGCTCGACGAGAAGAGGAGAGCGATCTACGATGCCCGGGAGACGAGACAGGAAGTCGTGATCGTCAATGTTAAGGATGTTCCTAGGCACGTCAATAGCACGGGAGGCGGGGGAGGAGTCCATGCCGACTGTGAACCCAGCAACCTTTTTGATCAGCCAATTCACGCCCGATTGCGATGGCTTGTCGTATCCATCCCGAAGTGTCGACGTGACGAGTTCTTTGCGCTCCTGGTCGCTCAGGCCGGCGTCCAGGCTCAAGAGATAGTCCAGGGTGAGAATGCGCTCCTTGAGGGTCTTGTACTTGGCTACTACCACGACATTGAGTTTTTGCATTTTTGACGTGTCGTGTATCAACCGTTCAACTCCCTCGAACATGTTGCATAGGTCGCGTAAATGCTCTGAACGTGCCAAGTTAGTGATGGAAAGATTGATGGAGTAATGACTGTTCCTCACCGTCATCCGGAGGGAGAGGCACGTTTTTGGGTTCAACGGGGATGCCATTTGGCCGAAGCTCTCCCTGAGCCAGCAAACTTTGCAAGATTGTCAGAGAGGGAACGGAGAGAGGAAAGCAGCACGCACGGGAACTTCCGCATCAGTTGCGACGTCAACAGCTCCCTGATGTTCGCAGACAGTCGACCCTTGTCGATGTCGATGCGATTCACCATTTCGTCGAGATCCTTCGTCAACTTATTACTCTCGAAGGTCTTGACATCCGAGACCGAACGCCGATATCGGGTGATGTCTTCCTGCACCTCGGGCTTGAATGGACACTTCAAGTTGAAGAGGATCTCCAAGGCGTCGATTGAGAGAGATTTACTCAAGCGGATGGCATTCCTTTGCCTGACAATCTGGTGAGTTCATCCATCATCACGAAAATGCTAGTATCAAGACATACAGGATGTCCTTCAAGCGAAACTCGGAGACAGTGTCCGTTTCATGACGCGCCCTTCGCTGTTCTGCGACGTACTGAGCTGTGAGGATCCCTTGCGCCATCTCGCCAGTCACGAGCCGCGGACGCAAGACGTCGGGAGCTTCCGAAAGACCGTCGGGGCAGAGAAGCGGGTTGCGGATCTGGGAACAACCATTTTGATTACTTCTATCATTTTACCAACGCTCAGTATGTCGCTCACCTCAAATCCTAGACGAACGGTTACCCCTTCTTCTTGTTCATTGGTCTTTGAGACCTCGAACGCAAAGAGTCTGTCTGCGCCGCTGTCTTCGTCGTCCTCACTTTCTTGATCGCTGTCCAAGTCGTTTCTTCGCCAGACAATAGCTTTTGCGTGCTCGTCCGACATCAGACAGACAACCTGATCGCAGATCTTCGTGAGATACCTAACAAAAAGAGCGAGGTCGTCTCATTATCTTCGGGCAATACGTAATGCGAAATCTCCCACCTCATGAACGTGACCCTGTTCTTGTTCACAGACGATATGCAATTGTCATCCCAAGTGGTGTCCTCCGGCCAAAAGATTACGTGCATGACATCCTCGCCTCCGCACATGTGGATGTATATTCCCGAACGCAAAGACGGCCGGGTAGGATCGACTGACGTATCCATTGGCTGAAGCATGGACAGGGCACTGTAACCGATGAGTGTACGGAACGAGCATTCAAGAAATCCCTAACTCACGTCTCTTCGTTCACGATAGCCTTCTGACGGAGGAAATCGACGATTGCGGACTTGCTGCCGTATAGTCCCATAGCCTTCACCTGGACTTGATCAAGTGCCGAGAAGTCGACTTTCGTGATCGAGGTATAGGCGTTGGGCCGGAGGACGTTGATCAAGCGGCCTAGTGATTCTTGCTCGATGATGATTTTGTCCACTGTTAATGAAACAAGTCGCATACACAGTGGTGGTATCAACGAAACGGAAAGTCTCACCCAATCCGCCGCTACCCCTGTCGTATATCAAGTCCAGTACTCGATACAAGTCCGGGATATAGGCTGCGATGTCGAGAGTCGTCGATGGAGAGGGGGATGTTTGAGTCCCTTGCGCATCTCTGCCGCCGCCGTCTCCGTCCCCCTTGAGCTCGTCCGTACCGAGTTTGTCGCGGCCGTTGGGCTCAGGCGAACCGGATTGATTGGACTGGGCAAGGTCTGGCGAAGGATGGGCGCTTCCAATTGCACGGTCGCCAGCCTACCACAGTGTATCAGTGTCAATCATGAGAAAAAATAGACGAAAATGAGAAAGAAATACCCTGGTGGTAGTAGTAGTCTCAGGATTGTCCCGTCCAGGTGGATGGAGCGTGCCGCCTTCGTTGTCAGTCGGGTCAGTCGTGACCAATCAAGACAAAGAGTGCGTTTATGCTCACTGTCTCCCATTTTGTCCTGGAATGTGTTTGGGGGCTGAAAGTTGCAAGAAATTGCGATATCAGGGATGTTGAGGGCACACGGTTAGGACTTGACTGGGAAACTTGAAGTGGGAGCTGGGATATAGGACTCGATGGCAGCCTACCGCAGCACACAGAATAAATTGGGGGGGCCGTCCCATGCCACGATGCATAAGAACCCAGCATCGATCGAGGGGGGATGATCGGGGGTTCGAGGATGCTGCTGCAGGTGTCGGATTCCGGCGGCCATAGGCTATAGCCCACAAGCTTCATATGGTTCTCCCTGTAGGAAGTGCGTGGCGCTTCCGCCGCGGTCACAGGGGCGGTTCACGGGCGTCTCCCAGGCTCTCCTCTCGAGCGTTTAAATAGTCTCGTGGGTGCAACTGCGACGATAAGTAAGTTAGCTGATTGTACGTCTACTGCCACTACTTAGCGTGTAGACTACTACTACTACCGCAGCTCATCTCGCATATAATAGTATCCTCCTTCCACGCTGTGCGTCCACTCGCTCGCAACAGATGCCTCACGATACTCCCGGCGACCACTTGGCAGACGCACACTGGCAGAGAGTACTGTCCGGCGAGACCACGGAATATGTTGTCACACATCCTGGCCGCAGCCAATATAGCCAGGCGGGTGGCGGCGTGTCTGCTTGTGGCCTCGCCGCCCTGAATTGCGCGAGGATCGTGTTGGGACTTCACTCGACGGGGCTTGATACCGCTCACTTGGTACAGGAGCTAATGAAACGTAAATTCCTTGAAGTAAGCTCGTCAAATCCTCGTATTGACTCAAGTTCTAATATCTTGTTGTGCGGGGCATGATCAGGACGTCCTTCAACCTTGTCTCTCGTGGTCAAGTCCTTCGCATTTGGCAGTCGACGAAATCTGCAAGGTTCCTATCTTCCGGAAATGTCTGGAGACGGTGAGCTCCGACTATGGGCAAGCCGGCCTGCCTTACTTTGAGAGACTTATCTCGTACGCTAAATCCATTCTGTCCTCTGCCGTGGCTTACTGTATGACACTTCCCAGGAACATCGCAGCATACACCAAATCGCATTCCGCCTCGACTTGCGTTATCATCACCCGTCCGCCAGAGATCATAGCGTGCTTCTGCCTTGCCGACGTTCCAGCCGAGCTCTTCGTTATCTTCGACTCCCATCCCCGCCCGGAGAAGCACCCACACGGCGCGGCGTTCATATTCAAGAATTCCATCCGATCCACGGCCGAATACCTCACCGAACTCCTCCGTTACGACGAACACCTTCTGTCGGACAGCACAGTTCAGTGGCAAGCCCAGCTCCTCGCCCATTGCTCGGGAGATATCTTTGTCGCTCGCCCCAACGGGCTGACATCCTCCCAGTGGGCAGAGCTCGCCCTCGACTCGAGTCTGGAGGTCCTCAAGTTGCAGGCGCGCATTAGATCCCTCGGGAAGGACAACGAGAATCTGGAGTCAGATAAACAACGGCTCGGCGATGAAGTCTCGAGGCTGGACGACAAGGTGCTCGAGCTAGATGATGAGCTCGTGCGGCTGAAGGCTAAGCATGAGCGGTTGCGGAACTCGAACCAACATAACGCAGGCAGCTCAACTCGGACTCTCACATCGACGCGATCGCAGGTGTCCCAAAGCCCGCTCGACACTCCCTCCACACGGACGGATGCCTCGGTCCGTAAGGCGCCGTCTAATCGTCGTCCAGCACAGAATAAGCCCACATCTCACACCTCTGATTTTTACTCGGCCGACGCCCTCGCAATCCAGATGCAACGGGCTTTCGACGAGGAGAACCGGCAGCTCGAGCGAGAGATGAAACGTCTTAAGGACATCCAGCCGGGATTCTTCGACTGTGGCGTCTGTTTCGAGCGTCATCAAAACGACCACCTTGCCAGGGTAATGCCCTGCGGCCATTCGTACTGCCGACCGTGCCTGAGGGAATACGCCGTCTCGAAGATCAAGGAGCATCGTTTCCCCGTCCTGTGTCCTAGCTGCTTGGCGGATAAGGATCGCCCTGAGCAGGGAGGTAAGGGTCCTGCCTGCTGCAGCCTACTTTCATAAACTGAAGTAACACGGTCAGAATTGGACGACTTCGCGATCCAGCAGCTTGGTCTCGACGAAAAGCAATATGAGATCTTCAACGAGATGCAAATGGCTCGTTTCTCCACGATCATCCACTGTCGCAAGTAGGTCTTCCCTTATAGATATACGCGCGAGATACTGACACATTTCCGTGTATGGAGATGCTTGAACACTATTTTCGTCGACAAAAAGGAGTATCAAGAGGTTCAAGAAATTGTCTGCCCCCTCCGCGGTTGCGGTTACGCATGGTGCAAGTTGTGCTCCCACGCAATCCAGATCGGGGGTCCGAAGCACTCGTGCGACGGCTCTTCCGAGCTCAATGACTTGATGCATCGGCGTGGCTGGAAGCATTGCCCAGGTGGGTTCGACCATGAACGGCGATCTCAGTCGACTCATACGGTATGCACTGCAGGATGTCAGACGCCCGCGGAGAAGATAGATGGCTGCAACCACATGACGGTGAGCCGACCTCCGCACCCCTTGGCGTATCCTCGAACTCACATTTGGCTGTTTCTGAAAGTGCGCATCGCCCGGCTGCAACGCGTCAGTCTCGCCTTCCACTTGTTGCGAATGGAGAATGCTAACCAACGTCTACCTTCTGCAGTCACTTCTGTTATCTCTGCGGCCAGCTCATCGTGCGGTCTATGGTCCGGAACGAGATTCAGAGTGCAGTGTCGAGACATTACAGACGGTGCACTCTGTTCTGATCACGAGATCCTTCCGTCCACGTTCTCTTATTCGTCATTTCTGTCCTTCCTGCTGATGCTGTCATTTGCTGCCGTTTCTCCGAAAATGTACTTCTATGCCGTTCTGCCTCACGCAATATAAGATCATGACTAGCCGCACATTCGCCCGTTCAAATGCTTCGAGATTAGTATCGACTGATGCGGCGGGAGAAATCAGTCTCAACGTCAGTTGCCTGGACGAACGGCATATGAAGCTGCTAACATTCATTTGTCTCGCCGGGTACAGAGGTGTCCTCCATCGTACTGCCGGCTTATCCGTCCGTTTTCTCGCTCGAAGAGCAGGGCTTTGTCCGCTTGATGTCGAAAACGAGAGAAGCGAGCGAGGACTGCATAGCTACTACGGATCATACCCTGCGACGTGAATTTGCGCAGTTTGCTTTCATGACACCTTTCAGCTCTCCGGAACGTCCGATGTCGAGACAAAGAGACTTCATTGAACTTTACAATTACATGCGTGATACGAGGGATGAGTAAGGGGTAAGGAAATACAACGGCGAAGACTGGATGATTGCATGTATGGCGTAACGAGGCTCGACTTTCAACCACGGAATAGAGCACCTCTAGGCTTGGAGAGCGAATCGGCAATCCCGAGGAATGTCTCAGCAAGTCGAACCTATTGGAATCATGCATAGTATATTAGATACTATGGTGGAATTATCGAATATGAACGCACCGTATTCAGAGCCTCATGGTAGGCAGAAGGCACATGATTCTGAAGGTTCACGGCATCTTGTGGAGCGCGGTTCTCGACGTCTTGAGCAATCTGCGCCATTCGCTGAAGCACACCAGAGTATGGGCCAAAGGCGACTGCATGGAAGGAGAGCGGTTTTCTGGCAGAAGTCCGCTCAGTATACGAATCTCGGCCCTTTCACAAGCAAGTTTTCTCACCCAAGACCGATGGAACGGCGGCAGACATGCTGCATAGCACGATCTGGACTGCTGCATTCGCCGTCCAAAAGGAAAATTATGACAGGCGCCCTGCGATGTTGTGCATCAGTGGAAGCACTTCGCCCGGTGAAACCGATCTTACCGTTCCGTGCTCCAGTACTCCTCCATGCACTGTTGAGCTGTCTGCATCGCAAGCGTGAAGTTTGTTCCTCGGCGTGGACGATAACCCAAGACAGTATTCAAGAGCTCAGCTGGAGAGCTGCTGAAGTCGTTCGACACTGCCCTAGCGACACCATCATCAAATAGAACAACAGTGTAGGCGTCCCTTCGCCCAGCCCCTCCGTTCGTCACGAGGGAATGATGGCGTGCTTACCAAAAGCCTTGGAGAGAAGAATATACTGCTCCTAACCGATTGTTGTGAGTCTGTCTGATGGTATGGGTGGTGGGAGTGTTCTCCAGCGGCAGACGATCAATCCCCTTCATGGACGAAGATCTGTAGCACGCGTTAGCTTGATCTCGTGAAGAAACCTCAATTGTCTCACCGGTAAATGACGAAGATGCTGTAGAGGATATGAGCATACGTAAGGAGATGGACAAGTTCGCGAAGACGCACACATGGAAAGCCTGCCCTGGGACAACGGGGTTTGGGCACGCAAACTCGTGGCCGTGACTCGAGATATACCCCACATTACCGGGAGAACCGACTGCCAGTGCTTGAGGTAGACCATGGAAGATGGGCAAGATGCAGTACAATGGTTGTGTATCATGTTCAGGCCCTGGATATCGTGGATTCAGTATTGCGAAATGAGCTTTCGCGTGGTCGACACCCTACCATTGCACATACTATCGCTGCAAGTAATTAAGTTAAAGATCACGTTAAAGATTATTCAAGTTAGCATACCATTTGGCAAAGTTGACCTGATCTTCTTGAGAGTATGGGTCTATGACGGGTGAGTGTCAAAGCAGAGCCATATGAATGCGGAGAACCCCGTACCCTTGAATCCTACAGATTTCATCGAAGTGAGCGTGTCGTACCAAAACAAAACATCATGCTCTGACATACCTGTGCGCCTCCAATATAAGGCATGCGTGACCCAGTCTTTCGCTCTACCAGGTTCCGGCTCCATCGGCGTGACAATGTGCTCATGATAAGGGCCACCGCAATCATTCGCTGGACCATCATCGGAGCGGCACCAGTCAACATGGGCATGACGCCCTAGAGATCGGCAGTACAGCGAGCAGAGCATAGGAGCTCCATCATCGTTGGATCCGAACTTGCGACCGTTCACCTCGAGGATGGTACCATCAGGCCCGTCGATAGCCCATCGTGTTTTTGACATAGAGCCGTGGCTGGTGTCATGTTCCTTCTGCGTGTGTCCTACAATACGCTCAGAACCTCTATAAGAATATACATTTTGGACCACACATACCGAGCGGCAGGGTGCAAAAGTAACCGCAGTCTGGACACCTAGTAGAGGTTGAGTAATGCGTTACATTGGACTAATCCGTGTGCATGCTCACCTTTCCTCGCAGAAGTGGAAAGGTTTCGGGCCAAGGTCATGTGTGTGATCGTCGGGATGCGAAGTCTCTCCAGGAGGTATAACAACCGCACACTGAAGACGTCTCGACTCTGGGGGGGAGGTCACCGAGGGAGGCGGTATATTATGAGGTTAGTGTTTACCTTGTGTGTACTGCAATGCTACTATAAGCTACCCTGATCGCTCGGTACCATGACAGACACTCACTTTGGTGTATTGGAAACTCTCGTGTTTTCCAGTAAACGTGGCCTCCACAGATTGCGGGGTAAGCTCAATCTGGCAGATTCCAGGAGCCTTACACAGCGCGGTGCATGGGTGTTCTTCCCTATATAGTACATAACGGTGTGACCGTGGTGCATTTGCGGTAATGAGAGACTCACGTACCCACACAAGTGAACTGTGTCAGCATTTAAGCCATGCAAATGATCATGTTCTGAACAGAGACGCTTGCATAGCTGACACTTGATTGGACACTGCGCATTGTCGCAGCGGTGCTCATGATGCGGAATATCACGACAAATTGACATATCAGTTGACATCACAATGCGATGCATTTGAACAGTTAGTGATCAGATACCTCGGGATCCGACACCGGCTACTGCATGAGAAGACATTACCGTCAGGGAGGCGCACATCAGAGAGACTGCATGCCTGATATGGGAGAATATCAACGAAACTTCCAGCTTCAGAACGCAATAGTTTACTAACCGCACCGCATTCATGGGTTATTGCTGAACACAAATGTTCATCGTCTTCATGGTCAACCGGCTAAAAGAAGGCTGGATCTCAGCACAAACATTTGGATCAGAGGACGGATAGATATGAACCTTGAAGCACACTTCTTGACACCCGTTTTTGCCACTGAGCTTACACGGTTGACCACACAAGTGTGCCGTCACATCGCACCTACAAACAGTGAGCAAACATCAAACAACACGACGTGGAGACTCACAAATGTGTTCCAGGATGACCAGCCCTATGACAAAAGCGTTGAGTATGGGACACCGTCAAAACAATGGGAAAAACAGGACTCACGGGAGACCACAAGGCTGCGAATCACCATGATTTGCGCCTTCAAACTGGCACTTGCGTACACATTGATGATGAGTCCGACAGGAGTGGGGGCCGTCATAGTGGTGCCCAAGGATACAGCCAAGGTTGCAGGCCACACACTGGGTTCCACACAGGCAAATACCAGCTTTGAGGTCGATAATCGTCGTATCGAAGATTCGAAAGAGGTGCTGCACGTCAGCATGCGCGGAACCGAATTTCGCTGTGTTCGCATGAAGCCAGGCGTGGACATGTCCAATACGTGCATCCACAGTCTGGTCCTCTCCAACTCGCGTCCATAGAGGAGAAGCGATGAAAGTAGCAGTCCCAGGATTCACATAGATCCCGGAGTGCATCGTCTTGACTTGTAGGCTGACCTCGTGGACCGGCTCTGCCCAAGTACAAACGTACAATGCTATCCTCCGCCTCGATCACCGCGGCAGTATCAAAATTCTGTGGAATCGATAAGCTACCTTTGAGTAGCTTTGAGTTTGTGTCTGCAGCGGAACGTACCGTAAGCGGTTCGAAGTCCGGTATCACCTCAGCAGCACCGAAGGCGAGAGCTTTAGGCAATAGGGATAGGAGTAGGTGTGTGCGATGGGCTGCCAAATTCTCTGTATCATGGAGTAGGTAATGAATGACATAATTAGGGCAATCGTCGACATACGTGACATTGCGCCCCAGTCGTTGGCCTGCGTATCACGTCAGAGCTCTGTCGAGGATACAAATCATAGAAATGAAAGTCGCACCTTGAGCTTGGCCATCAGCATCTTCATCATTTGTAAGAAGACAGAGCCTCCTTGATGCGTAACAGGTTGTTGGTCCAGTCGCTTCTTGATCATCTTGAAGAGCGTATAGAATTGCTTCGACTCGATCACCGGCCATGGGACAATGTCTAGACGATTACGGTGCAAACGCGAAATGAAGCTCATGGCCTGCTCTGCTTGCACGATTTGCTGGAACTTGAGGTAGAATCTGGTGAAAGCCATGAGTTTGGCCTAATAATCCCACAATGGTATCCTACTCTTTGGTAATGTCGTCCTTGTCAGAGTCCACAACATCCTACGAGCAAATTGCAATGTCAATGTTGCGCGTCAGCTGAAAAAACCTACATTGCTCGCTTACTTACCTTGATGACGATGACGAGGGTCGACTGAAACAGCATTGGGTTGGCCTCTGGGTCCAGGACAGATGCAGAGGATTGGAAGGACTGGAAGAGCCCAGTGATTTCACGAGAGAGAGCAAAATTGTTGCGGAAGAGGACCTGCAAGAGCAGATTAGCGGACAATAGATGTATGCAAGATCTGTGGTATGCTTACTAAATTCGAGATGGCTGTGTTGAACAGGACAAGCAGGGTGTCCTCCTGTGCCGAGCGTTCGATGCTGTGAACGCCTATATGCCAGAAACAAAGCATCAGCATAAAAATATAGTCGTCACCTAGTACGACGCACCCTCAAAGTCAAGGGCAACGATAAGCACGTCGTCCGTGGGCGTCACTGACATCCACACCCCCTCAGTAGTCCGCATAGCAGACCCGGCAAACAATGTATCGACAAGATGGTTGAGCGCGAAGCTCTTGCCTACTGATTGCTCCCCTATTGCAAAAATGAAAATATGGACACAATCACAACAATCGAGAAACTTACCCATAGAGGAGACGACTTTGACGGGCTATGCAGGCGAGAAACCATTAGTAGACAAGAAATGACCACTGCAAAAATCAGTAGGACTTACTTTGGTGGCCATATATGACTGGAAGAGCGACTCATACCACCCGAACGAAATACTGTCAATGATCTTCACCACGTCGGCACCGAGCAGGGACCGCTCGAGGTCCGCGGACCACACCCCATCCTTGAGCGGTACAAACCAATTGTCTCTTGTGATGGCGATGTGGATAGGAATCAGGCAGAGAATTTCAACGAGCCATTCGCCAGCGCGGAAAGTAGATGGAATGATTGGACACTCCATCATGAAAAGAGCATGATCTAGAGCCAAGACACAGATGTTCTTCAGCTCGTCGCCTGTCATGAACGTTCCATTCAGCGCCTGCTACCAGTGCCTTAGTTTCCTTTTCTGGACGATCTACTTCTCACGTCATACTTATTGTTCTCCGTTGCATTGTATCTCGTCCTTTGTTCTTTAGCACAATAGCTCCTTATTGTCCGTCATCGCTATTGTTCCATTCCCATTGTTCACCTGTGTCCATAGTTACCTATTGTCCCCAGGTTCTCATTGTCCTCTATACGTATATAAGGACCTGTACTTTGCTGCCTGGAGACCTCAGTTTTGACCTCTTGTCTCCAGGTAAGCCTCGCTGTATTTCGCTTGTAGACATCTACTTACTCAATACATCTTGTCTCCAGCCCTGACCGTTGAGCCTTGCTCCGCTCTTGCTGCACAAGTGCTCGTTGATGCCCTTGCTTGTCTCGTAAGTCTCCCTGGTCCTTACTCGACGGCCAGTCGTAACATTAGGTCGAAACTACTTCACGAGCACCGGCGTACCCACACCCTTTCCCTTTCCCCTCGTACAGTACGCACTCTTGACCCTCTGTGTTGGCCTAGCGTAGTGCGCGCTCTAGTCACACCATCGGACGTGGTCTTGATTCAACTCGAGGCTTGCCACTTTTAGTGGTACAGTGCGCGGAAAGCTCCTAACCCGAGACCCTGGCACTGACAGAAGTGGTCCGCCTCACGGCGTGGGAGGCTAGAGAAAGGCGGTGAAACAAAGCCAAGGCAGGACACCCCTGGACTCATGTCCCTTGAGGTTAAGACACAGCAATAGGCCGAGGAGGCTGAGCAGACAGTGTTGGGTTGTGCACCAGCCGTCCATTGTTCCTGGATAGGAAGCGAGACACTTCATCCTGGCTTGCAAAGAGTTTGTGCACGCCTTTCACCCCTTTGAAGTCCAGGACGAGTACTGGGATAAGGACAAGAAACGGTGGTCTGTCTGTGTAACACAACCGTGCCCACACCGTAGTCGTACTTGGAGACCTATTCCTGAGGCAGTCAAAGGTCTCGCACCTCGACTCATCACTACCAAAGACCAACCAGCCCTTATCCTTGCACACATTGCCAGACCCCCTACACCTGCCTTTCGTAACCCCGAACGTCTGCCTCTTCGCCAAGCGGCAGCAGTTGCAACTAGTAACCCTGCATCTTGTCCTGCGTCCCGCCCTACCTCATGTCCAACCTCTCAGCCCCAAAGTCGCAAGCTGACCCCCACTGGGACTCCGTCCGCATCCCCTCGTCTTGGAGGACTAACCCTCCAGATCACTGCCAAGCTTGTTAGACAACAGCTCGCATCCTGCACCTCCAATTCCCCCATCGCTTCAACCTCAGCACTACCCAAGGTTGAAGCAGAACCCGAGCAAGAGGACTCAAACCCTGCAGTCGAGGAGGAACCCAAACGAGAAACCGTAGTTCTCAACACTCCGACACCTCCATCCTCACCACCCTCATCATCCTCTTCCTCTTTGCCCTCATTGCGAGCACTGTCACCCACTCCCACCATGGCCACACCCACCCCCTTTAATGTCTCCAAACTCCTCTCCCAAGTCACCCCTCATGAGTACAATGGAAAGCTCGCACAGGAAGGGCTCCGCTTTGTAGCCAATGCCTGCATCTACTACGACCTTCTCGAGGCGCAAGGTCTCGCACACGAGATCCGCTGGATCACGATCCTCAATAAGTTGACCGGTGGTGCTGCTGAGTGGGCCAGCCCATACATTGTCATGGTGGCCAGCGGCAATGTTGCGTGGTCGGACTTTGCGGCCTTTGAAGGGTCGTTCAAGGCGCACTTCTGTGCTGCGAACGACGAGGAAGCAGCCGTCGCAGAACTCGCCAAACTCTGCAAGGCTTCGCATTGGCTTGGCACTGTCAAGGACTATACCAGTCAGTTCAACGCCATCGCTGCTTGCACCAGGTTTGGTGATGCAGACAAGCGTGAACAGTACCGCACGGCACTCCCTTACAAGATCAAGGATGCCTTCGCAACCACAGTGCATGACATCTCGGACCTCGCCAAGATCCAGAAAGTCGCGCCGCAGATGGACCAGCAACTTGCCATGCGCGAGGAGGAACGGCCAAAGCAATTTGGATGGAAGAAGAAGGGCGAAAAGGCAGCCGCCTCCGGTTCGGGCAAGAAGAAGTTCGACGGAGAGTGCTGGAACTGCGGTGAGAAAGGACATCCCGCGTTCCGCTGCCCAAAGCCCAAAGTCGAGGGCCAACGGGCTGCCTCTTCTTCCTCATCCAGTACCGACGAGCTCACGACACTCAAGGCCCAGCTCAAGGCAATGGAGGAGAAGATCGCTGCCCTTACGGTGGTCGATAAGAAAGAGGGTTTTTGATTAGAACTGCATTGGACGCTGCACGTGCTGGTTCTTGTAGTAATAGTCGATTTTCTGTACTGGGTTTGTCGTTTGTATATGAAGTAAATCATGATGGTCAACACTTTCATATACCAGTACAGTTAATTGGCAAGCAGCGACATAAGGACATTGTAGCTATGGTAGATAGCGGTGCTACTACTAAGTTCCTACATAGACGATTCGTAGAACAGAATAGGGTTACGACGAGGAAGTTGGCAAGGCCAATTCCTCTGTACAACACCGACAGTTCAGAAAACCGTGATGGTACGATCACAGAGGTTGCCATGTTGGATATGGCAATCGGAGACCACAGGGAGAAGGTGGTCTTTGTAGTGACGGATATAGAAGAAGAGGATGTCATCATCGGCCTGGACTGGCTACGCGAGCACAACCCTGAAGTAGACTGGGAACATGGTTCACCACGCCTGTCGAGATGTCCAGAGACATGCCCGACTAACCAGAGAACCTCTGAACCTGTCAAGACCAAAGCGCGTGATACGGAGGTACGGCTTACGGCCCGCCACGGTCCTCGACGGGCAAAGAAGGTTAGGAAGGTTGGAAGGGTGTGTGCGGCCATGATGACTGAGGAGAAGGAGGAGGATAGGCCCTGGCCACCAGGATTCCTGCCGCGGTGGGATGGAACTGAGACGTCTCTTCTCGATGCATGGGAGGATGGACAACACCTTTATGGTGCTCCGCAACTGTTTGCTTCAGTGACATACACATATTTGCAACAACTCACTGAGCAAGAGTACCAGAAGAAGGAAGTCCGCCCCGTTGAAGAGATCGTACCCGAGCACTATCACGAATACTTGCATGTGTTCTCGAAAGAGGCGTCCGAATGTTTGCCAGAACACGGACCCTATGACCATGCGATAGAGCTCGTGCCCGATGCAAAGATGTTCCATTCCCGTGTGTACCCCCTATCGCCCAGCAAACAAGGAGAGCTTGACAAGTTTCTCGCTGAGAACTTGGCCAAAGGCTATATTCAAGAGTCGAAGTCGCCGATGTCATCGCCATTCTTCTTTGTCAAGAAGAAGGATGGTAGCCTACGTCCAGTCCAGGACTATTGGCGACTCAACGAGATCACCATTAAGAACCGTTACCCACTACCGTTGGTATCGGATCTGATGGATCGACTCAAGAGGGCCAAGTACTTCACAAAGCTCGATATTCACTGGGGGTACAACAATGTGCGGGTTAAGGCCGGCAATGAGTGGAAGGCTGCCTTTGTGACCAATTGAGGGCTGTTCGAGCCGAACATTATGTTCTTTGGGCTAGCCAATTCGCCCAGCACATTCTCTGCGCTCATGAATGACATCTTCAAGGACCTCATCATACTCGGCAAAGTCACTATCTACCTCGATAACATCCTCATATTCACCGACAATCTCGAGGAACACCGCACATTGGTGCACGAGATCCTGAAACATCTTAAGGAGAACAACCTGTTCTGCAAGCCAGAGAAGTGCGAGTTCGAACAGCCTAAGGTGGAATACCTCAGTGTACTCATCTCGGAGAACTGTGTAGAGATGGATCCGGTGAAGGTGGGAGGTATCGCAGATTGGCCTGTCCCTCAGAACACCACAGATATACGGAAGTTCCGCGGTTTCGCAAACTTCTATCGGCGGTTCATAAAGGACTTTAGTGCTATCCGCAAACCCTTGGATTGCCTCACGGGCAATGTGCCATGGAAATGGGGAGACGAAGAGCAGTCTGCCTTTGACGAGCTCAAGTGTTGCTTCACCAAAAGCCCTGTCCTGACGATCTATGATCCAGACCGCAACACCCGCATCGAAGTCGACACATCTGGCTTCGCTACGGGCGCGGTTCTGTCTCAGGAGGGGGAAGACGGCAAATGGCACCCCATCGCTTTTTACTCCGAGTCGATGAACAACGCTGAACGCAACTACGAGATCTACGACAAGGAGATGCTCGCCATCATTCGTGCCCTGCAGGCTTGGCATCACTATCTCGAGGGTCTCTCTAGTGTGTTTGAGATCCAGTCGGACCACAAGAACCTTGAGTATTGGCGCACAGCACAGAACCTCACACGCAGGCAGGCACGATGGGCTCTCTATCTGTTGCAATTCGACTTTGTCATCTCGCACAAGCCTGGGACATCTAATGGTAGGGCCGATGCATTGTCGAGACGGCCCGACCACCAGCACGAGGATGCAGATGACAATCTCGGTCGAGTCTTGTTGCAACCAGAACGTTTCCAGGTACTGGCAGCCAAGAGAGGGCATCTATCAGTGGTTCCAGAGAAGGCACTGCTTCGACGCATCTGCGAGTGCGGAGAGCACGAGCAGGAGGTCGTGGAGGCACTCAGTAAACTGGAGAAACTTGGACCAGCGCGTCTTCAGAATAACTTGGTGGACTGGAACAGTGAGCAAGGCCTGCTACTGTACCGGGGCAAAGTCTATGTCCCCAAGGATGACGCGCTGTGTGCTGAGATTGTACACATCCACCATGACCTCCCGCCCGCTGGACACCCTGGGCAGTCGAAGACATTGGAGTTGGTCATGCGAAACTACTGGTGGCCGGGCATGGCAAAGTTCATTAAGGATTACATTGAGACCTGCGACACCTATCACCGTGGCAAGGGTTCGCATGCCAAACTGCACGGTCCTCTTCAACCAAATGAAATCCCTGATGGCCCGGGCCAGATTGTGACGTGCCACTTCATCACTGGACTCCCAGAGGTGGATGGATACAACGCGCTTCAGCTCATCGCTGATCGGCATGGAAAGATGATACATCTTATTCCTTGCACTGAGGAGATCGACACAGAAGGAGCTGCTGACAACTTCATCCGAGAACATTTTTGTCTTCACGGACTGCCACGGAAGATCATCTCTGATCGTGGGCCCCAGTTCTCAAGCAAGCTCTTCTGCGCTGTACTCAAGGGACTCGGCATAGAAAGCGCAATGTCCACAGCCTACCACCCGCAGACAGATGGGCAATCGGAATGATGGAACCAGGAGATAGAGGCGTACCTTCGTATGTTCTGCTCACGGCACCGCAATGACTGGGTCAAGTGGCTGCCGATTGCAGAGTTCGCCTTTAACTCACACCAGCACTCGTCAACGGGTTACTCGCCGTTCTACCTCATGTACGGCTACTGTTAGGAACAGACCAGCCGCTGAACCAGCTACGCCAAAAGGGCGCAATGTCAAGCTTGGCTTGACACTTGGCTGGCACTATATATGTAGTTCGTAATGTGTTCATGACAGCTACGAACCCCAGTTCCACATTCCGATGTTGCCTACGGTGGTGCCTGCAGCTGATGAACGCCGGGAGGAGTTGCGACAGGCGCGAGAGGATGCAACAGCGGCCTTAACTCTAGCAGCTGAACGGATGAAGGAGTACTATGATTGGTATGTCCGTGACACTCCAGAGTTCAAGGAAGGTCAGAAGGTGTGGCTCGACACGAGGAACTTCCACGTTCCTAGAGTCTCTCGGAAACTGGTGGATCGGTACGCTGGCCCGTATCTGGTTGTACACAAGGTGGGCAATCTGGCTTACGAGCTCAGACTCCCCAAGGACCTTGTAATCCACCCAGTATTCCACATTTCTCTCTTGCTTCCGCACAAGGAGAGTCGACTCCCCGGTCGTCACCCGGCAGAGCCAGCGGCAATTGAGGTGGAGGGGGAGGAAGAGTACGAAGTGGAGGAAGTGTTGGAGTCACGGTGGTATGGGCGGTGGAAGAAACTGCAGTACCTCGTACACTGGAAGGGTTGGGGCCCTGAACATGACAGCTGGGAGGATGCAGTGGACCTTACAAATGTGCCGCAACTCGTGCAGAAATTCCATTCAACGCACGCAGAGGCGCCTGGTCCTCTCAAGAAGACTTAGTTGTGAAGGCACAACCCTTAGGAGGGGGGTATTGTCATGAACGTTCCATTCAGCGCCTGCTACCAGTGCCTTAGTTTCCTTTTCTGGACGATCTACTTCTCACGTCGTACTTATTGTTCTCCGTTGCATTGTATCTCGTCCTTTGTTCTTTAGCACAATAGCTCCTTATTGTCCGTCGTCACTATTGTTCCATTCCCATTGTTCACCTGTGTCCATAGTTACCTATTGTCCCCAGGTTCTCATTGTCCTCTATACGTATATAAGGACCTGTACTTCGCTGCCTGGAGACCTCAGTTTTGACCTCTTGTCTCCAGGTAAGCCTCGCTGTATTTCGCTTGTAGACATCTACTTACTCAATACATCTTGTCTCCAGCCCTGACCGTTGAGCCTTGCTCCGCTCTTGCTGCACAAGTGCTCGTTGATGCCCTTGCTTGTCTCGTAAGTCTCCCTGGTCCTTACTCAACGGCCAGTCGTAACATCACCAGTGGGCTTACGAGTGACACACTTGGAGTCGTCAATGAGAGCAGAGAAATGTGGCACAAAAGGTTTCGGATCGACATTTGAGACAAAGACCAGGACGCGGCGCTCGCGGAGAGTGGAGACAACTGTCACAGTTTTTTGCACCACATTTGGTATCCTAGTCACAGCCACCAACCCTAACCCCAGGTTCACCCATTTCCGGACTCCAGCCTGGACACTGGTCATCATTATGTAATAGTACTTACCTCTTTGTTCTCCTTTTGAACTGGCTCACCTGCCATCAGTGCTCAAGCCTGCCCTGAAGGCAGGTGGTCTGTGCACCTGTCATGTATAGTATATAAGGGCTGTGATGTGGGCTCAGAGACCTTCGATTCTGTCTCTTGTTCGCTCCCCATCATCTGTAGGCAGCTTAACAGCCCCTGCCATCCTCTGCCTTCTAGTCTAGGCCAATCTATCTGCTACTTCTGTTGTCACCCTCTGTGTGTCTCCATCAGTGAGCCCTTACCTTTGTTTGTTTTGTGGCACAGTCGTTTGGCTGTGACATTAGACAGAATCTCACACCTAGGCCCCTGGTTCAGTGCCCAAGTCACTAGCCAGCCGTCTCTCTTCCCCCCAGGAGTTTTATACACGTTTATCATCCCCCATTCCCTCCAAGGAGCAAGACCTCCAGGAGTTTACCCGTTGCCACTTCAAGAGGCACGGTCATCTCCCAGTCCAGGACCAGATATCCTGCGTACTTGTGGACTCTGCTGAGGATTGCCTTCGCTACCACCTTCGGGAGCACGCACCTCTGGTCCCTCATTGCAAGGCTCTGCCTCAACCTGTCCCCTACGCCCGACCTTTGCCCAACACACCCCGCATCCAGGCACCCACACCCACGCTACCAACCCCTGTCCTACCACTACCTATCCCCCTTGCGTGCCACATCTCTGCTGCACCACTTCCAGCTTTCACCCGCACCAATGTCAACGACAACCTCACTATCATCGAGACCAAGGCCCATGCCATCCTCGTGCCTCCAGGCCGTCTTTGATTGCAAGGTGCTACTCGACGACCTTCCGCACGACCATTGTCTAGCCATCCAACGTGTTGGCGACCAACTAGAGTGGATCAGCAACAACATCAACCACAGCGGACCCAACTGGACCCACTGTCAACAGCAGAGCATCGACTGGTTCTGCAAGGAGTTTGGAAAGATAAAGTTTTCAGATTTAGGACAACACTTCCCTAGAGTAGTGAACACAATTGTTGAGCTAGACAAGTTTGGGTACTTAGACTGGATCATCCTGTAGTCTCCCCTTTGATACAACAACCCCTGGAGTTTGGAATACATCATGTCTTGCTTTGAAGTTCTCCCAATGGATGCCTTCAGGCCCAATGAACCACACACCCCACCCGGTGGAGGAAACCCACCCAAAATAGAAACGACCCCCCGGCCAGCATCTCAACACCCCACACGCCCGCCGTCACCAACACCGACCCTTGAATCTATACAGACCCCAACAAGCTGGACGTTTCAGGGTGAACCATACAACATGCTCGCAGAGGCAGTCCGAGTGTCTGGGACACACTACAAAATAGACACCGAGTACATCGACTGGATCCTAGCTGTAATGAACGATATGGTCAGGCAAGACATCATAGGAGCTTACAACCAGTTAGGGAACAAAATGTACAAACACTGGAACTCAACCGCCGTTGACATCCACGAACTCCAAGCCCAGCAGAAAAGGTGTGTCACCCACACAAAGTTCCATGAGGCCATAGACGACCTGGAGTCCCACTGTCATGACTTGGAAACAGAGAATGATACGCTCAAGGCCGAGAGGGAAGTCCTCAAAACAGAGATGGACGTCCTCAACATCAACACTATGATGCTCGTTGAGGCAATCAAGGAGCTGAAAACACAAGTTGCTTCACTCATTGCTCACCCAACCACGGCACCTACCTGCACGGCCCCGGCAACCGTTCCATCGCACAACATCCACTGGCCTAGAATTGCGGACCCTCCCAAGTTTAAAGGCAAAACCCCGGATCTTACAGTGGAGCAATGGTTCCAGAAACTCGGCATTTGGTTCCGGTACCAGAACATCATGACAGACAACAATAAGATCACCACTGCTTTATTGTTCTTGGAAGGAGGAGCCCAGTCGTACATGGATGACTATGCCCAAAAGGCCGCAGACAACAACAACACCTACCTTGGCACCTGGACCAGTTTTGTCAACCGGCTCAAGAGCGGATACCAGGAACTAGCACCAGAGAAGTCTGCTCAGCAATCTTTGGAGGAACTTTGTGCCAAGTCCCACTTGTCCCTCGCCTTTTTTGCGGAGAACTTCCACCGTTTTGCCATCAAGTCTGGTTACTCTGACGTGGAGCTCATTCATCATATTGACGCTCAGTGCAAGGGCGATCTCCATACCACTATGATCACCCACCACTCATTGTCACCGTTTACGGTCCCCACAAAGTGGGAGAACTTCCTGGATTGGGTACTTGAGATCAAGATGGAGTACCAAGGGAACAAGTACCACAAGGCCACCTCCTCTTCAAGAGCTGCCAGAGATCCCGACGCCATGGACATCGACACAATGCGCAAGCCAGAGAAGCTCTCCAAGGAACAAGAGGACTGGCTAGCCAAGAAGATGTGCTTCTAGTGCGGCAAACACCCATACAAGTCTGGCACCAAGTGTCATAATCCGGTATATAAGGGGTACTATGAGCTCCCCGACTTCAAGGGCAAGGGTGTTGCACCAACCAAGATACGTGCTGTCGAGGAAGAAGCCAAGGCCGAAGACCGAGACAAAATGGAGTTTGTAGTCAACGCGCTCAAGGAGTTTGAACTCAGAAGCAAGCAAGAGCACCAGGAGACCACTGCACAGATCATCGAGACCAACAGCAGGATTTTCTCCAGCGGATGTAACGGGGACTGGCCGTAACATCCAATCCATATGTACTAGTAGTGTAAACCACCTAGAGGAGTTATTTGTACCCAAATTGAGTCATGTGTATCTCACTTTGTCACGCAGACAGCGACAGTCACTCGATTTGAAACTCACCCTTAGGCAAGGTATGCATGAAATCCAGTCAGAAGGGCTCATGGACTATGGAGCCTACTCAAGTTTTGCACACTATCGGTTTGTGCAGGAACACGGCCTAGAGCTACAACGCCTCTCATGAAAAATACAAGTATTCAATGCCGACGCAACAGAGAACAAGAAGGGCTTAATTACTCACTATGTCCGGTGCCTCGTCACAATCGAGAAACACACTAGTTGGCAGTCCTTCCTGGTCACAGATATAGGAAACCGGGATATCATCATTGGCGTGACATTTCTTCGGGAACACAACCCTGAAGTCGACTGGAAGGCTGGTCGAGTAGAGTTTACACGGTGCCCTCACACTTGCCTGCCTAGGTCAGTTTCAGTGCAGGAAGAGGAAGTACGAACGGTAGATGAACCCCGACTAGAGGAGTTTGCACATGACAACTATGGCCAACTAGATCCTGAACCCTGGGATAGTACGGAACAGTTTGTGCATTGGATGCAGTTTTCCGATGACCCTGATGCCCGCGCTCTGCGACCACGGATCGAGGAGAAGAAGGAAGGAACACCGGTGCCCGGGAGCCAAAATAAGGACTACTGGTCTAATCATGTACCAGCCTACTACCACCAGTATGGCGATGTGTTTTCCAAGACAGCTTCAGAACGGATGCCAACTCGCAAGCTCTACGACCACCCCATTGAACTTGTGGAAGGTGCTGCACTGCCAAAGCCGGCAAAGCTCTACCCACTCAACCCACAAGAACGGAACTCCCTGGATGGGTGGATTGATGAACAGGAAGTCAAGGGGTACATTCAAAGGTCGAAGAGCCCAGCCGCTGATGGGCCTTCAGCCCATCTGTGTGGGGATCTCGACGCTCACCCACTCTCTTCGCGCGCCGCGCGCGCGTCGGCTCGGCAGCTTTCCAGCATACGCCGGACTGGCGCTCTGCTCGCACCGTCCTCGCACTACGTCATCTGCCCGCCTTAACGCGCGCGCGTCCACTCCCGCAGTCTTAGCTGTTTCCGTCCGGAGAGGGCGCGTTTCGGCATGACATTTGTCGATAGCCCGAGCTCCACTCCCGCGTCTAGTATGTTACTTATTTTAGGGTTCGGTGTATGTTACATAGGTAGAAGTTGAGGCCCAGCAGGAATCAGACTCGTCTCCCCGCTCTCTCTCTCTCTCTGCGAGCACCGCGCTCGTACCGTCCGTCCGTCCGGCCGTTCGTCGATTCACATCGGGCCCGAGAGCCCTCGTCAGCTCGCCGTGAGCTTCCCGCACCGTGCGGGCACGTTGGTCACTTGGTGTTCTTTTTGGTACGCCCGCACTTCGGACTAGGTCCCCTCCCCTCTCTGTGTGTGTGTTTGTTGTCCGATCTTTGTGGCCCCGAGCACCCGACAACTCCCTCCTTCTACCGCGGTCAGTAGATCTGCGGTTCTCCGCAGGTCTTCCGTACCGTATACATCACCGCGGCTCCTGTCTTCTTTGTCAAAAAGAAGGATGGCAGCCTACATTTAGTACAAGACTATCAGGCCCTCAACACCATCACGAAGAAGGACAAGTTTCCCATACCACGGATCCCCGACCTCATCGACCGTTTGTCTCAGTCATCCATCTTCACCTCTCTGGACCTGAGGTGGGGGTACAACAATGTCCGTATACGAGAAGGAGACGAGGAGAAGGCAGCGTTTATCATTCACCGTGGTCTGTACGAGCCAACGGTGATGACATTTGGTCTCTGTAATGCCCCAAGCACCTTCCAAGCTATGATGAACAAGATCCTCAAGGAGGAGATTGCTACAGGACATGTGGTAGTTTATATTGACGATATCCTCATCTTTACGGACGACCTCACACTCCATCGGCAACTTACGGAACGTGTACTTCAGAAGCTACAAGCAAACGACCTCTTTGTCAAGCCTGAAAAGTGCAAGTTTGAACAACAATTGGTCGAGTTCCTTGGGTTGATCATCTCAAAGGATTCCATCACCATGGACCCAACCAAGGTGGAAGGCGTGAAGAACTGGCCGACACCTACCAAAGTCAAGCATGTACAGGCTTTCCTTGGTCTTGCCAATTTCTACCGGTGTTTCATCAAGGACTTCTCAAAGATAGCTCGCCCACTCACGGTGCTCACGTGCAAGGATGCACCTTGGCAGTGGGGAGAGGACCAGGAAAATGCCTTCCAGAGCCTCAAGACTGCCTTCACCACTACTCCAATCCTGCAAATCTCCAATGACACTGCACCATTCCGTCTGGAAACAGACTCATCCGACTTCGCCGCAGGGGCAGTACTGGAACAGCTGGGTGAAGACAAACTGTGGCCCCCAGTAGCATTCTACTCCAAGTCTCTGAATGAGCATGAATGCAACTATGAGATCTATGACAAGGAGTTACTGGCCATCATACGTGCTTTGGAGGAATATCGCCACTACCTGGAGGGACACCCTGAACCGGTCGAGATCTGGTCGGACCACCTTAACCTCACCTATTTCTGGCAGGCCCAAAAACTCACTCGTCACCAAGCTCGCTGGAGTTTGTTTCTTTCCCGTTTCAACTTCAACCTACGACACTGACCCGGCAAGACAATGCTTCGTGCTGACCCTCTGTCCAGGAGGCCAGATCATGAGAAGGGGGTAAGCAGCGACAATGACAATCAAACACTGCTGAAACCGGAGTTTTTCGCCATCAAAGCCATGCAAGCCACCCACACCTCTGAAGTTGATGACAAGCAGCTACTGGACAAGATCAAGAAGGTGCTCAAAGATGACACAATGACCAAGGATTACAAGGCTCTGCTCAATAGCGGCCCTCGGGAGTTTGGAAAGCCACTGCAAGAATGGAACTTCGAGAATGGTCTCCTGTTCTATAGGGGAAAGGTCTATGTCCCAAAGGACCAGGAACTACGACTGGAGCTACTCAAACTCCACCATGACACCACACTCGCTGGACACCCTGGCCGATGGAAGACCCAGAAACTTATCAGCCGCAACTACTGGTGGCCTGGAATGTCAATTGATGTCAAGAAGTATGTCAAGGGGTGTGATACATGCCAACGGAACAAGGCCTCACGAAACCCTCCATTTAGCCTGCTACAACCAAACGAAGTCCCAGCTGGACCATGGGAAATCTGGAGCATTGACCTCATCACCTAGCTACCTGAGTCCTGTGACAAACACGGCAACATTTATACAGCCATTGTAGTAGTAGTAGACAGGCTGACCAAGCGAGCCCACTTCTTCACATGTGACGACCACTTCTCAGCCTCGGATGTAGCAGAGCTTGTCTACTAGCATATACTCAAACATCATGGCCTACCCCGACAGATCATTTCAGATTGAGGAACACAGTTTGCCAGTGAGCTCTTCAAGGAGTTTTGTAGAAAGTTGGGCATCCGAGCCTCTATGTCAACAGCCTATCACCCCCAAACCGATGGTCAGACAGAACGAGTCAACCAGTCATTGGAACAGTATCTACGGATCTTCACCGAACACCGCCCAGACAATTGGGCCTCCCTTTTATCCACTGCGGAGTTTTCCTACAACAATGCTGCACACGAGTCTACCAGCTTATCACCCTTCTTTGTGGAATACGGATACCACCCCAAGATGGCCCCAGAGGTATAGGGAGAATTAGGCTTCCTGACCCTCAAAAACATCTTCCAGTACCGAACAGAAGCCTGGGAACAGGCACAAGCCTCTCTAACCCTCACTGCAGAACGGATGAAGTGGTACTATGACAAGCACAAGAGCGAAGTGCCATTCAAAGTTGGGGACAAAGTCCTACTCAAGGGAAGGGACCTCAGGATCAAACAGTCAGCGGCAAAGCTATCGGCAAAGAACTATGGACCCTACAAAATTGTTGAGCAAGTAGGGCCAGTTGACTTCCATCTACAACTCCCAGCCAAGAACAAGGTTCACCCCGTCTTCTATGCTTCCAAGCTCATCCCCTACCACGAGGACGAGATCGGCAACCGTAACCCTTCCAAACCACCAGCCATAGAGGTAGATGTTACCACCTTGTACACTGTTTCTTCCTTTTCTCTTTGCTCTCTCTATCTCGCTCTCGCCCCTGCATAACCCTCGGGTTCAACCCCATTGTACTCTTACTAGGCGCGTGATCACAACATCATGTGTTAGCTATTGTCCTCAGCCCAGACCGTCCAGCGCTATTGTCCTTCTCAGTACAATAGACCTCTCTCTCTCGACTATCCCTTTGTTCTCTCTTCGACGTAGGGACCCGTTACCTCAGTCCTGCTATTGTTCTGGTTACGTATATAAAGACCAGGTCCCCCATGTACGTTCCCCTAGTTTGACCTCTTGAATCCATTGAGGTTCTCACTCCCCACTGAACCCTTGTGCGTCTGTCCCCTGGCCAGTCACTACACCGAACCTCGGACACAACGAACGCTGCTTAACTACCTTGTCATCCTCTGCCCACTTAGAGAGTGCGCACCCCTGACCTTGACACAGTGAACCTCGCCGTAACAGTAGAAGGGCATGACGAGTTTGAGGTCGAAAAGATCCTCGACTCTAAGACCTACTATGGATATGTCCGATACCTTGTGAAATGGATTGGATATAACATCAGTGAGGCCACTTGGGAACCCGTGCGAAATGTCAAGCATTGCAAGGAACTACTCGACGAGTTCCATGCCTCACACCCAGATGCTATCCAGCCGATATCCCTCACCAATCCACGGCCAGTCCAAGCTCAGTCTAATCGACAAGTTTGGTATAACCGCTTCGCTGGAGCTCAGCCTTGAGGAGAGGGTAGTGTCACAGTTTTTCGCGCCACATTTAGTATCCTAGTCACAGCCACCAACCCTAACCCCAGGTTCACCCATTTCCGGACTCCAGCCTGGACACTGGTCATCATTATGTAATAGTACTTACCTCTTTGTTCTCCTTTTGAACTGGCTCACCTGCCATCAGTGCTCAAGCCTGCCCTGAAGGCAGGTGGTCTGTGCACCTGTCATGTATAGTATATAAGGGCTGTGATGTGGGCTCAGAGACCTTCGATTCTGTCTCTTGTTCGCTCCCCATCATCTGTAGGCAGCTTAACAGCCCCTGCCATCCTCTGCCTTCTAGTCTAGGCCAATCTATCTGCTACTTCTGTTGTCACCCTCTGTGTGTCTCCATCAGTGAGCCCTTACCTTTGTTTGTTTTGTGGCACAGTCATTCGGCTGTGACAACAACTGTCTCTTGGCGTACTGCAGGGACGACCGGGAAACGTGTCCAGACCTCTGCGTGACAGTCGATGAGGGAGTTGTGCTGGGTCGCCTGCTCCTTGCTATTCGCCATGAGTTTCCCCTTCTTCTTGAAAGTAAATTCAGTGATCTGGCTGGTGATCGTGAACTTCAGAGATCGCAGAGTCTTGGCGGAAAGATCGAGGCCGAGCAAGTGCACATTGGTATTGGCAAGGAGCGAGGTCACAACACAATTGCCGGCGAATGTCTGGGGTATATCGATCTTGATGCCTTCCGACGAGCCAAAGCTGGACCAATGGTAAGCGCGGAGTGTGGCGCCAGCAGTCTCGTCTTCTGGCTCCTCAACAACGAACAAACACGACCCATCCGGTGTTGAGTGTACTGAAGACAGTTTCTTCTGCAACTGAAGGGCTGCAGGACTTTCGTACAGTGTGAGTATCGCTGATGCATGCTGCCTGAACCAAAACGAAGCTTACCGGAACTGCTGAGCAACAAGCGAGTATACTCGCGCGCAGGAATCATTGTCAACAAACACCAGCTCCTCGCTATTCACGAACTCCATATGGGTGATCGTCACAGAGGTGTCATACCAGGCGCTGAGTACTATGGGTGCTCCCACACCCTGCAACGATGTATAGGATTTGTCAAATCCGAAGGTGTGGAGTTCGAGGCGAGCTTCAGGCTGTCCCTCCACACGTCAGCGCGAGAGTGCAAGTGTATTAAAGACCACTCACACCTGCACCTGACATGCCGCATACAGCTAGGATGCGCTTACTCTCGTCATATGCTAGTAACAGCTTCTCGCTGATCTTGTCGCGCTTGAGTTGTTTCGCAGGACGTCTTGCAAGCGCGGAGGAGAGATGTGTTGTAGACGACACGTAAACCCTAGCTTCGCCAGTGTGATCCCGCGTGACCAGGATACAATGAGACTTGGGGAGCAGGTGGACATAGCTGATTACTGTCAGTAACTTTTACACGATGGAATACTTTGAAAACACTCACACAAGTGCCATATCTACAGGTAAGCTGAACGTTGATGCTGAGTGCGAATGCACCTGAGGAGCCGGGAGATAACTATCATCCTCTTGCATTCGATGTACATCACCCTCCTTGAGTTCGATTGGGTGAATCATATATCGCATCAGAGGATCCACGCAGGTTTCCTCAGTCGTGGCGATCTTGTAGTACTTGGGATGTGTCTGTTCGTTGTGCCCTAAAAGGGGGCGTCAGGAGTCGTGCGAGGCAGACCGGCGAGTGGGCAACTGACATGATGTGGCCTCTACTTCGAGTTGCTGTATCGTGATCATACTCCTATACCATCGTAGGTGAGTCTCGCATATGAGAAGACCTTGCGCACACTATTACTTACTGGGATGGGCCACGCTGCAGGTTCGCATTCAGCGTGCACAGTATACCCGCACGCAAATCCTCAAGTTGACGCGTCTCCTCACTCCTGACACGGTGTCGAATGCGTTTGGTGCAGGTGTCCCGTTGGATTTTCCGTATTTTGTCGGAAAGCGCCTTCGCCTCCCTTTTCACGACATTGTGGAAGTACTTGTGAGCATATTCAGTGACTTCGGCGGCAGCATCGGACAACTGAGCATAGCGGTCGACGATCGTGGGCAGACGAGCGAGGAAGTCTTGATCGCTGACTTTGAGAACACTATGAGGAACTTGGATGGCTTGAGGCAAGGGAGACGAGTCAGAGACGATGAAGAAACCAGTGAATCTCGAGAACAGACTGGCAGCGCCGCGAGACGGGAGCTTTCCAGAATACCCTTCCTCGAGAGTCGACGCAATTAGTCCATCCATTTCTTCCGCATCCATATCGAGGTCCAAGCCCAGGATGTGGTCTAGGGTGAGGATACGGACTTTCAAGGTCTTGTACCTGTCCATGTTCACCCCCTTGAGCCCCGCATACTCATGTGCGTTCCGGACCATTGGCGCCACTTCGTCGTACATGGAACAAAGTTTGGAAATGTAGTCTAGAGGAAATTGAATTAGACCAACGCGAAGAGATAAGATCGGCGAAGCAGTGAGCATATGCCGTACCATCGTCTACGGACATTGCCTCCTGTGAGCCTTGACCATCGGCAGATGTTTGAGGACCCTCTCGAGCTAAGATTCTTTTCGGGATGATATCAGAGGCGTTCACCACTCAACGGAATATAGATCACAACGTACGGGAATCTCAGCAGAACCCCCGCCATTAGTGTCTCCTCCAGACTGACCGAAAGGTGATCGGCTTCAGCGTCGATGCGTGAGACGGAATCGTCGAGGTCCCGCGTCAAGCTGTTGCGAGCCGACTGGTTGACGTCCAAGACGTCCTTCCGATACTTGCGGAGCGCGTCGCCAGCTTCGTGCCGAAGCCCAAGCTTAAGCAAAAGATCAAGCGCGTCTGCAGAGAGGTCCTCGTGCAAACGAATAGTATGGCGTCGCCTGTGCTCATCGGCTGAGGAGTCTTCAAAAATGACGGGGAAGCACTCACAGTAGATGTTTGACCTTGGCTTCTGTCGGAGTATCGGTGACGTGATGCAACTTTCGCTCCTCCGAGACATATTGAGCGGTGACAAAGCCTTGCTGCATCTCTCCCCTCACAAGACGAGGGCGTGTAACACTCGGGTTCAATGAAATCTTGGTCTGGCGATCAGTTGGATTACGGCCATACGACAGCAAGATACCCCACCTCGAATCCCGGCCGTGATGTGACACCCTCCTCCTGCTCGTTCGTCTTTGACACCTCGAAGGCAAAAAGTCGATCGCTATCCTCGTCGTCAATGCTGTCTTGATCACTGTCGAGGGCTTCACCTCGCCAGACCATTGCCTTCGCATGCTCGTCGGACATCAAGCACACAACCTGGTCGGCGATCTTGGTAAGGTACCTTATTATGCAGCACTGGTGTTAGTTTGGCTACAGGAAGCAAAGCAAGCGACCATACCTCATAAAGGTAACCCTATTCTTGCAGGCTGACGAGGCGCAGTTATCGTTCCACGTAGTGTCCTCCGGCCAGTATATAACGTACATGGCCTCGCCAGGCTTCCGGAGGAGGATATACATTCCCGAGCTCAAAGACGGTTGCATAAGACTAGGTGGGTTGGTCACTTGTAGCATTGCGGTAGCCCTAGTGGTCGGTGAGCAACAGAAACATGGGTAGCATATGTACTTCGACCACGTACGTCTTTTCGCTGACAACCTTCCTCTTGAGGAGGAACTCGACAATGGCAGACTTACTCCCATACAACCCAATCGGCTTCACCCGCACACTGTCGAGGGCTGAGAAGTCCACCTTCGTAATCGAGGTGTAAGCACCAGGGCAGAACTCGTTGATGAGACGGCCCAAAGAATCTTGCTTGATGATGATCTTGTCGACTGTTCAACAATTCCCTTAGTGCTGTTTGAAAATGCGAAAACGGGAAACCTCACCTAAACCGCCACTGCCTTTGTCGTGTACGAGATCCAATACGCGATAGAGACCCGGAACAGAATCGACAAGGTCAAGGATACCGGAACTCGACGCGCTTGACGGGGCTGCTTCCGCTGTTTACTATATGCGGTGTAGTACACGACGTAGTGACGGATTTGCTCACCACTTATGTCACTGGTATGGATGGGTGTATCCTCCTGGATATCCATCGACGATGCACGGCCGTGCGCCGGTATACCATGCTACGATCCGTCAAGATTAAGCTGAGATGGCAGCATACCACTGCACCCGTACCATTTGGATTTTGACCTTCGGATATTCATTTACATGACCACTAAGGCCCCCCTGCGCGCCCAGCGACGTTTTTTCCTCCACGTCGATGATCATACCTACGGCACTTGGTCAGAAAGTCGAAAATGTTGGCACGACGCCGCCACTGGCACTGACCATCGCTGTCGCTGTCGTCGTTGGAAAGCGCATCATAGAACTGCACGTCTTCTGTATCCGAAGTGGTCATGGTGATAGAAACTGAAAGGGTCGGTGCAAAGCGAATCCGATTTCGCAGGACACTTTATAGGGTGTCGCCGACTGTCTGCCGCAGCACAGGAGACCGAAAAGGGTGAGATCGAATGGATGAAGCAATTCGATGATACAGTAGATGCGCACGGGCCGCGAGCCTAGCCTGCGTAGGGTGAGAAAGGAGGACGGGCAGAAACAAAGGACATGCGCGAGCTATTATGTAGTGCCATGACGCCGCGCCGCCGTGAGGAAGACGCGTGAAGCATGAATGCATGAAGCCGTGACCGTGTCCCTCACGCGCGCGGGCGCCTCTCGGCCCTATGTGCTACATCAACGACCCCGGGCCCTGCAGGAGGTTGCGTCCACGAACTAACGATCGTCTTCTTGCAATAGTGCATGTCGCTCGGGTGCAACGCGGCAGTCCTACATCTCAATCCTCACGACTGGCGAATGCTCACATACTTTTCTATAGACACTTCTGTTACATACCTCTGTGGCGAATTCCTAGGCCTTCTCATCATTTAATTTGTTTTCAGGAGGGAAATTCCAAGTGCGGTATCGCGACGATATCGCAAATGCACGTTGTTTTAGTTCGACATCCTGAACACAACTTGTTTCCCGTGATTCGGCCCATGCTTCACAGAGTTGTACAGTATGTCGAACTTGATTCACGCGTTTACGACTGCAATATCATAACAACTATTTGCGCTCGATGGTATACAATCGCTGGCGGGGAATGCTACATCATCGTTGCGGGGGCGTGTCGGAGCGTTACAGGAATATCGTTACAAGTGCAGGTCGTGAGAGCCCGCGGTCATCTTCAAAATCTACATGTTTTGATGTCTTCGTCAGTCTGACGCTCGGTAAGAAAGCGGTCTGCGGAGGAGCTTAGACAGTGAGGCCAGCGACGGCCTCAGCCGCCTCGTCGATGCCTGACTCGACGAGTTTCGTGATCTGCGTGATGGACTTGAGCTCGAACACATCGATAGAGTAGTTAGCCGTAAATGCTTACCTTGCCGATGGCAATCGTCTTGCCCTCGTCTCGAAGAGTGAAACGACCCAGCTGGGGGTAGTCCTTGAAGCGTTCTACGCAGACAGCCTGCGCGGTCTCGACGAGTGCGACGATCTTCTGGCCCCTCTTTGCGAACTGTGGCGGCTTCTTTGACTTACGGCCCGTCGCCTTGTCGAAATAGTGGAGCAGTGACTAGAACATACGTATGATAAGAATCCATATCACAGTAGCATGCATGGGGGACGGGGAACGTACTGCGAGGGTGACCTCCTCGGCGAGGGTATGACAGTGCATGACTGCCGAGTAGCCCGCGCAGATGATGCTCTTGTGGTCCAAAATAGCGAGCTGAGCCTCGAACTGCCGTACCGCGTGAACGGGGCTCGCCGGGCTGGTGAGCACAAAGCCAGGGCTGATGTCCTCGTCGTCGACGCCACGCAGGCGGATGCGGACGTTGTCACCGCAGAGCGCGTTGTTGATCTCGTCCTCCATCTCGTTGTAGATCGCGGCGACTTCGACCATGTTTTTGTTCGGCATTAGGAGGAGCGTGTCGCCCTTGCGCATGTGGCCGGACTCGATCTTGCCGACGATGATCGTGCCCATATCCTTGTATTTCTCGGAGACGGGCATCATCAGAGGCGCTCCTATCTTGCGGTCGACCATTGGCATTCTGTCGAGGTGCTCGAGCAGAGAGGGGCCGCTGTACATACGACAGGTCAATGAGGTCTCTAGGAAGTTAGGGACGGATCGTGTACGTACTCCCACCAAGGCGCAACGTCCTTGGAGACGCGATCCTTCAAGTTGAGACCGGTGTACGCAGAAACCGGGATGAAGGTGACGTCCGTCTTAAGATTGAAGCCGGCTGCCTTAATGAATGGCATAAGCTTGTCCTTGATCTCGTCGTACCGCGACTTCTGCCACTCCACCGTTGATTCGTCCATCTTGTTGATCACGCACACAACCTTTGAAACACCAGCGGTCTTGACCAACATGATGTGCTCCCGTGTCTGCCCCCCCTTCTCGAACCCAGTCTCGAACTCGCCTTTGCGGGCGGAGATGACAAGGATCGCGACGTCTGCTTGCGCGGCACCGGAGATCATGGACGGAACGAACGTCTTGTGACCGGGGGCGTCGAGGATCGTGTACCGGCGCGTGCTGGTTTCGAAGTACGCACGACCAACCTCGACGGTCTTTCCCTTCGCGCGCTCCTGCGGGGTGGAGTCGAGTGCCCAAGACAGGTACCACGAATCTCGACCGGCCTCCTTGGCCTCACGCTCGTACTTCTCCATCGTACGCTTGTCGACCATGCCGGACAAGAAAAGAAGGTTGCCACCCATCGTGCTCTTTCCGGCATCGACGTGACCGATGAAGACGATGTTTAGGTGCTCCTTGACTAATCGGAGGGAAATCGTGCTCAACAGACAAGTGATGGGTGGATCGGGGGTAGTACTCACCGTTTCCGTACAGATCTTTTAGCACTTCGTCGTCCACAACGTTGCGCACCTCGTGTGCGATCGCAGTGGAATCCGTCTTCGCGCGCTCGAGAGTGAACGACTTGGTACTGGCAGCATTGGAGGCGGAGGCGGCGGTAGCATGGGTAGCCTTAGCAGGCTCAGGAGCAGGGGCATCCGCCTTTGGCGGAGCGCGAGAAGGTGCGGGGGCACTGGGAGCAGGAGGAGTGGCAGGTTTAGACCCGCCGATGTTCAGAGAAATGGTCGGAGGCGGGGACGGTGCAGCAGCAGGGGGAGGAGCATGTTTGGTACCACCGATGTTTAGCGAGATAGTCGGGGGCGGGGCAGGTGGTTCTGTCTGAGGGGCACGCTCTACGGGTTGAAGGGGTGGTTGTGCAGGTTGTTGAGGCTGCTGGGGGACACGGAAAGCCTGGCCAGGAACGAAACTGAAGGCATTGGCGTTAAGCTTGCTCATGGCAACAGTGCGTATAGAACAACAGAGTGCGTCAGAAGAATGAGAAGTGATACGAAAATGAGGGGAATATGTTGTCTAGGGTAGAGGAGGGTGTCCGGTGTGGACGATGGAGAGAAGGTCTGGTCAAGCGACGTCCTCGTCAAGTTTTCAGTCGCTTACTGCCTCCGGCCCGATCAGCACAGTCACTTATATCGACGCTCCCTACTGTACCAACTCGCTACCGCTTCATGTCCTCACCGCCGTCTGTTTTGCTTCCTCGTGCGCCAACGGGGGGCGCACACGCCACTGCTGCTTGGGTTTCTGGGGGAAGCAACTACATTCCAGACGTCCAGTCAATGCTAACGAAGACTTGCTAGCAGTCCCCTTGATATACTGTAATGTCACTTGTACCCAAAACATGGAGACATAAATCGATGCTGCGTTGTGTTACATGCAATCGTCCCACCGATACCAGCAATATATATGCAGACGAGGTTAGACTCGGAGAGGCGAACGATTCACGAGCCGCAGGGACGGGCGCAAGGGGGAAAGGCGCCGGATGTGATCATAGAGGGCCCGACTCCGAGTTTCCCGAAGACCACACTCTACATCTCCCACTCCTCCCTCCCTGCCACGCTGTCTCTGCTTTCTCCATGGCTGCAGAGCATTCCCACTACCTCGCAGTTCTTAAGGCCTCATACGACTATGAACCCCAGGCAGATGCGGCGGACGAGATAGCCATCAAGGAGGACCAGCTCCTCTTTCTCCTCGAGCGCACCGACAGCGAGTACGATTGATCCACTCATTCTCTCCTGCCTGAGCTCACACCCCGTATAGGTGGTGGAAAGTTCAAGTCAAGTCCGATTCGCAGGAAGAGGAGGGTCCTTCAGGGCTGGTACCCGCGGCCTACGTCGAACCGGTCGGTTACCCGGCATTGCCTCCGGATTGCATCCCACTCATGTCATTGCTGCGCGCAGGCCGACCCTATACAAGTCGTGAAGGCCTTATACGATTATGATGCTGTACAAGTCACAGAACTTACAGTCAAGGAAGACGAGATTCTCAATGTTTATGGCAAAGACGACGAATGGTTGTTGGTGTCAAGCCCAGAGGCGGAGGGCAGAGTAGGGTATGTTCCGGGTAATTACGTTGAAGAGGTATGTATCCTTTGCTATCTGTTTTGTGTTTTAATCCGACGACGTTCGCGCGCAGACAAGCGGAGATGGGGAAGAGGCCGCTGCTGCCCCAGCAGCGCCATCATTATCGTCGATCGTCGTACCAGACTCGGTAAGTGTATATATCCGCACATCGTAACCATTGTAACCTTGCTCAAATATTGGCCAGCCACCCAAACCTGCACGACCAGTCAGCACGTATGTCGACCCCGCCGACCGAGTCGCCGCCACATCCAACAAAGCGCAGGCCGACTCCATCCAGACATGGTCCGTCTCTGAAGTCGATGCCAAGGGCAAGAAGAAGAAGGGGACCCTCGGTATCGGCAACGGCGCCATGTTCTTCGCGAGCGAGTCGGACAAGACCCCGGTCCGCAAGTGGCAGACAGGCGACATCAAGAACGTCAAACTCGAGAAGTCCAAGCACGTCCACATCGACGTCGGGGGCGCCGATGCCACGAGCCTTCACTTCCACGCCGGCTCAAAGGACACCGCCGAGGCTATTATGGCCAAGCTCGAGTCGTCTCGCGCCCTTGCTGCAGAGTCTGCTGGTCCGACCACGAATGGCACTGCTCCGAGCCCGCCTCCGCCCGGGGAGCCCATTGAGCGCCCGCGTAGCAGTGGTCAGAAGTCTGTGCACTTTGCGCAGGACGAGCCTGACGTTATTCCACCTCCCGAGACATACGACGACGAAGAGGAGGAAGAAGACGAAGAGGACCATTCTGTTCACGCTGCTGCTGAGGCTGAAGACGGCCCGATGGCCGTTGCACTTTATGACTTCACTGCTGATGGTGATGATGAATTGACGGTTGCTGAGGGTGCGGCCCTGATTGTGCTAGAAAGGGACAGCGAGGAGTGGTGGAAATGCAGAAATGCGCATGGAGCGGAGGGCGTCGTCCCCGCGAGCTATGTCGAGGTAAATTCCATCTCCAAATGTTCTCTTCTCTTTAGCTAAGGGCTATTTGCAGCTCGTGGGTGGCGCTACCGCTGCACCCCCTGGTCCCTCCATTTCTCGACCAGCCGAGGAGGCCGCCGCGGCTGCTGCATCTGCAGCTGCAGAGGACAGAGCAGCGCGGGAAGCGGCTGAGCGCGAAGAGGAGGAGGAGGAGCGTCGTGCGGCTCTGGAACGCCAGCGGGCGGAGAAGGAACGCAAGAAGCAGGAGGCCGAGCAACGAGCAAAGGCTGCTGCTGCCGCGGCGGAGGCGGACAGAAAACGTCGGGAACGGGAGCGCGAGAAACAGAAGGAGAAGGAGCGGGCGGCAGCGGAGGAGGAGGCGAAGCTGCGCAAGCAAGCGGCTGCGGCCGCGGAGCGGAAGAGCGTGGACAAGCCCCGGCCGTCTGGCGAGAAAGGACGTAAGTCGCACTTGGCTTGCTATGCGTCGACGATCGTATGTTGAGTCTCAGTAGAAGGACCTCCTCCCGACTCGTTGCGCGAATGGCACGACCGGACCGGCCAGTTCCGTGTCGACGCTGCATTCCTCGGCTTCATGAATGGTAAGCTCAGGCTCCACAAGGTGAATGGCGTCGTGATCGAGGTGCCTGCGGAGAAGATGTCCGAAGAAGACTTGCGCTACGTACAAAAGGTTACCAGGCAGAAGAATGGATCATCCTCACATCGTAAGTCTGACGATGATGATGAGCCATTGGAGTTGCGCAGGCGGTCGCTCGTGCCTGAAGCAGCTGCCCGGTCAAATTCGTCTCCCCGACCTGCTCAGCAACCCAAGAAGGGGCCTACGACCGACTGGTTCGAGTTCTTCCTCAACGCCGGGTGCGACGTGGACGACTGCACACGGTATGCCGATGCGTTCGAAAGAGACAAAATCGACGAAGCCGTCCTTCCCGACATCACAGAAGCCACCATGCGGCTGTTGGGTCTTCGTGAGGGTGACATCATTCGTGTCAAGAAGGCGATTGAGCAGCGGAAACCGAAGACTGACGTGAGAGAGGAGCAGTTGAAGAAGGACGAGGAACTTGCCAGGCAGCTGCAGGCCGAAGAAAACTCGAACCTCAAGACCAGAAGCCCCGCCCCCAACCTGTTCGCCAGCTCCACTGGCGAGCTCAAGAACATGCGTCGCGGTCGTCCTCAGCCAACCAAGAACGTGCCGACGAACGTGGATTTGCAGTCCATCTCGACTGCCTCGGATCAGATACAGCGCTCGTCGTCGCCGTTGGTCGCAAGCCCGGAGAGTCTCCAACAGGCGAATCCAAGTCCCGCAGCACTTCCCACGAAGTCTAGTACTGCTGCCCCAGTCGTCAGCGGGTTTGATGACGATGCTTGGACTAACCGACCAAGTTCGACAAAACCAATCGCCCCTGCTCCGCCAGCGGCTCCGGCTCGTACTCCTTCAGCCCCACCAGCTCCTCCACCTCCACCTCCGGCCCCTTCCGTGCAGCCGCCGCCCACCGCCGCCCCGGTGGTACCAGCGGTCCAGGTGAGCCCGCCTCCAGCGCGCGCAGCGTCTGTTGCGTCTGGTGCCCCAGTCCAACAACAGGAGGTGCCGGCCAAATCAGGGGACGACGACATCTTCAACCAGCTCGCGCGTATCGCCGCGATCCGTGTCAGCAGTCCTGCGGCCCCTTCACCCCAGCCCCTCCAGCCCATTGCGCCTCAACGCACCCAGTCAGCGTCACTCTCCCCTCCAGCTGGCTTCCAGCAGGGTATGGGCATGGGGAACTCACCGGTACCGATGGGCCATGCTCTCCATGCCCAACAGACGGGTATGCTGTCGTCGCCGTCTCCGGTCAACGTCAACGGCCCTCGTGGACCGTATGCGCCCGTCCCCGCCAACCAGGTGTTGCTCCAGCCCCTTGTCCCTACCACGACCGGGTTCAACGGATTTGTGCCGACTCGCACAGGAATTTCGCCGTCGACATTCCAATCTGGTCCGTCACCGCAGCCGTTGATGCTTCCCCAACAGACAGGTTTCCAACCGTCGATGCTGCCGCAACAGACCGGGTTCCAGCCCCAACTACCGATGATGTCGCAGCCGACTGGTTTGCCAAATGGCGGCTTTGGAGGCATGGGCGGTGGAATGGGCGGTGGGATGCAGCCAATGTCATCATTCCAGCCTGCGCCTAGTTTCAACCCGATGCAGCCCCGTGAGTCTCCCCGCGTTGTGGTAATGTCGATGCACAACCTGATCGTTTCTATCAGAACCCACGGGATTCAACACAATCCAAAGCAGTAAGTTCCATCTTTTGAGGGTTGTGATCGAGGATACGATCATAAACTCATCGTGTTCAGACCCCACAGGTTTCAACCCGGGCATGAACGCTGGTTTCGGGTCGCCGTTCGCAAACCCCGCGCCGCCACCAGTACCACCCCTGCCATCGCAGGCCCCTGTGAACACAAACCCTGCAAACATCTTTGCACAGATGAAGAGTGGTACCTTTGCTCAAGACGACTCTGTACCACAAGGCGCGGACAAGTACGATGCGCTTCGTCCCAATCGTAAGTCTCCTTGCCTGTTGCCTTTGAAGCGAGCTGAACCCCCTATCATTCAGCCATGCCACTCACTGCGCAGCCAACAGGCTGGGGAGGGTTTGGGAACGTGAACGGGTTCCAGAGTGGCTACGGATATCAGCATTAGTTATATACTTCCGACATTAGTATCTATATCTGACACTACATTACGCGCTGGTTTAACATCTTCGTTTCTCTTAGTCGTCCTTTTAGCTCTGAGTTGACTGGAAATATTGCAATAATATACCCGAAGGAGATGACATTACACAACGTCCGGAGTAATAAGATATGATGCGAATGTACGAGATCATGAACGCTCTACGATGCCTTGGATATAACCCACGCGCAAGAAGTAATCTCGAAGGCCCTCGCGAATCTCCGGCGCCATCTCTCTTGACAGGAGATCTGTCGCCAGTGGGTAAATTGCGGGGAGGTATCTTGTGAACTGTTGGAAAAAATGAGATGAACGACTTTCTTGCTGCAGGAGGAACACGTACAGCCTTGTCATCGAACTTGACAAATCCTTGGAGGATCTCGGCGACGACTGGCGTCCAGGCTGCGATATTTTTGGCCTGCGAATCGAGGCGCAGCTTGTTGAAGTCCTGCAGGACACCCAGACCCAGCCTGCGGAGATTCGGAGTCAATAGAGGGGGGTTTTGAAGAAGAGCATGCAGACTTACGGCATGAGACGATCAGCCACTTGTGGTCGTGCTGTTTGGTGCTCAGGACGAGGATCATAGTACATCCGCAACAGCACATGCACTAATGTGGATGCGCTGCTCGACTCTTGCTTCAACAAGTTGGGCAGATGCTTCATGAAGCCTGCACGATAGTGAGGGGACGATCATCATGACCATTCGAGGAGGTTACTGACCGACTTTCCAGAGCCCGGTCCGAAGTTCCTTGTCGTCGTTGAACATTCGCGCAAACTGGTAGCTGTGGTCGAGAACGCCCATCAAGCGGAGCAGGTGCTCAGGCGGGATGGTATTGTAGACCTCATCGTTGCGGAGCAGGTCGTTTGTGGTCTCGATAAGGAGGAGTTGCAGAACACACTTGACGATGATTTGCCGGAAGATGCGGCGTCGCTCGTTTAGCGATATCCTCGCGCCTGCCTTCGGGTTCTCGCTGTTAGGAGACAACGGCGCCGGAACCATGGCTGGTTCGTTCGCGTCTGTGCCAATAACGTTAGACGCTGGACGGCGAACTAAAAGCAGCTACGGTACCTGGAGAATCTTGCAAGTCGGACGAGCTGCCATCAATCTCGACACGGAGGTTCTCATCGAAGAGCTGATGAGGGGTCGTCGTCCTGAACAGCTTGACAAACGTAAGCGCTATCCGTTCCCAACGAGCCGCGCTGAGCTTCTTGATGTTGCTCTCTAGTAACTGCTGCAGGCATGATGTCCCTATTCGAGCCAGCGTGTCGTTCTCTGCATAACGAATAAGATGACGGCCCGTAACACTGCTCAGTTGACACACCTTGACATATGCAGACGCAAAGCAGGTCCAGCAAACCGTCGAGGAATCGTTCCAGGGTCTCGAAATAGAATGTGTAGAGGTCGATGAGGTTGCGTAACGCTTGGATCATCGTCGTCGAGAGCCACACGCTCATGTCCTCCTGAGTGTTGAAGCGCGACATATCTTGACTTGATTTGAGTACCGCAAAAATCGGGAACAGCAGCTCTTGGCAAACAGTGTCCCAGAACTCGACCGGATAGGTCGAGCCATACGTCTTCAGTGTGCTGAACAAGGAGTCCAGCGCTCTATACTAGAAGTGAGCTCCTGCGGCGGCCAACGAGGATCAAAGGGTACTTACAGCCGTCGCACTTCCAGATCTTCACCGTTCATAATGACGTCGTAAAAGCCGAAGAGCACAGGGAACCAGTACTTGATCATCGGGTCATCTGTTGAAGAGTGATTCAAGTTCTTGAAGCCACAGTCGGGTGACTCCAACATGGTCGGAATAAGCCCACGCAGCATCGCGATGGCAAGAAGGCTGATCTTCTGGTACTTGCTGACTTTGCAGAAGTCAGTGATGCACACCGTCAGATCCGCAAACGAGCCATGCCGGACGATGGAGGGGAAGTGCTCTTTGTTCAGCCGTGTGACGATCTCGAACGCCGAGTTCGCGATACGTTCTGTTGCCGCCTTGGACGCAGCAGAGAACACCGCGAACATTGTCCTCCAACCCGAGCGGAGATTGTGTACACGGGCTTGGATCATTTGTTGCAAGCATTGCAGCACCTGCTTCGATGTAAAGAACGTTTCGGCGAGGCAGAAGAGGCAGGCGTACCATGTCGCGAATGTCTGGATTTGAGTTGTGAATCATCGTGTACTCGAACGGCCGCAAGAAGTCTTTCTGGAATTTGAAGTGGGGCAATTCCTCCTTCTCCAAGAAGCGCATCGCCAATTGCCGCAGCGCGTCAAGCGCGAAGAAGCCGACATGGGGGTTCTTGTGACAGCAGACCTGGTTGAAGTGCTCGCCGAGGATCTCCCACATGCCGGACCACTCCAAACGGATGCGGTTCATGTTGTAGTACGAGATCTCCACCAGCTTCTGCAAGCTGAACAGCCGGGGGTGTTGCGAAATGCCAGATGACTGGATTTCCTCCCATGACACATCACACAGGGCACGAACGAAGTCGACAATGGCAGTCTGCAGGAAGTGCGTCAACAGACAAGCGACGATGGGTATTCAGTTGATAGACTCACTCCGGAAAGGTAGTGGCTGAGTGAGAAGACCATATCCGCAGCGACCGTGATATGCGTCGATCGACTCTCGTTAGCCAACTCCTCTGTAGGAGGTTTACGCGAGCGACTATGGGTAGATCAGGAAAAGCGCGATGAGATGCCAGCCAAGGAATTATCTCACCCTTTCCTTCCTGTGTCAGGAACCTCGACACCACTGCTAATGAGTTGCATGTGCTCCAACTGGCTGACACAAGTGAGCACCTCGCGCCAAGACGCCTTCAGCTGGTTGCCCTCGGTGACAGCGACGTCGAGCAGGGTCTTGATAGCCTCCATGTTCTTCGTCTTCATCTCGCCCAAGTTGTTGAGAAACGTGAACTTTGCGAGCGTGCTGATGAACCCGTTCCGTTCAAGTTCTAAGTCAAAGAAGCAGACGGCATGGATGGCAGCCTTGAAACCCTCTAGACAGAGCTCGACGATCTCAAGGTCGTCGGTATCCTGCAAGGGACCAGAGAGACCTGCAAGGAAAGGAATCCAGGCGACCTCGAACATCGGACGGACATGGATGAAGTGCGACGCGCTGAAGAACTGCTCGCTCCCCTTGGTGCTTTTTCGTTGAGACCGCATGAGAGTACGGAAAAGAGCCTAAGCGCGATCTGTCAGTCGGACATCCCACACAGCAGGAAGGAATACGTACTTCAGTCTTGTTCGCCATGCTGTTCGACTGCAGCATGTACTGCTCCTTCTGCAAATCTCGACCGACGGTCGCCAGGACACCCGCGATACCTTGCCCAGGCATGACGACTATGGGTGCCTCGATCTCGTCCTTCATACGGATCTCGTTGTTCACGATATCGTCGTAGATCGCATTCAGGAAATCCTCTGGCAAGTCCTGGCCGTCATTGATACCGCGGTTGTTCGCAATGAAGCCTTGCTTCGTCATCCGGACCTTGATCTGCCGGCTGTGAGCGTCCGTGTTGAGCATGATGGTTGAGAACGCCAAAACGTAAGGAGTGTCTGTACGTCGGGAACAGGATGAGCATTCGATGACCATCTACAACGGAACGTTTGTTCGTACCAGCGTTGGCAAAGAAAGTCGTAGGGTTCCCAGCGATGTAACGCTCGGCGAACTTCAACATGAATCGGTCGATCTTCTGAGATTCACCGGGGAGACGGAACGCCTGGAGGAACGACCGCAGGGCATCAATAAAAGGCATGTTGCTCAGATCCAGCATGTCGACGAAGGCATGCATAATCGCAATGTTCTCCTGGTCACTAAACCGAATGTCAGGACCGTCACACTAGTCGAATTACGATGGCAGGATCCTACCCCTCTCCAAGGTACTCTCCGATGGCAACCTTCGCAAGCCCATCGGTATCAAGCAAGAACCGCGCAATATCCTTGGGATCGTTGCTCGGAATAAAACCGGTCTCGAGGAAGAACTCCACGCCCTGCATACGAAAAGATCTGTCTTTAAATGCAGTCCTAACACCGTGGCACACTACGCACCTTCTTGGGCTTGAAGTTGAACTTCTTGATACCCTCGAGCAGCGTCGTCTTCTTCTGCTTCGCGCTCTCGAACTTGGACGGATCGTCCGCCAACTCAGGCGTCTGGCCTCGACTCATGTCCGCCCCTCCCGGCGAAAGCCGGTCTGTTGGAAGATCAGGAGTCATGGTCGACTCCTCCCCCTGGGAGCGCGTAGTCGGGTCTTGTGGTTGCTCAGGGGGTAAAGTGCTGGCTGTGCCCCAGGCGACGAGCGACTTGAGAACGGAGACAAGACACTCGAGACCCTGCCGCCTGAGCTGTGCTTCCGAGTTGCCGATGGTGGTAGTGTCGACATTGCCTGGCACTGACAGCGCCGCGGTGCTGAACGACGGCGGTACCTGTGTCCCGTGGTGCTGCTTGCTCTGGGGTTGCAATGCCGGGCTGGTGGGATCATTCGACTTCTGAGGGGTATGAGACACCGGGGAGGTCCCGATCTTCGAGATGATATTCATGAGACTAAATATACCGTGAGCTAGGTGAACCAAGGATTGTTCGAATTGACGATGCATACTGTTCGTAGATATTGTCGACTGCCTCGCTGTCGCAATCGTAGTTCAGGTAGATTTCAACAAGAGCCTCGGGATCTTGGGAAAGGCGCTGCAGCATGCTGACAATCATACCCTTCTGCTTGAGAGTTGACGTCTTCATCTCCAGAATCGGTATGAAGATCTCGTGCAACAGCACCTCGATCTCTTTCTGCATTAATGAGAAGTAAGCATCGCAAAAGCAATTTGCATACAAAGATTCTAACCTTGAGCTTCGTGCGCAGGCCCGAGACGACTCTCCAGAAGATCTCCACGCTGATCTCAAAGACCTGAAGGACCGGACTGACAGCGTTCCTGCTCAAACACAAGCAAAGATATTGGTTGGCCGCCTGAATGAAGGGTGTCGCCTCGTTGGATGAGGATGAGTAGATGATCGCTGACGGCGAGACGAAGATGGGCATATGCGAGTTCAGGATCATGAGCACCAAGTGAAGTGAAAGCAACTTCGATCGCATTGAATGTGATTTGAGGTCGCGCTCACTAGAAAGGACATTAGGGGACTGGAATGGGAGGTTAAAGCGTTAACTTGCCTCTCGGTATTCAAAGGCTTCATCGTCAATTTGCATAACGCCCTGAAAACGAGGAATGCGTCCTTGATGAACAGATCATTCGTCGTGAGTTGCCTGTTGTTTGGACCTCCTAGATCATCCTCGTCATCATGCACAGAGTCCCTGTGCGCGGAACCGAAAGCCTGTCTGTTGCCCGGCTCAGCTACGGTGCAGGATACGGAGCTGAAACGACCTACGCTTCATGATGGGCACCGTTCAGGACACCGTCCGGTTGAACGCCTTCCTCACTTTCACCTAATGCCTCTTCAGGCGCATCGGTATGAGCGACAGAGGCGGCACTTGAAGGCGGCTCCGACGGCTCCTGCGCCAGAGTAGAACTTGACTCGTCGGTACCGTTTACTGAAGGACTTTGTAACGGCAGAGGCAACGAGCTTCGTGGGGACAAAGCAATAGAGGCCCGTGTTGATGACCGGCCGCTATCTCCATCGCGCACAGACAGAGTCGTAGAAGACTCCGACTGAGGGAGGGAAGAAGAGCCAACCTGGCACCGTGCGAAGACGTGGTTAACCATCTGGGTAAGACCACCCTGTGCGACCATCTGGTTGACTGGATCCGCGCTCAGCAGGAAGACATTATAGACCGTTCGAACAGCTTTGAGGAGAGAAGACTGGTGAACCAGAACGGTTGGCGAGAGGACGAGCGAGAGTAGGGCCTTGACAATCTGTAGAGACACCGTCTCCGGGGTGCTCTCAGTATGACATGACGTGATGGTATGAACGACGAGGTCGACAAGAGAAGGGGCCGGTAGTGGTGCCTGCGATGACGTAGAGTGACGAGAACTGGGACCAGGGGAAGGAGGTGGGGAAGCAGGCGCATGAGAAGAGGAAGAGGACTCAGCAAAGAATGAATATGAGATGAGTTTTGAGATGCAATCCAAACTCGCAATCATCAGCTTCTCATTCCGCGTCTCACAAGCCAAGCGCAACGGCTCGAAGATGTCTCTTGGCTTGTCTCCGCCCTGTCCCGACTTCACCATTCCCAACGCACGCTGGACGCTTTCACGTAGAGGGGCGGAACGCCTCGCCTCCTTGGACGCGGCGATGGTCTCCAGAGCCGATGAGATGAGAACAACCGAGACTGTGTGACCCTTGGATATGGTAAGCGAGCGTTGGTGCGCCGAGTCGGTTGAAGGCCGGGCATGGGTGCGACCGTTCGGTGTTGCGGGTCGGCTGTCAATGGACGGCCGACCATGACCATTCGTGACGCGCGGGGAACCCGGAAGCATATGTGGACGGCGAGCGGCAGGAGAAGCAGGATTCGAAGGAAGTGGCTTGGCGGGAGGTGTCGGAGGGGGGACGTTGTCATCCGTGACTTGTGCGCGCTCTATTGAACCTCTAGGCTGCGGAACAGCGGTCTGTTCTGCTTGTTCTGGCGTTGGTACGTGAACGCCATTAGGCGGTTGGGATAAGGACGCGGAAGGTTGAGATGGGGAAGGGGCCGTCGCGTCATCGGTACGAAGGGAGGATCCATCGGCCAGCTGACCTTGTTCAGGAGGAGTTGGTGATGTTGACCGTGCCCTGTTCTCGTTCACTGGGTCCCTTAGCGGGAGTACAGCCATAATGTTTGCGGGCGGTTCATCATGAGGAGGAGGCGATGGGGGTAGAGGAATAGCGGCCGCGTGAGAGAAGTCGGTGGCATCCATGAAGAGGCCGACGCTGTCCAAGAGGAGGTCTAAGCCGCGGGGGTACGTGTCGCGATCGTTGTCTGTCGCGGTCGCGGAGGAAGAGGGCAGAGAGTTGCTTCATCACGGGACCAGTTACTGGGCGCAGCGATCGAGATCCACAAGCGCTTGTCTAATCTAATCGAGTGGCCACTATCCGCCTTCCCGCTCAAGTTGAAGTTGTTCCTCATCTTTCCTCCCCTGCACACACAATGTCCTCTACAGATCAAGTGCCCACCGGGGCATCCGCAGCGGTCCTAAAACCCTCCGAGCCCATGCCAGACTTCGCGGAGACGGTGGAGGGCCCGAACTTTGAAGAAGAGATGTCTCTGCAAAAACTCCTAGCAAGTTATCAGCGAATCGGCTTCCAGGCCAACAGTCTTGGGAAGGCTATCGACATTGTCGACAAAATGGTGCGCATCCCCCCGTCTGAGCCCGTTCCCGGACCGCAGTCTAAAAATACGCTTAGCGCAAATGGCGACTGTCCGACGAGCCGGCCACCGCAGACGAGTCCGAGGACTACTGTTCGCCCGAGGTCCGAGCACAGACAAAGTGCAATGTCTTCCTCGGCTACACCTCCAATCTCATCTCCTCTGGGCTGCGCGAGGTTATCCTCTACCTCGTAAAACACAAGCACGTGAACGCCATCGTGACCACTGCTGGGGGTATCGAAGAAGACTTCATCAAGTGTCTCGGTAAGACGTACTTGGCAGACTTCAACATGGATGGCGCAGACCTGCGAAAGCGGGGAATGAACCGCATCGGAAACCTCATCGTCCCCAATGACAACTACTGCAAGTTCGAGGACTGGCTCACGCCCATCCTCGACACCATGCTCGCCGAGCAGAGGCAAAGCGGGGACGTATGGACCCCAAGCACTTTCATCCGAAGACTGGGCAAGGAGATTGACAACGAAGAATCTGTATATTACTGGGCGTACAAAGTGAATAGATATTCTATGCATGCCCACGTAGGACCCGTGCTGAGTCCGCTTCGCATAGAACGACATTCCAGTCTTCTGTCCAGCGCTTACGGACGGATCCCTCGGAGATATGATCTACTTCCACTCGTTCCGCAACCCTGGCCTCATTGTGGACATCGTTCAAGACATCCGAAACTTGAATGAGCTCTCAAGAAAATCCAAGAAAGCAGGGATGATCATTCTGGGAGGGGGCGTTTGCAAACACCAAATAGCGAACGCGATGCTCATCGTACGTGCGTCCTTTCTCAAACTCCCGACCTGTACTGAGATTTCCGACAGCGGAACGGCGCGGACTACTCGGTGTATATTGTATGCCGCACTCTTTCATTACCGATTGCATAGCGCACTGATCCTTCACCCAGAACACCGGACAGGAGTTCGATGGTTCCGATTCCGGCGCTCGTCCAGACGAGGCCGTCTCATGGGGAAAGATCCGAGCAGGCTCGGAATCGGTCAAGGTCTGTCCAACCTGTTCAAACACCTCGAATATGGTCTGACATGTGCGTGCAGGTCTTCGCAGATGCAACTCTCGTGTTCCCATTACTTGTAGCAGCCACCTTTGCAAAACCAGACGATCGGTCGTAGGTTACGCTACCTTGTAGAGACGGACCTGGTCGGAAGGGTTATATATGATCATAATGCGATACATTCGAATAGCCGAGAAAGCATGTGAAGATATGACAAGATAGCAACAGAATGCAAGCGTTCAAAGCACACGGGTACAGGAACAACTTCAATGCAATATACAACTATTTGTGGCCGCGCTCCCCACTAGCTCCCCTTGGACTCCACTCCATGAGGCCTGTCTGACTCGTGTAGTCGGCGGATGATGTCAAGGATGTGGTGAGGACTCCCAAAGGCGGCTAGTGCAAAGAAGTGCATGAGTGTGCCGATTAGCTTCGGCATAGGACAGACCTCGACCGGCTTACGCTAAGATGAGAACGGCAGGCTGATGAGCAACGCGTCTAGTCGCATCGATCAGCAAGTCCACTTGCCTTTCGAGATCTCTCCCTGCCACAGGATGAGGTCGTCTCGCATGAGTTGCAGAATCATTAGCGCATCTTCGATGTTCGCCATTGCGACCGAGGCGTCCGAAACGGCCGCCGCGATGGCTTCGTCGAACGCATGTTTGGCTAGGTGGCACGCGCGTTCGGGGCTTCGCATGATGTCATGGAAGTAGACCGCGAAGTTGAGGGCCAGGCCAAGGCGTGTGGGGTGCGTTGCAGGTAGAGTCGCGAGCGCATGTTGGTATGCGGACTTGTAGGCCTCGAGGGAAGCCTTCCCGAGGTCTTCTTTCGAGTTGAGGCGAGTGAGCTCGGCGAGGTATCGGTAGTAATCTCCCCGCCTGTTGGCATGTTAGAACGGGTCGGCAGCCGTAGTATCAAGAACAGACAGCGTACATCTTGGAATAGAAGACCTTCTCTTCCCCGTCGCTCGCGGCGGGTATCAAATCCCGCTCGAGAAGGTCAACGGCGTCTCTGCAGACCTTGTCCAGGTCCTTCTCAATCTGCTCCTTCTGCACACGCATGAGCTTGACCTGCTGCCGCGTAGAGGAGAGCGCTTCCTTCTTCTGGAGCGCATCGATCGTCCGCCAGCTCGCGCGGAGGTTTGCCGTCAGATTCTTGTACGCTATCGATAGCAGGTTCCTCTCGTCGATGGTGAGCTGCGCGTGGTTGTCGTTTATGATGTCCTTGAGCTGAGCGACGACATCTTCAGGGTCCGGAACGACGTGCAGGTCTATCATACGTGCCTCCAGCTCCAGAACGTGGGGGGGAACGCACCGTGGTACCGTTCGGCTTGATCCGCGACCTTGGCTAGAAACAGGCAGTCAAGCCGCGAGAGCGGCATGTCCACTTGCTGGAGGTCGCCCAACGAAATGGGGGAGAGGCAGGCGAACACGTTGGAGCTGGATGGCACTTTCAGGCGCGACGTAGACATGGTGAGTAAGGGGGGGGGGATTCGACACCGGCAGTCGGAAACACAAGCAGTGTCCGCGGATGAGCACGGTAGTGACCTACCTTATATCACGGCTCAACCACAGGGCAAAGGGGAACAGCCAGGCTTGCCGCCTGGGTCTATCTACCGCGTAAGGCGCTGATAGGGAGGCAATGAGCTCATGACCGGCACGAGAAGGTATCTTGAGATTGCGGCTCTACTAGCCGTGGGGACATAGGCCATGAGGTTGCAAGGTGGGGCGCAGGGCACGTCCAACAAGTTCAGTTGAGTCGTCGCCTGGAACATGAGTCGATGCATTCAGCGCTCTCCAAATCACCGCCCTTGTTTAGGCAACTGTCGTGGTTTGCTGCGACTCCATGCCAGCCCCGCTTGGCTTATCATATATATCACCCACCGTAAGGTCAACTCACTACCGTACCCTGGTCTCCGACGCAACTGCGAGCGACATAGTTCAAGTCCACCAGTTTAAAATTATCCTACTTTGCTTTGGCCCGTGCCAGATGGGTTAATACCTAAACGTGCCTACGGCACCACGGGCTACTCACTACCATTTTGGGCTTATAACGTCATAGTCTTCCCAGACACGCGTTTGTGAGGTGAATGGACAAAGTAATACGCTTGTGATTGAGGGAAGGACGTTGATACAGCAGGAATAACGTAACACTAATACCGGAGGTGGTTCCAGGTTTACCCAGACCAGACAGCGCCACCCGGACTATGTATTCGGGTGAGCGAAAGATAATCGTCGACATGTTATTCCACTCACGCGGTGTAACTCTGAAGGTTGTTGTAGATGTTGATAGTGATGCCGGGGTCAGAGCCTTGGTACGCACCCGGAAGAGCGATCTTCGGCGGGTTGGCACTACCGCCACTAGTGATCTTGACTTGAGCGCAGCCAACGTACTGGGAAGCGGGAGCATGAGCGAACAACATTTCGTGGATCCCCTTTGTATGCGACACTTACGAACTGAGCACCAGGGTAGCTCTCTGCGACGTGGAGAGCGATCTGTTAAGTGGTAGATGTTCAAGTTAGAGACCACATCGCCTCGTCCAAATATCAAGACACCAGACTCACAATCTCAGCGCGGAGAAGGTACTCGCCGGCCGGAAGCGAGGCAGGAATCACAACACTGTGTTTGCCTGCCACAGTTGTTAGCGCATGTCGCAGTTGTGAGTACCTAACACTCGCAGGAAACCTACCGTTGTTCGCGTTGACGACATCGGTCGCCCACTCCTGGGTAGAGGGGTTGAGGAGTCCAGAGGAGTATATCTTTGTCCAGACGGTACCCTGACCGTCGAAAGAGGCAGCCGTGGAAGGCGCCTTGGCGACATACACCTGGACAGGGCCCTTGTGACCGCCAGAGATGGCGTCCTCGCCAGTGCGCTGGTCGTGCTGGTGCCACTCAAAGGTGACCTGACGAGGTCGGGTGAGATCAATGCTCGCTAGCTGACAGGTCGCACATGCGTACATTTGTACCAGCGGGGATGGAGAGGGTCTCGACGCTTGCGCCGGAAAGACCATTGACGTTGCAGGTGAGGTCAGTAGAGGTCACGTCGGTCACCGGGTTGTTGTTTGGGGGAACACGGATGTAGTTGTTCTGTCCCTCATCAGTCTAGACCATGTCGACGAGTTAGTAATCGTAATAGTTCCATGGAGTGAATGCTACTCACAGCGCCGTCCCAGATGTACTGCATCGTGACTGCGTCGAAACGTTTATGTTAGTATGTTCCCGTTTACTCCGAAGACAGGTTCAGACTCACAGTGGGCGTTGACGGCCGCGGCCGCGGCGAGGATGGAGAGGGCGAGCTTCATGACGAACAACGGCAGCGAGCTGAGGGAGAGCTCAACTGATGCCCCGCCTTTATACGCGTTGGTTCCTCGGATTCAACTTGATCGCTCGCCTCGGCCGCGCAAACAAGGGCTCTTGGGTTGATAGTTTTATCGTTATTTTCCCGAAGAGTTCAAGCGGCAGTTTGGACTGGGGTGACCAGGCCGTCGAATGTGCACTACAATGAGGCTGTCGATATGCGGGGATACTTTGGGCGGTATAAGGGGGTCAGATGGGTGGACCGTACACCCGAAGTTGAGGCGGATGATATTGGCAAGGGTATTTGTCGGAACTCGTGACTTCGTCATCTAGTCGTCAGTGTGAGTGCATGATGGCGGTAAACAGTGCGGGATTCAGTGTTTTTGTAAGTCCTTTTCTTGAATCTGCCCACCTATTGTCGAGGCTTCTTCCATCGGAATTGGGGATCCAACGTCGAAGGTCAGGATTGTAGGCGGAAGTCGGTAGGAAGACGGTCGCTGCTACCCGAAGGTATCACAGACCACAGCACACCATTATCTAGAGACTAGAGAAGAAATGATGGCCATATGAGCAGTCGTGCCATCGGTCGGATTCGCGGAGTGTATTGAAGGCCAAAGGCAGCCGAGCGATGCAGGGTAAAGCGAAGTTGAACCTAAAAACGTCGGCGAAATCCCGTCAGTGGTGAGCAAAAAGAACTCATGCGCGTATATGTCTCGTCAGCCTTCTCAGGGAGAAGTGCCTCGAACATTCACGGTCACGGAAACAAACTACAAAGGAACATGCCCGGAAGGACTTGATATGCAATTGTATTGCCTCTTGCGTGCCCGTCCTTACCGAGCGATCCTCGTGTGCATCACGGTGAACCGCAATGCCAAATACGCTTGTTCCTCGAGGCCTTGCCGTTCGGCATATGTTGCGACGGTTCATCATAGGGTTCCTGACCATTCACAAATGCTGTGGTCAGCACGGTAGGCTGATTCTCGCGCGATAGGCCACGCTCATGGAATCTCTTACCTAGTACACCCGACATTAGACCCGTAGTACCACCCCCGGTTGCGATTTCCTTGATTCCGGTCGTAATCGCGATGCCAAACTGTCGTAATCGCGATGCCAAACTGTCGAAATCAGCAGGTATTACCACCGAACGTACCAAGGTTGTAATCTCCAGCTGTGATAGCGTTGCACAGAGTCAGACAACGCGGACGCGACGCACATGTATATATATATATAATAGCAACCACTGGAAATGTCAGCGGTTGTTATAGGGGGGCAGCGTTATGATGGTGTCGTAGAGTTCCGCTCGTTTCGGTCGGTTCTGGGTCTCCAGGCATCGTCGAAGACGTCGAAACTCGTTCGCTGGCTCCACTGCGTGTTGTGGACGGTACCGTGCTCCATGTCCTCAAACTTTGACTACGAGAAGGGCCCTTCATCGCAAATCTTTCTCACAGAAACAGAAAAGCCCATCAATGCATCGTCTGGAATCGCTCCGCGCCATCGGCACCTTCAGCTGCAGTCAGATTAGACAACAGGTCTTGATTGTACAATGTAAATCGGTGGACTTCTTTGGATTTTCACCAGCCAAGCTGCTCGTACGTCCAGCCCCAGACTTTCCCGAGCTCGCTCGCATAGTTGCAGAGCCGCTGGTTCCGATCGAGTCCGCTGATGCGCTTCACATCCTCCGGGTCAAGGATCGGCAACTAGAACGGGCACACAGTTGAGATGACGGTAATTGTTGCAAGGTGCACCGGAGGTACTTACATTGATGTTGTCCTTCTGGCGCTGCTCGTCGGAACTCTTGGGCACAACGGCGACGCCGCGTGCCACATGCCACGCAAGAATTACCTGAACCGGAGTGACTTTGTACTTGCCGGCGAGCTCGACGATCGTGGGGTCGCTGCGGACAGTAGAGTACCCTAAGGTTACGATCGTCAATCGGTACTTACTCTTGCGCGGTTCAGGACGTCAATTAGACCCACCAGTAGGAGTGTAGGCTGCAAGGACTATGCCCTTCTTGTCGCAATAATCCTTCAGGCCCTGTTGAATCAGGTACGGGTGCATTCTGCAATCGGTACGAGCACATCAGTCGAAGATTTCGCGCGTGAGTCAGAGGAGCGTATGACATACTCTACTTGGTTTACGGCTGGGACGACTTTGGCCGTCTCGAAGAGCTTCTCAAGGCTGGAGGCAATGATGAGTCGGTGAAGCCTTACATACAAAAACATACTTCTTGATCGAGAAATTGCTGACACCGATGGCCTTGGCCCTCCCACTTTCATATATCTTCTCCATACGTGCCCACGTTTCGGTGAAGAGGGGCGTGTCGTAAGTGATAAGTTGACCGTCTTTGTCCAATGGCTCAATATTGTCCACTACGGCCTGAGTCAGTATCCACAATGTATGACTGCTGTAGGGCGTGCTCACCGGCGAATTTCGATGTTTGCGGCCAATGCAGCAACCACTATGTGTAGAATTGGTTTATTTGTCGAAAATGAGCATAAGACGAGACAAGGCTAACCAGATCGACATAATCTGTATCCAAGTTCTTGATACTGTCCTCGAAGTATTCCTCGACGAAAGGACCTTGGTGCTGATGGCTAGGCGACCAAAGGGATGACTACATGGCCTACTAACCCGGTCTGGGACGTTAGGATGGAACAACTTACTGCAATTTGGTTGTGATCCATATCTGGTCGCGGGGAATGCCCGACCTCTTGACGGCTTCTGCGGTCGCTTTTTCCGTACCTGGTGTCCCGGTGAGGAAACAACGTTTACGGACTGTCGTATTTTTAACATACCGTAACTCCAGGCAGTATCAATCAGCCGATACCCGGACTATGAAACATGTCCCATTACTTCTGGTACGACGAGCACAAGCGAGTGAACTTACTTGTAGAGCGGGCACCATAAATTGCCATGCATTTTGACGATCCTCTTGGGTGGTACCTCCCCATCCGCCGAGCCCTAACAATAACAAGTAGTTCTATCAGCTGCAGTATAAAACTTTGATATCGTGTACATACCCACAGCAGGCATCAACGCTCCAGTGTTCAGTTTGAAACGCGGGACTTCGGCCATGGTCAGAGCTTGGAGGATTCCGCGAGGGGCAGGAACAAGTGGAGAGAGTCATATATCATCTCGCAATCGCTCACGTCATTGAATCTGAGCATCAATTCGGCCATTCGTCTTACCAAGCATTAGCAAGAACCCGCCACTAGATTCCACGCTATGGTTACATATCGATGTTTGATGACTTGTCAGGACCATGGGAAAGCGGGGCTCCATACGGGAAGCTTGGGCGGGGCAAGTTGAATAGCACGCGCACAAGTGGTGTTGGGTCATCGATATTGTGCGCATGACTGGGACGACGAGAATGATCGCCGTTCGTAGGCATCCGCGATTCGCGAAGCACTATCTAGTCTTCCTCTTCATCATCGAACCATCGTTGTTCTGCCTCCTTGTCAATGTCCTCATCCAAATCCTCGTTCCAGTCCACCGTGTCGTAGTCTATTGACTAAGGAGGCACAGAAGTTTTTATGGGAGCTGAACAAAAAGACAACGAACACATACCTCCAGGAAACCGTAGATGAAGCGCTCCTTCACATTTCTAAGAAACCACTCCTCATTTTCAGCTGGGGATGGCTCTAGAATCGGTTCCAGGTCGTCTTCGTCTTCATCATCGCTCTCCTCGTCCTCTTCCGGCAGGGACTCGATATACTCTGCACGTTGTCGTCGGACCGTCCTCACCCGTTCTGACTCGCGTTCCTCCTCATAATCCCCAAGTAGCCCCCCGAGCTTCCCAACCTGCTGTTGAGCAGTGCCTCCCAAAAACTCCACGTCAGCCCATTCCTTCTCTGCCTTTCCCTGATCTGTCCCGGGTCGCTCTCTCCCTTCCCACAGCGCGGGCCATGTAGACTTGGCGTCTACAAGCGAGAGTTCGGGGGGTTTGGATTCCACGTACTTGAGCCGCCTACTTCGTATCTCTGGGATTGCCGTCCTCTCCTTCGGTGAGGTGTTTGCAGTAAAGAGCGCAAGGAGATGTGGAGGAAGCTCTCGAATATGCTTGCGAAGGAACTCAACTGGCGCACTGTTAGGTGAAGGCTGATAGTCCTGGGACAACGCAAGATAGGATAGAACAGGGGCGCTGTCGAAGATAGTACTCGCAGACATGGTGGACACAAGAGGGAGTGAATTGGTGTGAGCGAGGGACGTGAGCAAGGCACTGCTGAGCGCTCAGCTCGTCATCGTGATACCTCATAGACGCCAAATTGTATTGAGCACGTGGCGTCGGGTGGGCGTCGCTTCCTGGTACTTATGGGAATTCCCGCCGCCTACCGCCTGCGGCATCGCCGCTCCATCACGCTGCTCTCACTGCCACGCTTTTGAGGCACGATCTCCTCGTGTTCTTCGATTCATGGTTATGCTCCCTCTCCATCATGTCCTACCCCAGTGAGACTCAGGCAACTGCGCCGAATACTGCACAGACTACCCCTCAGGCGACCACTGACTCGACCGATCTTGTGCTCTTGATCTTCATCCATGGGTACGTCCCTTATTGCATCATATCATTGCAACTGCAATCGTTCAATGATACGACAACCCCGGAACCAGCTTCAAGGGGGCAGATTCGACATTTGGCGAGTTCCCACAACGTCTGCGACACATCCTGTCAGAAAGCATCGACAACACCGTCGTAGAGAGCGTCGTCTTCCCTGCCTATGAGGTATAGTTATCGCTTTGCCAATACATGGTTATCAGCTGACAGTCCTTCACGCTCCACAGACTAAGGGCGAGCTCGTACGCACTGCCTTCCGTATTGTGCATTCAGGTTCTTAAGTAGCCCATAACAGAATGCAGCCGTCGTTAGGTTCGCAGATTGGCTTACGGACCTCACCGTTAAGCGGGAGATTGCCAATGGCGGAGCAGGGAAGGCGAAGGTTGTCCTATGTGGTCACAGGTGCGCATACGTGCTTCTTCGCTCCTCATCCTAATGCTGAATGCCTACCCAGTATGGGAGGACTCCTCGCGGCCGATGCTCTCATTGAGTTCGTCCACACACGTCCCGACAAGCACGCCCCTCTCTGGCCCAAGATCGTCGCGTGCATAGCGTACGACACCCCAGTAAATTCATCCCATCCCATATATTTGCTTTGATAACCCGATTCCCTTGTAGTACCTTGGCCTCCACCCTAATGTCTTCAAGAACAGCGCTACCCAAGCCACGCAATACATCAGTGCAGCCCAAAACGTTCTGAACAGTTTCAAGACCTGGCGCTCTAAGACCCCATCGGGTGCTGCGGCTGCTGCCGCCGCCGCTCCTGGCCCCGCTCCCATCGATACCAACGCCTCCCCAGGTCCAGATGCGCCAAAGGAGAAGGACGAAGCCCCCAAGTCACCCACAACCCCCAAGACACCGACATCCGAGTCTTCGGAAGGGACGACAGTGACATCGCTCTGGCAGAAGTGGGCTGCTCCCGCAGCCGTCGCAATCGGAGGTGCGGTTCTCGCAGGGACGGTAGCTGGCACCGCGTATTACAAGCGCGAAGAAGTCGGCGTCGGCTATACTTGGGTCACAGACCATCTCAAGTACGTTGGAAGCCTCTGGAACAGACGGGACTTGGAGGCACGGCTCGACCGACTGCTTGAGACCGAGCTGCGCATGGGTGTGTTGTTCCACACGTGAGTATCCCGAAACACGATTCTATTTGATCGACGAGTACTCATACCAAGGATGCGTCGGATGCAGATTCTATACCTACATACCGGCTACTCCTCCAGCATACCCCGAATCACGGGCATTCCTCATCCTTCCGCCCCGGAATTCTCCCATGGCCACGCACTTCATGCCGAACCGCAATACGCTTGCCTCGGACGAGATCCAGGCGCACACAGGCATGTTCGACAACAAGACCAACGATGGGTACTACGATCTCGGCCTCGTGACTGCGAAGCTCATTCGTGAAGCCGTCTACGCGCACCGGAGGACCGAGGCGAACGCACAATTCCCGCCGAATGCACAAGCGCAGCCGCGAGCACCTCCTCAGCAGCCCGATGCCGTCAAGGCGGCAGTTCGTGAATCCGTCGCTACACGACAACCTGAGCTAGCTTCAACGACAGCAGTCGTCCCGCCCGCGGTCGCTAGGAGTGCGGCTGTAGCAGCCACTGCTGCCTCTGCTGTTGCTGCTGCATCCGCGACAGCCTCAGTGCCAGCTGCTCCACCACCTCCCGCGGATGAGGAAGTGGAAGAATATGTTGACGAGGACGATGACGATGACGACGATGACGAGGACGACGAGTCCGAAGAGGACGAGGAACACATACCAGTCATGGAGAAGCCACACGTCATGGCCGAGAAGGTTGAGACCACACAAGCTCCCACCCCGGCTAAGGCCGATGAGGAGGCAGAGGAAGACGAAGAAGAGGAAGAGGACGATGATGATGAGGATGACGAGGAGGAGGAGGATGACGAGGACGAAGACGAGGACGAAGATGAGGACGAAGATGAGGACGAAGATGAAGACGAGGAAGAAGAGTCCGAAGCGCAGCCAGCGAAGAAGTGAAAACCAATTTCGTCACCATAGACGGTGGACACAGGGTTCGTGTACCAGGGGACGTTGTATTAGTTTGTATTGTATACGTGCTTGGCACTGCGCTGTAAAAGTACATCAACATGCTCTATCTACCTCGCAAGATGCTTGAGCGAGAGGCGCATTGCGTATGCATCTTCGCCATCGGCATCTATGCACGCCCATAGCCTTAGTTAGCGAGAACTACCAGGTCAGGGGGACGGACTCACAGTATCCTTTTTCGATGTCCCTGACAGTGAATCCAAGGGTGTCGCGGTAAAGACCCAGTGCAGCCCGATTTGATTTCCGGACGTGGAGCGAAACATATGCGGCCTTATACACAGTGGCCATCGCTTCCTCTACAGCCAAAGGTCAAACCGGTTCACGCATCAACGAAGGAGAAGGAAGGGCGAGGGAAAGCAGGAACGAGAAGACACTCACGAGACTGAATCATCAGCCGGTTTGCGAGACCCAAACGACGGTAGGATCGCAAGACAGAAATAGATGTGACATGTCCATGGGGCTCATCGCCTTCGGAAACGTCCTCTTCCCTACCATGCCAGTGAACCACCACACCAGCGAGACTGCAGTGGAGCACTCACATCTTCGCCAAAATATACCCCACGACCTTGCCCTCATCCTCCGCGACGTAGGAAAGTTGGGGCCAGGTTAGGGAGTGGTACATGTCTTGGCAACGCACGTCGTCAGACTCCTTCAGAAGTCGGCATCGATCGCTGCGACGGTGAGGTGGACATACAGTACTTCAGAGTGTAGTTTTCGGGGAGGTTGTGCAGGTTGCATGCCTGCATACCCATGAGGTCATCTACCTGGCTCTTGTCAGCGGTGATTCCCTTTCGACATTCGCCTTCTTACCTACCCTTGCTGGCCTGATGTTTACCATGGCAAGACGAAGAATAAACAAGCAAGCCGAAAGCACGAGGTTGTGGTGGAAATCCAACCCTCTCCGGTGAGGTGTCTCTCTAAGCGCCCATGTGGCGCAACACGATGCAAATCATCAGTACATACATCAGTAACGACGTTGCTCTTGACCAGATGAGCTTGCCATGAATGAGGGGACACGACAATAACGTGTAGACTAATTGAAACATTGACAATTGTCAACATTTCACAATTCTAGACAACACGACTAGCCATGAGCTGGGGTTACATGATACAGTTATGCGCATACAGGAGAGAGACGTCGAGGTCGGTCGATGAGGGTTGGAATGGGGGAAGACTACATTCAGTAGAGCTAGGGAGAGACAAAGAATCCACATTGTGTTCTGCAACGAGAGAGCAAGAGTCGCTATTGATGTCAAGGAGGACGAAAACATTAAGTTATGAGAGATCGGGACCGCTCGCAGCAACTCCGAGCTGGCGAGACGGACAAGAGGAAAGGTCCTTGAGCGGAATCAACGCACAAGGGTTTGCAATGGGAAGGGTAAACACGCTGAAGAGGGGTCAAAGAAGGTTTTGCCTTTTCAATATCCATGGGGATCGACGTCGCGACCACCCGCCAAACCCGCGGCTCCATCCGGGGCGTTGCCACCAGAGCCGCGTCCAGTGAAGAACGTTTCCGCAGCGGCGAACGTGCTCCTCAATGTCCGCTTCACGTTCCTTCCCCGCGCGTCCCCGTCCAGCAGCGGAGTACCAGCAAGGGCAGAGTGCACAGACTCCTGCAGTTCGCGTGTGGTGGGAGAAGGAGGAGACGCCTCGCGCAGAACGGAGAAACCAACAGCGCCGTCAGGCCGGAGATAGGAGTTGGACGCATCATGCAGGATGGGGCCATGGTCCTGGAGTATCTCCATGCGAGTATCGTGTTCGTGTAGACGGAAAGGGCGTTGAGGGGCGCTGAACACCTCTGTTGCAGCCATGCCGATGCTCGAATGCGGAGGCAATGCCGCAACATGGCGTGTAGGGCTCGACGACGCACTAGGGTATGAGGACTCGATCAGTGGTTCGCGTCTCCCATGGCCTTGGACGAGAATGGTACTCGGCCCCGGGCCAGAGCCGCGTCCGTGGCCAATTTCAGCGTAAACGAGGTCGGGTGTCATAACTCCGTTCCGCGCTGATCCGGGAGGGTGGTCTGCGTACGTGCGAAAGAAAGCTGTTCCCGTCGAGTGATTCGTGCCCGCGCTGCGGTTCGATGCCGCCTCGCTCGGCGTCGGGGAGGTCGATTGCTCGACAATGGGTTGCTGGCCGAACCCACGCCGAGAGCGTGCCACCGAGGTGTTCAGCCAAGCTGGCGCATTCGCAGATTGGGCACGAGGTTGAGCGCGGTGTGTGGGGTTGCGTCTTATTTCTCGAGTCATCATGAGCTCCCGGCTGATGGGCGGGTAGAACGTCCGGTTAGAAGAATCTTCTGGAGGGATTGGTGTGCGCTCAGGCAATCGAGGAGTGTTATGCACGTCACCGTTCTCTTGCAGCCCCATCTCGTCGGACGCAGCGTCGTCATCGTCCTCATCCTCGTCCAGGATATCAGGACCAGGAGCTCTAGAGCGAGACGAGTGGTAGTGGTCGTGCGCCTCGTCCTCGAAGTCGTCGTCGTAGTCCGTGTCATTAGACGTCGCCAGTTCGTTGGTGATGGACGCGAAAAGGTCGGCGAGGAAGTCCCGAAGTTCCGCTACACCTTTTCCCGAGTAGACGCAGAAAGCCGCTCTTTGCGTGGTGTTGAAATCCTGCATTTCAAGTGGGTGAGTATCGCAATCGAGAACCACGGGCAAGGGCCACTTACTGAAGGCGGCGGACGACAGAATTGTTGTAACTCGGCGCGACGGAAGGCAGGAATACCCGTAAGACTCAGATGAGTTAGCTTCGGTAGCTTTTGCAACAGGAAGTGGACGGCCATGACGGATATCTGGTCGCAGTACGATAGATGGATGCGTTCCAGCGTCGCGTGCCGCTCCCCTAGGGCTTGTATTGCCTGATCCGTGAGGTTGTTGACGCGAACAAGGCCGATACGACGTAGTTTCTGCAGGGTTGACAGTTCGAAGACCGACATGTCTGTGAGCTGCAAACAATCTTGACCAAAAACGCGTCAAACATGTGACGCAAGCTGCGAGACGCGGTGGCGCACTTACTGGCAAGGTCGATATAGCGCAATCGCGTGCAGGACCTCACAAGGCTGTTGATAGACCGATCCGTGATCGCCTGTGCATGGCCCAGATGAAGATAGTGCAATCCCTTGCCTAGCTTGCAAATGCTCTCCACAGCACTGTCTGTGAGTTGAGAACATTTCGCTAGCACGAGATTGCGGATCTTGGGAGCAACCGAGACGATGCCCTCAATCGCGTCGTCGGTGATCTGGGAGCAAGCCGTGAGGTCGAGCATTCGAAGCTGCTCGAATGGTTGCGAAACGCGCAGAGGAGGGGGCTCGGTTGCTGGAAAGGGGGTGGACGAAAAGGGGTTCGAGGTAGGGGGGAAGATGTCGCGCTTGGGCGAGGATGGGAAAGCTGCGTCCGTGAGCTCGACGCATTGCGACAAGCGCATCTCCCGCATCTGCACCGAATACGTCCATAGATCCCGAACGGCGGTGTTGGTGATGTTTTTGCAATTGTTGAGATCGATCTCGAGCAGCAGGAGGCACGAGCGCGCGAGTGCGGATATCGACGGGTCCGTGACATGTTCGACGTTGCTGAGCTTGACACGGCGAAGGAGAGGACAGTTTGCGGCGAGGGCAAAGACGGATTTATCTGTCAGCTTCTTGCAACCGGTTAGGTTGATTCCCTGCAAGCGCTTTGCAGAGGACGCGAGGGCGACAATGGACTTGTCCCTAACCTCGGAAACTCCGGTGAGGTCTAGAGCCACGAGGCTGGGACAATGTGGAAGGACACGCATAAGGCCCTCGTCGGACAAAGATGTGCAATTGATGAGGGTGAGGCGTTCCAGACGGACGCATTGTGCCAAGCGGGAAAATAGGGTATCGGTGAGGTCGTTGCCGATGCAGAGGAAGTTGAGTCGGCGGATGAATTGCGCATACACGAATGTGGAGTCGTCCCTGGATAGTACGCGCATCATCTTGACGAGGGTATGTAGCTTGGAAAAACTTGGGCGATACCAAAGGAGTTCGACCGAGCATTCGCACCACGCCCGGGAAACGAGCAGCGCATGGTAGAGATCGCGCGAAGAATGGAGATGCCTCAGGATGTGGATGAGGATTTCGGGAGGCAAACGATCTGCCTGAGAGGGTGGGGTCTTCAAGGGGAGCGAGCCTCGGCGGGAGCACCATTGAGCAGGGGTTATGAGGGCGGCGGGGTCAGAGTCTGTGTCCCGGAAGAAGGCGGACTTGTGGTGGTTGAAGTCGTCTTCTTCATCTGAGAGGGATGTGTTGGATTGTGCGGGGGAATGGCTGGAGTACATGGCAGGAGAAGGGAGGGAAGAGGAGACCTGAGGACTTGGTGCAAGTGCAACCTTGGGATTGTTGGACGAGTCGCAGCGGTGATAGCCGCACGTGGTCCCATCTCCCTTGTATTCCGCTTACGTCAGCAACAGAGCACATTCAAGTTGCCGTGTCGGGAAATCCACTGTGCGGTCCGCCATGCAAACTCTAAGTGAAAGCTTTCTATTAGAGCCCCAGTACTCAGACCTGTCTCCGCCTCCCGCTGTCATAGTCGTCACTGTGCCCTCATCTCCCGACGACGGCCAAAATGTACGCCCACACATCCTCCGGACCCCTCCCTTGCGAGCCCTTGAGTTGCGGGCCCCATCACATGTGACACCCCGTCCTCCATTCGATTCGGACAATTTAAGCCCTCCGCTCACCTTCACGAGCCAGTCCCCCAACCCATCTATGTCTCCGTTCGAAGAACGTCTCGCCACAGCCGGTTTGCCACCTCCAGGTGCTGATCATTTCGCTGCTCGGAGAGCCCTTTGGTGGATGCCTGGATCAAGCCCACCCTGCCCGACCGAACCGAACCCATCCCGCCGGAGACTGGAGACCCTTCTCGCCAAACCTGGTGCGTTGGAAGACGACGAGGTGTGGGGTGCCGGTGTTGATAGAGTATGGCGTGGGTTGACTGGCGGCGCAAAACTCAAACATCGCTTGCCTCTTGCACTTGTCGTACGTCGATTGTGGTTCGCGACGTACTCAGTTGATTGATCCTTCAATATATCCTCAAGATAAGAATCCTACAAGCAGGATGGATTCACGAAGGAACATGGCCGAAAGGCGCGGTCGCTCCGGAGTCTGACGACGACGCTCCCCGTCTCGAGGTCAAGGCGTCAACCTCGCTATTATCCACGACCACTCCAAGTTTTACAACGCAGGCTTCTACCGAAGACCGGACGACAACGGAGGTAGACATTGTGGGGAAAACATGACGGGTCCATTCGGGTTGTTTCATCATTGTATAATAGATACACTAACCTTGGAAGACGTAACTGGGTGATCGAATGAAACTCCCTCGTGGAGTGGAGAGAGTATGGTCCTAGGATACAAGTTGGATACAATGCATGCAGTCAATAGCAGGCGAGGAGATAAAAGATGGGCGTGACGTTGGCCGTGAGGTGAGAGTGATGCATCTATGTCCGGGATGGTGGAGAGACCTGCCATTGAACAGGATTGGATGAGGTCGCCTGGCCATCTGTGAAAGACAACTACGTACCAGTATGACACCGTCTCCTCTGACAAAAAGCATCTCCATTTTCCGCTTCGCAATCTTGTGGGTCATTTGTCATTTTGGAAACTCGGTGTCCACGGTTGCTATCACTCACATTTACGGTACTGTGACCTTCTGGTGCTCCCTCAACCTGGTCCACAACCATGATGGTCTCCTCCACGTCGCTCAGGATCAAGTTCATATGTCCATCGTATGCCTGGCGAAGAGAGCATTCAGTCAGTGCGCGCAAGGGTAGCTTCCGTGCATAAGACAGACATGTAAGACACCCGAAAGTTCGCGATCGCCGCGAAGTTTCACAAACACGCGTTCACTGAGGGAGAGACGGATGAGGTCAAAAGGTTCTTGGATCCCGTTGGAAGAGGCGTCCATGTCGAAGCAGCGAACGGAAGATCACAGTGACAAGGACTCGAAGGAGCAGGAGCACGGTATCGGCGCCTTCAGAGTGAACCCACGTGATCAGTATTGGAACTCCGGTGAAAACGCGGTTCTCTAAGCGCGCATTTCCTCTGCCTGTCGCCTCCCTCCAACACGGTCCACTCCCGCCACCATGCCAGTGCGTACGTTTCAGTCTACGCTGTGTCCAGGAGCTGACATGCACCTCACAGAAACATTACTGTGACTATTGCGATGTCTTCTTGACCCACGACTCCGCGTCGGGTATGCACATGTCTCGAGCAATGTTTCGAACGGAGCTGACCCCTTCCTGCAGTTCGAAAGGCCCACAACAGCGGTCGGAATCACCTCGCCAACGTTAGAGATTACTACGCTTGTGAGCTTGAAGGTATTTTCCCGATATGCGCACTACCTGACATTGTGTCCAGCACTCGGTCACGACAAGGCACAGAGCATCATTGACCAGATCACAGCTGCATACGAGAGCGGTAACCCTCCTCCTCCTGGTGGGTTTGGATTTGGTCCTCAGCATCTAGCTCCTCCCGGTCCGCCGTTCGGTGGTCCTCCCATGGGCTACGGCGCGCCTCCTCCTGGGTTTGGCGGTCCTCCTCCATTCGGTGGTACGTCTTGTTCTACGTTCCTGACTCATCCCCAATTCCTGATGGCCTGTAGGTCGTCCGCCAATGCCTCCCGGCCCAGGAGGTATGCCCCCACCTCCCGGCATGATGGGCCCCCCAGGTGCGCCTCCTTTCCCTCCGAACATGGCCCCTCCTCCTGGCATGGGTCCTCCAGGCATGGGTCCGGGTGGATTCCCACCGCCGGGTGAGTACAATCAGACTTGGTGCACACGCGCGTACACTGACCAGTAGGTCTAGGAATGCCTCCCTTCCCTCCGAGCGCTAACGCAGGCGGGCTTCCTGGTGGACCGCCAGGGCAAAACCGCCCGCTATTCCCGCCTGGGCCACCTGGCGGACCGGGTGGCCTGCCTTCAGGTAACTTCGGCGGCCCTCCGAACGGGTTCAACCCAGGCCAGGGTCCGCCGCCTGCGAACGGTGAGCCCGGTGGTCCCCCTGCACCTGGTATGCATCCCGACAGGATGAGGATGATGGGAGGAAGGTAAATGGAGACGTCCCGTTTGCCCCTGCCATCTGTTTCGGTATCTCGGTCCCTTGGTACTGCTCTGTGTTCTCGTGTTTTATGTCGTTGTGTATGGTCAGCAAATGAGATGTATGCATCATGGCTAGGCTGTTTCGATGTGGGACTTGATTTATATGCGACCGTCCTGCAAGGCGGAGGTGGACAGCGCACGGGTTCGAGCCTGGGACATGGCAAATTTCGCAAGCACTGCAGGCGCTTGTGGGTGGTAGACGCGGAAGATGTGAGGTCAGCGCCGGTGTGACTTGAAACTTTGGACGATGGCGGCGCGAATTCTGGCAGCGACATCTACTCGATCCTCTCCTGTGGTTCTATCTCGTCTGTGACTCCTGTGCATGAACCGTTTCAAGAGTCTCCTCCGTAACACTATATCCCGGCGAACCCCCACGACTGTTCCGGCGCGCCTCCCAAACACTCGCGCCACGATGACATTCACGACGGAGGTCCTGAAATGCGATACTGCGTCGGTGTCGTTCCCCGCAGACAAACCGGAGATCTCGTCATCCGAGACGTTGGAGGCTTTGCAACGCGCATCCTCGGACCTCCGCGCCCTCCAAACCGTCGCCTTCCCGACCGAGACGGTCTATGGGCTTGGCGCTGTCGCGCTCGACCCCATCGCCGTCGCGCGCATCTTCTCAACCAAAGGCCGGCCCGCAGACAATCCGCTCATCGTGCACGTCTCGTCGCGCGAGATGCTGCTCAAAGTCCTTCCGAAGGGGTACGCACCCTCCCACACGTACGAGGTTCTCATGAAGCATTTCTGGCCCGGCCCCCTCACCCTTCTCTTCCCGAACGACCCATCCATCGTGCCCCCAATCATCACCGCGAACCAGTCCACAGTCGCGGTGCGCATGCCCTCCCATCCGGTCGCGAGGGCTCTGATTGCACTCGCAGACGTGCCTGTGGCCGCTCCGAGCGCGAACTCGTCGGGGAAGCCAAGCCCAACCCGGGCGGAACACGTATACAGCGACCTGCGAGGGAAGTTGGGCATCGTCTTGGATGGCGGGCCGTGCGGCGTTGGAGTGGAGAGCACCGTCGTGGACGGTCTGCACGAGGACGGGAACTTGCGCGTGCTCCGACCGGGCGGCGTGACGGTGGAGGACCTGGAACGCGTCATTCGCGAAGAGCTCTCTGACTCTAACCCTCTCCCGAACGTGCTTGTCCACCGACGCGACTACAGCGACGAGGTGATCGAGCACGCGCCAACGACTCCCGGGATGAAATACCGCCATTACTCACCGAGCGTCCCCGTTACGCTGCTGCATACGACCTCGCAACCTCCTGCCGGAACCCAACGGACTCCCCTCTCTGGTTTCTTAGATACCCTCCAGTCCGACGCGACGGCGCTCGGGAGACCGCTGCAGGTCGGGGTGCTGGCTCCCTTGGACTCGCCGCTCTTGGGGAAGCTGGGTGCCTCATCTCTGCCGAATGTGCGGTGGATCAGCCACCCCCTCGGACCTCTCGCAGAGCCCGCCGTATCTGCGCAGCGGCTGTTCGACGGACTACTTTCTTTGGACGGCGCGAAGGTGGACGTCATCCTCATAGAAGAGATAGACGAGGAACGGGAAGGCCTTGCGGTCATGAACCGCGTGAAGAAGGCCGCTGGGGACTCGGTTTGGCTAGAGATCTAGACTATCTTACCGCTATGGTACGCCTACACTATCATTATCACCTCTCTCATCTCTACCCCCATCGGAGTGTCGTTGGATATATCAGACCTGGTGAATTGTTCAGGCGACTCCGGCATCAGGCGTACATTGCCCCTCGAATTTGCATCCATCTTTCGCGCGCTCCCAGACACTCATTCGGGTCCGAGGGCGGGTGAAGGAGGTGATCTTGGTACATGAGAAGCTCTCTATGGAATGTTTCAACGCGTGCGGTGAATCAAAGGTTTCTCGATATCTTTGAGCGTGCACGGCCGCGCATTCTGCCTTCCTTTAGTGTTTGAGAGTGAGCGCGTCATCGGCGGTGGAACAGCATCACCTCGTTGTGGCCATGAGGCCCGCCGCATGTAGTGGCGCATGCTGTCACTGACCTCCGCAGAGCTTCCATTGTCGTCGTCGGGAGATACCCCCGGATGTAATGGGAGCCGAAGAGCGGTCTCGTTGCGCTCGCCGCCGGTGTTAGTTGCGCACATGTCCTCTGGTCATTCTCAGGGCTCCAACTTGTTAGCAGGAGACGCCTGGTCGTGCTGCAGAATGTCCCACCGCTATGAGCGCAATTTCTCGACATGAGGAAAGAGATAAAGAGGTTATATCACCTCTTGCTCGCGTCTTCTGTGAAGGACAAAGCGAAATATCGCTGTGCCAGTCCCGAAGCCCCCGTCGCGGCCTGGGTGTACGTAGAATCCCGACCGAGCCTCCTTTAGCGGACTGGGAGCCGTTACATTGTCCGTGTATGCAGGGATGGAAGTAAATTCCGTCCTCGTGGAGAGATTCGGGTGGCACGATCGGGGTACGAGGTGCAGCAATTCGGTTTTACCAGCGGTGGGTTGGGGTCGACTGTCACGTGACCGCCTCCGACAGTCAGTGTCGCGAGTTTCGAGCCTTTGTACGCTGGGATGTGACGAAAGTTGAGAGCTGCATGTTGATTTCACGAAGGGGTGCCTCCCGTGAGCGTGCTCACTCCTCGTTCTTTGCCGTCCACCTGTTGGCGGCTATGAAGTCCCTCCTCCGAAATATAAAGCTTCAGTGTCGCCTTCAACGACGACACCTTAGAATCCCCGACGTTTCTCATTCCACCACTGTACGGAGCAAGGCTTTTCTCGTTATCTTTAATCCTGCGCTAGTTATCTTGCCGTTCACGATGCAACCGCAACCTAATCGTAAGTAGTGCCGCGTGGTCGAGCTTCTACGTTCTGTCGCTCATCTCTTCCATTGCTTTCCCAATAGGTCTTGACACAACTTCTCCCTTCGTACCTCCAACACCTTCGGCATCGCCTGGCGCGGTGTCTGTGGCTCCTTCCGACTCCGACTGGTCGACATGTAGCGACTGGTCCCTGGACGCGTCTAATCCCTCCTCCCGCGCACCCTCTCCTTATCTTCTTGCTTCACGCTCCATATCTCAAACCTCGTCCGTTTTCACCGAGGAAGATATCAAAACTTTTTTCGATGTCTATCAAGCCATCGGCGGACGGGTGACTCCGATCCCGTCCACCTCTCAGTGTCCTCCGCCTGCTCCGGTTGAGGCTTCGACGCCCCGCCCCGCCAGTGCCAGTCCCGAAGACGCCAAGCCCAAGATCCCTCGCCCGGCGAACGCCTTCATGCTCTACCGTTCTTGGCTTCTCAAGTCTGGTCAGATCCCACTAAACATCGAGAGGCGCCAGCAGCACATCAGTCGCGTCGCAGGCGAGTGCTGGAACCTTCTGTCGAAGGAGGAGCAGCGGGTATGGCACGATAAGGCCGAGGACGTCAAGCGGGAACACTGCAAGAAGTACCCCGAGTGGAAGTTTGCGCCCGAGCGCAAGTCCGCGCGCCGCAAGACACCCTCGGACCCCAGCGCCCCCGTGCCTGAGGGCGAGGACTACATCCGCTGGATCCGCGAGACGTATGTCGGGCTCAAGGGCCACGCCGTGGCCCCTCCGCGGCCCCGCAAATCCAAGTCTCGCCGCACCGCCAGTGCTCGCGCTAGCTCCAGGGCCAACGCTGATATCGAGCCTCTTCCCGCTCTGTCGTACACTCCCGCGCCTTCTCCTCCGTCCACGCTGGTGCCATCTACCCCTTCTTCGTCGGTTCCAGCATCTCCTGTCGACCCGCTCTCCCGGCCGCCCTCGGTTCCTGCGAACCTCGCCGACTACCGCTTGCCCGTCCTCGCCAGTCCTGGGCATCTCGCCCACGAACTCAACGATGAAGGAATGCTCGGGAACTTCGTTGCAAGCCTCGCCATGCAGAACGCTCACGATGACGACGCGGTATGTCCCTGTCCCTCTACATGTGCGTTCCTTGGTATTGGATTGCTCACTTTGCCGACACTATAGACCCCAAAGGCTTCCACCTTCGGGAACATCGCGCTGCCAGCTCCGCTGAAGTACACGTTCCCTGAAGTCTTCCCGTCATCCGTGCAAGCGTCGCCGTCGCTGTCCGATCCCCTCGCCGCCCCGTCTTCGGCGAGGGAGCCGACAGGGCCCGCCACGGAAGCTCCGGGCCACTGGACGCCGTACTTGAGCGAAGACCCGACCGTGTACTTCGCGTTCGGTGACTATTCTAGCCAACTGGACCTTGAGGGTAACATCTTCCCCGACTTGCAGCCTCAGTGATGTACCCCGCTCGCGGGCGCACTGCGCGACAGCTGGTATGTCGCGGTCCTTGGCGGTGCTGTTTCTCTCTGTTCCTCTAACTCCATGTCGTTCCGCGCTCCACTGTATCCTTAGTCTCATCGCATGTTATCTCTCACGAACTCCTAGCTCGTCTCCGTTATCATCTCACAATCAATACGCCCTCTCTCCCGTATATCGCCATAATCGCAACCTGTATATAACCACACTATTTCGTTCTACCCAACTGTAGCCATAGCCTCCGTTATCGAAATGATTCTTCCCCGCACATGCCTGCCTTCGAGTCTGAGTCTCCAAGCGGCCCGACGGCCCCGGAGTTCATCATTTTCTCTTGTGATCGGTGGCGGCAAAGTCCGGACTTTCTTGACCTCCTCCGCCCGTCGTTCTAGGCTCTAGCTTAAATCTCTGTGTCTGGGGGTGACTGTGTCTCTGGAAAGATGGCTGGCTTAAAACGGCGTGAACTCACGGTAGATGACCTCATGCGCATGCAGGAAGGACCTCGGAGAAAACGGTTAAGGTTGGATGACACAGACGAGGAAGACCTGGACGTGCACGACACTTCGTCCGGAGACGAGGCGGAGATGGACGGGCATGAAAGGGCCCACGAGGATGACGAGCACGGGGGAAGTGGGAGTGAGCAGGATGAAGAAGACTCGGGCTCAGGCTTTGGGGACGAGAGCGATGTCTCGCAGCATGCAGCCGCGCCAGTATCCATATCCATACCTCAAGACGCGGAAGGCGAAGACGCAGATAGTCGTTTCGCGTCCTCTCGCCTCTCTTTCAAACCCAGAGCTACGAATCCTACTCCCCTCCAAGCGCCGTTGCGCACAAAACCCCTCCCGGCAACTTTTGAGACCATGGGCATATCCTCTGGGCTCGTCTCGGCTCTCGCGAAGATGTCCATCAGGTCGCCCACCCAGATTCAAGCTGCATGTATACCCCCTCTTCTTGCAGGCGAGTGTGTAACTGTAAAGTTAAGGGTCTTCTCCTGACATACATGCTATCCAAGGCAGAGATTGCATAGGAAACGCCAAGACGGGCTCCGGAAAAACCATCGCATTCGCGCTGCCCATCTTGCAGAAGCTCTCTTTGGACCCGTATGGGATATTCGCGTTGGTCCTGACCCCGACTCGGTATGTAGATGAGCTTGCATGTTGCGGTTTGGTGCTCACCTCGCACAGGGAGTTGGCGTTCCAGATCTCGGAGCAGTTTGCCGTGCTCGGGGCACCCCTTAGCCTACGCACTGCCGTTGTCGTAGGAGGCATTGATATGATGACACAAGCCCTTGAGCTTGGAAACCGACCGCATGTCGTTGTCGCAACACCGGGACGCATTGTTGACTTGCTCAAGAGTACGTCCGGGGAGTGGGACTTATCACGGGTCAAGTTCTTGGTATGTTTCCTCCGGTAACGTAGCGTCTTCGTGCGCTCACTTTCCATTGTTAGGTCCTTGACGAAGCCGACAGGTTGCTCACACCTTCGTTTGCACCAGAGCTATCTTATCTGTTCGAGACGTTGCCTAAGGAACGTCAGACGTGCTTGTTTACGGCGACGCTGACTGCCGCCGTAGAACGCGTCGCAGATGCACCCCCGAAACATAGGAAGCAAAAACCGTTCATACACAGAATGACCGCTCCGTATGTACCATTTTGCACTTCACAGCGAGCTCACTTTCTAACCGCCTTTCTTAGGGTCGAGACAGTCGAGACTCTCAAACAGCACTTCATACTGGTGCCCTCCCATATTCGGGAAGCCTACTTATACCACCTCCTATGCAACCCACCCGAATCCACCCTTCATCTCCGCCGAGCACCGCCAGAACCGATTAAACGCTCTAGCAAACAAAAGGGTGGTCGGTCGAAACTCTCTAAGAAGGGCAAACCTCAGAAGAAATCTGCGGACGACGACGAGCCTCCCGAACAGCCTCCGCCTACGATCATCTTCTGCACGCACCCACGCACGGCGGCTTATCTCACGCACCTCCTCCAGACCCTACGCATCCGCACGACAGCCCTCCATTCGCGTCTAACGCAGCGCGAACGCCTCTCTTCCCTCTCCCTCTTCCGCGCATCCGTCGTCCCGGTACTCGTGTCCACGGACGTCGGCGCCCGTGGTCTTGATATCGAGGACGTCGCGATTGTCATCAACTGGGACATTCCCTCGGAGCCAGAAGAGTACACGCACCGGGTCGGTCGTACCGCGCGTGCCGGTCGCGGTGGTGTCGCAGTCAGCTTCGTGACCGAACGGGACGAAGAGCGGATCCTCAAAGTGGAGGAGCGAATCGGTGAGTCCCGCGTTCGGCTTTCTCGCCCCGCCTATCTATCGAGGCTCCACCGTTTGCACGCGAACGCGGTGGTTTGGCTTTACAAACTCCTCCCTTCCCCCAGACTTCTTGATCCCATGTTGTCGTTATCGTTTGTTGACCGTTGGCCGCGTCCACGCACGCTCCACTCTGACGCATAGGCGTCAAGCTTGCCGAAATGTCGCTCCCCGAAGGAAAGGTTCTCGAAAAGCTCAACGCGGTCGCGACCGCCAAGCGCCTTGCGAACATGGTACGTCTTCCCCCACCAGCTCCAAACCACGCGTTCCGGCGCTCGCTTCTATTTCCCATTGCTCCAAGCGCAATGCCCGCCTCCAGCGCGCTGAATTTCCAAGGCATCGTATTGCCATTGCATGGCCATGATCCTCGCCGCCATACATGGGCTGGGGAATGAGGTCATCGGGGTCCTGGACGCTGACCTTCTGCCGACAGGAGCTCCACGACTCGGATTTTGGGAAGCGCGAGGAGATCCACAAGATCAAACGTGCAAAGCGCGCCGCGGACGTCCAGGACGGTTCGCTGGCCGCGGCGGCCCCGTGAGGAGGTGACCGGTGAGCACCAAGAGTGTTAGTTCCCGATTACCGCTTCTAAAAAAAGTCGAACTGCAAACCGCGGCTGCAGACGTGGGAACACTATGTCATTGAGTGTGGGTACGTCTGCACCCGGAACTTCGGCGTTCGGTGTGCGACGTTCCGTACATGCGTTGTAGATGTGGATCCCAATTTGAATTGATGGCCAATCCCGGTCACCTGGACTTGGTGGACGTGCAACAACAGCGATGTGTGATTTTGTTAAACGACGATAGGGTGACTGACGATAAAAACCACATGGCGGTGTACAGTACTTTCTGGATGAGGAAATAATATGAGAACTAGGATAAGTGCGTGTATGCGTGTCTCTGTTCGCCACTCCCCCGACAATGACGTTGGCTGTCTGATGGGGGGAATGAGGAGAGAACGAAAATGCGGAATTGGGGGACGTGGGGTAGAAGGGGTAACGATTCTGCAATGACTAGCCGAGCGTGCATAAGGCGGCGAAATGCAGGTGATAGTGGTCAAAGGGGCGAATGGGTTGGGAGATGTGAGGCATTTGGAAAGCGCTACAACATGGATTGGTACGATGATACAGGGAAGAGGAAGTATTGCGCTGTGACAGGCGATTGGGTAAAAAGAACAACACAGCTTGAGGAATACAAGGGATGGCTAATGGTACATATCGTTATTTTACTACTACCTTTACGACGAGGACGAGGCATGGACAGCTTGACTTGCGAGACGAGAGTGTGTGCGGGGCGACATGCGAGGCGAATGAGAGCGTGTACGACATATGGCGGCAAATTGACGAATAAGTTAGGCGAAAGACGGGATGGGGGGTTTGGGTGTGCCGCGCAAGGTTGGCTTCGTAAAACCACGACACCATGGTCCTGGAAAGGAAATCGAGGGAGAAGGCGGCGAACGGGGGATTTTCGGGCTGGAGACGATCAAGGAGCGAGCAGTCTTCCCTCCCGGCTCCACGTCCGACAGGCAAAGAGTTCTGGCGAGATTTCGAGCGCGACAGATCGAGAAGGTCCGCAGGTCAGTGGCTTCGTGCCGATTTGAGCCTAAAGTGATACGGGAGAAGTGCTTTCGTTCTCGTTGAGTAGTCCCCGCCTCCCAATCGAGAAGGAAGCACCGACGGTGACTTGGCACGTCATATCGACCTCTGCCCCCGCGTGCACGGAATATCCCAAGTCAGTGAGATACGGTGGTATGCGAATGTGTCGCGCATACCTTAACCACAGACCACTGTATAACCAACTGCTTGACGCGGTCCGTGAGGCTCCGTTTGCACACATTGCAGAAGAGGTGGTCTGCGAGCGGCAATAACGCGCTTTCCATCGCGCTTGTTGACAGGTCTGCATACCGTTGCGAGAAAAGCGAGAGGTAAAGGTCACGAAAACGTGTTGTATGCACGTTCGAACATATCATTTTTTAGTATGAAAGTGCGACAGCGAAGCTCATGTATATGCGTACCTGGACGCGCGTCCCACGCGAGATAAGCCGACGCGAGTGCCCAGGCCCTCGTTAACTTCTTCTGCTCGGTGAAGTCACAAGTGGACGTTGGGGGATGAGGGTGCGGAGGGGGAAGGAGTAACCGCTTGAGCGCGTCGAGTCGTCCGAGGTGCAAGAAGAAGAGTCGCTTCATGTATACTGGTCCAATGCGTATTGCGAGGTCGTCCGTGAGGGTATGGAGCCCGAAGGAGAGGAGATGACTCGAGACCGGCACCGCGAGGTCATAAAGGTTGTGGGTAGCGGCAAGGGCGTAGACAACGATGGGTTGCATAGGTGCTTGGCCGAGGATGAGGGAGTATAAAGGGGTGGAGGGTGCGATATGGCGCCTAGGAGGCAGGCCATACCTGGACATGGCGTCGACTGCGGCGACGAGCGTGTCGACTGCTGGGCGGTAATGTGCGCATGAGAGGTCGTACACGACGTGTAAAACTATGTTGAGTACGCCCGCGGACTCCGGAAGAGGGACGACTGGGCCGATGTCGTCGCGGATCTCGGACTTTGTTGGTTTTGGAGGGACGAGGTCGTCGAAGTGGTTGGTGGACAACGCGAGGACCTGAGTGGTATGTACGTAGAAGAACACGCCATCGGCAGAGAGGAAGATAAGGTCTGGGGGAATGGGAAGAAGTGTCGCGGCTGGGTGGAAGGTGGTGGAGACGGAGACGATGGTATTGCCAGGAAGATGGTCCTGGGGAAGGCCATCCTGGAAGTCCGAGGGAGTATGGGACGTGTTGTCTGAACCCTAGAAGCAAGGGACTGTGAGCTGGGGGCAATGGTGATTGAGTAGAGGGCGAAACGGACAGGAGGCGTTAGGACCTGAGTTGGGGTCGGATGTTGTGTGTTGAGCGGGATGCCGGTCATCTCAGAGACAGCCCGCTCTGACTGGGGAGAGGCGAAGTCGTTGGGGTCTGAAATATACTGGAAGACGGTGTCCCATTCTGCGTTGTCCATGATGGGGGAGAGGAAGATGGAGAGGGGAGGGGAGAGAGGGGGAGTGAAGGTTCCGATAGACTTTGAGCTCATCGGATATAGCAGTTCGATCTCGGCGCAATGGCAGTCAACGGCGGCCGAGGCGGGCATGGGGTTGGAGTTGCATTTGGAGAGGGAGGACACAGGAGGACTGGCTCGAAGCGGTCAAACGCCCCGCACCCGGCCTCAGCCTTGTCCATGCCCAAGACCAGATACCAGATCGCCCGGACCAGGTGCGGACATCAGTCCGAGATGCATCCCCCATCTAGATCTCCTACCCCCATCCCGCAGTCGTCTGACACACGGATGCATCATGCATTCCTGACATGCCGCACTGGCAGACCATGGGCGAGGTCAGCGAACGTTCAGTTTGCGAGGTACCCACCAGTGATGTCGCCCGCTATTAGGTGCAGCTACTTGCAGACGGCTCCGCTCGACGTGCTAGTATACGGTCTCTCTCTGGGCCGTGCGCTACGCTCAGCGTGCAGGAGGAAGGAATCATCGAATTGGGAAGGAGCGTTGATGGAGAATCGTCAACGGAATCTCACTGGGATTGTGAGCGCCGGTGCAGAGACCCGGAGCTCGAGAGACCAGGGGCCAGTACAGTTATGCGAACGACGACCATCTTCGCAGGCGCCAGAAGTTCTGGAACCGAGTCAACCGAGCCTCAACCGAGACTAATAGAATGACGTTCAAAGAACAGCTTATCGCCTGTGGGGTATCTGCCAGCCCTACATCCAGCTCGTACTGTACAATCCTAAACGGCAAATCATCCTGTCCTCCTCTCTCACCGGCCCTTGTCCTCCGCCAGAATAGCCTCGTTCAGCTCGTCCAGAGGGGCCAGCTCTCGCTTGTCCACGAGATCAAACTGCTCCACCATCCCTATCAGTCCTGCTGTAAAGTTCCAACACCTCCCCTGCTCACGCACCTCATTCACGAATAGGAAGAAGTGCCGGTAGCTCGTGTTCAGATGCGCTGTCAAAGCAAACCCCCATAGAATTAGCTGCTGTCCCTGCAACCATCGCACTGAGGCCTAACGGCGCCCCATTCTGACCTTCGATCCCAAGCGCGCAAATGTGATCGAAATGGTTGCTGTAAAGATGCGCATAAACACGGAAGAGCCTGCGGAAGAGTCTCCCAATCGTCTCCCGGAAGTTCTTCGCAAAGGGTTTCCCTAAACGAACGGTGGGTATTGAGCGCCAGGACCAGCAATCCAACAGCGGTTTCGGACGCACCCATCTCGCTCGGGAATATGTCCTCATTGCCGAGTAACCCTTGTGCCCAGTTCATCAACGCATCGACGTATTCGGGGGCGGGGAGCTTCGTTGCCTTCTTGTACCGAACGCCATCCTCCCATAGGTATTCGTACCTACGTCGGGGCAGTCGCAAGGTTAGTGACGTTCCCATCCGAGCGGTACCTTGTCGGACGGGACCGCTCACCTTGGTCCTGCAGACATGATCGGGCACTGCGAATAACAAAGGTAATTTTAGCCTTCCTTCCCCACACCGCACGTAGGTGGTGGGGCGGGGATGACGTACCTCCTGCGGCGTACAGAACTCAGTGACCGTGCCGTAAAGCATGTTCAGGTGATTGAAGAAGTCCACGGCTGCCGGGGTCCGTACATGAAATACGTTTAAAACGCGGAACGGAGCTTCGGCCTAAAACAGGTGGGGTGATGGAGACAACGTACCGTGGACGGCCAGCCATTCGTTCAAGTCTTCGCCGTCCGGCAAGCGCACGGCGAGGCGAAGGTTGCCCGAGCCCTAAGTACGAACGTTCCGCCGCGATGGGGCTGAGTATCCGGCCGGGAATTGTGGCCGTATGCATAAAGCCAAGCAAAGTCCATCGCTCACCAGCGTAGCCTCTGCGTACTTGCGCAATTGGTACTGCTTGGTACCCTCCGGTACATCTTTGCGGGGCTTGAAGGTGCGAGTCTTGCCACTGCGATCGGCCTGTGATCAGCGTCGTTCCATGCCAGCTTCCGTGACGGTCAATCTCACAGGCCAAAGAACGCAGACATCCCGAAGGACTGGACGGGCACGTAAAGCAGATAGATGGAGCAAGGCTTGCGGTCGCCACGGACGGGGACGAGGAGGACGACGGTCAAGGCTCAACACGGACGGCAGCGGCAGATAGCCGCCTGCACTTACCCGATCTGATCTATTGCATACATGTATCTAATCTATGTATCTAATCTATGTAATCGAATGCGCAGTTTTAGCTCTGCGAGCCTCGGAGGCGCGTCACCCAGGGCCCGGCCATCCTTCGACCTATTCCAGTCTCCACTCGATCAACGACGTCTTTTTATCATTTATGGAGCTCCTTACCTCCAGCACATCTGAGAAACCTTATTGCACCTGGCGCTACTAGGGGATGGACTACGCTATCAAGGTTTCACGCCTTGGCCGCTGCTCCGTGAATATCCTTGCACGAGCCCGGGGTTATAAGTTCTCAATATTTGAGACCTATATGGCGCTGCGACTCCATCCCCCAGACAGTACGTATTCTCTGCCAGTTATGCACGGTTTCAAGCCTGCGGCCTGAGGCTACGCCTCCGCTAAACGCTTTCAGTACCTCGAAAGGGGTTTCCACCTGGACCCGATTACTCGAAATGAACCACGATGCCCCACCCAAGATGTCGGGCTAATTATGTCGTCATATAAAGACAGCTCGTCAATCGCTGCCTCCAAGCCCACCTCCTTAGTAGAAACACCCACTCGCCAGAATCCACGAACGCAACATGAAGCGCATCCTCTTTGTGTTCACATCTGCCAACAAGAACCTAGCCGGCGGCCAAACCGTACGTTTTCTGCAGCACCATAGCGAGTCGCGCACATTGAACCCGACCCGGGGTAGGGCTACTATCTTCCCGAGGCGGCACACCCTTACTACGGTACGTCCCCCTTAAGCACCAGGTCTCGGCCGCCAGTCAGCCACCCCTGACCGTCCCTGCGATTCCAGTCCTCTCGGGCAAGTACCACCTCGACTTCGCCTCGCCCAAGGGCCCGAACCCGACCGTGGACGAATACAGCGTCCAGGCGTTCCCGGACGACGTGCCCAAGTTCCTCGAGAACCCGGCCGTGCAGGCCAAGCTCGCCGCGGCGAAGAGGCTCGCCGACGTGAAGGCCGCGGACTACGACGCGATCTTCTACATCGGGGGCCACGGGCCCGTGATCGACCTCCCGCAGGACGCGGCGAACATCAAGCTCGCGGGCGAGTTCTGGCGCACAGGCAAGCTCACGACCGCCGTGTGCCACGGCCCCGCGGCGCTCGTGAACGTCACGGACGCACATGGCGCGAGCATCTTCAGGGGCAGGCGGGCGACGGCGTTTGCGAACGAGGAGGAGGAGCTCATGAACGCCGTAAAGGTCGGTCAACAGCGGAACCATGCTCACGATGTAGGCGTGGCTTAACGTGTGCGTGCAGGCTGTTCCTTTCCTCGTCGAGGACCGTGTCAAGGAGCTTGGGGGCAAGTACGAAAAGGCTGTCGAACCATTCGATGTGAGAGAAAATCCTGTGGCCACGCACGTTTGTCTTGCTGATAAATATCTCTTATGCAGCCCAAGGTCGTTGTGGACGGCATGCTCATCACTGGCCAGAATCCAGCATCTGCGAAGGGCGTTGCGGAGGCGATCGATAAGGCGTTGTCTGCGTGATTTCTAGCAAACCTGGACAAATTGTACCTGTACGTTAAGGATGGAATTGGAAACCTGCGTGCTCGCTCAATTTTGAAAGACGACCCGCCTTAGTCCGCCTATATCATGGGTTTTCCTCAACATGTATCGTCTCAACACAAAGGTCTTGCGGATGATAAACCTGCCATGTTTGATGTTTGCAGATCAATACTTGGGACCATAGTCCTACAAGTTGTGCTCACGTTCCGTGTACTAATGGCCGCAGCATCATCGATAAACTTTGTCTTTAACCATCATGTTGAACTAAACTTTGGCCTTGAAGGGATCAATGATTCCGACTCGGTTTCCCAATCTCTTTAAAAGACACACACACACGTCGTCTCCTTCAAGGGGTTTAAGCATATGGGTTTAAGCATATAGACTAGACTGATATGATAGACGCTTCATGCCCAGCGATAAACCCAGGGTGCAAAGCCAGAATGCGAATTCGAAGCGACAGAGTCACCGTCGCCCAATATGTTTGCTATATGGGGTATTCTAGACGCCTGGGTAGAGATGTGTAAGCAATGCGAACGGAGTTCCGGTCGGGATATATCATTGCATGGTTGGTTCCCTGCCTAACTGAAGCCCAGTGTCAGCCACGGGGACTATCATCTCGCCCAATGTGCTTACGGACTCTATTGCTTGACAGGATTCCTTCCCTGAAGCGTGTCCAGTGTGGGTCAAGAACGACGCGCAGAATTGAACTTGAACATGCTTCCGATGAGCCATTACCAAGACTTCCGAGTCCATGGACCCATTGAGCCCGGATGGACTCCAGTCTTCAAAGCAGCTCATGGATCCGGAGACCTGCAGCTCTTGGAAACTGGTACCGGACCCCCCCAAGTGCTTGACGGGATGTAGTGCCAGCATTCCGTCATATGGACGCAACCGGACTGAACGTATTACCGACCCGTACGCGTGGGATTGACACCGAACAGGGAAAGGTTTGAGATCTGAGAGCCCCAGCATCCACGACATCACCCATCCCCTGCCAATCCGTATATAAGCCAGCAGCGGTAGCCAGGGCTCCCCATCTCCACAGATCCTCTTTCATCTACACGTTTTCGAGCACCCAGCCAAGACTTTAAAAACATGCCCAAGCGTATCCTCTTCGTCTTCACATCCGCCAACAAGACCTTGCTCGGCGCCCCGACAGTACGTGCAGATCCTTGACCTGCGATACGCGATCGGCACGCATATACCCATCTCCCAACGCAGGGCTGGTACCTCCCCGAAGCTGCGCATCCATACTACGGTGCGCGTCCCTGATCGCTGCTCACGACAAGTCTCGCATTCACCTCACGCTGACGGCCTCCCTCCCATTCCCTTCCCACAGTCCTCGCGCCGAAGTACGACATCGACTTCGCCGCCCCCGAGGGGCCCAACCCGCCCGTCGACGCGAGCAGCGTCGCCGCGTTCCAGGACGACGTGCTCAAGTTCCTCGAGGACCCCGCGGTGCATGCCAAGCTCGCCGCGGCAAAGAAGCTCTCCGACGTGAACGTCGCCGACTACGACGCCGTCTTCTACCCCGGGGGCCACGGGCCCGCGCTTGATCTCCCAACGGACCCGGTGAACGTGAAGCTCGCGTCGGACTTCTTCCGCGCGGGCAAGGTTACGGCCGCCGTGTGCCACGGGCCCGCGGCGCTCGTGGGGGCAACGGACGCGAACGGGGACAGCATCTTCAAAGGCCGTCGCGCGACGGCGCTCTCGGACGCCGAGGAGCAGGCGGTTGACAAGGTTAAGGTGGGTACGACTGGGAGGATCTTTGGGTTTGGCTGATCATTGGAACTTGGGTAGGACGTCCCTTTCCTGGTCGAGACACGCATCAAGGAACTTGGCGGCACGTACGAGAAGGCGGCCGAGCTGTGGGGAGTAAGTACTTGCTTCTATTCAAGCTAAGGGATATAGACACTTACGGAATCGTTCTCGACATCAGGTCAGCGTCGTCACGGATGGTATTTTGATCACTGGCCAGAACCCGGCCTCTGCCCACCAAATTGGCGAGGCTATTGACAAGGCTCTCTCCGCCTAAATGTGCGAGTTCTAGAAGTATTGGACGTAGTGTAACTGGATGGGAAGAATGAATTAGTTTGTATTACCCTAAGGGCCTAAGAACAGCAACGTGCTGCCTGCACAAGCGTGGGAGGCGCATAAAGTAGCACGGCAGGGTTCGCGCTGGCGTTTAAGGATGTACCTCGTGTGCACCGGCGACGTCGAAGGTGACGCGTGAAGACGGTCATCTGAGGGAAAGAATGCTGAGGTACAAATTACGCGGTATGCGATACAAAGCTAGATATACGAAACAGACATCACCCATCCCTTCTTGAGTGCGAAGCCGTCCAAGGCTTCTTTTGCAACGGACGCGAGATCGGGTGAGTCGAACATCACGTATGCCATCTTGACTTTCTGTCCAGACGCGTTTGGTGTTGGAGAAGGGACGACTTGCACGGAGTGGAATCCTTGGTACCTGCAAGGTCCGGGGCATGAGGAGCATGTGCAGTGGCGAAAGTTCGAGACATACTGTTGGAATAGCACAGCCAATACGTCGTCCGTGACCTCTTGTGGAAGGTTGAGGCACATAAGCCGCGCTGACTGCTGTTGGCTCGTGGCTGGCATCTGGCCTATCTCTCCCTCTCGTGAGTCGCGTGCGAGCACCGTCTAGGTTTGGAGGCTGCGCACCGTTCGCGGAGCCGCCCTGCTTCGGACCTTCGTCGTCATCCTCGATCTCCATCTCCTCATCATCGTCCTCGTCCTCTTCCCTATCCGTGCGCTCCCTCTTGACCTCGCGCGCATCCTCATCCATCCGATCGTCCCTCAGCCGCTTCTCACCCGAACCGCCGTTGGCGAGCCTGCCGGTGGGTGCGTCCTTGACCTGGATCGAGGTCGGCGGCACGAAGCCGGGGTCCTCTCTCCGGAGGGTGGCGTACGATTTGGTCTTTGCGTACTCAATATGCTGTAGCGGCGGCGAGGGGCGTTGGCATCAAGCGGACGACATGGGAGGAGCCTTGAGACGGACGGCGCACCATTGGCTTATCATAGAAGACCATACCTTCGCAGCCACGCATGGCGGCGGTCGCGCCTGCGAAGTCGGTGAAGGCGACGAACGCCTGACCCTTCATTTTTTGCCCCTTTAGGGCGACGACATCGATGATCCTGCCGTAGGTGGTGAGGAGGGCGAAGAGCTGGGTGCGTAGCTCGTCTTTCTTGACCTTGTCGTTGAGGTTTTTGATGTAGAGGGTGGTGTTTGGCTGGGACGACGCCATGCTTGTGGCAGGCCGATGGACGGAGGCCTGGAGGAAGCGGAGACGGAGATGGGATGCGGAGTGGCGGCGAGGGGCGATGTGACGAGGGCGTTTGGTATGGGACTTGGAGAGGAACGACGAGGTACGCGCACGTTGTGGTTCCCACGGGGAGGACACCGTGGCAGAGAGACGCTGGCGAAAAGGGGAGACGCCGTGGCACGTTCGCGTCTGCAACTCGTTGGGGCCGATTTGTTTTTCGACCCGACCAGCGCAAAAACCCAGCGGTGACCTGTCCGTGGCCAGCTCACTCGCCGCACATTTCTCCCCCCTCGCCACCGGTCAAAACCCTCTGCGCTCGTTTCTGTCAAGCATTGCTTGGCTGCACTCACCTCTCCGCACCACTTTCCGCTCTCCTACCCACCACGGATCCCACAACGGCCGCACAGTACCCACACGCTCCCGACAATCGTTTCATGAACTATTGACGTCAACCCCAGCAATATCATCTGTCATGAATGCCGAAGCCGCCCCCGCATGGCTCCCGCTCCGACTCGTCCCCTTCTTCACGCTATCCTACCCCACCGCACCTCCTACCCAACCAGACTCTTTCCCCGACTCAAACTACTATGCCACCGGACTTCTCGACGGCTGTATCATCGTCACCGCTATCGCAGTCATGGCCATTCTCCGCGACGTCACGCGCCTTGGGGTATGGGAGCCATTCGCCCGGTGGAAACTCACCCGGGATCTGCACACCTCAAAGCAGAACAAGCTCGCACTTGCCAATGGCAATGGGAAGGCCAATGGAAAGGCCAATGGCGCCGTGAATGGGAATGGCCATGCCGCCCAATACTTGATTTCGCCTGCAGAGAAGAGGAAGATGAACAGGAGCGTCATGCGCTTCGCCGAGCAGGGCTGGGCCGTCATATACTACACGTTCAGTTGGTGTTTCGGAGTGGTGCGTCTCACTCTTCTATCTGTCCCGCGTTCTTCGCGTATGTCTGTGATCCGAATGGATGTCTGGATGCATTGACTCACTAACTAACCCACGGCGTACGCTCCTCTTGTCACTTCTAGTATGTGAATCGGAAATTCCCCACGGCCGTCTTGAACCCAGTCAACGTTTGGACCAGTTATCCTCATACACCGCTCGCGGGCCCCGTCAAGTTCTACTATCTGCTCCAGACCGCGTGTTACATGCACCAAATGCTTGTGCTCAACGCCGAGGCACGGCGAAAGGACCACTGGCAGATGATGGCCCACCATGTTATCACCGTCGCGCTCGAGCTCACAAGCTACTTCTACAACTACACTCGCATCGGCTGCCTCGTCTTGGTCCTCATGGACCTCTGTGACGGTCTTCTACCGGTGAGTCCCAATGCGTGCGCTGCCGAGGACGCACCGGCCATCAGGCTGCGTCAGGGATTGACAATGCTAACCCGTCATGGACAGTTGGCCAAGATGCTCCGTTACTTGGGCATGTCCACGCTCTGCGACTTGGCTTTCATTGTATTCATGCTGTCATGGTTCTTCACCCGACACGTCCTCTTCCTGTTGGTCATCAAGGCCACCTGGGATGTGTGGTATCGCGTCCCTCGTGTGTGGGACCCCTCGCGGGGGCACTACCTCACGAAGGAGATCTACCTTGCGTTCTTCGGTATGCTCGTGGCACTCCAGGTATGAAGCTGCTCATCCGTTCACGTGTGCCGCGAGCTCACACGATCAACCGACAGGTCATTCAGCTGGTTTGGTTCACGCAGATCTGCCGCGTAGCATACCGGGTAGTTTCAGGCAAGGGTGCCGAGGACACACGAAGCGACGACGAGGAGTGAGCAAGTTTCTCCACACTGCTGCCAACCCCTAATAATAAATGCCCCGCAGCGATGATGACCACAAAAAGGACGACTAACTTCACTGCCGTGTAATGGACACGATTAGACTTGCTTCTTCTAATTAATATCTTACGCTTCACGCTTCACGGGTCTCTATGTACTTCGTCTCCCTCCTGTGGTGGGGCTGGAATGAAAATGCCTCACCGTGCTCTGAGGGCGCCTTTATACCCTTGTGTCTCTGATATCCTCCACTCGTTGCCGCCGTTCTTTTGATTGCGAGACATTAGACCTAGTAGGTCTCATACTAATGATACTGTAACTGTACGTTTGTTACAACCGCAGCTGAACAAAGATGAGGTAGAGCCTTACACAGCATTCCGTGCGGCTGCCCTGCTGCGCAGCGACTGTCGACCACGTCAGCCTTGGGAGGCCTTGACAGTCTGAGCTGCGCCAGGCTGACGGAAGCATGGCAAAGAAACCAAACCAATCTATCCGGGGAGAGCTCGCTGCTCTGAGTCCAACATGGAGACCTTCCTTATCGGGGACATCGAGTGACTCCGGGCGTTCCGTACATTAGCTCCGGGCGCCTCACGGTTACTCTCCCTCACGCAGCCTGCCACTCCGTCCCTCCCTGCACCTCTCTCCCCTTGGACCCCTTCTATTTCTCTCCCGTTTGTCATTAGGCTTCGCTCTAGGGCACCCTTGTAACCATTCTAACCCGCTCGTACGAGAATGATGGCCGGATTCATGAGCTACTTTGGGGGCCGGCGCGATGCCAAGCAGTCGTCGCGCGATGCGATAGTCACCCTGCGGCAGCAGCTGCAGATGATAGAGAAGAAGGAGGACTACCTCCAGAAGAAGATTGACGAGGAGATGAAGAAGGCGAAGCAGAACGCGGTGTCCAACAAGCCTGGTGAGTGTCCCTGATCCTGGTCTTGTGGAGGAGTGGGCCTCCTCCACTGGGCCATCCCGGCGTGCTCTTGGGCTATTGCTCTGCTTCTCCTCCTGCCTGCGGGATGTCGTCCAACTGGGAAACTGATATGGTGGCTGGTGTGTGGGGCAGCGGCGACGGCGGCACTGCGGCGGAAGAAGGTGTCGGAGCAGGAGCTCGACAAACTGCAGAACACGCGCTTCCAGCTCGAGATGCAGGTCAACACGCTCGAGTCCGCGAGCTTCAACGCGGAGACTATGGCCGCGATGAAGAAGGCGGCGGGCGCACTAAAGGACATGCACGGCAAACTGTGAGTTGCTGTTCCCTTTTCCATATCATCCACTCGTTCCTCGTGCCGCCGTTCCTCCGCGTGCGTTCGCATGTAGTGATAGCGATGCTGATGCTGGTGGGCTTGCCTTTGTGCTGGTGCAGGACGATCGGCACGGTGGACGAGACGATGACGGAGATTCAGGAGCAGACTCAACTTGCGAACGAGGTCTCGGAGGCGATATCGTCCAACATATATGCCGGCGGCGAGATTGACGACGTGCGTCATTCCTTCAGCCTGCCTTTGTCCGCTGAGCGCACCGCTGACCATCATGCTATATGTTACGTTTCTCCGTCGGATGTGTTGTACAGGACGAGCTCAAGCAGGAGCTGGCGGATCTGGAGCAGGAAGAGCTCGATGCCAAGCTCATGCAGGATCACGTACCAGTGCACCACCCGGGAGGAGTGAGCAAGGTACACGAAAGTGCGTCCCGTCACCTCTGCCTTCCTCGTGCGGACCCATGTTCATTGTTCACCCCCATCCCCACACGAATACAGCACCACAAGCAATCGAAGACGACGAGGAGGCACAGCTCAAAGAGCTACAGGCCGCACTGGCGATGTAGTCCCAGCACTGCAGCCCCCTAGCCCCCCGCACACTCGATTACCCCCCGACTGGAGCTGCGCCGCGCACCGTCAGCTCCTGGCACGCGAACGTTCGTTTTACCCGGCACCCTCGTTTGCGTTCGCGCCCGCCGCCCTGTTCTGCTCTCTCGCCTCGACCTAATCATTGACGTCTGTGTTAGTACATTATCACCATCACCACCCCGGGGCCTTTCTCTCTCCTTCTCCTGGCGTTCTCCCACCATGTTCTATTAGTGCTGCCTCTCTCTCTCCTCGCCCCCACCCACATAGCCGAAGCGTCCACGCGCATTGTACCTTGTCTCCCGCAGTTTGACGACGACGAGATGAATATATATCACGAACGGAAGTATAGAATCTCAGCCTTTGCATCTCTTCCGCCCGCCTGCATGTGTCCCGAGTCTCGGAAGATCGACGAGAGGACGGGCCCGTCAAGCTGTCAGCGAAGCTAGAAACTTTGATGAAGGGACGATGGGTGTGCTTCTTGACTTGACCCGTACCGCCAAGTACGTATATATATATATGTACAACAGCAACAGCTGCGCGCAAGCCGCTTGTAAGCAATTAGTGTGCTAGTATATAGCTCAGTGCGTGGAAAACATGATGCGTGCGTTATCCGAGAGTTCGAACAGCAGAATTTCCGTGGTATGATGGTATGGGGGTGGCGAAGTGCGAAGGGACGTGAAGAAGGGGGTGTGATTGGGGGAGGGATGGGTGTGGGGATGTCGGGGTGAGGATGCGAGATGGGGCGCGGGAGGGCAAAGCGGGGAAGCGGGGAGGTTTGGTGCGGAGACTCGATGAGATGCAAGAACGACAGTAAGTTGAGGAATAATTAGCAGATGCTGATGATAGTTCTTTCAACGACAGGGTGAGACACGACGATGGCGACGAACGAACGAACGAAACAGCTTAACCGAGACCCGGAGAACAAGCATGACACGGGACGGAGACAAAACATGAGGTAGGGCCGAGACATGCAGTCGTACTCTTTCACCCAGCTCGCACAACACACGCGTAGGCACCTCGTTGTAGGCCGTGCGCGGTGGAAGTGCGAGGACGGAGGAAGGGTCATGAGAAGCCGCGAATCCCGAGAACTCGCCGAACATCGTTGGTGAAGCGAAGGGAGTCCAGTACAGGTAGGAGGTCGAGGAGGGCTTCGTCGTGAGGGTCGTGGGTCCAGCCTTCTATAGGAATCCCGTTCGCTGTGGACCGGGGATCGTCAGACTACCGAGAAACCTCCTGCGGTGGGGACCATACCTTCATTAATGTTATAACACACCGGCGAGTTGTCTATTAGGCAGACCCTAGAGAGGTCTTGCTCGACTTTCGACAAATCCTTGGTATATGATCCGTTCGGGAGCTGTGTACATTGCTGCGAAAGTTCGTTCAGCACGGGCTAGAGGTGAGCTCAGCACTAAGCCACACCAACCTCACGGAAATATCGACGACTGAATATACCGCGACCAGCATCTAGCCAGTCGATTACGGGGTCCGCATATTCAGGCATTGAAGCAGTAAAGATAACGAGCGTGTACCATTGTGATACCTATGACGCAATTGGGGATTGGTCGGCATGCAACGGATAACTTCGTGGTGACGGGTGCTCACCTTTCTGAGAAAATAATCGACAAATGGTCTCTTGTACACATGGTAGAGTGTACTGCGACCGCCCAAGACGACCTCGACCGTGTACCCTACGCCCTTATTCCTCCTGCCGAACCCGAACAATCCTGAGCCGCCCGCGGAAAGTATTGGTCGGGAGGTGGAATGGATCAAAGTCTCATCTAGGTCCAGCACGAGCGTTTTCGGCGTGTGGAACGGAGTCTGTTTCCCTAGCGTTGTTGGTGTGACTGGGCGGGAGCGGGTGGCTGGAGGTGTAAGTGAGGAAGGCGCGAGGGCAGCTTTAGAATCTGAGATGGCGGGGGGTATGGATATGGACGGCGGGGACAGGCCCTTCCCTGCTGGGGGCTTTGGGGGTGGAGAGGATGGGTGAGATAGAGGGGATGGGATTGCGGGTTGGTATGGAGGAGTTGAGTCTAGTAATACAGGCGAAATGGGCGGTGGCTTCTCGTCTCTACTCTCGTCCTCGGTGTCCTTTTCCTCCTCATCTGAATTGTCTTCTACCGCAGCGTCGTCTGCCGCGCCGAGTGAGGGCGCCTGGCTGTATAGCTTGGTAAGGGAGCGCAACGCGGCGAGAAGAGCGTTCCAGAGCTGGAGGATGATGCGCACGAAGACCAGGTGACGGAAGGCGGGAGACGCGTCGCCAGGCTTTGGACGGCTAGTCCTCTCTGTTGAAGAGACGGAGGGTCTGCGAGATGGCGGCTTCTTGCGGGAGATTGCAGGGGCGAGAAGAGAATAGGCTGGGGAGAGGAAGTTCGGATTGACCTCTGCGGGAGACGAGTAGGAGCGCTTTAGCGTCCATCCGGATGAAGATGAGGGTTGAGGGACCAGGAAGGACTTTGTCGAGCCGGAGCGTTTGAGCCGTGCGTGCCGTTCGCCATTGAACGGGAACGGTGGGGAGTCGGCGGTGGGGGTGCTTGGTGGCGCACGGGGGGAAGCGAGGACATCGAACTGGCGAGAGAGATAGCCAAGGGAGTTCATGGGCGTGAGGCCGACACCGAGAAGGGCGGCCTCGAGGAGAGCTTGGAAAGCGAGGACGAGGAGCGGGGAGGAGGGCGGGGGCGGGTGAGAGAGGAGAGACAGAGGCTGCTGCTCGGGTTTGAGAGAGTGCAAGGAGCGCCGGGTCAAGCGCGCGCAGCCGGTGCGGAGGTTGTCGAGCCACTCGACCGCCATGTCCGCCTGTAACTTAACTTACAGTACTGACAGTCTCAGATGGCTGGGGTTCCTTCCGATCCCCACTACTTATCCCCAGCCTTTTCAACATCCGTCTACGGACGCTTGCCCTCGTCCCTGCTCAGCCCAGCTCCCTTCCTGGCGTCAAGCATCGATGGCATACACGTGCAAGTGCCCCCTCCAACGTGCGATGCCCTATCGACACCCCCATCCTCCATCTCGCCTTCTTCTCCAGCCTGTTCCCATGCGATAAGCCATCTATTTACCGTCTAGGTCTCCTTTGCTTCCCACCGCTCGTGGCCACTCTTACCGCAACTTGTCTTCTTTCTCCTCAGACTCTCCCGCTGACATCGCCCGTTGTGTCTTCGTTTTCGGTCTGACCGATGCCTGACTTGATCCCGGATTAACCCCGCCGCTCGTGACCATGTTCCGCGGAAATGATCCTTGCGCTTTTTAAGTTTCTTTGCCTCGAGCTGTCGGTTGGGCGTATGCTGGCATGTCTATTTCCCGATTGTAACGCCCCCCAAGGCCTGGATCATGCATTCACTCCGTCAGCGACATGGTAGCACCACACATCTATCATCCAAACTCGCTTCGCAAATTACAACCCTCAATTTCATTCAGTGGCGCATAACGAGGTTGATAGAGCAGCCAGCCTCAAAAAGTAGAGGGCCCACCGTGGTTCGAACACGGGACAACACGATCTGCAATCGTATGCTCTACCACTGAGCTATAAGCCCGTGAAGAATACCCTCTCCGTGGCATTTATGATTTGCGTGGTGTCTTCAAACGGGGTACTCTGACGTTGCCAAACTTACTTACATCATCAAGCACAAGCGCAGGTACAGAGAGGACACCATCGCTAATGCGACGAACTGAGTATGGCGGTCCCCACCGTATTACGGATGTCAAGTGAGGTACCGGAATCCCTTGTCCTTCATACCCTTTTGCGCCTCCTCCTTATCGAGCTCTCGGTTCAGATGCCCGAGGTGCAGTTTGAAGATGTAACACATCACAATCGTGCAACCCGCAGTGGCAATGCAAATCCCGTATGACTTGCGGTAAGTCGGTCCCCATGGTCTGGGCCAGACGTACCTGTGAAATTCTTTCAATCGCAAAATCGCTCAGAAGCCAAAAACAAAAAAAGCGCTACTCACGATCCAGCCACGTCTCCAAATTCTGAAAAGGCGTTGATGAACGCGAGGGCCACAGCACGCTTGGATGGGGGCCGGGGGAACGAGTTGCTAATCCACGTGAAGAGGACGACGTAGCCGGCGTACGATTGCGCCATGAGGAACCTGTACACCGCTTTCTCGTCAGCGCAATGTCTGGACGGTTAGTTGCTAAAAGGCTTGCCCACAATGAGACATAGCGTGCAGCAGTGTTCATGGTGCACATTGCGATAACAAACCCGACGATTCCAATTAAAATGGGCATCGCGGTATGGTAGAACCTCTCGCCGGTCGCGTCCGAATGTCTGACGAGATCCAAGTTAGTTCCAGGCCTCCATCATGGAGCCAAAGTCAAAGGACGAACCTCGAGACGGCATACGTTACTATCGCTGCAAACACGAACGGCGGCGCGCAGAGGAGCAAGGTGACCGTAGGGCCGAACCCCATTGTCTCGCTCAGCGTCGGAAAGTACGCGTTGAAGCTCAGCGCGACGGTGAAGCTCGTCATCGCCAGCGCCATCCACCACACCTTCCCGTCCCGCACCGCGAGCCGCAAGCCCGCCATGTGCCCGCCGCCGCCCACCTCTAGCTCTGTCTCGCCCTCGTCCCCGACGCCTGTGTCCTCCTCCATGCGCCGCATCGCAAGCTTGCGCTCCTCGTCCGACAACCATCGCGTCGTCGTCGGGAAGTCTGGGAGGATGAAGATGGCGCATATAGCGACGAAGACTGTCAGAGCCCCTTCGATGTAGAACAGCCAGCGCCAAGCAGCTCTCCCGAGCTTGCCGTCCATGCCGTCGAGGATGCCCGAGGCGATGAGCGCGCCGAAGGCGTTGGAGACGATGTTGCCGCAGTAGAGGAGCGCGATGCGCGTGCCGAGCTCGCCGCGCGTGTACCACTTGCTGAGGAGGAAGAGCGCGCCCGGGAAGAAGGCGGCTTCGACGAAGCCGAGGAAAAAGCGAGTGAGGAGGGCGCCGGTGAAGCTGTGGGGGGATGAGCTGTATAAAGATGGCCGTGGCGAGTACGGTGCTTACTCTTTGGTGATTCCTATAGGGATGTATCGGACGGTGTGTTCATGAAAGGCTAAGGAAGTATTCTCTAACCTGTCAAAATGGAGATTACGCCCCATATGATCATGCACGCCGGCAGATATATTGAAGGCTTGCCGATGTGGTTGAGAAACATATTCCTGAAGGCCAGGCGTCTTCAGCTACTCGGATACTCCTGCTGCAGCGAACTACTCACGAAGGCACTTGCATGATCATGTACCCGACATAGAGGATGGACAGAAGAGTCGCAAACTCTTGACCTTTCAAACCCAGGTCTTTCTCGAACCCACGCAGCCGGGCGGCTCTATGGCGATCCGTCAGCATGCAATATACAGTAATTCCGGATCCCATCATCGCTCACCCAATGTTATTTCGATCCATCTGCGTAACGGTTCATTAGTGACTCGCGGACGGGAACATAAGAGCATTCGTAAACGCACATAATTCAGGATGTAGATTACAATCAGAATCGACATGCGGATGTCGACCTTGCGAACGAGCTTGTGCTCCAATCTCTGCCGTGCTTCACGCCCACCAAACTCGGCATCTACGTTTTCTGAGGGGGTTATCTCCACGCCTACCTCAGACTGCTCAACGATATCGACTAGCGAAGGAGACTTGAAGGATGTCATCGCAGGCAATCGACTGAAGGGACTCCAGGCGTGAACGCCCACGTTGCGGCGGGAGTAAGATGAGGTGGAAAACCCAAAGGCATCCTATATAAGCAAAATGTTCAGCCTTGATGTCCGTGGTCACAAGGTCCAACCCGAAAAGAAGCACCTAAGTAGTCGCCCAGATAGCACGAATGTTATCAGTGACAGCGGAGGAAAGCGGAGGGCGACAGGTGATGCAAGTTCAACACACGCAGCTGTTCTGAACTTAAGCTCGTAGGCACATAAACTTGTTGTTAAACGAGAGTATGGCGAGAAACCTAAGGTGCGACGGTCATACACTGCGGAAGTTGCATGTCATACACTAAACATCAATACCCACGATGGATTCAGAGTAGATAGCGGAAGCCCTTCTCCTCGATACCCTTTTCTGCTTCCTCCCTCTCGAGTTCCCTGTTCAGGTGAGCGAGGTGCAGCTTGAAGATGTAGCACATGACGATCATGCAGCCCGCGCACGAGATGCAAATCGCGTACGAGTTGCGGTAGGTCGGCCCCCACGCCTGTGGCCAGACATACCTATCAATTCAACGCTGAGTGGACCGCTCGGAATGAATGGAAGAGATGGGGCCACTCACGATCCAGCGATGTTCCCCAGCTGTGAGAATGCGTTCACAAGTGCGACCGCGACGGCACGTTTCGACGGCGGCCGGGGGAACGAGTTGCTGACCCATGTGTAGAGAACCGTAAACCCGGCATAGGACTGTGCCATGAGGAAGCTGGCGCAATTTGGACTCAGGACTGGACGTATGCGGAAAATGTGCAGTGTGTACTCACAGGGAAAAGTATCTCGCGCCGGTGTTCATTGTGCATATCGCGATTACGAACCCGATGATGCCGATGAAGATAGGCACCGTGATATGGTAGAACCTCTCGCCAGCAGCATCAGAATGTCTACATGGTACAGTCAGCTTTGAGAAGGATGCAGATCTGATAGGACGGACACCGACCTCGAAACCACGAACGCCATGATCGCGGTGAAGACGAACGGCGGCGCGCAGAGGAGCAACGTGACGGTCGGGTTGAAGCCCAGCGTCGCGGACAGGGTCGGGAAGTACGCGTTGAAACTCAAGGCGATAACTTGGCTGCACATCGCCAAGCTCATCCACCACACCTTCCAGTCCTTGAAAGCCAGCCACAGCCCGTGAGCAAGACCGCCCGTCTCCGTCTCGCCCTCGTCTCCGACCCCGGCGTCTTCCTCCATGCGCCTTAACGCAAGCCTCCGCTCCTCGTCCGTCAACCACCGCGTCGTCGTCGGGAAGTCCGGGAGTATAAAGATGGCGCATATAGCGACGAAGACCGTCAGGGCGCCTTCGATGTAGAACAGCCAGCGCCAGGCGGACCTCCCGAGCTTGCCGTTCATGCCGTCGAGGATCCCGGATGCAATGAGGGCGCCGAAGGCGTTGGAGATAATGTTGCCGCAGTACAAGACCGCGGTGCGGGTGCCGAGCTCGCTGCGCTTGTACCATTTGCTGAGCAAGAAGAGGGCCCCGGGCAAGAAGGCGGCTTCGACAAAGCCGAGGAAGAAGCGAGTGAGGAGTGCGCCGACGAAGCTGGAGAGTGTGGCACGGATATTAGAAGGATATATATCGGAAGAGAGAAATATGAACAAAGGATCTCACTTCGTCGCTATACCTGCACGGCGTTATGGGTGAGATGGGGAGGGACATGCGGATAGTGGACAGAGCTCACCTGTCAGAATGGAGATTGTGCCCCATATAATCATGGCCGCTGGAAGGTAAAACGAAGGTTTTCCGATATAATTGAGCAGCATATTCCTAGTGAACCTTGAGTACCCAGTCGTGCAACGTCGTCAGTGCTGGGCAGTACTTACGAGGGTATTTGCATGAAGATGTAGCCGACATAGAGGATAGACAATAAAGTCGGAAATTGCTGGTCATGCAAGTTCAGGTCTGTCTCCAATCCGCGAGCTCTTGCCGCTCTGTCACGAAAGTCAGCGAGCTTCGCGAGTGATACCTCGGGAGTCGCACCCAGCATTGTTGCGATCGATCTATATGGATGGGAAGTGTGAGCGGAGATTCCAACAACAGCCATGATGAACGCACGTAATTGAGAATGTAGATGACGGTCAAAATGAACATCCGTAAGTCGATCTTGCTGACTAGCTTGCGCTCTAGTTGTTGTCGTGCCTCATGTCCCCCGAACTCGGCGTCCGGATCGCCCAGGACCGCCTGCTTGACAAAGGCCTCCGGCGGCGTCTTCTCGACATCAGCTTGCGAAGAGGATTTCCAGGACGTCATTGTGAGAGGGTTAGCCCCAGTGAATAGTGAGGAGGCGAGTTCGGGGGGGGGGGCCTTAAATGCGAAAGAGGTGGCAATAGTACGGTACCATCAGTGTACGCTGTCCATGGGAGATATGTTTATGAGTCCCCGCGTCGCCTTCCTGGACGCGGGGCCCCGGGTCACCAGGCCAAAGTTTGCGATACGACAAGGTGCCGCCCCGAGGAGCCGTGCCGACTCCCGAGCACGGGAGAGGAAGACCTGAACATGACCACGACGCTTGCCGACCATTGGTCAAACGCTGCCAGGAATAGGGCGAACAGTAGACGGAGATACAGCTGCGGCTGCCCGAGGGGAAGTTGCCGACGTAGGACTTGGGAGGAGATCGCTGGGGAGTCGCGAGAGCGTCTTGGACATCGGACGTCGGGAGGCACGGGCCGTCAGTAGCCACGCGCACGTGACAGACGCGAACGTTGTTTACGCGTTGACGTTGTGACTGTCCTCCACGACTAAGCGCCGGATTCGCTCCTTTTCTCCTCTTCTCGCCTCCGTTCTTGTTCAGCCTTCCTGTCGCTCGTTGGCTTGTCCTCGATCGCCTCCATGGATGCCTAACGCACCCAACATCCCTACTTGATTCTGCTTGACAGTCTGCGTTGCTGACGACTCTTTCACAACTCCCCACTCGGAACTTCCGGAACTTCGCAACGACCATGGACATCGCGGAACTTCACCTTACCGTCCAAGAGCGCATACAGCTCGCTATTTCCCGATTGCCCGCCCTCACAAAGGCGGAGATACCCATTGACGACTCATGTCCCATATGTTTGAATCCCTTCGATGCTATTTTGGATGGCAAAGTCCGGGACGAGCTCGGAGGAGAAGGCGGCCCCGGTTCGGATGAGTCGGCTGGGGTGACCAAGTTGGTTAGTTGCGGTCACATCTTCTGCAAAGCCTGGTGCGTACCACGTCAGACACTTGTTCCCTCCGTCCATTAACCGTACCCCTCTCGCAGTTTGGTGGAATGGATCCGCGGAAGGGTGAGCCGTCTTATGGGCAGTTTCCGACTTTCTCGGAATACCTAACCCAAGCCGCACCCCGTAGCACGGCAGCTGTCCTTCGTGCAGACACTTGTTCTCCAGCGTGAGACCCCCGTCGGACTCCGACAACGAGTCCTCCGATGGCGACTACGTCCCGGGTGATGACGAGGAAGACGACGAGGACGACGGGTTCTTGGATTCTGATGGCTTCATGGAGACCGAGTCTGTGTTGGACGACATGGATATTGAAGACGACCTCTCCGTTGGCGTACACGGGGACATGGGCGAGTTTGACGTGGACGTAGACCTTGACGTCGATTTGTGGGAGGAGGAGGCGGCAGATGTGAGCATGGAGGACTCGAATTGGGGCTTGAGTGACGGCGCGTCTGACAGCGTCTCGGAGGTGGAGGGTCTGGCTTTGAGCGGTGAACTGCCAGAGAACGATAGTGAGTGTTGGTTAACTTGAGGCCATTGTGATTCTCGCTAAACAGGACGCGTAGATGCGTCGGTCTACAGCGATAGAGGAGAGAGCTCCGGGGCCATCCAGGCTCCCGGGAATGGGTCGGTTCAGCCGAAGTAATTGGTGCGCGCACTTGCGCATTTTGATTCTGGAACGCATACGTTTATCCCTTCATCATGCACTTTGGTTTGTTGTAACATAGACATGTATATTTTCCCAGCAACTGTTTTATAATGAGACGTAACGCATAGTTCACCACTGTCTATTCCACTTAAGACTTCTCCACCCGTTCTCTATGCGGCAAACCGGCAACTTATTAAACCTATTCCATCTGTCAGACCTTAATGATGTCGAGGACACCTCTCAGCACTTCGCCCTCCCGGCTGTCCTTCCAAACCCCAGTAAACTTCCCACTCCACCGCGTACCCTTCCCGCCACCCTTGACGTTCAGCTTGCCTTTCAGCTCGTCCCCGACCTCCTTCACCTTCTTGTCGTCGGAGCCGAAAATGAGTACCACAGTCGTGCTCGCAGCCGACTGAGCAGACGGCGAGGACGACAGCAGAAGCAAGAACGGCTGCGCCTTCTCCCCACCTTTCTCTCTCTCCGCGACCTTGTCCGCGAACCTCGTCGTGATCGCCGACAGGAACCCCAGCGCATTCCCGGTGTCGTCGGACCTGTGCTCGTGCCGCACCAGGACACCCTCATCCGGTGAGGAGGAAGAGAGGAGGCGGTCGGCCACCGACGCGGCGAGCTCCGCCTCGAGGTCCTCGACGCGCTTGGTCGCCTTGCGGCGATCGTCGACGACCTGCTGCACGCGCTCGGGCACCTGCGGCGCGCCGCAGCTCATGATGCCTGCCGTCGCGGCGAGGAGGGCGTGCGAGGACGTGAGGTAAGCGAGGAGGCGAGGCCCGGCGAGGAAGTAGATGCGCACGGAGGACGCGGTCGAGCGGGAGAGCGTCTCGGTCTGCGGGAGGATGAAGAGCTGGAGGTTGTGGATCGTCGGCGCGTGCGTCCCGCAACATCTGCGGGCGCAAGGGGCTGTCAGTATGGATTCATAGGCTGGACGTGGTTACATACGGATTGCGGTCGACGCCGTCGATGATGACGGTGCGCTTCACGCCGCCAGTGTAGTCGTCTGGGATGCCGACGCTTGGTGTGTCGTAGACCTTGTTCTCATCGTGGAGCTCCTCGACCTCTATGTATACGCTCCGGCCCTCGAAGACGAGTTTGTTACACTCTTCTTGCGTGAACGCAATTTCCTCAGGGGTCAGACCTCGTGGAAGCTCGACGTAGGACGGCGTCGGCCAGGCAGTAAGCGACCAAGCCAACGTCGGGAGGTTTAGCTTGTTCTCGAGTACGGCTGAAAGCAAGTGCTGAGACGTGTGAATAGAAGCCTATCGGTCCAAGTGCACAGCATATAGTGACCAGCCGAGATCTGCATTCAGTGTTGGATGCATGGAGGTCAAACGGAGTGGACATACGTGATCTAGCCGACGCTTGTAACCTTCTTCCCCCAAAGAGACACCGACCAGGGCGCCAGGCGAGAATACTTCGAGCGCGTGCTCGACCTTCTGTTCAGGCTTGAGGCGGACGTAGTGCACGGCGTGGCCGCCGATGCGTTTCGCCTCCACGACGTCCCAGAGCTCACCATCAGAGCTTGTCAAGATGCCAACATCGGATGGCTGTCCCCCACCCTCGGGGAAGATAATGGTGTCATGGAGCACGATCTCGAGCAGCGTGGCGGTCGGTGCGGAAGCCGCCTTCTTCTTCTTGCCCTCCCGCCCGTTTGACGGCGGCGCAGCGCTCTGGGACTCGCGGCAGCTCACGGATGTGGTTGCAAGGTCGCGCAACAGGGGGTCGCCTGAACAGATAAGCCGTAGCTCCGTTAGTGCTGGTAAACACGTTTCGTTTCGGGTATACACTCGTACTTACGCTGACAAGCCAAAAGCCCGACGGGAACGGGCTGGAGTGGATCCGCGGGGATCGTCAAAGTGGGGGAGACGATCCGATGGTATGTCGGCGGAGTGACTGAAGGAAGTGAGAGCGACGCGGTCACTGCCGTCGCCATGGTTTCGAGGTCTTGCAGTGAGTGGTTCTAGATGTATTGAATGTCTCGTCCTCGTCTTCCAAGGTATCTTCGTTTGATTGTCGTTCTTGAAACCACACCGACCGACGGCTCTATGTAGTAGGGTGCTTTCAAAGATGGGCCAGATTCCGTACAGATTCCGGGCTGGCATTACCCTGCTGACACTGTGCGGGTTTTCTGCTGGTATGACTTCAAGCGTGACTAGTTGACTCGCACACGGGACGTCTTCGGGATATTTGCGGTCCGCAAGTACCGGAGGACATTAGGGCTCCGCTCACGGAGAAGTGATACCCGCAGGACGATGGTGGCAAGACCGACCGTGGCCGATAAGCGGAACAGAAGTTTGACAGAGCGCGAGCGCGTCTATGTCCCCGAGTATCCCGGCAAGAGACCAAGCCTCAGCCACCCCCGCCCCTTCCCCCGCCTTCTCCACACCCAGGTCCGGTGGTTTTTCCGCCGCGTATCTCTCTGGGGACGGCGGCTGTTCCATATTTCCACCGCCTGCGCATGTTTCGCTTTTCTCTCTGGCCTGAGAGGCGCTCGCACTTGCAGCGGATATAAGCTCCTGCCTGTACGTGATGGATCCTCTTGTTCTCCTCGCTCCTGGAGTTCCTAAGCCCTTGCCGTTCACTGCGCTTCTCTTCTTCCTCTCGGGTTTCACTCGGAAAACGATATGTCGGCGCAATCCCTCGAGAAGGATCAGGACAGCCGGATCGCCCACCTCGAGGCCGACAAGCATCGCACAGGTGACGAAGAGTTCGGAGGGACAGAGGCAAGGAAAAGGCTCGAGAAGAAGCTCCTCCGCAAGCTCGATGCACGGATGTCCATCCTCATCGTGGTTTACATCCTTAACTACGTGAGTTTCCAAGCGCTTGCGGGTCGATCGGTGGAGCCCGAGCTAATTGGGTTTGTTCTGTCCTTCACCGCTTTAGATCGATCGTAATAATGCATCGTAAGCCTATTTCTCGATCTTATTTACATCGGGATTAGTTGGGTTGACGGTGCATATACCCGTGCAGAGCAGCAAGGTTGCGCGGATTGGAGGACGACCTGCACCTCAAGGGGCAGGAGTTCAACACCATCTTGAGTATCCTCTATGTTGGATACATTATCATGCAGATTCCATCGTGAGTGCTTCGAATACGTTGTCGTGAATGGCGCACTGCAGTTCTCGTATCCCCCCGCTGCGTATAGAAACATGTTCCTCAACTACATCGGGAAGCCGTCCATATACCTCCCCGTGTGCATGGTCATCTGGGGGATGATCTCCACCTTGACCGGAATCACAACGGAGTGAGTTCCCAGCATTTGCGAGACTCGTTAAAGTCCATTCTGACGAGACATAGCTTCGTGGGCGCCCTCCTCACCCGTTTCTTCCTCGGATTCGTGGAGGCTGCTTTCTTCCCTGGAGCCCTGTTCCTGTTGTCGAAGTGGTACAAGCGGTCCGAGCTTGGCGTCCGCACAGCGGTCCTTTCCTGCGGTAGTTTGATCAGTAATGCGTTCGGGTCGCTAATCGCTTCTGGCATTTTGGACGGTATGGAGGGAAAGCTTGGACATTCTGCTTGGAGGTATGCCGTCTCAATAATTCCGTAGCGTCGGATAAACTGATGATAATTTAACATAGATGGTTGTTCTTCATCGAGGGTGGCCTCACCATGTTTTTCGCGACCCTTGCTATCTTCATCCTGCCAGACTTCCCTGGCACTTCGCAAAGTTGGCTGAGCCCGGAGGAAGCCCGCCTCGCCGAGAAGCGCATGGAGGAAGACGTCGGCGTCAGTGATGGTGAGGAGACCGACACTGGTGGACAGTTCCACGGCTTCAGGTTGGCCCTCGCAGACTGGAAGGTCTGGTGGCTTGCTGTCGCTCTCACCAGCATGGTCATCTCCGTTTCTTTCAACGCGTTCTTCCCAACACTTAGCGCCACTCTGGGTTACAACCCCACGATTACCCTCCTGCTCTGCGCACCGCCTTGGGTGTTCGCCACCATCGTCGCATTCCTCATGTGCAGGCACTCGGATCGTACTCGCGAACGTTTCTGGCACATCGCCATCCCTCTTGCGCTCGGCATCGTCGGCTTCATTATAGCTGCTTCGACAATGGTCCTTGCTGCACGCTACGTCTCCTTGTGCGTCCTGTGTCCTTCATTCATACCCACGCTTCTGCCGAGCACTTACGGGCGGTCTCGTAGGTTCCTGATGGCGCAATCGTACGCCGGCTTCATTATCTTCCTCGCATGGGTCAGCAACACCATCGCGCGTCCTCCGTCGAAGCGTGCCGTCGCGCTCGCATTTATCAACGCGTTCTCACAGCTCGGCAACATTGCCGGATCGTGAGTACTCCGCTTCCGTATCCGTGACCTTCGAGCTGCTCGTAAAGGCCAGTGTCTCATCATGTCCTTTCCTCCACACACAGATACGTGTGGCAGAAGCCCTGGGGCCCTTCATACAGGAAGTCCTATGCTATTTGCATAGCGACCAACGGTCTGTCCATTGTGATGTGCTACATCTTCAAGCTGCACCTCGACCGGGAGAACCGCCGGTTCGCGAGGAGGGAGCAGGAAGACGGAAAGCCCGAGGGCTTCCGCTATATCTCATGAAAGTCACCCGCACGACGACCCGACTTCCTGTGCTATTTACGATATCATCACGCACCCTCACGTAGCCTATACGGTATTATTTTGGCGATGGTTTCCTGTATCCCTTGAACCAATTCGTATAACGGTGCTCGCCCATGCTTTGTACCCATAGTTCCGCAACCCAGCTTTAGCGTAACTAATGTTTGCCTGCAAGCGCGAGAACGTGAGGATACGAAACGTGCCTTACACTATGCCGGCAGTCAGGCCCGCAAAGTCCGGGATGACGTCCGAGGGAACGGCTGGGGAATCCTCGGCTCTTCCTCGAGCTCGCTCTGCCAGCTGACTTGCCCGACACCACCATTGTAACTTACAGACGTATTGGCCACTATTGGTCCCTGGAGTCTCCGAGGATGCAATAAATACACTCCAGGTCTGACACGCTCGCACTCGCCCTATCGTCGCCGAACGACACTCACCCTGACCCTCACAAAGTTGACTATCGGCATCGATGACGGCAACCAGGGAGTTACACGACGGATGGACGTTCACCCAGGTGGGCGGCGACGAGGTCGTGAAGGATGGGGAGTGGCTACCAGTGCGTAACTTCCCGACGACGGTGCACGTCGAGCTGCTGGAGCACGAGAAGATCCCGGACCCAGTGAGTCGTGTTTGATGATCGCGGCGGAAGGAATGCACCACGCTCATACCGATACGCAGTTTGTGGGCCTTCACGAATGGGACGTGCAATGTAGGGCATTCCGCGGCCCATCCGTTGTCCAAACCGATATTGACACTGTGGTTGTGCGCAGGGATCGGCGAAGTGGAATGGGCTTTCAAGACGACGTTTGCCGCGAGCGAAACAGAAATTGCAGCGGAAAACGTTGATCTCGTCTTCGACGGCTTGGATACTTTCGCTATCGTTGAATTGGTGAGTACTATACGTGATTTTGTTCGCCGTGATTGGACTGACCTCAGTGATGGTGTTAGAACGGCCAAAAAATCCTTCAGTCAGTTTCTCCGTTCCCGATGTATTGACTTCGCCTAATCTTTTCTAGGACGGAGAACCAGTTCGTTGGCCATCGAGTCCCGATCAAGCAGCACCTTCAGGCTGGCGAAAATACGTTGCTTCTCACATTTTCGAGCGCATTTCGGAAGGTATTGCCCGCATATATCCAGGTGTTACGATCGAAGTGTTTACCCCCAAAGCCAGGGCCGGGAGATCGAGGAGAAACATGGTAAGCTGAACCTATGGAACGGAGACTCAAGTCGTCTACATGTACGCAAGGCCCAGTACAAGTGCGCATTCTTTCGCCTTGATTTGACACGTTATTGACCTCGCATTCACAGCTACGGGTGGGACTGGGGTAAGCCCACAAGTGGTGTCTCGCACGCCTAGCCTGACTATGGCGCCGGCCTTCTGCAGGTCCGGTGCTCATGACTGTCGGTCCCTGGAAGCCCATTCGACTCGAGACCTACACAACACGCATCGTCGACCTCGACGTTCGCCCGCGCGTGGATGAAAAGCTTTATGGAGCCGTCGATATTACGTTCGAGCTCTCGAAGAGCGGCCGCAGCGTCGCTACTGTCTCTGTGAACGATCCCGATGGCAAACTAGTGATCGGCCAAAGCGACCTTGCGATCCCGAGCGAGCGTGCCGAGGCGCACTTCAAGCTGTCTGCTGGTACATTTGAACTCTGGCATCCGGTAGGATACGGCAAGCAGCCGATTTACACGGTTGAGGTCAAGATCACCGACAAGGTGCGTGCAATATGGCAAACTGGCTTGTCGAGTCCTAATGGACGAGCCTATTTCTCCAGGACGGTCACCTTCTTGACTCCAAGTCACAGAAGTTCGCCTTCCGCCGAGCGGTTATCGTCCAGGATGAGCTTGAGGGACAAGAAGGGCGATCGTTCCTGTTCGAGATCAACAACATCAGGATTTTCTGCGGTGGTGCGTCCCCATATGACCGCCTGTCTGTAGCACAATTGCCTCATTGACCTTATCCAGGGTCAAACTGGATCCCTGCGGACTCGTTCTTGACCAGGTATGGGTAAACACCAGCAGGGTCGCCGTTCTATTGATATGGCCGTGTGACTGCTGAATGCGCAGGCTGACCGCCGAGAAGTATCGGCAATGGCTGCAACTCCTCGTGGATGGGAACCAGAACATGATCCGAGTATGGGGTGGTGGAATCTATGAGGCAGACGCCTTCTATGACATTTGCGATGGTTCGTTGCATGTGCGTGTGCCCGGGGAGGCGGAAGGAACTAACTCGCGTTCCCATAGAGCTTGGTATTTTGGTTTGGCAGGACTTCATGTTCGGCTGTGGGCAGGTGAATCTAAACGCTATCCGCTGGGTCTCGTCATGTGCTAAACTCGACCAGTACCCTGCATACGATTCGTTCACCAAGTCGGTGGAAATAGAGGCCGAACAGAACGTGAAGAGACTCAGGCACCACCCATCGATTGTAATTTTCGGTGAGGAGAACGCCTCGTAGCGATGGATAATCTGCTCACCACGTTGTCTGATATTCTCCAGCTGGCAACAACGAAGGTCTGCCTTGTTCTCTTCGGACGACGCGAGAGTAGAGCGTCACGTTGATCGATGGGACTATACAGATTATCAGCTCGCGGAGTCCTGCAAACTGCAGCTCGATTATTCTGACGAAAAATCGGACTTCCGAAACACCGATTTCCCAGCACGCTACGTCTACGAACGCCTTCTGCCGTCGGTGGTCGAACGTTTAACCGACATCCACTACCACCGCAGTTCCCCGTACAGCGGCTTCGGGAAGGTCACCACGGACAAGAACTACGGCGACCTGCATCAATGTGAGAGGATCGCTGCGTACGCGAAAGCTTGGCGTAATGTTTACGAATAATCTTGTAGGGAACGTCTGGCACGGGTCCCAGGAACCGTGGCACAACTGGGACATCCTCGCTGGACGGTTTGTCTCGGAGTTTGGAATGTGAGCACGTAGTACTGTTGGTCGAGTTCTCATACTAACCGCTTCGGTTACTATTCAGGCAAGGGTACCCGAACATCCGAACCGTCGACTACTGGCTGGGAGGCGAGAAAGCGGAGCGACACCCTCAGTCACGGTGTGCATCAATCGCTCCGGGGATTCAGAAGTTACGTACCCACTAAACACTTTACAGGTCAAATTGCAACCACAACAAGGCCGATGGGTTCGAGCGCAGGATCGAGGTGCGTTAATAATTCATTCGTGAGAGCTCATTCATTCACTTGACCCCGGTCTCCTCGCTTGCGGCAGCTGTATCTGGTGGAAAACTTCAAGCATGCTTTCGACATTGAGAGGTCAGTTGTCCAAGTTGATCTGTGATTGGCGGCCTCTGACGGTCATGGGTAACATCCTAGTTACGTGTACTACACACAAATCATGCAGGCTGAGACCCTGGCTTCTGCGTACCGCCTATGGCGTCGCAACTGGAAGGGGAGAGGCAAGGAATACACGGCGGGCGCGCTGGTCTGGCAGGTGAGCGTTGCCTCTGCGGGAGAACTCGTCTATGGTGAGACATGCATGACCACAAGCACAAACGCTGACGTCCACGCACCTTCTTGTCCCATTGGCGGGCATGACATGGAAGATCAACGATTGCTGGCCGGTGACTTCGTGGGCCATCGTGGACTACTTTCTCCGCCCAAAGCCCGCGTACTTCGCCATCAAGCGCGAGTTGCGACCATACACAGTAGGCATGACACGGAAGGAGCACAAGAAGTTCGCCGACGACCGCTCCGCCGCCTTCTTCACCATCGATACCGTGCTCGAGGTCTGGGGCACGAACTCCACGCTGGACGCCAAGAAGGCGACACTCGAAGTCACGGCTTTCGACCTGCACTCCCCGGACTGGCACGAACGCTTCACACGAGACATCCTCCTCGCGCCCAACGCCGCAACTGAGCTATGGAACGGCACTCTTCCCGGGCAGCCCAGGCGCACAAAGGCGAGCGAGGTGCCGAAAACGATCATCGTGTCCGCGCGCCTGCTCGACATCGACGACGGGAGCGTTCTCGGGCGGTACTCCAACTGGTGCGTTCGCGTCCCCAAGCGTCCGCGATGCACGAGTGGTGCACACGCGCGCCCCGTCGAGCAATTTTACTGACCTTCGTATTCTTCTATCCTTCTTCTCTTCTTTTCCCTCACTTGGCCTCGGCCTGATGGCTCCCTTGGGTGTCAAATGACGCCGGGCGTAATTATCGCGAACCCCACTTCTCGGCGCCGGCATCGGAATCGCGTGTCGTCGTTCTCGCCCCCGTCCTCTTCGTTCTCGTTCTCGTGCTCTCGCCCTCGTTCTCGTTTCTCGCGCCGTCCGATGGGTCCGATCCGCCAGGCCCGAGCCGTTCAAGTACGTCCACTTCCCGCCACGCGCCGAGTTCGGCCTGCACATCGCCGTCGGCGCCGATGGGGCGAGCGTGACGCTCTCGACGAAGAGGCCGATCAAAGGCATCATCCTCGACGTCGACGGTGCGGAGGACGCGCAGTGGTCAGACCAGGCGATCGACCTCGTCCCCGAGGATCCGCAGACGGTCACCGTCCGCGGCCTCGGAGGCCGCACTGTCCGTGCGCGGTTCCTCGGCGACGGCTCCGCGTGAGGGCGAGGGCGAGGGCGAGGGCGAAGATTGCTGTGTGCGTGCTTGTGTGCGTGCGGGGCTGGGCTCCGTGGAGCGGTGGCTGGAGTGAGGACATGACTTGGTCTTTTGCCGGGAAGCGAGGGCTGTACGATACATGTCGGTGTTACACGCGGAGAAGGGTGGTTCGGGCGGAGAGGCGTCGCGGCTGGAGCCTGACTCGGAATGCGAGGGAGCGAATGCAGAGCGAGCCGCCGGTGGGGTGACATTACATAGGAATGAAGAACTTGAAGGCACAGAGGTTGCTGCAGGCGGACAGCGTTGGGCAGGAGGTGCTGTAAATTCTGAAATGATGGCGGGAGAGTTCTGGCCCAGAAGGCGAAGCGTGTGTTGCGGAAGGTACGATTCACTGTGGCGCATTGGCCATGGCAGGGTGTGTGGTGTGTGGCGTAGCTCTGCATTGTAACAGGAAGTAGCCAGGCCCGATGAAGGATACTGCAAAGCGCGAGACATGTCCAGATGCGGAGACGTCGTCTTTTTTGCCACAGTGACAGTGGCCAGCAGCACTGACCGCAGTGCGGAACTTGTGCTGCCCAGCGGGACCCTTGGGCGGTACCTAAAACGCTGGTGACATATAGGTCGCCGGGTCATCGGACAGACGTTCTCTCGCTCGATCGGGCCACGCGTCCAGGGCCGTGGCTTGTCGCGTGCGCGTGGACGACGTGCGTGGACGTGAGCAAGCGCACCGGAGCCAACTCGGAGCCAGCGACCGTGTCAGCTCAAGGGGCAAAAGTTGAAACGCATGTACCTTTCTCAGCACACGGCGAAGGCTTGATTGAGGTCGCAGAGGCCATGAGCTGCGGGACCGGCTGGAGAGAGACTACTACTTACATCGTGGGTGGGAATGAGTTGTGGCGGTTTAAGATTGTGGGTTTGGATGTGTGAATGCAAGTTATAAGTATTGATGGGAATTACGAACCGCAGGGGAGAGCTGTACATGGCGCGTGCATGCATCCCCGGGAGGGGCCTATGGTAGACAACGACAACGGATCATACAAGCTGTACATACGATGGGGAAGACGATGATGCGCGGCCTGGGGGGAGGGGGCAGATGTGGCGAATCAGGACGTGGGAGGAAGGGGCATGAGGGGATGGGATCATTGGGATGGGATGGGTGGGCAAGGATACGAGCGAGGCTGAGGAAGGTGGGGCGGAGCGGAAGTGTTAATCAGAGTCCAGATATGCAAGAAAGGATACTGCAACCCAGATAGCGATGTGTCAGTCTTGGAAATAGGGCAACGACGGGGAAAGGGGACGGAGACTGTAGTAACCGTTCGTGGGCGAGAAACCAGTGACGGCTAGCGGGAGAGTGGAGGAAGCGAGGGGGAATCGAAGGGTAAACCTGCCTGTATGCGGGGAGAGCGGGAATGGAGAGGCAATGCGTCAAAAGTCGAGATACAGACCATTATGGATGAGTATGCAAGAGTTGCGTTCTATGGCGGAGGTGCGAGTCTCAGAATGGCAAGTCCGAGTGCGAGGATGCTTCACATAATGTTGCAACTGCTGGTTTTGGGCTCCACCTTGTTACTTGGTTGCCGCTTCTCAATTTCGGCTAGGCAGAGCTCGAAGACCTTGGCTATGGGAAGGAGAACGCGTTGTGTGAGCTTCTGGCTAAGCGAAGACCGTGATGGCCGCGACGCCGAATGCAAACCGCGACATACCAACGTTGACGTTCTCCTTGGCACTAGTCTCTACATGCGCGGCCCCGAGCTCACTTGCGAGTTCCTGGGCCTCCTTCGTTTGCACCTGTCTGGATTGTCTGTGAGGAAAAGTAGGGTGTGGGTGATGAAGTCGAGCGCGGCAATCAGACAAAGCCCCCACGAAACTATGGAGAAGCGAAGGAAGGAGGGGTCGGACACTAGAGAGAACGCTCACCTGTTTTGTAGGTCGATCTTGGAGCCTACAATTACACATGGGATTGAATGCATGCCGCAGAAGTTGATGATCTTGTCATAGACGACTTGAATCATGTCGAAGGACTTGTGATTTGTCACGGAATAGACAAGGACGAAGCCGTGGATGCCAATTGCATGCTTGGAATTAAGGATGGTATATTCATCCTGGAGAGGGAACAAGGAAGATGGTGTGAGCGACGAGCGGTCATGGGGGCGGCGCGAGAAGACGGACCTGACCGGCGGTGTCGATGATGTCACACTCGTAGTCTACACCCTTGTAGTTGACGGTCTTTGTGAAGACGCTCTCGATGGTGGGATAGTAGGACTCTACAAAGTGGTTCTCGATGAACTGAATGACCAGTGACGACTTTCCTGTGATTGGGGACGGAGGGGGGCGGTGAGCGGTAAGTTGGGGCGGGTGGACAGGGGTACGAGGACTGACCGACTGAGCGGGAGCCGAGGACGGCAATCTTGCGTTGGTTGAGGATGTTACCGGTCATGATGGGACGAAGGGGGTGTGGAGGGGGATATGGAGGGCCCGGGATGGGAGAGGGGAGAGGAGGAGGGCGGTCATACTTAACGGAAGCGCGAGCCGGAAATGGCCAATCGTTGCCACTCGTGCTGATTGACTGTTTCTCCGTTCTCCCCATCCCACTCCCTACCCTCCAATCCCCGCTTTCTCCCCGAACGCCTCGCCACGCTTGAAGCTTGACCCAGTGTTTGCCCACAGCTTTTCGACGATTTGTGCCCGAGCCAGACGCCTGCCAGGCTCGCCTCCTCTTTCCATCGCTTCCGCCCCTCTCCTCGCCCACGCGTCCTGGACCCTTTCCTCCTTCCCGTTGTCTGTCGCCCCAATCCCGGTCCTCGACTTCCTGTTGGCTTTTCTCCGGCGCCCGTCCCATTCCCTTACGTCTCCGTACGTCTTCCCTCTGCTCACCTGGTCGGAGTCCCCAGCCCTGTGGTCTGGTGATGTCTTGATGTCCCCCAAATGTCCCCCACTCCTTTCCTTGACGTCCCTGGGCCTTCCGCTGCGCGTCCACCCGCACCTTGGGTCGGCAATCGCGGCCACAAAACTTCGCGTGTCGCCACCCCCGCCCTGTGCTCCTCGGTCTGGAGTTCCTCGCGCTAACCATCATCACCACGTTTGTCCTTCCCATTCACTCCTCGATCTGTCGCCCCTTCACCTTGTCTTCGCCTCCTGTGGCCCGTCGTCGTGTCTTCTCGCCTCCCACTGCTTGTTGCACGTTCCGGCTGCCACACTTCTGGTCGCAAGGCTGCAAGCAGAACATACCATATCCCTTACTAGACATATCTCCTTCTAAGCAAATTTTACCCCCTCCCCATTTCCAGCGTCCGAACATTGTTTAATCCAACCAACTCGGTGTCCGCTCCGGTTGCCTTGGGTTACAAGTCCATTCCTCGGGTACTGAAACGCGCCGCCGTCGAGTTGTCGGTCGCAACACCAATCGTCCCTCGTCGACGCATGCAAACCGATCAGGATCGCCCCCATGCTGTCTATGTAGACTCCAGGCAAAACTCCCTGATCCGTGATCGTGATATCGTTTACAGATGAGGCATATCTGACATCCTGCAGCCCCACATCCACGGACTCAACTCCACGCAATACCGGCTGGGCACCAAACCCGCATGGTATTCACACCGTGGCGATACTACGTATACAAGTTTAAAGGTGATTGAGCTAGACTGTTGGCGGGTCGCGATCCGGGGCCTGGAGACAATGACACGTTTTGACGAGACGGAGCGGTGTTTCAGAAACATAGCACAAAACACATCCCCACGTCCAACCTCGTCAATTGATGGCAGACTAGTGCTGGCAGTGCGTGCGGTACTTTGACCTGCCTTTAAGCTTGAGGCGGACGGATGTCATGTGTCTCTGTTTCAGCCATCTTTTCTTCGCGATCTCTTGTCTTGCTCTCCCCCTTCTGCCTAAGTATTGGCGATGCGACGTCCAACATTCAAATCTTCAAATATTGACGGGCAGCAGAGGCCTGGGTACCGATGTGCCCCCTCGATCATCATCACGCCACATGAATGTCTTCGGTCTTTGGCACCAGTTTGCACCGCTCTTTTGTTCGAGGGTCTCGCTCTGGTCTCTCTGCACAAATAGACCTCAATGTGGCGAACGCATATGTCGACCTAAAGGCACAATTCGTCATTCGCTGTTGTCAGCAGCACCATCTCAACAGTAACTTACTGTGGTTCTCGATCGTCGGCGGTCGTGTGCGCGTTTTAAGTATCCCCTCTTTCTTGGACGTGCTGTTGCTTTCCAACAGGTGGTGCGCGATTGGCGGCCCGGCCTTTCAGCAGCCGGATCAAAACAGGTGGATCGACGCCTCGCGGGGTTTGCGATTTGAGCCTTCTGCCTCGCGTGCCATGGCCAGTAGCATGGCGTGGCCGAGCACCGGACCGGACCGACCCTCCATACAGGAATGAGTGTCCTCCCGTTCGGCTTACGCGGTCCTGGACAGTGGGACGTATCGACCGCTTCATTCGAAGCTTGTCATGATGACTTTACTCGCCGGTACTGGAGGCACTTTACATCACCCGGCCGCTAATAGCTGGCGCGTCGTTCGGCCGATGAGTCAATACTAATGGCGCCTTCTCGGGGAAGGTGACCGCGAGAGCCTGCGATTTCACAAGGAAAGGGCACGAAGGAATACTTGCTGGAATTCTAGGCGTCGACGATCCGGCGCGGAGCAAGCGGAGGTGCGAACATACGGCAATGCAACAAGGTTGGAAGATCGGGAGGCGCTGTGGAGAGTTGGTGGAGAGTGTGATTGTGCGGACGGCCGGAGCTGGATCCGGTTCTTAGCTTCTCGTCATTGGTGGCCAAGAGGACTAGTCGCTCGTATGACAGGTGTAGTACAACCAGACCATTGAGTGGATCCGGACTGACGGCTGGCCAGAGCGTGCTCTGAGTCCGGAGTTCCAATGAGCCAATTGAGCTCGCATTCGAGCCCAAGGCGCCTTCAACTAGGCACCCGAACAGAACACCAAACTCCTATCGCTACGGGGGCGAGGCAATCCCGGAGAGAATCCACGGAACGGAGGTGTACCACTGTCGATGAGTCGGAAGCTCCGAAGGCTGAGGCGCTCATACTGGGCAGCTCTAGAGCCCGAGGTGCCCATGCCAGGTGGAAGAATATATATGGCATGGCGAACACCGCACTTGACGTTTGCGGCTTGGCGTGTACGTGCAACATGTCGGCCGGGGCGCGCGCAGGCTTATCTGCCCGACGTCATTCTGGATGCTGCACCATGCACGCCTTCAAGACAGTCATAACTGGTACCAACTTAGGGATGTTGGGCTGGTCGAGTGCGGCGCGCTGCAGCCCACCTTCTCTGGGCGGGGCCCATGGCTTGCCACATATATGTACCCTGCTTACTTGTGCGTAAGCACAATACTGCTTAGAGGGGCATCCGGCACACAGGTAAAGACGTGCCTGTCTCTAAATGCTAATTATCGGGTATCTCCGTCCCGTTCACGTCCTCGCAGCATGCATATACAATATACATCCAGGAGACGATCAGGGCTCAGAAAGACACTCTCTGCCAGCCTGAATGAGGAGACCCAGAGAGGCACGCCGCACAGATCGCAGCTTGCTACAAGGCCAGCAGGTACGCACGTTTTCTCTTCGCGTGGGGTCTTTGGGAGTTGGCGATATATGAGTCCGAGGCGTTTGCATGTGCTTCCGATGGCTGAAGGAGCCAGGTTGGATAGGTAGACGATGGGAGGGAGCTATGTTTAGCTTGAATGAATGCGAACTTCGTGAGTTCCAACTCCGATTCTGAGACCGGCCAGTGAACGCTGTTGTGATAGCGTATGCACTGTGGCGGGTGTGTGATACGGTCCACGCGCGGATGCATTATGCTGAGAGCCTCCGGAGTATCGGTGTCCGTCCTCGCGCTTGGTCGACTGCGACAGCCGTGCGTGGTCGAAATTAGAAGGGAAGCATCTGTATATCCGTGCGGGCGGGTTCGTATCCATCGAGATATCATGAGCCCGTCCGTTAGCCACATATGTCATAGATAAGACAAGGGGAAACGAGGCAGAAACGTGGCCCGCGGTGCTGATGTGGCGAAGCAAGCGCGGTATCGAAGACCCGTACATATATCCTGAAGAAGCACGTTGTGAGACGTAAACGGGTCTGAGAAACAGAGGGAAGAAGGCATTCGGACATAAGCTCAGACAGTGCCGTTCAAATGACGCACTGAAGCACACCGGAGACATGGATGAACCGCATCAGTGGACTGCGGTCCCCGACGTTACCTCCAAGGCAACGCCAATGGTATCAGGCTTTAGAGTTTGGTTTACCCACCTCGTGGTGAGGGCGGCACCTGTAACCACCTGCGCTCCTCGCTTCAGCGACCGTGCTGGACATTCGTGGAGACGAAGGTTCTGTCGTTCCGCGGGATCTGAATGGACGTGAAGCAGTGTACGATGCGCCGAAACGGCAACTTACGACATTTAACGGCACCTAGTTGAACACATTCCTCTGCGGATAGGAAGCCCGTGGGGCGTGGCCGATAAGTGATCCGTGCTGGTCGCTATATGTCTGGCGCTGGGGAGACGTAACCAACCCGCCGCGCTGCGCCTGGAAGCCAGCTTCAAGTGCCGCATTTCGGAAGGCTATTTCGGATGTCGGTGTCTGGCCACAGCGGCACCGGCTCGTGTATGTGAACACGCATGAACGTTTCGGGCCAACTGGGGGTTTCTGTCCTATTGCATGCGCCTCTCTTGCTTGTGAAACCGAGAGCTATTTGCAGGATAGCCAGACAGGAGGCTACTGCGCCGCGTTGCCTGCCACAAGACGATGCTCAAAATGCCCGGACGTCTCCAAGACTTTAGGCCGTCCGACGGAAGTCAACACGCAAACACGACGCACCTCAAAATCACCTGAACGTTCCCCAGGCCCAGACTTCAGGCCTTCCGACGGGAACACGTTCCGCAGAGTACTTATTTGACGAGCAACAGTCAGGTTGGCGCTATCCGTCTGGGAACGCTGGGCTAGGACATATCCGGGCGGTGAGTAAGATGAAACGGTCACAAGAACATGGTCAGTCTCCATTGCCGTGGGCCCTGCGCTTCCGTTTGGGTTGCAACGGCCTGGCGATAAGCACGATAGTCGTTTGAGGGCGGCGACGATATCTTGAAGCGCGTTCTTGTCGCGCTGTTTACGCGAGTAGTGCGGGGAAACGAGATCAGGTTCTATAGTGCGTTCCTTTTGATACCGGAACCACATACCTCCTCGGAGTGCACTCTGTGTTTCGTTGTACGGGCAGTATAGGATAGTTTTCAGGTAGCACGCCAGCGAAATAGGTTTTCCATACCTCTGTCGCATCGAGTCGAATTCAGGGTTGACAACGTTCAAGACCGCCCCATTGTGCGATTGAAAGTCAAGTAGAATGGTCGATTGCTCAATCACATGAAGGGTGGTGTCTGACGCACCTGAAAACGTTCCACGGGCTTCGAATGGGGCAAGGTTTGCGAGTGGGGAACAAGACCAACAGCCTCAGCCTCAGCCAATTGAGGTTGTCGCACGACGGAGACACGGCCACGTGGTCTGGGGTACACGCGTGGCGCGTAGCACGTGATGTTCATTTCGGGGGACGCGCGCGTGGCAAAGCGAACGGCAAGTTCAACTCGGCCCAAGTCGCCAGCCACCAGCCAACTCTTCCTTCACTACCACCTTTACCTCCTCCTCATCTGCCCCTCTATCCCTTCTACACACCTTCCCAGACCACCATGTCTTCCTCATCCAGCCCCAACGGCTCCCCCGTCAGCGCACCCATCCAGCCCATGCACAACCCCGCACAAGCGGCCCACGTTGTCGTGCCCCAGGCCCCCCTCGGCAACGCCACCAACGGCCATTACAGCCAGGTTCCTGGCATGGGTGCAAAGGCGTTGCTCGCGAAGAAGTTCGCAAAGTCACAGTACGCACCACGCCTCGCCTCGCTTCGAGCGTCCGAACCGCGACTGACACTGAATGCAATGTGCAATGTGCACATGTGTTTGCGCTCTTTCCAGCAACCCTACCTACGTCTCGCCGACGGACAACATGATGACGCCCTGCAGCCAGAAGCTGAACCAGACGAAGAAGAAGCACTTCACAAAGTGAGCCCCGTCGCGTCCTCCTCTTGCATGCCCGGGCGGAATGCTGACTGCGCATCCGAACATGAACATGAATATGAACATCGGACGTGAACTCCCAACGTACCGTGCAGGGGTACCGCGAAGCCCATGCCCTCCCTCTTCTCCCAGCAGCCCGACGCCAGCTCCGAGTCCGACTCGGAGGAGAGCCCGCCCAAGACCTCCACCGAGCCCTCTTCGTCATCGGAGGGCAAGATGGACGAGGACGAGAACCCGTTCTAGACCCGCCCGCACGTCCGTTGCTAGGGCGCTGTATGCGTTGGCGTTGCGTACGCGTATCTGGGGCCCTGGGGCCTGCCGCCGATCTGAACTCTGTACGAACATATACATATCATGACCCGCTCTGTCTCAACATCCTGTCCTCTCGCCGCTCGTTCTCGTCCTCATCCTCGTAGCCATGTTTTGTTTTGCTGTGTCCTGCCTGCCTGCCTGCCTCTCGATCTCGACATCCCCGACTCGATTTATAGTGCCAAGCGCATTTGTACTCTTGATACAGATCTATAGCGAGGCGTGGTTCCTCGACTGTTAATGGGAGAACATTTATGACCCCCATTAATACATATCCCTCGTACGATCGCCCGATCGCCCTTAACCTGCACACAATCTGAATGATCTTCAAACCCCACGATTGTGCCTTGCATTTGCACCAGATATCGACATCGATCCTGCAGGAACCCTCGGGGTTGTCGCGGACATGGAAAATTTGGGGTTTGGTACATATGGAGCGCTCAGCGCGCACCAAACGAGCTCTACTTACTTATTACCGAAACGAGCTGTGCTAGAAAGGCGAAACGTCCTTGCAATAAGTACAATATTGGAGATTGTTGAACGAGAGCGTAACGAGTCGGGTACTGAGATGGTGTGTTGGCATGAGAGAGTGCGAATCTACGTCGGACGGGCCTACAGCACGAGAAAGTGTCCATGGCGATGCGATCCGGGTATGAATAGAGGCGGAGGCGGAGGTAACGATGGCATGACGACGACAAGAAAAGTCCAACAGGGATAGCAAATCCGCCAAACGGCGGACCATGAACACCACCAGGGTCCCCTGGGCTTAGTTCCTGCGGCAGCAGCGGAAGAGGTTCCGCTTGAACCAGTAGAAGAGGCACTGTCGAGCGACCAGATCAGCTTGTATGCGTAGGTTACCAGCCAACAGACACTCACCCCAGCGAACTTGACGAGGGAAAGCCCAAAGGTCGAGTACAGGATGACGGTAAAGTAGATGTTCTGCTTCGCGTGGAGCGAAGCCTCGTCGGTGGCCTCGTTGCCGGTACCGATGCCGTTCAAGCTCTCGATGGCGACCGACAGTGTGGCGTTGGTCAGCATCCAGAACGCGACAAGCCGGGTGCGGAACGTCTTGTTCTCGTCGTCCATCGTCGGCTTCTCAATCTCCTCCTTGGTCTCGAGCTTGGTGAGCGCGCGGGTGACGGTCTCCTTGAACATCTGGTCCAGGTCCTCCTTGTTGCGCTCCGTGTCCTCGACGACGACCTCGGCGTCCTTGGTCTTCTTCGAGGACACGGACGGAAGCGCCTCGGCCTTGTCGGAACCCTTGGTACCCCACGAGACGTCGTGCAAGTTGCAGAACGCGTAAACGTTGAGGACGTTGGTGAAGCTTGGCGCCAGACAGAGGTATTGGAACATGGACGAGGCCAGGTGCCACGGGTCACGCTGCACACTGTGTCAGCATCTCAGGAGGCAAAATTGAGGAGGAATGCCACGTACGTAAAGCAGACAAGCAATCAGCCAGATACCGAATGTTGACAGGATAGCGGCAATTAGAGCACCGATGGGAGGTTTCAAGAGCGTGGCGATAACTTGGCCAGTCGATAGGTTTTTCAATTGGTTGGGAATGTTCTGTAAAGACATGAGATCCACAGGTGCTCTCGTAAGCCACGAAAAAAGACATACCATGAAGGAGCGTGCAGTCAACCAGAACGAGCAGACCAGCAAATACACCGCGAGGATAGCATACACCCACAGCGTGATGCTGTAGGTCATGCGCTCACCCTTTGGTCTGTTACCCAACGCCAACACGAATTGGAGCGCGAGGAGAGCAAGGTAGAGCGCTTTGAGACCAAAGTTAACCCAATGGGTCTGATGACAGAGGATCAACAGCTGAGCTTTGTGCAGTATGTGAGATGCGTACAATAGTTGCGGTGCCGAAGATGAATATTCCCTGAGTAGGCATGAGGTCGATGATAATGCTGAACGTGAGCCAGATGTTTGCCAAAGCGAACCACGAGAAGACCAGTGAGATGATGTTGTACTGTTCGTATCGTGAGCACAAACCTCAGCCTTCCGGCGAAAAAGAGGACGTACAAGTGCTTGGACGTGGAAGAAGAACATCCGAATGATGCCGTGGCCTGAGCGGTAGAAATTGAAGAAGTTGATGATGGCATACTGTAGGAGGGCTCAGATTAGCACATACATGACGTGCACGTCAAAGCAGGTTGACCTACCACCGACGCCGCAAAGGAACCGTTCAGCCAACGACGACGTTGGCCGATGAGCTCGGCGGCGGATTCAGGCACATCTGTCTCCGCCTTACTCGGCTTCACGTACGTCAGTGTCCAGCGGTCTTTGGCTTTAGCAACGAGCTCGAAACAGAGTATGCGATCCTCGGCCAAGAACATGTTTTTGGTGAAAATGTTCATGCCGTAGATACCCTTGGGACCCAGACGTTCCGCGAGCGAGTGATCTCCGTGGAAGTACTGCTCGAGCGGCCGCCCGAGGATAGCGCGGAACCGGTACGCGGAGAACGCACCGGGCAGCACGGACACATATCCGAAGCTACTCTCAAGTGGCTTGTCTACAACATGCGTGGGGAATGAGCGTGAGAAACACATGTCAGAGGGCTGGGAACGGACCAAGAATGTTCGACATCTTATACTCGAAGTTTTGCGCAGCGACCAGGGGATTAATGAGCTTGCGACCGCCCTCAATCATGGCGTGGATCTCGCCACAACATCCGCCAAGGTGTGGATCGTTATAGAACGCCTCCCAGAGGTAGTAGATGGACTTGCGTCCGGGCTTGGTACCCGCATCAATGAGGACACAAATTTCAGGCTAGTTTATGGTCAGACTCGCCCGCAGCGCCTGTGCAGTGGAGCAATCACGAACCTCAAGCTGGCGACCGATGGCGTTGAACAACCACCGGTGGGAGTTGATCTTCTTTTGATTCTTCGCCTTGATGACCAAAATTATCTGGACAGGCACGAGGTTGTTCGCGTCGTCACCATGGGGAACAACCAGCTGAGGTGTAGCATCGACGGAGAGTTGGGTCGTGTACTACGAAACGCTGTCAGCGCCGACCAGACACGCAAAGATGAAGACCGATGCATACTTCAAAGATGTGGGCGACGGTGTCCTTGCCATCGACCTGCTTCTTCATGACACCATCCTGGTAGACGCCGACAGTGGCAAGAATATCCAAAACGGTCTTGTCCATCGGCTCAAGACCATCGATGATGAGCGCAACAGTGATCCTCTGCCATCCAGGAACACCCTCCTCCGCAGACCTACGCCAGTACTTGGACTGCTTGGTCTTGCAGATGTCACGGATATTCAGCATGACACCATGGAGGGTGCGCGCGTAGAGGGTCTTGTCTTCGTTGTACGACGTGACAGCGATCAAGAGTTCGGTCTGACGGTTGTATTGCTTGGTCCGCAAGCTGTAGCCGCTGGCCTCTGAAAAGTCATCGGGGTCGCACGTCGCGGCGGTGTAGCGCATGTGGCTTCATACACAATCCTATTGAGCGCCGGAGCTACAACGGGAGGAACACCCGACTTACGAGAACTCCGTCGTGTTGCTCTGTTGCCATTTGGGTTCAATCGCACTGAACACAGGCGAGGGAACGGCGTATTCGCTGATGAAATTCCCCTTCGTGAGCTTGACCTTGCGGGTTTTTCCACGCTTGATGGTCTGACGGCGCCTCCACCCCGATTCGACCCCAAGTGAAGAGCTCGACGCGACAGACAGCGGGCGGGCACCATAGGGATCACCATACGAGTTGGGATCGAATGGACTGTGCATTTATGCACTTAGCCGAAGACGTAATATCTCTCAGCAACGATGTACACTCACGGATAGCCCGTTCCTCCGGCATTCAAAGGCAGTTTCTCGGACTCCTCCTCATCGTAGTCGCCAAGCGTTCCAAACTCGTTAGGAAGAGACGTAACGCTTTGGTTTGGAGTGGGGAACCGGGGCTCTGCAAAGTTGATTGCTCGCTGGCGATCAGCGAAGGGATCGGTGAGAGTGTTTGAGTCGGTAACGGACGACTGGGAAGAGAGAGACGGGAGTGGCGGCCGTTGATCTTGCGCCATATTGGAGCTAAGGGGAGTTTGAGGCCAAGGCGTCCGGGGTCGATGCTGTCGTCGGAGAGCCTGCCTGGTGGGTCGTGGAAGTGGTCGGAATCGCCTCTCGAGTGCTTTTGTACCAGCGTTTCCCGAGCGCCTTCATCGCCGCCTCTGGACTCCGGCCACCCCTCCGCAAAGGCTATGCCTTGTCTCTAACTCAAGCTAAGTAACTTATGAATTTCGCATACAGGGCAATTGTACCGCCCCCATTCCGAAATGGAGCGACTCTCGCATATTGCTCGAATGTGAACGTTGTGAACGTTTACTTATTACTGACCAGGAGTAGGCACCTGCATATCTTTCCTGACCTCATAAGTACCCATCTGTTGGCCGTATTGTATTTACAATCTGCCTGAGAAGTCATCTAGGAACGGGGCTACCAAGTTAGTGTTAGATGGTGGACTGCGGACCAGTCAATTATAGCGACGGGGTCAATTGCATAGCCCGGAAGTGGATTGAGGTTGGCTGTGAATATTAATAGAAGCATTAGCACGGGGTGATCGGGGACTCGGAGTTGTGACGACTCTGCACAGCGTGCATGTCTGTGATTCAACGACACTCAGTACTCAGGCTTCAGCACACATTGATGGGCGCATACGCTTTGAGCCTCGTGTTGTGCTTCTGTGCGGCGCTGTACGCGGAGCGCACTGTACGCCGGTGCAAGGAGCCTTGCGCTGACCTGTGCCGTGTCAAGCGGTGGGGAAACATCCGGGAAGTGACGGTCGCGATAGTGCGCCCGATCGATCTGGGGATCCTGAGACAGATCTAAAGCGCGTCTTCGGCGTTTGCTTCAGACTTACCAAAACAATATTAAGTCTGTTGATTAAATAAAAATAAAACACCTGTGCAGTCACAGCCAACACATACCCAGCCTCTCCTCTCGAGGGCCGAGGCAAACGTGGAGGCAACGTGAAACAGGCCTTCTCGTCAACATGGAGCCCGCTACTCAACTTCCTGTGATATTATATCAGTGAGTTGATAGACTTCATCTGCGACTCTCCCGGTCTCCGACCTGGATTGCGACTAATATAGCCTCCCAGTTACGATGCTTCCCCCATTGCGAGGAAGGTCAAGCACATTCTGACTATCAAGAGGATACCTCACCTCAGAGTGGAGGTCAGGACGCGATGTCGTGTCAGGAATGATCTGCTTGAACTCACTTTCGCGGGTTCATCATAACTTAGGTGCCTATGATACTTCCTCGCCCCGACCTCGCCGATCGACTAGGCGTGAGGTATCGTCGCATACCTGTCCTGGCAATTGGCAGAGATGTCTATTGCGATAGCAGCCTCATTGCAAGCGTGCTGGAGCGCAATTTTACCCCTGCGCAGGGGTTTGGCACGATCTTCCCGAGGCGAAAGGGCGGGGGCACCGTAGATACGGGGATGATCAAGGCGTTTGCCATGAGCTATGCAGATCGCGCACTCGGTACTCTAGGATCCCAGACACTTCCTTACCACAAGTTCAAGCCCGAATTCTTGGATGACAGGAGTGATGTATGTACCTTCAGCCCTTCTCTGCGCGATGAGATACGTCGGACCTGACTGTCGATTGTCTCCGGCGTGCAGTGGTTCGGGGCGAAGGTTGATCCCCAGGCGATCTTAGACAACCAGCCTGCTGTAATAAGTGCATTATCGTCACACCTGGTTCGTATTCAGGCTACGTTCTGAGAGGATCGTCGTCCTTGTGGCACAAACACGATGCTAACACCTGGCTATAGGCGCTCATTGAAGAACAACTTTGCGATGGTCGCGAATGGCTGACGGACACCGAGACCCCCAGTCTCGCAGACATCTCGGTTCACTATGTCTGGGACTGGATGTTGTCATTCAAGCCGTTGAGGCATCTCAAGCAGGAGCTGTTTGACGAGATCAAGTTCCCTGCGACCCTCGCAGTATGTCATTTCCGCTCATCGCTTGAAGTTGTTCCCTTTCGGTGAATTTTGGCCCACAGTGGATCTCACGGATGTCAGCATTTATCGCCAAAGAGGATGCTGCGCATAAAGTGGTCCTCAGCAACCTTACCGGCGAGCGGGCTGCGGAGCTAATTACATCTTCGGTGTCTGCGGACCTCAACGTCGTCAATTCTGACGAAGTAGAAGCATCCCGGCTAAAGGTCAAGCTGCGGGATTTAGTGTCTATTGCACCAACAGACAATGGTATGTCATGGATCATGGTCCGCATCTCTCATGGACTTACGTTTTGTTTAGGCAAGGTCCCCACTGTGGGGAAACTCGTCGCTCTCAACAGGGAGGAAGTCGTTGTCGAGACTGTGGGCTCCTCTGGAAAGCCTGTATATTGTCATTTCCCTAGGCTTTACTACTCGATCAGGGCTGATGCACCCAGGGCGAACCTGTAATATTCTTGTTCGCTCGCTCGTACGTTCAATGTGGACTCCTTGGGATGATACACTGTATTTACAGTACTATTAGACTTCGGAGCCCATACATGGGATCCCAGCCATGCTACTTGTTTCGATGACGCGCCGATGAGAGGTGTTCTATGGTAACTGCGCACTCGCAGCTCGAGCATGAATATGATTGAATATTGAATCATGACTCAGACCCTGGCGCGAAGTTCGAACGTGCCACGGAGGTGTAGACGCCCGACTATCGGAAGTCCGCAGACTGACTGACGAGCTTCCCTCCCCTTGTAACCGCCTCCACCACCGCCCCTACCCCACCTTCGGCTCTTCGACGTTGCTTTTTGCTAAGCAGCATCCTTTTGATTCTAGGCACCGTTCCGGCTGCGCTGCAAGAGCAATGTCCACGCAAAATGCGCCCGCCCCAGCTGCGCCAGCGAACGCCGGAGCTGGCGGGGCAGGCGAAGAGGAAAGCCCGTTCAAGAAGTTCTTCTCCATCGCACAGGTGAGCGCACCGTCTTATTCATGCTGTGAGCGCGGATACCCTGGGCTTGCGTGTCTGGGGTTTTCTTCGAGCCGAACCGTCTGAAACATACAGGTGCTGACGGACGATGGGGTTGGTGTGGCCGTGGTGGGATCCGTATAGCAAATGCTTCTGGTCTATGCTGTGACGCAAGTGGGTACGTACCCCCATCTTCGTCCTGCGCAGCGGTGTGGGCATCGGCACCACCGCGAACTGTCATTGTGTCTCTGCTGATTCGCGCAACTGCCTCGGGGCGTCTTGGACGGTCGTTTTAGTGGGCAAATTCCTCGGCGGTAACAAGAGTCAGCAACAACAGCAGCAGCAGCAAGGCGCGAACGTGGCCAGCGCGCCTCAGGCGCAGGTTCCAGGGCAAGAGGCCGTAATCAATGGTGTTCCGACCCACGCCGTCGCTGGATGGCCGTTAGGGCTGCCGCTGGCGATGCATGTCCACCTTTCGACATCGCCGACGGGCGACGTGTTCTCTGGCAAGTGGACGTCTGGTCACAGGACGGACAAGGACGCGGGCCTCCCGACCTTTGTGTGGAGCAACATAACGCTCGGAGACTGGAGCGAGAAGCGGGTCGTGGAGTTCGACGTGAACTTGCCTGAGGTGCGTGCCAACCAGACTTCGGCTTGCTCAGGTCGTGAAGAGCTTGCGCTGTGTACCGTAGACCGTGCAAAACAATGGATCACTTTGGGCAGACGTCTTCCTTGTCCGAGATGGTGCTAGCCCGGACCCGTCGGATGCAAAGTTCGACCCCCGTGCTGTTCACCATGTCCGGACACGTGAGTTTTGTGAGAGTACTTAGGTGTATCACAGAAGCTCACAGATTGTGACCTATTCCAGTCCTGACGAAATATCTCCCGAAGACCAAGATCCGCAAGGAGAAGAACTTGTTGAGCGGCCCTGCAGCAGAGGCAACGGATGAAGTTGGTATGCAACTTTCCGAAGCCATTCGATAAAACTGACCACTGGTACAGGAAAGCGAAACCATTGTTTCTCATTGGCATCCCGTATGACACCTTCAGCAATCAGACGTACGAAAAACTAACCCTTTGCGATTTAGAACGTCACGCTCGCACTTATTTCGGACAACCCTGCGATTCAGTTAGAATCGGTCCATGGACCTGCAGCGCAATGTCGGTATTCGTTTTTGGTGTCGGCCTGGAGCTTGGTCGACGCTTGTGTTAACCCTGACACACAGATATCGCTCTCACCCCGGAGCGCGATGCCGTCGGACGAGTTTACTACAACCCCATCATCTTCCCGAACGAATTTTGGCATCTGCGTTCACAGTACATCGAGATCAATTCGACGACTCCGACTCTGCCGCTGCAGATTGAGTTCCAGCCGATGGTATACTGGAAATTCACCATCTTTGCCGCTCTCACCCAAAGTTTCGCCGAGGCGGTGAAGCAACAGGGTTCTGCGTCCTCGGCGGAGTTGGATGAGGTCAAGCGGATGCTCGTGGAGACGAACCCGTACTTCCTAGGCTTGACTGCGTTTGTGAGCGTGCTGCATGTTGTGTGCGTGCCATTGCTTTAGGAGCCACGTCTGCTGCTGTGCTGACCCGACCATGGATAGGTTCGAGTTCCTTGCTTTCAGCTCGGACGTATCACATTGGAGGCACAAGCAAGAGCTTGTCGGTGTCTCCGTTAGGTGCGTCTTTCGATATCATAAAGGCGCGACAACTCACTAAACCCAACCTTGACAGATCTGTTCGTACTGTCGTTCATCTGCGGAGAAATGAGACTGACTCCATCTGCCGACCAGATCGTTACGAACGTCGTCGTACAGCTAATCATCCTACTTTACCTCATCGACAATAACGAACAAACTAGCTGGATGATTCTAATGGGTTCTGGTATTGGTGTCGTTATCGAGGCGTGGAAGGTCTGTCCATGTCTATTGCATCCCGAGCAATTCTCACAATGGCTGTTCCAATGCAGATAACGAAGGCCGTAGATATCAGCTTGGGTCCTTCACCACCGGGAGCTTGGATACCCTACAAGCTCGTGATTAAAGGTATGTGACCACATTGGATATCTCGTGATTCCACTCGGGGACGGGGGCGGGTGGCTCCCCGTCGGTAGGGCGGGGAAAGTGCGGCCTTTTCCCAGTTCGCCGAGACTGAGATTGAATCATTTCCAGACAAACATGTTTTGAGCGAGGACGAGAAGAAGACCCAGGAGTAAGCACACACGTTTGAGTGGACAGAGGCTTCGGGCTGACCGTTTAAACAGATACGACAAGCTCGCGTTCCGAATCGTGTCTTACTTCACTATCCCATGTCTCGCCGCATACACGGTCTACTCTCTGCTCTACGAGACGCACAGAGGATGGTACTCCTTTGTCATCTCGACCTTGACATCATTCGTGTACATGTTCGGCTTCGTGCGTCTTCTCTATTAACATGGCGCACATGAGCAGGACTGACTTCTCATGCAGGCTCAGCTCATCCCACAACTGATTATCAACTACAAGCTCAAAAGCGTAGCGCACATGCCGATGAAGGCAATGGTGTTCAAGACGCTTTCCACGGTAGGCGGCTTCGTTGTTGACTCAATGTGTGTAGCTCAAGGAATCTATTGCTCTATTGCCCTACAGGTGGTCGATGATCTATTTGCGTGCGTCTTCTTTTCGAAATGTGTGGTGGATTGAATGCTAACATGCCTTTGCAGGTTTTGCATCAAGATGCCGATCCTTCACCGCCTTGCGTGTTTCCGCGATGACGTTGTGTTCCTAGTCTTCCTGTACCAGGTCCGTGTCCAGTTCGGAACGCTACTTGAGTCCATGAGGCGTGCAGCGTGCTGACGGTGGATCTATCTGCAGCGGTGGATATACCGAATTGATCCCAACCGGGTGAATGAATACGGTCAGGTGATGACGAAGGACGTGGATGCCGTCGAAGGCAAGGAGGAAAGCAGGGGGAAGAAGGAGTCAAAGAAGAACCGATGACGCACCGATTGAATGTTGAGGAGCTGTTGTCTGGGGAAGTTTGGGGTCAAGGGCAGGCGTATATGCTATCTCGGCCGGAGCACGTAGAATCAGCGGTGTTTTCGAGAGCTAGTCGCGGATTAGGCATGCTTGTCCTTGGTTCGCGGACAGTGATGGTAGATCGGATATAGCGCTCATTGGGATGCACATTGTCGACGAAACCCGTGTGGAAGGGCAAAATCGGTGTGGGGCGATGGTCGCAATGCGTCATGCCGCGTATACCCCCGGTGTTGCGCTGAAGCTGAGAGTCAGGAGGAGGAGGAGAGGGGCGCATCGCGAGAACGTATGTGCGGTGATTATTTAATATAGGTTCAACGAGGCTGGACGGCGGATCGGACCGAGGCCGGTCGTGGAAAAATTGGCTGAGAGAGAGAGACGGTCTGCGGCGTCTGACTCCGAGTTCTGCAGCGTCTGCCATCCTTCTTTGCGTCAACTGCCTCCGTCTCTGCTTCTCCCTCCTGTCCTCTCTCGCTCTCCCCATCCTTGTGATTCACCCTCGCCTCCTCCACCGCTTCTTAGCAGCTGGCTTGATATGGCTTCCAATGGAGGCCAACCACCGCCTTCACATTTCGCATGCAAATGCCTCAACATTCAGATCCACCCACAACCGAATGAGGACACCCCGCCACCGGTCGAGACTGGCTTCAAGTCCGTATATGTTGGAGAAGAAGGCATCTGTGTTGTACGCATCACGTCAAAATCGGTTCTTCTATGGCTGCTGATTTCATTGCGGCCAGACACACCCTGAGGTCACCCTGAGGAGTCGCAGTAGAGCCATCCCTTCGACGGACTCGCCCACCGCAGAGCTTTCGCGATTCACGACTGTCACATGTCTCGTGTGCGGCCTCCTCACCTACCGCGTCGCACAACAAGTAACCCCGGATCTAAGTACGGAGGAGGGTCCAGTGTTACCGACAGACGACTGGGCGGAGAAAGAGTTATGCAAGAGCTCTACCGGTTGGATCGAGGTCTTCCAGGACAGCTTGGTGAGTGGCCGTTTCCCCTGGCTGCTGGCCCCTTTTGTTCGGCATCAACCCCATCCCGAAGAGCGACGTCCTCTGCAGCGTTATGTGTTGCAGCAGTCATCAGAGCCTTGTTCACCCTTGAAACACTATTGACATGCCGTTTCCGAGCAGGTCGACGATGACATCGCCCAAGCGGAGTCATCCACAATGTACTCGAAGCTGTTCCAGATTGTCCTCCCCGGTAGTCTGCCTCCCTCCGCTGCTTCTCAAACTTCGGAGGACGAAGCACCCGAAGTTCAGAATGCGCGAGGTCCTTCCGAACAAGGGAAGAAGCATCTTCCCGAATTGCCAGCGCTGTTCCTCCCGCCTCCATTCACCCCGTCAAACGTCGTCTTCCGCCACTTCTCCACAGTGGCCACGGAGCAGTCCCAGAGACTCAGAGATGAAGCGGAAGAATACATTGCCCAGGTGACCGAGCGGAAGGTGACTGAAGTCTTGACGGCCGAAGCGGCGCTAGGGCGGGAAGTCAACCTCATCTGGAATCGATTCAGGGAGAATTTGGTGCTGCAACAGCAGGTGGGGACTGCTCCTACAGGGGTCCATCCTGTGCGTCGTCGTTCCAGTGTCTCCGGCCACGTACGAACGGTTAGCAATCCCACGCCCGGAGCATCATCCTCCGTCCGGATCAGCCACTTCATCCCCACCCCAACACAGTCCACCAGAAGCTCCCCAAACAATCGCCCGGCTGTGCATTCCGCATTGTCGGCGTCACTGAAAACGTCAGGAATGCATTACCCAGGTCCCGCTCACGAAGTGAACGGGAACGGGAACGGGAACGGGAACGGGTCGCTTGCGCGTCTGGCCGGAAATTCGCCTCCGTCCTCTGGAGGGTCTAGCACGACTCATGTCCACTCCCCATCTATAGCATCCTCGCGCACGATCGCCTTGTTTGTGGACGCGGAGACCAGCATCCGGGAGGCCTACCGCCGTGAGATGGACGAGTCGAAGGACATGGCGACGAGCTTCCGCTACACTCTAGACCTCGAGGCGCAGATGGAGCAGCAGAGACTTCAGGTCCTAGCAGAAGAGCAGGTTGCGTCACCCGCCGCGTCGACTTCCTCTCCGGCCCCTCCCCAAGGCGCCGCTGCCGCAGTATCTGCCGGGCACTCTCCTCGCGTTCACAGAAGCGCTATCAAGAATACGGCCGCCACCGACCGGTCCACGTCGCCAAAGGGCAAGTCCAAGGACAGCGCAGAGGATAACAAGGAGGGCAAGGGAAAGAGGAAGGTGACATTCGACGTCAAGCCGGATGTTGCTATCATCAACAAGGACGAAGGCGAGATAAGCTCCGAGCAGCTTACTCCCCAGGATACCACCGAAGGTCTGTGATATCACCTCCCACTGTGCGAAGGACTCATGCCTGGTTACCACGACACAGACGGCATTTTCGATATGGACAACGAATCGGAGCATTCCGCAACCAGCCGGGTTGAATTGCCTGCGGAGCAGCTCAAGAGCCCTCCGCCGCTTGCGAATGCAGAACGTGTTCGGTCGTCGCCTAGGCCGCCCCATAGCCGCTCCTCAAGCAACTCTGGTTTGCCTCCGCAGCTGCAGTCACTCCGACCTGCTTCGCTACCAGTTCCGTCCACTATGCGTCCACCCCCCGCACGGCATGTGACCCCGCCGAGCACCGAGACGGCCGAACGAACCAAAGCATTGCGGGCGTCCTTGGTGACCGAGAGACCCCGTCCGGAGGTCGTGGAGACTCCCGTCGATATCACTTTGGATCAGGTTCTTCCAGACGGGCCATGCGATCCTCGCGAAGAGGAGATTTTGAGACTTGTCGCCGCAAGCACGCCCAGCCACAGGAGCGCGTGGAAGAAGAACAGCAAGGCGTGGCAAGTGTTCCTCAGCCGACGTGAACGCAAGGCCGGCGAGGCCGGCCCGGAGGCGATTATGGAGGAGAGCAACTACGTCCTCGACGATTTCGACACTCAGCTCGGACGCCGCTTCAACGACGGCGTCGCAGATAGCGACGGCACCGATGACGACGACGGTGAGGGTCAGTGCGTTTTCCCATGTTAGTATGCACTGTCTGATTGGGTTGCAGATGGCAATTGGTCCAATGGCAATGACGAGCATCCTGTTGCTCAGTCATTGCCAATCCCCATCGGTCTCAACCAGCATATACAAAGGTTTGGCGTCCCTGCGTATCAGCAGAAGACATCGCTGTCCGACCGCCCGGGCTTGCTTGTCCCCGCCCTGCGCCAGAACTCGTCGTCCTCTTTGCGACGTGCTTCCTATGCGGAGCGCGACCGCGTCCGACCAATGGACCCTGGCGCCCTTGACTTCGCGGGCGACGACGAGTACGACGATGACGTTGACAGCGACCCTGAGACTGGAGGCAAGGCCCGTCAACGAGCGCTCAAGATATTGAAGGCACGCAACGAACTGCCGGCAGCTGGTGAGTTCATGTTGCTTCTTCTGAAGATGCCGGTAGATCGAGCTAACTCGTTGACAACGGCACAGGCATGTGGAGAAGTCTGGCTTGAAACGAGTCGCACGAAAGACCGGGATGACGACGACACGATATCTATCCTAATATTGCTGTAATCGCCTCCACTGCATCGACAGTTGTTTGTATCTTGCATTAACAGCCACGTAGCGTTACATCTCTCCCGTTCCCCCATCCATTTCCTACTGTTTGCCCACCTTTCCGCCATCCATTGCCATTGCCAACCACGCTCTGTATTCCCGCTGTCCAAACGTGCTTTGTACATATTTGTACTGCTATAGTACTTACCCGTACTTGCTAACACCCGCCACGCAAATCCGCTTCCGACGGACAAATTTGTGGTCACCTTCACGCCTGTGCAGCTGCTGTTCGTGTTGCCCTCGGCGACCCCGCCTTTTGGCTTAACATAATGTGTGCGTGGCTTAATGCATTCCTAACCCTTAATCTCTCTTAACTTGATGTATGTACGTCAGTCCACGCATGCAAGGCGAGGAGTAGTGCGTTGAACATTATTACGTAGACTATTTTACGATCTAATGCAACTTTTGTGTACCTCATGCGAGCATGTGAGCAAAGGCCGAGTCTAAGGATGCCTCCATGCAAGCAAATATGTTCCACAATGGAACATGGAGACCAGTCAACGGGCGCCACGAAACCGGACAGGATGGCCATCCGGTCGATCAGTCCACACCGAGGCTAGCACCAGGGAGCTTCTCGTGGCGCATGACCTGCTCGACCTTGGCCTCGTCCTTCTCGACCCCGAGCTCGGCGTCCTCCTTCTCGAGGTCCTGCACGACCTCGGACAGGCAGCGCTCGCACTCGCACTTGAACTTCCAGCCCCGCGCGAGCTCGACGCGGCGCCGGCGGCGCGCCTCCTCCGAGGTTTCGTCCGTGCGCTGGGCGACGTCGACGTAGGCGATCGTGAGCTCGTCGCCCTTCTGGATCGGACGCGTGGCGATGAGCCGGAGCTCGTTCGAGCCGACGGTGAAGGTCGGACGGGCGGAAGGGTCGCACGAGTGCGCGAGCTATGGGTCGACGTGAGACTTGCGTGATGTTGAGGGCTTGTACAAACGCGAGACGACTCACGTATGACGAGACGAGGTAGAGACCAGTGCCAAGCTGGCGCTGGGTGCCGTGCGGCGTGCGTGTCCGCTCCTCGTCCTCAGGGCGTGCCTTAGAGACAGGCTGGAAGTGCTGTAAGACTCATGGCGATGATCGAGAACCCGGTGATGCTCACCTTGTCATCCCTACCGCTCTCGGGGCAGACACCGATGGCGTTGTACGCCATCTTGCCGACAAGGACTGCAAGCCTCTCCTCGTTGACCGATTGCTCCAGACCAGGTAGCGCAGCGCCAAAGACGGCCTGCAGCAGCTTGACCTCCTCGTCGGTGACGTTGCCCTCGACGAAACGCAGGCGCTCCATGTGGTCCGAGACGCTGTACAGCGCGCCACCGTCCGCGAGCTGCTCCGCCTCCGCCTGGAGCACGTTGTCCCCGTCCTTGATGAGCTTCGACGTCTCGTGCGCGATCTGCTTCGCGACGAAGCGCGCGCCGAGGACGTTGGCCTGCTTCGCCTTCGCCTTGAGCCATTCGACGTACGCGGTCTGTGCTGTCTCGCGGGCGTCGGTGTCGGTAGTGTCTCCGACGACGCCGGGATCGAGCTCGGGCGGAAGGACGGGCTCGCGGCCGAAGAGCATGTTGTTCCAGCCGGCGTTAGCCTTAGCCTGGCAGTCCTTCGAGCAGAAGACGGAACCGAGCTTATCGGCCTCGGCGGCGACGCCCTGGCCTTCCTCGATGGGATGGAAGCAATACGAGCAGTGGGTACCCTTGCCTTCGAGATCAGCGTCGAGGGCGACGACGAAAGGGATTTCCTAAAACGGATGATGTTAGTTCCCTCGTGAAAGTGGACGCTGAAAAAGATCGCACCGTGTAGATGATGTCGCCAACTTCGAAGTCCTTGGCGGCGATGAGGATCTTCTTCGCGGGCTTATCGCCTTCAGGTTCACCGGCGTGGATAGACACGTTCATACGCTTGGGCGGGAAGTGATCATAATAACCTATCGTTGAAGCCGCCCGGGTGCCCTTAGCTTATGCGCTCCAATTGTTCAAAACCAAAAGCTTACCTTCGACACGGGACGCGACCTAACGGGGGAGAACATGGAGAGGGGAAAATTACAGTATATTAGAAATGGGTCGACGGCAAAGCACAAGCAAAACAGAAGACGAGGGCGTAGCGTGCAGCGTCGTGATTAGAATTTGTGCTATCAATACCAGAGTCAAGCAGTGCGACCCTCATGGCGCGGCCTGGCTCCCGGGGTCCGTGAGCTGATCCCACTCTTGTGAGGACGTCTCCGACGGAGGACCTGAGTGCGTTGGGCTCGTCTCCACCTCCTCCGCGGGCTCCTGAGACTGCGACATCGGCTTCTCCGAGACAGGCATACTCACATCCGTGTTAACCAATTCCATAAATACCTGATAGTTGTTTCAGAATATTGCTCAGGAAAAGGCGACCACTGTACGCACCTTAAAGATGGGTGCCGGAAGAGTCGACTGAACCATCATGATGAACTCTACGGGGGAGGGATAGACACGGAGTGCCCGGAAGAACGCGCAGGCAGCGGGGAGGTAGAAGGATGGACCTGACGTCGCCAGGTTAGAGAGGATAAACTCGTCGAAAACAATCATTACACACCCTTCTGGACAAGTTGGTCACCAATCTGGACCTGCATCATGAAGTATCCCTCCTTCTCATCCGGAGTAGGAGGGACCTCCTCCTCCCGGATCTTGAGCAGAGCATCCTTGATGGCAGCCGGGCTGATCTCTGAAGCAGATTCAGCGGCAGCTTGGGCTTGTTGCGTCTGCTTGGTGACTTTCTTCTTCTCCTTCCCTGTGGCGCGTATGAATGGATGGAAATGCGTCAGAGTCGCGCGATCGACGACGTACGCAGTTTCTTGCGGAAGTCGATGTCATTTCGACGCTTATAGTCGAAATAAACAGCGTAAGCGGCGAGGCCACCAAGGACCGTCACGGCCGCGGCGGTGAGCACGGTGGACGTCCGGGAGGAGGAGGAGGAGGAGGAGGACATGGTTGACGGTGAAGGGGAAGTTTGTGCGCTTCCCTTGCCACTTACTCTTCCAGCGGACCGCACGTGGCAAGCCGCCCCTCGTCATTGCTACGCGCGCTTGCGAGTCGTCGTCTTTCTCGCTGCGCACGGCTCTGCAGACGCTGTGAACACTGCGCCCATTCAGCCCGAGGTTACCTAAATACATCCAGGACACGTACCCCTCCCTGTTTATCCTCCCATCTGTCCCCTCCCAAGTCAACATGGCCACTTCCATGAGCCCCAAAGATCTTGAAGACGCGTTCATCAAGGTCACCTTCGAAGAGGAGACTCCCGTGCATCATGCTGCTGCTATTGACCCTCTCTATGATCCATGGATCGACCAGGGTGGGTGTTCCTCCACGCCAAGACACGTCCGCGTACCCATCTTCGAATTGTAGCGTCCAACAGGTTTAGCGAGCCCCCGGTATTTGGGTTGGTTTCTATCGCCTTGTGCGGTCGGTTGTGAATCTGACACGGGGACAGGGCACGACAGCTCCGCAAGCTCTACCCTAAGCACTCCGTCGTGCTTGCATACGACGGTACCATCAACCTTCTCGGCTTCCCCGGTGCTCTCGTCCAACCGATGTCTCCCCCTGACTTGATCACAAATGTGTATTTCGTTCCCCTCGCCAGACGTCTCTCCAACATCCCCGGTGTCCTCGTGGACCAAATCTCGTTTGGGTCGTTCCGTATCGCGTGGGACGTGAGTGTCTGGCAAACGGTCTTCGATCGTATCCGTCGCTCAGCTGTCCTCGCAGAAATACGAATATCTCCTCTACGTTGTCAAAGTGAGTACGTACTGTCTTGCGAAGACTGTGGCTTATTGGGTTCTGTAGTACCCTTATGGCCTCGGCAGCATAGTCCAGCACTACATCCTTCATGAAGGGCCTGAGCAACCGGCACGCGCCCTTTTGCTCGCAGCCGGAGCCTGGGCCTCACAGTTGCACGAGGAGGTGCTCGTCTTCAACTCGGGCTTCTGGCAAAAGGACCACAGTTTGTGGTTGGATATACAGAAAGCCAACTGGGCCGACGTCATCTTGAAAGAGAAGTTCAAGACCGCAATGCAGAAAGACGTCTATGGCTTCTTTGACTCTGAAGACCTGTACAAGTCTTTGGCAATCCCCTGGAAGGTAGGCTGATCCCTTCCTGCTGCTATTTCTAGTCGCTGATGACTCGCTTCGAAAGCGTGGTCTGATCATGTGGGGTCCGCCAGGTATGTGAGACGACATCTTCTTCTTTCATATGCGAACTCAGTTGTGCTTCAGGAAACGGAAAGACGATCAGCTTGAAAGCAATCATGAAGGACTGTGATCAGAAAGGTTACGCCCCTCTCTATGTGAAGTCGTTCAAGTCCTGGATGGGCGAGGAGGGTTCCATGCAGGCCGTCTTCGAGAAAGCAAGACAGATGGCTCCATGTGTCTTGATCCTCGAAGACTTGGATTCGCTCATCAACGATTCAAACCGATCGTTCTTCCTGAACCAGCTTGACGGTCTCCAAGGCAACGATGGCTTGCTGATCATCGGTACCACCAACCACTTCGACCGACTGGATCCTGCTCTGAACAGCCGTCCGAGTCGTTTCGATCGGAAATAGTAGGTCAACAGCCTGTCTTTCGTCGTTTTCTACTCACGAACCGGTTCCGGATCGCGTAACCGCAGCGAGTTCCCTGACCCCGACGAGGAGGAGCGTACTTTGTATGTCCAATACTGGCAAGGCAAGCTGAAGGGGAACAAGAAGATCATATTCCCCGACAGTCTCGTCAAAGAAATCGCCTCCGAGACCGACGGTTTCAGCTTCGCCTATCTGAAAGAAGCATTGTGCGTACCATTCATCTCCTCGTGGTTATGCGTTCTCACGTAATCGTACCAACGACAGCATCTCCTCCCTCGTGTTGCTGGCTGGTTTTGAAGACGACGACAAGCCGGAGTTTGGAGATGTGTTGAAGGGGCAGGTCAAGTCCCTTCGCGACCAACTCGACAAGGGTAAGGACAAGCTGTCTCAGCTCGGTTCTGCCCCCGCGGTCTCAGCTAGAGCGCGGCCGTCTCCTCCTCAGCCCAACGCCGGCCGTCTGACCCAGATAGACGAGCGCTTTTTGAGCCTGGGTCGCATCTGGGATGCTACCGCAGGTGCTGTCGGGAGAATGCCTGGATCCATGCCTGGCGTAGCAGACCCGGCAGAGGCTGGCGCTCAAAGTCAGAGGAGGGAGCTACGCGACCTCGGCCTGTCCTTTGGCAGGTCGTTCGCTGCGTAGGTTGGCGGGCGGGTATACCTTAGGTATACCTTACGGACAGTCGCTATCTGGGAGATGATGGCACTTGAATGAGAATGGCTTGGCATCGCGACTTTCACTCTGACAAATATTGAGCTCGTTGTACACTAATAGGTCTTGGCGATTGATACACCAAAAATCTATCCCACCTCCCCGTCAACATTTCCAGTACTGTGCCTCCACGGGCTCCACTCGGGGCCGCATGGGACCGCGTACATAGTACGCCCAGGCGCTAGCTTTTCTTCGCGATTCGTTGATGCCTTGCGATCATATCGGACCGGCAGGAGGCTCGACGCTTGAGTTCTCCAGACGGCATGCAGTGCCCGGGTTCCGAATGTGTACTAGTACGTTCATCATCATAAGTTATTGAGATACACGAAACTGATGTATGACTATAGTACCGTCAATGGTGCGTGCAACTTTCAACCGTGCAAGTTTGTGCAAGTATGTAGTTTCTGACACTCATTGTGAGTGGGGAATTGCAGGCTGGCTTATGTACTGATACCTTGACTTACATGAAAGCACTCCGGCGTAGCGCGTAACTCCGAATAGGGCATCTGGAGTCCGCCCTTCGAAAAGGTTTGTTCTCAAGGCTGTCGTCTCTTCGGCCGCCTTTTGACCGTCAACCTCCCTACAGGCTTAACATACCAACGCATACGCATTGACACCAATATCCTGACCGTGACGGGCACTGGAGTGCAGGTCATATGGTATCATCATTGTCAGTGAAGGCTAGTAACATGGAGGCAGCACCTTTAAAGCTGGCGGTGAAAGCAGGGCCAATTGCAAGGTAACGACAAGGCCTCCCTAGGCCTCATGAGATCGGGGGTCCGAGTCGGACTTGCTGTTCAGAATCGCTGATCTGTCCAGCCCTGGCGCCTCTTACACAATGTCCCGCGATGTGCACTGATGTCCATGTGTGTCGTAACTCCCCGGTACTGTTCTCGAAACAAAGATGGCGTCTCTGCTCATATCCAATATCCCCTCCATGGTTGAATAGCAGATAAAGCTGCCATTCAGGCATTCGGCAAGGTTTCCCTCCCCAACCTAATCCTCGCACCCCTTGCGCTGCCGCTCCTTTCCTTTCCCTTCTTTTCCGACACAACGCCCTCACGCATGATGCCCTCCTCTCGGGAGAATCGTCTTTGGGCTACCTCCCTCTACCGCACAGTATTCCTCCTCGCTTCCATCCACTCCGCATTTGCTGCTGTTGCAGTTACTCCACCCGCGAATCCTCCATCTGCGGACGCCAATGTTGTCTCCTCAAATTTCCTGGGCATCTCCATGGAACTGTCATTCATCAACTACTACATGGGCAACTCCACGGACCAGATCCCCGAGCCCTTCGTCAAGTACCTCTCGACGCTGCAGCAGCATGCCTCCGGCAAGCCCGTCCGTCTGCGGCTGGGCGGCAACTCGATGGACAGCTCGACGTACGTACCGAACCAACAGAGCATCATCCAGTTTACGGACCCGAACGCGAACTCAAACGACCAGCCGGTAGACTATGGGTCTCAGCTGTTCGAGGTGATGAAGGGCATTAGTTCGCAGGTTGGCGGCGTCCAGTACCTTATCGGTGCGTGCACAGCCCTTACTGGCGGAACGTGTTCCACGAGGACATGATGCGCTCAAATGGCGCCTTAGCTAACGCATTTGAATTCATGTATTCTAGGCTTGAGCCTGCGGACGCCGAACGACACCGATATTCCGCTGTTGGCTGGCGATGCGTCCAAGGCGTTGGGCGACGACCTTGATGCGTTCCTGTTGGGCAATGTGGGTTCAATTTTCGTGGAACGGTTCGGTTTCTGGATTATCATGCTAACATTTCTTTCGAACCATAGGAGCCCGATCTGTACACTGCGCACGGCCAACGCCCTGGCATCGCCAACTACACGACGCAGGACTACATCGGAGTATGTACCCATGCATTTCTAGGTGAAGTCATGTTGACATACAGCCCTCGTTACCCAGGACTACTTGACTGTATTCAATAATCTTAAGGCCACACCGCAAGGGAATGTTTTGTCACAGAATAACATCGCAGGCCCTACTATCTGCTGCGCCTGGGTTAGTGAGGCTTCCAGCTTCATAATGTCGCACATGCCCACATGCATTTTCGCCAGGATCTTGCTGGCGTTCTCCAATCGGGCTGGCTCGACCAGTACAAGCAGCAGCTCAAATACATCACCCTGCAACACTACCCTCAGGACAACTGTCGGGGGACCACGGCGTTCGGCATCGAGCACTACGTCGTCCACGCTAACACCGTCAGTTTGGCACAGTGGCAACAGCAAGGAATCCAGATTGCCTTCCAGGCAAAGAAGTCCGTCCTGATGGACGAATTCAACAGCGTGTCTTGCGGTGGCGTCGATGGCATCTCTAACGTCTTCGGGGCTTCCCTCTGGACGGCCGACTACGCCCTGCAGATGGCTTCCGTCGGTTACTCCGGCGCGTACCTCCATGTCCGCGAGCGAGGCGTCACGTACAACATGTTCGATCCCCCAGCCGGTGTCGCAGGAGCGAATGGCGTCTGGACGACGAATGCGCCGTTCTATGGCATGCTTCCCGTCGCCGCGGCCCTCCAGTCAACCAACGGGAGCCGTGTGGTCGACCTGAACATCAAGAACTCGATGGCGGATGCCTCACAGGTCCACGCCGGCTACGCCATCTACGATGGATCCCAGAACGTCGTCCACAGCCTCGTGATCATCAACTTCAAGAACGTCTCGGGCACAATGTCGGACTACGCCATCGACCCGTCGTTCATCCCCGCGTCGTACGGCAACATTACCATCCGCTACCTCGCCGCGTCCTCGATCGCCGAGAAGACGAACATCGCGTGGGGCGGGCAGACGTATGCGGGTGTGGGCGACGCGAACCCGGTGCAGGCGACGTTCGCGAGCAGCGTCGCCGACAAGACCGTCTCGTGCACTGGGGGCTGCACGATCCAAGTGCCGGGCCCGGGCCTCGCGGTTGTGTTCGTAGGCGAGTCGGGTGCATCGGCGACAAACAGCACGGGCACGACGAGCAACAACGGTAACAACCAAACCTCTTCTTCGAAAAACTCAGGGGAGAGGACTCGGGCGGCGGGCGGGATTGCGGCCTTTGGTTTGTTGGGTGTGCTTGTTGAGGTTTTGGCATCTAGCGTGTGACTGTGTTGATCTTGCTGGTTGTTTGGGGATGAGGGTTTTCTATATGGACTGTAGCGATCTTTCCATTTAGTGGATCTGGGAGATGGACTCGATTGTAGGGTAGTACTTCCGAATGTCGTGGGATAATACATGATAGATCATCTCCACTGCAGTTCACATTTACTTGTCCGAGAAGTCAGAATCAAGGAGTTGTGCATCCTTCCGCGGTCCCTACTCGGCCATATTCTCAGTCACGCCTCGGATGGTCCAAAAACCTACGTGAGAAGTATGTATGCGACAAACGCTGCGTCCTGACATGGCCCATGTCTCCGCCGTGGCTCAGACAGACGCTCAGGAAGGTGGACAGGTTTAGCGACTTTACTCCGATGATGACGCATCCACCCAATTTCTCACCTGTATGTTGCTCGAGCCCTATGTTTTTGCACGCGGCGATTTCTCAGTATCTATATTTTCAAGGGCAGGGAAGACTCCCAGGTGACCATGCAACGAAGGCGACAAGTAGTGTGCCGCACGCCGCACGGGTATGTTCAATGGCTGCAGTTGTTCTAAACCCGAAATGGGTCATGGGGAGGGCCATGCATATGATTCTTATTTTCATATTCCGTCATGGTGCGGTGGGATCAACACCTTACAAGATACTGGACTTCGCTCCCAACGCTACGGTGCGCTGCCCCTCTGCGCTGGGCTCCTCCTTGGCCAAGTCTCGCTCTGCACAACGAAATATCATCACTGGCGATACGTCGTTGAGCTTGCAGCCTCGTCAGTCCTCGCCACTACAGCGACTGGCGCACTTCACTTCGCCATGACTCAGAGCCGCAAGCTGCTGCCGCCGGGGGTGCCTTTCCTCTTCAAGCTCCTCCTCCTCGTCTTTGCGCCACCGTTCGGAGTGTACGCCATCTCGCGCGTAGCCGACGCCGCTTCCCACAACGTCCTCCCAACCTGGGCCTGGATCCTCGCAGCGGTCCTCAGTGGTCCTCTCTTGTTGACCGTGCGCATATGGTGGAAGTACCGTTCCTTCCAGCGCGGCGCGGCGCGTCTCGGGGCCGTCTTGCCCCCAGAGATGAAGGGCCACCGGTTCGGCAATTGGGACATCTTGGAGAGGATACTGGATGCGTTTGAGACTGGCTATCCTTGTGAGTAACATCCTCGCTCAGGCTCATGTCCGTGCAATGCACGGCTTGCTGTGTCTTATTGAATTCGCAACTGTGACTTTGACAACGCGTTTCAGCGGATATGTTCGACTTTGGTTTCGGGCAGTGCGGCGCGCCAATCTTTCAGTTCAATGTGTTCTGGGACATGCAGTACTCGACCCAGGATCCCAACGTTGTGAAGGTGTGTATCGGCGTTCAGGAACCGAAGTGCAAGGGGAGCTCAAGCAAATGCGCAGGCTATTCTAGCTACGGACTTCCAGAACTACGAGAAGGGTGGGCATATCCTGTTTAGTGTATAATTCCTCCGAGCTTACGAACCTACTCTCTCTATAGGCGAAATGTTCCACCATTTCACCGACTCCCTGTTCGGGACTGGTGTGTTCAACTCGGACGGTAAGTCTGTTCTTGTCCGGAAGACGTTGACACCGCTTATGTTGGATGCAGGGGAGATGTGGAAATTCCACCGATCAATGTCTCGACCCTTCTTCAGCCGCGAACGCATCAGCCATTTCGATTTATTCGACCGTCATGCCGGTACGCCGTACTCAAGGCATCCTCCTTTCTATGGGCTGAATCCCCCGTTTTTCAGATACTGCTCTCAGCAAGATCAGGGAGCGCTCCCAGGCCAATATCGCATTCGACTTCCAGGAGCTAATCGCGCGGTTCACCCTCGACTCCGCTACCGAATTCCTTTTCGGGAACTGCGTACACAGTCTCCACTCACCTATGCCCTACCCCAACGGTATGTCTCCTCACAGCACGGTCGAAGAGCCCAAGTCTATCAAGGAGAAGTTCCCGCATGCTTTCGCGACCGCACAGCTCATCGTGGCTGAGCGGCCTCGCGTTGGTTGGCTCTGGCCACTCAAGGAGGTTTTCAAATCGAAGACGGATGAGCCTATGTCGATTGTCGATGCGTTCATCGACCCGCTTCTTCAAGAGGCCCTCCGCAAGAAGGAGGAGCACGAGAAGGCGGGCATCGGCATTGATGATAACGAAGGCCAGGACGACGAAGCGCTCCTCGATCATTTAGTGAAGCAAACATCGGGTACGTTGTTCTCCTGATGGTTTTTGTTCAAATATCGACTAATTCTTTACTGAATGTAGACTACAAGCTCCTACACGACGAGACTTTGAACATTCTGCTTGCCGGTCGTGACACGGTGCGACATTGTCAATAACGTCCGGCCGTCCTGAGCTCCATCGCTGATGCTTCTCATGGGATAGACCGCTGCTGCGCTCACATTCGGTGTCTACCTGTTGTGTCAACATCCGCATATCCTCAAGCGTCTTCGTGAGGAGATTGCGGAGCACGTTGGCTTCCAGCGTCGTCCGACCTACGACGACGTCCGCAACATGAAGTACCTTCGTGCCTTCCTGAATGGTAAGTGCCCAATAATGATGGTCGGATACATTGTACTCATTTTGCCTTCTGCAGAGACGCTCCGGCTCTATCCCCCTGTGTAAGTGTTTAAACGTTCATCCATGGCACATTGAACTCCGCTGACTTAGTCTGTTGTCAGGCCGTTCGATATCAGGCAACTAGTTTGTTGCCACCGTCCGGCGACCAATTTTTATCTGACCGATCTATCAGGTTCTCCATCAAAGAAGGCACCCTGCCGAACGCCGACCCTACTGGAAAACCGATATATATTCCCGCCAAGACAGCGTATGTTTATGTTTTAGCTGGTCTGGAAGAAGAGCGACGTTCTGACATGCATTCCGTTTCAGCATCTCATACTCTCTTATCAACATGCACCGGGACCCCGTCTACTGGGGCCCCACTGGTCTGTCATTTACTATCCCAGAACTCGTGCAACCTGACATTCCGACGTTCGTATCTAGCACAAGAATTTGATCCTGACCGGTTCATCGACGAGCGCGTTGGAAAGTACCTCGTACCTAACCCCTTCATATTCCTTCCGTTCAACGCCGGACCGCGCATCTGCTTGGGTCAACAGGTCAGACACATTCGGTTCTTCACTTCACCGCTGGATACTGATCGTTTCATGTCTAACAGTTTGCATACAACGAGATGTCATTCTTTATGATCCGCCTGCTCCAAAACTTCTCTTCAATAGAACTTGACCTCACAGCTCAGCCAGCTGACTCCCGCCCGCCTGCACAATGGGCCGAGTGCGAGGGGCGCAAGGCTCGGGAGCAGATCGCGCCCAAGTCGCATTTCACCCTCTTTGCTAAAGTAAGTGCGCTCGTGCGGTCCAAGCCTTGGCTAGTTGCTGACCGCCCTGGGACTTTACAGGGTGGTTGCTGGGTGAAGATGGGCGTGACCGAGACCGATATCGTTGCATAAAATTCGGTTCTGAAACACGCCGCTCGCACCAGAAGTTGTGTCCGTGATTGAAGAAGCATGTACTATATTATTATAGCATCAACTTTACCGCTCTGCGTTTCGCTATACTTTTTGCGTCCACATTCCAGACATTTGTGAACCATACAAACATGTGCTTGAGCGTGCTTGTATTTGACGTCCTCGGAACGCACTGTGCGCGGAGCGCTCAAGGACGGAGCTCGGGATTGCCAGGAGATCTTGCGAACGAGATCGAGCGTATTGATCGATTTGGGCATATCCTGAGAACCGAGTCAAGCAACAGCGTCTGGGGCGCGGTGGATTGACTCCTTGCAGATAACTATCATCATCACTACAGTGGCTCAACGCTCATCTCATTTTCCTCGTCTCCAAATCGCGCAGCAAGACAACTCATCGCGCTCAGCACACAAGCGAAATCTCGTTCATGGCTCCGAAGGCGGATGCACCTGAGACGGCCGAGCTCGTTGAACTCTTCAAGAAGATCGGACTCACCCAGTCCAAGGCGGCGGAGGCGGCCAAGAGCCCCAAGAGCGCGAGCACTCTCAAGGGCATCATCGAGTCCCATGATCTCGTGAACAAGAACCTCGACGAGAAGCAGGCCGTATTGCTCGCAGCGCTTGCGGTCCAGGGAAGCAAGCTCGGGGACGGGGAGCGGAGCTACGCGGTTGATGCCGTTTTGGATGGTCGACTGAAGACCACCGACCAGGTCTCAGGTGAGTGCGATTGGTTTGGCTTGCGTGTGCGAGATGTAACGATTTTGCTGTGCGGTAGAGGCGGTTAAGTACCTCGATGGCCATTCCCTTCCGGTGGACGAGACGGACTTCAACAAGAGCACTGGTGTTGGTGAGCATGCCCCCATATTGAGGTAAGTATGTTAGAGACGAACGAGTTTTCTGGCAGGCTTCAGCATCACGGCCGAGCAACTCGCTGCTCGCGTGAAGGAGTACGTTACATCCAGTGCCTACACCGGATGGAACAACCTCGGTGCCGCGATCGGTGGTCTGAAGGGCACGGACCTTCGCTGGGCGAACGCGTTGGAGCTCAAGAACGCTGTCGAGAGCGCTTTCATTGAGAATTTCGGCGCGAAGCAAAGCGGCAAGCCTCCGCCGAAGGTACACTTCACTCACATCTTTCGGTATATTTGATAACATTTTGTTAACAGGAAGCCAAGAAAGAACCTGCTAACGCTGCCAAGGCCCCTTCGGAGTCTGCCACATCCGCGTCGTCCTCCCGTTCAGTTTTCCAGGAAGGCTTCCTGGGCCATCTCCACAAGGTCGGCGAGAATCCTCAGATCCACCCCCATCTGCGCGAAAAGCACCTTGGCGCGACGAAGGGCATCGTTCACACTCGGTTTCCTCCCGAGCCAAACGGTTTCCTTCACATTGGGCACTCAAAGGCCATCTTCGTGAACTTCGGGTACGCCGCGCATCACGGCGGCCACTGCTATCTTCGTTACGATGATACCAACCCCGAGGCCGAGGAAGGCAGGTACTTTGAGAGCATTCTAGAGACCATCCGATGGCTTGGCTTCGAGCCATGGAAGATCACGTATTCAAGTGACTACTTTGAGAACCTGTACGAACTTGCCGTAGATTGCATCCGCAGGGACAAAGCGTATGTCTGTCATTGTACAGGTAAGCGAGCTATACATGGTATATTGGCCCGCCTCTCATTGCGACCATAGCGGAGGAGATCTTCGCGAACCGGGGAGGCGAGGAGCGCGGTCCTCGGAAAGCGTGCGTTCACCGGACACGACCTGTAGAAGAGTCTCTGGCGGAGTTCGAGAAGATGAAGAACGGCGAATACCAGCCCGGACAAGCTATCCTGCGGATGAAGCAGGAGCTCGAGTCAGGCAATACTATGATGTGGGACCTGGTGGCCTACCGTGTTCTCCTTACTCCTCACCATAGAACGCATGGCAAGTGGAAGATCTATCCGACATACGACTTCACGCATTGTTTGTGCGATAGCTTCGAAAACATCACGTATGTGTCTTCTCCGTTCTCCTAGTGCCCAAAGTGTTTACACCACAGATCAGGCACTCGCTATGTACGACGGAGTTCATCGCTTCCCGCGAGTCGTATGAGTGGCTCTGCGACTCCCTCGAGGTTTACAAACCCCGTCAGTCCGAGTATGGCCGCCTCAACCTTACCGGGACGATCATGTCAAAACGAAAGATCCTCGCGCTTGTAAAGGAGGGCCACGTCCGTGACTGGGATGATCCTCGCCTGTACACCCTCATCGCGCTTCGACGTCGTGGTATCCCGCCCGGCGCAATCCTCTCATTCGTCAGCGGCCTTGGTGTTTCCACAGCACCATCAAATATTCAGACAGTCCGCTTCGAGCAGACAATCAGACAGTACTTGGAGAGCACCGTTTCGCGCCTCCTCATGGTATTGCGCCCGGTGAAGGTCACCATCGAAAATCTTCCAGAGGACTTCCTGCTCTGGCTCGAGAAGCCCCTTCACCCGAAGGTCCCCGAGCTGGGCATCTCGAAGGTTCCGCTCACGCGCACGATCTACATTGACGCAGACGACTTCCGTCTGGAGGATTCCAAGGACTACTTCCGCCTTGCGCCTGGGAAGACCGTCGGTCTCTTCCAGGCCCCCTGGCCCGTCACCTACGTGTCCCATAAGACCGATCCCACCAGCGGCCGAGTTACCGAGATTGTCGTGCGCGCGGAAAACGAGGGTGCCCCCAAGAAGCCCAAGGCGTTCATCCAGTGGGTCGCGGAGCACCGAGCCTCGGGCAGCCCGGTGGTGATCGACGAGACCCGCATCTTCCACCAGTTGTTCAAGAGCGAGAACCCGTCTGCGGCAGTACCCGACTTCCGCGCGGACATCAACCCAGACTCGCTCGAGGTCGTCAAGGGCGCGATGGTAGAAGTCGGCTTCTGGCAGCTCGCGAAGAAGGCGTACGCGGACGCGAAGGCGGAAAGTAGCCGGCGCACCGAGGAGGCGCTGAAGATCAGTGCGGAGGCGAAGGGCCCCGTCGTCGAGGGCGCGCCGACGCACGAGCACGACGACACGCCCAAGGCAACGAGCGAGCAACTGATCGGGAAGGAGGTGATCAGGTTCCAGGGCCTGCGGGTGGCGTACTTTACGGTGGACAGGGATGCGAAGCTGGCGTGCTTGGAGGAGGGGGTGGAAGCGGGCAGGAGGGATGGTGACTACCTCGTGCTGAACAGGATCGTCAGCTTGAAGGAGGACTCGGGCAAGACTGCGTGAATGACACGATGTAGACGAATAATGTGTTTCTAATGAAACCCTTCAGTAATGTACAATGTTATTGCTCGATAAACAGACCGGTCCTCTGCTCAAAAGAGATGTATTATATATGTCCAGACTTCTTCCCCGTCGTGGCAGTGGGCACTACTCAGGCTGACTGTAAAACAATCACAACATAATATATTACTGGCGCGGTTACTTACACTTTTTCGATGCTATCACAGGCGCATTCGAGAAGAGTCAGTGGTTTGTGAGACAGGCCCGGGGATTGACTAATAGACGTTGTTTGCTTGTGTTTGGTAAAAGCCTTGAAATCTAACAGAGACAAATAACATGCCGATCTTGTCGGAGCGCGCGCGTTCGCGTCAAGCCTGAGCAGCGGTTCAACTTCTAGTGGCCATTCCTGAGGCGTGCCTTGACTTCACTTCACTCTTGGAATTCCACCTACAACGCTGGCTTGAATGTGCTGAGACTGTGCACTAGCTTCTCTGAATCACGACTAGGCCGCCATGATCACCTTCACTCCTCTGTCAGGTGCCGCTCGTTCGGACCACACAGTCCCCTTGGCATACTTGCTGCAAGTTGACGATGTGCGCATTCTCCTGGACTGCGGATCTCCGGACTGGTGCCCAGAACCGATTAAAGGAGACACGGAGGAGAGCGAGTCCCCCGCATGGGAAAAGTACTGTGATTCTCTGAAAGAGTGTGTGTCCGTCCTCCTTTCGTTCTGTCGCGAAACATTCATTAACATTCATCGCACTACGTAGATGTGCGCCTTCAGTGGACCTTGTGTTGCTGTCTCACGGGGATCTATTCCACTCTGGTTTATATCCGTATGCTCACGCAAACTGGGGTCTCACTGCTCCTGCGTATACTACCCTGCCTGTCCAAGCTATGGCCCGAGTTGCCGTTACTGAAGACGTTGAAGCCATTCGCGACGAACAGGACGTCGGCGACAATCCTGAGGTCGACGGTGCACTAGAATCTGGTGAAGATATACCCGGCTCACCAATCCCACATAATAATACCGCCTCCTCTCTAACTTCTTCCTCGGGAGCGAAGCGACGCAAACACGTCGCCACTGTGCAGCAAGTTGTTGACGCTTTCGAATCGGTAAATGTGCTGAGGTATTCCCAACCATGCCATCTCCAAGGTATGTACGCCCACATGGCTTGCGTTGATCCTCATAGCTGACCTTACTCGCGTGCGTATAGGCAAGTGCCAAGGCTTGACTATCATCCCATTCAATTCTGGTCACTCTCTTGGAGGCACCATATGGAAGATACGGTCTCCGTCAGCGGGTACTATCTTGTATGCTGTTGACATGAACCACATGCGGGAACGACATTTGGACGGGACTGTTCTTATTCGACAAGCTTCTGCCGGCGGCGGCGTCTTCGAGAGCTTGGCTAGGCCAGATCTCCTCATTACCGACGCGGAGCGTGCCAGCGTGACAACAGCACGTCGGAAGGACAGGGATGCCGCTTTACTAGGCAAGTCCATCGCGAACCCCACACGCGACGATTCATTTGACACTGACTCCCGCTTTAGATTGTGTCACTGCAACTCTGTCGTCCCGGAACTCTTTGCTGTTGCCATGTGACTCCAGTAGCAGGGTTCTCGAGCTGCTAGTTTTACTCGACCAGCACTGGAACTACTCCCGGCTGAAATACCCGATATGTCTCCTGTCTCGCACGGGCCAGGAGATGCTTACCTTCGTCCGGAGTATGATGGAGTGGTTCGGCGGCACGATCAGCAAGGAGGACGTCGGCGAGAACGGCACGGACGGGAGGCGAGACCGACGAAGACGCGACGATGACCACGACGAAGACGCCTTGGGGGCTTTTGCGTTGCGGTTCAGGTGAGCAGCCCCTTACCCTATAACCTTGTCTCGTGTGCCTGGTGCTCACTTCAGCTCCGTCGTCAGGCACGTCGAGTTCTTCCTCAGCCCTCAAGCCCTCATGTCGGCCTACTCGTCCAAGGACCCAAAGCTAATACTTGCGGTTCCGGCCACGCTCTCGCATGGACCCTCTCGCGCAATCTTCACAGAATTCGCAGACATTCCTGACAACGTCGTTCTTCTCACTGGGCGGGGTGAGCCGGGCACTCTGGGACGATTGCTCTTCGACAAGTGGAATGACTCCCAGCGGGAAGAAGCCAAATGGGATCGAGGGAAAATCGGCAGCAATATCATGATGGACGGGGTCCTTCGCCTCGAGGTACGCTCTCGTCTTCGTTCACCATGGCAGTCGCAATGAAAGGTTCTAATACGTTTCTTCTACCATGTGATTGTACACTCAGATGCACTCGAAAGTGCCGCTCCAGGGCGCGGAGCTGGAAGAGTTCCTCGCGAAGGAGCGCGCCGTGCGCGAGAAGGCGGCAGCCCATCAGGCGGCGCTCGCGCGGAATCAGCGCTTACTCGAGGCGGATGAGGCGGAGAGCGAGTCCGACGACGAGAGCGACGAGTCGAACTCGGACTCGGACGAAGAGAACGAGGTTGAGCGCACGCTCGGCGAGGACTTCATGGACACTGCCGAGGAAGGCAAGCCCGCGCGGAACGGGCGCACGAAGCGAAAGCGCGGGCAGGGCGTCGACGCGGACGGGGACTGGGCGATGGGCGGGAACGAGCCGGACGAGGCGGCGACGCGAATATCATTCGATATTTATCTGAAGGGAAACGTCGCGAAGACGACGTCGTTCTTCAAGAGCGCGGAGGGGCAGACGCAGCGGTTCAGGATGTTTCCGTATGTGGAGAAGAAGAGGAGGGTGGACGAGTATGGGGAGACGGTGGATGTTGGGATGTGGTTGAGGAAGGGGAAGGCATTGGAGGAGGATACGGAGAGCGAGGAGGTGAAGGAGGCTAAGAAGAGGAAAGAGGAGGAAGAGGCAAAGGTAAGGATGGTCGATCTGCGACCTACAGGATACTGACGATGATGACGGTTGCATTCCAGAAAACGCCTCGAGAGCCGCCCTCAAAATTCGTGACGACGATTGCGGAGGTGCAGCTTGCATGTCGACTGTTGTTCGTTGACTTGGAAGGTTTGAACGACGGGCGTGCGGTGAAGACTATTGTCCCTCAAGTTAACCCAAGAAAAATGGTAAGCGCCGAGTGGCTGCAAAAGTAATGCTGCTGAGCCATTGTTTGCTACTAGATCCTTGTGCATGCTCCTGCCACCGCTACTGACGCATTGATCGAGAGCTGCGCGAACATCAAGGCCATGACCAAGGAGATCTACGCCCCCGCACAGGGTGATACCGTCCAGATTGGTCAACACACGAACAGCTTCTCAATATCGTTGAGCGACGAGCTTCTAGCCTCTCTCAAGATGTCTAGGGTGAGACGCATGACCTTAGTCCCGTTGGTTTTCCGGCTCAAGGGTCGCCTGACAGTTCGAGGATAACGAAGTCGGATATGTCTGCGGCCGCGTATCCAGCCTTGCGTCATCAACCATCCCGGTGCTGGAGCCGGCAGCTATCGCGCATTTCCAATCAGCGTCTGCCGTGCACGAGCCTCTCCGTGGTCGGACGTTGGGCTCTCGACCAACGCAAGCCCTTCCGCAGTCGACCATGATCGGCGAACTCAAACTGACTGCACTTAAGACGCGTCTAGCGTCGGTTGGGGTGCAGGCTGAGTTAGTCGGAGAGGGTGTGCTGATCTGCGGTGCGGCGGCGAAGAAGGGTGCAAGCATAACTCTGGACTCGCTTGGCGACTCTGTAGCGGTGAGGAAAACAGCCCGGGGTCGGGTCGAGGTCGAGGGTTCAGTGTCGGACGTTTACTACGTTGTTCGTAGAGAAGTGTATAGTCTTCTTGCACTTGTTGCGGCATAATGTTTCTGGTCGCCTTGTAGTGGGCTTGTATTGTACGACCGATCGGAATCCAGACCCAGTACTGAAGTGAGCTTATTATCCCACTGGTAGGTTTGCAAATTGATCGCCTTGCAAAACTACCAATTCGCCCTCCCTCCTCCGCCAATAAATCTTCATATTTAAAGAATGTATTCTACTAGTCCTCAGAAGACATTCTATCAACTTTTTTGCCAAACAAACACCGACGGTGTGCGCCATACCCCCAGCGGCCCCTCCGAAACCCGGCCGCGCTCTGGCTCCTTCGATTCTTATTAATTGTTTGCCTGCGGCTGCAGCGGATTCGACAGGTGCCGGAGGAGTTAGAGCTCCATCACTGGCACCGCCTGGTTTTGAAAAACTATGTACCGGTGGGATAGTACTGGGATGTTTTGCAAGAACGATGACCATCACCGGGGGCCGCATTGAGTTTTGGATCTCCATGAAGGCGCATATTCAGGTGAATGGGTTCGGGTACCTCAACGACCGGCATCCGATCGCGAGCCCTGAGCCTCCCGGGCCTCGGCGCTAGCCGCGCGGCCACGCTCTCCCACCAGCAGGCCATACATACTCTGGCCATACCCATGGCCCTCGGACAAGATTGGATCGAACGGTCCGAACGTCTTTAGGTGCACCAATATGTTCTTTGGCTTTCCAATCACCATTCGTTCGCGTTGACGGTTACCCTTCGTCAGGAACTTTTGTTGCTTCAACATATGCATTCATCACAGCTGTCTGCAGACATATCCAGTATTCTTGGCACTTGCGAGGACTGACTCTCATCCGCCATACTCAGGAGCTTAATCTTGAACCATGAGGCGACCAGGTGCTCGCGTCATCTGACGATTCCCAGAGAGGTGAGTACGGAGACCTTGGGATCGTTTGATGGTCATTGACTCATTGGCGCAGTTCATGTGGTGGATCGAGTTCCAAGTCCGTTGACTTCTTCCTCAATCTCTCCATACTATTACCTTGTCGGCGAATAGGGGCCGCCTCAGTCGCGCCGACGGAGATGTTCGCGTCGTACATCTCTCCGTCTCTCTCCTGAGTCCGAGGATCGTCATATATACCCTCTGACCCCACACAGTCCTACACCCTCTTGTCTATCAGAAGACGGGCTTCTTTCTCGACATGTGGAGATCTTTTGTAGCCATGCTCCCACCTGGGCTTCCGTTCGTCCTTCGGCACCTCGTCATCAACCTTCTCCCTCCCGCCACCATTCTCGCCACTGCGCACGTCCTACGCACTTACGGCGATGTGGATATTTCCACGCTCCTTGTCGTGCTGGTTGCAATTGCCAGTATCCCAGCAGCGTACGCGGCCCGCGTCGCGTACATGAAGCGGAGCATCCGGAGACGCGCCGCCAATATGGGCACCGTATTGCCGCCGCGCTGGGATGGAAAATCCTTCGGTAACGTGGATATACTCCGGCACAGTATCAAGCAGTTCTTCAAGGGCTATCCTGGTTGGTGCTTCTCAGCTTCCGTGTTTTGGTTGGAGAATGCTAACGACTCGATTGGAATGTAACTCTGAACTGCAGGCGATGGATTTTGGGACAGGGTCGACGAACTGGGCCATTTGCATTCGGTTACCGTCTTTTGGGATCCGATATATGTCACAACCGACGTCAATGTCATAAAGGTATGGCATCGGTCACTCGCACAGGACTTACCACTTACTCGCCGCCGCCTTCCCGAAGACCATACTTGCTACGGACTTCCAAACATTCGAGAAAGGTTCCGCGATACACCGTTCTACTCTTCAAATTGTTGACCTTCTGCGCAGGCGAAGCCTTCCGGGACACGATGAACACAGTGCTGGGTGTCGGGGTGTTTAACGCTGATGGTATGCTCGTGCCTCACTGTCGTTCCGCGGAACCTAACCCCTGTATCCCAACCAGGCGACTTGTGGAAGTTTCATCGTTCTATGACGCGCCCGTATTTTAGTCGCGATAGGATCTCACATTTTGAGATGTTTGACCGCCATGCAGGTTAGACACGGACCGCTACTTCGACATCTGGACACGGCTGACCTGTTGGCGCAGACTTGGCCCTGAAGAAGATGAAGGAACGATTCCGTGGCGGACATGCGCTCGACTTCCAAGACCTCATCTCACGTTTTACCATGGATAGCGCCACCGAATTCCTTTTCGGAAGCTGCGTCCACAGCCTCAAGTCGGACTTGCCATACGCCTACAACGACCCCCTTGTGCCTCGTGTCGCTCAGAGGAAGAATGCAGCAGACAGATTCTCGGCGGCCTTCGCCAGTGCACAGCACCTTATCTCTATGCGCTCGCGCACCGGCTGGACTTGGCGGCTGAAGGAGCTTTTTCATGACGCCACGAAAGAGCACATGACGGTGGTCGACGAATACTTGCAACCCATCCTGGAGGAGGCCATTCGGAAGAACCGCCACTCGATTGGAAAGGGCGAGAAGGTTCAGCACGGCGAATCGGACGAGAACGAGACGTTGCTGGATCATTTAGTCAAGTACACGGACGGTGGGTCATGGATGCGGCCTTCATTGCTAAAGCGTTCTGACGATTTGTCTGGGCAGATGCTACCGTTCTCCATGACGAGACGCTGAACATCATGATTGCTGGCAGGGATACGGTGATTATGCCCGACGGTTGAGCGTTAGATGATGACTGACCTCAGGGGCTTTGGCGCAGACTGCGGCGACGCTGACGTTCGCTGTCTACCTCCTGTGCATGTACCCCGATGTCTTCAAGCGGCTGCGGGCGGAGGTTATGGAGCGCATCGGCCCTACCCAGATGCCAACCTTCGATGACATCAAATCGATGAAGTACCTCAGGGCCGTCATCAACGGTAAGTCCCGCCACCCTTTGCACGGTGTATGCTCGCTGAAAATACCGTCAGAAACCTTGCGATTGTATCCCGTGGTGTATGAACTTTCGTGGTTGCATTGCTCGTCAAGGGTACTAATGGTTTACATATGGGATCATAGGCCCTTCAACGTTCGGTGAGTCCCTCTGGTAGGTGCGACACCTCTGGTTCCTTACACTATATCAGCATGGCTACTCGTGATACCACGGTGCCGAATCCAGACCCGACCAAGCCTCCTGTCTTTGTTCCTGCGGAAGTCGGGTGAGGACCAATCGATTTCAGATTATCCACATCCTGACCCTATGTAGTGTCGCTTATTCGGTCTTCCTGATGCATCGCCGCAAGGATTATTGGGGCCCCGACGGTAAATCGCCATCTAGACTTTTGGACGCACAGCGACGCTAAATTTATCCATCTAGCTTTGTACTTCGACCCTGACCGATTCCTCGACGAACGTCTTAACAAATACTTCGTTGGCAATCCGTTCATTTTCCTGCCGTTCAACGCCGGACCGCGGATCTGCCTAGGCCAACAGGTATGGTTCATCTTCATCGGGCACATACGCATCTCACGTTGCCTGTGAACCAGTTCGCATACAACGAGATGTCGTTCTTCCTCATTCGCTTACTGCAGCACTTTTCTTATATGGAACTCGACCTCACTGCCCAACCTCCGCATGCACGGCCTCCGCCTGAATGGGCTGGAAGCGATGGCCAGCGTGGTGTTGAGAAGATTGTGCCTAGGATGCATCTAACCCTTTATGTAGAGGTCCGTAACTTCCCTCGATATCATTTCGTCTCCATCTCTGATTCAGTGATAACAGGGTGGTCTATGGGTCAAGATGATTGAAGCGGAGAGAGCGGCTTAGAATTTCAAGAGAGAATGTGAGCACGCATAATGATATCCTTCAGTTCATTCTTCCCTACCTCTCTACCCCAGGCCTGTATGAGGACTCGGCCACGTTCTCGGGCAATCGAGTCTGCCTTACGTCACGCAACCTGGTTACCCGTAGTCCTGGCCTGGGAGAGTTTGCGCGAAGTGCCAACGAGATTAGCATGTCGTCTCGATGTACAACACATTTTTTAACGTCATAACGCTCTTCCGTGATCTTGATATTCCACACTTAGAAGAAAAACGCGGCGAAATTTCTTGCTCTTGTCTGCGGTCCTCGCTCGTCTTTGCCGACGACCTCGATCATGACTGCGCTGTCGACCGGGAAGGTATGCTGGCGCATCACTGTGCGTCGTGTAAGAAGCATTCATGACAATTTATAGGCGGCCCTCGCTACTCAGTTCCAAGACTTTGAGAAAGGGGAGGAGTTCCGAGGTACGTTGAAGGACGTGCTTGGGGAAGGGGTATTAAACGCCGACGGTTAGTTTTCCTGGTAACCGTATCAGTCGCAAGCATGGTTAACCCAGTCCTCAACAGGCGACATGTGGAAGTCAGTGTCCATAGAGCACATGCAGTTCTTAAAACCAAGCTCATGCTCTTCGGTTTCAGAGTCCATCGCACGATGACTCGCCCATACTTTAGTCGGGACCGAATTGCTTACTTTGAGATGTTCGATAGACATGCAGGTATGCCCATTGTCCCCATTCTATGTGGTCGTGTGTCGCTTACTGCCCTCTTTCACAGATTTTTCCATCAAGATGATGAAGGAGCCTTTCCGTAACGGCCATGCCCTCGATTTCCAGGACCTTATCTCCCGCTTCACCCTAGACAGCGCAACGGAGTTCCTCTTTGGCCACTACGTCCAAAGCCTGAAGCACGATCTCCCATACGCGCACAATGATCGACCCCCCCTTGAGATCGCCCCCCCCTTGAGATCGCCCCCCCCTTTGAGATCGCCCCCCCTTGAGATCGCCCCGCCGCCCAAGGGGGCCTCGGCCATGTTCTCCAAGGCTTTCGCCGATTTCCAAGACACTCTCGCGATGCGCTTGCACACCGGACTCTGGGTTTAGGCGTTTGAAGAGGTATTTCGGAGTCGGACGAAGGGACACATGTAGATTGTCGACGCGTATTTGCAGCCCATACTAGAGGAAGCCGTAAGGAAGAGCCGGTCCGCTGCCGGCAAGACGAAGGAGGGTACGGAGGAGAGCGATAGCGAGACCCTAATAGATCATTTGGTCAAGCAGACCCAAGGTGGGTCCCATTTTCAGCGACACGTGTTAATCTTGACGTAATGTTTGTAGATCCTACTGTTCTCCACGACGAGACACTCAACATTATGATTGCTGGTCGAATACGGTGAGTTTATTGCCGCAATTTTCTCGACGGTTGATTAGACTGGGTGCCCCTTATAGATGGCGGCGACCTTGACGTTCACGGTGTATCTCCTCTATCCCCGCGTCTTCAAGAAGCTCCGCGCTGAGGTCATGGAGAAGATCGGCCCCAAGGGGACGCCGACCTTCGAAGACATCTCGGACTATGAAGTATCTGAGGGTTGTTATAAATGGTTAGTTAAACCTCGTCTACCGTCAAGTCTTCGAACCGACCCTCTTTCATAAAGACTTTACGGGTATACCCTATTGTGTGAGTCCTACGCGGTTCACCGATTGGACTGATCCTGATCATAGTATCCAACTTGAAGGCCCTTTGACGTTCGGTGGATCTGTTCAAGTTTGTTAGGGAATTATGAAGGACACTGTCTCATGCCATCGTCCAGTGTTACTTCCAGAGATACCACGATCCCAAATCTAGCTCAGCCTCCTGGTTTCGTTCCTGCTGGCGTTGGGTGCCTTTTTTGAGATGATACATTTCATGTGTATTGACGTCTGGCTAGTGTCGTATACTCTGTGTTCATGATGCATAGGCGCATGGAATACTGGGATCCCGATGGTAAGTCCTGTTCCCTACATTCGTCTAGTAACATACGTTCTGACCCTGTCTTCCGCCAACTCTGTACTTCGATCCAGACCGTTTCGATGAACGTCTGAACAAGTACTTCACCGGCAACCCGTTGATCTTCCTTCCGTTCAACGCGGGGCCTCGGATATGTCTGAGGCAGCAGGTATGTTCTGTGGACCACACTGACGTCGCGCGGTGTTGGGCGTGCTCACGCGACTGGCTTTAGTTCGCCTACAACGAGATGTCGTTCTTCCTCATCCGTCTGCTGCAGCATTTCTCGGACATAGAGCTCGACCTCGGCGCACCCACCTCCTGAGTGGGCTAACGAGGAAGGCCATCGTGGCTACGAGAGAATCTTCCCGAAGACGCTCCTCACGTTGTACGTGCCTGTACGTATCCCTCCCTCAGTCGCTTCATGATATTGTGGCCCACGTACTTATATCGTTTCTGTTTCAGGGTGGTCTGTGGGTGAAGATGACTGAAGCAGATCGAGATGCCCAAGTCTTGACAAGTTTGATGCTTGAGCTTGATGGGTGGCTCAGGATAGTCGCCAGTAACTTATCGTCATATTCTGTCGAGTTACGTTTACATCCAACCTATGGACCTCCGCTGTGAGTTTATACTATAATATTATTGTACTTCGAACGTGGCAATTTCGGCGTGTGGGTGGCATGCAGGTCAAGGTGAGTGGAGTCATCCATCCACCGCAAGGACTGTGGGTTGCTGTATGCGGCAAGGGATACCGATGCATGTCACGGCCATCGGAGCCTTCGAAACGCCCGTCTCCTGGGATGGTCCTCGCTGCCCTGCTTTGCATGTCAAATTCAGCTTCCTCTGCTGCAGTGTTGCGTGCAAGATACGTGTTTGGTGTTGGGTAGCGTGGACGGACACGTTGGATGGCCGGGGAGGACGGAGAGGGATGAGTCGGCGGTGACCGAAGGGGAAGAGCAGCGCCACGTTGCGGAGCTTGAAATAGGCGGCCCTCTCACGCAACGTCCGAGTCCCGCCCACGAAACTTGTACCACTCGCTCTCGCCTCCTCGTCTCCTCCTCATCTCCATCGTCTCTTCCCTTCTTTCCTGCCCCTTCTTCCTCGTACCATAACCATGGGTCTCTCTGTCTCCCGGCTCCTTTCTGGTCTCTTCGGCAAGAAGGAGATGCGTACGTATCGCCCATCGATGCCAGCGTGACCGGTAGCTAATTAAGACCCATCTCAACGGCTCAGGTATATTGATGGTTCGTACCGTCGCGTCGCATTCACCTAGTGTGCGAGAGGTATTGAATACTTGTCTAGGTCGGTCTGGACGCAGCTGGTAAAACCACCATCCTGTACAAATTGAAGTTGGGCGAAATTGTTACCACCATCCCCACCATTGGTCAGTAGACCTTCCCATGTGCTCCCCGATGTTCGCTTCTTGACATTCCTGGCTTTGGTATGCAGGCTTCAACGTCGAAACCGTCGAGTACAAGAACATTTCGTTCACCGTGTGGGATGTCGGAGGACAGGACAAGATCCGTCCCCTCTGGAGGCATTGTACGTCTTCGGCGTCTGACGTGTCTTCCCAGTCCTCACCCGCACCCCCTTACCCGCTCTGCAGACTTCCAGAACACGCAGGGCATCATCTTCGTCGTCGACTCCAACGATCGGGAACGTATCTCGGAGGCTCGCGAGGAGCTCCAGCGGATGCTCAATGAGGACGAGCTCCGTGACGCCCTCCTCCTCGTTTTCGCCAACAAGCAGGATCTGCCCAACGCGATGAACGCGGCTGAGATCACTGACAAGCTTGGGCTCCATGGTCTTCGGCAGCGGACCTGGTTCATCCAGGTGCGTACCTCCCTGTCGCATGCCCACTGGATGCCCTGGGGCTCACACGTTGTTTCACAGGCGGCCTGCGCGACGAGCGGAGATGGTCTTTACGAGGGTCTTGAGTGGCTTAGCGCCAACATCAAGCGGCGGGTGTAAGCGATGTCCTGACTGTCGCGTGTGGGTTCCTCTTCAACGTTGCCGAACGTTCATGTCTTATGATCCTTACGATATCGAAGAGGGTTTCACTGGTTACCTCGTTTCCTCTTGCTCAGCTGTCCGCCACAGTATTCTCTCGTCCTCTATTGTGACTCTTTCTTTCTCCTCTTCTGTGCCATATAACATAACTCGGAGTTCGTTTTCCCATTATCGTACACACCACTTGTACGTCAATGCGCCCTCGGTGGCCTTCAAAATGCTCTTCCGACTAGAAGCATATACACCGGTATAATAGGGTATGTGTGTGTAATGAATACAGGTGGTAGGACGTTCCGAGGTTCAAGCTTTGAACATAAGCATATAGTGCAGGATCAGCGACTCTCCCCTGGGAACAGTCGCCCAACGGCCTCGGCCTCCTTTCTGCGCTTGTCTCCCCTCTCGCGTGAACCGGCATCGCGGCTCTCGAGGCCACACCTCGCCAGCTTTTCGAGCAGCGCAGCCAATCGCTTCGGTTTCACTACAGGGTATGACGTCTGACGGATCGATGCGACCAAATACGCATTGACCGCGTCCGACATGATCACCGAGGTCATCTGGAACGCACGAGGCGAGTACCGGTGCAGCGGGGCGACGATCGTGTGAGCAGCTCATCGGGGCAATCACAGTGCGAACAGGGGAACAGGGGAGCGGAGAGTTGTACGTACCGAGCGCAATTCAGTGAAGGCGGCGCCGTGGGAGTGGTTGTTGCGCTTGAGCTCTTCGTCGAGGAAGTCGACGTCCATGAGAAGGTTCGCGATGGCGTTTTCGTTCAGCATCGGGATGTCGCGGCCCGTGAGGAAGTCCTGGGAGGGGCGCGCGGAAAAAGGAATGAGTTTCCGATACCGTTGACACGGAGACGGTAGAGAGGACCGGGGGAAGGGAACGATTCGGGTGGGGGTGTTGGTCGGGTGACGAGGCGAGCGAAGAGAGGTGTATACGCACCAGGAAGCAGCTTGCGATGTAGCTCACGGCTCCGCGATACGCTTCTTCCTTGTACGTGTCCTTCAGCGCGAGGGAGTCGATGACAGTTGTAAGCCAGTTGACCAGCTCGTAGAGGTACATGCTCGGCGAATCCGCGCGATGGTTGGTGGTCCAGTCGTACTCAGAGAGGCCGAAGTCTTCCAGCTTGGAACTCATGGCTTCGGTTATCCGAGCGATGGCCTTCGCACGCGTCGCAATGAATGATCCGGCGGCCTTCACACGAATGGTTCCGCCACGTTGTGATGACCTGAGGGGCGGTGGTTAGACGGCGCAGGGACGTGCCTGGTGAGAGTGGGAGCTACTCACCGGATGTTCGTGAGTGATCTCTCGAGTTCTGAGCAAGAAATCTCGAAGTGCTCCAGGTTGGTGATGACCTGAGCAATTTGCGAAACGTTCGCGATGGTCTGCACACGATTGGCTATTGACTCGCTGATGGATGTCGTCAAGATAGTATCGAGCGACTGGAAGCTGTGGTCAGCAAAAAAAGCCTTGGCATCTTCGCAGGAGGAACTGACTTTACTGAGAAGATCGTCGATATTGCGGTGGTGTTGGGCGACACCCTCAATGAACTGGTAGAAGTTGTGTACAAAGCTCCTTATCTGTGGATGCGTGTCAGCCGGAATGGCACGTACAGGGGCATGCTACATACATCTTGACAACAGAGGTAAAACCCTTGGGACCAGGGGAGGTTGAGAGGGGCGGTACTCCTGGAGGAGATTAGTATTCGTCGAGCGTGAGTACAGCGATGCTCGGACGTACTTGCGAAGCTGGTCACGCTGCTCTCGCGTGAGCCATACTGTCTCCATAACGCTGTCCTTTTCACTCTCCTTCTCCACGTACATGGGCTGGAAGTCATCTTGCGCGACGATCTAAAGTCACCGTCAGAAATATAAATCCCGACTGCAATGACAGCGACTTACACTCTCGAAGCGCCTCCCAAATTTGATCTCGAGAATGGACACGTACTTCTCGAAGAGACGCAAGATCAACTGATGTATGCTAGTTGTTGAGTACGAGTACGACTGCGAATTCAGTTCAGCATAACAAACCGGACTTCCGATTAGGACAAACGTACTTCCAACGTCATGACGAAACCTAAGAGGGCCTCTTTGACCTTGAGGTACGTATCCGGATCATTCTCATTTCTGAGTATATCTTCGACGGCCTTGCTGAGGCGGCTGATGAGGGCGTCCCATAAGTCTTCCACTTCTCGCTCGGAGCGGAAGCTGCCGGTTGTGTTGAGAACGTGGGTCTCGATGATGAAGTACCCGACAATCTCTTGCGTAATGGAAGGTAAGGAGGACAGCGGTAACGGTTCGGGGATGATGAGATCGGATTGAGCCTGACAAAACTCGAATGAGAGCAGAATCGGGGAGGAAGAGGAAGCATCATACCTTTCGATCCGCTTGGTATGATCGTCGAATCTCGTCGAGCGAGTCAAGTGCACTGTATATGTGTATGCATTCGTACAAGGGCTTGAAGTCGACCTGTAGTTGGTCATTGTCCAAGACGTTGTCTAGCAACATGTAACGTTAGCTGGATAGGAGCTCGGAGGATAATCGAGACGCATACATTCAGTCTTCTCATATGTGATCGTCTCGACAGCGCTACCGATACGACTTGACTTGAGCATGGCGTCCTTCTCTCGACGACCCCGCCATCGTCGTGTGCGCATCTCCATAGCTTCCAGTGCAAGAGAGCCGATTTGTGCGCTGACGTTCCGGATGTCCAGGAGCCATTGTTTCATGGACGCAGTGACGGCGCCCTTGATCTGGCCACGCAGCGACGGCAGTGACGAAAGCAGGTGCTGGAACAACGGCGTTGTTGACAATGACGTAGGAGGCATACTCTCAATGTCTTCTAGGGACTGCAAGGAAATATATTCAATGCTACAGAGACGAACAGTACCGATGTAGCATGAGAAGTACGGACCCTCAGCGCACTCCAGTACTTCCCCTCCTTGACCATCTCTCCAACGCGATTTACGACATCCAGGATGCGTAGGCATGCTTGAAGACCGTCGATAGCCTCGTCGAGGTTCGCCGCGGTCTTCTTCGTCTGTAGGAGAGCCTTCTTCTTCTCCACCAGACTCTTTCCAACCTGCGACACGCTCTGGTCAAGGGTTGTGATCTTCTCGCGGAGGTTGGTGGTGTAGGACTTGATGGAGAAGAGGGTTGAGACGGAGCTGATGAATTCCTGGTAGTTGTCGCCGCATATTGACTCAATCTCCGAATCTTTTGACTCGATTAAGGACTGGAGAGTGCGGAGGTACGCTTCATGTTGTCTATTCGCGTGAATTTGCTTGATAATGGGACCTAGCTGTTCAAGGTTCTCTGAGGAGGAAGCCTGGTCGAGTAGATGTATCTGCTGTAGCTGCTGGTCGATGCTTTCTTGCGTGAACTGTTGACGCCGTCTTGGGGCCATTGTATATTGTGGGAGTCGTAGGAGAAAGCGTTATTTAAAGACAATGAAGTTGCAATCGAAGAGAGTTTCCAGAGGATGGCGGGGAGAGGCAGACTCTGTTCCCAGTTCGGAAGCGGTGTTTGGCAACGGCCGCTCAAACGCCTCCCAGCGCCTCCCCGGCCCGGCAATGGGCACAAAGCCTGTTCCGCGGATATCCCGAGCGGCCCGATCGCATTGCTGCATGTCATTTATTGCACCTCCACTCCAGCCTTTACATCCTACCACTTCGTCCGATATGCCTGCGGTGACACTCGATTTCGATGCCATGTAAAGCTTTCTGTCGCCTATCCAGCGCCACGATTAATCCGACACATTATTTGCAGCCTTTTCGACATGGATGGCACCCTGGTCGATTCGACCGATGGTGTCGTCGGCGCATGGGAGCTATTTGCAGAGAAGTACCCTGGTCTTGACGTGACCCTCGTTTTGAGTTGTGAGTGTGTCTAGAATTTCCGGACTAGGCACTGGTGCTGACTGCGTCGACGTCATGTAAAGCATCACACGGTGTTCGCACCGTCGAGAACTTGGAGAAGCACTGTGGCATCACCGATCCCCAGGAGTTGGATGTATGCCTTTCGGCTTGGGATGCATACCACTGACTAATTTATCGCACAGCGTGAGGCAGGGCGGTTCGAAGAGGCCATCGTTGCAGAGTCCAAGAAGAATGGCCGTCATGGTATTATTCCTCTTCCAGGTGTGCGTGAAATCATGGCAGAGGTATGGGACATCCTGCATAGTAACATCCCTGGTAGCCAAGACTCTTCTATTAGATAGGGCCATACCACAAGTTCCCGAAACCGAAATGGGCCATCTGCACTTCGGCGACGGTCGTGTACGCGACCTCTGCCTTGAAGGCCGTTGCGTTCCGATTCCCGACGCCTTTGTCGTTTCCGAAGACGTGGAGAAGGGGAAACCTGAGTACGTTCCATCCGATTGCGATTTAAAATTTGCGACTAAGTAACGTCAATGTTAGACCAGATCCTTACTTGCTCGGGGCCAAACGCGCAGGCGTAGATCCTAGTCGCTGTCTCGTGGTCGAAGACGCCCCCGCGGGTGTCCGTAGCGGGCGCGCTGCGGGCTGCAAGACGCTCGGATTGATTACCTCTCACAGCCGCGAGCAAATGGAGGAGGTCAAGCCAGACTGGCTTGTGTCTAACCTGGCTAGGTGAGAATCAGGAACAGCTGAGTCGTCAGAAGGCATTTAGTAATCCGATGATCATTATAGTGTCACCATGCGGCCTACAGAAAATGGCGTCCAAGTTACAATCAACACGAACTAACCTGCTTCTGCGACTCGAGATCTCTTGCATCAAGTACACGCATTGACCCCACCTAGATATCTGCATGCACAAAGAATTTGTAGAACGCTAGACAGAACTTTGTTACCCCAACTTTACGTAGAGGTCTATCGGGCGTCGGAATCCTGTTTATAGATTGACTCAATGACGGGAAAGCAGCATTCTTCATTTGACTTACCACCCTTCCCAGCGGCCCCCAAGTGCGCCGCTGGTCCGAAGCCCATCTCCTCCAGTACGCGCTCGAAATTTTCTGGGCGTAATGTCAAGTGTTTGGCATTTTCTTTGAGCCTCTGCACGGACGAGTCAACAATTCGCCTATGCGTTTGGAACGAAAAACGCACTGGATCCATGCGTTTCGCTTTGCCATAAGTATCCCAATCTTGTGGCTCTAGAACGAAGGTACCTCCTGGCCTCAATACTTTATGTACACGGTGGAAGAACGTCTTCAATCCCTCGTCTCCACCATTGAGATGAATCCATTTCGAGATCGAGAATCTAAGCCGAATAATCCGGTAAGCGCATCCAATCCCTGCGTTGGCCATCGGTGAGCACACGTACGCAACCACAACGTCATAGCCTTCCGCATCTTCCGCTATCTCTTCCTTGACCCAATCGGCAGCGCGAAAGGTAACGTTGTGAGGGAATGCGTCAATGGCATCCTTGTTGACCCTTGACGCAGGGATGGGTAAAGGACCGAACATGTGTTCGAAAGAAGCCGGGAAGTAGTTCGGTAGTCCACTGACGGCCGCTAAATCCTCCCTATCAGACTGAGACACGCGACGTCTCTTCCTGTTGTTAGCAATGCTCGAGTATGTTGTGCTGCCGTTAGGGTACGCTTGATCTGCGAGGCCTTGTTGACTCCAGACAGACCGCCGGTGTTTCCAGGCTGCGCTAACGAGGGTGGCATCAATATCCACCCCGATGACACGTTTTGCACCCAGGTCCTGTGCTTGCCCGGAATCAGTATCCAATAGGCCCACATATTGTTAACAGCGGTGGAGAGCTTATAGCTACCTATCTCGCAAGTCACTTGACCTTCGTTGCACCCGACGTCAAGTACACGTGCCTCGTCGAAGAGAACTCGAGGCAACAGTGCAAGCCTAAGGTCGTTCGCAGACGGACGCTTGTTATAGTACCTGAGTTTTGGACGGGTTTCAGTGGTACGTCCTCAACTTGAGAATAGATGCGGAACCCACCCATGATAGTTTCCATATATTGGGACATTGATCTTGCACGCCATGACACAACGTTGGCCAGCAGATATTCAACACCCAAACCTCCTATTCGCTTGGTTAACGTTCATGACAAGGTATCTCTACTGGATCTTACTCTAGACTCGGACAGTTTTGGGGGCGGTGGTTGTAGCAGTCGGCAGACTTGGCTAGGACAGCAAAGTTAGAGTTCAAGTCGAGGGGCACTGTAAGCGCTCCACCGAGTTAGGGTTTAGCCTAACAACTTTACTTTCCTGGAGGTATCGATGCTTTTGGCTGAAGCCCATGCAGCGTAGTATGCCGTAAATAGCGGCTACATTCTGATGACCACGAGGATACATAACATACAGCCTTCACCCTATTCCCTACACAAATCTCCATATGGCTTCTCCCAGTGATTGAAACGCGATATCGATCCTTCCTGCACAGACAAGATTATGGTAGCACAGAGAATTCGAGTCCAGCTACTCGAGCTCACTGATCAATGTCGATAAGTTCTCCGTGACCGTCTGCTGACGGTGCGAGAAGCTCCACCTTCTCGCGGCTCACTCAGAGCCTTTACATCGTCGATACCGCGCAACGCACGAATGAGCCTGGTGTCGGCATCCACGCCATCCTCCTCCTCCGTCGCGAAAATCTTGTCCACCACGGCGTACAACGCGCATCTCGTCGTCTCATCGTGCCACGGGAGGGCCTGCATGATCGTCACCGCCAGCTGCTCGCTGCTCAGCGCAACCCCATACATCCCCAGCAACACATTGTCCGCCGCGAAGCCCTCGGCAAAATCCGCCAAGCGCATGCCCTCCTCGTACTTGCGCGCGTGCATGCGCTGGAAGACGCGAAGGATCTTCATGCCCCTCCCGTGCTCGACGTGCCAGTGGCGTATCCGGTCCCAGAACGCCTTCGCGGTCTTGTCTTCCACGTTTGCCGTGACGTGGACGATGTAGGTCGGGGAAAGAGCCCGCATGATGATGAGGCGGGCCTGCGCGTCGCGTTGGACCCACTTATCGATCCTTTGCTCAGTGCGTTCCTTCTCTTCAGGCGACATGACATCCTTTAAGACAGGACACACGTCTTTCCCGCAGACAACATCCCAGCGAAGTGTGATCATGAGCAGACTTTCGAGTTTGATGCTCCATGTGGGGTAGTGGTCGTCTGCTTCCGAAGACCAAGGGTCAGAGAGGGGTTTGATGTCAAAGTCAAGAAATTCGGCATCTAGCGGATTGTCGTAGAGGTCGTCGCTGGTAGACATGAGGTCGAGGTAGGTGGGTGCACCGCTAGTACCCTGTGGGCCTGTGCGATGTTTCAGTATAATCCAACTTTGTCACGTGGGTCGACGCAGCTCATACTATCATCCTTGCTCCTAGACACTTTTCGCAAACATGTGTTGACCAGCACAATGCTCTGTCAACCCAGCTAAGCAATCCAAGTCCATGACGAATCACAAGTGACCACACACAGACCATATCAGTCATCGTAGCCTTTCGTTAACAACAGTTAATGATTGTGGACATCGAACAGATAACATGGCAAAGCGCTGTAAGCAGGAAGGTATTGTAGCCAAACTTAGACGGACTCTCGTGGGTAGGCTATGGTCGTGGAGTAGGAAGCAAAACAAACATGACGTTTTCGGAGCGCTTAGTACTCCCCAGCCTCCTCTTCAGCATCGCCAGAATCGGTCCCAACCTCCTGGTAGTCGCGCTCGAGAGCCGCAAGATCTTCGCGAGCCTCTGAGAACTCACCCTAACGTTCAAGTCAGTAAAAAGTTGAGAGAAAAAGTACGTGTCACATACCTCCTCCATACCCTCACCGACATACCAGTGGACGAACGCACGCTTGGAGTACAGAAGGTCGAACTTGTAGTCTACAAGCCCAGAGTCATCAGCGCAACGTAGCTGACTAGCATCTATCTGAACATACCAAGGCGGGACCAAGCAGCAGAGATGGCAGTCGTGCTGCAAAGGATCTGTGAGGCGATGCAAGCCATACACAGTGTGCGGCGACTCACTTCGAGAGCATGCACAGGCTGCGGGTAGTCTTGGCAAGGTCACCACCAGGTACGCAAGCAGCGGGCTCGTTGCAGATACCGAGCTATAACACGCAGAAGCGTTATCAGCGTCAGGCGTAAGGCTCAGGTAAGAAGTCATATACCTTGAAGCCAGTCAAGCACCAATCGACGAACTGAATCGTCTTCTTCGTCTTAATGCTCGCGACGGCAGCGGAGGTGTCCTTCGGGACGACGTCGCCACGGTAAAGCAAGCAGCAGGCCATGTACTTGCCCTCGCGGGGGTCGCACTTGACCATCTGGTTGCCGGGCTCGAAGCAGGAGAAGGTCATCTCCGACACCGAGTTCTGTTCATGGTGGGCCTTGTCGGCAGAAAGAAGGGGGGCGAACGACGCGACGGGGAAGTGAATACGAGGGAAGGGCACAAGGTTGGTCTGGAACTCGTTCAAGTCGACGTTCAAGGAGCCGTCGAAACGAAGAGACGCCGTGATGGAAGAAACGACCTGAGCGATGAGGCGGTTTAGGTTCGTGAAACCGGGCTGCGAGACGTTGAGCTTGGACTTGTAGATCTCGTAAATCGCCTCGTTGTCGACCTGATTATTAATGACGCCCATGATTATGATTAAGACGTCGTTCCGTGGTCGAGGTGTGAGAGTCACGTACCATGAACGAGCAATCAGAGTGTTCAAGGGTCGTGTGCGTCGTCAAAACCGAGTTGTAGGGCTCGACTATCGAGCTTGACAGCTGGGGTGCAGGGTACACGCAGAACTCGAGCTTCGACTTCTTGCCGTAGTCGTTGGCAAGGCGCTCCATGAGCAGGGCACCAAAGCCAGAGCCGGTTCCACCGCCGAAGGAATGGAAGACGAAAAAGCCCTGTAAACCCGTGCAGTTGTCGGCCAGACGGCGAACTTTGTCCATAACAGGGTCAATCAACTCCTTGCCAACAGTGTAGTGGCCGCGAGCGTCTGCATCGCGACGCGTCTTGTCAGCATTGCAAGCACGACACGACCTCCAATAGGGACTCACAATTGTTGGCCGCATCCTCCTTCCCGGAAATCATCGTCTCGGGATGGAAGAGGGACCGGTAGGGACCGCACTTCACTTCATCGATAGCGCCAGGCTCGAGGTCGATATAGAGCGAGCGGGGAACGTACTTGCCCGAGCCAGTCTCGGAGAAGAAAGTCGAAAACCCGCCGTCGCTGCTGGTCTTGGATGCCTCAGAGGGGCGACCGTCAGGCTACTCGGAGCGGTAGACGTAAGATGTCAATCGCCCATGCGAGAGTAGCTAGGGAAGATGCGTACGTTCAATCCGTGCTCGAGCGTGTAAAGCTCCCCTGTGCCCTAGTCTGAGCGAAAAACCGCGAGATAACGCTTGCAGGGGACTTACAGCATGCATTTCCGATCTGGACACCGGCCTGACCGACGTGCAGAGAGATGACTTCACGCATGTTGACGGAGACGATGTAAGGAAGATGGGAGTTGGGTCGAAGGGGGGAGCCGCCGCAACCAAACCCGCGTCGTGCCCTAAGTATTATCGTTTGTAACCGAGAGGCCGGCGCTTACGATAGCCCAGAACATCGGTCCTTTTCGTGCTCCGCCGATTGCAACACACAATATTGACCCGTCCGTGCCTATACCTTTCCGTTCCCCTGCCGTCTAATGATTTGCAGAATTACAAAGGAATATAAGGATGGTATGATTGGGTATGCTGGACTCGTATGGAGAACAGGCAGAGGGATATCGGTATGGACATGTACTATGCGTGAATTCGTGACGTGGATGAACCAGAAAACCAGCTACCAAGTGACCGTGGAGAGCAAAGCAGAAGCGAACCAGAAAACAGTACAAATCCGTTTAGTACTCGCCAGTCTCTTCAGCCTCAGCCGAGTCAATGCCGACCTCCTCGTAATCCTTCTCGAGAGCGGCCAAATCCTCACGGGCCTCGGAGAACTCACCCTCCTCCATACCCTCCCCGACGTACCAGTGGACGAAGGCACGCTTCGAGTACAAGAGATCAAACTTGTGATCGAGGCGGCTCCACGCGGACGAGATGGCGGTTGTGTTGGATAGCATGCACAGGCTGCGGGTGACCTTGGCGAGGTCACCACCAGGGATGTGTGCAGGCGGCTCGTTGCAGATACCCAGCTTGAAGCCGGTAGGGCACCAGTCAACAAACTGGATGGTCCTCTTCGTCTTAATGAGACTGACGGCGGCGTTCGTATCCTTGGGGACAACGTCACCACGGTAGAGGAGCGCACAGGCCACTGAGGTTGGGCATTAGTATGGAACCTCGTAGAGAGCAAGGGAAGCATGACATACTGTACTTGCCCTCACGGGGGTCGCATTTGACCATTTGGTTACCGGCCTCGAAGCAGGAGAAGGTCATGTCAATGACCGAGTTCTGCTCGTGGTGGGCCTTCTCTGCGGAGATTATAGGCGCAAAGGTGGCAAGAGGGAAGTGAATACGAGGGAAGCTGCCCAAAGATGTCAGTCACCATGCACTAAACACTGTAACGTGCTACGATAACGTACGGAACCAAATTGGTCTGGAACTCGTTCAGGTCGACGTTGAGGGAGCCATCGAAACGAAGGGAAGCCGTGATAGAGGAGACAACCTGAGCAATGAGACGGTTGAGGTTGGTGAAGCTTGGGGAGGTGATGTTGAGGCGCTTCTTGCAGATGTCGTAGATAGCCTCGTTATCGACCATGAAGGAGCAGTCGGAATGCTCAAGAGTGGTGTGAGTCGTCAAGACAGCGTTGTACGGCTCCACCACGGAGTTAGCCATCGTCGGGGCCGGGTACACGCTGAACTCGAGCTTCGACTTCTTGCCATAGTCGGTGGAAAGACGCTCGAGAACGAGGGCACCGAAACCAGAACCAGTTCCACCGCCAAACGAGTGGAAGACGAAGAAGCCCTGGAGACCATTGCAGTTGTCGGCCAACCTGCGGATCTTGTCCATGACAAGGTCGATCTGCTCCTTGCCGATGGTGTAGTGACCACGGGCGTCTAGCGACACGAGGTTTATGACCATGTCATAGAAGCCTACAAAATTTGTTACTCACAGTTGCTGGCAGCATCTTCCTTGCCCGTCACAAGAGTCTCGGGGTGGAAGAGACTCCTGTACGTGCCATTCCGAACCTCATCAATGACGTTGGGCTCGAGGTCAACGTAAAGTGACCGAGGCACGTGCTTGCCGGAAGAGGTCTCCGAGAAAAAGGTGCTGAAGCCATCATCGTGGGCCGAAGGGGAACCGTCCAAAAGGCGTCCGTCGGGCTGGGGCTGCTGTCAGAGAGAAGTTCGAATGATATATACGAGCGACGACTTACGCCGAGACCGTGCTCGACGGTGTAGAGTTCCCCTGCAAATGGGCGAGATTTCCATCAATATCCCCGCAGGCACGAAACGGCCGGTCGCCAAAACAACCAGACGACGCGTCGATCGGATGAATCGTCGATGACCGCATAGAAAGACGGATGACAACTCACAGCAGGCATTGCCAATCTGGACACCAGCCTGACCAACGTGTACGGAGATGACTTCACGCATCTTTTCGACGATCAACCGAAGGGCTACTGCGGGACGTCGTCAGCACTCCAGGGAGCATCTGACGCGTCGTAGGCAACTTACATGGGGTATTCGAGCGGGCAAAGGAAGAGGTCGATGGAGACGGCGCGGAAATGGTGGGGGCGGAGGGTTTAGTTAAGAAAGAGCACATGCATGCTGACACAGCATTTCCCACACGCGAATTCCCTCCGGGTCCGTGCACTCCCTTCACTTCAATCGATATGGCACCATGCACAAACAGCGTTGTATCTGACGGAGTCCATTCGTTTACGCGAACGTGCAGCACAAGCAAGGCGGGGGACGAAGAGATCCAGACTCAACTTCACCGCCTGTGATTTGACTTCACGTGATGTCATTAGCTGCGCATTACGGAAATGTAAGGAGCATTGCGTTTCCAAATGCGCACTGACTCGGCACTCATAAAATGTTCATAACACGTCAGGCATGGAAATCGTGAAACCAGCTGCGAATGTGTGTCCGTGGAACCAAGAAGGCAGACAAGACGAGGTAGAACCGATGAATGTAGGACACCGTGCAGCATACATAAGTAGATGCTGTCACGCCAGCAAGTATAGGTAACGTCCCGAGTGAAGCGAGTAGGTAACGATTATTCCTTGGGGTGGGTGAAATGAGGATCACTCCTGGGAGGACTGGCAGTAGGGGTGACCTTGTCCGCTGCCGAGCGCAGAGTGGACATAGCGCGCTGCTCGCCGTGTGCAACCTTCTCCGAACTCTTGCGCATGAACCACCTGTTGGCAAAAGGGGATGAGCAGGACGGTATGCAGAACATATCGCGACGCGCGCACTCTACTATAGACTGCCACATCTTGAGGCCATGCACTGACGTGATTCGCGTTCGAATCTGCTGCTCCGAGGCCGATTGGGGTGGCACCTTAAAGGCTGAATCATTGGGGTCGAGCGCGGCACGTATGGCGTCCGCTATCTTCAACTTCGGCACCTGTTGGTGAGTCTGGGGTGCGCTGTGATAGATCATCTTCTTGAGAAGCGCGACAGCCTCGCCCTGCGAGACGTCAGGAAGATGACATGTCCACGCCAATGGTCAACTTACCGTGTCCTTCCTCCCAGCGATCGCACTTGGCGGTGGACACTCGTTCTCCAAGTCCAGAGGCCCTGATGGAAGCTGTGAATTGTTTGAGGTGTGATAGCATGACGTTCAGGAACACACCCCATCGCCTGTGAGGCTCAATGACACCACCGGTAGACACCACGGAGGCCGTGGACCGCACCGACGCCTTATCGCCGAAAAGACCCTGTTGCTTAGCATGGTCCAGCAGGTTCTCCCACTTGGCTTCGTAACGCTTTCTTTTGCGCAACACTACGCTCGCCCGTTTCCGGAAGCGCTTATCCCATGCTTCCTGTCCGGCGAGCCATCGTCGGACGGGCCCCTCCTTGATCAGACCGATTTCGCTTCGCTGCAGACGAAGTGCTGCCATTTGGTCAGCTGTTTCCATCGGGCGCACTTTTCCTAGAGGATCCACGCGCTCTCTGATGAAGATGACGGGCTCGGCCTGTCTAGGTATCAGTGACAAAGACACGCAACTCGATTTTTCGTACTGACACCTTCATTCGCGCAGTCACTGGCATGTAGCTCTGGCTGTGACCCCGTTGCCGCCGCACCACTTTTGACATCATTTTCAACTTTCGACGCGCTGGATGGGTATACCTGACCATCATCCTGTCTACCTTTCTCCGATTCAGACTTGTCAACTTCGGGGAAGCTGTGACGCTGCAGATGCTCTCCGGAACTGTCTATGACATGCTTGACGAATTCGGCGATCGACCGATAAGCATATTTTCCCTGCATTATCGGACGTCAACAAAGGCATACGCGGAGAAATCAGACCAGATACTTGCAGGTTCGGTAAATGTAAAGACAGTCAGCACATGGCAGAGATCTACAAGATGTGTCTCTTCAGGGATAGATAGTACACAACAGCGCCGAGACGACTGACCGTCAAAGACCTGAAGATGGACCTAAATGCAAGGCGAGGAATTAGTAACATGCGCTGCGCTCAAATTCTGTTCTCAGACTTGCCTTGGTCGGCGTTTGGAACCGCTCTGCATTTTCCTGTTGTCGACGTCCCTCTCGGAGAATACCCTGTCGAACGGGATAATCTTTCGGATTCGCCGCCTTGTGCGCAAGGTAGATGATCTCGTCTCTCAGACATTCGCCGTCCCCAGCCAAGATGTACAATGGACACAGGTTCCCGAGCGAAGACTGCAAAACCGGCGAGACGAGTGGATGGGAGAGTTGCCTAGGCGTCCGTGTCAGCTCCTAATGGCATATCGTCGCTTTATGACGAGATGAGGACATACTCGGTGGTTGCGTATAACTGAATCTGTGCATGCAGTTCCCACGGCGTGGTATTAGGGTCCTCCATCAAAACTTTCGGCGGCTTCGGTTCCCAGAACTCGAGACCCACGTCGACGCTATGCTGGTCCGCGGGGTCTGGGTCTTGGATCTGGGGCTCAGTGTGATCACTGTCAGGGGGATTTGCTTCCGCTGGCAATGCACTGCAGTGACCATTACCCGTCGGAACATCGACGTTACCCTGTGCCTGCATCTCCTTCTGGGTCAGGATCTCTGCGGGGTTGTCCTCGAGTTCCGAAGCGTGGGGGAAGGAGCCATGGTTGCCGCGTTTCATACTCTGCCGGAGGCGGTCGATTACTTGTTCCTTAGCTTCTTGAGCATTCGGCTTCAGCTTGTCGGCATGACCAGGCTGCGGAGGCGGGTTCGTCCTGGTGGGTGTCACGCGCATATAACCTCCTTCAGGCTTCGGATGGACGGGCCAGAGAGTGGAGGGCTTGTGGATGAATCCATGGGGCGGGATGATGTCCTAGAAACTAGACGTAAGCTTCGCTGCGGTCGATCCGTCGATGCGGTGTGATGCGGGGTACTGACGGTTGTGGTGTTCGTTATGACACTGGGGAAACTATGGGTAAGATCGACCCATGGACTGATCAGAACCGCTCCCGCAGGTAACGGAAGACCGAGATCTCTGAGAACAGTCAGCGCCGAGACACATAATCCAGCGCCTGCCGAATCGCCTGCGAAGACGAGTTTCGAGGGCTGAACAGCCTTGTGCGCTGCTCCGGGCGGAGGGTTCGTCAAGTAGAAATCTGAGGGAGATGATGAGCTGTCACACTTGGGAAGTCGAACGTGATGAGCTCACAAGCTGCCAGCACGTCTTGGAGCGGACATGGCCACGGGTATTGCGGTGCTTTCCTGCTTTGCGTCAGATCGTGTCGGTTTCATGAGGAGACGACCGAAACGTACCGATAGTTCACGGAGAACGCGCGCCCTCGTATTTTCTTGGCTGTGTTCAAGTGGCTGTGTTACTTTGCCGGCTGTATGAATGACGTCACTGTCCACTCACCATAACGGATGACTTGGTACCGATGTGTGTCTGCGCGGTGATAAGCGAAACTTCTCGACATTTGAGACAGTGCATCGGCGTACTAATTGATCCCCAGAAGAACGCGCCTGTTTTGCATGAGCATTCATCGACATTTGAAGGACCCCTAAGTGCCGTTACTCACCCCCGTGCACGTACAGCTGCGAGAGCCCACTTATGAACGAGCTGCATAAGCGAACTTATGTGAGAAGCACGTACCATAACCCTGTCGAGATGTTCCATTCGCTGGATCGTCCTCTCGTCTTCAGTTCGTTCCACGTCGTCTGGGACAGGGATGTCCTTCAGGAACTCCTTTTCGGTGATCCATTCTGCGTCGATCCAGTCCAGCCCGCGTATTTGCCACCACCGTTCTCCGCCGACAACACGTTTCAGCTCTTCAGGGCCGAACCAATCGATGAGAGCATCTGCTGCTCGGTTGCACGAAGATAGGAGTATCTTGACGGGAACGACCGCAACCCAGTATGGTGCTGGCACATGTGTGTTCGTGCTGGTTGGGTGTGGGATCAACGACTGGGTGCCATAGTAGGATGAAAAATATTGCGTACAATGCCTGAAGAGACTCTACAGTGTTGTAGGTGCCAAGCTCTATGAAAGCCTTGACGATGTGAAAGGCCCTGAGCAAGAGGATCCAATCGACATTAACAGTTGCCGCTGACACTGTTCAATGCTGGAAGCTTACTCGTCGTAATAGATGTCATCTAACGCACACACAGTGTTGTCGCCGTCCTTGACTTTGACTCCCTTGCGTTTGGTGTGCTTAAGAAATGTCTTGAGGACCACTGACATCGAAAGTTAGTTGTCTGTGCGATGCTGGATGGCGAATCTGACGCACCTGGAGTGATGTGTATTGCTGCAGAAGCTGTGCTCACAGGCATAGAGTGGAAAGTGTTAGAAGGAAATCAAAGAATAGGGACACGCCAGAAGATGGTGAAGGCTACGATGTCAAGCGCTCAAGCGTTGTGGAGCGACACAGAACAGCGTCATGGCGCTTAACGTTTAGGAGCACGATATAGCAGCAAACGAGGATGTATAGCGGCACGAGCAAGATGAATTATAGAGCATGGGAAAGCAGGGGGACTATCCAGACTACTAAGTACGGCGAATTATACTACGAGGCACGCGAATGATGATCGCCAGGTGATGATGCTACAACATACAACAGAGTGAGTGGTAGAGGTAGGTGAGTGATTGAGACGTCTAGAACGAAATGCAAAACTGCAGATTGTTCAGATAACGGGGTACCAATCCAGGTCTTCTTGGAGATAGCGATGTTCTAGTACGGGACATTCAACGGCGACCCTGTCCCTGGGATTGCAGATAGCGGTCGATCTTTTGACGCCACTTAAAGTAGATGCCATCGGTAGGAGTCGGGTTATATTGGCAGAGACCGAATAGAACGAGTTGTTCCTGTTGTATATCGGGTTAGACCAGTGTCCGCGAATCAGAAGGATCTGCTCGACGCACTTGGAAGCCGGGGATGATCCAAACCTGTTCGCGCGCTGAGGTGAAGTTAGTACTAGCCATAGAAGAATCAAAGAGAGCGACAAATACCTCTGCGGACGATCTCCATGGCTTCGCTGGCTCCGACGCGCCGAGAGGACATCACTGCATGACGAGGGCGCAGTTAGCCTATGCTTGACGTGGGGGCACTGCGAGACTCACAGTACGCGGCAACAACGGTAGCGCTGCGCGACAGTCCCTGCACGCAGTGCACGAGCACCACCCCACCCGAGTTGACAGCGTCGTGAATGAAACGGCACGCGCTGGGGAGGTGGATGAGGAGGTCGGCGTAGTCAACATCCTCAACGCGAATGCGGAGGTGGCGGATACCGGACGCAGGGTTGTCCGCAGGGATAGGCTCCGATCCGACGGAAACGATATGTGTTATGCGTCGGTCTGCAAGGGTCCTTGGAGAAATGGCAGCGTCGATCCTGCGGGTCGGAAATGTTAAAAAGCGAACGTTCCATTAGAAAAAGCCTGTCATCGCATGCGGTGCTAGAGACGACTTACGTGCCCAAATAGAGCTTGCCCTCGATGACCGCGTTGATGTTTCTCCAAACCATGTTTATCGCGTTGTGCAGCTGTTTCTTGCCAACGAACCGCCGCGGTTGACTGGGCAATGGGCTATCGGAGGCTGCTGGGTTTTGTATGCTGCCGCCACCCGGCGATGGTCGCATACATCCCGCCGGGCGCGCTCCTCTGGCTCATTCGCGGTGAAGCCAAGGCCGGATACAGGACTCGCGTCATGGCGGTAACTGAAAGGAGAGGCGGTGAGCAGTGCACAGCAAAATCCGAAGGCATGAACGCCGAACACCTCCCGATAGACGCCAATGAGGGCAAGCCGCTGTTTGGCGCCGGCGTGTGCAACACGACCATCGTCCACAGCGAAGCACCGACGTCATTGCCTGCCACACCCGCTGAAGCTGTAGCACGCGGTCTCCACTCTCCGTACATCTCCTCGGCCATACTAAGGCTATCACTCGCAAACGTGATCTCATTCTCAAGCGTGGTCCTCTTGCCCACTGGCACTGACATGTTAGCGAGCTGGCGGTACAAAATCCATGCTCTTCTCTGGCGAGATCCATCTGGCATCACCATAACATTCCAGCGGCTTCTCAAGAGTAATCGTAGACGCCATCGACTTTGCATCGCAGTTCATTAACATTTTCCGTCCTTCGAATTCGTTAGCACCACTCGACCCATCCTCACCGCTTTCTGTCAGCCCCTGCCGCTTTCGCCAATCCCAACCTAAGACCATCTCAGATCCCAAGATCTTCCCCGCACACGGCAATATGGATGCATAATGTCCGGGATTGCGAATGCTTGTTTTTGATGTCATCCCAAATACTAAGTCGCCGTGTCTCACCAAACCCGCGGGCTGACGGGATCGGTTCCTGAAATATGGCAACCGAGACTCCATTATAGCTTCCATCCCGGTGGTATGTTGACACGGTCGCGGTAGGACATGTTTTGAGGTATAGCTTTGCAGTCGTGCAGCCGCGAGGCATTTGTGGGTTCGCCTCATGTTATGATTTCTGTCTCAACTGCCGAGTCGGTGCGAGAGCAACTCGCCACATCGCGGAGGACATCTTCCGCCGTCCTGGTTATTAACGAGCCTACTAAAACGGTGCATTGCATTCAGGTGGATAGTGCATGAAGCGAGCCGATGAGAGCATAGCAGGCAAAAGGCTGTCCGTGTATTGGGAGGCGGTGCGCGCCGGTGCGCGCCTTCTTGAACATTCTTACCAAATCAGGCAACCACGCCACGCAACCTTCCGGCGGGCTTCCTCCCGGTAGTAGGTCGCACTACATAGCAACGGCTACCATCCAACTTAACGCGCACGGTGCCTGAAATGTTCTGTCATAAAGCTTTGCCTAAGCAATGTCGCCTTCATGTGAGGTCTGCTTCGGAGATGATTACATGAGAAGAGTGGTGTACACGACACATCGCTACTGTCACGAATTAATGATACGGGTAAGGGTGCTACAATGAATGTGAACAAACAACTAATCGACGAGGCTAAGCGAGTAGTTTCATGTCAGAAAGGACGCATTCATGGAGATGGGAGAAAAACTTACTCCGAGCAATGAAGTTCTGAGGCGGTCGGTCGTGAGTTAGTACAAGCAGTTACGGAACTCAATCGCCGATGTAATGGCGAGAGAACAAGTCATTCTGGATCCAGATAACCTTACAGGGCCAGGCCGAGTGAGCAACGCTGAACCTGCCGCGGAGCCAGCTATCAAGATATCGTACCTTGTTAATGGCGGCAATGGCCTCGACCTTATCCGGAGCCGAAATGGTGCTCTCCGGTATCTTGAGGATGGCAGAGTGCAGCACCGACTGGACCCACCCGAGCATCAGCGCGATGTCGCGGTCTGCAAATCACGCTAGTTAGACTCTGCCGCGATCGAAAGAAGGCGGCGCGGGGCTCACAGGGGACATTGAGCGGCGCGATGCCCATCGTCCGCTGGTGCTTGAACGGCGAAGCACCTGTGTGCATGATCCCAACCTTGTCCATGTACGCCCACGTCTTGCCGTTCCTATAGTCGGCCGTTAGGACTCGCCGCGCCCAGGCTTTCATGAAGACCTGACACAAGGGTGTCAGCTCCGGCTCAAGCAGGATGTTAACGCCGCAATGCACGCTACCTTTCGGAACACGATCTGTGCGCTGTCTAACGTCAACTCCTCCAGCGTCTGGGGCAAGGGGCCGTCAAAGCCCTGTCACACCGGTTATCGGGACGTTTCGCACTCAGCGTTGGGACCGAGACGTGCGCACCTGATTCCTGTTCATGAAAACTTTCTTCGTAATGTCGAACTCGAACATTTTGGCGTACATGCTATCCACCATGGAAGGGATAACCGCATTGACCACCGGCGCTATTTTGGTGATAAGTTCGGCGTCTCGCGATGTGAAGCCCAAGAAGTCGGTGAGATATGCGACTCGATCCTCGAGCGATGTTTTGATGAGGAGAGGATCGACCTCCTGCGTGAACACGGGACATGGCTGCTGCGGCTCATAGTCGGTATGGGATGAAGCTGAATGGAGGGGGGTTTGGGAGTGCTCCGTCGCCGTGGGAGAGTCGGAACGGGAGGAGGAGTTGAGGGAGGCGGGTTTGGATTGCCCGGCAAATGGGCACAGGAGGGTCTCGGGCGAGGAGTCTACGCTGCGTGTGGCGAAGTGCTTTTCCATGATGGAAAAGGGGAGCTGTGGATAGGAAGTTGATGGGTTAGCTGTGGGGGAAAGGGCCTCTCCAGCCAGGTGCTCGGCAACACGAGAGAGGTCGGATACCTTAATACGCCCCTCCGCATGGACTCTTTAAGAGCGGAGTCGGGGCATAAGCGTCGGTCGGAAGAATCAGGGTCAAATTGACAGGCACGCTGGCGACTGCGGGGTGAGTAAAGTCGAGATCATGGATTCCGTGAGCGTATCGGTCGACCCAGGCGAGCTTGGTTGGGCGCGAGAACAGCCCAGGCGGGGCGGCGGATGCTAAACAGGGACGTCTGTCAGACACACGTGGCAACCGAACCGCCTTTCGAGAGACAATTGGTTGCCGTCATGACTTCAAGTTCTTGGAATCCCCGGGGACCGAGCCGGTCTCAATGTAATATACGAGAGTGCATCATCTTCTTTCGGTCCTTGCGAGTTGGAGACAATCGAAAATGCGGCGGACAATGCCTGACGACGCTTGCTCTCTTCACCCGTCTCCCCGCTACACGGCCAAAAGCCAATCTGAGTGAGTTTCAAGTTTGATGGGAAGACGAGGGCCCTTAAGAGCGAAAATCCTGTAACTCTCGTAAAATTCAATTATCAGAAATTCTGATGACAGGGAGCGCGCATTCCAACGTCCGCTTACCAACAACCGAGATGCTATCAATCCGGCGCCGATGGACTTCAAGTCGACCTTAAAACCTGGGCCCAGCCAAAAGACCAGCCGGGCGGTCGGAAGACTGGACCGATGGTGGCTCCGGAAGCGAGAATTTCCGAGTTCACACGGTTCGAATTCCGACCAAGAGCGGCCATGCTGGACTTGTCGTTCTCTTCCTTGTTCCCCCACCATCGTCTGCCCACCAGTGGATGCTCCCCTTCCGTTCAGCCCTTTGCGGACGGTCGACATTGGCAACCGGTTGCCTTTTTTTTTTACAGCATACATCATGGCGTTCCAAGCTAACTTGGTGGGTGCTTCACAGGTGATCTTCATGTCTTCAAGTGGTGCTGACGTGGCACCAGTTCGACGCCGCGGGGACGTTCGCCATCGCCTGACAATTGTAAGTGTTTTTTACTTGCATTGCTAGTATTTGAATACTGCAATTGTTATGCCGCTGATAGTCTTCCAACAGTGCACTTGTCGCCTCCCCGCGTTCCGGAAGGACGTTCCAAGAACAGCCCCGTCGACAGCACCGTGATGGCCCCCCGATGTGTCTGACCTCGCGGCGTGGTTCTGCGCAAAGCACACACCTTGGCTCGCAACACTTCTTCCATCGCGGCTGGTCCATTGGGTAGGCATGCGGTCCCTGCCACCAACGTGGTTCTGGCGCTGGATCTGAGCCCGTGCCCATAGGTCCTGGGGTACGGTATGCTCAGCAGTTTTGTCTGTAGTTTGTTTGTAGTTGCTGTTGCTGTAGTCATAGCGATAATATATGTCTATTTTCCACCTACGAGCGGCGTGAATGCGAGTGATCTGGCTGGTAGTAAATGTCCCAAATTGGTCCATCTGACTGATTTCTCGGAGCGTGAGACCTCGGTTATCGGAGATGCATCATAAGATCAACTTGAGAAATATCGCTCTTAGGTCAGTTTCAAGGGCCCTCAAACGCAATTCACTTAAGATTCCCTTAGCGAAATTCCCAAGAGCAAAATCCTTAAAGTGACCCTAACGTAGCGCTTCCCCCGTGTACATATAGAAACGTTGGCATGTAGACAACCTTCACAAATCTTCCAAGTCAAACGTGACTAACGTGTAGTAGTAACGTCAGCCCGGACAGGGTCGTTCGTACACCAGAAAATTAGCAGGACATTGTAATCAATTGTCATAACGATCAATAAGTGAACACTGGAGTGGTCGGCGACATCACCGGCTTGACAACGCATGAACGTGAAACTCGCAGCCAAGAGGTCAAATTTCAAAGGCGATCTACAAAAAGACTACTTTCCGCGCGGAGGCGGGCGGAGCCACCGCCCAACTGGCGGAAGGTGAGCGGAGAAGGCATGTTGAGGCGCGAGCAGGGCGCGAGCGTGTTTCGGGCGTGTAGCTCACGTGCAGCGTGACGCGCGCACCTGTTTGGCCTGTCGCACCCTGGTCGCACCTGCGTTTGCCTTTGACGACCCACTGCGTGGACGTTGGCTATAAAGGAACCCTTCACACGATGACCGCCCCCTCACATTCACAATCTGTGCATCCAGACATGCTCGGAGTAGGCCCCATCGAATGGGACTCGGTGCGTCTTCCAGTCCTTTATATATCTCCCCGGACCCGCTCATGGTCATACATCCTCGATTGGCACACAGGCGACGGAGAGAGCCCACCGCCGCGATCGGCGCAAGGCCTCGACCATCCACGGCTGGCTCGTCAAGATGCGCGGAACGCTCTTGGGCAGGGAGTCTACCCGTCGCGCCGGCATCCGTGAGATGCGCGAGGCCGCTGCCGTCCGCAAGTACAAGAAGCAGCATCCCGAGCAGTTCCGCGGCCGCCCCAAGGGCAGCGTCTTCTGGATCTTCCCTAAACGCAGCACCCGTGCCCGTTCACGCTCTCACCACGACCGCCGAGACGACCGGCACGACCGCCGAGACGACCGGCACGACCGCCGAGGCGACCGGCACGATCGCTCGCACAGTCGTCGCGACGACAGACACCCCCGAGATAGGCGCGACCGCCGCGATTACCGCGAGAGGCCGAATGCTTACTATGGCGAACGCGAGCACGGTCCGTGTCTACACTTCCATCATCGCGTCAAGCCCCACCATCACGGCCACGGCACGTACTTGGCTGGTGTCCTAACTGGGAGGCACCATGTGCGGGACAAGGGGATACAACTGAAGGAACGCGGTGAGAAGGAGCGGCGGAGGGAGCGGCGTAGGCGAAAGCGGCAGCGGAAAGCTGAAGCATTGGCTATCAAGGTCGACGGTGCGCTGAACAAGAACCGTTGGTGGCATCGATGAGTGGACGAACTTTTGGCAAGACGTGACGAACCTACGACTCTGCAATGATCGTTCCGTTAAGTTATGACAGGAAGTTGTCTGTATGCTTTGATTTGCTGTACGATACCGTCATGCTGTGTGTTGCTATGTGTTGTGCTTGCTATGTAATGTAATGGGTTGGTTTTATACAAAGCGTGGCGAAACTTCTGACGAGAGCGACGATGAGGACTTGCTAGAGACTACATGCGGCGAGACTGTATCCAATCTGTAACAGTACAACATGCGACAATGAGTTCCCCCCTAGCCGAGCATCCATAAATGTCAGTGTATCGCCAGCTCCCCATCCTGTAGCGAAATGTCACCCGAAGCTGCAGTTGGTAGTACTTGCAAGGTAAAATTCAAACCTAATCCTCGTCCTCATCGTCCGCATCCACATCTATCACTTCCATGCCTGCAGCTGCCTCTGCCATGATGTGCTTCTTCTTTTTCTTCTTCCTCTTCCGCTTCTTCTTCGCCGACCCCGCCGCCTCATCCCCGGCATCCGGTGGGTGCCCATCGAGATTCAGCAGCGGGTTGCCAAATGGATCCAAACGTTGCGGAGATAGCTGTGGGACCGGTTTGGGGGGTCGGGGCCGTGCAGGAGAGACTTGCGCGCTCGCAGTAGCTGGAGTCGCGATGGAGCTGTCAGCAGACACGACTTCTGCGGGTTCTATCTATTAGCCATGCGTTGGCAACGCGGACGTGGAAGCGTGCGGCTGTCGAACAACCAGTGAACGTGGAACTCACTACCAAAGAACGATCTCGCGGTCGAGAGCGCGACAGCGAGTAAGGATTGACGCGGAGACGCCTCCGGAGGCGGGGTGTCCTTGATAGTGATGACCCCAGTCTTCGACGTTGCGGGCATTGGGGTGGCCGAAACACCGTTGGCCTGGGACGGAGATTTTGGATGCGACTGGGCTGGGGGATGCGACGGGGACGCATTGACCTCCAGAGAAGTGTCGAGCTCCGCTCCTGCATTGGCTTTGTGTTTCTTTTTCTTCTTCCGTTTCTTCAGTGTCGAGAGTGCCGTACCGTTCGAGGGCGCGAGGCCTTCGGGCCGGGGAATCTCCTCGACATCCGAGACTTTACTGGTAGGCTTGGCCTTGGATGACGATGCGGTTGCCTTTGCGGGGGAAGACGTGGGCTGGGATGTTGGCGGATCCACCTTGGCCTTTTTCTTTGGCTTGGGCGCGAATGGGTCGAGACGCGTCTTTTTGGTGGTAGTTCGCGCCCGGCTTTCGTCGTCGTCGTCCGAGATGACTATGGCACTCGGGCCAGGGGCAGCGTCTTCGTCTTCCCTGGCGCGTTTTTTCGCATTTCCCACCAGCTTGCTACGGAGCTTCGAGGCTTCGTGACTGTGTACGCTTGATGACGGAGGTATGGAGGCACCAAGGCCTAACCTGACAGTGGATAGCGGATGAACATAACTTTACTTCACGTCAAAATGCCGGCGGGCGTACCGTGGAGGTCTGCGCATGTACTCATCAAGGTCAAAATCGTTATTACCGCGCGACGCAGCGGATGGAAGTTTTGCCTTGGAAGCCTTCATCCACCCCGTAACGAGACTGTCTGTGAACGCCATCGCCATGTCGAGTTGCGCTTGGGCGGTCTCCAGGTCCATGTCCTCGTCAGCTCCCTCCATCCCGGCAGTCCTAGTGGACGCTCGAGCGCGTCGCAATTGACTTCAAGTCCGAGTTGAGAGTTGCCTAAGTGTTGGAGAGGCTGGGACAAGGAGGGAATTCGTTGTCTGGCAGGTCAGATGCGGATGCGCATAAACGCCCATACCCTGGAAGTTGGTGCGCGTCTGCACGCCGTCCGACGACTTTCCCTCCCCGCACTCTCCTCGAGCCGGCCTCTACCCTTGCCGAGCCCGAGTCTTTCGCCGCCTCCTGCCCACACGGATTGTCATATACGCCAAAGCACTCCACAGCAAGTGTCACTCCAACCGCCATGTCGCTCCCCATTTTTGCCATGAAACGCAAGGCAGACGAGCTGGAGGAAGAAGACGACGAAGAAGAACCCACGCTGGGGCGCCAGGTGCTCCCGGTTGCGAACCTCCCAGACACGTTCGATGGCGTGCCTGTGGACGGCTTGCAATACCTGTTCACTGTCCGGTAAGCATCGTTCGTATGTCGCGGTCGTTCGAGAGAGCCGCGATGGGACGGTTCGCGACGCGCGTCCGATTCCATGTTTGCTAACGCAATGTTCTCTGCGGTACAGCCGGGACGCGCGATTGCTTCCCCACACCACACGGGTAGCGAACCCGTACGAGGTCCCGGATCCGCCGCTGCCGGAAGTAGCCTCAATGCAAGGGGCAGGTGCGATCGGAGAGGACAGGAGGAGGGACGTGCTCCCCTCCGAAGAATGGCGCGAGACGTTCCTGCGGCGGTTCAAGAATTTCCGTAAGGTATGTACATACGCTCATCCAATCACACCCGCGCCCCCCGCGTGTCGCTCTCTGCCCATCTGTCTGCGGACGACTGATCATGCACGCCGGGGTTCCAACAGAATTCCGTCCAACCCACTATCCACGTTCACATCCCTGACCCTAGCGCGAAGCTCATGCCGGACAAGAAGGAGCGTGATCTATGGTGGGCCTTCCTCGCAGGACGGCCAGAGAGTGAGTGGAACCCGCCTAAAAAGTCAAAGCAGCCAAAGCCGTCGCGGTGGCAGCAACGCAGCCAGAAGAGACCGCAGACGAACGTGCAGGAGGCACAAGAAGATATCTCCCTCCCATACGATGTTGGCGAACCATGCGGGCCCGATGCGGCACCGGACACTGGGGCTTCATTGGCAGTCGTCCGCCCCTCTCCAGCATGGCAGAGCAATCAAATAGCTCTTGAGGCGTACGGAACGTATCATCAGCCTCTCTCTGCAGCAACCGATCCTCCGACCGACGCCATGCCCGTGATCGAGGACAGTATCGAAGTGGCCCTCACATGCTCGCCCCGCGAGCCAACACCTGCTCTCCTGCAACATATCGATCACGTACGCCGCATTCCCTAATCGAGTCTTGATTGAGGCTTCTGACCCGGTTTTCAGAAATATGCCATGCATCTTCTGATGTACTTTGGCCACTGGATCACTCTACGTATCGAAGAGGGACGCCTTCCTCATACCGACATCACGGACGCACACGGCCGATGGATTTTTATACTCCTGTCTCGGGTGGACGACTGGATATCGGGGGATGAAACGAGCATCTTACGGACCCTGGCGCGAGGATGCATGGAGCTCATCGTCGAACGGCGTAAACATCCGGTGGCAATGGAGTCCGCCAAGGAGTCGTCAATGATCGATGAGAAGTCGTGTTGGATGGTCATAACCGCAATTATCTGCGTATGGGGCCAAACCGATTTGTGGATGGACGCGGAGGGCATGCTGTCCAAGGTAGAGCCGCCGTCTGTCTAATATATATATATATAGCGGGTACATAGGTTGAGTTCTACGGGCCGGAGCGCACTGGACAGTGGACACCGGTGTGTGCTTGCATACTGTTGTGGTCCGTCATTACCACCGTAGCCTCGAGCATCATGTTCGTTGTCGCGCCGCTGACGCGGTTGGAAGGCAATGGATGCCACGCTCTGCTGTCTTCGTCGAACTGTGGATTGTGGATGAGTGTGCAATGTCCGCGTACTTGATAGCTATTTAAGTAGTTTGATTTCACTGGGCATGTTCCTCGTACACCTAGTTCAGGTCAGGACAAAGTGAAACTGAAAGACCGAGGATGTGAAAACTAGTTGTGGGCCTGCAGTGGCACGTTTTCAAGTTGAAGTTTCAGGAGTGATGGTTTTCGGTGGCGATGTTCGTTTTGCGGGAGATTGCGTGGGGCGAGGCCGGCCGTTTCTGACCGGACAGATGCTTCCAAGATGCTTGTCCTTTTCCTTCCCCTCCCCGTCACAATCTCATAATCAGTTGGCCCTCGCCGCCCTCCTGTCGCGCACCCTCCACGTTCTCTTGAACAACCGTCGCTCTTTATCGCCCCTCTTGCCCCCGTCCCGACCCCCCTCCCTGCCACCACCACCACTAGACATGCGTTCCGTGCTCGCTCTCCTCCCCTTCGCTGCCTCGGCCCTCGCCTACTCCCTTACCGAGCCCGACGCGGCCACTGGCTGGACGACGAGCGGCCCCAACATTGTCGTCTGGCAAATGGTCTCCACCGATCCCGCCAACTTCACCATTGTTCTTGACAACCAGGTATATTTTGCTTTCCGTTCAAGGGAGAACAAGTGGCATCCCTAACCGTTCGACTGATAGAACGTGACACCCGCTACCTCCCAAGTGCTCGACGCCCTTGTCGATGGCTCCCTCGGCAACATCACAGTCAACCCCCCGAGCGGTGGCTGGAAGGCAGGCAAGGGCTTCCGCGTGAACTTCGTCAAGGACTCCCAGGACCTCAATAGCATCTTGGCCCAGTCACCTCAGTTCGACATCACGGCCTCTACGTCGAGCACCTTCTCCACCTCGGTCTCCGCCACTGCGGGCTCGGGCACTGTGTGAGTACAACTGGTTGATTTTGCGCATACAACGAGGGCGTTGATGTGATATTCGCACGCAGGACTGTCCCTGCCGCGACGACGACCAACACAAACACGGGCAGCGGCTCGAACCCTCTCAACCCGAGCACCTCCGACACCTCCACCTCCCCCACCAAGAGCAACGGCGCGTCGCCCGCCATGGCGGTCAGCAACGGCCTCGTTGGTGCGCTTGCTCTCCTTGGCGCCTTCCTGGCTTGAAAAAGGCCAAAATGGACGCCATGATGTTTGCCATTGGGACGATCGTTTTGTAATTTTGTTGATGTGATATCCCACCCTCTTCTTCCAACTACTATATACACATTTTCGGACTTTGGTACTCAGGGCGGACACTATTATCTCGTACCAGAGGGGTAGGCCTTTTGCCCCTTGTCTCCCTGGTGAAAGGGATCTCGATCCTCGACGAGTCTGTATTGCCCCAGAGTACAAGTACTTATCAATCTACTCCATACCCCAAACTCTGCCTCCGTCCAAGAGTTGCTTCCATGAGTTCACCTGAGTCAGCTTCAAGGTGTGAGGGATCCGTGCAAATTGGCGAAACCTCGGTGAGTCGCATGATTGTGTCCGGTACTCCGGACCGGCGTTCTTACGGAGCTCGGAATTGCAGACTGAGGCTTTTAGAACTCGACGACCATGTCGGCCCCACAGGACACCCTCGATAACTACGAGCACCTCCTCCCACCGAGCTGGAAATCACAGATCACAACATGGCTACAGGAAGATACCCCGTCATTCGACTACGGCGGTTTCGTGGTCGGAGAGGCTCCCCGTGAAGCCTTCCTCCTTGGCAAAGGCAAACAGACAGCGGTCCTCGCGGGGGCACCCTTCTTCACGGAAGTGTTCGCACAGCTTGGTTGTGAGTGAGTACTTCAACCTACCCCTCTTGCTACGCCTTGCACCTTGGGCGGTCTGTAATATAATCGGTATTGCTGCCTGTAGGCATGACATCATACGGCATCCGGGCTGACGGAAGTGAGCCAGTGCTGATGTATGCGCTTTCTGCACAGGGTAGAATGGAACATGAAGGAGGGCGAGACGTTCGAACCGGTGAAGCACGTCGCGACGGTCAGGGGCAAGGCGCGGCACCTCCTTCTGGGCGAGCGCGTCGCGCTCAACATGCTCGCGCGCTGCTCCGGCATTGCTACCCAGTGCGTCACTCTATCCCCTCCTCTCGCGCCTCTGTTTTCGCCCTGAGCTAATTGATATTGCGAACCACGTTTCCCCTACTCCGCGGCTGCTCCGACCCGGCAGATCGAAGAAGATCAAGGACCTTGCGCGGGGCGTCGGCTACAAGGGCATCATCGCGGGCACGCGCAAGACGACGCCCGGCTTCCGGCTCGTGGAGAAGTACGGGATGCTCGTGGGGGGCATAGACCCCCACAGGCACGACTTATCGAGCATGATCATGCTCAAGGACAATCACATCTGGTCTTCCGGTGCGTCCTGTGCTTCTTCTCGCGATTGGCAAACGTCGCTCAACGCGTGCTACCATCCTTCGGCTTACGTACGCTACATTGATATTACTACGCCGTCGATTATTACCTCTGTCGACCGCATACATGGTCAGGCTCAATCACGAACGCTATCAAGCAGGCGCGCAAAGTCGGTGGGTTTAGCCTCCTCCTGGAGGTTGAGGTCGGTTCCGAGGAAGAGGCGGACGAGGCGATCGACGCGGGCGCGGACATCGTCATGCTCGACAACATTGAAGGCGCGGAGCTTGTTGGGGTTGCGCGGCGACTCAGGGAGAAGTGGGCTGGGAAGCGCAAGTTCCTCTTCGAAAGCAGCGGGAACATCACGGAGACGAACCTCCATGAACGCGCGATAAACGGTGAGCCAAAATATCGGTTTCGTGGTCCCTTTGAATTCGAGCTGACCCACGCTGCAGAGATGGATATATTGAGTACTAGCGTGGTACACCAATCGGTGCAGCACATAGATTTCAGTCTGAAGATCCAAAAACCAAAGTCGACCAAGCTGTGATAACCTCCAATTGTCTTGGTACATATTGTGACGGCTATATTCAGATCACTGCAATCCTCATGACCCCAAATGGAAGAGAGCAAACGCGTTGCCGCCCCTCACGGCGTCCTTGTCCGCGTCGTCCCACCCAGACACCCCATCAATCGCCTCAAGGTTTTCCACAACACTTTTCCACTTCTCGGTCTCACTCAATGGAGGGAAGAAAGGATGATCTGTGCCGAACAACATCCTCTGTGCCCCCGCTCTCCTCTTCGCCGCCCCGTCCGTCCCCTTTGCGCTTGATGCCGCAGCAGACGCCCCTGTGCTCACATACTTCTCTGCGCGCCCGATCGCGTCGCTGACGAAGCCCAACTCCTCGGGACCATATGCGATAGCGTCGAAGTACAACCTCCCAAGGTAGTACCGGGCGTCGTGCTGCAGGCGCAAGGCGACGAGAGGGTCGTGCGCGATACAAGATGCGAGGCGGGAGGAGAGCTGGGGGAGTGCGCCGCCCGAGTGCGCAAGGAGGACGCGCAGATTGGGGTACCGATCGAGCACCCCAGAAAGAATGAGGCGGGTCGTTGCCTGTGATGCGGTCTGGTGAGCACGTCTGCGACAAGGTTGGTGAGAAGAAGTGAAGAGGGACGCACTATCGTCGTTTCGAAGGGGAACCCAAGGGCAAGAGGCAGGACGTGCCCGTTCGCCTTCTCGCCCCAGGCGTTCTTGTCGACGCCATAGTGTGGGTGGAGGAAGACCACCAGACCGGCTTTCTCGAGCGCGGCCCATACTGGGTCTAACGCTTCGTCGTCTAGGCCCTTCCCGAGCCCCCGTGTGCCCATGATCACACCCTTGAGGTGTGGCAGGGAAGCGACCTGCTCCACGGTCGAGACGAGCGACTCTATGGTCGCCTGCGGGACGAGCGGGAGCAGGCCGAAGCCGTACAGCCGCTTGAGGTTGGTGGAAAGAGATGGCCCCGTCGAGCAGTACCTTTCTAGATCGTCGTTGAGCTCTGCCGCGAGCGCGTGCGCGGTAGAGGCAGGGAGGAAGTCTAGCCAGGGATTCGCGGAGCTGGAAGGAGGGTTAGTTGGGTTCATGGTGATTCGCGCGATGCCAATCGCGGAGTATGTGCTGCGGCACTCACCTCACCACCGAGACGTCGATCGCATGTCGGTCCATGAACTTCAACTTCTCATCGCGCTCCCAGTACTAAGCCCTCGAAAGCAAAGTTAGGTCGCACGCAAGGCAGGGTGTGTGATCAGGTCGACGGCGGAGGCTCAGCTCACCTGTGGGCCAATAGGCCGTCCGCTGCTAGGTTCGTCGTCGAGGATGAGGAGACGTTCTTCGGGCTTGCCAGACTCGGGCGACGTGCGGGTGAAGATGCGCGGGACGGAGGTGCGACTGCGCAGAAAGGCGGCATATCGCGGGAGGTAGACGTGGGTGTGGATGTCGACGAGAAGTCTCTGTGCTGCCATGGCGTATCGTCTTCTGAGGTGTCGTGCTGCAGCCCCAGGATGCGCGCTGGGGGGAAATGCGAGGTCAGGGAGAACCCGAGAGAGACGGCGATGCGCTGAGCCTGTGATCAGTGACGGTGGACCGATTCCAGTGGAAATTCAAATGCTTCCGCGAGCATTTCCTCCTGTCCGGCCACGTGAGGGCACTGATCGAGGGAACGGAGCGCCCGCTTGTCTCGGAATGTCAGGCTTGTCCCGGCACGCACCCACAAAATGCCTCCATCCCCCATCGGATAGATGATCCTGCTCCTCAATATTCAATACTGATACTATCGGGCACATCGCCCTTCTCTTTCGACAGAAGGGACAGCTGGCGTGCGGGAGCATGAGAAGCTTGAAGGGTAATCTCAGCCACCGAATCACGGCTGCCTACTCGGGGAATACAGAACAACCATGATGGCGTAAACAGGACGTAACGATGGGACGAGGGATCGACTTGTGCCACTTCCCTCGCCCAGCACCCGACATTGGCACTCTGGGACACGCCATTTCGGCTCCTTCATCTTCTCCCGCGTGCCCTTGCCAGCCTCACCTCGAACTCGCGTACGATACCATGACGCTCGCTGATCCTCCTCCTACCGGACCAGCAACTATGACAGATCTTTGGGGTCTTCAGACCGAGGTGCGCTCTTCATCCACTCCCACTCCTTCAGCCTGCGCCATGGGCGGCGACGGTTTGTGGTTCACAGCTCGCCTCGCTCATGGCCGGAGTCCGCCGCGTTGAAGACAGCCTTCGCCAAGCCGCGATCGCTGCGGACGACCGAACCAGGATGCTACAGTCCAAGGTTGAGGAGCTAGAGGCCGCAAACCTCGCTCGCCTGCTGGAGATCCGCCAGCTTGAGATGGAGAAGGCAGAGTTGCAGCGCGAGGTGCAGGCGAAAAGGCCTGATCTTGCCGCCGCTATTGCCGCTCGAGACGATGCTTTGAAGAAGCTCCACCAAGCTCGCAAGGTCATTGCAGATCTTGTGAGGGACCACGAGGTGTGTGTGTCGTAACATCTGCGTCTTGATTGCTAAAGTATATACTTTTCGTTTCAGACACCGAGTCGGAAAGGCGCAAATACCAAACCAGTACCCTGTGAAGGTGCAAGACCGAGCGCGAATCATCAATCACTCACCATTTCAGCCCCTGTGACCATCCAACGTCCAAGGCGCGAAACACCCAACGAGTCCGACGAGGAGTCAACCGTTCGGCCCTCACGATCCGGCGCGAGCACGCACGTCGGCACGCGCCTTCAACAATTTAGGAAACCGGAGTCGGCTGGAATCAAGGAGCTCCCTACTTCTTCCTCTTGCGATGTTGCGGCAGACTCTTCGGCGCGTTCTGCAACCACATCCAAGCCTGGGCAAACCTCAATTGTGCCGAAGAAGCGGCTCCAGTGGTATCTTGAGTTTGCAAACCGACCCTCGACGGCTGAGGTGTTGCATGGGCCGATTCCGTTCGATGTCATAGCAGAGCAACTGGTCCTGGACGACGATGCTGTGCGTTCTTCCTCCAAATTATATGCTCGGCGAGTGCTCACTTTGCAAACACATATAGGTCATTGAGATCGAAAAGTGTGTTATCTATTATCTTCATCGTTCTCCGTCGTTCCCAACGTCCACTCCATCATAGCTTGGAGTTCCAGAATGGGTATGACTCGCGTATCCACAGCGCTGACGGCGGCTTCGCATTCGTGTATCGACCTGTCATCCTCGATGGCACGTCAGGGACATACCTGATTGGGTGGGGCGAGACGAGCATGGTTCACAATGTCAAGAGCTGGATGGGGGATGGCAAGGAGATGCATATGTTCTGCTACCCAGCCAAGGAGGTGAGTGCCGGATTGTCAATTGATTGTCTGATGTTCATTCACAAATAATGCCTACTTCTTATCTAGAGCTCAGGCTGGTTTTATCTGGGCTTGCACAGGTTTTCTTACACCGCGATTGATTCTGTCTGGCACAAGCTCGGCAAGGAGGTTGGTACATCAGTTGTGAGAAGCGCCACTGACACAATCATGCTGATGATGATTGCACAGGACAAGGAACGTCTCTACATGGAGCTGCAAGAGAGGAACCCGGACATGAGCGTGGGGGAGTTCAAGAAGGATGTCAAGGCGGGGAAACTCGTGCAATGTTGCATCCAGCTCGAGAGCGACGGCAAGAAGGTTGAATCGCATGACTTCTTACGTCAGTACGGGTTGCTGGACGCGGATGGGTAAACTCGCTGGCCCGTCGCTGTCGCTATGTTCTGCCGCGCGGCAGAAGTGCTGGGGTTGATTTGTGGAATGTTTTGTTTCGGATTCGGTATGCTCCCCTTCCAGCGACTTTGACAGATATCCGTCTCCTGTCCCCATCACAATGAAGTACGAGCGTCGTGGAATTACTGTGGCCGATGGAAAAGCACATTGAACAGGTCGCCGTGGTATGTATGGAAACGAGACTGTTATACTAGTGTGGGACACGGAGGCCGAAACGAACAGAAAGATGGGCCACCGTTGGGCCGCCGGGCGGCAGACGCCGGGGACCGATCGGGGGGGACGGCGCGCCGGTTAGCCTGGCCTGGTTTCGGATCGCCGTCTCGGCCTTCCTGTGCCCCTTCCTCCCCACCGTCGTTCTCCTCGTCGCGGCCATCCGTGCCCTCTCTCCCCTGCTCCACACCCACCGACACCATGCGTTGCTGCTGGTCCTCAGCGGCACGCATCCTTACACTCCTTTCACTCGCGTTCCTTTCATCACAGTCGCTCCTTCTCGTGAACGCGCAGACGACAGATGCCGTCGACATCCCAAAGCCTCAAGATGCTGGGTCTCCGACGACTACCTCTGCTGTGCCCACCATCACCTCGCACTCGGCTTCTCCTACAAACACTTCCATCCCGCCCGAAGTGACTCCTGCTCCGCCCACTACAAGCAGCACTTCCTCGAGTACCCGTCCCTCGACGTCGAGCACTCCCTCTTCGTCGCCCTCGTCGCCTGCGCAGAGCACTTCCCCAACGCAGACCCCGTCACCCTCGCCTACCTCGACGACACCTTCGCCTCTCCCTTTCGCGGCTACCTCGTCCACCTCTTCCTCTTCGACAGGCAGCTCTTCTTCCTCTTCGTCTTCATTGGCCTTGTCGACTTCCTCATCCTCGCTTATTCTGTAAGTCGATCATTTCGCTTCATGGAAGCGCATATAGCCTCATTTGTTGATCACCCATATATAGCACTACCTCTTCCTCTTCCCCCGGTGTCACTTTGCTCGGTCAGTCAGGAACCACCCTCGTCGCTACCGCTACCAATGCTCTCGTGACGGACGACTCCGCGACATCTTACACTTGGTCGGTGTCGGCTTCATCGACTGCAACCGGTGCTGCGGCGATCAGTTCCTCGAAGAGGTGAGTGCCCGTCACTTCATGTCTACGTCAGGATCCCAGCAAACCGCCCTTGTCTGTCCTTCCCAGCTTTTTCGACAACAAGGGCGCAGTCGCGGGAACGTTCTCTGCCGCCGGCGTTGTCATCATTGGTGCGATTGTGATCGCAATCGTCCTCTCAAGGCGTCGCGCGGCACGTCTCCAAGATGAGGAGGACATGACGTACTTCGAGAAGTACGAGGGCCCGACCAGCACAGATGCCTCCGTGGCGAATGATGGGTCGCACACCCCCACAGAACCGGAGATGAGCTACATGGGTCATGGCGGTGCACATGGAATGGGTGTCAACGATGAGCCACTCGCTACATACGCCGCGCCGGATGCGTACCCTGATCGCACGATGCATTTTGGCCTACCGAGCATGGAGGAGTACGCCCAGCCGCGGGCCATGGGTCTCGACTTTGGCTCTGCGGTGGACTATCCGCCTGGGATGTCGTACAATACCACGCAGTACGCTGGGTACGAGGGGTACAACCCCACGCAGTACGCTGGGTATGAGGGCGGATACGCTCAGACCCAACAGCCATACTACGCATCGTCATACCCCGCACAGACGATGCCAGCTCACCCGTATGCAAACCCGACCAACTCGCCACGGATGGCTGGGGCTCCTGCTGTGCAGCTCTATGGCGAGGCTACTTGAACGATACCGTGGGTATGCTTAGCATGCATGGACTTATGTTTGGTGAGTTCGTCGTGCGTATGCACCCTGTCACGAAGAAGCCAACCGGACTTTTCCACCCGCTGCCCACAGATATACCCCGCCTCCTCATCCAGGCACGAACTTCTTTTGATATCTATCAGACGAGCAACCTACGTATTACCTCCTCCGTCTTCGTCTTTGTACGCTTGTCTGTCATCCATTGTATTACCATCGCCGTTTTCTTGGTTGCGTTCAAGTCGTGCTTCACGACGACCGCTTTTGGGGCTGATGCCCCTTCTCCCTCTTCCACTTCTCGGTATCCGACCCCACTCCTACATTTACACCTTGCTTGGTCCTTTACTTTACTTGCTGGGAACGGCAGAATGTGCTTTGCATTGGTATTATGTGTCTGTATTACTTGCACGTAACACTTACGATAAAATGTACCCCGTACAGAGAGTCACTCAGCCCGTCGTACAGAGTCTTCGCAATGGACAACTTTCAGTGCGGCTTCCTTCCGTAAGTGCTGGCTGCGTCCGGGCGCGGCGCCTGATAACGGGCCCAGGAAGGCGACCATAAGGTCCGACCAAGTCCGAGGTCCGACGTCATGGGTCCCGTCCGTCCGTGGCGCATATATGCAGTCGGATGCGGGATTGTTCTCCTGTTCATCTCGACGATGATACTGGCCGCCTCTCGTGTTTCGAGCTTTCATGCCCTACGGAGCGCGAGGTGCGCGTACGCAGGACGACGGTTCCTCCAGACGACACCTCCCGAGGACGCGAACTCGGCAGAAGCGTACCTTGAGCCAAACCATGACCATCCTGGAATCGTCTCTCTGTTGCTCAACCGCCCTAAGTCCAAGAACGCGATCTCACTGAGGCTGCTCAAGGTGTGCCACCCCGCGCAGAGGGTCTAATGGAGGCTGGCTGACGTGACGGAGCGCAGGAGCTGCAGGAATGCCTGGACACGGTGCAGTTCGACAAGAGGTGCGATCCTTCCCCCTTCCCCTTGCGGTTATGCGCGTCGGCTCACGCAGGTGCCTCCTCCTCCCATCCTTATCCGCTGCGCTCTGCATCAAGCACGCGCGTGCTCATCGTCCGCTCGTCGACCGTCGGCTCGTTCTGCGCCGGCGCGGATCTTCTCGAGCGCGCGACCATGACCAAGGCGCAGGTCGACAGGTTCCTCATCGACCTCCGCCGCGCCCTCGGCACGCTCGAGAACCTGCCCGTGCCCACCATCGCCGCCATTGACGGGCCCGCCCTCGGTGGCGGGCTGGAGATGGGGTTGGCGTGTGATTTGCGCGTTGCCGGTGACTATTCAAGTTCTTCCAACAAACTGGACGGTACTGAACGTTGGCGTACGTGAAGGACACGCCGTGACCAAGATTGGGCTGCCAGAGACGAAGCTGGGCATCATCCCTGGTGCGGGCGGGACCCAGCGGCTTACGCGTTTGCTTGGTGTGGCGAAGGCGAAGGACCTTATCTTCACTGCGAGGGTCATGACCGCCCAGCAGGCGCATGAATTCGGTGTGTCTTGCCCTCTGGCTTCTGCGTCTCTTATATTTGGATATTGAACTCATTGGTCGCGGGTGGTTCAGGCGTGGTCGATTATATTTCCACTCCGGAGACCACTGGTTACGATAGGGCTCTACAGTTAGCTGGGGAAATTAGCACGAGCGGTATGCCTACCTGTCTATCCCTCTTCAACCTTCTTACTCACGACCTATATGCGCAGCTCCTCTGGCCCTCCGCGCTGCAAAGCAGGCAATATCCCGTGTACCCGAACTCGGATTTGAATCTGGTATGGCCTCCCGCACATATTATCCCACCATGATGGCTGTTAACCTCGAAGCCAGGTCTCGACTTCGAGCGTGCATCATACGAGCCACTGCTCCATTCGAAGGACCGCACAGAAGCATTGCAAGCATTCAAGGAGAAACGGGCACCGGTTTTCAAGGGCGAGTAAGATCTATCCGCACGGCCTACTGTAGTAATACATCTCTATACACAATTGGGGACATTGCACACAGCACAAGAGAAACGTATAAGTTATGGTCCAAAGCACCTCCAACATCAAAGGAAAACTTCAACTTGCTCCGCTGATTCTCGATGGCCGCGCGCTTGCGAACGAGGAAGCAAAGTTACCCGTCAACTGGCTAATGCCTGTTGGCATGGGCATGCTGGGCATGGCGATCTGCTCTCTGAGCGGCTCGAGATCCTTCATGATCGTACTCAGCCTGCCCATCCCGAAGCGGTCGCGCATCGCCTTGGCGTCCACGGGGCCTTCCACCGCAGGATCGTTGAAGCCCTTCTCCGCTTGGCCCCAGTCAGAACGCTGCGCGAGATAGGGCCGTAGGAGGTTCGCGTCGATACGGCCGAGGTAGCCTTCGGTGATGTATGACTTGAGGATGTCGGGTTTGACGAGGAAGACGTTGCCGAGCTGGCGGATGAACTCGAAGCGTTCGTGTAGGGAGGGGATGGAGAAGGTATCAATGACATCTTGGTAAGACTTGAGATCCTTTGCCAGCATGAGACCACCCGTGGCACTAACAGGGAACTTCTTAAGGTGGTCAAGGAGCAGACTAAGTTTGTTATCAGCATACATGCATCTAACAAGACAGAAGGTGCTCACCCATGGAAAGCTACGCCGACCTCAGTCAGAAAGACTTCAAGATTCTTCCCACTCAGGCTAGCCTTGGCCGCCTCTCGCACCTTCTCTAAGGTATCGCAGCATGCTACGCAGGGTTCGGTGTTTACGCGAGCGAAGGAGAGGTCGTCATTCTTTGGTTTGAAGTCAGTGCGTTTCTGCTTGGCTAGCTGGGCTGAGAGCCAACTGATAATAGCTATGGTTCGCTCGTCCGTCCGTGAGTAACCGCCGCCAAAAAGCCAAAACAATGCGAGCATACCGTCCGTGAGCTTCTGGGTCACTTGGTTGGCACCACCCTCGATCCTGCTGACGGCCTGGTTGTTGAATATGACCATCTCCCGACGTACAGTGACAGAGCTACTGGCGAGCGGGAGAAGAGCCATAGTCACGTAACGCTGCCATAAATGGCAGATCAGGTCCACCTCGCAGAGCACTGTCAGCGGCTGCATGCTAGGGTCTGTTTTAGAATCAGCCGTCTCAAGCCGTGTGAGCACCCTGGGCTCAACGAAGTCAACGCAATGGCATAGGAGGACGCATACAAGCCACTCACGTCTCGAGTGCGATTTCAACGTACGAGCTACCAATAGCAGCAGCAAGAACCCGCAGCAACGCAAAGGTGTGCTTTGGCCTGGAACCACCACTTTAAGAATAACATCGATGACGCTTGGAGATGACTTACACATCGTTAGTATGACTCAGTTCCACACAGCGACCGATGGCTTCAGCATGCCACTTGAGCATCTGCTCCGCAACCTCGACACTCAGAATACCATCTTCTTCCTGGATAGGGTCTTCTGTCGACTCCCTTTGAGTCTTGTCCGTGGTCGCACTGAGACCCCCAAATCGCATCAGAGCTGCCGCTGCCTGAGCCGATGTTGTTGAGGTTCCCAAAGAAGACGTCGTAGCTGCTGCGGCACTTAGTTGATCCACCATGCGACCAAACACGGATGATTTGCCCTTGGTATCCGTTCTTTCCTGCATATAAGCTGGTCAGCAACATGACCGGCTGGAGACACGATCGAACGTACGTGATAGCGAGTGAACTTGGCAAGATAACCGCTATACATTTCACCCAAGCTTCGGCTCTCTTTCTCGAGGTACCGCTGCCCTTCTGTGTATGGGACGAAGAGCTCTTCCATAGCAGTCTCAAGCATAGTGCTGATCGTGGCAGCAGTCGCAGTGTTGGACGCGTTAGAAGCAGGCACGCCTCTCAGAGTCCGTTGGAATTCGGTGGCGTCGACCGGAGACCTAGGGATGACGGAGGGCAGCTCATACGCCTTCATGTCCTCGACCAGAACGGACGTTGACTGATGTACGAGTTGCAATATTCGAAGGAAAGCCAACTCGGGCATACGGTCCGTCCGTGCAATGAGTTGCTCCAAATGTTGTTGCACCTTGCCGTCACTCAGCCCAACGCATGTCGTCATGGATGGACAAAAACATACCGACTGTGCAAACACCCTCTGAAGGAATACCTGCATGACGTATGCTGGATTCGGGAATACCGCTTGCACGATCTGGGCTTCCTGACCAACCGTTGTGCGGATCTCTTGGAACAGCTCCTGCAATCCTTGTTCTGACGATGGTGGTGTAGCATCAGGATCCGCGATTGCGACCCATCTACAAGATATGGATGAGAAGTAAGGAACAGCGCAACACATTGCACACATACAATTGGGAATCAATGTTGGGATCCGCTCGCACCCGGTTAATGAAGAAGTCGTGCTGATTGACGTATACTTGGACGCATGACGCGCCGCCATTGAAGTCGAGGAGTGTTTGTGCACAGTGCTGAGGATAGGATAAGCTTGCATTGCATAACAGGGACTGTAGATAGCGCATACATGCATCATCTTCGGGTCGCCTCTCCTGTATGCTCGGTCGAACAGGTGCAACATATCCTTCTCGAACTTCTCGCAGTAACGGTCGATGTTTTCTCGGGTCTGTGCAAGGAGTGTTCTTGGTGTCTGCCGCATGCGACAGATGTAGCGAACTCACCTTGTCGGAATGAGGCAAATCTACCTCCTTGGCAACTGTAGCTAGCCGTCGGAGGAGCACGGCGACTTTGCGCCTGCCATCCTTTCCTTCCTTCTTCATAGCTTCCAGCCGTAAAGTATCATCCCTCGCGAACTGGTTGTAGAAGTCGATAAGATCGTACGCCGCTTGCGCGCGCTGTCGTTGTTGATGCACCGATTCCATTTGTTCTCCTATCCGAATGGCCGTTCGCCCGACCTCGTTCATCTTCGTCTCCATCCCTGAGAAAGATTGGCCAACTGCCTTGTATTGGAGACACTGAATGTCTGCGAGGAGGAGGCAACAAGTCACAAGAACACACCTCGAATCCTCGATTTAGGTCCGTCATCTTCTTGGAATAGTCCCTCTCCGCGACCCGCACGCTCTTCTCCATGTGCTCGGTCTTCGCTTGGACATCCTTACGCACGGCAATGAGCTTGTCCACTGCGGCTTCAAACGTCCGGATGAAGGGCTTGGGGTCGAACGCTGCTCGTCTGCCCAGTAAGTCGTGCGCATATACACAGTGGTAGGAGATACGCACGTCCGGGATCTGCCTTCGACTGGGCGATGAGCTTCTCGGAGACACCGCCAACGAAATCCTTCACGTCAAACTTCCCCTACACCGCACACTAAGTCAACGGGGGCCCTACACTCGACATGGCAGTTCCCAGGTACCTCGAAGGCTTCGAGACGCAGTTGTTCTTGTACAGACGGCTCAAGTGTTGGTAGCATCCTCAATCCTCTCGGAAATCCCAGATAGTAGGACGAGTTTCAAGTCCGTGCACTAGCAGTCAAGGTCAAGGAGACGTAGGGGGTTGGGGGGAACGCAAGGGAGAGCGAGACGGTCGACTTCAGAGGCGACTTCGGACTTGAATACGATCTTGAGCGTTCTCAGCCACACCCATTAAGCGCCGCGCCCCGCGCGGCTGTGGTTTTGAACGTACTATTGTCGACTGCGACAGCTTCTCAGATCTAAATTTCCGAGAGACCTACCAACATCCGGATGTTGATCCACAGGCACGTAGAAACAGCGGAATATGTTATACAAGTGTCGTATTGCCTTCAATCACCGACTCGGAGCCTGTGCGGCGAACGCCAGAGCCGGCTACAGTTCATGAATAGTAGTAAATCCTATTACTTCCAAGACCCCAACCGTGCCTCCTGATCTAGCTCTCGACATCTCGTCTGAGGGAGCTCGGCTCAGAAATAAAACTTTCGGAGGCAGTGTTACGCACCTCCAGCGCAAACAGGTGAGAGTCATACGATTCAGGTGCAAGACGTCGCACAGACTCGGCCAGTTGATAGAGATATTCCTGATAGTTATGAAAAATTAACTCTATCAGACCGCAATCGAGGCTGAACTACATACCTTGTTTGGTCCTGAGGGTCCGAATGAGTGCCTTATGCGCTCAGCAAGTTCGTCTATCGGTTCAGAACCCACTGCGCATGTATCAGTCCCCATCCGTGATTTCTGCGACGCGAGACGGGTGCACACGGAATGAAGGGTTGTCAGGTCGGCCAACATAGCACTGGGCGGGTTGTGGTTCAGCTGCGTAAGGATGACACCAAACCAAATTACTAACGAATGTCTGCAATAGTCAAGTCAGCAATATGCTGAAGCATCATGCCCGTGATGGACAAAAGACCAACCTTGGGCAGAATGATATGCTCTTGTCCGTCAACGAGTCCGTATATATCGACTTCTTCTAGCGTATAACCATCCTGCACACAATGAGTCCGTCGACGAGATTTTAGCCGAGAAATAAATACCTTCTCTCGGTAGTCTATTGTCATCTTGTCAGCATCCGCTGGTCTTGACCACTCTCCCTTACCTACCTAGGTAGTCTCGGACTTCCGTCTCGTATGCCGGGTCTATGGTATATGCGATACCTGTCATATATTTCAGTATCCTTGGATACCGCAATACGTCGTTAATTGCAGAAGACGAACCCCAAACAACATCTTCATGAGGGAAAGAATCCTACAAGCACCACGAAATGAGCAACGAGGGCCATTCGTTGACTGGCTTTTCACATACCGAACCAGAGAATTTGTCCCAATCTTCCTTGTGGATCAAGGTGACGACTCTTCCGGGGTTCTGCAACGAAAGCACAAAGTCGTCAATTCCTCGCGCACCCATCCGAGGCGAATGCGTCTTCAGATGCTGCAAACCTCGGGGGTCCCTCTATGGTCGTGCGACTTCTGCGCGAACCGGCGGACATATCCCTTCAGGTAACCTGGAGCTGTAGGAAACACCGTCATGATCAATTCGGTTTACCAGTATACAAACGGTTATCCGATTCCGAACATACATTCCTTGACGACGTGCGGAGGAGGCTAAGACCCGATCGATCAGTATAGCGACCAACGAGCTCTACATCGGACCCACCGACCTTGAAGATGAGAGAGCCATACCCGAACACAATGTAGGGTCGCCGTTCGTCCGACATCTATGGGATAGCTGCGAGCTGAGTCTTGCGGAGGCCGTTGACCGTCGATGTTTCTAAACCCGCCTGGGTATACGAGATAAGCGGATCTACACGGGACCGAACAAGATCGTCAGCCCGGGTGCCGATTGTGTGGCACAACGCCATACTTACAGTGACACGCTTCCGCCGGACACGGGTGACCGATGGGTGCGGCGAGGCAGGTGTAAGTACCGCGTACGAAGACTTGCTTTGATCTGACGCGAAGTGGCGACATCAATAATGTTCCCGCGCTGTTGCCGCGTAAGTAAGCTTCGTCGACTTGCCGCTGACTGGTGCTACTGTAGTACTCAATCAATGGCCGACCCAACCAACTTACTAAAATTGCTTGACTTGACTCGCTCACCTTTCCGAACCCCGACGATGCTAGCATTCCAAACCATCGTACAATTGTTACGGAGGAGTATCGCACCACTTTCATTACACAAAACGTCGTCGAGGGGAGTCGTTAACAAGGCATCAAATGGCAGTAAGTAATAAAGTAAGGGAACCAACCCCAATCGCCCCACAAATTATACACGGGCGACAGGAAGTGCTAGGGGCAGGCGAGGAGTTTCGATGAAGGCTACATATAGAGAGGCGTAAGTGTGAGTTAGCGGGAGTCATGGTGATCAAGGGTACGGCCGCGATGCTTCCAGTGTAGAAGCATTGCGACACCATAGACGGAAAATGCAACCATCTGCGAGGTCGGAGGGGTGGAGGGTGGGTGCCCTGCGTGCAAATCCAGACGAGAGGGTTCGAGAGGCTTGTATTAGGGTATGTGTTGAACTCGTCGAAAGCAGTGATAGCGTGTGAGTGCAGATATCAGGCGAGCCGCAAACATGCCCGAAACGATGCCCGAGGTAGACGCCCCAGAGCTAGCGAACTTGAAGGTGCGACCGAGGGAGTTTATGCTGAACTGTGGAACTTCATAGCTCCTTGCGTGTGGCTCTTGAGCCAGCCTTTGAATGCGACCATGCACAGTGTCCAGCAGAACGCGAGGCAGGTGATCGCGACGCCGACGTTGAGGAACATCATGACATCGTCGTGACCCTGGCGCATCGCGGCGATCGTAACCTCTTCCGTGGAGAACATGAACTCCAGACCACCGCACGCGAGCATGAACGATGCGATCGCCTCCGTGGGGGGGCGGGATGGAAGGATAGACCGCGGAGGGCCGAGCCAGAGGAAGAAGTACGTGAGGCAACGCATGGCACCGAATCCGGAGAGCAGGTAACCCCATAGCACGTGGATCTGGACTTGGAAGAGGTAGGTCTGGAAGTGTGCGCTCATGGCGGCGCCTGTGACGCCGATGCACAGAGCGGGGAACGGATTGAAACTTGCGATGTACTGCGGTGGCTCCGCGACAGCCTCCTGCGAACGTTTCTCGACAGGAACTGCAGCGGTCGCACCAGCCGCGAGCCAACGCCGAATTCGCCCCGACTCGATGCCCAAACCCACGAGGCCAGCGAACCAGAACATGACGGCGATGGAAATATGCTGAATCTGCTTGGTGGTGTAGGGATCGCCCGGGTGCGCCCCGAAGCGCTCCATCCAGGTATTGGTGATACCGTAGGCGAAGATGACGAGAGACTCGACAAACTCAGCAGTGGGATATCTGCCATGATGCTTGGGCGCACGGTTCCAAGCCCAGCCGAGGTCGGAAAACGCACCCAAGAAGCGCGCGAAGGTTGCGAGGCCATAGCACCAGAAAATGCCACCCTCTGGGAAACGACACAACAGTCAAAATGATGTCGGTAGGCATGAAACGACTTCGATACGTACTGATAAGGTGTGCGAGGCAGCCGTTCCCCCAATTGCCACGACATCCTCCAGTGTAGATGACGACTCCGGTCACGACTTGCAAGAAGCCCGCGAAGACAAGCGTGCGCTCCGTCGTAGCAAACACGACACGTCCAATGAATCGGACGAGTGAACGCTTGTCCTTGCCCTGCCAGGGATAGACATGTCCTGATTCGTGCAAGGAGTCGCTGGATCGGCGCGGCGAGTGGAAGCCGAACAGCGTACGCTCGGAAACGGCCGATTGAGGGTAAGAGGGATGGCGAGCATGGCGACGCACGTTCTGAGCCCACTGCGCCGTCTCTTCGTGATCGTCGAATGTCGTCTGAATCGGCTCCACGACATGCGCGCGCCGAACGTGGAGAGGATCCGCCTCGGAAGAGTCGTCGGCATCCTTTGCCTTCAATTGGGCGTCTTCCAGCTCTTCTGGGTCCTCGACAACAAGGTTGGTGTACTCCGCAGCCGCTCCAGAGAGATGATCGTCGCGATCGAGGACGACATAGTTCCAGAAGGCCTTGAACGCGAACCGGTCTTCGCCGCGAACGATCGTACGGAGATACGTCACCAAGCGGGCAAAGAGAGCGAAGAGGTCGAAGGCGGAGAGAAGGACGGCACAGGAGAGGAAGAGGTACCCCTGAGAGCCGTGTTTGCTCCCCTCGTACCTACGATGATGACATCACGCGTCAGCCAACTCCCCACGAGCCAAGAACGCCGGGTCGAAGTACGGACATGTCTGGCGTCAATTTGCGATAGAGCGCGCTCGTCGATAATCCGAGCACCACGAACCCGTAGAAGAAAAAGGTAGTCACGCCATGCCATGCGTGCTTGACGGAGCGAAGGGCGATACCTTGCGGGGATGGTGCATTCAGTATTGTGAGCGCATTAGAAGTAGCTGACGGCGGCACGCACCTATTGGCAGCGCGCCGAAGAAAGCTAGAGACATGAAGAGTGCGTGCAGTCCCATCAAGCCAGGATGTCGTTTCTCGTCCTTGGATGACTCCATGAAATCGTGCCAGTAATATGAAGGGGGTGTTGTGCCGTGGGTCAGTACGACCTCCGTCTCGTTCAGCTCGATCAAGGGAGCCGCATGGTGGCCATGTCCGCCGTGGTCGCCGTCCCGCCCTACAAGGAGGTGCTCCGATTGCTGGGAGAGGGATACACAATCAAGTGATCGCGAGTCGGAACAAGAGGGCAGAGCTGTGGCGGCGGCGAGTGCCGTGGCGAGAGCGGGGATGAGGAAGGCGGCGGCACAGACTCGGAGGCGAGGTGTGCGCATGGCGGCGTGGCGGGACGGGGAAGGCGTAACGTAGGCATTTTACCCGTTTGGTGGATTATATGGAAAATGAAGGGATCGGAGGGGGCGGCAGAATTCGGATGTCGAAGGCTCGAGAACGCGTTTGGTAAGGCAACAAGAGTGCGTTCGGGACTCGGGTTCGTGGCCAGCGACCTCCAAGCAGTTCCGCTCAGCCGCGCATCCTTCACGATACAGATTAGTAAACCGTATCGCACATAAGGTCCCCCCCTTGCTTCCTCGTTTCCCATCCCCCCCCTCGGAATCTTTTTGTTGAGCATACGCACCCATCATCTTCTCCAGACCTTTGGCCGTGCACGTTGGCATACCCCTGCCTCCTAGGTTTGGGAGAGACTGTGGGCTGGACATCGCCGCGGCCGCGCAGGTGCGAACACGATCGAGATATCCAGACCCGCGTCCTACGTCATCGGACCATCGAGGTGGACAAGAATGGTAACTCTAATGTCTGATGCAACGCCGCATGCCGAGGCGTCAGAGCCGCTCGAGCTGCTTGCTAAGTACCTTGAACAACCTGACTAGACCTGACTCTTTGGTCCGTTCCATCCCGGCTCAGTCTCACAACACCCTTGCGACGCCCAATTCTTGACACCAGATTGCGCGGCCAAAGCGGCCATCAGCTTCAATCTTTCAATTCACGCTATTTCGTTTGTCCGTTGTTCCCCGCCACACTAATCCAGCCCCTCGACAGATCACTTTCGGCCGAAAAGTGCTGCGAACGGACGCGCTCCATCCTTCTGCTCAATCCATAGCTCATGACACACCGTGCCGCTCAAAGGTTGAACGTTGAACGTTGAGCCGGCCTGAGGTCGGCCCTAACGAGCCAAATATTGATCGTCTTTCGATGTCTGGGTTATGGGCATGCCAAATATCAATGGTACATCCTCGATTTGCTCTTCGCCGTACTGACGTCCTCAACAGGCTCCCCCATGCGGCTCCGAACATCCATAAGCCATATGTTCGATTGCAAACCGTCTATGCAAATCCGCTTGCCCCGTGGATCCCATCATGTGAGCCGCACGCGCCCGTTCTGTGCTTCTCGAGAACCCAGGTGAGCTGCTATCACAGTCGCTCGGCAAAACCCAACTTCTGCCCTCCGGATCTGTTCGAAACGAATGAATCTGTGGTCCATACCATAAGTATGCCTCACCTTTTCCCCGTTGAACGTTTGCTCAACGCTGTTTTGTCAGCCGATTCGTCAGCCATCCATTCCAGCCGATGGTATCGGGTCCACTGACCATGACGAGTCACACAAAACCGTCCCTGAGACTGGTGACGCCGTTGTAATTGCCGGAATGCGTCTACTACCTGCGGCACCGCGTTATCGTTATGCCTTGCTTCAACTTGTTCTCGTCGGAGTGGCACATGTTGATCAGTCTGACTAAGTAGGGCTCAATCCACATGCTCCCGAGTCCCGGTCAACAGTGTTCTGTAAGTAACTGCTGGAATGTGCTATCAGCGATCTTCCATCGATCAGTGACCATCATCAGTCCTGTACACACTGGAAGTCTGAGATCGCGGCCACTCGAGGTTCCCCCTGGTTCCCCTGGTCCTCCCCGCTCGGCGATTGCGAATCCTTCCCGGCGGCCGAACGGATTCATTGTCCGAATTTGTGTTGCGACCGTAAGCATGTTTTACTTGACTTCCGGACGTCCGTGCGATCGCATAGACCATGAGACTATTCGATGGTCTACCAGGCCTTGGTCACGCATGTCCATAGTAGGGCGCAAGTAGGGCGTAGAACTGGCGTGGACTGATCGAGTCGCATGACGGGGACATGGCAATTTCATAAACGGAAGCTTCGGCCTACGATGACGTTAGTCCGATGATGGATCTTCACCGTCAGCGGTCTTTGGGCGGTGCGTACCTCTTCGTGGAGTGTACAGTGCCACTGAGCCTCGGCTTCTCGTACATACCCTTGTCTCGTACCCCAGGTGTTGGGAAGGGAAAGTTCTATGCTGAAGAATGGTCAGAGGACCCCAATTCGCTTACCAATTCCGCCGACGTCGTCAGCGTGTACAACCTGCGGTCCAGCATGCGCACATCTCCTGGCTTGGAAAGTATGTTTGGCTCCATATCTCCGCCGTCTTTCAACCACCAAGTTCAGAGTTGCCGCATATGACCCACTCCGACATGATCGTCTATGAAGATATTCGGACACTGTGTGCTTGGATGGCACAACCTACGCCGCCAGCTGGACGAACTTCGAGCCATGATCCAGGGCGGACGATGGGGGACCGCCGGCGCATGGGAGGGAAGAAGTAGAAGTGCCCCAAAAGGCATGCTTCTTGCGCGGGGTGCCGCGATGCGCAGGAACCTGAAGCCGAGTAGGCACCGAGGACGCCTGGTTTGGTTGTATTCGACAGAGCCGTTGGGCAACGTAGCCGGCCTTGGCCTCACCAAATCCCCGTTGTAGACTAGAAGCATCCCTACCAGTTAAGCGTGGCCACAGGCCGTTCAGGGCCCATAAACAAGTTCATACCTCATACTTCAGATCCAGGCGGATACTTGGGATGAGCGACGTCCAGTGCGTATGATCCACGTATACTTTGGCTGGGGGCCATTTGCACCGTGGTTGTTTCCCAATCCTACCAAGCGCTTGTCATGGTTAATTGTTAGACAGGAAGGTCAAAAAAGCTGTGCGGCTGCAACAAGTTGAAAACACCCTGGGGGTTGGAGGTTGGATAAGTGCCAACCACAGCGTCGTAGGCCATATTGTATTTTCGAACCAGCGATTCCGGAGAAAAGAGAAATCAGTGTGGAATGCGAGACAGTGAACTTGTCGTCGACAGCTTCGACTCGGACTCCGAGGGACTCGGGTGAGGCTGGCAGGGAAGCAATCATGTGACCCTGGGAAGTCCGGCAGAATGTCAGCCGAGCCACAGTCGGCGCTACTCCACCGGGATTTGGGGACTCGGAGGCCAGCCACGCTCTACGGAGTAGGGTTCGCCCAATATCCGCCCGCTGCGCATATGACACCACGACCTGCTTTCATTGACTCTCATGCAGACCGCCCCATAGCGAAATCACACCTTCCAGTAAAAAATCATCGTACGACACAGAGTTAACGCTCAATCAAATCCTAGGTGACTCCCCCCCCAGCGGTGGTCCAATCGCTCAAGTCAAGGCTACGCGCGCTGTGCTCTGACGCGGACGCTTCGCCCTTGGTTCTTTCCCACTTCTTGCGAGTGGCGATCCGCCATGGCCGTTCTACGCAAAGTTCGACACTTCGTATGGGGAGAGATTCCTGAGTCTAAAGTAGAGCGCAACCTTCTCCTCAAAATAGACTGGTTCATCTTGTCGTATTGCTGTCTCATGGTACGTGCCCTCCACAGCCCTCTCGAGGCGCACATCTGACACGAGCCACAGTACTTCTCCAACTGTGGGTTCCCCGTGTGCTTGCCCCCACGGGTAAAGGCTTACACCGAAGCATCCATCCTGTGCCAGATCTCGATCGAAGCAATCTCTCTAATGCATATGTTTCGGGCATGAAAGAAGAGCTGAACATGCATGGTACTCAGTTCAACGTAAGAATACCCTCCCTTTGGAAACTGCCATACCATCGGATAAGGAACTCACGTTTACCCTACAGCAAATCAATACCTTATTCACCTGTGGTTATATCGTGGGCATGATACCAAGTAAAGCGATGACTCGATATGCCCGAGTTGCCGGTGACTGTTATCTTCCGCACAGATAACCTAATGCTGCAGGTTGTGCCCCCTCGAATATGGTTCCCAACTATGCAAATTGTCTGGGGCGTGCTGACGTTCTGGTGAGGTCGAAAGATTGGTTTCATCCAAACTCTGACTCATCCCGAGTTCCGTCCGTTAGCACGAGCGCGGCGACGAGCGTCCAACAAGTGAGCATATTTAGACAAGGGCATCCGACGTGATGCACTAACCCAGAGCTGGCTAGATATTTGTCATACGTTTCTTCCAAGGTATCGCGGAATCATCCACGTTTGTGGGAACCCACTACATTCTGGGATCGTAGGTGACATCTCCGTTGAGACAGCTGGTGACAATCCATACTGACGCCGCGTGAAGATGGTATAAACCCGGAGAGCTGGGGAAACGGTCGGGGATATTTACGTCCTCTGGCCTGATAGGCACACTGTGAGTGAATGTATCATAGTTGAAAGTTGATGTAATGGAGAGTTTACCTCAACTTATCAGATTCTCTGGAATTCTGCAGGCAGCAGTCTACACGTGGGTAGGTTCCGCGGAAATATTCGCCCGTAACTGACATCTATGACACGGGTAGCAATCTGAACGGCAACGCAGGTCGTAGTGGATGGCGTTGGTTGTGAGTAAACACCGTCTACACCACAAGGGGGAGGAAGCTGACGTCCATCGCAGGTTCATCATAGACGGGATAATCACTATACCCATCGCACTTTATGGTTTTGCCATGTTTCCGGATGTCCCCACGACCACCCAGGCATTCTATCTTTCTGAAGAGGTTCGTTTTTCAGCACCGGGATTTACGCGCAGCTGACACTATACCTCCTCGCAGGAAAGGCTCCTTTCCTGCGAGAGGCTTGAGTCCGACAACGAGCGGGATATCAGCCATGGACATTTGAACTGGAGTGTTGTTAAGCGACTCCTAGGCAACTGGCGATGGTATGGCTGCAGCCTGCTGGTGAGCCACAAGTGCCGTTCTTGTTCATTCCTTGTCTGATTTACTGGCCATATCCAGTTCGCGATCTCTGGCGAAACGGAAAGTTTTGGCTCGAACAACCTGATGGGCCAGTGGATGAAGGCTATCGGGGGCTTCAGCATCCCTCAAATTGGTAGGGATCCCGCTTCTGGCTCAGACCCTATTCAACCTTTCGCTCACGCCCCGCTAACAACAGACAACTACCCGTCGGGCATGACCGCCTTCGCGATCGCGTCCACCCTCGTCTGCGCCACCTGGACGGACGCGACCAAGTCCCGCGCACGGTGGCCCGTCCTCGTGTACATGTCCGTCTGCACCATCGCAGCCTCTATCATCCTCCTCGTCTGGAACGCCCCCACGGGGCTCAAGTTCTTCGCGTGGTACCTCGCAGGTGCGAGCTACGCAGGACAGGCGACGACGTTCGCGTGGGCGAACCAGATCTGCGCGGACGACCACGCGGCGCGGGGCGTCGTGCTCGCGTCGATGAACATGTGGAACAACGTCGTGAATGCGTGGTGGCCGCTCGTATTCTATCCCGCGACGGACGCGCCGAGGTTCACGAAGGGCATGTGGGCGATGATTGGGACGAGTATCGCGACGCTTGGCATAACGTGGCTAGTGTGGTACTTGGAGAGGCGGGAGAAGCGCACGAGAACAAGGTGGTATGAGGCAGGGGAAGGCAATAAGAATGATATGTCAGGGGGGCAAGGAGCGGATGAGAACATGCCAGGGAGAAACGATGAGAAGCGCGCGGACAGCCGAAAATCGTGAAGGTTTATTTCCTAATGATAACACACTGTAGCCATGTATTGTAGTAGACACCTTTCTTGATTTATTGCTGTGCCGCCAACCGTGAGCGGTCTAGCCTGCAAATGTTATTCGTTGGCGTAGCGCAATCGACAAGAGGGGGTATACATCGTACGGCATCGGGGGAGCGCGCCGATAGCTATTTCAGAACTCTCATATACTTAGCCTCGATACAAGCCCTTGAAAATGCCCCAGCCCGATACGGCGACATTCCGAACGCAACCACACTGCCGTATGCGGCCGGCGGAATGGATGTCAGCCCCCCTCGGCCACCATCTGGGCTCTGCGGAGGCTGACTCCAGCAGCCCATCGTATCCTCGGAACGCTACCCGCGCAACCCCACTCTGCTTGACGCAGGCACTAGCACCTCACAAGCTTCGCGCTTCGATCCTACTACACTCCGCTGCTGGGCAGTCCCCGACGCTCCTTACCCAACACACGCACTAAGACGACCACTGCCACTCGCCATGCCATCATACCGAGACAGTCCCATCATCGAACTGCCCTCGACAAACTCATGGACCATAACCGGAGACAACCCGTTCTTCATCTGGGACGGGGACTCCCAGTCGTTCGTCTCCCTTAGCCTGAGCAACTCCGGAGGCGACAGGTCCTGGCAAAGCGAAGACCTCGGTAAGTGCATCGTGGTCCAGCCGAAGGTGCGTTGGTACAGCACGAGGTGCTTACCCAATTCTTTGGTGCAGCGGACGCCTATGCGAGTTCGAGCCCGAAACCGGTGATCAGCGACTGGGCGGACGAGGTCGAGGAGGAGCTGTTCGCCGACGGCAAATCCGTCACCCTCTTCGAAGTCACCGTGTCGGGCAAGTCCAAGACCGGAGCCGAAGACGGCGACACCGTGACCATGGTCGGCAGCTCGACCACCCCACTGCAAACCTCGGAGGAGCTCCGGGCCGAGATCGAAGCCTCACTAGACACGCCCCTCCATAGGTCCTGCGAAACGATAGTCGAGGAAGACAGCAAGTTTGAAGACGAGGACGAGGACGAGATCCAACAACAAGAGGAGCCGCCTATGTGTCGGGACGCCGGCGAGTCGGAGCCGCCAAAGACCGTAACTGCAATCGTGGATCCCCTCGTCGGCACGGGTTTCGGGGTCGACGATCTCGGGTACCCCCTCCATGCGTGCAAGAGCCCGACCGCCGCCTTCCTTGAGAGCGTCGCGAGGGACGACGACGCGTCTAGCTTCGTGTTAGTCGACCCGGAGACCCTGGAGGGCGGATATGTCATGGTGGACATGACCGGGATGTGCGTCACGCCGGAGGGGGTGGAGGTGGGGAAGCACAGAGACCTCTTGAAGCGCTGGAAAAGCGCGATGAAGCGAGGGTTTAGCAGTACGTCTGTGCTCGTCAGCAGCAAGGTAAGCCTGAATCTGGAGGAAGGGGCCGTAGATGGAATGGGTTTTGCGAGCAATACTGAGCACTCGTGGCTGGCACTGGCATTGACAGGCCCCGAGCAAGTACCGCATTTCGAACACCAACTACGCAAAGCATAAGGCACAGTTCCACTCCTTCGTCTGCGTCACTGTGGTACAGTCTGTGGAGACGGTCACGCGATGAGAGTTTGTCGTAATAGGCAAAGTGTACGACATACCACTCCGTTTCCTGTCCCTGATACTCGGCGCACGCATACGGAGCCACCAATGCATGAATACATCTGCTCAACAGTGACCTCATTCACGTAAGATGTGGGACTGTACGCACCATGGACGAAGCACAAATCGAGTTGGTGGTCGACATGTAAGATGGAAATGGAAGGCAGCCCGTGTCACAGCGGTACCTTGGAGATTGTCACAACTTCATCATGTTCATTGATGATGGCGGCCAACCGCGCCACTGGCATTAGTAGGTATTCGGCACCGGTCTAGCTATCTAGCTGATACGTAGGTATCCTACTTTGCAAGGAGAAAAGGCGGAATGCGTAGTGCACAGCAAAGTAGCAGGGGTACGAGCAACGGAAGAAGCTAATGATACAGATGCGCGCGTACGGATAAGATACGCGGCCACTTGGCATGACGGTGGTGAAGCGGACAAGGAATAGCAGTAACGGCAATGGCGTTGGTGGCAGGTGGGCGAGAATGAATGAAGGTGGAGAAGAAACGACGCGCGACCCCCGCAGTGCCTCGGATCTACCAAAGCGCCCGAGGGTCCGGAGGCTGAGTGACCGGCATGTCAGAAGAAACAAGGCGTCGTAGGCGAGAACGGGAAGGCATCCTGCGACAACGGCTACCAGCATGCCACGGCCATGCTCGCGGGGAGAGCGAAAGAGATAGCGGACGAGAGCAGGACGGGACTGCGGTCGTTGAATGATACACGGAAAAGGAGACAATGTGATGCGCGGTATGCGCAAGAAGTCGAAGCAGAGGGTGTGAAAGTAGGGGATACGGGAAGGGCAAGGTCATGCTATAGTGGTGAATTACTGTGGTTGACATGGTACCGCCAGTCGCGGTAGCAGGGCCAACAATTATTTGCCCGGTGATAGTTGAAGCATCCTTAGTCGTTGCGAACCTGGATGGTTGTCAACGACACGCATCAGTATGGCTCCATGTGATGAAATGACGGGCGTTGATCGAGCACTTACGACGAGGCGGCGAGGTTCCTGAGCTTCCGTGGGGAAACCGAGGGATATGCCACTGCCAAACTCATCAGGCAATGGGCCGGGGGCAGGCAACTTCGGGTACGTGTATCCACTGCCCTTCTCTGGGGGAGGGGGACTGGCACCGCTGGTGCTCACAGAGGACTCGGGGCTGGTAACATAGCGCTGGGAAACCGAGCTCTCCGACGCGATGTTCAGTTGCGGGGCAGGCTTGCGCTGTGCAGACGGGCGACGTTGAAGAGGGGTCGCTGATGTTTGCTGAGCACCAGCACCATAACCTGCCACATTGACGTTGGATTGAGCGTCGGTGTATCCGGAGTAAGCGTCGTCCATACCGCCGTAGGCTTGGTCGTACTGAGCGCCGGCAGGGTAGCCATAGCCCCAGTTGTTGTACGTGGTGTTAGGCTGCTGGTATGCACTGCTCGACTGCTGATATGTACCGTAGGCTCCTCCGTACGCCCCCTGGGCTCCATACGGACCGGCTGGCTGGTTACGGCTATCTTGACGCGAAGGGACGCCGTACGCGGCCGCGGCACCATAACCCATGTCCTGGTACATCTGGCGCGGCTGCACTGGTGGTGGGACGGTGTTACGGTGGCCGAACGAGGTTCCGCCGCCACTTTCGGTGGAGCCGGTCTCGACGTTGCCAGCGCCGGCACCGTACCCGCCTGCGCCCTTTTCCGTTTCGTGCTCGTTGACTAGGCCTGCGTTGGAGAAGTCGATGATGTCCTGGTTCAAACGATCGTTGCGGCGCTTGCGGATGGCCCATGTTGCGAGCGCAATGATCAATACGAGACCGACCAGACTCGCTGCGGTGATGACGCCGACGGACAAGGCCTTGTTCTGGAGGAAGGACTTGGGCGCGGCATCAGCCTGCTGGGTGGCAGCCGCGGATGAGGTCGAAGTGTCGCTGGCCGACATGACCGTCACTGTGGGTTGCTGGGACGATGTCGGGGTCGCAGTGGCACTTGGGGGAGGAGTAACCGTAGCGGTATCGCTGGAAGACGGGAGTGAAGATGCTGTAGAGGAGGCAGTTGTGGTGTCAGATATTGTGCTTGAACTCGAGGATGACGTCCTGTTCATATGGTCAACTACGCGCACAAGGGAGATAAAAGAGAGATAGCGTACGAAGTAGCACTGCTGGAAGTAGTCAGCGATATGGTGTCGGAGGTGCTAGTGGTCTGAGCGGGAACTGACGTCGTCAAAGATGAACTGGTCGTCGAGGTGTCAGGACTCGGGAGACCGAGAATACTAGTGAGGTCTCCAACTCCCGGAATGGAGAGGGTCGGAAGGTCAAGAGTAGGGCTGCAGAAGACGGTGAGCAGGAAGGGGCTGTAACCTGTCGTTGTGTACTCACAGTAGTCCGCGGGCACCGAACACTTCCGAGAACATAATCAGTCAATACTCCATACGTTCGATCCGCGAGTTGAAGTCGAACACTCACAATCTTCATCTTCACCGGCACGAGGCAGCACGCCAGAACGCACAACATGGAACCCACCGGGCCTTCGAATCGTCATGGCGGACGCGGGATGCAGGAATGCAGCGTAGTTGCGTGGGGGTTTGGGGTTGGTTGTACAGGTTTTGGCTGGTAAGGAGCGTGTGCGTCGACCGCAGGGTATTACCTCAGTGGCCTTCCTGCGACCACCGATTGAGGATGTCTTTGGAAGAAGGAGACAATGACGGCCAATCTGGAGTCGAGTAGAGCAAGGCGGGGGCACAAAGAGGTGAGAAGGAGAGACAAAAGGCGGAAGACAAAGATACGAACCGCAGAGTGGCCAAGGTTTTAGACACCAAGACGGTGTCAGACTGTCAGTATGCAGGTGATGATAGAGTGATAGGCCGGCTATGTGCCTCCACCAGGTGCAGGGGAGCCATTGTCCCTTCCTCACTGGCCACAATGAACCCCATCCGTAACCATCGAAACGCCGCTCATCGCCCCACTCTCGCCAATTGCAAGACCCCAATATGTATCCTCGTCTAGATCTCCGCAGGCCCAAATCTTTTAGACCACCATCTTCGAGTACCCGGCCTCTGAGCAGACTGAGCTGCCGCGCTCGACGTTCGATATCCTCCGAGTCTGAGTGCCGACTTAGCCGATGACGACGACCCGATGACGGCGCTCTGATCATGCCAATTGTTTCCATCGCGATCCAACCGCGATCGGTTTTCGTCCATGTGCACCAGGTCGACACCCCATCCTATTCAAGACAAGCAGACGCATTTCCATAAGCTACACAGACCCAACACAGACACAAGTACTGCACACAACATAAGTAACCTGGTACACTCGACAGACAATAACAAGACAGTAGTATTCCCAATGGCATCCTTACCGACCCATGTTGATTCCGTAGCTCCCCCTCGCATTCCGTTCCATGATCTCCCGCAATGGCCCAAGCAGGCGCGTGAATGCATGCGCGTCCAGAGCAGCCACCTTCAACCGAGCTACGCTCGGATCTGCACGCACCACCGCGCTGACCGTCGCTGCGCGTGGCTCCAACCGGAGCAAGGACAGCTCTATACGGACATATTGAGTGACTGGGTCCGAAAAGAGGATATGCAAACGCACCGCCAAAGTAGTCCCCCTTCTTGAGGTGCCCGACGACGTCGTGGCCACCATTCTGGATTTTTGTCACGACAGCATTCCCTTCCTCCACAAAGAAGAACGTGTCGCCCATCTCGCCCTGCCGCACGACCGCCTCGCCGTCCTCGTAGACCCTACTGACTAGCGCGTCCGCCACCTTGCTCCGTTCCTCCGGCTCGAGCGGCGCGAGCAAGTCGACCGAGGTCAGGAACTGCTCGTACATCGTCCGACGCCTGTGCGCCGCCTTCAGGATGATCGTGCGGAACGTGATCCGGTCGAGAGACCACAGCGTGCACGGCTCCATCGCCAGCACGGTCGCAGCGCGAGGGTGGCCATACATGAGCGCAAGCTCGCCGAACGAGCTCCCCTCCCTGCACTCCGCCACCTTGCGTCCGAACACGGGGTGATATCCGGGCGTGCCGATCATGTCCAACGGAGACACGGACCCAGAGAGCCAGTCATGAGGGAGTGGCTCCGGGCGGATGTAGCAGTGAAGCAAGCCACTCTCCACGACATAGAAGTAGTCGCCGACGTCCCCCTGACGGATGACAACGTCGTCGGTCACGACCTTGCACTCCTGCATGGCATTGAGAACGCCGGTCTCCTGCTCCTCGTCGAGGTCGCGGAAGATGAAGTTGTTCGCGATCGACGCGCGGATTCGGCGGAGCTGGTCGTCCGTCTTCTGGAACACGGGCAGCGGCTCGTGCGTCTCGCTGTCGACCGGAATGGATTCGGCGCTGACGGACGTGCGACGCGCGAGGATGGTGGCAGTGGGAGGGTGGAGGAATTCACCCGGGCTGGGGGAGATGGAGCCGTTCGCGAAGGACGCGAAGGGGTTGGGAGCGGAAACAGGGGTAGAGGGGGTGATGTCTTCGCCCTCGAGCTGGAAGCTGGGAGGACTCACAGGGGTCAGCGTGCGGGGGGTGTTATCCAGCAGAGCGTTCCCGGGGACGTTGAGAGTGCCGAATGGACTAGCGTTGGGAATGGAGTTTTGGAGGGAGGAGCGTTGCTGAGGGAACGAGTGGGAGAATGGGGATATACTGGTGGGGCCGCCAGGTGCGCCGGCGGTGGGTGAGAGGGGGGTGTCCATGTAGTGGTCTTGTGGCAGGGCTGTGGTGAACGAGGGATGTCGGGAAAGTGCGTCGCGAGTGCGGGTGCGCTGCTCCTCGAGACGAGACTGGAACCACCGGGCGCAGAACTGGAGAACGTCCTTGGGCTGGACGCGTTGTGCGTCGCGAGTGAGCTCTGAGATGAGGAGGTCGAAGGTGGACATGTCAGACATGCCTACCCTCTGGGTTATCACTGGAACTGAGACAAGGGCGGTTTGTGGGCACGATGCGGTGGTTGTTGTCTGGGAGAGATTAAGCTTTGTTGAAGCAAGATGGAAGGAGGCTCTTACGGCGCAACTATCAAAGAGAGACGGTCATTGGCTGTGCTTGACGGTGCACGCACGCGGTGGACTGAGAGCAAGTGTTTGGGGTTTGGGACAAGTCTTGTCCCGAATCTGCGACCGGGCTTGTTCTCCTCTCCGCGTTCGGTCATGCAAAGCCGTGACATCCGTGACATGACAGGCCCAATCCCGGTCACGCCATGACTGAGCCTCCACGTTAGCGGGCGGCTGCATCGCGTCACCTCCGCTCCCTTTTGTCTGGGTCGGCGTTCCACTCGAGTCCCCCTGCACCCGGCACACATCCACATCCTCTTCAGCTATTCCCACTACCTCCGGCAAGCTTCATTGCTTTGTCTTTCTTCTCGCTTCATGTCTCTTTCCACCCTCAGAGTCGAACTCCCGGCGTATTCCCATTCGTTTCAAGTACAGGTTACCCCTTCGTCCACTGTCCGTGATGTCAAGCACGAGATCGCCAAGGTCTGCCCCGGCTCCCCAAGTCCTGAAGGTCAGCGAATCATCTGGAGAGGCCGCTTTTTGAGAGACGAAGAGAAGGTTGAGGACATTTGGAAGGTTCGCCTTCGTGCCGTCTTTGCTTATCGCATTCATTAATCCCCGTCCCCTCTCATCAGTCTCCCGAGGCTTCACGGGTCATACACCTGGCTGTCCACCCTTCAGCCTGGTCTTCGGCTCCCCCGCCTCTCCCCTCTGCCGCCCCCTCTACTCATACCAGTACTCGTCCTATTCTTACACAGTCTCGAGCTTCTGCTGGACAGCCTACACCGACTTACTGGCAGCCACCTTTTACTCAACCGCATCCATATCTCTCTGCATCCTTCCCTCCTTTAGCATATATCCAGCACCTCCATAATACTGCCCTAGGTATCTTATCCGCCGGTGGCATCACGCTCCCCACCCCGCCCTCAATCAACGAGCTTGAGGCATGGCGTCCGGCGGCGAAGGATCTATATCGCGCTCAAGGATGGGTATGGCCCGACATCTTTGACCAACCCTTCCCCTCTGGCAGCCCAGGACAAGGTGCACCATATCAGCTGGTCACCCTGGAGTAAGTGATTCGTACTTTTGACTCGCCTGAGGTCTTGCTTAGTTCAGTCTGAAGGGGTCTCCCATATTTGCAACTCACAAATGCGGACGCCACCCCCACCCCGTCTCAACTCCACGCCCTCCATGTGCTCTCGCATACGTTCTCTATTCTTTCTATGGCGAACGACCCGATGCTCTACGTCCCCGCCACTGCACAGTATCCACGCCCATACGCCACAGCGACGAACGTAAACCAACATCTCCAACACCTAGGTCTCCCACAGCTCCGCCTCGCTCAGGGTGCGAACCCAAATCCTCATGATCCCAACAATCATAATCCTCTCGCGGCTCCTGGGGTCCCCGGCGCAGAGATTCGTGCGATCCCTGTCCGGGCCCTGATCATACCGTTGGTCATGCTCGTATTCCGCACCCTCCTCCTCCTGTACTTCTTCTCGCCATCGAAACGTCCATTATTCGGCCTGTTGCTCAGCATGTGGATCCTCTACGAGGCATGGAACGCCATGCGCCTCGTCCTCAACGATGGGAACGATCGCGAGGCCGGTGGCGCAGCCAATCCTGGTGCGGCGAACGGTGCGGCGGGTGCCGGCCAGCCTGCAGCCCCAGCGGCAGCAGGCGCAGGCGCAGGGCCGAATGGCAACGGTGCGACGAATGGCACGGCGAACAACAGATCACAAGCTAGCACGGTCCTCGATCGGCTGTCGACGCTTAACCTTGCTGCGGAGGACGCGATCCTCGGCACGGACGCGCCGGCGCCTGAACCTGGGCTGGCACAGAAGACGAAGATATTCTTCGCGCTGTTCCTCATGACCCTATGGCCGTCCGCTTGGGACCGCAGGCGGACCGCGCTCCGTCGGAGGGAAGGGCATATCCGGACGGACGCAAATGCGCGCGAGGCGGTCATGCGTGATCGCGAGCAGGCGCAGGAGGCGAACGCCGGTGGGGACAGCCAGGAGGAGCCTCAGCCTCAGAGGAGCGAGGAGGATCTGGCGAGGGCGCGGCAGAGGGAGCAGATGGTGGCGCGGCACGAGAGGAGGCCGGCGTGGTTGCGGCAGTACGTGCAGAGGGTGGAGTACTCGGAATGGGTGGACGACCCGTAGGTCGCCAATGGCCTCCGAATGGTGAGTTGAGGAGTGGTGTTAGACAGCTGACTGCGGTCTAGATGTAGGATATGTTGCGAATCATCTTGGATTGTGTATGCCAGATGTATGGGAGGTATGGCGGATCGGGACACTGCTTAGCAACTCATAATATTATTAAGGATCTTCAAGCTGGGCAGAAGCTCTGCTACACATGCATATCAGTGCGACGTCGCGACTCTCCTCGGCCTGCAGTCGACAAGTACGTGGACCCCCTGCCGTTCAGTGTTCAATATTCGACATCGACGGCTGACGCGGACGACTCACTTCCGCTCGGCCATATGCAGGATGTTCCTTTTCCTACGTTCTAAGTATCATCCGAGCGCACTTCAAGTACTTGGTCGTTGGTTCAGCCCCGAGGAGTCCCTGCTCGCGACTTGTGGGATCATATTCGATGGTCCCTCTGCTGCCTTGAGCCATGACAACACCATCAGCGCAGGCTGAACGTCGCGCTGAGCAGTCCGCCACCACAAGCGGATGGCTGAGAAGCAACATCTGATGTTGTCTCCGGTCCGACATCGGTCTCGCCCACTCGGAACACAAAACTGCGGTCTGTGATGAGCCCGAGCTCTTCGACATACTTACTTACACGATCCGTGTGTGACAGCGAAGCCGCAGGTATATCACCGTATGTGTGCCGAGGCCAGGCTCGGCACGCGCATAGTTGTTGGGGTATATATGAAGTAACTTGATTTCTCTCCCTCGAGTAGGTTTCCTTCCCAAGGAAAGCAAGGTAAGGTGCATTCTGTTCATACTACGAGTACTAACAGCGAAAGTTCGTCGCCGCCATATACATAGATAATATGCATATTGTTCGCGCTGCCACCGCCGCTGCGGCTACACTCTCCTCTGGGGTTTTGATTCCCTTGTACATCAATCCCGTAGGGGGGCCACACTGCTCTGGCTGGGGCTCTCTCCTTAGCACGTAAGCCCACGCTCTGGATGCAAAGGAAGTAGTACTCTGCACTAACGGAGACCTCTTTATCTTTATCAGCATCGCTGCCCACCCTACCATTCCGTACTACGCGGTCATTAACCCCAACAGCGGGCCCGGGGATGCTGGCACTCAGCCCGGAGCGGAATACCAGCAATGCATTCCCATCCTGCAGTCCGCGTCCGATAGCGTCGTCGTGCTTGGGTACGTCGCGTCCTGGTGGGCGGACTCGAGCAAGGCCGCTGGCGTCATCAGCGACGTCAACACCTACGCCGGCTGGGGCGCGTCGTATCGGGTGGATGGGATCTTCTTCGATCAAGTCTCAGGCACCGCGGGAGACTTGGACGCCTACACCAACTATACTTCGCGTGCCCGGCAGACGTTCGACTTCGTGAGTGGACTACACTCGTTCGCCTTCGATGTGCTGATGAATTGCGACCTCGTAGATCGCGCTGAACCCTGGAGCGACCCCGGAAGACACCGACTACTACGACCTCGCAGACATCCTGCTCACGGCGGAGGACTTCTACGACCAATTCAGGTCAGCATGGCGCATTGCACTCACACGCCTCTTCAAGTTATCTGACGCTCTCTCTCTCTCCTGGCTATCCTACCCCGTAGCACAAGTCAGCTCTCTTTGGGTACCGCGACCCCGCCGTCGCAGCAGGCCATCGTCCTCACCGACGCGCCGTCCTCCCCTCCGACGGCCCTAATCTCGCAGCTGATCACGACCGACAAGGTCGGCGCGTTCTGGGTGACCGATGACACCCAAGCGAACGGAGCGAACCCGTACGATACTTTGCCCGCTGACATCGAGGCCTTCGTCGCTGCCATTGAGGCTGCGCAAGCTTGAAAGGCTTGGACTTGCTGGTAGGAAATGTAAAATGAACACTCAAGCCCATAATGTACGCGTGTATGGGCTTTGCCGGGGATTGGATAATTAGTGGTCACTGAATGTACCGTTGGGCTTCATCTCGGAGCAAGTCCTTCGGATGAGTTTGTGTACATGTACAAGTTGGTTATGTCATTCTGCGCAAGCTTTACTCCATCGGCGCTTGCTGACTGCACGAACGAGGTTATTGGTCTGGGATCCCCGCGAGTGCACTGAGTACGCTGGAATCGCTACGTTTGAAGGTCAATAATATCGGAGCATAAAGACAGAGCGGGGGTATTCGAATAAATAAGTTATTGACGACCATCTTGAGCTGCCCATCAAGACTTAGACATCTCGGTCTGCTTCAGTCATCTTCACCCAGAGACCACCCTGAAACAGAAAAGGTGCGTTAGGATCAAATACGTGGGCCGCAATGTCATGAAGTGGACGAGTGATACGTACAAGCACATACAACGTCAGGTGCGTCTTCGGGAAAATCTTCTCTTTGCCACGATGGCCCTCATCGTTGACCCACTCTGGAGGTGGACGCGCGTCTGGCGGTTGCGCATTGAGGTCTAGCTCTATGTGCGAGAAATGCTGCAGCAGACGGATGAGGAAGAACGACATCTCATTGTAGGCGAACTGCCAAAGAAAGCAGTCGCGTCAGCACGACAAATACCACCCGGCGTCACTGTGGTCCACAGAGCGTACCTGCTGTCCAAGGCATATCCGAGGCCCAGCGTTGAAGGGCAGGAAGATGAACGGGTTGCCTGTGAAGTACTTGTTCAGGCGATCGTCCAGGAAACGGTCTGGATCGAAGTGGAGAGCTAGTGGAAGACAGGGTCAGAACGTATGTTACTGGACGAATGCCGGAAAGACGGCTTACCGTCGGGACCCCAGTAGTCCTTACGCCTATGCATCATGAAGACAGAGTATGTGACACTAACCGGACGTCAATAAACATGCAAAGGTATCATCTTTCAAAACGCACCCAACACCAGCAGGAACGAAAACAGGAGGCTTAGAAGGGTCTGGGTTGGGGATCGTAGTGTCCTTTGTGGCAACGCTGGACGATGGCGTGAGACACTTTATAACTCCCGAATAAACTTGAAGAGACCCACCGGACGTTAAACGGCCTTCAAGTTGGATACTATTATCAGGATCAGTCCAATCGATGAACAACGTAGGACTTACACAATCGGGTATAGCCGTAAAGTTTCTATGAAAGAGGGTTGGTTCGAAAGACTTGATGGTAGACGAGGTGTGGCTAACCATTTATAACAGCCCTCAAATACTTCATAGTCCGGATGTCATCGAAGTTCGGCATCCCCTTAGGGCCGAGCTTCTCCATGACCTCAGCGCGGAGCTTCTTGAAGACGTCGGGATAGAGGCACAAGAGATACACCGCGAAAGTCAAGGTCGCCGCCGTCTATGAGTGAGTGGCACTGAGTTTAATCAACCGTCGATAAATTCTTATAATAAACCCACCGTATCTCGACCAGCAATCATGATGTTGAGTGTCTCGTCGTGGAGAATGGTAGAATCTACAAGCGTCGAGTCAACGTCAACCCATACCGCTGACAACAGGTCCCACCTTGTGTCTGCTTCACCAAATGACCCAACAATGTCTCGGCGTCATCGTCGTCCATCGCCTTCTCCTGATTGCCGGCGGCAGACTGGTTCTTCCTCACGGCTTCCTCCAGTATGGGCTGCAAATACGCATCGACAATCTCCATGTGGTCCTTCGTTCGGCCCTTAAAGACCTCCGAGAACGCCCAAGTCCATCCGGTGCGCAGGCGGACCGCGAGAGCGTCTTGCACACCGGTGAAGGCTTCAGAGAACCTGGCCGACGCACCCCTGGACGGTGGGGCGACCTCGAGAGAATGTTGATGATCACTGTGCGCGTATGGGAGGTCGTGCTTGAGGCTGTGGACGCAGTGACCGAAGAGGAACTCTGTGGCGCTGTCAAGGGTGAAGCGGGAAATGAGGTCCTGGAAATCGAGGGCATAGCCGTGTCGGAAGTGCTCCTTCATCTTCTTGATGGCAAAGTCTACGAAAAGGAATCCTAAGCAACCCATGATCACATGAAATGGGCACAGTGGACATACCTGCATGCCTATCGAACATCTCGAAGTGAGAAATTCTGTCCCGGGTGAAGTATGGGCGAGTCATCGTGCGATGGAATCTGAAAAAAAAACAAGGTATGAGCTCGGGATAATGATAACCCGTGCTCTATGGACACTGACTTCCACATGTCGCCTACCGGGAACAAGGTTAACCATGCTTGCCTGATGACATTGCCCGAAAGACTAACCGTCGGCGTTGAACACCCCTTCTCCAAGCACGTCTTTCATCGTATCTCTGAAAGTATCCCCCTTCTCAAACTCCTGGAATTGAGTGGCGAGTATCGTCTATAAATTGCTATAAGTAAATGCGTCGCATACGATGCACGTCTATGCACCAGCGTACCTTCATGATGTTTGCATCTGTAGCTACGTACATTGTGTCCCCCAACAACGTTACCGAGTGCAGGCCACCAAGCTGGTTGACCGTCGGGTTGTTCCAGAAGCCATCCCCTATCAAGCAGCACATGTGTGCGCGGTCAGCGCTTCGGATAAGGATGTAAAACCGGATCGCCGCTCGCGCACCAGGATAACCCTTCCTCCACCCCTCCATGCTATACTTGATAAGGTCCATGTTGCCGAACGACTCCCCATCCCAGCGAGGCGGCAGTACGGCGCCCATTCCGGCAGCGCGCCGTCTGATGCTCCACTTCCTATAGACAATGCGCGCCACATGCAAGAGCGGGATGCTCAAGACGGAGGTTAGTGTGACTAGGAACGTTGGAATGTGGATCACATCTCGAGAGCGCAGGATGTATGCGGCAACTACAACTGTGGCTGCAGGCGTCAGTTGGGACAGGAACCACCAGAGGACGAGTGGAAGCCCAGGGCCCAGCCTCGACATTAGCGATAGCATCCCGCACAACGGAACTCTGCTCTTCGGGGGGCGATAGGTGAGGGGGATGGGTGGGTGGTGGACTCACTGAGACTGGTTGCTTTAAGTTTAATGATGATCATGATGCCTTACTTACTTAGGGTTGCGCCGGAACATTGTACACGGTTTTGCACGACCTGGTAGACCTCGCGATCAGGGGTCTGGCATTGCACATGGAGGCAACGGTGGCGTCGACAACCCGTACCGCAGCGGGCCAGGCTCTGCCAGGCTTGGATTATGAGTTGAAACCGTGGACCGGAAGCAGTGCCAACCCAGGATCTTTACGCATGCGTCCGATTTACATCCTCCCGTGCCTGGCGGGCGGCCACAAGCAATGCGTAAGTGTTCGGCATCATGGGCAGTTCAACGAGAGTGTGCCAAGATTATCTCCGAGAGTTGAGGTATGGGGGTTTTCCGAGATTTCATCGAATACGGGTAATTAGGTAAATGACTTCGTGCATGCCACTGGACTGGACACGAGCGTTAGCGCTTCGAAGGCTCCGAATTCAAGTCAGAGTGTCACGTTCTTTGACATGCATCGCTGCCCGTTGTCGCATGGTCTCCCAAGGCAGACGACGGTCTCCCAGCCCTCCTCGTCGCTATCCTCCTCGGTCTCATCCGAACTCTCAGCACTCAGCAGTAACAGGCAGCTTTGGGATCGCCTTCCCTCTCGCCGGCACCTTGACCCCAAACGGCCTGAGCCTGTGCCTTCGCAGCCTGCCACTTCGCGACCTCGTCCTGCCACTTCCTGGTCTGGGCTGCATTGGCCGCTTCCTCGCTGGGTCGTCATCCCTCCACCGCTGCATCGTCTTCATACGCCTTTCCCTCGCCTTCTTCTTCTTCTTCTTCTTGTCTTCCCTCTCCTCCCATTTGACGAACTCAACAACCCGCTGATAGAAATCGTCGCCCCTCGAGAGACGGGGTAACCCATCACCAACCAATCTCCCTGGCTTCACACCCGAGAACTTCTTCTTCTCATAGCCATAGCGAGCAAGATTCCCATGAAGCGTCTTGCAATACAGCGTAGTGAGGATGTTTGTCGCCGCTAAGTCCCGGATCTGGGTCTTCAGCGGAGCCTCGCGGTGCTGATTCTCCTGAAGTACTTGAAGCAGTTCGCGCTCGGTCTGGGTCTTTGGACTGATGGCTAGGAGGTCGGAATGATGGGGTTTGGTGGGGGTAATGAGGTGAGTGACGCTCAGCAACGTCTCGGGTGGCATGGAGATCCTAGAGGGGAAAATGGATGGGTCGCGGGCTTGGATAGCGGTGTTCATGATATCTTACTGGTGCAGCTGGGTGAGAGGATACCGTGCGTCGGATGGTGCAGTAGGATGGGAAGGAGTGACAAAGCCAACATCGGCGTCTTGCACGGCGAGGTCTTGGAGAAGAAGTTCGTGACCAGATGGAGATGGACGGGTGTTGCCGGCTTAATAGGGAGATCGCCTTCTGTCGGGTACCCGGGGTGCGCGCGTTGACACAGTAATTGTAGTTCCAGGTCACAGATGTACCTTTATAACCTCGGTTCAATGAGCGTCGTGGGCATGCGGCATTCATACATACAACGCAAACAAGGTTACTCCCGCAGCATGCGGCGCTTCTCCAGGTAATACGACTCGCGATAAGTAGTGGCCCGATCGGGACACGTCCATATCATGTCACTCAGGTCAGGAGGGGCTGCACGACTCGGAGCTGGTGGCACAGGAGCTGCACCTGCGCCTCGTTTCAAACGCACCCTCTCCGCGCACCACCAGCTGCTTGCTCGTCTTCGTGCACTCGACGGACCCCGACCACATCTCCACCTTTCCCAGTAGAAGCCATCCACGACGATGTCAAACCTGCACGTCCTCCAACACCCAGTCGTGAACGCGCGTCTTTCGAAGCTCCGCCAGACGACGACGACAGAGAAGGAGTTCCGCGAGGTGCGCCCTTTCGTGCATGCCTTCCATTTCACCGTCGGCTCAAGATTCTGTCGTGTCCAGGGTATCCATGATGTCAGCTTGATCCTGGGGATCGAAGCAAGCCGGGATTTGGAAGAAGAGACGTTTAATGGGGTGCGTCCTGTCTTGTTGGCGTTGCGCTCAACGTCCACATCGTGCCCAAGTGTCTGATCCTGTGTCTGAATAGCAAACCCCAATAGGACCCTTCACGGGCTCCGTGATCAAGCCCAAGATCGGACTTACACCGGTGCTGCGTGCAGGGTTGGGCATGACGGATGCGTTGCTGGATCTATTCCCGTACGTCTCAGCCCGCAGCCCCTTGCTTGGCTAACGGAGGTGAACAATCGAAACTGACATGGAGCGGCTGTATGCGCTGGTACGTTCCAGCGAGGCGCGCGTTTACCACCTCGGAATCTTCAGGGAGAAGGTGTCCTTGCAGCCAGTAGAATGTGAGTGTCGGCATCTGGTTACAATCCGCGCTCATCCAAACCACAATTCCCGGCATTGCACATACCAGACTACTCGAAGCTTCCTCCGAACCCCACTGTCGACCAGGTATTCCTTCTTGACCCGCTCATCGCCACCGGCGGCACTGCATGCGCTGCGATGGCCATGCTTCTGGACTGGGGCATCCCAGGCAAGTTCTTCGGATTCACAGACGTGCGATAGGCTGAGGACACGGGTTCTTTACCAGCGAACAAGATTAAGCTGCTGTGTGTTCTCGCATCACAAGACGGACTGAAGCATGTTCAAGCAGAATACCCTGGCATTGAGGTGGGCTTGCCTCCCACACTCTGATTCGTTAGTGTCTGACCTGAGCCTAGATTTGGGCGGCGACCGTCGACCCACACTTGACACAGGACGGACTGATATCTCCTGGATTGGGAGATACGGTATGCTGTCTCGCTGTTCCATCTGAAGGAGTCTGCGTTCTGACTGACGTTTCGTGCAGGGCGACCGTTTGTACAACACGTTGAGGAGTGACTAGTGATGCATTGTAATCTGGGAACCTTAAGAGGACTTCGTAGATCTGTCGTTGTGTCCATTTGCTTTCGGAATGAATTGTAGATCTTATCCCGTGGACGAGCATCTCTCTCTCGCCCGGCGAGCCGTGGGTTGCCGTGAGCGGAACGGCGACCCGCGACGCGACGCGTTGAGTGGTTGGACGCGATCACGTGCACTGGGGCATAACGCCATCATGAGCAAGGTTTGCACCATTTGCCGTAAGGAAAGGTTTGACGATTGCGTTCTCTCTCGCATTCCGAATTCCATCCACGAATAAATATTATCTCGGGCGATGGAGGTCCCCACACGATCCCTTCCCCGTCTCTCCCTGCATCTTCTAGGCTTTAATCATCATGGCCTCTCCTGAGCACTCGGGCGCATCAACCCCATTTTCAACTACGACGACACTCTCGGCACCTCCCACTCCGAAGCTCAAGGCAGCGGCCAATGATCTCCAGAGGATTGCAGAGTCTGGCGCTATTACTGCTTCCACGCTTGTCGAGTACATTGCATCTCGTAATTCCTCCAGCTCCTCTGTCTTCATCTACGACCTCGCAGAGCAGGCGGGCTTTGGGACGCTCACCAAATCATGGTCGGAAGCAGGAGGCGAGACTTCTACCGTCGTTAGCCTCCAGACTCGCGCTGGCGCAGGCCTCAGCTTGGTTGGACGCCTTTCCCAAGGGTCTAGCAAGGACGCTGCAAGAAGTGCAGTTCTGACCGCATATACTACGCCCTCCGGGCTCGCGGCGATGGTCCAATCGCTCTCCTTCCTGCCCCCGGCGACCCCGACGAGCAGGCTGGTCATCCAGGTGCCTATTGTAACGCCCGTGGGAGAGCACTTCGCTCTCTCACCCACCCTCGCGCCGTTCACGCCCACATTATCGCTCCTTCCGGAGGGCTTCACTGTGCTCGTGTCGGCGACTCCCCAGGAGACTGTCGATCTCGCCGCGCTCGCGTACAAGTTGACGAATACGCATGTCATTCACCTCTTCGACCATCATAGTTCTACCCGCGAGACCGGTCACGTCACCACTCCTCCTATTGTCGTACCGGAGCCAGATCTTACCCTCGAGGATGGTCTCAAAGCGGCTGGGTACACCGCGTTTGAGTATGCAGGAAGTCACGATGCGGAGACTGTGGTCGTCCTGCTCAACGGCCCTCTCGCACTCGCGGCAAAGGCACTTGCAAGCCGTGCTCCTGGCTTGGGTGTGGTCGTCGTCCGCGCTCTCCGTCCATGGAACGAGGATGCGCTCCGCAGCGCTTTGCCTGTTTCGGCCAAGCGTGTGCACGTCTTCGATGATGTCCCCACCGAGAGCACCCAGGGCGCACTTTACCTCGCTGTCTTCTCCACCCTCCTGGATCCCTCGAAACCCGGTCCTATCGTCAAGCCGCATCGCATCGTCCCCGCGCGCACACAGGAGTTCGCTAAGAACCCCACGACCTTTGCTAGCTTTATCGCAGACCTCCTTCCCACCCCCACATCCGTCCCCTCTCTCGATGTGCCTAATCTCAAGAAGCTGCTGTTCTTCAGCACCCCAGATTCATCCCTATCGTCTCTCCCGCGCATGGTTGAGGCGACCTTCCTCGCACACAAGTCCCTCACTTCGCGCTTGCTGACTGACCATGATGTCTTCTCCAAGCCTGGGGGTGTCACCGCTGACAGGATTGCGCTTTCGCCCAAGGGCGACACTACGCCATATGTCCCGCTCTCGACGATCCTACCGATCTCGTCGCAAAGCACCGGAGTAGCCAACTTCGTCGCGATCCTCGACCAGTCTCTCCTTAAATCGCACGAGCTCCTCAACCACGCCGCTCCCGGCTCGCCCGTGCTCATCGTGACCGATTGGACCGCGGCCGAGCTTGCGACGACGCTGCAAAAGGAGACCACGGCGCTCATCCAGGAGCGCAACCTCCGAGTGTGCACTCTCGATGCGAAGAAGCTCACAGCCGAGCTCGCAGGGGGCAACAAGCATTTGCAAAGGGCCTTCGAGAACGTCATCGTCCTCATCGCGTTCCTCCGCCTGTACCTTGGCGCAGCTGCGACGGAGGACCTCGTGCGCAAGGTCGCCGCGGCGGACCTCGGCGAGCTCGTGCAGGGCGTCGAGCTCACCAAGGTCGTCCGCCAAGCATGGACCGGCCTCGTCGAAATCGAGCTCCCTACCTCGTTTGACGACGAGAAGCCCGCATCGGCCCCGCTCCAGCACTTCGAGTTCAACGCGATCGCGGTCGAGACCGCCGAGGGCGACACCGTCGTGAACGGCGCGCGCCTCGGCTCCTGGCACGACGCCGCGAAGCACATCCTTTTTCCCTCCGCGTTCACCCCACTCGACGCGCTCGCCGCGCCTGCGTCGTCGTACGAGCAGCACCCTGCACTGCGCCCCGAGCTGCCCGAGCGCACGTTCCTCGTGACGTGCGCGGTGAACCGGCGACTGACGCCGCTCGATTACGACCGCAACGTGTTCCACCTCGAGTTCGACACGCGCGGGACGGGGCTCAAGTACGAGATCGGCGAGGCGCTGGGGGTGCACGGCTGGAACGACGCGGACGAGGTGCTCGACTTCTGCGCGTGGTACGGCGTCGACCCCAGCAAGCTCGTCACGCTGCCTGTGCTGGGAACGGACGGGGACGGGGGGCGGATGCACACGCGCACGGTGTTCCAGGCGCTGCAGCAGCAGGTGGACCTGTTCGGGAAGCCGACCAAGACGTTCTACACGGAGCTCGCGCAGCACGCGAGCGACGTTGCGGACCGGTACGCGCTGCGGTTTATTGGGAGCCCCGAGGGTGCGGCGACGTTCAAAAAGCTGAGCGAGAAGGACACGGTGACGTTTGCGGACGTGCTCAGGAAATACGAGAGCGCGCGGCCGGGCATCGAGGTGCTGTGCGAGCTCATTGGGGACATCAAGCCGCGGCACTACAGTATCGCGAGCGCGCAGGCTGTCGTGGGCGATCGAGTCGATCTCCTCGTCGTCAGCGTCGAGTGGGTGACGCCAAGTGGTGAGTAGTCTCTCCCCGCATCTACGTCTCGTTGACGATGCTGATCGCTCCTTCAGGTTCGCCACGCTATGGTCAGTGCACACGGTACCTCGCCGGTCTGAAGCTCGGACAGAAAGTCACTGTCTCCATCAAGCCTAGCGTCATGAAGGTCGGTTTCTTCGGGTCTCATTTCCCACTAGATCCTGACCCTGACTTCTCCTTCTCCAGCTCCCACCCGATAATATGCAGCCCCTCATCCTGGCTGGCCTCGGGACCGGCGCCGCGCCCTTCCGCGCCTTCCTCCAGTACCGCGCGCATCTCGCCTCGCAGGGCGTTCCCGTGGGCCCGACGTACTACTACTTCGGCTCGCGGCACCAGTCGCAGGAGTACCTCTACGGCGAGGAAATCGAGGCGTTCATCCTCGACGGCACGATCGCGCGCGCGGGGCTCGCATTCTCGCGCGACAGCCCACGCAAGGTGTACATCCAGCACAAGATGCGCGAGGACGGCACGGAGCTCGCGCGCTTGCTCTGGGCCGAGCGTGGGGTGTTCTACCTGTGTGGCCCGACCTGGCCCGTGCCGGACGTGTATGACGCGCTCGTGGACGCGCTGGCGCCGTTCGCGGGGCTTCGCGAGAAGGCGGGCGCGTTCTTGGAGGGCCTGAAGGAGGAGGAGCGGTATGTTCTTGAGGTGTACTGATGGATCGGTTCGATTCGATACCAGGGTTCAAAGAAAGATGCATGTCATTCATAGATATAGACGCAGCCACTGAATATAGTATACCACTACATGCATTATCCCAGAGTCTGATCAATGAGCGACGGAGTACTGCTACTTCGAGAGGTAAGATATGTCACAGTTCGCAGATAATATTAAGAACCCATGCGGAGCAGTATCCCAGGTGAGTCCATGCGAGAGTCCGAAAACACCGTATCGTAGGCTACAGATCTTGACGTCAGGCGAAAAGAGGATGGGGACGAGGATGAGGATGAGGATGGCGACGCGGCTGCGGGAACGAACCGTCGTCAATATTTGCCCTTGCGCTGATTCTTGCGAGTCCACCACCAGTACGCCGCGGCGGCGAGGAGCATGAGACCGACGAGACCTACCACGACGCCAATCGCGATCTGCGCCCCCGTGGTGAGCCCGCCGGAATGCCCCTTGCACCCAGTGCTGACGGCGGCGTCGCACGGGTACCCGCTCGGCTTGACCGCGGCGTACGAGCCGGCCTGCACCTGCGTGTAGTACGGGTCGGAGGAGCCGATGGCGAGCGCGTTGGCGGCGAGCGTCAGCATAGGGGCGTTGTAGTCGAGCGCGACTTCGTTTTGGACCCAATCGCTCCGGAGATCCCAGAACAGGTCCTCAGAGTTTGGGCCGCCAGCGACACCGCCATACAGGACGTACGCCTCCTGTGGCGGATCGGTGTCGTAGTTGGTGGGTGCGAAGTCCGAAGAGCTTGGAGGGACCCAGCCGGTGGAGATGGCGGAGTGGGGATTCACGGGGGAGTTGGGATGCGTGCCGACGACGTAAGGGACTGGAATCGCCTTAGAAGTACGCTTAATTAGAGCCAAGCGTGTGCTACGCACCGTTCATCGGATTCTTGCCCATGGCATAGCTCAACTGACCTTGCGCGTAGGCGCGGTACTTGTCCATTTGGCTGCTCTGAATGCCTGTTGCGGCGTAGGTCGCCATGAGCATGGCCACGTTGAGCGCGGGGTTCAGAGATGCCTCGTCAGAGTCTCCGGGGAAATACAGCAAGCCACCTAAATGATGCGAAGTTAGCAAGTCACCGCACGAAAGGAATCATTAACACGCTCACCCTTCGTAAGGAATGATCGCCCGTTCTTGTTAATAAACACGTTGAAGTAGTTCTCAAGGACGGTTTGCCACGAATTCAGAGTCGTGTTGCTTCCGGAAACCACGTTCGGATAGGCGTTGGCGAGTGCAGCTCCGAGGAGCGGCACGGCAGGCGTCTTAGAATCCCAGTTGAACACGGTCTCTTGGCCAGGCTGCATCATAGAGCCAAGGCCGCCGGAGTAATACCACTTCACGCCGTCAGCGTAATAAGCAGACGCGTTCGAGCCCGTCTCCGATAGGGCTAGGAACATGGCGGCAACCGCCAGCTCGTCCATATAGCCTGAAGACGGGTATGCGTCCCCAGCAGGGGGAACAGCCTGTTGGTACAACTGCATCCTTGCGCTGGTAGCAAAGGAGTAGAGATCGCGCGCATGTCCTTGAAGCAAAGCAGCGTAGGTAGAGTTCTGGAGGGAAGAGGTAGAGGTGGACGCGGACAGTGTGCGGTTGTTGTACAGGGCCGAGCAGGCGGCGAATGCGGCGGCGCCTTGAGCTGCAGCGTCTGTGCCGGGACTGCGGTGTAGAAGGTTTGCGACGTCAGCGTCAATAGAATGACTGTCATACGACGGACGGACCTGGTATTGTTGATCTGGTATGAGGGTCGGGGAGTAGGTATAGTTCGATCCCCTCCCCAGTAGTTGTTGTCCACGTTGCCATCGCCAACTTCAACATAGAATGTGTTTGGTGACGGATGTGCCTACTCGAACAAAGTTGGGTCAGACTTTAGGATATGCGCGCACTTGAGGCTTCTTCCGAATCTTACCTTCATGAGCCAGTCGAGGCCCCAGCGGAGAGTGTCATCCAAATAGGCAGTTTGATTGGCAAGGTCGTACCCTATTAAATAGGTTATGAGCATGCATGACATAACACCACCATTTCTTTGCGCCGGCACATACCTCTTCCAGACGCAAGTGCACCAAAGCAGATAGACATGATAGAAAATGACTTGAGGACAAGGTGTCTCAGTCCGGTGCCGGGCAGCAACAGCAGAGGTAGAACATACCATAGGGAATGTATACTTGACATAATCTGCGACAAGAAAGCATGATTAGCAGAAGAAGACTTTATGTGACGACGAGCGTACCTCCTGCATCGTAGTAGCCACCGGTGAGGTCAAGACCCACGTCTTTGCCATCATCAAGGGCACTGTCGTTGCGCCAAGGAACGCGGTTACTCGAAGGTAGCTTGCCGCTTCGCTGTGCGTCGTAGAAATAGAGCAAGTTTCCGACCGTATTTCCCCACTGGGAGTTAGGTGTTGTGCCATTCGAAGACTGGGTGCCGACGGAGGAAGTTGGAGGCATCCATGGGGAATTAGGAAGCGGGAGCTGCGCGAGAACAGGGCGCAAGGCGAGGACGCCGAGGGAGATGGCAGAGAGGGACCGCATGATGAAGGAGGGAGGGACGGGGAGAGAGAGGGGACGCCAGCCTCTGTGCGGTGTCGAGGATATGCATGATGGTGTTTACCAGTCAGCCGCAGTGGAGAGTAACTCGGAGGAGGTTGCGCTCATTTACCGTACCGCCCAGGTGTGGCGTCCCCGGATGCCCATATCAGGCAACGGGCGCTCGGGGGGGGGGCAGTCTCGAAGTTCCTCAGTTGACGCGTACGACGAGGCTGCCCTCCTCCGCCATCTGCACACAGTCTCATACGTCGCGATATTATCTCGTCCTCGATGCTTAGCAAGACAAAGACACATGGCCACCCTCCACTCATTCACGATGGTTCTGATCCCGGGCCGACAATCCGCTCTTCCAGGAGGCCCGGATGGACGCACCGTGGTGACTGCATATAATCCGCTGAAGATACGCTCATTCGCCACCTCCTCACCCTCTAAACCCGACGGATAGCCACGCGATGGCTCCCATCAAGGCTTGCGTTATTGGCGTCGGGCTCGGTGGCCTCACATTCCATGTCCCCTTCATACTCGCTCTTCCCCACCTGTTTACTCTCCGTGCCGTCATGGAACGCAATCCCGCCGCTCCAGGCGGCAAGCTCCAAGCCCGCTTCGGAGAGGTCGCCGCCAAAGGCGTCATCATCCATCGCACTTTCGACGCTGTCCTCGCCGACCCCGAGATCGAGCTCGTGGTGATCAGCACCCCCAGCTCAACCCATTACGAGCTAGCAAAGCAAGCGCTCGAGGGTGGAAAGCACGGTATGTCTACATATCTCCACCATATCTAGATGTTTCCAAGTAGACTGATGATCGCATAGTCCTGGTCGACAAGCCTGTGACCGCTCAATTCTCGCAAGCGCAGGAGCTCGGCGCGCTCGCCAAGTCCAAGAACCTTGCCCTCTACCCGTTCCAAAACCGTCGCTGGGACTCGGATTTCCTTACCCTCAAGAGACTGCTCGACCTCCCTGCCGACCACCCGCAGTCCCTCGGGACGCTGTACGAATTCGAGTCTCGGTATGTACTCCAACCGTTTCAGCGTCTGCGTCAATCGGACAATCTGGAATTCTAAGCACCCTCCCGTGCTTCCCATCTGTAGGTTCGATCGCTTCCGCGCGGAGCTCAAGGGGACATGGAAGGACCTTCCCCTCGACGCCAACGGGCTCGTGTACGATCTCGCGGCGCACACCCTCGACCAGGTCCTCGTTCTCTTCGGCCGTCCCGCCAAGCTCACCGCCTTCAAGGAGAACATCCGCGGGATCGGCAGTAAAGAGGTCGACGATGCCGTGCGCATTCCTATTCCCCCTTCCCCCCAGAGCCTAATCGCTACAAATAACTGACGGACAGGGGCGCAGTTCACAATCTTCCTCCACTATCCGCCGCGCCCGGCCGCTTCGGGCCTCCAGCCTACGTCGTTCACCGTCATCCTCCGCGGTCACATCCTGTCTATCCGCTCGCCCCAGGTGCGGTACGTCGTGCGTGGCACCCAGGGCACGTACCTCAAGTACGGCGTCGACGTTCAAGAGGACCAGCTTAAAGTGATCCCAAGCCCGGCTGCCATCGTGCAGAGCGAGACGTACGGCATCGAGCCTGAGGAGATCTATGGGTCGGTCGAGAACCTCGACGGGGAGGGTAAGGTCGTCAAGTCTGTGTAAGTCCGAGATATCCTCTGCGATCGTACCCAAACGTCGCGCTGACATATACGCTCTGGGGTCTAGCTGGCCATCCACCGAGCGTGGCCAGTACATCAAGCTATTCGAGAACGTTGCCGCCGTCATCCGCGACGATGCAGAGCAGGCCATTAAATGGGAGGAATCTGCGGAGGTCATCGAACTCATTGAATTCGCATACAAGAGCTCTGCTGAGGAGCGCACCTTGCCTGTCCCCCCGCGTCAGTGAGAGCAGGATTTCAGGCGAAGCGGTGACATGATATCAACAGGTGAAGTTCGAATACTGTGTCCTATATCATCTCTAGAATGTATCTGTGAGCTCTGGATGGAAACAGATTTGTATCCGGCTAGCATCCTCTTTGGTCGCGAACAACTTGTGCAGAGCCATGCCAAATCCCACTTTTCGGTGCGCCACCATAAAGCCATGATATCATTCACTGTTTCACAACCGAACCAAGACCGTGAACGTGGCGCGCGTTGTTGAAGTCCTGTGGAGCCCTGTGGAGAGCAAACAATTAACAATTGGAGTCCGGCAATGCCTGCGAGCGAGATGTTATTTGTATCTATTTGTGATTACTGTAGACGCTGAGAGGATATGGTCGCAACAACGGGCTGCAGTCCACGAAAGATCCTGACCTACCGGAGACTCTTTGCGTGCCGGAAAACATCGGGATTGGTGAATGAATAGTATATCTAGACATCGCGCAAAAACATCCCTCCGATCTCGAGACTTTATTGGAGTGTTTGCTGCTGAATGCGCTACTCCCGGTGGTGCATTTGACTGAATGTCGAAAGTGCTTTGGGGGAATACTAGATAATAACAGGATAGACTGGATGCGAGGAAATTGAATGTAAAAGACAATGAAATAGAGGCTGCAGCTTTCGCGCATAGAATGAGGCTCGCGCGCGAGGTGCGACCTGCATCGCGCAACACAACTGAGACTAGTGCGGGGACCACGTGAGCACTGACTACCTGGTCGGGTGGACTCCGCTGCCCTCTCGCCGAACACCCTCTCTCGACCTTCTGCCTCTTGTAATGGTTGAATAACGGGTCTACAGAGCGGGTGAGCCTTCCCAATGACTCGAAAGGTATACCATGATCCCCCTAATCTTGTCCCTTTAAAATCACACATATCTAATCGGCCGGACAAGCTCGCGGTGCTGTTGGCTGCCGTTGAACGTCACGGACCAAATGTTACTGTAAATTCCGATACCTAGGTGCCAAGGACTTGATATAACATACAATACTGTAGTATTGTACTCTACTCCACATACTTGATGCGAGACAAGTAGTTTGATGGGAGACGAAGAAGATTGCAAACTGATAAAATGAGTCGCGCGAAGGAAGAAGGCAAGCGCGCGCGCACCATGTGCACCTCGCGCGCGAGCAGCCACCCACGAGCACCTTCGACCACGTCGAGGGTCGGGCGCCTCCTGACTAAGCGGCCAATGGGTTTGCAGGCATTGCCCGTCCCCAATTAACAATACAAGGACTATCCTCCCCGTTGTCTGGCCAACGCGTTCCCGGGTCCCGCTTGCGATCGCGGAGGATCGCGGTGAGCTTAGTTCAGATACTCCAAATCGCAATTAGCTAGACATATGGTCTAGAAAGCTTGTGCCAGATGCAATATCGATCATGATATTAACTATTTGGTCCTCTCAGCAGCAGCGCCACCAAGTACTACTTAGTGCGCCTCGGCCCTCGACTATTAACCACTATTAACAGGGGCATCGTACTTAGCTCCCCGATCGTTGACATGTCCACATGTGCGCTGGCAGTGCATTTTTGTCGGGATACCCAAGGGATACCTGGTCCGTTTGGATCGCGCACTCAACGTTCAACTATGAAGCTTACCGTCATCCACAACGTCTTCTTTGACATCCCTCCCCGTCGTCGACCCTTCTCTGACAAAGAGCACGACTTTGAAATCTATCTCATCATCATACTCGAGACTGCCCATGACCACCGGACTCAGCCGTTGTACCGAGCCACGTACGCAAGTGCGAAGTGACAGTTTCAACAGTTTTCGGAGTGAAAGCTGCAGCGCGGACTGACGTTGAGGGATGCGCCGTTGATGTACGAGCATTGTATGAGGTGAGCACACGTTATTCGGCCATTTTCATCGACAAACAGCATGCTAGAGCGTCCCGGTACTTGTCAGACTAACTGCAGCGACTATGGTTTTGGCGGACTTCCAGGACCTCTGGTGGATGCTTGGTGCCATGTAGGCATGAGTGCATGCATATTTATGTTTAAAGGGGAATGTAACCATGGAGGGAAGTTTCCCGACAGGACCAATGAAGGTGGAGCTTGAAAGCTTCACCTGCGAGCTACTCGCCGGTACCGAGAGATGTCACTGGAATTGCATCATCCGCTTCGAGTCCACTCGGGCCCCACCCTCTACAATTGAGCCGGCGGTACTGGTGAGTAGCTCGCAGGTGAAGCTTTCAAGCTCCAATTGCATGTCGTTTATTCGTTGCGCCCGAGCAACAATGTTCTTACCACAGCACCATATCTACTTAGGACCATTGCGTGTATCGTTAGATGGGACATTATTGGTGCGATCCCATCAGACATCGTCAGCGCCCTTGGAGAAGTCGCCACAATCCCCACCATCTACGGACCCGCACAACGTACCCATAACAATACCCGATCCCTCTGCCTACAGAGCCTCGCCGTTGTCGTCTGGGTCCTCTTCAGGCAGTACTTCATAGACACGGGCTCTCATTCCATCCACGCCGTCCACTCGTACGGGCACATGCGGAATATTGTGCGGTTCACGAATGTGTGTGCCAAGGGCGATTTTATGCCCCCGATCGTCGTGCACATCGTGAGCTGGTTCGCGACATTCTGCGTGCGCTTCGGTGTCGACGTGCGGACGGAGATGCCCGACCTGTTCCGCAACCGGGAGTACTTCTGGCCGGCGTACGACGCGTACATGCAGTGCCAGCTGGACAAGGAGCGCAAACGGCGCATGAAGGTTGTCATGAATGTTCCATTCGGCGCCTGCTACCAGCACCTTAGTTTCCTTTTCTGGACGATCTACTTCTCACATTGTACTTATTGTTCTCCGTTGCATTGTATCTCGTCCTTTGTTCTTTAGCACAATAGCTCCTTATTGTCCAACATCGCTATTGTTCCGTTTCCATTGTTCACCCATGTCCATAGTTACCTATTGTCCCCGGGTTCTCATTGTCCTCTATACGTATATAAGGACCTGTACTTCGCTGACTGGAGACCTCAGTTTCAACCTCTTGTCTCCAGGTAAGCCTCGCTGTATTTCCCTCGTTAGTTACCTCACTCAATACATCTTGTCTCCAGCCCTGACCGTCGAGCCCTGCTCTGCTCTCACTGCACAAGTGCTCGTCAACGCCCTTGCTTGTCTCGTAAGTCTCCCTGGTCCTTACTCGATGGCTAGTCGTAACATTAGGTCAAAACTACTTCACGAGCACCGGCGTACCCACACCCTTTCCCTTTTCCCCTCGTACGGTACGCACTCTTGACCCTCTGTGTTGGCCTAGCGTAATGCGCGCTCTAGTCACACCATCGGACGTGGTCTTGATTCAACTCAAGGCTTGCCACTTTCAGTGGTACAGTGCACAGAAAGCTCCCAACCCAAGACCCCGGCACTGACAGAAGTGGTCCGCCTCACGGCGTGGGAGGCTAGAGAAAGGCGGCGAAACAAAGCCAAGGCAGGACACCCCTGGGCTCGTGTCCCTTGAGGTTAAGACACAGCAATAGGTCGAGGAGGCTAAGCAGACAGTGTTGGGTTGTGCACCAGCTGTCCATCGTTCCTGGATAGGAAGCGAGACACTTCATCCTGGCTTGCAAAGAGTTCGCGCATGCCTTTCACCCCTTTGAAGTCCAGGACGAGTACTGGGATAAGGACAAGAAACGGTGGTCTGTCTGTGTAACACAACCGTGTCCACACCGGAGTCATACTTGGAGACCTATTCCTGAGGCAGTCAAAGGTCTCGCACCTTGACTCATCACTACTGAAGACCAACCAGCCCTTATCCTTGCACACATCGCCAGACCCCCTACACCTGCCTTTCGTGACCCCGAACGTCCGCCTCTTTGCCAAGCGGCAGCAGTTGCAACTAGTAACCCTGCATCCCGTCCTGCGTCCCACCCTACCTCGCGTCCAACCTCTCAGCCCCAAAGTCACAAGCTGACCCCCACTGGGACTCCGTCCGCATCCCCTCGTCTTGGAGGACTAACCCTCCAGACCACTGCCGAGCTTGTTAGACAACGGCTCACATCCCGCACCTCCAATTCCCCCATCACTTTGACCTCAGCACTACCCAAGGTTGAAGCAGAACCCGAGCAAGAGGACTCAAACCCTGCAGTTGAGGAGGAACCCAAATGAGAAACCGTATTTCTCAACACCCCGACACCTCCATCCTCACCACCCTCATCGTCCTCTTCCTCTTCGCCCTCATTGCGAGCACTGTCACCTGCTCCCACCATGGCCACACCCACCCCCTTTGATGTCTCCAAACTCCTCTCCCAAGTCGCCCCTCGCGAGTGCAATGGAAAGCTCGCGCAGGAAGGACTCCGCTTTGTAGCCAATGCCCGCATCTACTACGATCTTCTCAAGGCGCAAGGTGTCGCGCACGAGATCCACTGGATCACAATCCTCAACAAGTTGACCGGTGGCGCTGCTGAGTGGGCCGGCCCATACATTGTCACGGTGGCCAGCGGCAATGTTGCGTGGTCGGACTTTGCGGCCTTTGAAGGGTCGTTCAAGGTGCACTTCTGTGCTGGGAACGACGAGGAAGCGGCCGTCGCAGAACTCGCCAAACTCTGCAAGGCTTCGCATCGGCTTCGCACTGTCAAGGACTATACCAGTCAGTTCAACGCCATCGCTGCTCGCACCAGGTTCGGTGATGCAGACAAGCGTGAATGGTACCACACGGCACTCCCTTACAAGATCAAGGATGCCTTTGCGACCACAGCGCACGACATCTTGGACCTCGCCAAGATCCAGAAAGTCGCGCTGCAGATGGACCAGCAACTTGCCGTGCGCGAGGAGGAACGGCCGAAGCAATTTGGATGGAAGAAGAAGGGCGAAAAGGCAGCCGCCTCTGGTTCGGGCAAGAAGAAGTTTGACGGAGAGTGCTGGAACTGCGGTGAGAAAGGACATCCCGTGTTCCGCTGCCCAAAGCCCAAAGTCGAGGGCCAACGGGCTGCCTCTTCTTCCTCATCCAGTACCGACGAGCTCACGACACTCAAGGCCCAACTCAAGGCAATGGAGGAGAAGATCGCCGCCCTTACGATGGTCGATAAGAAAGAGGGTTTTTGATTAGAACCACATTGGACGCAGCACGTGCTGGTTCCTGTAGTAATAGTTGATTTTCTGTACTGGGTTTGTTGTTTGTATATGAAGTAAATCACAATGGTCAACACTTTCATATACTGGTACGGTTAATCGGCAAGCGGCAACATAAGGACATTGTAGCTATGGTAGATAGCGGTGCTACTACTAAGTTCCTACATAGACGATTTGTAGAACAGAATAGGGTTATGACGAGGAAGTTGGCAAGGCCAATTCCTCTGTACAACATCGACAGTTTGGAAAACCGTGATGGTACGATCACAGAGGTTGCCATGTTGGATATGGCAATTGGAGACCACAGAGAGAAGGTGGTCTTTGTAGTGACAGATATAGGAGAAGAGGATGTCATCATCAGCCTGGACTGGCTACGCGAGCACAACCCTGAAGTAGACTGAGAACGTGGCTCACTGCGCCTGTCGAGATGTCCAGAGACATGCCCGGCTAACCAGAGAACCTCTGAACCTGTCGAGACCAAAGCACGTGATACGGAGGTACGGCTTACGGCGTGTTGCAGTCCTTGATGGGCAAAGAAGGTTAGGAAGGTTGGAAGGGTGTGTGCGGCCGTGATGACCAAGGAGAAGGAGGATGATAGGCCCTGGCCGCCAGGATTCCTGCCGCGATGGGATGGAACTGAGACGTCTCTTCTCAATGCATGGGAGGATGGACAACACCTTTATGGTGCTCCGCAACTGTTTGCTTCAGCGACATACACATATTCGCAACAACTCGCTGAGCAAGAGTACCAGAAGAAGGAAGTCCGCCCCGTCGAAGAGATCGTACCCGAGCACTATCACGAATACTTGCACGTGTTCTCGAAAGAGGCGTCTGAATGTTTGCCAGAACACGGACCCTATGACCATGCGATAGAGCTCGTGCCCGATGCAAAGATATTTCATTCCCGTGTGTACCCCCTATCGCCCAGCGAACAAGGAGAGCTTGACAAGTTTCTCGCTGAGAACTTGGCCAAAGGCTATATTCAAGAGTCAAAGTCGCCGATGTCATCGCCGTTCTTCTTTGTCAAGAAGAAGGATGGTAGCCTACGTCCAGTCCAGGACTATTGGTGACTCAATGAGATCACCATTAAGAACCGTTACCCACTACCGTTGGTATCGGATCTGATGGATCGACTCAAGAAGGCCAAGCACTTTACAAAGCTCGATATTCGCTGGGGGTACAACAATGTGCGGGTTAAGGCCGGCGATGAATGGAAGGCTGCCTTCATGACCAATCGAGGGCTGTTCAAGCTGAACATTATGTTCTTTGGGCTAGCCAATTCACCAAGCACATTCTCTGCGCTCATGAACGACATCTTCAAGGACCTCATCATACTCGGCAAAGTCACTATCTACCTCGACGACATCCTCATATTCACCGACAGTCTCGAGGAACACCGCACATTAGTGCACGAGGTCCTGAAACGTCTTAAGGAGAATGACCTGTTCTGCAAGCCAGAAAAGTGCGAGTTCGAGCAGCCTAAGGTGGAATACCTCGGTGTACTCGTCTCGGAGAACTGCGTAGAGATGGACCCGGTGAAGGTGAAGGGTATCACAGATTGGCCTGTCCCTCAGAACGCCACGGACGTACGGAAGTTCCGCGGTTTTGCAAACTTCTATCGGCAGTTCATAAAGGACTTTAGTGCCATCTGCAAACCCTTGGATCGCCTCACGGGCAATGTGCCATGGCAATGGGGAGACGAAGAGCAGTCTGCCTTTGACGAACTCAAGCGCTGCTTCACTAGAAGCCCTGTCCTGACGATCTATGATCCAGACCGCAACACCCGCATCGAAGTCGACGCATCTGGCTTCGCCACGGGCGCGGTTCTGTCTCAGGAGGGGGAAGACGGCAAATGGCACCCCATCGCTTTTCACTCCGAGTCGATGAATGACGCTGAACGCAACTACGAGATCTACGACAAGGAGATGCTCGCCATCATTCGTGCCCTGCAGGCTTGGCGTCACTATCTCGAGGGTCTCCCCAGTGTGTTCGAGATCCAGTCAGACCACAAGAACCTCGAGTATTGGCGCACAGCACAGAACCTCACACGCAGGCAGGCACGATGGGCTCTCTATCTGTCGTGATTTGACTTTGTCATCTCGCACAAGCCTGGGACGTCTAATGGTAGGGCCGATGCACTGTCGAGACGGCCCGACCACCAGCACAAGGATGCAGATGACAATCTCGGTCGAGTCTTGTTGCAACCAGAACGTTTCCGGGTACTGGCAGCCAAGAGAGGGCATCTATCGGTGGTTCCAGAGAAGGCACTGCTTCAATGCATCCGCGAGTGCGGAGAGCGCGAGCAGGAGGTTGTGGAGGCACTCAGTAAACTGGACAAACTTGGACCAGCGCGTCTTCAGAATGACTTGGTGGACTGGAACAGTGAGCAAGGCCTGCTACTGTACCGAGGCAAAGTCTATGTCCCCAAGGACGACGCGCTGTGTGCTGAGATTGTACACATCCACCACGACCTCCCGCCCGCTGGACACCCTGGGCAGTCGAAGACGTTGGAGTTGGTCACATGAAACTACTGGTGGCCGGGCATGGCAAAGTTCATTAAGGATTACGTTGAGACCTGCGACACCTGTCGCCGCGGCAAGGGTTCGCATGCCAAACCGCACGGTCCTCTTCAACCAAATGAAATCCCTGATGGCCCGGGCCAGATTGTGACGTGCGACTTCATCACTGGACTCCCAGAGGTGGATGGATACAACGCGCTTCAGCTCATCGCTGATCGGCATGGAAAGATGATACATCTTATTCCTTGCACCGAGGAGATCGATGCAGAAGGAGCTGCCGACAACTTCATCTGAGAACATTTTCGTCTTCACGGGCTGCCACAGAAGATCATCTCTGATCGTGGGCCCCAGTTCTCAAGCAAGCTCTTCCGTGCCGTACTCAAGGGACTCGGCATAGAAAGCGCAATGTCCACAGCCTACCACCCGCAGACAGATGGGCAATCAGAACGATGGAACCAGGAGATAGAGGCGTACCTTCGTATGTTCTGCTCATGGCCCCGCGATGACTGGGTCAAGTGGCTGCCGATTGCAGAGTTTGCCTTTAACTCGCACCAGCACTCGTCAACGGGTTACTCACCGTTTTACCTCATGTACAGCTACGAACCCCAGTTCCACATTCCGATGTTGCCTACGGTGGTGCCTGCAGCTGATGAACGCCGGGAGGAGTTGCGACAGGCGCAAGAGGATGCAACCGCGGCCTTGACTCTAGCAGCTGAGCGGATGAAGGAGTACTATGATCGGTATGTCCGTGACGCTCCAGAGTTCAAGGAAGGCCAGAAGGTGTGGCTCAACACGAGGAACTTCCGCATTCCTGGAGTCTCTCGGAAACTGGTGGATCGATACGCTGGCCCGTATCCGGTTGTACGCAAGGTGGGCAATCTGGCTTACGAGCTCAGACTCCCCAAGGACCTTGTAATCCACCCCGTATTCCACGTCTCTCTCCTGCTTCCGCACAAGGAGAGTCGACTCCCCAGTCGTCACCCGGCAGAGCCAGCGGCAATTGAGGTGGAGGGGGAGGAAGAGTATGAAGTGGAGGAAGTGTTGGAGTCGCGGCGGTATGGGCAGTGGAAGAAACTGCAGTACCTCGTACACTGGAAGGGTTGGGGCCCTGAACACGACAGCTGGGAGGATGCAGTGGACCTTACAAACGTGCTGCAACTCGTGCAGAAATTCCATTCAACGCATGCAGAGGCGCCTGGTCCTCTCAAGAAGACTTAGTCGTGAAGGCACGACCCTTAGGAGGGGGGTATTATCATGAACGTTCCATTCGGTGCCTGCTACCAGCGCCTTAGTTTCCTTTTTCGGACGATCTACTTCTCACATGGTACTTATTGTTCTCCATTGCATTGTATCTCGTCCTTTGTTCCTCAGCACAATAGCTCCTTATTGTCCGTCGTCGCTATTGTTCTGTTTCCATTGTTCACCCATGTCCATAGTTACCTATTGTCCCCGGGTTCTCATTGTCCTCTATACGTATATAAGGACCTGTACTTCACTGCCTGGAGACCTCAGTTTCGACCTCTTGTCTCCAGGTAAGCCTCGCTGTATTTCCCTCGTTAGTTACCTCACTCAATACATCTTGTCTCTAGCCCTGACCGTCGAGCCCTGCTCCGCTCTCGCTGCACAAGTGCTTGTCGGTGCTCCTGCTCGTCTTGTACGTATCCCTGATCCTTACTCAACATCCAGTCATAACACCCGTCATCGACATCCGAGTCACCAGTGCAGGTGGACGAAATGATCTCCAGGTGGCACAAAGTCGGAGCGATGATGCTGTGGGTGTAGCGGAAGGCGACACCGGAGAGCGTGAGCGAGTGGAGGCATGGTGTCTGGGCATTGAAAAGGCAATCTGTGAGCGAGACAGATGGTGCAAGTAGGGTCCAGGAGTCCGGTCAAGTCCGGTCTTTCGGCCCAAATTTTCAGGACCGAGGACTGTGACCTAATAGGACCGGTCCAATTCTGAAGGACCGGACTGATTTTTCGGTCCTTGCAGGACCGGACTGGACTTCGGTCTGGTCCTCGGTCCTGACCGGTCAAGACCAAATTTGCGGTCCTTACCAGTCAAGACCGGTCAAAACCGGTCAAGACCGAATAAGACTGATTAACAACTGTTAATGGGGGGAATTGAACCGGGAACCTCACGGTTCCGAGCCCATTCGACCAGCACTACTAACTGTTAGACCAGTGACTTGTTATTAACCTACATACATCATTATCTATGTACTGTTACCTGGGTCAGATAAGATAACAACTGCCCTGATAAGGAAACTCGAGATAATGGTACATAGATCTGCTTATATCTAAGGGCCTGTTCGGCAAAGACTTTTGGAAAAGAGTTACCGGTACTTCGCCCCATATATGGCAAGATTTTCGTCGTACGGGAAAATTGCGGATTTCCCAAGAGTTCATGCGTTCGGATACCCGCAAGTGTCCGATAACTAATATCCCGCTACTTCTCTTCGCGCTGCAGCTTGGTTTCCACCGTTCTCTTGAGTGAACCCAGATGGAAACAGGATAACTCATCCGATACAACAAAACATACTTGGAACACTGATCGCGCACCTTGCGCGCTACACACGCACTTGCATTCGCGTTGATTGCATCCCTAGGCCCGTCTGCGGTCCTGCATCACTGTAACGGACAACTTTGCCATTGCAAGGCCCCTTCATTGCCACAACCGGTCCCGCGCACGTTCCGCCCGCCCGCTAATACCCCGAATTTAGTTACTATTATAAAAATTTACTGATATCCAGCAATGCGGCAGATGTTAACCCAGTGTAAGGAAGGGCACGGACGCGGTTCAGCCTGGTCCAGCGCACTGGACTGCGGGCGCTGATCCCTCCGGAAATCGCGGAAACTCTGTCCCTCCAACACTTTTCCAAACCATCGTACGGCATGTGATGGAATACCGGTAACTCTTTTCCGCAACTATTTGCCGAACAGGCCCTAAGCTGATAATGGCTCACTGGAGCAGTGGTTAGTAGTGTCAGAACTATGGACTCGGAAACATAAGGTTTCTGGTTCAATTCCTGGCATGAACATATTATTCCTGAGCCCATAAAACTATTAGTTTAGGACCGGTCAAGGACCGGTTATGACGGTCCTTGCGGTCTTTTCTGCAGCCTGATTTCAAAAGACCGGGACCGGGACCGAGACATGATCAATAAAGGCTGACCTTACAGTCCGGTCTTTTGAAGTCCAGGCCCGGTCAAGTTCCGGTCTTTGAACGGTCTTTGGACTGGACTCCTGGACCCTAGGTGCGAGGGCCCCATGCTCGTTGACGGTGGGTCGTGCCGACCCAGTGGCTTCGATGTGGAGCGCTTCAAGGAGAGGTGCCGGTGTGTGCTCCATATGTTCCCAGAGGAGGTCCGAGAACTCCTCACCGAGGCTGACGAAAATGGTGAGATCCCTGATTCGGGGGAGGTACTGTTTGACAATGTCCAACGCGTCAAATTCTGACTCGTAGAAAATATCTTCATCGATGCACGAGGGGCAGTGCACCATATCAGGATTGATGGTGTGGACATAGGTGAGAGGGAGGTTGAGGGAACGCTTGATGAGAGACTGGATGAAGCAGAAGGTGATACGCTCCTCGAATGCAATCCAGGTCCAGAGATTGGCACACTTGAGGGTGACTTCGTGCCAATGCTTGCAAACGTGGGTGACACGCATCCATTCATAGAAAGTGGTGTGGATATCCCAGCCAGGTTGGTTGGATTGGGAGTGCAGTTTGATGCGGGCGTCGCATACGATGGCTGCGTAGTTGAGGAATATCTCAGCCAACATTTCTGGGGGTAGCTTGGCGATAGAAATCCATGTATTGATGAGACCATTGAGTTGGATGGCCTGCTGAGTGTGGAAGACGATGCATTCCTTGAGCTGGCGCTGAAGACTGCAATGCAGGGTGTTAGCACCTTGAAGTTCGGTGAAGAGCTCAAGGAAAAGCTTGGAAGCCAGCGTACTCAGATTCCGGTGCATGTTGGCTGAAGATATTGTCGTCGTAGTACATCGTCATCATCTGCCTACCGCCGCGACTAGCCACTGCAACAGAGCATGCGCACCTGGCACTCGCCCAGCCTTACGGTCATTACGGTCACATGCTTCCTAGTAGCGCGCCTAGTAGCTACTTTACACAAGGATGTATGCTTAGACCTTGTAAATACTCAGTACGTGGAGAATAGTATCTTAATACTGCTCCGTTCAACCCGTGTGCTTCACTTCATTCACCCGGTGCGACTGTCTTGCTCTCCTTCAAATCCTCCACCGTCATCCGTTTTCCATCCCACCACACCTCATCCACCACACCTACCAACGGCACCAGCCTCTCGCATTCGTAACACTGGCACTTGTCAAATACGATGCGAGCCACAGTCGCCGCGCCTTGTGCGCTCCGGCCCCGCAAGCTCCCGACAAGGCCCGGTATGTCCAGTCCGTACTCCATGTCCCGCGAATAGTTCCGTGGCAGCGGGCTGAACCAGTACCCAATCTCCTTGTCGAACTTGTACCGCATCGTGGGGATGGAAAGCGGCAGGTCGACCTCAGCGAACTCGAGTGTGTGCAGGCGGGGAAACAACAGGCGAGGCGGCTCCCGCACATCCACGCTGATGGTGGCAAAGTCGCATCCCAAGCCCCACCTGTCAGGAAGCGGTCGATGGGCGGCCGCAACGACGCCATCAGCCAGTGCTGCTGCACCCTCGGCTTCCGCTGCACCGGGGGGCTGTCTCCACCCTGCGATGAACGCGCCTGCGCCGAACGACATCAGGGAAAACACCCCCCGCTAATTAGGTATAAATACATGTAATGAGAGCCAATAGTTCGTTAGTCTAAAGGACTAGGTCCAATTATAATTAGGGGCATAGGCGCACATTAGGTCGTGGATTATCTTCCAATTAGCATTGAGGTTGCACGTATTGGTGCGGCACACTGAATGAGAACGTTGCAGCCAAAGGCATAAATTTCTCTATAGACTACCATACTATAACCGGTTATACTAGAGTAGGTATGAAGTCACCAAGCATGTCAAGCATGGGTGCGTTTTTAGAAGCACACCGAGGGTGGGACGAGATTGTTATGTATGCTTAGCGTGTGAGGCATACGGACGCACCGTAGATAGAAGCAAGTTGAAACGAGAGAGGACCAGAGTGGAATGGGACGGGAAAACTGCTAGTCGGGGAGGGCGCCGTCTTCAATCAATGACCATGGTTGGCACCACTACGTTCCGGAGAGCATCCGAAATCGCATCAGCTTGAATGTAGCAAAGTACTCACCTGGTCTCCTTGGACGGCCCTTACGAGCTTCCGTTCTGACCGTGAGGCGTGAATCTAGTACAGGCGTGTCATCCCCACGGAATCGAGCGCAATGAACCCGTTAGACAGACTTGACGACGTACCACAGCCTCAACTAAAGCGACTATTGGCATGGGGATTTCTTACTCACCTGGGCAAGCTTCACGAGACGAACCGAACGGGATAAGCCTAAGCCAACATTGCTGTTGCTGTTTGTCGACAGAAGCGCGGTCAACAATGATCTGTAAATCGGAGTTAGCGGTGTGGTCGTTCTCGCCGTCCTCGTCCTCGTCCATCATTGACAGACTCAACCATGGATGCTCACAACTCATAGACAACTCCACTCATCTGGCGGAAGAGCGTGCAGATGTTGCTGTCGCCGACATTCTCGGCGACGCCGCCCGCGATGTACGACATGGACGAGAGCGAGGAGGGGGAGCGGCGTCGCCCGTGGGCGCCGCCGCCACTACGGGATTGGGCCCCAAGGGTCCCAAATAGCGACGCAAGAAGACCACTGGATATAGGGACGTACCAATTTACCCCGAGTCTCCTCTTCCCTACCTCCCTGTCATCTTCCTCTCTCCATCTCCTTCTTCGCTTTCTCCCCCTCTTCTATAGAATCAAAGGCTTTGTCGACAGCGGGAAAAGGCTCCATCGACAGAGGGCAAGGGAGCCTGTGGCCAGAACGGTGATGACGTGGCAGCAGCGGCAGCAGTGGACAGTGATGGAAATGGTGGTGACGGCGGCAGAAAACTGTGGTGAAGAGGGTCCCGAGGAAGATCGTGAGAGACTCAAGAGATGGGCAGTGAGAAATGGCCCAATGGTCGACAAGGAGGAGGACAAGTACAGCTGTTTCCAAAATTGGTGTCCGCGCGCGCTTTTCACGCGAAAAATCAGAAAATGCAGAAATTCATGACCTCAGATCCCGACCCATGTACTGGTCAGAATTTGGTTCTATTACATTCAGAACTTATCCAAGGGTCCGCATGAAGTTGAATCAGGAACATACAGCAAGTTTCCCACGAGAAAGACGTGAATCGTCACTGGATGCGGAATTCACGTTCCCGCTCCAGTCGAACACGCTTCCCGCAAAATTCTGCTTTAGTGGTACTCCCTGAAGGTTTCTTATACATGTTAATCCGTCAGATATGCTTTATGGCCCTCAGAAGTTGAAGGATGTTTGTAACTCGTCCAACCGACCTCACGGCTGGATAGACGCTGGAAGGTCGTCGAGGAGGCAATCGCGTTCTACCCCACCAATCAACCTCTGGGCCTCGGAGTTGGTCCCCAAAAATCATGAAGGGGTATACAAAGGTATTTAAGATGAGACCAGGCCAATCCCACCCAGAGAAACAGCCTCCTCTCCGTAAGTGATGCGGAGCACGATCTGGATGACGAGGCATGCTACCAGTACCATATCCCGTGTCTTTCTCCCTCACCTTGTTCTCTAACACTCAGTGGCTGCTTACAGAGGTTCTACACATAGAATGGAGTGGTTTGGGAGGCTTGATTCACACCTGGTTCGCACCTCATGAATTTCTGCATTTTCTGATTTTTCGCGTGAAAAGCGCGCGCGGACGCCAATTTCGGAAACAGCTGTAACTAGACGCTCGGAATGCGGTGGAACGCGTTGAGCTCAAGTCCAGTCTGTCGGCGTCTAAATCATCTCTCCTGCAGCCACAGTATACGCACGACAGTTTGACATAGAATGGCCGCCCATGGATTGCCATATCGGCGGAGTGTGCTGTGATCATACTTCTCTACTCCTTCCACGGTCGCCTCGACATGTTTCCTCCCTCACCCCAATCGCGCGATCACGCCTCAATTGCATTATCGTCATTACATTCGGTGAGCAAGCCATTATCCTGTGATTAGTGGGAACCTTGCTAATTTAGAGCTAAATAGCCCAGGGTGTTTTTCCTGATGGATACGTGGCGCTGGAGGCAGAGGGTGGTCAGGTTCTCTGCACGCCGCACACTCTCCACTAGTGCGCGGCCATTCGAGATCCCCGTGTCCCAGATGGCAGCCATTCGGAGATGGCGGAGATCGATGGCTGCGAGGACCGCTGTCATGAGGGAATCGTCCAGGTGTGCAGCAAACTTGAGTCTGTATGGAGTCGCACAGATTGTCTTCCATGGTTGCGCTGGCAGTAGAGGACTGTCAGTGGGCACCGGAGATTCCGTCGCCCATATTGCGGTGTGCGGAGGGGTGCGCCGCTCCCACCAATCTGAGGTCCGGCCGCGGTGGTTGATGGCGCAGGGAAATGCACCTTGGAGAAGGTCCACCGATGCACGCACAAGCCCCTCGATGGTGGCCTCTGGTATGTCGGCCCTCTCTTCTACGTTGCGGGGCAGGTCACTTGACTCCGCAAAGAAATGGACAGATGCTGTCCTAGGGAGCTCGAGCCTGGACAAGAAGTCTGCAATGCCCTCGTCCTTCATCTGCAGTCGCAGCTTGCGGAGACGCGGCAGGGCTGTCCTCGGATACTCTTGCTGGGCTGGGCTATCGTCTGGCGATGGGAGGGGTGGTAAACTGTCGAGCTTGAGGGTTTCGAGGTGGGGTATACGTGACAATGCGAGCAACAACGAATCCATGTCCGTGTCTTCATTGAGTGACACGGAGCGAGAGACGTCAAGGTGACGCAGTGTCGGGCCGAGGAATATGTTCGACCAGTTAAACCTGACTCCGGAGATCCTGAGCGTGCGCAGGGAGGGATGCCACCCAGCAGCGATGGCGTCATCTGGGAGCTGCACCAACTTATCTTGACCGTGAAGGCCCTCGTAGTGCAAGCCCTCGATGCACAGGTGCCCCAATCGATTGGCGGATCCAAGGTCTTTCAACGTGTCCCAGACGTCGGTATCGTCGTCCAGGTTGCTAAAGACAGAAAGTTCCCGTGCACGAGGGAGCACTTCCCTGAATATGTCGATCGACTCGCCGAATTTCTCGACCCGGCCGTCCGATGGCACACAACCAATGCAGTGTCGCCCTCGGGTTGCATGGAGGACGAGGTTGAGAGGCAAGCCGCGAGAGCGGGAGAGGATGGTCCTGAGGAGGTCTGGGTGTATGCGCTCGTCGAAAACGAGTGTCGTCCAAAGCGGTGCGCAGTCGAGAGCGACAGCCCGCCAGCGCCGGCAGACGTGGGATACATAGATCCATTTGTGGAGTTCCTTGTGGGCTGGCGACTGTATTGAGCAACAATCTTCCCAACAACGCCACCACTTGAGATGATTCTCATAAAACCAGGTGGCGTGGTTGAGGAAGATAAGGGCAAGGACATGTAGGGGGAGTTTGGCGAGAAGGGAGCTTGTGTTATACATATACTTGAGGCGGAGGGCTTCTGCATTGTGATAGGCAATTTGGTTGTGCACATCGGGGGCTACACTGAAGTTAGTCATTCACTGGAGATGCTGGAATGAAAGAGCTGCTATTGCGAACGCACCTGGTGTCAATCACCAAACCAGCTTGAAGTTTTCCCTTCTTTGCGGCCATGTCCATTGCGTGAGGGAGAGCGATATCCTCGGACGGAATGTCAGCGGAGAGTAAGCTCACAGACAGCGGCGGAGGCTAATTCGTGCCAGCTGCATACTTACCGTGACTATATGCATACATAAGACGAAGAGAGAGGCAACGTCTCTTATTTTGCCATCACCAAAACGGCCGCAAAGTGGCAAGGCAGGTAATAATTCTGCCGTTAATAATCAGCTTACCGTGCAAGCAATGATTTGATATTGATTATAATGCAATGTAAGTCGGCCGGAATCCTTGGGCCGGTCGCAACCGGCTGAGACGATAGGGGCGCTTGCAACCGCCTTGCCACCAGCTTGCAACCTCCTCCCAAGCCTCTTGTATCCACTTACTATCTTGCGTTCTCTTGCGACGCTCTGGCAAGTACACATCCCATCACATCAAACTGCTGGAGCCCTCAATCATGAACTGTACAGCACGTCGCCGGGGTTTCAATTGCGCTCCCTTAAAAACCCCCCCTCCGCTTCACTCGTTATTTCTCTCCTTTACTTCAACCCCAACGCCGTCGAGGAATACGGTAAGTCCTACCTCAATTCTTCCCTAATTCGTGTGACGAGACCACTGGATGCAAGGCCTCCAAGGTACGTCCCTCATACCATACCAGGGCGGTGCTCATTGTCTTGGGAAACACTGGGGTCGGCTTTGTCTTTGGCCTTGGCTTCTCTGGGGTGCGTCTCCGTTCTCTCGCTGGAGCTCATGATCAGGCTCTCGCGATCGTCTACGATACTCCTCTGGATGCTCGCTCGCTGGTGGCATCGGACTCTCCTCGTCGTTGTGTTGCCCCCCTGTCTCCGGAGCTCCCCGGTGCCCATCACTGATGGACGATGTCGTCGTTGCCGTCACCATCACCGCCATTGTTGCCGTACAGTCTCCATTGCGAGCTCCCGGTTGCTTACTAGTACCCGTAGAGTAACGGGGCCGTACTACGTAGATAACACTTCTCTCTCTCATGTATGGCCCATTGCTGGTAGCTACTACAATATACATATTTTGGCACAATTCCTATCGAGTTGGATGTTCGCAATCAGCCTGGAATAAAATCTAGAGTAATGAAATCCTTGGATTGTCGGTCATCCTCGCGCACCTTGCAACTTGATGGCATCATGGCATTCATTGCCATTGACTTACCCGTGTCTTACAACCAACTTGCAACTAGCCCCACCTCGTCATAGTGTAACTATGATAGATTGGGAGTTCACAATTATTACATCACATAAAATGACATTACAATACATTGCAATCCTCTTGCAATCCCCTGTAAGATCCGCGCCAAAACGGTGATGGCCCTCGCTCGGGTAGCAACCACGATCACATGGTTTTGGCATGACCATCATTTACACGTTAGGGCAAGAGTAATACTACAGTAATACACCGGTCCTTCGGACACCATGGCTCCTTCGGACAGTCCGCATTTTCCCATTCTCCCGCTGTTCCCCTGCATCCAAGTTGGTTATGGATATCCTGCAATGTATTATCTATTCTCAAACCTTGAGTTTCGGCCCATAACACGTCCCCGCTGTTCTTCGATGCCTGAATTAGCGTGGTTTTGAGGGCAAAATTAGTTCGTCCGGAGCATTGCTCAAGATCGACGACAGCCTCACCACCAAAGACTCATTCAGGACTCACATCTGTATGTATGTTTCTTTTGATGAGCATTTCATGATGCTCTGTCCCTGCACACGCAAACAGCACATATTTTACCTTGAAACTTGCATCCAACGCTCCTCCGGACGAGCGCTAACTTGCTGATTTCCCATATCCGTGTCTCGGCTCTGGTCGGCTACTGTCGCTTAGATGAAAATGTCGCTGCATTAGGCAAAATCAAGGTGTCCGAAGGACTGAGGGAACCACGATAACGGGGTAAGCAAAGATTGGACTCGATCTGTTCAGAATCCTCATTGTATCTCACAGAATTTTGGTATATGGTAGCCATCGAGGCCCTCATGAACATGGTCAGGTCCGATTGGGTGAAAATAAGCACGGGACGGCGCAGGAGGGCAAATTAGATTTACTGTCCGAAGGACCGGTGTATTACTGTACAGTAGTACTGTACTAGTAAGTTATCTTGCTTGGATCTACAACGCAGTGTGCAGCACCACCTTATGCATCCGAACTCCCCAGCTCTTCCGCAGTCACCCTCTTCCCCTCCAACCACACCTCCGGCACGACCTCAACAAGCGGCACGAGTCGCTCCCGCTCCCTGCACTGGCAGTCATCGAGCTCGATACGAACGACCTCCTCCGCCCCGCGCGCAATCCGCGTCCGCACAGCCTTCACGAGGCCCCTAACGTCCAGCCCATACTCGACGTCGTTCCAACACTCAAACCAGAGTTTGTAGAACCGGAAGGGCGAACGGGATCGCCGGCCGGACACCGGGAAGTCGAACTGGGAGAGATGCAGCGTGCGCAGTCGGGGGAAGAGCGGCAGGATCGAAATGGCTGCAGTTTGGGATGCGCCGTCAGATGCCGGTACGCAAGCGGCAGAGTCGTCGTGGAAATCTTCATCGAGAATGTGGTCGCCATCGGCCGGGTCGCCGTATCCATACCAGTCGGGGACATTATCGAGGTAGTCGTCGTCATCGCCACCGGGATCTACGCCCGACTTCATCGATGGAGGACGGCGCCATCCCGCGAGGACCGCACCGATGGGAAGGCAAACTGCCCGACTCAGCCTGAGAATGGTCAAGTTCTCGGCCCCACGCACGCTCTCCAGCAGCGACCTTGCTTGGCTACTGTCTTCCCGGATGCTGACCGTGTGCACGCGCCGTAAATCGATGGCCGCGAGGACCGCCGCCATGACTGGGTCCCTGAGGGATGCATCGAACTCCAGCCGGCAAGGCGTTGCGCCGATGTCTCTCCACGGCCGCGACGCGCTGGCATCGACGTCGCAGGGGGGGGGGGGCTGCCCAGAGTTTGCACGAAGGAAACTCCAGGGACGAGAAACACGATTCATCAATGGCATAAACATCGAGGTCCTTCAGGATATCGACAGCCGCTTTCACGAGAGCTGCGATCGTTCGCTCTGGGAGTTTCTTTTTGTTGGGTAGAGACTGACGGGGCTTTCTGAAGAAGTGCACTGACGTCGTAGGAGGCAGCTGCATAAAGGAAAGGAGTGTCGCGCTTGCTACCGACTTGAGCGGGATGCGCACCCGGCAAAGACACGGAAGGGTGACTCGGCGGCTATAGCCCTCTGGGAGCGAGGCTTCCGAGGGTACTTGATCAAGGAGGAGGGTCTCGAGCTGCTGCATGCGCTGAAGGGCAGACAATAACTCGTCCACGCTCGGCAGCACCCTAAAATAGTGATGGGAGAGGTCGAGATGCCGTATGTCTGGGCCAAGGAGGGTGTTCGACCATCTGAAGACGACGCCGGAAATCTGAAGGGAACGAAGCGATGACGGCGCAACGAGGTCGTCTGGGACACTCACGTTCGACGGATGGTCGAACCCATGTGGTCGCATGTAGTCGACCGTCTCGATGCAAAGCGACTGCAGCCGCTTTGCCTGCTTGAGACCACCCAATACTTCCCAGACTTCGGCATGGTCGTCTCTGTCTATGAAGACAGTTATGTTGCGCGCGTCCGAGAATACCCGCCTAAAGACATCCATCGCCTTGGCGTAGTTAAACGCGCGCGGGGTCTCCGGCTGACAACGTCCCGCACAACAGAAGGAGTTGTGAGTCGCATGGAAAATGATGGTGAGGGGAAGGCCGCAAGAGCGCTCGAGGATGGTCTTGTACAATGCAGGATGGATGCGCTCGTCCAGCACCAGTAGGGTCCACATTTCGGCGCAGTCGAGCGCGACCTTGCGCCAGTGCTTGCAAACTTGCGAGACCCTGATCCACTGGTAGAGGGACTTGTGCGAAGGCTCGTGGAGGCGCTCGCTGGGGTCACCGTACCACGATTCTAAGTATCGCCGATGGAAGGACCTGGCATACTCCAGGAAAATGAGCATGAGGATCTCCGGGGGGAGTTTGGCATTGAAAAGCGAGCGCTCATTGAAAAGACGCTTGAGACGGATAGATTCAGCTTGGTGGAATGTAATCTGCTGCTCCTGCGTGTCCGTCAATGTACTGTGTGGGTGGAAGTGTTAGATTGGTAAATTGTCGAAAATATGGCATATGTGTAGCACACCCAATCGTCTCGACCGTCATGACTTTCCTCAAGTTTGCAAAAGGTTCAAGGAAGAAGATATAACCAAGCCCGAGAGGGAGCAGCAGCTACTGGGACATGCACCCAGGGCGAGGAGGATGAAGCCGGACGACAAGTCAAGTCGGACAAGTCCAAAATCGAGTCGTTGGACTCAGCGTGGGCGTCTCCAGGGCACACCTCGATCAGGTGATTGTTGCGTGACCTAACACAAACAAACATTTCTACTGAGAGCGCTAAGGCAGGAGTCCTCTTCGAAGGGGCCGCAGTAGTACGCCTTACTGACAAATATACACACATGTCATCACGCAAAGAATTACCATAGCACTGTTAGATTCTTCGATATATTCGTCACAGTCCTCGTGGACATCTTCGATTCCTGCGCGGGAAGATGCAGCGTAAATTTGGATTACAAACAACAAGGATAGAAGGCATTCGCTTACCTACACAGTAGTTAGTCTAAGACAGTGCTCACGACGACTCAAGGCTCGCCGAGTCCAGGCGCTCCTCATCCCACTTGACCTCCGGCACGGTCGCGACTAACGACATGAGTTGGGCCATGTCGCCACAGAGACCGTCGGCGAACTCCACGCTAGCGATGTCCGCCGCACCCTGCGCCCACCGCGTGCGGAAGCTCTTCACGAGGGCTTCAACGTCGAAACCATACTCGAGTCCTCGCTCCTCAAAGGCCAAGAGGTCGTCTTCAGTTACACGGTGCGCATCCGCCGCAGCGTCCGCGGTCAGAAGGAAGTCGACCGAGACAAACTTGAGGGCGCGTAAAGACGGGAAGAGTGGCGCAGTCTTGGTTTGTGTCCGTTGCTCCACTGAAGTAGCATCTGTCATCACTTGATCTCCGTCTCCGTCATCGTCGGGGAGGAGAGCATCCGTACCATCGTTCACCGTGAACGCGGCCCAGAACCACTGGCCGTTTGCTTCTATCGGTGAACCTAGCGTGAGGTCTACGTCGCCTGGGACGCCGCTCGCGAGGATGGCCGGAATGCCGAATGCCGCCATGCCGTGCGCATACAGAGTGGTTACGTTCGGAGCGTTCTTCAGCACACGCACCCACTCGTCGCCCGACGCGAAGTCCGTGACGTGGATAGTGTGTACATGGGAAAGATCGACTGCGCCAAAGATCACTGGAAGGTACCGAGTACCGAGTGCACCGCTGAACGTGAACCGGGGAGATGCTCCTTCCGTCGGCATTGGCGAGGACGTTGCACCTGCGTTGTCCAGCTTGGTACTCGACTCTGGGGTTGCCTAGAGCTGGCAGGATAGCAACTGTTCCAATTGCGTGTCGCCGGGACCATCGCGTTCGGGGTGTATCATACCATATGACACACGGTAGACCGAGCTGGCGGATGCGGAGAAGCTTCTTGTTGACCATCCATAACGCAATATCTGGGTATTGGTATTGCCCGTCGGGGTCGAGACAGACCTCGCAGTGCATCGTTTGCGAGTTGATGGTGAGGACGACGGTGAGGGGAAGCTTGTGCGAACGCTCGGCGATCATATCGGTGAACTGGGATTGGACATGCTCCTCGAACGCGAGCCAGGTCCAGAGGCGGGGGCACTTGAGGGCAACGTCGCGCCAGTGATGGCATACCTGCGTGACATTGGTCCACTCGTAAAACGACCGATGGATCTCCGCGCCGCCTTGGTCTTCGTGCAGAGCGACGCGCTCGTCTCGCACAATCGCGGCTTGGTGCAAGAATATCTCGGCAAGGATCTCGGGAGGAAGTTTTGCGATCATGGGCCGTTGCAAGTTGAGAGCCTGCTTGAGCTGAATCACCTTGCTGTCATGATAGGCTATCTGCTCCCTAAGCTTCTTCTGCTCACTGGAAATTCATCAGCAACTTGGCCCCTTCTATGCAGCGGTATGCGTTGGAAATCTGAGACGTACGGCGTGTCCGTATCAGTTTTCGAAGCATCTTCCCCCCTCATTTTGCGGGAGGTGTAGTCTTCGCTGCCGTTATCTGAGGTCAAATCATCTGTCACGTCTTCAATGTCGACATCAACGTCCATGGTGTCAGTCGAGTGCTCTTCGAGCTGAGGCGGTCCAAGGAAGAAGCGGCGAGGTATGGCTGAAGGCAAGAGGCGTCGCGACCCATCGCGACTCGCGCGTCTTGCCCGGCAGCGACCGGGCCGATGACCCAGCCATCGCAGGTTCAAACATTCAAATATTATTCAAACTTGAAGGTGGTCGAACGCAAACATTCACGCGCACGCCTCAGGCCGCAGGGTTACTCGCTAACAGAGAAGGCGTGGTGCAGTAGTCTACAAGTTTAGCAGTCACGAATAGTCAATCTTGTAATTTACATACTAAGTCTACAGATCTTGAACGAACTAATGAGCCTGATCAAGAACGGTTAAGTAGTATTTAACAGCGTAGCCCGAGTCTCCAGATCCGACGACACAGACTGTCCGTCCCAGTTCACATCCACACCTTGCCCGACCAACGGCTGGAGCTGCGCCTTGTCCTCGCAATGGCAGTCACAGAAGTCCAGCAACAGCAGCTCGCCCGCACCCTGCTCCCGCCGCATCCGCAGACACCGCGCCAGCGCGGCGACATCCAGCCCATACTTCGCGTGTTTCGCTTGGTACATCATCAGGTCCATGACCGCCGGACGCTTGTACGGTAGGGGTCCCGCCCACCCATCGGGCAATGCGATGTCGACCGTGACGATCTGCACGACGCGCAGGTTGGGGAACAGGATGCTTGAAGGGGTCTTGTCGTCGCCCCCGCCCTCATCTCCGCCACTCCCGTCCCCGTTGCCGGCCTGGACAAGGGGATCGACACCAGTCGCAACCGCACCGTTGAGCACCTCGGCAGCGTGCGCGTTGAGCTCCAGGTCCTCGCGCGCCTGCGCGTCGTGCATGAGGTCGCTAGTAGCGCCGCCCCCCTCGCCGCCTCTGTTGAACTCAAGCCAGTGCCACTCGTCGAGTCCCGCGCGGATCGCAAGGTTGACGTCCTGCGGGCTAAGCGTGCGTGCGTCGCCCGCGAGCAACGCGGGAAGCCCGAACGCAGCCTGGGCCTTTACCCGGAGCGCGACTAGGCGGGAGGCGGACCGGAACATGCTCGCCCACTGTCTCCCGGTCGCTGTGCCAAGGACGAGGAGGACGCGGAGGTACGACAAGTCGATCGCCTGGAGGGCCATGAGGATGGGATGATCCAGAGAGTCGCTGTCGCTGTGTATGTGAAGGCGGGGCGGGGGAATCTCTTTGCCTGTCAAGTTCAAGGGCTCTTCAAGCTCGGTATGAGGTTCCCTGTCGGTAACCTTTCCCTCCACAGACCACAGGAGGAGAGTGGTATCGACCCCGAAGCCGTTGAAGGCGTACATAGCGCCGCGAACGGTTTCCTTTGAGAAGAGGCTGCGGAAGGCGAGCTGGAAGTACTCTCTCTCGGCAGGGGCGACGGTGTCGATGACAGTGAAGTGCATACGCGTCTCGATCGACCAGCGAGTATACATGAGAATGGTGGCTATCCGCTGGTTCCCGCCGGAAAGATGGACGTGTTTGAGACGGGGAAACGAGGCGATTTCGTGTTCTTCGGGGAGGGGCGGGGCCTGAGGCAGATCTGGATTCATGGCGGTTGCAGGGCGCGTCCAGTGTGCGCAGAGGGTTTCGAGGTGAGGTAGCATGCATATGGCCGATAGGAATGGTTGCAGCTCGCTGTCGCCGTCCATGCCGCAGCGTGATACATCGAGATGTCGGAGGGAGGAGCATAGCAGGGTGTTTGGCCAATCGAGGCCGACGCTGGAGAGCTTGACGGAGTGTAGACGCGGTGTTCGGGACGCAAATAGCTGGGACGGGATGACCAACACAGGTGGCGAAAAGTGTGAAGCCCCTACTGCCTCGATCCGAATGGTCTCCAAGGCGTCCGTGGGTATTGTGAGCACATCCCACAACTCCTCACACTCCTCCCAGTCAACGACGAGCACCAATTCTCGAAGCCGAGGGAGGAGGGTTTCAAGACGACGTAGTGTGGTATTGTAGTGATCAAGGAGCTGGTCCAGACGCATACATCCACCGCAGTAGGATCTTGGGTTGAAGAATAATAAAACGGCGGTGAGTGGAAGGTCATGAGCTCGGGGGAGGAGAGTCTCAACGACATCGTTCGTGATGCGCGGTTCGAGCGCGAGCCAAGTCCACAGCTGGACGCAATTCAAGGACACCTCCCGCCAGTGTCGAGACACGTGAGATACGTTGATCCAAGCGTAAAAAGATTTGTGGACCAGGTCGGCGGGACAGTCGTTGTATCCGCGGAGTTTGATCGTAAGCCGTTCCTCGCGAATCTTGGCTGCTTGGTCGAGAAAGATTTCGGAGAGAATCTCAGGCGGAAGTCTAGCAATCGGAACTCGGGAGTTGCATTTGTTCCTGAGCTTCCTGAGTTTCTGCTGGAGGGACGCTATCTCGCCTTCCAGCTTCCGCTGCTCGATGGCGATGTCACTGAGGTAAGGACATGGTACAGTGAGCCCAGCGCTGTTCATGACTTCGCACACTCACAGATGGTTCAAACGATGATTTAGACTCACTGAGGCTGTAACATCCCGTTATTTCGCAGCGTGCTCAGCTTTCCAGGTGGAGGTTGAGAGGGACCTGTACACTGCATGGAAGCAAGCACGAAGCACTGCTGAAACGGGGTGACATAGTCGAGCTCTCTAAGAACTTTCAAGCGCCGCAAATCATAATTAAAGTCAACTCGGACTAGTCCAACACAAACACGGGGACAGCACTCCTACTGTGATTTCAGGCTTCTGCAGGCAGCGTACGCGGTTAGGAATCCGAGGCCCAGGATGTTCATACAACTTGCAATAGGAGAGCATACACATCGCAGTAGGGCGTATACTAGAGTTACAGGTCAAAGCGCGCACACATAGTAGTACGGACATACAGTACTAGTGAATCAAAGGGTATGCAAGTACATAAACCGACGTCCTGAGTCTCGATCCCAACCGCATCAACCCAACATCGGAGGGAGCTTATACTGGCACGCCTCAGCAGTGAGCGCACAGGCGGCACAAGCGGGACCCCCACGAACTCGGTAGTTTTGATGCCCGTCGTCCCGGACCCATCTCGCGCCGCCCATCCATCCAGCACCAACAGGATTCCCACCCCGGTACCCTACATCCTCGAATGGGAACGCTGGGAGCTTCGGCCCCATGTTCAGGCCCTCCGGAGCGACTAATGCTCCCTCCAAAAGCGTAGGATGGAGAGCTTCCCTGCCGCCAATCCGTGCGTGGACCACATCATCAACATCACCGGCCGGGCGCCGTGGATGCTGAGTGACTGCTTGAGCCTCCTCCGTGACGTTTCCGACAGGCGAGTCTTCCTCCTCGAGACGCACCAGCGCGGTATCGGAGACACCTTCCAGCCAGCTCGGCAATGGACCCACGGACACGCCCGAACCCAAAACCTGGACATTCCTAACGTGCGAGAGGTCCAGGCTGTGCAGGACGGGGCTCAATGCACGAGGGCCATCTCCGGTCAGGATGAGCCGTGGGGCCACCGCAGGACTCGGTAGCTGTGGTTGGTCTGCATCTGTGGGCTCTCTGGCCCAAGCACGGCCGGTGTCGGGGCTCGGTACGTCGTTGCTATGGGCAAAGACTGCGTAGTAGACGGTATGCAGTGGCTCTTCCTGCAGGATCGGATGGAGGGCATGGGCGAGGGACTCGAGCTCCGCGGCGGTGAGCTCACAAGTCCCACAAGGTATGCCGATGGAGATCGTCGTGGACATGGGGAAGCGTACATGGGAGAGAAGAAGCGCCGTCTTCCTGACGCTCCCGCGGACTTCGAGCAGGCGCAGCGCCGGCAAATTCGCAATCGTATCCACCGCGCTGCACTCCGGGACAGAGTCGATGATGAGGGTCTCGAGCAGGGGTAGCGTCGCCACCATATCGATGAACATGCGCATCCCCGCCGCGGCGGGCTCGAGCCGCTTGCGGTGAAAGATTTCAAGGTGCCGAAGAGTGGGACGGAAGAGGGAGTTGTTCCAGGCGAAGTCGCCGTTGGAGATGGTGAGGGTATGGAGCATGGGGACGTTGCAAGAAAATAGGACAGGTGGGATCTCCCGGTTTTGCGCGACGAGCTGATGGGGCCGTTCGGAGCCAAAGGCAATGTGGAGAGTCTCGAGGTGTTCGGCCGGTCGGCGCAAGGCATTGCAGAGTTCGCCCGCGGTGCAATCCGTGTCGTCAAGGACGAGGTAGAGGTTCTGAATCTTAGGCAACAGATGGCCGAGGTGCGCGACAGCCGGCGTACGCCATCCCTTCCCTTCGCGAGTGCGGCTTCGGACTTGGTGGTAGACTATGGAAAGAGGCAGGGCCCCCGCACGTTGGAGGACATCGGGATGAAGGACACCCGGGACAGTGCTGGGTTGGAGAGCAACGAACGTCCACAGCTTCGCGTAGTGGTGGGCAACATGCCGCCAATACCTGCAGACGTGCGTGACAAGAATCCACTTGTAATACCGCGGGGAGGGACTATCCCGCCATGGATCTAAGAGGTTCCTGAGGTGTTCATCGCTTAAGTCCGACAAGTGAATGAGGAATATCTTGGAAAGAATCTCCGGAGGCATTGTCATGCACGGGGGCTGTGAGAGACCGGTAAGGGAGATATTGCGGGGCCCAAGAATAAGGCTGCTGACACATGGAAAATGAGTATAGATGAGCCATCGACACGGGACATATGAGACAAGGCACTCACTTCGAGAGGGCCATAGAACGATGTAGGACGCGTACCTGGGTTGAGGACATGGTGGTAGGGAGGGCGTGCGGGGCGTCGTTGGACAGCTACCGGCGATGCAAATAAGAGCAGGAAAGAGCGCGCGTGATGCCGATTAGGGCGGCAGGAGTAGATTAAGGTTCGGTGGGACGTTGCATGGAATGATTCTCGACGAATGGGTCGGATTAACTGACAAGAAGCACCGGTCAAGATTCAACAAGTCATGGAATGGGAAGCCTCCAGGTCCAACTCAATATATTCCAGACACGTTCGTTTGGGAAACGCGCATGCTCTTATCCGTGTTCCCACCTAGAGACATGTGTGCATGAGTCCAGACTGTCCATGAAATTCGGAAAGTTGACGTAGTATGTGGTGTACATATATAAATGGGAACCACGGGTCCAGCTGGGCATGGACGGTCGAAAGCGAAACCCGCATCGCCAGCGTAGGAGGCAGAGGATCCTGCTCGAGGCCCTCTACAGATTACGCGGCAACAGGAGGCCATCGAAGACATCCATAGGCGCGATCCTCAACAGCGGCCGCAAGTGAGTAAGTTTCATGTGTTCACAGTTCGCGAACTCGACCCCCCTAATCTCCGACGCGCCCAGTCGACGCCGTCTCCACATGCCTTTCACCAAGTCCTGTACGTCGATCCCCCGCTTTCCCCACTTCCCATCGCTGAACTTGCACCGATCGCAACAGCAGTCGTAGGGATACTTGAAGTCCTCTGGTTCGCGGGAGGGAGGGAACTGGACCTTCACCAGCTGGATCGTTTGCAGCCGGGGCATGATAGCTTCCCCCGCGCCTGGTTGCCCCATCTTCGGATTCGCGAGCCACAGGGGCGCCAGGCCTACCCAGGCATGAGCCGAGAAGGTACCCTGCCCACCGGGTGGCGCGTAAAAGCGAAACATTGGGCGCGCAGCTGAACATCTCGCTCCACGGCCTGTTCGATGGAGTAGAGCCCGAGACGGAGAGCGCCTGGAGGGGCGAGAAGGGGGGCACCCTTATGATCTCGTACAGGTAGTCCCGGTCACCCTTGCGAATCTCCATAGAGAGGTACAGGCGTGGGAAAATGTCGGATTTGGGATCCCAAAGACGCGCCACGTCTGTCACAGGACCCGTCCAGCCGCGAAAGGTCGTTGTCCCGCTCAACATCAACCCGCCTGGCGGGGCGACATAGGAGACGGTGTGGAAAGGACTCGCTTTAACGAGCTCGGAGAGTGCCGCATTCAGTGCCAGAGGTTCGTCCGATGGATCGACGCTGAGAGAAACGGCGGTATGTGTCGGGAGGCGGAGATGAGATAGAACACACGTCGCCTTCGGCATCGAAGACGTGATACATAGATGAGGCGCTCGAGATGTGGAAGGGTTTGGAGCACCGACAGGAACGTCGCCATGTCCAGGTCGGTGACCAGCCCTCTGCCAACGTAGCCCGAGTAAGCCTCCCCACGAAGGTCGATTTGGAACCGTTCCAGAGATATGGCGGGCTCGCTCAAGGTGTCCCAGAGCGTAAATCGGTCTCGACGACGATGACGAGCTCCCGAATATGAGGCAAGAGCCGTTCGATTTCACCGAGCCCGACTTCGTCGACGTAATCGGGACGGCGGCACAGGTCGCATGTATTGCCGAAATTCAGGTGGTAGAACACGGTCAACGGGTAGTCACCCGCCCGCTCGAGGCACGTCCTGTGCGCGCCGTCCGACGGATGGTGGGCCTCGAAGGCGAGGAACGCCCACAGCGCGCTGCAGCCCAAAGCGACATCGCGCCAGTACTGGCACACACGGGCCACGCAAACCCACTCGTTATAGGAGCAGGTCCAACGACTATTTGCGCTACGGAGCATGTGGGAGAGAGTGCTCTCGCGGACGAGAGTGGCGGTCGTAAGGAAGATTCTGGAAAGGATCTCGGGCGAAGGGAAAGCGCATTGATTCGATGGCCGAGTTTGAGTGCTGCTGCGTTATATTCTGCAAGCTAATCTCTCAGGGCGAGCTGCTCCCTAGAGGATAAATATTGGTCAACTAATGCAGTTAAGACATCCACGACCACCTAGGTGAACTTGAAACTTACTCGGACAAAGTGGGAGGCGATTGAAACAGACTGCTTTGGGCGATGGTTGCTGGGGGTGGAGTTGGGTCAGCAAACGGGAATGCGGGAAAAGATGCGTATGTAAATATCTTGTCGTGAGGCAGGTACCAGTTGACGAGAATGTACGTCACACTCAATGTTTAGGGTGTGTGGGTTTCAATACTTTCACTGATCACATTGATCATCAGCAGATACAGCTGCAAGGCCAACGCGGACGGAAGGACGACGACCGCGCGGGTGCAAGTTTTGAGGGACTATCAACATGTGTTACCGTCGCTTATATTCGCAAGGCTTGAGAATGTTTCCCCGGGACAGTAGCTTCTCCCAGTCTTTCCCGGTTTTCGGCTTCCGTGGCACTTTCTTGAACTCGAGCAGGGCGAAGTGTGTATTCCGCTCGTCCTGGACACCGTGAACATGAATCCGACTCCTTTGATCAGCTGAACATACCTTGGACTTCAGCTTGAAACCGAATGACGAGACGAAGGATGTGAACTCGTCCGTGCTCACAAAGCGACTTGTCACTTCGGCAATCTTCAACTCTCCCCTAAGTGAGACGAATTGAGAATCACGCGACCGGAAATAGGAATGAAGTTACGCACCCAGATCTCAGTATTCTCCATGCTTCACGGATGCATCCAGGCCAGTTTGTGCCCATGAGGCTGAGCGCACAAACGACAACATCGACAACCTGGCCCTCGCCGTCTCCTTCGAGGCTAGGCCCTTCCAACACTGGTTCAGATCCTGGCAGAGGCACATGCGAACAAATGTCTGCCTTGATCACATACGCGTCGTCAGAAACGAGGTCGAAGGAAAGCACGGACATGCCCTTGAGAATGAGCGAGCGCGCGAGGGCAGCGTCACCGCAACCAAGGTCTGCGATGACAGTCTTCACTGGATAGGAAGACAGCACTGTTACGTAGTGTGATACGGGATTCGTGGGCCACGACTCGACCTGATGGCGGAATCCGGTATGATACTGCGGTACAGAAGGTGGGTTAACAAGAGCTAGGACGGAGATGAGAAACTCACGTCTGCGAAGACGGCAGGATCCTGGCTCAGGAGTTCGTGTGCCTGGCCGCTGTCGGACTTGTAGAACATTTCGTTGATCCATCTGCAGATGCGCTGTTATTCCAGGAATTGAAACTCGCCGAGAGCAAGCGTACCTGAAGCGAGCACCGTCTAAGCTGCTCTTCATCTTCGCTTGGAGGGCCGTCATGCCATCTTGCGCATGTTTGCCTATATTCCCCGCCGTCTTGGTTGGCAGCTGAGGGGGGCTCACAGTCTCGGTAGAGGCGGTTGGGGCATTATCTTGAGTTGAGCCTGTTTCGGAGTTGGTATCTGCAGACCGGGCGTGTTTCTGTTTCTGCTTCTGCTTCTGCTTCTTACTTTTCGCTGAGGAGGAAGTGGACTGATCCTGCGGTCTGTCCACAGCGATAGCTGTGTCACCCTTTTTTCTCTTCGTCTTCTGTTTCTTGCTACCGCCTTGCTGGGCCTCTTCCGTCTCTGTCCCGATCCCGGACTTTCGGACCCTTTCCTCCTCTAGCTTTTGACCCCGATCGACACCCTTGGCTCTCTTCTCTTTTCCGTCTCGCTTCCCCTTGACCGGTGGCGCCACATCCTCGCCACCCAACGTGCCCATCCCTGCGCCGAGATTCTTCATAACTTTCTCGATATTCTTCTGCGCAGAGTGCATCCGCGCAGCTTCATCGACGTCGTCCGTGGAGTCCTTCGCCGTGGGCCGCTTCCGTTTCTTGTTTGTTTGAGAGACTGGAGCAGATGGTACACTCCATCCTGGTACCTCGAAGAGCGACATAGAGGGAGAGGCAGAGGGAATAATAAAGGAGAGGGATGCGACGCAGACTGAGACTGAGACGACGAAGCAAAGATTCCAATCAGGGTCACGGGACCAACACCACGAAACGCGACGCGCTCGCAAGCGCCTGCACGCGTTCCTCTCCTCTTCCCCCTTCGCACACCGCACCACGATAAGTACCCACAATCCGCTCTTTCCGAAGCTCAAGCAGGTGACGCGACGTCAATGAAGGAGACAATTCCAAGGAAGTCTGCTTCCGTTCAACCGCCTGTGGCGCGGAGTGGCATGACGACACGTAAAATGGCGAAGGTGGCCGAGATGGTGAATGGCTTGTTCCTCTGATCACTGCGTCTCTAACGGAACGATCAGGATGAGGACAACGCGGCGGAAGTGAGTGAACACCCTGTGTTTGTCGATCCGGAGACACTGGGTTAATGTATTGCTAGGAATTGACCCTCTTGTCGGACGATTACGCCTTGGACGGGATCATCGAGGAGCACGAAGTCAAGACCGCCCCTCTCTTCACGCGAGAGGCGTTTCTTCAATGTACTGCTTCGAGCGAGAGTAGTCAGTACGGCGTGCTCGGCCGCATCTTAGCTATCCAGTGAGTCGAACATGATGTGATTCTTTGTCCCATTCGTGACCGAGCAATTGTAGTCAACCGTCTGGATCCCAGAGACCAGAGGATCCTCGCCTTTATGTCAATACGGTGCGTTCAAAGCAATAGCGGGGGCTCAATATGCTGACACTGCCGTTCGGTAGAATGCTCCGTTCTCTACCTTGGTCTGTGGCGTTCAAGGGTCCGGAAAATCGCATACGGTATCAGTCATGCTTGAGAACATGTTATACGAAGCTCGCCCTAGCATTGGTTCCTGTAAGAAGGCGCTTTCTGGGCTCGTCTTGCATTTCAGCGAAGGCGGCTCCGGCGCCCAGCCTTGTGAAGCGGCCTGGGTTGGCTGTCCCCAGGGAGAAGGCGTAGAATCCCCGCGCGTTCACGTTTACGTCTCCAAGTCTTGTCTTACCACCATGAAGAAAGTGTATGCACCTCTTCAGGCCGTGGAAGTCAGCCCGTTACACTTCCCAGAGACAGAATTGGATGCGGAGGCTATATTGTCCATGATGGCATTGGGCTCCTCCGAATCGGCACCTTTATACATGCATTCGATAATGGTGCGTCTCCAATGATGGATTGGATGCATGTGCTAACAAGTACTATGTAGTCGATCTTGCGCGAGCTCGGCGAAGGGTTCACCTACAAAAAGTTCCTTTCTGAAGTAGACAAGGCCAAGAAAGACATGAACCCAGCGCAGAAAGCAATGTTGAATCAGAGGCTGACTCTTCTCGACTCCTTCGTCCTACCGGAGAAGAATCGCCAGAAGTCACTGTTCGAGGCGGGACAGCTGGCCGTCGTGGATCTCTCAGACCCCTTCATCGACCCTGCCAGTGCATGTTCACTTTTCGAAATTGTCACTCGTCTCTTCGTCCGCTCAGAACTGAACACGGGAAAGGTTCTCGTTGTCGATGAAGCTCATAAGGTATGCTCATCGAGTGCCCTGTCCGTAGAGCTGCGAGTCGATTGATCCCGTCTCCAGTACCTTTCCGCAAACCGGGGCGACTCCGGTCTTACCCGGACGCTGACGTCGCTCATTCGCCAGCAACGCCACCTAGCCATGCGCGTCGTCATCGGCACCCAAGGTAAATTTTCAGTTCTTCTGCTTCCCGCTTCCCCGCTAAGATTTCACACACGCTTTAGAGCCGACCGCTGTTCCGCCGGTGCTCATCGACCTAGTCAGCATCGCCATCTTCCACCGCTTCTCGTCACCAGCGTGGTGGGAAGCGGTGGCGAAGCACGTATGCGCTGATGTCTCCACCGCCGAAGCCTTTGAACGGGTTGTGAAGCTCAAGGTGATTTTACCATATGTGTATTCGTGGTATACGCTTCAAGTTACGTATACTGAACGCGCATCGCTCGGACAGACCGGTCAGGCACTTGTATTGTGTCCAAGTGGCCTTGGGCTGTTCGCGACCACGAGGAAGACAGCGTCGGGCACCGTTGTCCATGGGAAGGCTCAGGTCGCTCATTTCGGCCGGAGGTATCTGCTCATCAAGATGAGACGGCGAATCACAGTGGATGGCGGCGCGTCTATTATGGCCCTGAAGACTTAAAATGTCGATGCAGAGGATACTCACTCGGAGATTACGGACTCGGACTCGGACTCTGGATGGATTTCGCTTAGGTTCCCTGACTATTTTCTTACCCGTATATCATCTTAATACCGTGATCCGTCTCACAATTCTCTCGTGGCTGGATATTTGACTGCAAGCCGGTGTACATGAGCCATCGTGCGGCCGCAGGTCCCTCGATTTTGGAAGATGTACTGCATCGCTTGTGCTTTGGTATGTCGCAATATTCCTTCTTGAATTGTTGTGCCTAACCCCTGCGGATCCTTCCTAGTTATTGCTGCGGTACCGATGCGACCCTCACCCTCACCCTCATTTTACTGACCATTGAGGTCCTTTCGGATCGGTACACTGAGGGATTCGCAACCGAGTCGGAGCGCTCACGATTATGGGGCAGCTTGCCTACCGGTCGAACAAAATGTGCGTTCGGTGGGTAACCTCTACTTGACAGCGGCTTCTCCACGGCTCCACGCAGGGACAACGTTGCGCAACGGTGCTACTGACCCCTTTACCGCGCTGCTACCGCAGCATGATGTACTGTAGGACAACACGAGTCCCTCAAGGTCTTAACTCGCTCGTTCGTCTTGCCCATTTTTCACTATCCCCTCTACTCCAATCTCTTGTACTGCTGCACTGACAGTCGAATTCTTTCTATTTGCCAATTTTCGCGATGAACTCCGATTCATCTCCATCACCGTCGCCGGTCGACTCGTCCCAGGTGCCTTTCCTTCCCTTGATTGTATAGTCCACGAATTTCCTGTTTACTCACATATATATATATTAGTCTGTCGAAAACGAGACACATACACGGAGCTCGTCACAGGCCGGAACAGCCTCTACGTGTGCCACTGTACGTCCATTATTGGATCTGTTCACGTTACTGGCCCTCTACATGGGCGAGAGACTGACCAATGTTGGCGGCAGTCATACTTCGAGTCGGAAGAGGTGAGCAGTGGTGTGTCGATGTCGGTTTAGTCTTCATGCTAACGTTTGGCACATTCAGGAGATGCGTCTCTTGAACCTCGATACCACGCTAGATAATGCAGCGGATGACCACGAGCTCGTGACCGCGCCCTTGCTGACCCGGGCCGCGTACAAGGCGGCAGGATTGGCTCAAAAGAAATCTCAGTACGGCGTGCTCGGGAGTGTCACCGCCATTTGGTAAGTGTTTCAGTTGATCCCCTAAAAGTAGACCGTCTCCTGAGGTGTTGACAGCGAGAAGGGCCACAGCTACACACCGCCGGATCCCCGTCTGTACATCAACACCGTGAGTGCTGCAACTTGCCATGCCTTCTTCACGGTTTCGTTCTCATATGTCGGTAGAATGCCCCATTCTCGGCCATTGTCTGCGGAGTCCAAGGCTCTGGCAAGTCGCATACCGTTTCTGTCCTCCTCGAGAACATGCTCGTCTCCGGTTGCGATGCTATCGGTGTCTCGCACAAGGCCCTCAGCGGCCTTGTCCTCCATTTTGGGGAGGGCGGCTCGACATCTCTCCCTTGTGAAGCTGCCTTCATCGGCCATGGCAGTGAGATAGATGGCATATCTCCTCCAAAGATCAAGGTTTTCGTCTCGCGCTCCTCTCTCGCAAGGATGCGTCGAGTATACTCAACGCTGGGCAACACGGTAGCGGTGGAACCGCTCCAATTCTCCGAAAACGAGCTCGACGCGGAGGCTATCCTGTCGATGATGGGTGTTGGTATGTCCGACTCTGCCCCGCTGTACCTGCACCGCGTATTGGTAAGTCGCGCTGACATGTTTCCACCGAGTTTGCAGGTGACGCTGATAATTAAACGCAGTCGATCTTGCGTGACCTGGGGGAGACATTCACCTACACGGGTTTCCTGAAGGAGGTCGAGAAGGCGAAGAAAGACATGAGCCCCATGCAAATCACCCCGCTTGACCAACGCATGGTCCTCCTCAAGGCGTATGTGAATGCCTCCGCGGACATGGCCAAGACTCGATTCAAGGCTGGGCAGCTCACTGTCGTCGATCTTTCCGACCCATTCATCGATCCCGCCATGGCATGTGCCCTGTTCGAAATTGTTACTCGGCTTTTCGTGCGCGCAGATGTTGACACCGGGAAGGTCCTCGTCGTCGACGAGGCACACAAGGTAAGCTGTTTTGCTGTGCTAGTATGCTGTTTATTGAACGAATTATTCGCACATTTCGCAGTACCTGTCGTTGAACAAGGGGTTCACCGGGCTTACGAAAGCTTTGACGTCGTTAACACGGCAGCAACGGCACCTTGCAATGAGAGTAATTATCAGCACACAAGGTGACTTCACAGGCTTTCTGACGAGCTTCCAAAACTGACAATAACCACTGGTAACCGTGACCAGAGCCTACCGCGCTTCCGCCGGTGTTGATTGACTTGTGCGGCATCGCCATCCTCCACCGGTTCTCGTCTCCGTCATGGTGGGAGGCCATTATCAAGCACGTCTCGGCGGATTTTTCCGACGATGATGCGTTTGATCATGTCGTCAAGTTGAGAGTAGGTGATCCAAGTTTATGTCGCACTGCTCCGCATTCTGACCTGAGCCAATAGACCGGTGAGGCCGTACTCCTTGCACCCTCTGGTCTAGGAGTATTCCCATCGTCGCTGAAAACCTCTACCGGCGCCATAGAATTGCAGCAATTTGGGCGGCGGTTCTTGTTGGCTCGGACGAGGCGGCGCATAACGGCTGATGGTGGCGCATCTAGGATGGTCATGCAGGACGTGTGAAGGGTGTCGTTTACGCTCATGTCCTTGAAACCCGAATTGCGTAAAGATAGGGAAGTTGTCATTCCGATATGACCCCGTGCAGCCTGAGAAATTTAAGCGTAAGTAGATGATAAAACATTGGGGCTGCAGCCAGGCTGCCAGCCTGAGCCTGTGAGCATTTATCTGACTAATTACGATGACGGGCCACTTGCCCAGGCAAATGGCCTACCGATCTACCTGTGACGATAGGCGAACCTAGTAGGCGACCCTAGTAGGCGACAACTCGGAAGGATAAATTAAAAGTATCATGGTAGATGTTGTTTGAACGCAGTGGTACCAAAAATGAAACTCAGCGGCAATGAGCTGTAGGCGCTGAATATTTATTTTACCGCCGTACTCTCGCGCCCTGGCGTCGACATTGTATCTAATTTCTAAACATAGCTTTCCCTCCAACTATCGACCTAGCATCCATATCGCATTAATTGTAAACGACACAGAAGTGAGTGCATCTATTTCGCCGTCTTGTTCAATACAATTCTGATGTCCTGCCCGCTTGACGCAGCCGCGTAGTAAGTAGGCGGTCGCCGCGCGCAGGGAAATACAGTACTATCCTGGCATGTTCCCCTTGGCACTATGAAGCGTGTGTATGGCAGTACTAGAATCGCCGAGTCTAGAGCTATCTTAATTGGTGAGTAATCGTCTATCAGGGCTCACGGTTGCGGCCATTGCTATGAAGCATCATGCGGCCTCACGCGCTACTAGTATACCCATCGACATATGGATGTCGGACCGCTGTCCGCGATACGCCTGGAGAGCTATCAAGCTGTCCAAGCCGGGAGTCGGTATTCACGCGTCACGACGTACTACTACGAGTCGATGATCATGCAACCTGACCTCCTTAACCTGGGATTAGCATAACGAGAACACGCTGACGCCATGCTCTGATTTCTGTTCGAGCTCCCCCCATATTCTAAGCAAGTATTTGACGAAACAAACGGCGATCCTGACATCGCTTTCGCGGATCCCAGTAAGGTAAGTTGTCCGAACACACATATGCCGCGGTATCTTTTGAAACTCGAGTGTGCCAGGCACGGATGTGGCAATGCTCCGGCAAGTGGGTCTCGCTACCAAGTCAGAATACTATTCTTCCCGCGAATGCGCCCAAACATATGTTCGCTTATTGCCGGATCATGTTCTTTCCTATTCTTCCGCAGTACTCGTGCGCCCCGGCCCTCCTACGCCCAAGGCAGGGGTACTACCCACTCCGGTTCCTCTTGCCGCTCGATGCTCCGCCGGCGAATCCTTTGTCCAGCGTTCGCCCTGGGGAGAGTCACTTCTCTCTGACAACATCCGTTTGACAAAGGGGGGCCAACTCAGCGGAGGTCTGCGCCAATCTGCGAAGACGTGCTGCGAAGAAGCCCTCCCTGCTTGCCTAATCCCCGGTTCAAGGCCGCTTTCATAGCGCTTTCAAGACCGCCCATTTGCAAAATCCCTCAGGCGCCTCGCCAGAGCCTGGAGGCCACGGTTACGGTTGAGGTCACGGAGGGTGCACAGTGAGGTCCGTCACCCAACATGTTAACAATGTTAACAATTTCCTGATCGAGGCTACTTTTACAACTTCCACGCTAAATAGTCCAGCACGCTCTCATACCCGGTGACCCACCTCGGGTTCAGAACGGTACGTGCGGAACGCTGACCGCAGAACTCCGGCGCTGGCTTCTTAACCCTGTGCGAGCTACTGTATCGCGGGACGTCTTCGGCGGTGGGCCCATGTGACAGGCAATCTGTCCTTTCGCAGACGGGGGGACATTTGGCATACAGCCACGCCCCCCGAGTCTATGCAAAGAACAATGGACGGAAACGAACAAGGCGGAGAGGAGCGGCGTCGGCCGCTGGGCTGGGACAGTGGACGATGGAAAATCAATCGAGGTTCGTGAACCTCCGACTCTTCTCAGAGACCAATCGCCCATGTTCCTATCCGCGCTCCGCCCTCGGGCTTATCCAATCCCATCCCACGGAACCGCACTTTCCAGGCGGGAGCAGCGGAACCCCCCAGGTCCCTTCCCGTCCGTAATACAGTACGTCAGCGAAGCGCGAAAGGAGGGCCCCGATGAGGGCATCTGGCGCATTCCAGCTCCTGGCCGAGCCAACGCTGCAGCGTTGAACTCGCCCCGGTGCGGCTGATCTTAAAGCCGCTGCCTCAAGGCCTCTTTCCTCGCTCCATTATGCCATGAGTCCGCGCACGCATTCCTCGCATCTGAGATCGTCCGCATTCAAAGCCGTTACGTGACCCGCCCCCCCTCGTTCTAGGGCGGAGATCGCAAGGGGAGAAGCACGCAGTCCGTCTGAATCCCGCCGCAAACTTACAGCCGCGCGCGCGTGCGTCCGGCTTTGTGGTGACCGTGTTCTTGTTCCCTGCATGAGGGCGGCCGCCAGCCAGGCAGACTGGTGGCAGCAGACGGAGGTTACGTCTTACGTGTCATCTGGTCCCAATCGGTACACACGCCCCGCTACCCGCCAGCGATGGTTGACAAAATGATCGTCGGTACCAGAGGTATGGGCGTCGAAGCTCTTTGCTGACTTGCAAATGGACCGGAGATTGATCTGATATAGCCCGGCAGGTTGGCTCGTTGGCACCCGCTTGCACGTATCTCGGCCTATCTGCGTCCTTCGCGTTCCATGCATGGTGCGAGAGGCATCCGGGAGGCCCTGTCAATGCAGGGATTTGGGGTGCGTGCTACCAACCGTAGTGAACGTGCACGAACTTTTCCCTGCGCCACCAGAGATCGCAGGCCGGGAAACCACTACGCTGGACCCCAAGCTCCAAGACGATCCCCCGAACGCAACAATGCGCACACACACGGTGTTGGCAGCATGCACCACGCCAACAAGGGGGCGCTGAGCCGTTGGTTTTGCATTTGTGCATGCATGATATATGGACTACGACACAGGGTACTATGTGTTACAGCGAAGCAGATTGGCTGGACGTAATATTACGGAGGGGTAGCGACTCGTGGATGGGACGGGAAGTTGAGACATAACGACATCAGACAGACTACTACAAAGCATGGCGGAAGCACGTAAACAGGGAGACATGATTCGCGGGAGAGGATATCGTGCATACATAATGCAAGATGCGGCGTGAATGGGGGATGTCAGTGACGGGGGAGTAAGTGGCAGGTGGATGAAGAGCGGAAATTGTGAAGAAAAGAAAACGTTTCAGACGAGAGTGTGAACATAACGTCCTGGGCCTTTGATCGGCGACGACCAGCGACCCTTACCGCTACCCGTCCAGGATCTCCTTTTCCTGACGGACGCACGACAGCCAAGAGAACCACATCATCGTGCGCAGCTGGAGCACGTCCTCCTTCCACGCCATCGACTGGTTCTGCTCGCGGAACTCCCGCGTGAGGATCTCGCACCGCTCGATGTTCTCCGGGCTGACGAAGTCGCATGCGACCTTGATGCAGTCCGCGAGGTTGCACACCTGTTGAAATTGCCAACGTCAGCCACCATCATCTTCCCAGCAAGCCAAGTTACGGCGAACCTGATGCGCACACCCGGCGGGGATGAACACCGCATCGCCGGGCTTCTGGTAAATACGGTGGCTCTGGACCCCATAGTCCTTGTAGAGTTCTTGCCTCAGGGAGATGTCTAGGTAGAACTGCTGCGAGTGAATGGGGTCGTGCTGGTACTGGCCCTTGAACTTCTTCCGCAAGAACTTGCGCAGTTTGGGCGTGTCTTCCGCCCTGAATATGTCCCACGCCGCGCATCCGGGACGGCCGTCCGGCGTGGGCGAAGCGTGGGTCATAACGTTGACCGCGTCCGCCATGTCCATATGCAGCCTGGTCGATCCTTTGCTGCCCTGCGACTCGAATGAAGCCATCGCGTTGTACATCTTTGGACCTAAGAACGTCGAAAGCGTGTCAGAGCCAATATGTATATGGACAAACGCCCGCCACACGTCATGGGGTTTGAACGGCTTACCGAGGTCGGGCGAGATCGCGTTGCTTGGGAAGTGGGACGCAATGTTCAGCACACCGTCACGACGGACGTAGTTCGGCACAGGGGTCGCACGGCTGAAATCGTCGAACAGCTCTGGGAACGCAGTCTTGAAATCAGTCGACGGGGGCCAATCCTGCGAGAAAAAGTCGCCGGCTGTGATTTAGTGGTACGTTCACGGCAAAAACGCGTCGGCTCGTACCTTAAGTTTCCAGCAATCCCGCCGACCCTCGTACTTGCCAAAGAGACCAAAGAACTCGGCGACAGTAACCCGCTTGTTCTGCTCGGTCTGGCATTCGAGGATCAAGCAGCTCTGGGTGCCGTACTTGTTGCTGAAGTAGTCGGGCGTCCACTGAATATGGAACTTCGAGAGAAGCCCGTCGACCACAAGCGGTACGCCCGTCTCCCAGACGCGGCGGAACTTCTCGTCTGTGAGCTCGGCGTCCGCGAAGGTTACGGTTTCGTGCGATGGGATGTGTGCGCCGTTTGGCGCAGAGGATGCCGATGATGCCGAAGCGCTCGCGAAGGACGAAGAGTCCGCCGGTTTTACAGCATCACCAGCCACTGATGAAGACGAGCTTGGGCTTGAGCCCCAGACGTCCCTGGACATCTTTGGCGAGGACTTGATGGTGATCTCCGACACCTCATTCGACCCGCCAACGACACCTACGGGGCGCTTGACGAGCGCCTCCATCTCTTCGATGGCTTGTGTGAGCTCCGCCTTGCAGAAGCGCGACATCGGTGAGAAGTCCTTGGCTTGATGTTCGTTCCGGCGAGTGCATGAGAGGAAGAAGGGGTTGATGTGCGCGTGCTTCTCCCGGCGAGCCTGGAGCGCCGCGATTTCGGCCTCAGGCGCGCCAACCCTATCGGTGGTTAGTTCCTTGACCTGTTCGAAGCATTCTGCGCAAGCCTCGCGTCCGCAGAGACGGCACATCCAGCTACTTGAGAAAATGGATGTCATACAGGTGTCTGTCAAGAAGGTCATGGACGCCGTCGCAGAGCAAGCGCATTCGGATGGCCTACCGCATGTAGCGCGAACTTCGCTCTCGCGCGGTCGACGTATGATCTCAGGCAAGCCAAGATGCTGCATCTCTTGCTTGAGTATGGGCAGGAGGGCTTCGGCTACCGTCCGCTACAATGGTCGCGTCAGTAAAAGTCACCCGCCATTGGCGCATACAGCCAACCTTGACACGGTGGATATGCTCCAGCTCGAGGTTGATGTTCCACTTGTTGGGGAAGTTCATCGTCGGCGCATCGGGTTTCTGGCTCTCGACGAAGCTAATCCCCACAATATCTCGGTTCTGATTCTTCAGGAAGAATCGAATATTTTGGAACCTGCAGGTATCCCCAGCCCATCGTCGTGTGCAAGATACACAACGAGGAAACTCCTCCGAGCGGTACCGGTTAGACATACAACGGGCGAACTGCAGCTCTGGTTGTAGGGGCCCAGCCGTCTCGGGATTGTTGGCGCCATCCTCGGCGACAATCCGCATAGCACCAAAGGATGGACCTGTGGCAATATGAGCAACTGAACGATAACACGCCAGAGCTAATTGCACTGTTCGAACCTGCTGCTTTGTCTTTGCCTGTATTATCATGCGTATAAGCACATGGCATCATCCGACACTAGAAAAGAGGATACGGCGAGCCGTCGCCTCAGACAGTAACGAATTGGCGCAACTACGCACCATTTTGAGCAGTAACCTGGGCGGCATCGCCGCGCTTCTTCTGATTGTATCCTCGGCGAGACGGACCTGAGGATAAGATCACATTCAGCTCGGCTTTGGGTTTCCGAGAAGCAGAACTAACCGGAAGACTCGGGGCCCTTTGCTTTTGTCGCCCTAGCCTTTTTGATCTTGGGTCCCTGATCTTCCTCGGGCTCGGATGCCCGCTTTTGCTGTTGGTGTTGGTGCTGTTGTTGGTGCTGTTGAACCATTTGCGGCGGCGGCGCAGCGAAAGGGATTGCGGCAAACGCCATGTTCACAGGGGAATGATAATATGCTTGTGGCGACGTAGGTCCTGGCCGTGGTGAAGGGAGGGGCATGGGCTGGAGGGGCGCACCGCGTGCTGCAAAGCGAACGGAACTCTCATTGAGCAAGACATTGCGGAGGCGACAACTATGAATATTCACGTGGTGGATGGGCGTGTGCATAGTAGGAAAGATGATACGCGCTAGGGATATAGGCCGGGTGCTGCTGCAGCGAGGGTGGTGGATGGGGGAGCTCTTGCTCATACGGCTGGTGCGAGGGCGGAGGCGCTTGGGGAGCGGCGTACGGAGCTGGAGCGGCGATGGTTTGACGATAGGCAGGCGAGGATCCGATGGGGGACTCACCTCTGGGCATGCCTTCTCCTGACGGCGCTGGGACCAAGGCCGGCATTGGAAGGTGATCCGGGACGTCGATGACAGAGGACAACTTACCTGTCCGCTCGCCCGAATACACTGGCGACATCATCGGAGGCCCGTAAGACGCGCCGGGCGGTTCGTGAGAAGAAGGCCATGATTGGGTGGGCTCCATGCTGTAATGAGGCGCCTCCTCGGCCGGTCGGGCGTGTCGTGGATAGGTATCAGCATACATGGGATGTGGCGGCATAGAGGACGAGGATGGATAGCGGCAGGCCGCAACATCAGCCTCAGATCGTCGAGGAGGGCCGAGTTCATCTTTAGCAGACTCCCAGTTCGCGGCGCGAAGACTGAACTGAGGACCAGAGTTCTGAATCATGTGGGGAGGCGGGAGCTGTTGCGAGTACTGTTGTGGGGCCTGTGCATGGTGATGCTGGGGATACTGAAGAGCTGCCGAGAGACTAGGGAGCTGTTGCTGGTTGTAGGGAGTATCGAGAGAGGTCGCGGCTACGGGGTTGAGCAGCTCGTTGATGGAGGTGCGTTTGTTGTGGACGTGAGCTTCGTGGAGAGGGTTCATCTTCTGGGACGGAGTGGGTGAGAGGCGCGCGGGGCGGGTGGGGACGGTGGAGGGAGGCGGGGATCAAGGACGGAGAGAGGAGGAGGAGGAGGAGGAGGAGGAGGAGGGAGGGTTTGAAGTGGGCTGTCTGGTTGTGGGTGATGAGCCGGGTCCGACACACTCCGCTGGATTGGCATGCCTGGAATGGGAATCGCATCACAACATGCGAGCCCCCCTGCGCCTCAGATCAGCTTAGATCTCCGACTCCGCCCCACCAGTCCGGCGCCCGCCCGGCCAACAGCCCCTTCCTCCGCGAACCTCCAATCTGCCCATCCACAACCACCCACCAAGTCCGCGCGCCCGACTCCCCGTCTTGCATCCGCGAAGATTTGGGGCCCCCGCCCTCGACGTCCACAAGATGACCAGCACTCGTCCAACATTCCCTTGGCGGCTCCCCCACTGGGCGCGTCGCGCACGCCGTCTACAGGGTCGCCCTTGTCCATAGCCAGTGGCGCCCCCCGCGATCGGCCTCGTTCTCGAACACTGCCCATGGCAGCCGGGCCATACGACCGAGTTCACGTTGCAGACCCTAACGCGCGTGTAATCAGCTCATCATCCCCTCCAGAAGCCGCGCTCTGCCCGCAAGCACTTGCAAGCGTCACACGCTCTCATAACGTGCCCTCGTCCCGCGAAGAACGGGGCGGATCCCATGCCCGATTCCCACCTTGTCCCGCCGATACTCCGCCTGCGCGCGTCCCCTGTGCTGCCGTCAACTCTTGTGTCTTTCCATGGACCATGGGGCTCCGCGCGAAGGAGGAGCAAGCGGAGTGCGAGCGGTCATCACGCATCATGCCAGACCGCCGCGATAGGCAGGGGACCCCGTGGAGTCAAAGGCCGTGAAAACCACGCAACACTGTCGGCACGCATCGGCAAGGCCGCTTCGATTCCCGCGAACCTTGAGCCGCCTTCCTCGCGCTGTCAGCAGTATTGACTCAGCCGATTGCCCCTCGGTTGTCAGACAGCCTCCCGATATACTTACCCCGGTCCCCGCCCTCCCAGGGGCCGGAAGCAAGCATTATTACAGTAGAACTCGCAATCTCTCTCGGGGCCAACCTTGTCTACTTACTCTTAAGCTCTCGACCTCGCTCCCCGCGGACGTGTGCCCCAGCGCCATGACTTGACACGGTGGCGTCAGGCGCAATCGTGTTTGTCTACGACTTTACAAGTACATGTTGATATATACATCCAGCTCGGCATACATAAGTCACTAGTTCAATGCTGCATCGCATAGAGATAATGATATATCATCGTGTGTGGATATATGTGTCTAATGCGTGAATAAGCTACGTAGATGATTTTGTATGATACAGACCAGAAGGTGCGGCGGGGAGAAGTCGCGCGGAAGCAAATGTGATCGGGGAGGGCTCGAGGTGATGTGGAATGGAAAAGGGTGGAATGTTTGGATGTAGGGAAGGTGGGGGGAGCGCGAGGGGAAAGCTATCCGCGTTATGGATATGGAAGGTATGGAGGAGAAAGAAAATGGAGTAAAAGCATGCGCAGATGGTGCCAAGCAGTGGAGATGCGAGGTATACGAGAGATTGCAAACCGGGAACACCCATGTTACCAACGGGAGCACAATACGTCACCACATAAGACCCAGACATAACCACCTATAACCCAAGAGATCAAGAGATAGAGAGACGTCACACCGCAAGATGACTAAAACCCGAAAGAAATACGTACAAACCGTCCAGTCCATAGGAGGAGAACAAAGCGATGAGACAACGTCAGAAGAACTTGCGAAGATACCCGGCGACCTCCGGAAGGAAAGGTATCACAAATGGGAGTGCAATCCATGCAAACAGCCCAAAGGTCGCCCCGCACCGTCATTGTGGATCCGGTGGCGGAGGTCGACTGTTGTCGTCGGTCAGAGCGGGAGCGTCTTTCTCACTAGGCGTATCGCCGGGAGACGTCGCAGAAGCAGCGGCATTTGCCACTGAGAGATCGGACGTGTTCCCAGCAGGCTGATTAGTTGACGCTGCCGAGGGAGTGGGATTGGGCGACGAGGGCGTTGTACCCTCGGCTGGAGCTGGGCGTGTAGCAACTACAATTAGCGAAGCCCTTCTCCACGAGCACACTAGCAACGTACGTGAACTCTGCACATGGTCCGACGACACTTCTGGGATCGTGTCACACCCTCGGGTGGCAATGGGAGCTGCAGACGAAAATCGGAACTCAGACGGCATGTCGAAGGTGGACTCCGCAGCATACGCACTTGTAGCATCAGCACTCATAGCAGCCTTGGCGATCGACTTCGGGGTCGAATGTGGGGATCCATCAGATGGCGAAGCCATTACTGGAGCCTTATCCGCCTTGGATAACGTAGCGGCAGCCGCTTTCGCGGCGTCCAAAGACACGGGCTTCCGCGACGTCGACGAGGACCGACTCCGCGGCGGCATCGGCGTCGACCGTCCTTCCGGAACGTGAAGCTTGTTTGCCACGTCCCGGGCCTGGGCCACCTGTCCAGTCGTAATGCTCCTGACGACTTCAGGGCGGATGTCCGCCCACATCTGCAGAGCCTTGATGGACCCCCATTCGATGATCTTGTTATTCAGCCAATGGAGAGAGACAGGCTTCGTGAGGAAGTCATTGCATCCCGCCGCGAGAGCGGCGACACGATCGCTTTGCAACGACGATGCCGTGAGCGCGACGATGATCACCGAAGAACGGTACGACGGCGTGGATGCGGACCGGGAGTCTGAGGTCGAGCCTTCCGAAGGCGTCTGCTGACCTTCGGACTGAGGGGTCGACGGGAAACCTCCCACGCCGTTCGATTTCTCCATTCTCCGGATCTCCTTGGTAGCTTGAATGCCATCCATGACGGGCATCTGGATATCCATCTTTTACAGTAAAGTCAGAACATGGACGCTCCCGAATCAAGTGGCAAGTGTACCAAGATGAGATGGAAACCACCCGAGTTCCACTTCTGAACAGCTTCCTCCCCATTCTTCGCGACGTCGTACTTGATCTTTTTTTTCTTCATGAATGTCGACAATATCGTCTGATTGATAGGGTTATCTGTGAAACAGAGTTAACCGTCATCTGACATCGGAGGCAGGTGAAAACTGTACCATCCACAATGAGGACGCTGATCGGCGGCACGATATTGGGCTCCCCGCTTCGAGTCCCCTTCTTCGGAATCGCAGCTGGCGCGGAATTTGAACTTTCCGCTGTGGGTCGCTTAGCTGGGCGTCGGGGCGTAGAAGGCCCAGTTGGCGTCCGAGATGTCTGCGGTGATGGAGGAGGGCTATAACGAGGATCCTGACTGGTCCTTCTGGAAAGCTTCGGCGCTGTCGGGGGCGGCGTGGGGTCAGAGGGTATGGCGACAATAATCTCTGGTGCCGTTGGAACTGCTTCTGAGACCGGAGACTGGCGTGATTTGCCCTTGGACGAGCTGGCAGGAGGTGGGACCTCGTATGCCAACTCCGCGGACGATGACTTGTCCTGGGAATAGGGCGGACGGGAGCTGCGACGCTGGCCCTCCGAATGAGATGCCGAAACCCCCTTCTTGCCTTCTTCGCCATCCGAAGTGCGGCGGAATGAGTGACCACGCGACCGTCCAAAGGAATGCTCTCCTAAACTAGCGTGAGTAGGTTCACATTCGGAAGGACGACTATTCTTACCCTTCGGTTTGGGATGGAAGAAGATACCAGCGGGTTGTCCGTCGGGACTTTGAATGACCAGGCCTGAGGAAGGTGACGATCCGAGCTTCGTCGCGGTCGCCGCATCGGAGAAGTATTCCATATTGTCTGAGATGCCAAGAGGAGAGGATGGGGCAAGACTAGCAGCGTCCAAGCCGTCTTTGGGCGACTTCGTCGACCGATCGGAGTTAGTTCGCCAGCTGGCAGGAGACCACCCTCCAGGAGACCGCTGCGCGCCGCTTGTAGACCAGACGGGTGACATTGGATGGAAACTAGGACTGACGGGAGATGTCGCGATAGGTGAGAAAAATGGGTCAACGATAGGCTTCGTCACCGCCGTATGCAGGGCAGTTAGAATGCGGCGTGGACCTGCGGGTTTCGGCACGACAATCACTTCGGGCAATCGGGTCCATGCATTACCAGGGGTCATCATGGACTGAACAGCATCCTTCACCAGCTTGAACCGCGCCAGCGACGTGAAGTGTACGATGACCACTGGAGGCGTCGCCTGGGGAGCCTGGGTAGAGGCAGCTGTGAACCCCATGACACGCGCTACCTGCGGTGAGGAACGCGGCCGATGATTGCTGGCAAGTGAGGGACGCTTGCGTGCGTGAAGATGGAGGGGGTACGCTTGTTCGGCGCGAATCTTCTGCAGTCTAGTCCGCAGAGCGTCCACGTCGTCGTCAATGAGAACAACTGTTTCGGCAGGACTTTGCGGTCCAAGAGGCGGAGACATGGTGGCAGGAGTGGTCTCTGAAGTGTCCTGTGTGACGGTCCCTTCCCGTGGTGCTGCGAGGTCGTCCTCCGTTTTGTCATGGGTTTCCTGAGGTGCGTCTGCTCCCGACTCCGTTGACACATGACTAACATCGAGACCCCAGGAAGTAAGAGAACTTGTCAGATGCTGCGCGAAGGAGCCTTTCGAGTGAGCGAAGAGCGTAACCTTCCGTCCTCTCAGGGATTCCGCGAATTGTGTCAGTTGTTCGAGCGTGGGTTCGTGGGCTATCCGTACATCGCTAGGGTAGCCTATGTACACCGCATCTTCTGATGACAAGTCAACGGAGGGATCGACGACCGAAGGAGCGCCACGGTCAAGGGTAATGGTCAGAGCGTAGGAATGTCCAACAAACATGCCCTTCAGAGGGACATCGGGCTCCAACTGCGCATCGATGTGAAGGAGCAGGCGGCGAAGAATAAGGGTCTGGAAAGAGGGTGTGTTTCGGGTTAGAAGGGGGGAGGATTTGGTGGGGCCCCCTGTGAGATCGCCAAGACCAGGTGTAGTAGCCGTTGACTGCTCCAGAGTTCCGAACCTATGCGCGATGCGGAAGTAGCAGCGGAGGGGTCCGTCCGAGCCTAAATGAGGTGATCCGGACCTTTGCGTCTCTCCGGGGGATGAAGAGCGGGGCCGCCTCCTCGCAGACTCAATAAAGAGCCCGATTTCGATGCTGTCCCCTCGCTTCGCCACACTGATGACCTGACGGAGAATCTAGACCCGGCATTCAGGCGTTGTGCGAATAGATTTTGAGCGGGAATAGAACTTACATGAGAAAGAGTATAGGACAAGCCACTCTCGTCACCCTTCACCGCAACGTGTCGCATGGCGAGATCATCGTGGAACAGAACTAGGTCCACCCCTGTCTGCGCCGCTACACCGCTGAGAGCATCCCCCACGCTCTGCAGCATCTCCCCGACGTCGAAGTCGATGTGTGTGTTCGTACCTGACGCGGCTTTAGATCGCCCTGGAACGGAAATCGAGGATAATGGAGTCTCAGCGCCGAAAGTGGACATGTTTGCCGACATGTAGTTCAGGTTCTTCATGGATGTGAACATGGCAGAGACGGAAGGGGTGGGAAAAGACAGGGAACATGCGGAGAACTGCTCCTTGGCGGGATCCAGGACTTGCGGAGGTGATAACTGCAACAGAGTTTGAATGACCATTTGCACAGAGTCCGCTAGCTCCAGGGAGAGCTCCTGCAGATGCACGGGCTCCTCGGAGGGTCCAGTCATAGGAGAAGCGTCCAAGGATGAAGCAACCCGCCGGGGGTTCCGAAATGGCCCAAGTTGCGAGGGAAGGGGCATCGAGAACGCTCTCGATATTCGGGGGGCGGTGCTCCGTTCTCCTGCCTGCTCCAAGGGATCCCGGCCGGTGTGCAGCCGGTTTGTCGGGGTGACAAACTCGGAGTCATCGTTCTCCTCCGTTCGCGATGGACGCTTTGTTGGCGCGCTGAGCTCCTCCTCGGAGATGTCTGTCTCACCTTCTGACGAACTAAGCGAGACGCCAACTGAACGCTCTGCGGGGACAGGGAGGTGCGGAGTGGGTTCCGCGGGCCACGCGATCCCAAACCTGCTCGAAGGAGGGAGCTCCACGACGACGGCCTCCTCGTCGTCTCCCGCTGGCCCTGCGACAATTGCCGGAAGACGGACTGAAGGTAACCTCGCTCCAGACATCGCGGACGGCCAAGGGAGGGGGGGAGCCGACCAGCAAGCACCTGAGAAGCACGAGAGAGGCGGCCGTCGGAGAGCGGGATGAACAGAAGGAGCAGGGGGGAGGGGGAGGGCGGGGAGGAAATGGCGAACGGCCACCAAATATCGAGGCTGGACTTGGAGTTGGGAGGAGAGGTGACCTGGGCCGTGACCGTGCCCGCTCGTCCGTCACAAACAGCCCGAAACAGACAGTTCGCTTGCCTCGTCCCGGCGTTCGAGCTCGCGGCCTCCCTGTCTCCGCCAGCTTGATCCCGTCCGTCCCAGGAACACGTCTCGCAGCGTGCGGGCCAGTCGCCGATGTCTGATTCATTGAGGGGCACTCTGAATCGCCCACACAGGCCCGAACACGGTCGCATATAAAACTCTTCCCCGAGAACTCTACTCGAACCCTATTGCCCCTGCAGATCCCCACCATGCGCCTCTACCCACGCGCACACCTCGCACAGAAGCCAGGCAACTTCGGAGATTACACCGGGCCCAGACGGACAGCGGAGGCGTGCATGCGAAGATTCAAGAGACCACGAGGGGTAGCGTGTCCATTACGATGCAAGATTCGAGCTTGAGATCTTCCCCGTGCAATATTGGCCAGTCAAAAATGCTAAACCGATGTCGAGACCGACAAGTCAAACCGCACATATACACGACGACATTATTACAAGAACTAGTACTGCAACTCCACATCGCCCTCAGCAACGCGATCTACATCAACATAGCTAACCTTCTTGCCCGCCTGCGCCCTGGGATCCTCTTTGGCATCCGGGGGTGGCGGAGGAGATGGGCCGCCGGCGCCACCACGTCCGCGCCGTCCGCCTGGACCTGGTTCCAGACTCACAGCAGGCTTCGCAGGCAATCCCGCGGATGCTGGCACTGGTAGCGTCTCCAGCGGCTGGTCTAGGCTCGGAGCAATGCCACTGATACGATCGCTGAGTCGCCGAGGGACGATTCCTTCGTCCCGGCGAGGAGGCGGAGGGGGGTACGCGGCGCCATAGGGGTATGCGTACGGGTCCCAATAGCCAGGACCAGGGTATGGTGGGTAGCCACCAAGTGCGTATGGGTTGTATGGAGGTGGGCGAGCTTCGTAAGCTGCTGGCGGGGGGTACGCTGCAGAGGCCTGAAGCCCATAAGCCTGAGGAGGTGGAGGTTGGCTGGAGCCCATGGTCTGAGGAGGATGCGTAAATGGCTGAATGCGATGAGGGTCCAACGCAAAGTTGTTGAAATATGGAATCTGCGAAACGATGTCAACGACTGATTGATGTCACCCAGGAATGGAAAGGTTCATACCTCGTCAAGACTCTTCACGAGGTCCGAGTGCTTGTTGGCAATGTGCTTCTCGACGAAAGACGTCGCCTTGAAAAGCTTCTGACAGGTCTTGCAACGGAACTTGCCCTCATCCTCTTGCTTGATGTAAGGCTCACAAGCTCGTGACAACTCCCTAAAATCATTACGGTTAATACGGTGGACGACGAAGCAATCGAGAAGGGATACGCACTCATCGTAGCTCTTGCCACCGTAATCCCGAGGGTCAACGCCATTACGATCAATGAGCAGCGCGGTTTTGGAGTCGAGCCACTCAAGCCAACGTTCGTCTTCGGAAAGTCAGGATGGTCGCGCCACTGAGATAAACGAGAAACGTACCATTACGCTTCCAGTCTCGATTCTCCCTCTCCTTCGCGACCAATGCATCCCTCTCCTTCGCAACTTCCACACCCTCCTCAACCTTAGGCTCTTTGTCAGCCTTCGACGCTTCAGCAGCCTGCACCTCTTGAAGCAACATCTTCGACATGGGCTTTCTCAAGTGCTTAACACACTTCCGCTGCAATTCCTCTACATGGTCTGTGATAACTGCGCAGTAGTAGCACGTGTTGAAAGCAGCTCGCAGATACGCGAGGTACAGATCCAAAGCTATCACCGTCTACAGGTAATTAAAGAACGAGGGTCAGTAAACACGCCGATGGATCGAACCAGCAGAGATCATACCCTCTTCGCTTCCAAAGCCTTCTCGTCGCTGGTATCCACAGCACCCTGTTCTTGAAGGTCTGCCATGACCTTCTCGATGTGTCTCTCGACCGCTTCGCTCCCCATTTCCCGAGGTTCCGGGTCGTCCTCCGCGTCAGCGGCATCCCCCATAGGGGCGTCCTCGTTCGGGACCTCGTTCTCGCCGTTAGCGTCTGCAGAAGCGTCTCCATTCTGCTTCACGTCAATCCTCGCCTTGCGAAGGTTCATGTATTCCTCTTCCAAAATGGCAGCAAGCTTCTTGGCGTTCTCAAGGTCCTTCACGAGGCGGTCCGGCTTACTCGCGACATCGGGGGTATGGCGAGTACGGGTAACGAAGGGCTTCGTGATGTGCGCGACATGCAGCTTAAACCCCTCAATCTGCCGAGCCTGGGATGAGTATCAATCATGCATGGCGACAAACCTCCTCACCTTCTTCTCTGACAGCTCCGTCATGACACTTGGCATGTCGGCCTCTTCGGTGAACTTCAACCAGCCAGCACGGTAGTAGTTACGCTTCTGTAGAGGGTCACCGAGAGCGAGGTAGACAAACCCGGGAATCTTGCTGACAAACTATGGTCCACGTCAGCGGGAGGACGAGACGGGCAACTAACGAGAAGCACTTACTTCCTCCAGCTTCGCACGGCCAATGTCTGGTGGAATGGTGCGGATCATGACCTGATTGCCCTCAGGAGGGACAGCAACCTCCTCGCCGCGATTTGCGCCGCCCTTGTTCTTATTACCACCAGAACGGGTAGCATCGTCACCACCCGCGTCCTCCTCGGGCTCAACATTGAACTGCATATCATCGTCACCCGTGGGCTTGATGTCCTCGACGTTCGCGTCCGCGCCCGCACCGTTCGTCGCTGAGGAGTCGCCATTGGCATTCTCCTTGGTACTCTCTGGTACAGGTTCGCTCAAGTCAGGGTCAAACGTCCCAGACTCAAGGTCCACGATGAACGCATCCATCCTCCCCTTCCAGCCAAGCTTCCTGACACGCGTGCGCATCGCCTGAAACTCGGGGGCCGGTTCATATTTCTCCGCAAACCACGGCGACTTCCGGTGGTGATCGAACATGCGCTGAAGCTGTGAATCGTTCAAACAAGCATGAGGACTGATAGATCCACCATATGTAAACAATGCGGGAGGCGCACCTGTTGGGCTGCGAACTCCTTTTTGTACTTCTCCCAGCGCGAGCGGATCCCATTGCGAGGCTTGCTGCCGTCGCCGGCCTCCTGCTCCGCAGCCTTGTCGGCGTTGTCCTCCTCCATCGCCTGCTGTGGGTAGTAGTAACGGAACCATTCCGCATACTGCTTCAGAGTCGCAGGGTAGTCGAACGTATGCGGATCCGGAGGGCCTCGGCGCCCAGACTGGTATGGGGGTGGGGGGTAGGCACCACGATCATACCCGTATCCTCCTCGCGAGTTGGCATCTGGTATTGACGTCAGGGAACACTTCGCCGAAATTAAAAATGGACAACATACCGTAGTCGTCATTATAACGGGGCCTCGGTTCATACCGTGACCGCTCCCAAGGCGATAATGAACGCCGGCGCTTGCGACCCGCTAATACAAAGCCACGACACCTCAACGGTCGTCCGGCATACCAACTCGAAGAGCACTCACCTTCGTCAGGAGGCGGGGGGCTGCGACTCCTCCCACGCCTGGAGTAGTCGTAGGCCTGTCTCTCCCGCTCATAACTCGCCCACGCCCTATCCCTATCGTATGCCTCCCAATCTGTGCGGTACGGCTCCTGGGGGAACTGGTCCGGGTACGAAGCACGCGGGGGATACGTGTCCCCGCGGAAAGGAGAACGAGAACGCGAACGGCCACGAGTGGGAGGAGGATGAGGAGGATAAGCAGAAGTCCAGGACGACATGTTCAGAGGATGAGAACTGAAGAGAGAGAGAAAAGAGAAACAGTTGAGCAAAGACTGGTCATGAATGCGTGTAAGAGAGAGGAGTCCAGCATGGTGGAAGCACAGACCTCTTCAGATCGCGACACAACGACGAGCACTGTGTTCTCACTGCTCGCTGAGGCCCTGCTCAGTGTGTTCGCGCTGTCTAACACACGGGCGTCACTGCCCCACGGCCTATGGACTCATTTCAAGCTCCGACTAAAAGACTGGTCATTCGGGACTCGTCATGCTCGGGCAATGTTGTTACTCCCCCGCGTGCAATAATACAAGGGTACAACACAGTACAGGGTTCATGGCATTAGTCTCCATGTACATGTGCAACGCTGCTAGAATATGCTACCCAATACACTGTCGAGCTGAGCTTTGGCGTTCGGCTTTACATCCACCGGCTTAGGCTTTTTGCGCGTCTCCTTCGGTGGTGCATTGGGCCCACTATCCTTCTTCAAAACCTTCTGCGGTCTTGTCGACGCACTATCACCCTCTTTCTCGGAGTTGTCATCGTCCTTGGTCGCGGCCTTCCGCTTCGCACGTTTATCCAAGACGCGCGCCAGCTCGACGTTCTTGAGGTAGTCCCTCTGCTCCTTCCTCGACTGAGAGAGCTCAACCCGGAGCTGTGCGGCATGAACAGCAGCCTCGTGTGCTGCAATGATGCATTGGCGTAAGCACGGTAGAGGGGAGCACAGGGGCATGAAGCCACACCCACCGATCTGTTCAGTCAACATATTCCATTTAAACTTGGGCAAGTACTTCATCGTCCAAATGTCGTCCCTCCACCTTGAACCCTTCTTGCCCCCGATGGGCTGGGCATTCAGCATCTCCGCAACTGATCTCGCAACGCGCTTGTCCTTGAACTCGACCCAGCCCTCTGTGTAGTGTGCTTTCTTCGTCGCAGTGTGTTTTCGGCGAAGGTATGCACGCTTGGCATCTAGATACAAAGTTGTTGTCCGAACGCACTGTCAGCATCTGAGCAAAACACCATGAAGCGAACAAAACGCACCTTCTTGCTGCAGGTACACTCTCCCAACTTCCCCATACGCACTCATCAAATGGCGCACCTTCGTGGGTCGCATACCGGGCGGTATTCGCGATATGTAAACGACCCCGGCTTTGTCCTGTGCAGCCTTGAACGCAGCAAGGGCCTCAGGCGTGAGGGGCTTCACCGTCTTCTCCGACGGACCAGCAAACCCGTCGGGAAGCATCCCTTCCCCTAACCCGCTCTCCTCGTCTCCATGCTCGTCTTCTCCTTCCGACGCAGAACCGGCGTCCTCCTCAGAGCTAGCATGCGAGCCATGATCGTCGTTGTCGTGTGAGTGCGATCCAGAAGACTCGCCAGCAGATTTTTCGACAAAGTCGGGGTTTTCAAAAGCAGCAAAACGAGGGTCGGTAAGAGGCATGTTTCGTAAGGTGAACTTCAAGAGGTGCCCTTGGGTCCTGGGATAAGGCTCAAAATCCGAGTGGCTGTGCGAGCGGCTCTTCCGCCTTTCGGGCCCACCTGTGCAGTGTGCTCCCACTTAGTAACTGGCAAAGTTCCAAGTCCACCTTGCACAATGAGAGGCCTGCATTGCGTGCTGACTGCATCTCTAGGTATCGTGCATGATCTGAACCGGATTCTACGAAAAGCCGCAAGCACTCCACCAGTGCTGAGACCTCCTACCAACTTCCTCCTACTGTAGTCCCAATGGTTTCCGCAAACCTAACCCGCAGCGATCGATTGCTCCTGGAGATGAGAAAGGGAGCAAGACCGCTTCAAAAAGTGTCCCTGTTGGTTGAGGGGCATAAGGTATGTGATCTACGGCGGTTTAGTTGGATCTCGCACATTTTAAAACAGGCATGCGAGACTCACCTGCTTGTACTCTTCTATCAGAGCGAGTTGCTGTTCAGCCGACTCCAACAGGCACCTGTCGTTCTCATCATACATCTCCGCCTCCTTATAAAACCTGACGTTCACTTCCAGACGTTCAAATTTCTCTGCGTACGTCTCCTTTACTCTTCGCATTCCAACTCGAGATGCCACAGCTGCCATCCCTGGTAGTGCTGCTCTTCGAGGGCGGGGTCCGCGTATCTTGGGTGTAGTGCAGCCCAGGACTCGCGGCTCTGAGACACATTGCACTGAGTTTATCCATCTAGCTATAGATCGATGACTAGTAGACTTACCTTCGAATACTCTCCAGTGCTTCTACAGGGGTTCTCGACGATAGCAGAGTGGCAGTCTATCTTACTTGCCTCTAAAGCGTACTTCAGGCCAAGCCACTCCTCCGAGTTGTTCTGCGTCGCGAACGGGGTATGGGCATTTCCCCGCGTGGTCGATGATGCATTGACTCGGAAGCACTACGCGAGGAGAATTCTCAGTATGAGGCGTCGGTTATGACTATATGCGCGCGCATACACTCACCTTAGAACGCTGTGGCCTCTTCCCCCTCCGTACTTGCTCTCTGGTAAGGTCGTACCACATATCCCCTGCGTCGTCGTTCCAAGCTGACGCCATGCTCCTGCGTCGCGCAGATTGGTTCGTAGCAACGAGTGAGGCTGCGGCACCCTCCGAGGAAAACGAAGACTGGGAAGTGAGAGCGAGCGTGCCGTCGCCAGCTGACGTAGATTCCGAAGAGCAAGCCAGAGGTTGAGAATAAGCATCGTTATCGCAGGAAGAGCGAGAGAAAGTAACCGAGACAGTGCTGGCCAACGAAGCGGAGCGTGCGCGTCCCCTGTGTGCGATCTTCACCACGGCCTGCTTGACGTTTGTCGCCGTTTTAGAGGTCTGAGGCGATACTTGGCTGCAACGTGACGAGGGGAAACCAGGCTTGCGATCTGGACTGGTGTGCTGGAGATCAGTGGGTGCCAGTGAGCATTGCCCAGACGGTATCTCCTGGGCTCTCCCGAAGGTCTCTTGCAGGTCCTTCTGGAGTGAAGCGCGATAACTTGCTAGAAGGGAGCCGACAGATGACTTTGAAAGGCTTTGCCGTAAAGCTTTCAGAAATCCGGAATTCTCTTCTGTGAGGGCATCTTCGTCAAGCACGTCTGACTCCGAATCTGGCACGAAGGTGGTGGTAGTCAGTCCCAGGTGAGAGATCGCTATGGTCACGATGGCATACATAGAGGATCCATGAGCAGGAATCGCGAAACGTTCGGTCCGGTAGAGTTTCGAAGGCAAGGCGTTGTGCGATAAGGCCTGAGGCTTAAGGTTTGAAGCTTTCCGTGGACTTGAAGTGGTTGCAAGTGGCAGGCACTTGCACGCACGCGACGTGGAGACGAGACTCAAAAACACACGACTTGTGCGATGCATCGTATATAGGTTTCCTGGATCGACACCCGTACTCAATCGCGCCTCACTATTATTGCAAAGAATGCCTATAACCTAGCTTATGATGCTGAACCGATACCGAGAGCCTTCAGAAGCCCACCACCAAAGACCAATGGTGAGAATCACGGAATCAGAAGCCTCTAACGTCCTCGCAATTACAGATGGGTGGTAGGACCAGGGAGGTCGACGCCACAATGAACACGGACTTCGGTCAACCTCATTTCGCGGTCCTTCTGCGCATCATAATCAGCGTGCTGGTATGCGCGCGTAAAAGTCAATGGTAGAACTCACCGCGTTCTCCCCCATCGTATGTTGGCAATCGTCGAAGTCTGCCTGTACCTGACGCGCGGTGCGATCCGTCTCAGCCTCATGAGCCTCTTTGAGCTGGGTGGATGGGCTTGTCAGCCGCGATGCCCCAAACGTACACGGCCTGAGACGCACCGCGAGGGCATCCTGCGCCTTGCGTTCCTTCTCCTTCGCGCTCGTGAGCTTGGCAAGGGTCTTATTGAGCTCCTTCTGCGCCGCAAGCTCTCGTTCCTTTGTCTTAGTGACCAGCTTCTGCGCTCGCTCCGCGTCCTGTAAAATTTACGATATCAGCAATGCGTTTAAAACCTTCTTCTGGACGCTCAGTGCGCACCGAGAACAGAGCACTAAAGGAAACCTACTCACCTTGGAGCTCTTGGTAAGCGCCTTTTCCGCTTTCTTGACGTCGTCCAGAGCGGTATCAAGCTGCTTCTGCTCCGCGGCGGCGTCTCGAGCCATGATCTTCTCGACTTTTTTCACCTCACGGTCCCCCAAAGCGCCACTCGATGCGGCGGAGGAAGAGGAAGTAAGGGAGGACGAAGAGATGGAATCATTCATAGCTGATGCAGAGTGGGGTCAGACTGGGAGGAGTCGAACAAATGTAAATGGAGACAGACTGGGAGAGCTGCAGGCAAGAAGCCTTTAACCAGAATAAAATGGGGCTGACATAGACGGTTGAGGAGGCTGCTCGTCGCCATCGTTCGAGACCTCTCGCAATGCCGGTCTAGAACACCGGTCACAACGCTCGGTCCAGCTCGCGTTATCTTCCTGGGGCTAATCGCGCCCGAGGATGGTCCACAACGTGATGTGAAGGGGTTCAGGATCGTCCGATGTGTGACGAGCCTAAACGCGTCATGACGGACTGTACATTCTGTATTACGCGGGGAGTAAGCTAGCGGATGCACAGAAGACAGGAAACATACAAGATAAATCCCCAGGTCCGAACCAATGTGATGTACAACGAACGCATTACAGCAAAACAAGCGCATAGCAAAAGTCCTCTAGAAATCGTACGTGTCGTCATCCCGACGTTGAGAGGGTTCGACTTCGGGCTGGTCCTGAGTTTGGGTATCGGGAAACATTTCCAGGAAGTTCCGGAGGGGTGTGGGCATCGTAGAAGGGAATGACGAGCCATAAGAGGATCCACCGTCGGAGACATAGTCTTCGGGGATAGTGAGCGGCGAAGCCGTAATGGCATCGCAGTTCTTGCCCTGACTCTCGGGCGGTCCCAGCGACGGCTGGCGTCCACGTCGACCTAGCGATCGCCCACGGTCCTGTGTGGGAGAGGAAGAGGGTGACTGAGCGGGTCCGGCGCCAGCGTCACGGGGCAGCTCGTTGCCGTTCCCATCCCGGCCCTCGAATGTCTCCAAGAACCGGCGCACCTGCGAAGGGAGGACGGAGTATGACATGAACTCGCTGTCCTCGTACGAGCCAGAAGACTGGGCACTTGGCAGCTGGGATGGCGGCTGGAGCGGAGAGGTGCGAGGGTCCATGGTTAAACTTTGCGAGACTTCGTCGATAGACGACGACCATTCGGACTGCGCATCGTAATCCTGGGTCTCCACGGCACGAGGTGGGGAAGACGACTGCAGACTGGAGCTGGTCTTCTTCGACCTGTGGTATGAGAACGTGTGGGTCACTGGTGACAGGGAGACCGCAATGACACCGGCTGTACGCACCATCGCAACGTCTCCCGCCTGGCAGCCAGTATATCGGCCCAAGTGGCGGTGATTTCTGTCTCAATTTGACTTTGAGAGCTCTCAACGATCTCGTGGGACGTCGACTCCTCTGGCTCGCCGCCCGCCGCTGGAGAGGCCGCCGGAGGGTAAGAAGACGCCGAATCATCAGGCCCGTCTGCTAGGACCGCAGATGAGGGAGGTCCTTGAGCATCGCGGTGATCCGAAGTGCCATGAAGAACCTCAAGCTCCCTCTCACTAAGCTGCGAGCTAGGTACGACCTGTGATGCCCGTCCACGGCGAGTCGGGCGTACCTCATCAGACGACTGATCGACCTCCATATCTTCATACCGAGGTATCGATAGCTCTTGCGTCTGCGAGGAAGGGACCCATTTCTCCGAAGATACAGAACGAGGTCTGTGTAACTGGGCAGGACGCGGCATGAGAGGGGTGGGCACAGTGGCGGACAGTGGGCGAGAGGAGGGCAGAAGGGCTTTGAGTGGCAAGGGAGGGGGCGGCATGAGATCCCGGCTACTTTGAGAGGACCGTGGAGAACAAGGAGCATTATGCTCAACAGCATGAGCCTGTGGAGGTGAGCCACTTCGTGGCATGGTATCTGGGAGAAGTCAGAGGACGTTTAGGGTTCTAACTCGCATACATCACACATACCCGTCTCTATGTTCTTGACATCTGGCGGTCCCGGCCTCGTACCCCGATCGATGGAATTTACCTGGGGTAACTCCAAGACGTCCTCCTGCTTGTCTTTCCCATCGTCACGTTTCTTCCGTGCTCTGGCATCCGGCGCGGTAAGAGGGGGAGACGGAAGCGACGTGATGCTGCTCGAGTCTCGACGACGATCCTGAACTTCGGGTGTAAGCGGGGGTGTCTCGAGACTGCGTGCGTGTTTGTGTGCAGAATTCGCGATGATGTCGTCGGAACCGTCGACAGTGAGGTCGATAAGCGCGTCTCCGGCATAGATGTTCGCTCCTACTCCATCCGGCAGCCCCACCAACGCGTCCACTTCCTCAACGTACATTTCTGTGCTTGAACTGTGCCGACCGCGGGCTTTGGAACTTCCCGATGTGCCCTCGGACTCGCGTGTGGCATTCTGGAGACTCTGGTAACTGGACGGCGTGACGTTCTCCTTCTGCTTGCGTTTCTTCTTTGGAGGTTCTGCAGCCTGCCCACGGATCGGAGATTCCTTGCGTTTTGAGGCGACTTTAGGCTTTGTCGGCCGTTTCACAGATGGTCCCGAGGAGCCAAAGAAAGCAGAGAGGGGGAGTTGCCCTCCTCCCACAGAGAGCGGCATCGCGGACCGCCAGCGACCGACAAAGAGCCCTAACAAACCAGATGGGGGAGGGAGAACGACAAGGAAAAGACCGAGACCGTCGTCAATGGTGAGCGTGGCCCAGCGGAGTTGACACGCTTCCAGGCTCCGCCAACGCGTCTCACTCGGATTCGCCTGTGCCACTCTCGCGTGCCACGCCTCTTGCCCTCCCCGTCCCCAGCTCGTGTCCTGCTCTTCACCCCCTCCCTTCCCCCCATATAAGCCCCCCACCCTCGTACTACATGTCCGACATCGACGGCCCCCAGCAGAAGAAGCGCAAGATGACCCCCAACCCCGAAGACAAGTCCGAGCTCGCGCCCGTCTCTGGCCTCCTCATCAAGCGTCATTCGGAGAAGGCGCGTGTGCCCACGCGTGGGTCCGCCCTCGCCGCTGGGTACGACTTGTACAGGTGCGGTTGCCACCTACTGGATCACAGGGCACGCGTAGCTGACTCTCAGCAGTGCAGAGACCAAGGTTATCCCCGCACGGGGCAAGGCTCTTGTCGACACGCAGATCTCTGTCGCAGTGCCAGCGGGCACCTATGGACGGGTGGCGCCTCGCAGTGGGCTCGGTACGTGTCGCAATACCCTTCTCCCTCTCCCCAACTCACGATATTTCCCCCTCAGCTTCAAAGTTTATGATCGACACTGGCGCGGGTGTCATCGACGCCGACTACAGAGGGATCGTCTTTGTTCTCCTCTATAACCTCTCCGACCAGGACTTCACGGGTCAGCCAAGCTTTCCTCCTCTCCCTTCACCCTGCGCGCTGACTAGTATTTAGTGAACGAGGGCGACCGCGTTGCACAACTCATCCTGGAACGCATCGTGACACCGGACGTGGTCGAGGTTCAGGTGTGCATCTCTCGAATAACGTGAATTGGCATAATAAGCGCGACTAATGCATGTCGACCATGTTCGTAGGACCTCGATGAAACCCTCCGTGGAGCAGGAGGCTTCGGCTCGACAGGCGGACACAACGCGCTATGAAAGTGGAGACACTGGATAGTGCTACGTAGCTGTCTCCTCACTTTGTCTTTATTGCCATACCATCTAGACTGCACGCGCCTCGTTAGAAACAAAAAAAATGTATTCATATCTTAAACGACACTGATTCATCTCCGACTTGTAAATACACCGACGATACCAGCACATCCCGAAAGCTGTGAGCCTTGTTGGACAACATGAAACGGTAGCGAGGATGCAAACGCTGATCTATGCTCCGACCCACCCGTGACAATGGGGGGCAATACACCTCGAGAGTCTAGGTGGTAGACAGGGTTAGATATCGATCCCGCGGTATGTGCGCAACTGATCGGCCATGCGAGCGCCTTGGCCAGGCGTGAATTGGGTCATGCAGCTACGGAAGCGCATGTCCAGTCAGCAAAAAACCTAGATCAGCGACTAGCCTCGAACCCACCTATCATCGGAATAGTCCATGTAGTTGTTGATGGGGTCGAGGCCAGGGCTCGAGCAGGTGTCGCGACCAGTCGGGCATCCGCTGGCGGGAGAAGCTTCTGGAGGCGTATCGTCCACCGAGTCACCAACACCGGTGCAGCCGCCTTGGAAGGTGTGGTAAAGACCCACCCAGTGACCGGCTTCGTGAGTAAGGGTCTGTTGGGCCGTGTGTAAGCTCAAGTCGGAACACCCCACGCTCCTAGCACATACCTTGCCCTCATTGAACCGTTCGGTGCTGCCGCCAGGAAGGGACGAGAAGAGAATGACGGACCCGTCGTCTGTCGGGTCGCTGACATAGTCCGCCGGGAAGGTGGAGTAACCAAGTAGACCGGCAGCCGCTGGAGTGGTGAAACTGGATTGAACAGCCATGGTGAGGCGACATCGGATTGACGGCGCGAAATGACTCTTACCCGACGGTGTAGACGTTGAAGTCGGCGACACCGCCTTGACGAAGCTTGTTGAAGAAGAAGAAACGAGTAAGTTTTCATGCAGGATCGTCATCAATATGACCCATACCTGTTGCTTCATCTGGGTCTGGTATGTCGGCGTGCTGGGGTCAGCATCGTTGAACCAGTTCCAGTTCACTGTGCGCGTAGTGCCCGCGAGCACGAACTGCAGGCCAGACGGCGCATAATCTTCGTTCAGAACCGTGATCTGGTCGGCGATCATAGAGTCCCTATGAGAGGAAACATAAATCTACGAAGACTCGAAGCGCGAGGGAGTCACATACGGGATGTTCCCTCCCTCGAGAGTAGTATCCTATACGTTAAGCCGTCAGCCCGACGAGATACGTAGATGGACACGCCTGCCCTCACCTGGCTGACCACATGCCAGTACAGATTTACAGTTGCGTTTACGGCTGCTGCACTAGTCTTGACAACCTTGTTCGCCTGGAAGTGCGCTTCATGGGCGAGAAGCTTTTCCTGTGAGATTTGTGTGCCACACGTCCTGTTAGAGAGCAATCAGCGATTCAGCACATGGGAACATCAGAGGATAGCCCCCAAATAACTGCAAGCTCGCATACCTAGTGGTGATAACGGGTCCGCCGAATGCAGTCGCCGCTGCTAGCAGCAACGTTAATGCGACAGTTTTGTGCATGTTGAAGGTTTGTCGGCGTCGTGAAGAGGTAAATAGCTCTAGTTCTGTCGAAACAAAGCGCAAAGTCATGCCGCCGCATTTTGTACTCAACGCTGTTCGCTGCTTTTTGGCCCGTCCCTAGACGTGACTATCGGAAGTATGTCGCACCATACGACAACTCCTGTCATGATGAGCGGTAAACAAGGGGAAGAAGCAAGTAGGCAGACATATCTCCGACGGAAGCTGCACACATGACGGCGTGAGGGAGATTTACAAACACCGAGGTGGCCACATGAAGTACTCAACAACTGAAAGGAATGCCAGTTAGGGAAATTCATGGCGCACTATGAGCGTACCAGACGATGACGGCAACACCGATGGACCATGCGGCTTGCGCGGGGCCTGCGGTCATCCGCACAGACGATAAGCCCAGTTGTCCTTGGACAAGGACCGGGCCGATGTAGCCTGGCAGACAAGTGGTAGATGATAGAACTATGAGTGGAAGTCGTTCCTGTAACAGTATCCTGTCGTCCGACACAGATTAGGTTCATGCACCTCTGGCTCTCTTTGCTCGTTCGCGATTCCGGGAAGTCATATATTGTAATCCGTTCCACGAGGTAAATCTGATGTACTCCTAGATAAGTCATGTTCGGATTAGCAAACAGAAAAACAAAACAACAAAAATTAGGGCGAACGTAGCCTTACCCCAAAACGTCTCACTGCGCTCATCCAGCACACATCGGATCCGCACCCTCGAAATGAGACTGCCACCGTAGATAGGGAAAACCTCAGAGCAGGTCCTGGAGCCATGCGATGCGGAACACTTGTGATCTGAGAACCGTCAGCAAGCTCAGGACAAAAGACGGCGTCGAGGACTTACCGGCGTATGTGCTGTCAACCCCGAGGCTTGTCCGCTTCGACAACATACAGGCCGTCCATGGTCCGTGATGCATGCGTAAGGAGAGCGCGCCCCTCTGTAGCGTTCGTATCTCCTGACGTAGCGAAAATTTCGGCGTCCAGCGTGACCCCTTCTCCAGCAGCCCATATCCTCCCGTCTGGTACAGAACCTTCCTCGGTGACCCCACTCACGTCCACGAGCTTAACGGCTTCGACAAGCTTCACAAGCTCCTCCATCTCCCTCGTTAGTTTGGCATGTTCAGCCGTGCCCTCTGCGGGAGGGATCAGGGCGGAGAGTTCATGAAGCCGCTTCAGGGTGGGCGGGGATATCGTCGGGCGGGGGTAAGACGATAACAATTCATTGACGGACCACGTCGGCCTGAGAGGGATTCCAGTCTGGTCGACCTTCGCGAGAGTAGACTTGCAATGCAGCAAGCGTTGTCTAGGCAGATGTAAGACTGTGGGGAGCGTCGGTATGGAGCATCGCGAAAGCCTGAGCATGGGAGTTGGGGTGAGAGCACGACCTAGCACGACCGATTCCCAATCGGGAAGCGAGGGTCTGTCCACGACCACGACCACCGAGGCTTTGCTTCGCCCGAAACCCCCTCACTTTCCGTGCACCTCATCCGTTTATCCTCCCAAACGTCGCGAGTTTCAGTGCTCGCTGCATCGCACTAGGCCATGGCTACGTCATTCCAGGCTGCGCTACGCAAGCTCCTCCCGTCCCCGGCAAGACTCCCACCTACGTTGTCTCCCTTCCCGGCGACCCTCTACCAAGTGCTTTCGAGGTACCCCAAAGACGGTGTCGGCCAAAGGGTGCACCAGACACGCTGGAACTCGAAGGGTTTCGACGAATGTTACTGGGAGATCACGCGAACGAAGCTGAAGTGCGAAGGAAAGCATGGGCAAGCGTGGGGCCACTTGGTGTGGAAAGGTAAGCAATGGCTGAGATCAAAACAACCCATTTTCTCCGAACTCATTCTCCCGGTTCTGTAGGAAAACGTGTCAGCGAACACGACGAGAGGATCCGCGGAGGGCTGAAGTATAAATGGGCTGTGGGCCATTCAAAACCCTATGCTGAATTCAAGCCTCCTTCCACGTCGCCGAAACCATCATCATGACACCATGCATCCGTCATGTATTCCCCTCCTCCTTCATACATTCGTTATCATCGACCTTCGGAATACACTTCTATAGAGTTCGTCCCTCATCACCGCACCGAAAGTGCCAACTTGTCGCAAGTGGTCCCCTTCAATGTCACATCATGAATTTGTCTCGCTGAGGCCTCCCACCACATGTTATAGTACATCATGTACATTAGCTGGGTTGGCCTGCGGGTTTGTGCCGTCTAACACGTGAGAAATGCCGCCGAATGCGGCAAGTGATGCCAATAGCGGCTCGTTTCCTCTCGCCGTCATATCCTCCTCGCTACCCTCCGGCTCTCCGGCTCCACCAACCTATTCCTTTTGCTCTACCGCTCGACTAAGAACGACACGGGGTACGGTCCTAGTCAATCCCACCTCCCTACCGCCACGATGGACGTCGACTCCCGCCAGCTCATTGATGCACAATTCGACCGGGCGGTCGAGATAGTGCAAGGCTTCCCAAAGACTGGCCCCATCCAGACTGGATATGAGGAGAAGCTCGACATGTACAGGTGTGTCTTCCGCGTTTATATGTTTACGATTCGAGTCGAACGTGTTTGTTCTTCAGCCTGTACAAGCAAGGTGACTATCCCGACATATTCCGACTCGTGCCCGTGTCATGTCTCTGACCATCCTACCCGCGCGGTGCACCAAAGCTACGGTCGGAAACGTTCAAGGACAACGTCCAGCGGTTTGGGACATGCTGGGCAGAGCAAAGTGGTGCGCACGAGCTCTCGACTCCAGAATCACATGCTAATGCCCACCAGGGATGCTTGGGCGAAGCATAAGGACCTCGATCCCTTTGAGGCAAAATGGCTGTATGTCGATGCTTTGCTGAAGGTATGTACACCTGTCCCGGGTGACTGAGTTCAGTCTAATGGTGGTTCAGGTCTTGCGGAAATATTCAGACAAGACGGTCGCGAGGGATTTAGTGCGGGAACTCGAGTCCTATGCCGGCGATCCCGCTAATCTGGTCATGAGCGGTAAGTCGTGTTCCTCAATCTTGAGACGGTTAACATCTGACGACCCGTCAAAGGGGTTTCTGCCCGCTCCCCAGGCTCTAGTTCTTCGAGTTCCTCAGCGGGCAACCTCGCATCGTCTTCCCAGCATCCTGCCGAGTACCTGCAGACCCACCCGCACGGAGCCCCGTCTCAGCTTGCGGAGTTAGTGGCGCTGGAATCAGAAACAGATGAGGAGACGTCAGACGAAGAGGACGAGGCCGTCGACACCGTTCCTGCAACTATTCCGACTCCGCATGCTGCTGCAAGTCAAGTCAACCGCCCTCAGTCATCCCATTCTTCACGACCCTACCGGACACCCATGGCTAGCACTTTGTTGGTTGGCTCGCCACCGCCCATGAACGTCCCGATGACGCAACCACACCCAGGCTTCCATACCCAATCCGCATTCGCAGAGTCTGCGACCTCTATACCCTCCTCCGTATATCCCACCACTTCTGTCTCGTACCTGGAGCAAGCCCGGTCGCCGCCAACCGAGCCGGTTTCTTCCGCTCAAGGATACCCTTCGCGCACTGGTTTGCGCCCACAAACGCAGACCCCCTTCCGGCAATACTCGCTCCAGACCGGCGGTCCACCGCGCCCCGCGTCCCTTCCCATGCTCGAGCGCGCGGTGGAAAGCGTGCAGGCCCATCTCGCCGCCATTACTGAGCGCTTGGAGATACTGGAAGGGCTTCATCACCCCTCGGCATCGTCGCTCACGACGACGGGTCTGCGCTCGCAAGGCCACGCCGCAGGGCGCGGGAGCCCGTTTAGCAATGGGCAGGACGTCGTGCGCTGGGACGTCGATGACATGGGCATGTGGTCGTTTGTGCTCCATCCCCTGGCGCGCGCGTTCAGGCTGTTCCGACTGCTCATGGCGTTCCTCGCGAACAGCGAGGGCCGCTCGCCTACGTTTGTGGTTGTCCGGAGACTTTTTCTTGACATTTCTTTCGTGCTGTGCTTCTTCGCGTTGTTCAGGGCCGGCTGGCGCAGGAGCGGGGTGCGGAGAAGGGAGGTTGTGGTCGCACTCCGGGGGTTGTGGAGAGCGATCGCGGGGCACCAGGTTCCGCGACACATGGTGGACCGAGCTGTGTAGTTATCGTGCTGTTATGCTCATGTAATATCTCGTTACGAAAGGTCATGTTTATGTCTTCTTCCCTCATGAGTTGTGAGGGCATGTTAGACGTTCGCGACCGCGCCGAGCTTCCAATCCATTAGTATGCGTGCGCGACTCGCAAGGTGAGTTGGGCCACTCGCATTCACGCCATCTGCCATGCTTACACTTCTTTCCGCCATTTTGTCAGTTACTTAGTGCACAAGAAATTCGCTGCTGTAGTCTGCGTGGCCTAAGTTAGAGTGCAAGTAGCATGTCAACATGTCAAGCAATGGCAAGCGGCCCTGTCCCATGGGATGTGACGTGCTCGATGCGCCACCAGATCATCATGCACGATTCCTGTTGGACTCGACTTGTACAGGACCCCCGGCAATTCGCCCAAATGTATGAGGCCGGATCCGGACAAATTTGGCCTCTCAAAAGCCCCATCCCTGATCTTATCCGGACAATTTGGCTGGATTTTTGCGGACGGCCTGATGCCATTCTCCGGACAAAACTGACCCAGCGAGGTGCAGGCCTGATCCCAAGCGGCTATTTTGGGTTGACCGGTCCCAGATCGGCGACGGACTGGTTGTTACCCGGCTGCTGTTACCGACTATAAGGGGTTTGTAATGTGACCAATCCTTGTCCTTACAGCGGTACTTACGATGCAATAAGTACTTACTATGCCTCCGGGCGTCGAATGAGCCTAAACACCGATAAAATCGGAGAAGCGCCGGAGAGCAGCTTTCACAAGTCGCTCATCCTCTTTCGTAGCGACAGTCAGATAGATCCTCCTGGTTCAAATTCATCCTCATACCCTCCAAGAAGGCCATTTCTACCGCCCTGGACCAAAAATAGGGCTTTGGAGGCCGAATCCGGGGAATCCGGACAATTTGGGGGCACCAGACGGCCTGATCCACAGCCCGGACAAATTTGAGCGAAAAATCTGAGGCCTGGTCAAATCCGGACGGTTTCGGCCTCGAAACAGGCCTGATCCATCGGACAAATTGGGCCAAATTTTGGGAAATCGGATCATACATTTGGGTGAATTGCCGGGGGTCCTACTTGTACCTACTAGTACTACTGTACCTCACGGTTAGACTCGAACCAGTCGAACGGGACACATCAGCGGAGAGTGAAAAGAGAGATGTGTCCCTAACGACTGGTCCAACTCGTCGTCCCTTTGGCAGGGCGTCCGTATATGGTACCCGTGTGAAAACGTACTGAGTGAAATCGCCGTTTGCCCTCCTGGAGAAATGCAATGCAAGGCCAGTGGGTCCCATTGTAACCAATAGAACAGTACTGAGAATACTGCTATGGATGATTATTTCATATTCATGCCAAATTCGAGGCCTGGATTATGCCTAGCCCTCCCGTCCTAACTTTTGCGCTCAACGAGACTCGACTACGCCGAGTTATTAAGCGCTCTATACATTGTCGAGCGCTTACCACTACCCGGTAGGACGCCCATGACAAGAAGGCCGACGCTGTTGCTCTCATTGACGGCAAACATTCAGGAAATGCTCTTAATATTGTAGTTAAAAAGCTATGTCAAGGTTTGGGCTGTGGAGCTAGCAAAATTCGTCTTCCAGGGGATGTATTCCCAGATCCACTATACCGCTATGGCCTTCGGGGAAGCATTCTCTGGTCTGTGGGCCAAGAGTTTACTGGGTTTAAATATGGGAATGGCACATAGGTCTTGAATATGTGCCAAATGAAAGCTTGGTATTTGGCCAGCAGCAGTGGGCTGGGTCACTTGGTCTACTAGGTAGGTGCATATTGGCTGATTCAAGGGGCCTAGGGTTGCATATAGAGGTTCAGACCTTGTCTAGGCATTAATATGACCAATATTATAGTAAAGCAATACATTTGTATTGAGGAAGTTACAGGCAATACAACGTCACCGTGAATTGTGTCCAGAGGGCAAACGGCGATTTCACTCAGTACGTTTTCACACGGGTACCATATACGGACGCCCTGCCAAAGGGACGACGAGTTGGACCAGCCGTTCGGGTACCCGCCCTGGCCTGTGCGGAGTCTGAACCCGAACGGCTGGATCGAGCCTACCTCACGGTCAACTCCCTCTCTTGCTCGATACCCATCAGAGTCTGTATGCCCGTTCAACGACGTCCACCGACAATTCCTGTCATTCACGAGGTAGTCGTCGACCATCCTGGCTTGAGCGTCTTCAGCCGCACTCCCAGCAACTTCGATCAGTATGTGATACTCAAACAAGAAACTTTTTACAACTATCGGCAGCAACCCGACTACAAAAAGGCCTACGCTGAAGCGGAACAATGACTCAAAACCCATCCACCAGGGAAACTACGCCGCGCGCTGGAGTTGAAAGACGGGTTGATCATCCTGGAACTTTGTCTACGGTGCGTTAACCGTCCACGGCTATCCAAACGGGCTTGTTGTGTTTCTTCATCTAATGAGGCACGATAGGAGGATATCCTCTTGCGCTCACGATGAGTATGAGAAGTCCGACAGCATTGTCGATCGCCTCCAGTGGCTGATGGGATGGTACTGGACGAACAAGGCCGATCCGCAGCCACCCAAACCCACGCCGCACATGTACTGTACAACCGCACCGAGGAAGTGAAGAATTGCGCCGCGGCCCTCTCGGCGTGGATGTGCTTTCGGTTGCACTTTGCGACCACAGAAGTCGATCCCGGGTCTTTGTACTCCGTGACGCTACATGGGCTCATGTTTCACGCCGCGTCGCTGGCGAACGGTTTGGTGAAGAAGGGCTTCATCCCGCCGGTCGTATTCCGGATCGCTCGCTACCTCAACACGTTCAAGGCGAAGGTCGGCTTAGACTTCCGCGTGTACAGCTGGTTCGCGGACCTGAAGTACTTGTGGCGCGCGTACGACGACTACGTCTTCGAGCAGCGCGCTTTGGAAGAGAAGCGGCTCGCGAGAATCTTGAAACGTCCCTACCGGTACCGTTGCGCTACTCAAGGGTGTGGCATTCAAGCGATGCACAGGAGCACGCTTTTCAAATGTTCTGGAAATTGTCCGCCGGAATCAAGACCGCACTACTGTACTATCCTGAGCGGTCGTACAGGAATGCGTGGCTGTTACCCAAGCGACAGCGCGCCAAGTTCGCCGGTGAGTGTGCTTTCCGTCTTTGACTACTAGTAAGTATATAAAATATTGAGGCAACCGCACCGCCATGCAGAAAACACCTTCGGGGACGCATCTCCTAGTACGAGTTAATAACCTACTTATACATAATATAATGCGCTGTCCTTGGATCCGTTCAATACTCCGAAGTACTAGTACTAATGTCTCCAGAATGTAGCACAAATAATCATCCTGCCAGTCCAACTGTAAGTCCAGTCTTGGTTCAATGCAGACTGGTGTGACGGCTCCTTCATCTTTCCATCTCGTACCACTGTATAAGGGGAGACCATGTCTCGAGGATACAAATTTGGGTGGTAAGCTGGAGCGAGACATGAGTCACTGTCGGGCAATCGTAAGTATATTCAAGCTGGTGACTATTAGCAGTGCGAGCGCCGGACCAAGTGAGCCGCTCGCCCACATTCCGTGTCTCGATCGTCGCCGCCCAGAATGTCTCCTACCATTATCCACGACATCTCTTTCAACCACCCACACCATTCACGACCATTCACTACCCTAGAGAAGCGCATCGAAATCTACGTCATTCTTCAACAAGAAATATGCTATGACCACCGGGACCAACCATCCTATCAGACAATATACGATGATGCGAAGGAGGTCTTTAAAACGCTGACTCCACAAAAGCTGAAGCGGGGAGTAGACCTTAGGTTGGCACCATTGATGTTCGAGCTCTGCCTCAGGTACGTCGTGACCCGCATCGACATCGGACGTCGGGATGGCCTGTGAGCCACTCACTTACCTTGCAACCTCAACAGGAGCCTCGCCGAGTCGCTTCCCGAGGACATAGGCTGTCCTATGGACCCCATGGATATTATGCGGTACCTCGGAGAAATGGGCGACATGCCTAACAATCGCCACGTCTACTCCACCAACCCCATCCTCCGGCTCCGCGCCCTGGCCGCGTTGGCCTGGATCTTCTTCCGGCAATACTTCTGGTCACCATACCCCGACTGTTTCGAAGCCATCGATGCTTCCGCGGTCCTCAAGCAGTGCGTGTTCCACTCGGAGGTCCTCGCGGTCTCCGACTTCCTCCCTCCGATCGTCCTCCGGATAGCGGGCTGGCTCTCGACCGTGCAGGTGCGCTACGCGAAGTTCGACGCGCGCGTTATAGACGACGACTTTCGCTCGGTGAAGAAATTCTGGACGGCGTATGAAGGGTATCTGGAACGTCAGAAGATGGAGGAGCAGAAACGCCTGGCAAAAGTTGCGAAGGCTCCGAACCAGTACCGTTGTGCGGTAGACGGGTGTGGAATCCAGGCGTTGAACAAGTGTGCGCTCCGGAAGTGCGGCGGAGACTGTCCACCTGACAAGAAGCCGCACTACTGCAGCGTGGAATGCCAAGCGCAGGTGAGTACCCTACTGACACTCTTTCGGAGTCTTCTCTCGAGATTCTGGGCGATTGCTGAATCAATGTTGCAGCACTGGTTTATCCATCGGTCTGTGTGCAAGGGAGTTCAATATACAGACATTGTTGACGACGACGGTGATCCGGCTTGGGAAGATGGTGAAGTCTATCGGCCGAGAGGTTCCAGGCTTGCGCTCGATGCAAGGGCACCATGGGCGGATCGAGAGGGCCCTGAGATTTTCATTGATATCCCCAACATCAGCAGGTATCGCAAGGAGGAGGTTTTTCGCCTCCGAACCAAGACCATGAGCCCGGCGTTTCTAAAGTCGTATAAAGCCCTATGGAGAGAACGATCACTTCGCGTTCGCCAGAGACTGCAGCGTGGTAAGTAGGTTTGTTTTCTATCATCGCAACCACACCTAAGGAGAACCCTCTTCGATAGACTTGTTACCTTGGCCAGACGCAATCCCCTATCCTCCTTGCGACCACGGTGATGAATTAGTCAAAACCGAGTTTGGTTGCACATGTACATGTGGTTCGGAAGACTGCGAATGATGCAATATGCATAATAACGCTGGCGTTACTGCACTGTCTCAACAACCCTTGCAATGATGAGTTCACACATGTAAGTATTGCCAGTGCGTTTCGTCAAGGTTCCTACGACGGACCCGCAGCCCAGAGCGTCTGACATCATACCGTGCCGACCTCCTCCTGTTATGGTGTCTCTCAGGCTCGTCTTAGATTGGGACGTCTTCGGTTCGTCCTCTTTCCCCCCTTTTACTGCAACCCGCGCTCGACGACTCTCAATTCAGACAAAGCGAAGTGCAATATGCGCAAGTTGCATAGCATATAGCAGTCCCGTTGTTGCACCGTCTCGAGTGTCGAGTCGGTGTTAACTCTATAAATCATTGGGGGGATGTGGTCTTTGAAGTTATTAGCTTGCCGATCGAGTTCTAGTTGACATGTCTCACTTGTCCCCACGTGCACTGTCTGCCAGTGCATTTTTGTCAGAACGAGGCCTCGTCCGTTCATTTGTGTCGGACACTCAGCCATGATAGCTACTGTCATCCACGACGTCTCAATCGACATCCCGCCTCGCCGCCGGCCCTTCTCTGACGAAGAGCACGCCTTTGAAATCTATCTCATCCTCACACTCGAGACCTGTCATGACCACCGGACCCAACCGAGCTACCGGGCGGCGTATACAAGTGCGAAGCAACAGTTTCAACAATTCTCGGAGTGGAGGTTGCAGCGTGGATTGCGCTTGAGGGATGCACCATTGATGTTCGAGTATTGTATGAGGTGAGAATACCATAGTTGAAAACATGATACTCCTACCCGGCGAGCGATGGGGTTCTTACCTTTGCACGTTATCTAGAACCATTGCACGTGCCGTCGAACGGGATATGAACGAACCCATCCCAGCAAACATCCTGGGTGCCCTTGGAGAAGTGGCCGCGATCCCCATTGTCGATGGAACGCGGCCGCGACACACTTACAACAACACCGCATCCCTCCGCCAACGTAGCCTCGCCACCGTCATCTGGATCTTTTTCAGGCAGTATTTCTTATCGACGAGGTCTCAATCCGTCCACGCCGTCCAATCGTATATGTTCGTGCGGCACCTCACGAGGTTCGTGAACACATGCGCCGAGGCGGACTTCATGCCCCCGATCGTCGTCCGCGTCGCGAGCTGGTTCGCGACATTTCGGGTCCGCTTCGGCGTCGATGCGCGAACTCAGATGTCCGACCTAATTCGCAACCTGGAGCATTTCTGGCCGGCGTACGACGCATACGTGGAGCGGCAGCTGAAGAAGGAGCGGGAACGGTGCGCGAAGGTCGCGAAGGCCCCGAACCGGTATCGATGTGCCATGAACGGCTGCGGCATCCAAGCGTTCAAGAAAGGAGCGTTGCGGAGGTGTGGCGGCGATTGTCCCCCCGAGACTAAACCGTATTACTGCAGTAACCATTGTCAGGCCGAGGTAAGCCTTTCAGACTACGGCATATGCGTTACTTTGTGAAAATTCGGATACCAGCATTGGCGCGTCCACCGCTACACATGCAAGGAAGGCTGGGAGGCCGAAATTTTGGAAGACGACGAGGACCCAGAGTGGGAAGACGTCGAAACGAGCAAAGTGATCCAAGAGTCGCGGTTTTTGGAGGAGTCTTGGGGTCCGAAGCGCGGCCGAGAGATCTTCGTTGACATACCCAATCCTAGCAGGTCCCGGAAGGGTGAGGTGTGGAGGGTCCGGTCAAGGACCCTCCACCCCCTCTTTCTGAAGGGATACAGGTTCTTTTGGGCCATGTCGCGTCGATCTCCTGCATTCAGAAAATATGGTGAGTCAAGCCGTAAGAGTCAAAGTTCAACAGACGGCTGACATACCATTTCCGAAAGATCCTGATGAGGAGTAGCAGGGCTACTAGTAATACTTAATCTAAGGCTACCAGGGTCGCTGCCCACTTCAAGGAAGCGACATGCACGTTAAAAGTTATAACCCAGATAGATACACGTTATATTTTTGCTTTACATGATCGTTTTACCCTACGCAGCTAGTCGGTACCAGCTATCCGCCCATTATGCTTGGGGTCGCTCGCTCAGAAAGGGGGGCACCCAATTCCGTCATGACAGGGTCCCTCCCCTCCCCCGTGTGCCCATCAATGATGACTGGCATTCAGGGCAAAAAGAACGCAGAGATTTTAAGGGACCTGTCACTATGCACACAGTCCGTCCAGCTGAGGCACGTCCTCGATGACACTAGACGGGCTCAGGGATAGTAACAACTTGAACTTAAAGATACATTGCGAATCCTTCGACTTTCCTCCATGATACACCGTATACTTTCTTGGTCTTCTCGCTTTGCGTCCCCTGAGTGTCAAGACAATGTCCGCACGCGCATACAGGACTCTATTTCATGTCGACCACGCAACGGATACAGTCGCCGCCCTGCGAACAAGGTGTTCATTAAACCGTACGCTATTTTTACGCAGTAAAACCCAAGGACTCACGTGCATGTCGTGGAAGCCGTCGTTGATCTCGGCGAGCGTGCGGTGGTGAGTGACGTACTCATCAACCTTGACCTTGCCTTGAAGGTAGTCTGGTAAAGACAGGACTTTAGCTCGAAGCGCGACAATGAATGGCTCGAATTCATACCCTCGACGAGCCCAGGAAGCTCGGTGCGGCCCTTGACACCACCGAATGCAGATCCACGCCAAGTGCGACCGGTTACGAGTTGGAATCTGATCACAAACATGAGCGAACAATCCCCCAGCGTGCTCACATGCTACTCACGGACGGGTAGAGATCTCCTGGCCAGCAGCAGCAACACCAATGACAGTGCTGATACCCCAACCTTTGTGGCAAGCCTCAAGAGCGGCACGCATGACATGAACCTATTAGTCGATGGGTAAGCATCCTGGCACGTAGCTCTCGCGTCGTAAAGCACTTACGTTGCCGGTGGCGTCGAAGGTGTAGTCGAGACCTCCATCGGTAATGTCGATCAAGTGGTCTTGAATGCGCTTCCCTTCCGCCAGGGTGGTGGGGTTGACGAATTCGTGCGCGCCGAACTTGCGTGCCCAGGACTCCTTGGCCGGGTTCGTGTCAACCGCGATGACGCGCGAGGCACCGACGAGGGCCGAGGTAGCGATAACACCGAGACCAATCGCACCGCACCCGAAGACAGCGACAGTAGAGCCCTCTAAGAACGAGTATGCACAATTACTAACGCGGAAACCGCACATAAGATAATGAAATGACACACTGATACCAGGCTGCTTCACCACAGCGCCCCACGCGGTCGTGATGCCGCAACCGAGCAAGCAAACGCGGTCCAGGGGAGCCTTTGGGTTGACGGCCACTACGGAGACATCCGCTACCACCGTGTATTGCGAGAAGGTGGACGTGCCCATCTGTTACAACGCCTCAGTGTGACAAAAGGACGGAAGCCTCTCCGAGATGCCCACAAAGTGGTGGACGGGCTGGCCCTTGACGGTGAAGCGGGAGCTCTTGTCCGGCATCAAACCCTGTCCTTGAGTTGCACGGACCGAACCACAGAGGTTGGTCTTGCCGCTCTTGCAGAACTTGCACTGGCGGCACTCTAGGAGCTCATCAGAACCTCAAGTCGGGCACTCCTTCGATGAGTGAACGTACCAGCAGTGTAGAGCGGGATGACATGGTCGCCCTACTTGTTGGTTAACTAATATGCTTCGTTTGAAACTGAGCAGCAACGGACGTACCACAGACACGCTCGTCACGCCCTCGCCGACAGACTCGACCTAGGGAATCCACACTTGAGACGATGCCGTTGCGTTGCTCGCCGTGACGTCACTCACAATTCCACCACCCTCGTGTCCGAGAATGACAGGGAAGAGGCCCTACGTATCGAAGGCGTTCATTTCGGCTATTCAACCAGACTATATGCGCAGATCCCCTACTTGCCTCAGGGTCCTTGCCGCTACGAGTGTACTCGTCGGTGTGGCAAATGCCTACGCGCCATTGAAGTCTGAGCTTATGTGATACCCCTCACGCATAGATGCAAGGAATGCTCACCAGTCCAGAGGATGTGGATGCGGACCTCGTGCGCCCGCGGCGGCGCCACCTCGACCTCCTCGATTTTGAGAGGCTCGCCCGCACCCCAGCAGACAGCGGCCTTGCACGTAATGGGCTTTCCGGCGGTTTCAGACATGGTGGTCAGGAAGAGAGCAGCGTGCGAGGAGAGGCGATTCTATAGGAAGGCCTGCATCGTCATTGGGACTGAGATTGAAGATATAGCCGGGCGTGGCTACCGGTTTATCACTTGATCGATCCAAATCTTACCCACAGACAACGCAGTCGCTCATGGGACGGGTCAGTGGGTGCGATGTGCCCCCGAACATACACGAAAGGGTGCATGGAATTCACGGGAGGAGGCGGAAGTAGTGGAGGTCGCGGTGGCCGCCGCTGTGGGACGCCTTGGTCATGCGTCCCAGTGAGTTCACGCGCGTATCTCTTTGACTCACTTACTCCCCCACGCCATGGCCTCCGCCTTCACAAACTTGTATTACAAACGCGTCAGTGTCTGTCGAATATACGTCCTGCACACGTTTTGAATCACTGTTGCTATGTTTTGCTATAGGCCGTAGGGACGGCGAAGGCATGCTATATCTGCAACAAGCCTACTACCACAGTACTCGCGACGATCAACACCGTGGACTTCCTTTACACCTGCGATACCCACCTCTCAGATCCGGGCTTCGCGAGTCAGGTGGGCAGCACCAATGACGGCGTGGGTGCCGGTGGCGCGAAGAAGATGGGTCTAAGCCCGGAGGAAATCGCGAAAGTGAAAGCGGAATACGAGGAGCGCCAGAAGAAGAGGGTCGAAAAGGCCAAGGAAAAAGAGAAGGACAAAGAGGCTGACAAGGACGGCAAAGAGGACCAGGAGAAGGACGCGAAGGACGTCAAGAAAAGCACCACCCCAGGGACGAAGTCCCCCCCATCCTCGAGTGCGAGCCCCCCCACACCTACCCACCAGCGATACACGCTGCATCGCGACATATTTGCGCTGCGTCTGGCAGAACATCGCCGACGTAAACAAGCTGCGCAGGCCAAAGAGCTTGCCCCTCGACTTCCGGGAGCTCCCGCTACACCTCTCCCATGACCTTCATTCGCATCCTCTTCGATCCTAGCGCATACCCGAGCTTCCGTACACCTGTATTACTATACCCCCCACCTTGGACTGTACACCAATCTCACGCAATATCTCTGTTGTATGTCTTAGTGCTCGGAATGTATCGGTGCGTTCCACTGATCCGATGACCAATCTCCCGGAGCAGATGAAGCTTGCATCGGCAGCGCGGCCACAGACTCGGACCGCTTCATTCACCACCGACTTTCGCATCTCTTGGTGCCTGTCAGATGAGCCATATTGAACGTGTATTGGCGAATTCACGCGAGCTGACACTATAAGTAGGTTCACATCCTTGTTCTCCGAGGACAATAGTGACATTACTTCCTCTCATAGACAGGAGAAGTCCACTAGGTATAACTATAATCTAGAGCATGGACATGAGCATAATCAAGATACCAGAATTTCCCACCAATTGTCCTTGACGGCGCGCCTGGGAGGCGCGGGCGACAATGAAAAGAGTCCGCGGGGCACCTCTACTGTGTGAACGGATTGCAGTCGCACACCGTTGCCCGGACGGCGAAGCTCAGAATGCTCCCCACCGCCAGACCGCCCACCAGGCAGAAGCTCGCGACGGTCGCCGCAACGTCCACGTCTTCCGCACGGCCCTTTAGGCGGGGGTTGTGCGCGAGCGAAGGCGCGGCCATCATGCACATGCTCGACACGTAGCCGCTCGTAAGCCCGAAGAAAGTCATAAGCAGCATGAAGAGCACGTCGGAGCTGATGATCGGCCCACTGGTGGACTCAGTCGAGCCCCACTGGATGTTGCACATGAGGAAGAGCGGGATGAACAGCGTGCGGAGGAGGGAGAGGGAGAGTAGGCGGCGGGCGGACCAGATGTGGAGCCTGGGGATAGAGCAGATGATGCGGCCGAGGATGTCACCGATATTGAACATGAGGAAGTGGACTGCACTGAATACGAGAGGGTGTACGGATGGGTTTGTCGATTTGATGGAGATCGTGATGGGTGGGAAGACAGCCTAGCGGATTCATCGACACGTCAACAAGGATTCACAGAGGCACCGACGGGTGACCGACTCACCAAGGTCACGATGAATACATATGCGACCGCGACATTGAAAGTCGCGTTGGTCTTCGCAAGCCGTACGACATAGTTCTTCTGCTCCGGCTTCTGGAGATCGTGCACATCATCTGTGGCGGACGCCGCGAGTAACGACGTGCCCTCCGCCGTGGATGGTCGCCGCGCAAATCTCTGGGACGTCACCGCCTTATATGCAGGCAGAGAGACCAGCCACGAGTTCACACCGACGGACACAAAGAGAAAGACGGTAGACAGGCCAAAGAACACGAACGCGGACTGCGTCTCGGGTTCGGACGAGGCGACCGTTGTTGCAGGTTTGGAGCTACGAACCGACGCAAGGGCGCTCACAACCTGCACGCCGCTGATCACGACCGCGACCGCAGCCTGACCGGACATTACGGCTTGCATAGCTGAAGGGCCGAACAACGATGCGACGGCCACTACAGCGGTTTGGAGGTAAGAGCCTGCCGCAGCTTGACCAATGGCATTGAGCAGGACAAACGCGAAGAAGCCTCTGGGGGTTGGGTGCGTATATGTGCTGAAGGTGAGGAAGAAGTTGAGCACTGCTAGTGCTATGAGGGAGTACAGCACACGACGCGTGTTCGAAGCCTATACAAACGTTGAGGTAAGATGTGTGGTTGGACATAGATATTGGACAGTCACACGGACCTTCCTCGCAGTCGCTGTAGCATGGGCAAGGAAGACAAAGTTGGCCGCAGTGAATGTCGTGGAGAGATATGAGGAGAATGTGCTCTTCAACGACGTGTCCGCAACACGCGACAGGAAGTAGGGCGTTGCAGTGATCAGGGCTACGGGGCGTGTAGATGTTCGCTGTGAGGAACTCTCCGCATAACGTTGTGGCCGGGTCACGCACCATTCCACGGTAGAAGCACAGCACAACCCAGAACGAAGTGAATCCAACGTATCCTTGAGTCAACCAAGCTATGGCTTGAGATGGAGTGGGGCTCTGATAGCGCTACGTCCTCCTCCAAATCGTCATCCGGGGAAGCGGTTGGAATTGCGTTCGAAGCTACCGGTGCTTGTGGGATAGAATGGTAGATGGCCTCGGAAGCATGGTGATGTTCTGACATCAACGGAGTCTTTCAAATGCAGGGTATGTCTTGAGTTCCGAGGCGTCAGAAACGTGGCCGGGTATGAGAGAGAGGAGAGGAGAGCAGTACTGAACAGGCAGCTACTTACGGAAGCATGGTGGACGTCAACGACCTGGATAGCCCGCCCCCATAGCCCGCTTGAAGCGCCCACAGATTCAGAGTCCTCCAAATCAGGCGCCCGTAGCCAATAAACGGTACAGGTTACACTCGGTACTAGTATCAGTATTTTCGCTTCGGGCCCTGTACGATGAGTATGGACAGCGAAGTCGTCGTACAAATAGTGGAGAGTGTCGTTGATTCCGCCTCCCACAGTCGTTACTGCCACTGTACGACATGTCCTGTTGTACGAGTTCAACGTTCAACCATTGGCTACATATGTTGTACCGATACAACTTCAAAGACGACCCGATAACCAAGAATACATATAACCAATCATCCATCACGGTGTTCATGTCAACAATTCCAAAACCACACCTAGCGAATGAAATAAGCGCAAAGCGCGCGCGAACGAAAGGGATAACACCCACCTGCTCCAATCGTCTCGCCACCGCGCCTTATGAGGATTCGACCCGTCTCTTTGTTCATAGAGAATGGTTCGAGAGGTACGGGGAGTGCTCTTGACGCAGGTCCCGAGTACGCTGATCCTCGCAGGCTGATCTCGACCTCAGCAGACATGTTCTTCGTCAGGACTCGTGGCTTGTTCTTGACCACGCTGCCATTCGAACGGTCCAGGACAGATATTAGGCGAGATATTGATGCGGGGACATCATGAGAGTGGTGGAAGAGCTCAATCTGTACGATTTCTCAATCTCCCGTCTGTTGGATACGCGGACGTGAACTTACAGATGTGCCAACGGTGATAGGGATTTGAATGTCGAACACGATAATCTTCGCCGTAAATGTTGTGGTTAAGGGTACGATACTCCCAGGACGGCAAAGAACGCTGCCGATGTTTAGTGATATAGGGTCCACGCCGGTGAGGGTGAGGTTCACGTTTGAGCCAGCACCTGCCCATGGGAGGTTCTCGCCGTCGTTGTCGATGACTGAACGAGACAGCTCGTCAACTACTCCAAAATGTCGTTAAGATATACTGAAGCAATACGTACGCTTGACAGTTGCGGACTCGTCCCCTGGGATGATTCGCAGACGTTCCCCGGCGACAACGACGCCCCCGCATACCCGACCAGAGACGCAGACACCCGAAGTCGTTCCTTTGAAGACGTTGGATATGGGAAAGCGCAAGGACGCGTTGATATCGCGTGTGGGAGCATCCAGAGCATCTAGGAGGCACACCGGTGGTCAAAGAGCCAGGCATGGTGAGGGCGCAGTGACACTCACCGAGCAAGTCCACCAGTGTCGGACCCTTGTACCACTTGTAAAGCACACATTCAGCAGGCTCCCGCCGTGTAAGGTTGACGCCGTCCATCGCCGCGACAGGGACAAACTTCGTCTTGCTTGGGTGGAAACCCGACTGGACCAAGAACGGCTTGAGCAGACCGACGATCTCGTCATAGCGCGACTTCGCCCACTCAACCTGGTCGAGCTTGTTAACAGCGACCACGACCTGGCTGACACCCAGACTGCGGACGAGCAGCAAGTGCTCTCGCGTTTGGCCCCCACGCTCGAACCCAGCCTCGAACTCCCCGACAGCAGCGTCGACGACGAGCAGCGCACAGTCCGCTTGGGACGCCCCCGAGATCATGTTGGGAATGAAGTCGCGGTGGCCAGGCGCATCGAGAATCGTGATGATCCGGTGGGGAGTGTTGAGGGTCTGCAGCGCAATGTCCATCGTGATACCGCTGAGAGGCGTGCCACTGTTCAGCATACAGCCTCGTCGTCCGGAAGACGTTTAGTGCTTACCGCTCTCGCTCTTCCTGCGTCCCGTCGAGCTCCCACGCCCAGCTGAAGCTGCTCTTCCCAATCTTCGCACTCCCTCGCTCGTTCGCGATGCGCTTCTTCTCGTCCATCCGCCCAAGCTCGTACAGCAGCCGGCCCATCATAGTAGACTTGCCCGCGTCAACGTGCCCTGTAAGTCCGTTCAGCCGTCTTACCGTCCCAGGAGATATGATTCGCCAGAAGACAGACTCACCGACAACCACGAGACTTAGCGACCGCTTTTCTGCCTTCTCCAGCTCCGAAATCGCAGCCTTCGCCTCCTCGATCAACTTCTCCACGGCCGCAGGCGGTTTCGCAGGCTCCTCCGGAATCACCCCCACCTGCACGTCGTCGGTCAAGTGCAGACCCGCCATGTCGAGTTGGCTTTGATCCATCGCCGTCGTCTTTCTCGGAGTCGCAGCAGGGGTGGGGGTCTTGCTCCCTCCTCCCGGCGGGGCTTTCTTGGATGCAGGCGTCCCCGGCGCGCTCTTCTTATGCTGCGCCTGTGCTTGACTCTTCGCGGCTTTCTCGGCTTTCTCGCGTTCTTTGGCAGCTGAAAGTTTCATTGGATGCAATACAGTGGTTAGTACATGGAAACACGATTGCGACATAGGAGCGAAAATAAAGACCAAATAACACAATCCCCAAAAAGAAAAAGAAAAAAAAGAGGAAGAATGGAGTGGTGGTGATGTAGGCAGGCGACGGTGGTGGACAATGCGCGCCATGATCGCGCACATTGTGAAGAGCGGCCTTCCCTCCACTTCAGCGCGCGGCCGCTGAGAGTGCAGAGGAAGCCATCGAAGAGGTCGACCGCTGTGCCAACGAGGTGCCCCTGCGCGCGTTGTAAACGATATCGTCCGGGCTCGGCACATCGAACGCGAACCCGCGCAACGAAGGCATTGTGGGCGGTAGGACATTATCGATACGCCCTGTACGTGTGCGTCGCGGCCTCGCATCGTCTTCGCTGGCGCGGCTTTGGTCGCTCGAGTGTCTCAGCTCCCGCTGGGCCTTGTGGTGTTGGCACAAGTGCGTGCCCTCGGATCCATCCGCCGACGCACCATCAGACTCGTCGTTGACAAGCAGGGTCGCGAATGCCGAGGGCAGCGCACGGGAACGGATGGCACTGGGTGAGAACATCGGCACTTCAATGGCGGAGGCGTCCTCGGGTTCCGGCGCGGGTTCCGTGCTCGTCTTCGTACGAGAAGACTTGCTCTTCATCGCAAGCTTCGACTGCTTCAGTTCTGAGGACTTTGTGGAACCAGCGGAAGGCACCCTGGGAAGCGGGGCGACTGTAGGCTGCGACGGCGGAAGTTTGAGCTGATGCTTTGAGAGAAGACCGCCCAAGGACTGGTATGACGTTGTGATCGCTGTTGTCGCGGTTGGCCCGTTCGCAGTCGGCATGAGGTACTCGGTCGTCGTCCTCGGTAGGATCAGCCCAGGATGGATGGGCGGTGACTGCGATTTCGACTTGCCCTGCTCCTGCGCCTTTGCCTGAGCAAGCTTAGCCAATTTGGATAGCTGGCGCGGCTGCGGAGACGTCGAAGATGCCGTTTGAATGTGAGGAGGACTAGAGGGTGGGGTTTGAGGAGCCGTGGGGGGTGGGTGAGCAATGTATGACGCTGCAGAGCTACCCGCAGATGCTCTCCTTGAAAGTGGGAGCGGGATCGGAGAAGGTCGGGGTGTGACATCCTCCTGGGTCTCGGAAGGTGTCTTGCTGCGAGTAGGCGGGGGAGATTTGGGTGGTGGAGTAGGTGGTATGGTGGACTGTCTGAACGAGGGCTCCTGCTGTGCCCGACGATCCATTGCCTCCAAAGCAAGTGCGCTTTGGATCGCCTGTTCGACATTCCTTGTTAAAGACGAAGGTGTCGTTGAGTCCTCACTGACAGTAGACGGCAGTCGCTGAGGTAGGAGGGAGACGAACGAAGCAGCGGCGGGACGGAGGGTAGGATAAGTGACGGTCGTCGAAGTGGCCTCTGTCTCTGGGATTGAGGACTGTGAGCTGACGCTGCTCACACTGGACCTCGCGCTAGACCTCGCACTGGACCTGGAGCTCGCAAGCGCCGACAGCTTCGATTTCTTCTCGCTCTTCCCGCTCTGACCAGTCTGCACGCTCTTCGCACTTCGTTCGCTCCGCATGCTCACTTGGCTAGTGGTGTCCCCACCGGGTTTCATGGACCGTGTCAGCAAAGAAGCTGACGACAACCCCACTTGTTGTGGACGCAAAGTTGATTTCGATATCCAATCAGGAATGTCTGGCATGTTGTCCATGGAAGGAAAGTCGACAACAGTTGGGGGTCGGGAGCTGTCATTATCAGATGAGATATCTGAGTAGTTGATCACCGGAGGCCCAGTGGGAGAACCAAGGTCAAGCGACAGGCGTTGCTCAGCCGAGGACGATGGGGACAGAGGAATCCTACTCGGGTCATTGGGGAGCGGACTGTCTGGCGGTCGTGCCTCGCCCGGGGCTATACGGATAGTTGGATGCGCTATGTATGGCAAGAAATGAGAGCCAAAATTTATACACAGAAGAGAAGTACTTACCTAGGACCTGTCCATAATCTGTGGTAGTAGACGACCTAGGGGTCGAGTTGGTGCGGTCTTGTTGCATCGATAGACGGTCCTCATTCCTGCTGATATCGGAATACTCCGTCAACTCGGTGATGGTATACAAGCTCCCAGGTCGGGTGGACGTTCTCGGCGTCTGGTCGGGCGATGAAATGTACTCGGTCGATGTGAGGCGGACAAATGGCACATTATGCCTCCCGGATACATCGTCGGTTGGGGGGGACCAGTCGGCGAAGTCGTGGGGTGGGGGCATGGGTAGCGGTTTGCCGTCTTCGGTGTACCAGACGTCTGGAGGGATAACGCCGATAATTGGTTAGTGCACTGTTCGAAGCGCATCTCTAGGCTGGACATGACGTGCACCTTCTCGCTGCTCCCATATCAACTCGAGTAGGAAGGGCACCAATGCACGACACCGCCCCAGGGGGAGATGAGGAAAGCGAGGGAGGGAAAGGAAGATTCGAAAGTTAAGGTTCAGAGCAGCTCACCTTTCCGCGCCTGGGCTGCCAACCTCCGTTCTTGTTCCTCTGTGGGTATGTTTAGATAGTTTCCCATGCTAGTGAAGTTAGAAGACGGACCCAGAAGCCAAGCTGTGGCCTGCTCGACGTTGAAATAGTAATGGTACAGGGCTTCTATGATATCTGCCTCGGATAGTTTGGACGATTCCTCATCTCCAATCATGCTTCGGATGTGCTCCAATCCGTTCACCATACGCTCTGTTTTACAAATGAGATTCTGTAGCAAATAGAAATAAAATAGGCTGTTGCGCTTACCATGGTCCTCGGGGCTGAGATCGTCGTAACCGCCGTCGGATATAACATCGTCGTTCATCTCCTCTGGGTTGTTAAATCCTCAATGAGAGGCGCATCCTGGGAGAAGAGGGGACTCACCATTGATGTCAATGTTTCGTACATATCTATGGCGCGACATGGCGGGTAGAGTACAGAAAGCGGTAAGAGTACAGTGGAAGATGGCCGCGGTAAGTAACTTAGGGACAAAAGCCTGAGCTTGAAAAGGATCCAACCAGGCGCCGTGACGTGACATAACGCGCCCGTGTGTGACAGAGTGCTAGCTCAAGCGCTCACTAGTCACTCCTCGAGGCTCGGCTGAGCTTGCTGTCCCTGTCCCTGTTCACGACGACATCTCCCCCTCTCCCCCTTCCAACCCCTCCCGTCATGTTCACGTCCTCTGCTCGCACTGCCCTTCGCGCGTCCTCACGTGTACGTGTATTTCCTTGCCATGTGCGCGCAGATGTTGATGACGTCGCACGTCCGCAGGCCTTCTCCACCTCGTCACCGCGTGCCGCCGATATGGCGAAGCTCTGCCTCATTGGCCGCCTTGGCAAGGAGCCAGAGCTGCGCTACACCAAGTCCAACAAAGAATACGTCGCGTGCGTGCCGTAATTCCTGGCGCGTGTGCTCCGTCTCTGACCTGCCTTCCTCCCGGACAGCTACGTCGTCGCCACCGCCAACTCGACTGCCCCTGAAGCCGAACCGACTACAACGTGGCACCATGTTCTTTCCTTCCTTCCCCACTCCAGTAACTACCTGCGCTCGCTCAAGAAGGGCTCTCTTGTCTACGTAGAGGCCAGTTATGAAGTGCGCCAGCCTGACGCCAACGCCGACCCTAACTCCCCTGAGGGTCAGCGCCAGATCTTCCTCAAACACGGTGCGTGTCCTCAGCATCTCACTTGAGCTGGCTTTGAGACTGAATCTGGCATTAGAAAACCTTCGCGTGCTTCGCCAACCCTCAGGGCAGCGGGAGGAAACTGACGAGTAATCTCCATGCGCGATACGCGATCCTTCTTACCAATACTAGTTTCGCTCATTTGTATTCGTACGTTACCCCCTCTCAGTCCCAACTTAATCATGCGATCATCAACAGAGATGGTTGTTTAGAACTATAAACATCTTGATGTGCTTGGTGCCTTGCACTTTTCGGAATGACAGCTCTGCGTTGCCCCTAGACGTGACGAAGTTTCCTCCTGCTTTGTTTAAAAAAATAAACCAGAGTTATTCAACTCATTGACGTCAAGCTGCTGTTGCCTTGATTTCCTCATGAACGTGAACCTGGAGCCCTTGACAATCGGAGAAACTATGCGGACTCGAGGGAAGTTCGCGAATACCACAATCCGGATTTACTTTCCTGGTCCTTGTAAGTAGGGTGTCCGTGTTCAAGAAGTCACTTTCATTCACGCGAACTTGCAGCTGCGAAGTCATGATGCTATTCGTCCCGAACTACACAGGAACATGGAACCTACGTTGCGTACGCGTACTGCAGAACGTATGCATGAAGGTACCAAGCGGAGCGGCACCGGCTCCTTTCGCCTCTGACCTACGGAGGCCGCAAAAAAAGGCTACGCAATCAAGCCACGCACTGGACACAAGCACAGAATACGAGGTACCGTGCCAGCACGAAACAAGCCATCATTATGAACAGAGTCCCTGCAGGCATAGAGCAACCTGCGAGCACACCGACCGCAACCGCAGCCAACGTCCGCCGGAGCCCCATCAATCAGTCCCGATACTCCAGCTCCCCATGGTCGTGGTAGTCCTCGTCCTCGTCGTGCAGCTGCATCCCCCTCGACGCGGGGTCGCGCATCCACTCCTACACGCGCAAAGGAAAACACGCATCCGACCGTCCCCGACCTATCAGTCAGCCGCCCCGTTGAGAACTGGACCTCCTCCTGCGTACCGTACTTGGGGGCCGGCCCGTGAGCGGGCCGTGTATGTGGCCGGGGGGCATGGCGGAGGACAAGATCGTCGGGATGCTCTGGCCCAGCGCGCTCGTGCCCATCGACGTGCCCATGGAGGTGCCCATCGTCGAGGGCGCGGCGGGGGGCGGGGCGGTGTCGCGCGCGAGCTTCTTGAGGTAGTCCCGGACGGAGGTCACGACGAGCTGCACGAAGGGCAGGTTAGCTCCCGCGACGCGAGTTGGATGCTAAGTAGATGCGAGACCCTTACATGGTGATCGTCCTGACTAGACCCGGAATAGCAAGCTATGATCGCGATGGGGCAGCAGGGTGCATTCTTGGATACATAACACAGCTTCAGCCACTGGAACAGCGCGCAGGGACGGTGGTGTTCGGTCCTACCTCCAGCCATATCGGGAACGCTGCGAAAGAGCATGTTAAAGCGATCGACCTTGCAATGTGACGGTGTATTTACCTCCACCGCTGATTTTGAGGTCGGGTGGTATGCCCAGCTGTTTCTGGGTCTTGCCCAGCGCGTTCATGCCTTTCTCCACATAATAGCTCGAATGGCCGGTTCTCCGGACGACAGAAATCATCCCCTTATTCCGCCCAGTCACTTCCCCGGATACTCGCATATATGCGCCATAAATCGGGACTACGCACCTCCAAACATGCCCAACTGTCGAGGCTGACGTCACCGGCGCCGTCCAGCCCGCCCAAGTTGCCGACGGTACACGAGAAAAGTGTGTGCCCAGCGATGGTCTGCACCGAGATGAGCATCCCGCGGACCTTGACATGCCTTGAAGAGGAGCGGAATCGTTTGCGGAGGGAGAGGCCGAGCATGACGGCGGCATCGGCATCGAAGGAGGGGAAGCGGTAGAGGGACTCCTCGTTGAGGGCTTGTGTGGCGAGCTCGGCCTCGCTGGGAGGCATGGGGCTGTTGGCGTTGAAACCGTTGAACATCTGGAGGGCTCCGAGACCTGCGTAGGCCATGGACGATAGAAGAGATTATCCGGGCGGAGAATTACACGGCTATTGTGTAACGAAGAAAATCGAAGCACGACCTTGACAGGCAGTGCGGTACTAGGGAGCTCGGTGCCACTGGACAACAAAGAAGAAAGAGGATCGGAGGGGATTAGAGACAAGCTGGGAATGTGGTCGAGCACGGCAGGAAGGAGCAGACGCGCTGTGGAAGGCACGACACGAGGAGACGTGACGCATTGCTGGAAGCTTAGCGAGTGCAGGGCGGCATGAGGCTCCCCTCGCATTAATTATTGCGCAGATCCGCTGCAGCGACGATCCTCTCTTGACGCATTCTGCTTGTATCGTCGTTGGATGGGTCTGGGGCTTGGGAATCCCTGCGGGACGGAGTTCAGACAATATGGCTGGAATGACTGCAAAGGTTTCCGTAAGGTTCAGGGATCTAGAGGCAGAAGGGCGTGGCGGTGGTGGCGGGCCGTGTTCCGGATTGGGGAAGACGGCCACGTGGAAGCGTGTTTGAGTTTGAGACGCGCCTGGCTGAGGTTCTGAATCTGCTCTGCTCTGCTCTGCTTTGCTTTCCCTCCTCCCTCCGGGGTCTCCCCTTTCGTTCGTGCCTGTAAGCTAGGAGGTCCGTCTAGTACAACACCCCCGTCTCTCCATCAAGCTCAAGCTTTTAATTTGCAGGTATACGTGGCGTTTCACGTCTTACCGTCATCATGGACGCGCTCTTCCAGCCCATCGTAGAGGCCACAGGCGGTTCCGTAGACCAAATCAAGGTACGCACTTCCCCACTCCTCGCTCACGCGTAGCCTCTCACTCTCAGTCTTTACCAGCTAATAGCCTGTCTCTTGTTCTCTTATCCTCTCGGCAGCCTTTACATCCGCATACCCACCTCACATCCCGAGCTCAAACACCTCTTCAGTGTCCTCGTTTCCTTCTTCTACCTCGTTCCAGTACTACACCTATGGAGCGGCGCAATACAGTTGCTCTTCAGCGTCGTTGCCACCTACCACATCGTCAGGAGAGTACAGACCCGTTCGATGCCTTGGCTAGTATTCATGTGAGTCTTTTCCATAAACACCCGCTCTAACCGTGTTCGTTCTTACCGGATGGCATCAAGGTTCACGATGGCACATCTAACGATCAGGTGCGTGCAAATTTGCCGCCGCCCGAGTATGTTTCCTCATTTCAACCGACCAGTCACGTCGTTCGAACAATCTTTGGGGGAGACTATGAAACCATCGAGATCTCTGGTCCCCAGATGGTCTTGACCATGAAGTTGACCACGTTCGCATGGAATGTATGGGATGCAAGGAGGCCGTCTGAAGTGTGTCTCCCTTTCTCTTCTTTGCCAGCTTTGTTTTGACTTGTATTCCAGGACCTAGACATGTGGCAAACTGAACAACGGGTAGTGGAATTCCCCTCTTTAATCGAGTTCCTTGGATACGCGTAGGCCCCAGAGTGTATCTAGTCATTTGGCCGACTGTTTAACCCCCACTGTTCCACAGATTCTACTTCCCAGGGTTCCTCGTTGGGCCATACCTCACCTACAACGAATATCAGGCGCTTGTCACAGGGTCTCTGTACAAGGCTGCAGAGCAACGCGAGGAGTCTGCCATTAATGAGACGAACCATCTGAGCCAGCGTCTTGTTCCCCACGGCCGCAAGCGTGTTGCGTACAGGAAGATGTTTAATGGACTCGTCTTCCTTGCCCTGTTCATCTTGTTCCATCCCGACTTCAATTTCGGCATCACGGTGGAGGACGAGTTCGAGTCGAGGCGACTGTTCTCCCGGTACGTTTCATGTGCTACGTCTCTCTCGCAACACGCTCATGTCGCTTCCAAATCTAGTATTGTCCTCCTCCAGCTCTGCGGCTTCTTCGTGCGCTCCAAGTACTACGCCATCTGGACGTTGACGGAGGTTAGGATGATTTTCTGCTAACTTGATTTCACGCTGGGACTCAGAAGTAACCTATTTCTAGGGTGCTTCCATCCAAACTGGTCTCGGTTTTACAGGTTATACCGAGGGTGGCCGCACCAAGTGGGAGGGTGCTGCCAACGTGGACGTCTGGAACATCGAGTTCGCAGAGAACACCAAGGTCCTCCTCGACGCATGGAACATGAAGACCAACATTTGGCTCCGGGAATGTGTCTACAAGCGCGTCACTCCGAAGGGCAAGAAGCCCGGCTTCCGGAGCAGTCTTGCCACGTTCATGACGAGCGCATTCTGGGTGCATATTCCGTCTCTTTCCTCCTCACCCAGTTTGGAAGTTAACGCAGCACTTTATTTCCCTCGCAGCACGGCATCGCGCCCGGCTACTACCTGACCTTCTTCTTCTTCGCCTTCGTCCAGACGACCGGCCGCCTCGCGCGGACCTACCTCCGCCCGCTCCTCCTCCCAGCGAACTACGTCTCGAAGCGCGGCGCGCCCCCGCCCCCGCAGACGCGCAAGAAGCAGCTGTACGACGTGCTCGGTGTGCTGGCGACGGTGATGCTGACCAACTACGGCACGCTGCCGTTCATGCTGCTCACTGTCGACGACTCGTTCGTTGCGTGGAACAGCGTCGCCTGGTACGGGCACTTCCTCATCGCGGGCGCGCTCGCGTTCTTCTACATGGGCGGGAACGTCGTCCTCACGCAGGTGCAGGCCGTGAGGGTCAAGCAGGCCGTGTACCAGACGGAGAGGGACGAGATCAACAGGAACGTGCGGTCGCTGCCCGGCACGCCGGTCAAGGCGGGGCCGCTCCCGCCGCTGGACGAGGCCGCGAGGGTGCTGGAGAGGAGGCTGGCGGGCGCGCGGGCGAATGGCCAGGCCGCGTGAGATCTAGGTGGATGAGCTGGGCGCGGTGAATGGTGGGGTGCGATGCTAGGGATCTATGGATGGGGAATGACAGGGAGGCTCGTAGATAGAGAATATGGGTTGCTTGGATGACCCTTGGTTCCGCGACAAACTAACTAATCTATGCCGAACTTATTCAAAACTTCACCAGGATATTCGGAGCGGGTCTGCAGTATTTTTTGGGACCTCGAGGAACCTACTGCTGAGCTCGTCTGTGGATGGGGTCGAGGGGGTTCCAGGCCGAGAACTTGCGGTTATGTTAACGGACGGATCTAGCATGCCGGGACGTCATCAGGAATGCGGATCGCGCGGTTATAGTACCGTTGTGGTTATGCGTCCAACAATTTGGATAGTGGCTGAAGCTTTTAGGGGCAACGGGAACGGTATATAAGGGGCTGCGAGGATAACGACAGTGACCTAAATCACTTTACACCACTTCAGACACCGTACTCATGGCGTTCATCATTCGTGAGTAGTACGGCCGGCGAAAGGACATGTTTATTCACGCACTACATTAGACGACGGCAAGCTTTGTCGGGACATGTGGCCGAAGTACCTCGCACGTTTTCCCAATGATTTAGATGAAGCCGCGACATTGCCCAAGTCTAGGCTACTCCCTAGCGCGTATGAAGACCTTTGTGAACGTGTGGCGGTAGTAGGGAATCTCAACAGGGGCGTTGATGTCCTAGCGATCCATCCTGAGCAGAAATCCGGAGAGGCTTCCGGGCTGTGTATTCGTCTTCAAGGCATAGTTGGACAAGTCTCATTGACGCCTCGGGGGGATTGGAATGGGTAAGCTCGTGACATAATATTCAAAACTTCAACAAGACCTGATGAGTCCATAGCGATGTCGACGACGCCGTGAAAGCGACACAGTCGTTGATACTGATTGACCTCCATCCAGGCTGTGAAGACTCGGCATTTGCACGCCAACGAGAGGCGATGCACGATTTGGAAGAATTAATCCTTACCCAGGTTTACGGGCGCAGAGGTGACGAAATGCCAGCTCGGGTAGCACGCAATGATGCTATCAACCTGAGAAAGCGTGCGTTTGCCATGGTAATCAGGACTACAACCGCGCGCAGAAAGCGGGTAAATTGATATACGCAGGCGAAGCCCGGGGTAACTGGGATAACGTTGACGAATGCCGACGACCCCGATGGCAAGGTCAGGAGAATGGCGCACCTGTGGCTAGTGGACCACAGGATCATGACTTCCGTCCCGAATTCGAAAGGTCGTATCTCAATGGTTGCTCCGCCAGCGATCCGTGCAGGAGATATGGTCGATGTTTCAGTATCGGTGGAAGTTGTACGGAGGCGAGGGCCGGGGGGAGGATACATGATAGAGGTCATGTTCTGTCCGTTGCATGTCGTCAGGCTGAAGACTGTCAGGGAGATGCGGGTAAGTGACCACTGGGGCAAGATGGAACATATCAAGCTGAGTTTTCAGACAACTTAGTGGTATCTTGCAGGCGGCCATAACAAATCCCAACGTTAACCACCTGAGTCCTCCCGGATTAATCGACCCAATGGCAGGTTCCATGCGACGGGTTGTATAGCACATGAGCTGTACTACCATTTAAACGTTAAAGGCGGGAGATCACTGTAGAGGACATGTAATATTTACAATCATGGGTTACTATACGGGGTTTTGCATAAACGTTTATGCGTGTGCAGTCGGTAACTGCCCATCCGGGCATGTTCAGTGACAATTGTTAGAAAGCGCTTGTCATGAAACATGGGCGCTTCCACCTGCTTTCGTTCAGCCACAGTCACTTCGCGGCTCTCGGACCCAGTTCTGTCTTGCTCCTCCTTTATACCTTTCAGTTTCCCTTCCTTTGCTCTCCAATATGTCTCGAGCTGCAGCTTCTGATTCTATCCCTCCTACCGCGCGGGCGATCGCGCTTCTCCTTGCCTCAACACCAACCGTCCAGGACGCGCAGCCCGGAGTCCTACACCAGCTGCTAGAGTTCTCAAACCGGTACACCGCGCAAGTCCTCTCCGACGCGCTCGTCTACGCGGAACATGCGGGGCGGTCAGGGAAGGTCGAGATGGAGGACGTCGTGCTCGCCGTCCAGGCTCGCGTCGGTTGGGAGTTCGGCGGCCGCGTGCCAAAGGAGGTGCGTCGACCCACACCCTCAACAGGCTCCTTCTTGTCCTTTCTTCCCCCAAACATTCTCGCGTCCACCGTTCCATCCATCACCCCGCCTCTCCGCGTGCTATCTCCTAATGCGCGCGCACACAGTACATGCTCTCGCTCGCGACCCAGACCAACTCCGTACCGCTCCCCTCCGTGCCCGAAGTGTACGGCGTCCGCCTCCCGCCCATCCACGAGTGCCTCACCGCCGTCGATTTCGACCTCGTCCCGAACAAGCCGCCCCCAGGCGTGAAGCTCTACGACGAGGAGGTTGAGGAAGTTGAGGAGAGCGAGTCCGACGAGGACGAGGACATGGAGCCCGCCCCCCTCCCCGCCTCACAGCCGCAAGCGCTGCCGCAGGTACCGATACCGCCAGTGGCCGTGGGTCCGGCGCACACGCCGTCGGACGTGGACATGCTCACGCCGGGCGGCGCGCCGCCGGAGGAGGGGAGTGAGGCGGAGGAGGACGACGGGCTCTTTGCGGGTGGCGACGAGGAGGAGGAGGAGAGCGGGGATGACGCGATGGAGGACGTCACTGCCTCGGGTGCAGGGGGCGCGGACGCAGCTGCGAATGGCGTCAAGCGGAAACTTGTGGAGGAAGAGGATTACGACTAGCCGTAGGGTGTTTGTGAGAGTCGTAGGGTAGTCGATCTTGGATTCGGACAGACGGTCGTGCACACTGCTGGCTTCATGCGGATATATGACATGTGTATTATAGCAATGTGTGGTAACAATAATGAAGTGTACGAATCTAGATACAAAACGAAGGCGAAAGATCCTGTCCGGAAGTATAAGCATAGAGGACAAAATAGACGTATGAGCTGGGGCCACCTCAAGTACCAATACCATGGGTCCTGACATTGGACTTTAGACACTACCAGTGACGCTAGTGTGCGTCGGTGAGGGCATCAGTCATACCACGAAACCATTGCTGTGCAAGGATTGCAAACAGAACGACGAGCAGGGCAACGAAAAAGAGTAGCCACGAGCCCCAGGCTGTAATGACAGAGTTAGGGACGGTGTTAGAGCAGATATAAACTGGGATAGTACTCACAGGTAGCACCAAGTCCTAGAGGGATGGTGACAACACGGACAGTGTTATCTGCGCTCCCCGAGACGAGGGTATCTGAATTTGGGCTGAAGCGCAGAGTTGTTGGAGGAAACTCATGAGCTTTGAGAATAGTCAGAAGTGGCTACGTGGCACGGGAGATTTAAGTTCCAGCTCTTAAAAATACATTGTGACGAGAGCGTACGGCAAGGGTTTGCGCATCGAGCACTCCGACATTCAAGTCGGAAGATCCAAACGCGAGCAGCTTTCCGTCAGGGCTGTGAGGACATTAGTCCATGGTCTGAACATTGAAGCTAAAGCATACCTAATGTCAAAACATGTTACGCCGCGATCGCTGATTTGACGGAGCTTGGTGGTCTTCCAGGTGTCAGTGTCCCATCTGACAACGTAAGCGCGTCGAGGAGACGATTTCGTCCGCGTTTTCGGTGGGACTGTGTTAGAGACCGAGTACAGAACCTTCTCGTCACTAGGGTGGAACCTATGGGGTTGCGGGGGACCGTCGGAATGTTAACGCCGGGGTGATAACTGGGTGTTGCTCACCTAACAGCGCGGTAGCTGCTCCCAGCGTCCTTCCCAGGTAGCGTAGGCCTATCTATGGTGTGCAGCAGTTCTAATGTTGTAGCTTCGCCGTCTTCCTCAGATGGAAGCGTATAGACAAGCAGGTTTACAGTAGTTGCCACTACTAGCTGAAGCGAACATGAAGTCTGAATGGTGCATTAACTAGAAAGCGCTTACCGTCTTGGATGAGAATGCCGCGTCATAGATCTCGCCCTTCTCCAGGCGAATGGGGGTAGCAATAGGCTCAAGCGAAGGGTAGTCCAGGACGGAGAGCTATATGGTTTTGAGAGTGTGGGACTAACACTCGGGTGCAGATATACACGTACGTCGCGCGTGCCACTAACAGCAAGGTACTTGCCATTCGGAGAAAAGACGGTAACTTTCTGAGGAGAGATGAGGCCAATGACGGCATACACAAGCTATTGGACTCACTTGAAAGTCATCGTCTTCTGTTGTCAAATGTATCGTGCTCTGGGCCTGTGAAAATGATATCCTGGAACACGGGTTGGAGAGGGTGGAGTGAGCAGAGATAACGGGTAGACGCACTTGCTGTCCTCGAGATGGAAGACGCGACAGTTCTGGTTTGGTCCGCTCTTGAGGGCGTCCTCGGAGCTGTTAATGCCCCCGACGATTTCGCTACGTGACGGATGGGCTGCCATGCTCATGGGCGCATCCTCGCCACTCGCGAGCTCCAGCTCATCTAGAAGCGCTAGCTTGCTATCGCTCTCGACATGGTAGAGTCGCTAATGAACAAGGGGGCGGAAAATAGAATGAGAAACACGCTGGCATAAGAGGGTGGTCGCATACATACTAGTTTGTTTTTGATGCCAGTCTTGGACTGCCCGCCTCCTCCGCCGAGGACGAATTCGTTCGCGGAGACAAACGCGCAAGAGTACACGGGGAAGGAGGAGAGTGGATGGGATGTGTGCTTGGTCCTCATGTGTGGCAGCAGGGTGGAGGATACTTGCAAGCAAGTGTGGGTCGTGGAAGAGAGCGAGCAGGTCAATTAAGAGACGGAAGTGATCAGAGAGGGTGCGCGAGACGTGGAGGGGAGGGAGGGACGGTGACCTGCGACAGTGCGAGCTTCAAGGCCGCGCGCAGACGAACGTAAGTAGCGGGCCGAGCGGCCGAGGAGGCCGGATCGGGATACTCAGCCTCTTTGGGGGTAGCACTCCTTCAAGTTCCCCTCCTGACCCCATCTAACTTATGTTCATCCTTATATGACCCACATCTCGCTGGCTACTCCTGCTGTGCACATAGCGTCTCCCCCCTCTGTCTGATCTGCTGCATATACCCCGTCCTGCACCCAGTCAGACTACGATCTTGTCCACGAGCCATGCTCCTCCCTCCTCATCTAGTGTCTCTCGACCTCGACGACCTCCCGGGTGGCATTGATCTCCCGCGCATATCCACCTCGACGGCCGCTGGGATAGGCGTCGCAATAGCAGGAAACGTCCTCATCTCCCTCGCTCTCAACTGCCAGAAACTCGCCCACAGACGTCTCCAGCGCGAGCGCGAAGCCTCCAACACCCCACAACCTTTGAAACTCACCAGTTCTGATGGTCGCATAGTCGACGGTCCCTCCTCCAGCGACACCACGTCATCTCACACCCCGCTACACACGGTTGCCGTACTGGAGACGGAGCCACTGCTGCCACAACGTATCCGTGTGGAAACCGACAGTACCCCGCCTGGACGGAGATGGTTCTTCTTCCGCAGGAAGTCGTTCCACTCCCGCGCCAGCAATGTCGATCGCACACACCTTGCGAGCACGCATGCCCTTATGCCCGTCGAGGTCACCCAAGTCCCGTTCGAGGATACCAGGCAACATGGAAGCGGGGAGCAAAAACCAAGGACGCAGGGTGCCGCCGAGAGCGACTATCTGCGCTCGAAACTATGGTTTGCTCAGTTCTCAGTCCTATCTCTAGCCCGTATCTGAATGTTCATAAGGTGGTTCGGGTTCCTGCTTATGAACATCGGCGAGACGGGCAACTTTATCTCCTACGCCTTCGCCCCCGCGTCTGTGGTGGCGCCCTTGGGAACAGTACGTATGGCAGTAATGTTTCTGCTGGTGGTGTGAATGACAATAGTCAATCTGTCAGTTTGCCCTCATCGCCAACTGTATATTCGCACCGCTTATGCTCAAGGAGCGGTTCCGGAAGGTTAGCAGACACCTTCTTTGAACAGCGCCTCCAAACCGACCGTCACTTTAGCGCGACTTCCTCGGGATCATTATGGCAATCCTAGGAGCGGTTACTGTTGTACTTTCGGCAAACCCCTCTAACACAAGGCTCGATCCGAAGGGGCTGATCGCGGCCATTTCGACGCGGCATTTCGGGATTTATGCTTTGACCTACGTCGTTGGGATCGTGCTGTTGTCTGGCTTGTCAGAGGGACCGGCGGGCAAACGCTTTGTTTATGTGGATGTAGGGCTGTGTGCTTTCTTCGGTAATATGATTCTCTTTCCATGTCCTTCATTGGCAACACTGACGAATAACGCAGGAGGCTTCACAGTTCTGTCAACAAAAGCGTTCTCCACGCTTCTGACTCTGGAGTGGTTCCAGATCTTCAAGGAATGGATCACGTACCCTGTCGTTGCTGTATGTAGCTCGTTGCGTGATGGCTAAACATACTAACTGACCATGGACAGGTGCTTCTCGGAACTGGAATTGGCCAAATCCGGTACCTCAATCGCGCCCTCATGCGTTTCGATAGCAAAGTAAAGCTTCACTTACTTGTTTTCGCGTCAACGGAGCTTACAATGCGCCTTTACCTTTGCGTAGATCGTTGTCCCTACCCAGTTCGTGACCTTCAACCTGTCCGCCATCGTGGGTTCAGCGATCCTCTACGGTGACTTCAAGAAGGCGACCTTCCACCAGCTCGTCACCTTCCTCTACGGTTGTGGCGCGACATTTCTTGGGGTGTTCATCATCTCATGGTCCCCCAGCCGCAGCTTAGAGCCCGAGCCCGAGTTCGACGAAGAGGAGGGCTTGCTTGACGAAGACGACGACGGCACAGACCCCATGTCCGCCGAAACCGTCACGATGGCCGGGACCTCCGTCGCGGAGAGCGTCGCGGCGTCACCCTCGGCCTTCGGGAGCGTGCGCACGCTGAAGGGCAGCCTCCCACGCCGCGCACGGCCGATGCTGGCTATCTCAGACGGTATGGGCTCCAGCGGAAGCGACTCGGGCGCGTCCCCCGCATTGCGCAACAGGCACAGCGTCGTGAGCCTATACGGCTTCTCCCCTGCACAGGTACGCACGTTCGTCTCGCCGTCGAGTGTCTCTCCCGCTGATCCGTCCTCTTCTGTCGTCTTCTCCCGTTGTTGTCCTTCGCCACCCGCCGTTGTCTGGACAATCGGACCGGTTCTCTAGCGTGTGCTCCTGATCGGCTCCTCGCCCCGCGACGAGCTGTTCGTCCGCCCGAACCTCGACCCCGAGCGTGACCCGGACGCGTCCCCCGAGACCCTCAGTCGCCGGCGCGCCGTCAACTGGCTCGACCAGGACTTCTCCCTCTCCTCCCAGCCCCAACCCCAATCGCAGACCAGCCCTCAGCGTGCCGGGCGGTACGGCACGAGGACGAGCTCGACCGCCGCGTCGCCCGAGGGCAGTCGGATCCGCGTCGAGCGCCCCGCCGGGCTGGGCCGCGCGCGGACGGACACGGGCACCAGCGTTAACAGCAGCAGCAGCCTGGGTCGGAGCAGGAGCAGGGGCAGGGGCAGGAGCGAGAGCCCGTCTGACCCTTTCCGTTGATGAATCGATGGAAGACTACTGTCAGTCGCCTGTCTACCGTTCACAGCGGACGTTCGAGCGGTCAGGTCACCGTGTTGGGGTAGACGTATAGTATTTCGTGAGTGCTGTATGTGAATGCAAGTGACGTGCATAATGTGTAGGGGAGGAATTGCTGCACCTATCATACGTTATGTAGCGGTCTATGCGCGCAACCTATTGCCAATACATGTGTAATATCGCTGTCTCTCAACACGAATGCATGTGGTGTAATGTACTTACTCCGGAGTCCGGCGTGTGAAGCTTGTCGTCGAGTCCGATGTGCGCACATTATCATCGACGTCGACATCATCGAAGTTTGGGAAGTCATCAGTAACCACCTTCTGATGGCGGCCCATTTGGTGTTAAGTATTTTGGTATCTGTACGGTAACGGTATATCCGGCCCCGTTATGTCATAGCCCTCCAGGCACGCCCTGTTGGCCGCAGAACCGCCTCTCAGCGCGCGCGTATGTAAGAGTGTCGAGTCCGAGTCTATGTGTCGAGAGCATGTGTGCGGGCGCAGTGAGAGATATGATGTGCAATGGTTCCCTGGTTCAGTCGGAACGACAGGTATGCAAACACCGACGAGTCAGTAATACCGAAACTATGTAAGATATCTATATGTATGTGAGGCAAGGCGAAGATGTCGTCATAGTTACAAATAATCCAAACGATGAGAGCCAGATGTCTGGGCGGAGACGATGGGAAAGGGAACAGAAGACGGAATCTGGGACGCGCGGGTACACTATAACCTATGCCGAACGAAAGACAAGACCAGAAGACGAACGATGGACGTTCGACGACGGGCCTGTCGTCGGGCGAGCAACATACACACCCTTCCACGCGCCTGACGCCTCCGTTTCACAACCGACCAGCGCCAACCCAACAACGCCCGTTGAACCAACACCTTGCGCCCAACGAAGGGGGAAAGGGGAGAATTGTCGAAGAATAACAGGCTGAACTCCTCCAAATCACTGTACATGACGTTCTCTGGGCATCCATGACGTGATGAAAAGAGGCGAGGCGCAAGGTCGGAGCCTATGCGGCGGCCTTAGGACGACCTTCCTCCTTGGATGTGTCGTAATCATTGCCCTGTTCGGGCGTAGGTTCCTCCACGACGATGAATGATCTCGACTTTGTGGCGCCGGAGGGCGCCCATAGCGCACGGAGGTTCCAGAAACCGGCGGTCGAAGCTTCGTCAGGGGCGTCCGCCCTTCCGCCGACACCGAAGACGTCCATTTCGACGGGGTGCGTGAGCGAAGAGATGCCCATGTCGTTATCGGTGACGATGCCGAACTCGAGGTGGGGGTGGTTGGTCGCGATGCGATGTATGACGACGTGGGAGGCCATGATGAAAAGGAGAACGAAGAGGAGAATGATTGTTCGGATGCGGCCCTTGAGAGAAAATGAGCTGGTGTGATGATCGTCGAACCTGGCCTTGAAAGGTGACGGCGGGAGCTGTATCTGGGAGGGCAGATACAAGCGGAACGACGGGACGAAGGTGCTCAAGCGTTGAGAGAAAGTAGGGCTTGGAGGAGGAGCGAGGAAAGCAATGAAGAACTCCTTCTCGAACACTGGGGAGGAGGGGGTCACAATGATTGCAGGAAGGTCAGCCTTTTCGTCAACCAGGGGCAAGGTGAGGTCTGGGATTTTCAGGCACCAAGTGAGCTTGGGGCAAGGCAGAGTATCTGGATCGACTGCACATACCCAGTGGCGCAGGGATAAGCGTATAATCGAGCCTCTGGGGGAGACGGTTAAGGCGGGGGGCTATTCCGGAGAATTCATAGGGAGGGGTGAGTTGGAGGGCATGAGCTCTCGACTTCCTGCGGTGGTGCATAGAAGAGAGCGGAAGGAGACTCACGGGAGCGACGCATACTCGTTGATTAAGTATAAATAATACACGAGCGGAGAAGAGCTGAGAAGGTGAAGTAATGAATTCTATGAGTGGCGTTTTTGCGGGAGGAGCTCTAAAGCCGGAGGGAGATCGAGCTTGTAGAGCGGATGGGGAGCCAAAAGAGCGTAGGGGGTAAAAGAGAGTGGGCGTCTTGACGACGGTACAGCGAGGCGCGACGGAGCGGGGGCGTCGTAGACAGTGAAGGCGACGACGGCGCGGACAGCGAAGAGGATGGATTGAGGAGAGAAGGGAGAGGAAGGGCGGGACCGCGGCTACAGCTCCCCTACAAAACACGGCGCCTGTTCCCCTTACGTCAGCGACTGTGCTCGATTTGGCGATCGGGAATATTTGCACAACGCCCAGGGCCCCCCAAAATTGCCGTCCCCTTCTTTCCCGACTGCCTCATGTCGCTCGCTCTCCTCGACGCGCCCTCCTACACCACATCCTCCAAGCCCCAGGGGTCTGCAAAGCTCCCAGCGGAGGCATACCTCCTCTCCATAGCCTCGCTGCCGTCCTTCTACGCTACCGCTGCATCTTCTCCGTCAAACCAGATCCATCTTTTCGACAAGGAGCGTCTCAGGAATGTGCAAACCCTGCCGGCCCACGCATCCTCCATCACGACCCTCAGATCCGTGCCGAATGTTGCCAACGCTGCGACCCACGCCCTTCTTTCATCAGGAAAGGATGGCACAGTCCATGTTTGGGACGAGCGCACAGGCACCGCCGCCCTCCGCTGTGAGCCTCCGTCTCACTCCTTTGACCGAGATGTACCTACCACTCAATAGAGAATATGATGCGTTTTGCTTCTCCCACCAACACAACAAATGTTGGATCGCCCGTCTGATGAATGCGCCGCCCGTCATTGTCGCCAGTGACTGCATCCACCGCTGGAAGTGCGCGAGCACTGCTCTCCTGTGACGTCTCCGCCGACGGAATGACCATTGCTGCTGGCACCGAGCTGCACGGCGAAGATGCGGCCATCCTGTACTGGTAAGATTCTCCACCACGACTCGCAGTGCCTGACCGATTCAGGGCCGCGGTCGCGTTTACGGTGTTTACGCGCGCGTCGATCCTCTGTTCATCCGCATTTTGTCATTCCAGGGATCCACGCAGTCCGGCAACGCCGCTGCGCACGCACTCGTCCACCCATTCCGACGACGTTACCGCAGTGCACTTCTACAGACCGGTTGCGTCCTCGGCGTTGAACAACGGGAACACGTTGCTGTCGGTGTCCTCGGACGGGCTTGTATGCACGTCTAACGCGAACGAGACGGATGAAGACGAAGCGGGTATCTACGTCGCCAACTGGGGTTGCAGCATCGCGCAAGCGGGATGGCTGCACGATCGTGCAGGCAGGCCCGGTATATGGGCGTCCAGCGACATGGAAACGTTCAGCGTGTGGAACAGCGAGGTCCGTGGCACACTTCGCTGCAAGCTAAGTCGCATTGCGCTGACAGAAGTATTGTATGAGCAGCTCGATCCCGTTCAAGGCGTCGACATCCGACAGCCCTCCGTGCACCGGCAAGACCTGACTTGGGTGACCGATTACCTGATCGGTTGCCACACGACCGCAAATCCTTCCGCAGAAGCGGATAACGATCTCTGTGTCTTTGTAGGCTCCAACGAGTACGTTGCACACCAATTCCGTTCCCACGTCCGCGGTCGCACGCTAACTCCTTAATTCGTCGTACTGTTCGACAGGGGTGACGTTGCGCTGATCACTCGGCCCACTTTCGCGGATCCCGGCGCACAGTGGGTCCTGCAGCGCACATGGACCACGGGCCATGTCGGCGTAGTTCGGGCTGTTTTGTGGGATGAAAGGGTATGGTGCTTGCTCGTTTTTGCTTCCATGCGTCCACTGACAAAATACCCATGGGTAGAACAACATCCTGCTCACTGGCGGTGAGGACTCGAAGCTGCATGTCTGGAATGCCCCTGCACAAACGCCGGAAGTTACATCCCCAGGCAAGTCAAAACGGGTCAACGACGTCGATCCTATGGATATCGACGAAGAAGGCGACTGAAACCGCAAAAGAGGCGTGCTTGATCGACATTCGTCATCATCCTCCCTCATGATCGTATGTGCTAGTGGTAGCTCTAGTACTGGACGTTCTAGAAGTGTTCTATAGCACGGTAGATTAAGGTTTACAGCGTGTTGTACGTTATGCAGTCTGTCTGGGTCCCTCGCCATAGAGGTGGGCGGAACTCGTCTTACATCCTGAAGACCCCATAGCCCTTGGCATCCCCATCCCAAGTTGTGTACGACTGACGACCTGCCGAACCACTCGAACCCCCACGCTCGCGCGCCGCGAGAGCTAATGCCAGGCCAACAGTGTCGCGGGTATCGACTGGCCGGATGATCCCGTCGTCCCAGAGCCGCGCCGACGCGTACAGCGCGGTCGACTGGTGCTCGATCTCGTCCTTGAGCGTGGAGTGCTTCGTCGGATCCTTCGACACCTGTGACATGACTTGCGAGAGTTGCCCGGGGCCCATGACCGACACACGCGCGTTCTAGCATGTTCAGTCAGTTTCGAGCGTGCACGTTGCCATTCGGAAGAACAAGATATCGATAGACATACCGGCCACATCCAGAGGAACCTGCCCCCGTACGCGCGCCCGCACATGCCGTAGTTTCCGGCGCCGTAGCTCCCGCCGACGACCACGGTCAGCTTGGGGACGTCCGCGCACGCGACGGCGCGGACCATCTTCGCGCCGTCTTTGGCGATGCCGCCCTTCTCCGCCTTCGAGCCGACCATGTAGCCGGTGACGTTAACGAGGAAGAGCAGCGGGATCTGGCGCTGGGAGCACAGCTCGATGAAGTGCGTCGCCTTGAGCGCGGACTGCGAGAAGAGGATGCCATTGTTCCCGATGATCCCGACTGGGTAGCCGTGAACGTGCGCGAATCCCTGGAATCGTTCAGTGAGAAGTTACGTTCAGCCCAGGTGGTTGCGGGGGATTGTCTTACGGTGACAATGGTAGTGCCGTATTCCTTCTTGAACTCGCGGAAGCGGCTGCCGTCGACCACCCGCGCAATAACGTCCCGTATGTCGAACGCCTGGCGAACATCGGTGCCGACAATACCATGCAGCTCGTGAGCAGGGTATAATGGGTCTTCTGGTGCTGCAGGTGGCTAACGAAGAGTTAGCATGTGTTTCGGCCTTTCAGCATGGGGAACGACTCACAGGAACTTCCCTTGATCCCGCCTTGCCGAGATCGCCCACAATACCCCGCGCGATAGCAATGGCATGCTCGTCGTCCCTCGCGAGGTGGTCCGTCACCCCGCTCTCCGACGAGTGCATCATGCCTCCACCAAGCGTCTCCTCGTCGACCTCCTCGCCCGTCGCCGCCTTCACTAGCGGCGGGCCCGCGAGGAAAATGCGACCCTGCTCCCGCACAATGATGTTTTCATCCGCCATTGCAGGGACGTACGCGCCGCCTGCGACGGAGATACCGTGTACGATGGCTATTTGAGGAAGGCCAAGCGCGGACATTTGCGCCATGTTGTAGAATATACGACCAAAGTGCTCCTTGTCTGGGAAAACCTGCAGGACGCCGTCAGCTACAGCGAGTGTGGCTGATTTGCGACCATAGCTATCCTCACATTGGCTTGGTGCGGAAGAGCTGCACCTCCGGACTCCACTGTTGCACAATTCGTTGTGAGGCGAGGGAAGAACCGGGCAGGTAAGGCAACTTACCAACGTAAACGCAGGGCAACCCATGCTCCCGCGCGATCTCCTGCGCACGCAATTGCTTCTTGACCTGGGGGCAAGGTACTGTTCACTCCGACCCGTCGTGGAGAACGCCAGCATCACCCACCGTTAGCGGGTAATACGAGCCGCCCTTCACGGTCGCATCGTTGACCACGACCATACACTCTCGCCCGCTTATCCGACCGATACCAGTGATGAGACCCGCACCGGGGACAGACTCTCCATAGACATCGTGTGCCGCGAGCTGTGACAACTCAAGGAACGGTGTATGCGGGTCGAGCAGCAACGCCAGTCTAGTACGCGCCGTAAGCTTTCCTCCTCACGCACTGTGCGGTATAGCAGAGACGAGAAAACAGACGGACCTTTCCCGAGGGAGCTTTTTTCCTTTGCTCCTCATCCGCTCTATCGCCTTCGGACCACCGCCCTGCCTGACGGCCGTGAACTTGTCCTCTAGATCCTTGACGAGAGCATCCATTGAGTCCGACTTGGCTTTGAATTCCGGCGATGCTGTCGAAATGAGCGAGGAGAGGACATTCGGGTGGTACGCTCTGCTCGGGCTCCCCGCAAGAGTCCTCTGGGCGACTCGGACCGACCGCGCTGCGAACCGCATGCTGTATCTCGCACTGGCAGTGGGAAGACAGTAGAAAGAAGGAACACAAGTCAGTAGTTGGACGAAGAAAGCTGGCGGACGCGTCAAGCAGCGGAATGGCCGGAGCTTGGGCTTTCTCGCTACCCCGCACCGTCACCTGAGCGTGGTCCTCACTTCCGGATGTCGGTCCCGGTTGCCGGTCGCCTTCGTGGATCCGGAATCCCAATCCAAGGCGTACATACCACAAACTGTGCACACCACACCACACACGAACAGATGTTTGTACAGTTTCCACAATGCGCAATGATCACTTGTCATTCGTGATCGCGTATTAGAACCGGTGGGATCCATGCAACATAAGAATACAGTATACGTCAAAAAATGCGGAACTAACTACCTAATGCGCGGACATACGAATGGAGTAGTGAAGTATAGTACCAGGTCAAAGCGTCCATGAGTGGTGGTAAGAGCATGCGCATCAGTAACCCGCCGCGCCAGACCCTCCGACCAGTTGCCTCGACTGCAGCGACGGTGAAGGGTTGGAGATCACAGGCTGTGGCGTCCGCGTTGGCGACGAGTGCGCGTTGACCTGTGCAGCGGCGGGGTTTGGGCTGAGCATATGGGGAGAAGGAGAATGAGGCGTGAGCCGCGCGATATGAGATCCCGCCTGATTGGGTATGCCCTGGTTGGCATTGAGCACCTGCGGGTTTGCCATCGGTCGCCCTTGCGCCAACTGGGGTGCACGCATCCCATTCGCTGACGGCGCGCGTCCGGGTGAGCCAGCCGGGGGTTGCGAAGGAGAGCCATCCACGCCGACGTTTGCGTTCGGCGGAGAATGCTGGCCGGCCATTGGCCATTGGATAGGCCGCCCTCCTGGTATCTGCATCGGGTACGGGCCATTGGGCATAACGTATGCTCCAGGTTGCCGTAGCGCGATGTTAACACTGTCTGTCGGGAGCATCGCCTGAAGGGACTGCATCTGTTGGATGCTCAAACCATTTGGTCGCGCTCCTGGATGCACGTAGTTAGCCTTGACGGCAGGGTAACCGGTTATCGCGGGGATGTGATAACCGTTCGACAGGTTGGGCACATTGACGTTGCTGTTCGATGCGAGGGGTTTGGAGGGAGGGGTAGGCGAAGCCATTGCGGCGGAGACAGCCTCCGGCTGCACAGGAACGCCGGTGGGACTACCGTGCGACGTCATCCTGACATCAACATCTGGCTTTGAAGGTGAACCCTGGCTCTCAGTGAAGTTGTTGAGAGCGGCACTAGAAGGTGGTGTCGTAAGAGGTGAAGTGGAATGTTGGGTACCATTGGGGGCGCTGCCCGAGACCACGCGCATGTTGCCATTCGACGAGATGCGAAGATGCGCGAGCTTGACCTGCGTGGGAAGGGATATTGGTGTCCCATTCGCCTGGGCAGATGCAGGCTGGGGAGTAGTACTGGCGCCAGTAATAGGGGGCACAGGCTGGGGACGTTGAAGATGTGGGGGAGGTTTGATCATGGCAGCCGAGGGTGGTCCAGGATGATACGGCTTCACGTCGCCAGAAGATAATCGGAGCGTGGGGTCGACGGACATCTTCGCTAGATAATCATCTGTGAGAGCCATGGTGAACATCAAACGACTGCGAAGACGTCATCAGCATTGCGTCAAACATGAATGCAAAGTGAAAACTCACCTTGATTGACATTCGTCAATCAGTTTCCGATCCTGTTCTTCCAACCCGCGCGGGCCCGATGGAGGAGCATCGTCATCGTCATACTTGAATCGCTCGTCTATCTTCCGCCTGAATTCCCTCTCCTCGACGTCGCTCTTGTCGAAGGTTGCGGCTCGTAGTCGGCAATTGACGAAACGGCGATCCATCGCCACGCGCCCACCTCGAGCTGTTCTGATACGACCGGCATAGTATCTCACCGGATTCTCGTCGTCGTCGGTGAATAACTGCGCAGGGGGAATGCGGATCGATTGCGGCGGAATGAACTTGAACTGTCGAGCATTGTAGCTCACTGGGAGCGTTTGGTACGGGTTCTATAGTCCCAAGTTAACAGACAGCCCTAAAAATGATTCTCAGGAATGACTTACGTCGGTAGCATCCTCCCAGGACTTGTCTTTCTCCTTCAGACGCTGCATCTCAGACTCAATAGTACTTTGAATCGCGGCGCATCGCTCCTTTGGACGGACGATAGGTGTTGGCTGAGTGACAGGAGAACCCACATCGCCATTCTCGCGAGGAGGATGACGAAGTTTCAATGATGCCCGGCTGCTGCTGCGGGTCAGCGCCCAGTCATGCGAGAATACGATGTCTAAAGCGTACCTGGTCTCGACCCTCGGTTTCTTTGGAGGCCTCTCCTTGTCGAGAAATAACTCGTCATCCTCCTTCGTCCCAAGCGAAGGATAAGCGCGTTTGACGTCGGCAAGGGTCTGCCGCCTGTCCCATAAGTTGCCAGCATGTGCATGGGAGTCTTGCTTCAGCATCTCGCGCTGCTGAACAAGCCGGACGATGTCGAGCGCCATCGCAAGCTCATTCTGCAACCGGACCATTCGATCTGAGAACGAGGTTTGTGATGCACGAGTCTTCCGGACGGCCTTTATCTCGCGTCGCCGGAAGCATATGTACGATTCGTTCTTGGTGTCGCTTTCGTCAAGCTGCACCGCGCTGAGATCAGCACCATGACTGGCGAGCGAATACGCTGCACTTACGTTCACGGCGGGGATGATGCGATGGCCATCACGCTCCTGTCGTCTTTCGCGCCAGTAGGAGTAGATTATACGTGCGTAACGCAGCATTTGCTGCGGGGTAGGGATCCAATCGGGTACGGAATAGACAGCGAACATATTTGGTTGGAGGGGAAGGGCGAAGGTATCCTGGTAGTCGGAGAAGGGAGGGAATGGGGCCCCTTGTTCAAGGCCCTGTTGCGACGTTGAAGGTGCATTGATGCCAATGGTTAAAGGAACACTCACGTGGTGGAGGAACTCGGTCTTTTCGTGAGTGACCTTCTCGAAGATGGCCATAACGAGCTCAAATTCGTCTTCGTCGATCGAGACCGCTTGAACGATGTCGGGCTCCTTGCCCTTCGCCTTTGCACTGCGACCAGAACGAGTGCTTGAACTCGACACGGCACCTTGCATGCTCATGCCTTCACCGCGAGCTTGTTCATTGTTCTTGTCGAGCCACTCCTTGTCGCGTTCGTCCATGAAATAGATGAACCCACTGGCGAGGGCGAAGGACGTCGCCTCCTCGACGGTGTCGGAAGACTTGACATATGAATGCGGGTCCTTCCAACGGCCAGGGGGATACAGGTCATCATAGTTTTGAACTACGCCGGTGCTATCTGGCGTCGGGATGTAGGCGGCAGGAGCGCTCTCCTTCGCGTCGCCGGACCGGGTGTTGCGAGTCGTGGCCTGATGCCGAGACGCGGCAGCGGAGAGGACTGCTTGCAAATGGTGTTCCTAGATAGGAAGGCGATAAGGGTGAGTCAGCATTCCGCGGAGCAAAATTCCCACGGTTCCAACCAATGGGAACGCGCCACACACGGGCCACCAACATCGTCGCCCACAGCGAGCAAAAGCACGGGCAAGAGACGTACATTGGCATCTTCCGCATCCACGCCGGCCGTAGAGACGACCCTGGCCTTCTCCTCGTCTTCATCGAGGACAATCGAGTCGGCTTCGATGGTATCTCGGATGACCTTGAGCCGAGTCTTGTTGGTGACCCTGTTGCGGTTACGGAGTGCAGCAGGACCTGGATGTGTAGCTCGAGGCATATCATGGAGCGGGGGAGGGAGAAGCCTTGAGATGGAGTTGACTGGAGGGGATGGTTGGGGCGGGAACGGCGCCTGGCGCGGAGAGGCCGGTCGAATATCGTGTGCGGGCCGAGACACAGGGAGGCGGAGGAGGTAGCCACATTCTTGCTTATGTAATTGATGTTGCCTTGAATGGCAGTCCGCTTTGACGCTGTTGTTGGGAGTCCACACAAAGTGGCCTAACGAGACTGTAGAGAGGGAAAGAGTATGGTTGCTCATTACGAGAGACGTAGTGTTAACAGACAATGAGTATATACCTGATGGAGTGTGAGACGTGTCAGTAATGGCCAGAAACGGTTGGGAAGCAAGGACCAGGAGCACTCACGCAGACTAGCACCCAATCCACCTCCGAAACAAAACAATCCTTCCCTCAGTTTCGAGAGACCATCGTTGTACGAAATGAACCAGGAGGTTCGTTTCTACGAGCAGAACGCTGACGCCCACTCTGGCTCCGCAGCGGCGGGTACAAACGGCGTTGCGGCCTCGAGTGCATCCTCGTTGAAAGCAGCGATCGAAAAATCTAGAGATATCCTAGAGGATGATGAGCAATGATGAATCATGAGGGAGAGCGATACATATAAACCTACTTGTCGCAATCGGAAAATCGCCCATCCATCCAATGGGTAGACACAACCGACGAGTCTTGTGTCCGATTCTGAAAGAACATAGGAAAGACATCTTACCTCCGCCATACATCGTTGGAGAGGACTATCGCCACATTGTATGCGCACGCATACAAGCAGCCAGAGGGGTGATGAAGCTAGGGGGATGAAGGGCAGGTTACGCAACTGGGAGGAGCACATGTCTCAAAGCATCTTGTATGCACCGACAGAGTCGAGGAAAGACGTCGGGATGCATCAAGACGATTGAACCAAGTGCGGGAGGAGATGCGTGGCGACATGGTCGCACCCAACGATGAGGACGGGAAGGAGGGAGGCAGGACGGAGTTGTCTCGCACGCCAGGCCGGGCTTCACAGCGTCCACGTGCGGCACGTGGGTAGCCACACCCCTAGACGCCCTCAACTGTACAGTCCCTCCGGAGGACACGCCGTAAATTGTCTTCTCGGCACCATGTGCCAGCGTTGCCTCCTGCCCACAGCTGGCTCAGGTGGTGATCTCCTCACAGAAAAAGGTCTTCAGGACCGATTAAATGGACCAACTCAAGACTCTGAGAGGGGATGTCAAACGATGGTACAAGAGGTCCGCCTCTGATCGCCACCGGATCCCGTCTTCTTCTTTCTATCCGTGGGATGCACCATCCACAACTGTTTGCAAGATATTACACCACGGCCGGAAGCATCATGCAGAGGTGGCTGAGGGTTTCGAAGGCCAACTCGCCGTATCTGGTTAACCCATCTCCGTTTATGGAAGTCGATCGGACTGCATCGAGCGTCTAGTCGGGGCCTCTCTTTCTCCTCAACAACCACTCACCTTCTTTCCATTATGGCCGCACTCGCCGACGACCTTCTTGCCGACCTCGAAGGCCTCTCTGGAGAAGAAAATGAGTACGAAGACAACGAGGAAAAGCAGCCCGAGGCGAGTACGTCCACCTCTGCGGGAGTCAAGCGCAAGGCGCCTGCGGATGAGGAAGAGGAGATGTCAGACGTAGAGGGCGAAGAGGCAGGGGAGGACGACGCGGAAGGCAGAGCGGTGGGAAGTCTGGTGCTAGAAGGAGGTGTTAAGCCCGCGGAGGAGCTTGATGCGGAGGAGGTGCAACGCATGGAGCTGGGTGCGATTGAAGATGTGCGGAAGGTGGCCAAGTTGGAGGGTGGCAAGCGCATGAACGATATCCTAAAGGTGAGCGGCGAATAATAAATTGCAGAAGAGAAATTTCATTGAAACTATTACTATTGCAGGAAATCGAGAAGTATGAGGCCAACCCGAGCTCTCCGGAGCAAATGGCTTTGCCCACACACTCGAATCCGGAGTACAACCTCATCGTTCAGGCAAATAATCTATCCGTGGACGTGGATAACGAGATCATGGTCGTCCATAAGGTATTTCCGAGCCAGCCCAGATAGAGTAGACAGCCTAACCACTCCATCTTCGTAGTTCATCCGAGACCACTATGCGCCGAAGTTCCCCGAGCTCGAGCAACTGGTCGCGGACCCCGCAATGTACATCCGTTCAGTGCGAGCCCTCGCCAACGCAGAAGACCCCACGAAGATCAACCTCCAAGGCATCCTTCCTCCCGCCATCATTATGAGTGTCCTTGTTACTGCTACCACGACATCTGGCCAGCCTCTCACGGACGCAAACTGGGAGGCGGTTCAAAGAGCCTGTGATCTGGCCGACCGCCTGGAGGAGGCGCGCAAGAAGGTATGTCGTCTTGTCCGACATGCGTCAGAACCCTTTTTGCTGATCTTGGTGCCACAGATTTTCCAGTACGTCAGCTCACGAATGAATATGCTTGCTCCCAACCTATCCGCTATCGTCGGTACCACCACAGCTGCGAAACTGCTCGGTGTTGCGGGTGGCCTATCTGGTATTGCCAAGATGCCGTCGTGTAACGTCTATGTATGTGCCATGCTGGCCACTCAACTGCTAGCTTCTCACTGACATGTTGTGTTCTAGCTTCTCGGTGCACAGAAGAAGATTGCTGCTGGTTTCTCATCTGCAACGCAACGCAAGCACACCGGCTTCGTGTTCCAGTCTGAGATCGTTCAAGGAACTCCACCGGAGTATCGTATGAAGGTACAGCGGACTGTCGGTGCGAAGTGCACCCTGGCTGCCCGTATGGATCTGGAGAGGTCACGCAGGGATGGTGTGTTTCTCTCGAGCCACTCGCGCCTTGTCTCCCTCCCTAACTAATGGCGAGAATAGGCACATATGGCCAGCAACTCCGGGACAAGATTGAGAAACACATTGACCGTCTCGCAGCACCACCCCCAAGCAAGATCGTGAAGGCGCTGCCCATCCCGAACGACGGCCCTAAGAAGCGCCGTGGAGGGAAACGGTGAGCTCTCTCGTTTAGCACCACTATCCCCCACGTATGCTCACTAATCTACTCCATAGTGCGAGGAAGGCGAAAGAGGCATACGCGCAGACCGAACTTCGCAAGTTGCAGAACCGCATGGCGTTTGGCGAAGCCGAGGAGGAGGTCGGCGCGTTCGACCAGACCAAGGGCCTAGGAATGATTGGCACCGGGAAGGTGCGGGCAGGCGCAGGCGAGGCGAAGAGCAGAGGTGCGTACCCGTTCCTCCCTGCGTGCCCCTGTTTCCATGCACGTCGCTGTCGAGGATCGAGGACGCTTCTCGTCTTCTTCTTCAATGACTGCTCGCGTTCTCTGGTTCACCCTCTGTTGATTGGGATCAATTCATTGACGTACTGACGCCGATTCGGTGACAGCCAAGCTCTCGAAGGCGAACAAGCTCCGCATGGCGGCCCTCACGAAGGCAGCTCAGAGCGGCACTGCGAGTGCGACATCCGGAACTGCGACGTCGCTCACCGTCACCCCTGTCCAAGGTACGTACTGGGTGCGTGTGGATCGTTGTTTGCATCACTGACCGCAAGTGCCACAGGTTTCGAGCTTACCAACCGCGCTGCGGCCGCGGCACGCGTCAAGGAGGCCAACGAGCGTTGGTTCTCGAATGGGACATTCTCGTTCGTTGGACAAAAGGGAACCACGACTCAGAAGTAGTCAATGGGCGATGTGTCGGTTGTTGATCTCTATTTCATATGGCTTCCCTAGACAGCTGTAATGCGATAATGCGATAATGCTACGATAGAGTATGCGAAGGGGTAGTAATACATTGGGGGGGTGTGCATGAAAGGAGGCAAGACAAAGACTACTATGCTACCGAATGCTTTTACGAGGACAACGGTGGATGAGCGGTAGCGACTGTTTCGCCGGTCGCGGCGCTCTGGGAGACGTCAATGAACCCGGACTTCTTCGGGTTGCCCAACTTGGTTCGCTTATTCTTGTAATCCCGGATGGCAGAGCGAATGGCATCCTCAGCGAGCACTGCAACGGAAGCAAGTCAGCGACGTGGCTTACTAAAAACAAACCGAACACACTGGAGCAGTGGAGCTTGACCGGGGGCAGGCACAACTCCTTCGCAATCTCTGTGTTTTTGATCTTCTCGGCATCTTCGAGCGACAGCCCCTTGACCCGCTCGGTCATGTACGAGCTGGACGCAATGGCACTCCCGCATCCAAACGTCTTGAACTTGACGTCTGAGATGATCCCGTTCTCGTCCACGCGGATTTGCAGCTTCATGACATCGCCGCACCTAACGCCGACGGGGCGGAGTCAGCATGGCCACTCGCGGCCCGAAGACACAACTGAAAGAGACGTACGCAGGAGCACCGACCAAGCCTGTGCCGACATCAATGTCGTTCTTGGGGAGAGAACCGACCTGGAGGGGAGGGCGCGTGAGTTATCTGATAACCGTTGAGACAAGTCCAGGCGGGGCCAGACATACGTTTCTGGGCTTCTCATAGTGTGAGATCACTTTCTCGTGGTAGCCGCGGGCGAGGACGGGCCTAGGGGCGAGCCTGCTCGCGCGGGGGGCAGCGTTAGCGAGGGTCTTCGAGAGTGACGAGCGCAACATGGTTGGTGGTGGTGAGGGTGAGAGGGAAAGGTTGCTGACAGGTTCGGCCCAGTGACAGTGATTGCGTCGGCCGTGGAAGAAAGCGGCTCCTTGCTGCTCCAACCAATCCCGCCACGTGGACTGTTTATGTCAGCAAATTACCTCTTGGGTGGTGGCACAGTGGCACTGGCCGGGCTGTGGACCACTAGTGACTAGTACTCGAGGACGAACGCCGCGTCGCACATGCGTATTCCTCCGTGGCTTGTCTGAGTCTCCCCGCCCCTGCTTTCACCTCACCCTCCCTCTCGCGCAACCTCCCATTGTCCCACGTTACGCTGCCATTGACATGACTACTCCCTCTTCATCCCGTCCGCCGTCTCCTCCGCTCGCGCGAAGGCAGGACAGCGGAAACGGTGGTTTCTCCACCCCCTTCGAACGCTTCGTCAAGGACGAGATATCAGATTGGGCCAGCGGTTTCACTCTCCTAGGTGTGTCTCTCTGCCTTCCCTTGATTCTTGAGCGCGCTTTGACGCGTCGCGGTAGACACTATGGAGACCTATTTCGACTCCCATCTCGACCTCCTTCAACGTCATCTTACCAAGACTAGTGACCGTCTCAAGTTGCGCGCGGAGGAAACGCTCCAGGACCTCAAGAAGGACGTCCTCAAGGACGGTGTTTTCAGGATTATGCCCTCCTCCAACATCCAGCTTGAACGCGAAGTTCAGCGGTACAAGATCAAGGTACGAACGTGCGCCGGAACGGCCTCACCGTGCTCCGTTTCTAATCCCGTGCGCTCTTTGTATAGGTTTCCCAACGTTTGATCAAGGTCACCCAAACCTGGCATTCTGCCAAAGTTATACGGACGAGAGAAAAGGTCATATTCTTCCTGGGCGTCATGTCCTTGCTCCTCACCGCTTTGCTCTTTGGAATGGCACCCGAGTATGTTTGCTTGTCCAGCACCTCTGGAATTTCTAGCCCGTTGATGCTTTCTGGCGTGTCAGGTGGCTGCACATCGCATATACCGTCCAAGCGGCTTACTATCTTCCAATGCGGGTATACATGTACAAGAAACGCGCCTGGCACTATTTTCTCTTCGACTTGTGCTACTATATCAACGTCCTCAACCTGGTCTTCATTTGGGCAATGCCGGACAGTCCAGCCTTATTTGTTGCTTGCTACTGCCTCTCCTTGGGCTCCTTGGCCAGCGCGGTCATCACTTGGCGGAATAGTCTCGTATTCCACGATTGGGACAAGGTTACTTCGCTGTTCATTCACATCTACCCGCCTCTTGTCTTCTCGGTCATCCGGTACGCCTGCACACTCTCGCAGGTGATATCTTAGCTGACGGTGAAGTCAGGCACTACTACCCGGACGCAAAACAGCGGTTCCCCGCGCTACGTGACGTTCCCCAAATGCAACCATTCCGCGCACTGCTGTTGAGCAGCATCATTTGTGAGGCAGTTCCTTATTTTGTGGTGACTACAGCTGATTTCCCGAGTAGACCTCATTTGGCAACTGCTCTACTGGAAGGTGAACTCGGGTTGCCGCGTCGTTCTGATCGGGTGATACTGAAACACTTTTACAGTACGTTCTCATCGACCGTCGTGCGAAGGTTCAGTCTGGACAGAGGATTACCTCTTTCACGTGGCTGCTCAACGATAAGCGGGGTGCGATTGGTCACGCTCTTGCGAAGATTCCGCCCGCGCAGCGGGAGATTTCTTTCATGGCTGGACAACTTTGTACGTTGTGTTGCGTCCATTCCTGACAGGAGATCTCTCGACTAACTTGAGCGCAGTGTACTCAATCATCACTGAGTTACCCGCCGTCTTCATCTTGTACGACAGCGCATTTTGGAGCTCCGCCTACATCCTCCTTCTCTTTGCCGTCTCTGTCTGGAATGGCGGAGGGTTCTACATCGAAGTCTTCGGTCGCAAGTGAGTATCTGGTCTGACATTTTCGTAGCGACGACTGATGTTGAACATCACTGTAGGTTTGAACGCGAACTGGAGGCCCTGCGTAAGGAGCTCGCAGAGGTCAATGCGCGCTCCGAGCGCTCGAGTCCCACGCTTGGTCCGCAGAGCGACGACGATCTGGCCACCCTCAACGGGTCTCCCCATTCCCTTTCACCGATCGTCACCGCCGTAGAAGTCTCCGACGCGAACATCCCACCTATCAACGGCAGCGAGTCGTCCTGCACACCCACACCCGCAGGGACGCGGTAACGATTGCACACGATATAATGATTCCTTTTCCTCTCTACTCTCCCCTGTTCGTTAGCATCTAAGCTGTATCACGATTTGTAATGACTGTACTCCGACGGCTTTTTAGTCTCCCTATGACCTCGAGAAGTAGAATATGCGCGACCCGTCTGTGGGGGACTGTCGCCCAGACCGCACCTCTGTTGGATATCTATACTGCTGCCGCTATCCTGATTCTTACTGTAGGGGCCGCGTTGTCCTTGGGATACCCGGCCCCCCCCGCGTTATAAGTAGTAATGTTCGTTGCATATGCGTCCTGGACCGATTGTGACTAGGACGACTCTCGATGACTGGGTTCATCTCCTTACGCGCTTGTGTATTTGAGTACGGTATTTATTGGCACCTTAGAGAATGGAAGGAAATTGTGGCCTTTGGCTTCGGCTGGTGTTCCTATAGGCGAGGCAGTTCCCCCTCAAAGTCATGGCTTGCTTACCTTTTTGCAGACTATCAGCTGCTCCTCTTCTCCCTATCTGTGAGGTACGACCTACTGTATCTATCGCTTGGTAGAATTCAGAGGGTGGGTAGGGTATTTTAGACAGTTGTGGAACACGAATGATTAGGACGAAGAGGGCTCTGGTGAAATAAACTCCTCCCATTGGCGTCCACTTGTCACCCAGCCTTGGAACGGTCCACCAGGTCCTTTGAGAATTGCTCTTGCTGCACTATAATCCGCATCGTGCTGCTTAGCCTCGTAGTAAGTGGTGTGCTCCCTTGAAACAAGGAGTCAGGACTACAAAGAAACGAACAGACTCTACAATCCACCCACCCGACCATGGGCGCGTGACGTAAATTGACTGCAACCTCCTTGAACAGGCCATACAAGGCGAGCTTCGACAGCACCGGCCTAGAGAAACGTTAAAACTTTGACATGGAGGGCAAGATAAGCGCAACCGACGAACCTGAACTTCGGATTGTGGCGATGCTTTGGCGAGACACCACGGCGAAGACCGTTGATGAGGACCTCGCTGGCCCTCACCGAGTCTGCGACGTAACAAAGAGCTTGAAGCCCGGATATCAATGGTTATCTTTTGCTTCGCTTGGGCATCTGGCTTACAGTCATTACATCCACTGGTGGCACTTGGTGCAAGGGCTGAGCGCGAGTGTGGGTACGGGACAGACGTGAACTCGATGGCGGGAACGTTCGGCTGGAAAGGAGAAGGCAAGCCTGTCCGGCCATCGTTTGAGCTCGATGCCTAACGCTCATTATGCTGGGAGCGTACGAACCCGGTATCGACTGCAGCCTCGCGTACAGGGCTCTCTGGCAATCCTCGAGGACGACGTGGCGCATGGGTTGGTCGACCTCTCCGATTATCACCCGATCGATGTAGACAGGTCGCAGAAGGCGCGAGGCGAGGGCGCCTTGGATGCCCAACACGTTCCACGCCGCGATCTTGTCGCTGCAAGACATCGACAGCGTCGGCGGCGAGTCCGTGCGGCCGGGCTTCGTTCGCATCACGCCATACAAGGAGTAATTGTCTCGCCCTCGAGAGGCGGTGCCGGGAGGGAGCTCCGGGAATGGGGTGGAGTCCTTCAGGGCAGCCACGTCGGCGTCCTGGAATGACGCCAGATACCGGGTGGAGGCGTCCCCACCTGTTGGAGCGGTTAGACTCTAAAAGAAGGCGGGATATGGCTCGCCTACATGGCACCGTGGAGATGTACATGTCGAGCTTGACGTCAGGCTTCAGTGCATATTTGCCGTCTGAGCCTCTTGATATCCACCGTGCCCTGGAGGTGGATGCTAGCGCCGATTGCACGTCACAGCTCCGGGAGATTTCTTCGAGGAGCCACCGGATCGCACCTCTCCGAGCGAGGACCTCTGCATGGCTGTCGTGCAGCGCATCGCCATTCTGTGGCAGTCGAGCGGCCGGTAGACATTTGGAACCAGTCCCGATAGATATGACCTTAGCAGCTTCGCCGTCGGTGAGAACAAAACCAGCTAAAATTGTGAACTGGCCGTCGGGAGGCTTGAACTTGAAACCTGCGTATGTCGAAAGCACGAGAGATGCGACGTCATCTGCAGAGCGGTTCACCATTCATGGCAAGATGGACAAGGACGGACAACAGAGCGCGCAGGGAGGGTGGCCGTCCGGAGCGAAATTCAAACTGTGCACGGTGACACAAATGACGAGCTCGGCGCCTACGAGTTGCCACCAGCGCCCCCAGCATGCCAGTGAGTCCGTATGGCCAGGGGAGTAATCGTCTACGATGGCTCCCATGACCTTCAATTGCACCACAGTACGCGTCTGACGTTTTACGTCCTCGATCCGCATATAAAAATGATAGCTTCTCGCACCGCCGTCGATCGCATCGCAAGAACAACCAATTGCTGTTACCAAACCAGCCACGTAACCGGAGTCTCACCTGTCGCAGATCCCCCTACTTCCCTGTCACAATGCCTCTCTTCGGTCGCAGCAATCACCACCACGAGACTCGCCACAGTCGCTTCCGCCCACGCTTTGGAAGGAAGGACCCAGACAGGGTCGCCGGAGGTTTCAGTGAGAAGCATCTTACCACCGTCTCGAGCTCAGCACCGACCGATTACTGATGAGGACACCATGAATGACAGAGGCCGCTCTCGCCAACCCAAACACCACGCGCTCCGGAAGGAAGCACGCAAAGCGCGAGCTGAAGCTCATGGTCCGTGTCCTTCGCTGCTCACCTTGCCGAAGACCTGCACTGACATATCGGCTCGTTTCAGGGTCGGGGTAATGAGGCTCATGTTTCCCTCATGACGAGAATCAAACGCACGCTCGGCATACGCAGCACGTCCCGTTCTGGCAGATAGCGTTCTCAGCGGCATACTTTGCGCAGGCGGGGACAGTAAGTCCTCGGCCTCTCGAAACATGCGATAGTGGCAACTATAGCCGTCTGCTGTTCACCCTGCCAACGATACCCCCCTTTGCCTTCTAACGCCGGACGCAACTTATCCTATTCATAATACATGGCTCCATAGCTGATATCGAGTTGGGGTTATTCGGCTTTCTACTACCCGTTCTATTGTAAATTGTAATGCCATTGTGGTGTTATACAGATGTCGTATACATGCGTGCATACATGAGGTCGTGAACGATCGTGAGGATGAGCAATAAACATGAATATCTCCATCGAATATACGACCCGACAGCTTGACCAGCAAGCAGGCATCGGTTTTCTGCAACCAGACGTTCCGGGGACAATAGTTCAAAAATAGCGAATGCCAATGCGGAAGCGAGAGGGTGAGGGATGAGGACGTTGGTGCCGACTGCGGCGATGTGCATCGCACGTAAAACGCACTCGACCCCGGCAGTTCAGCTAGTGGAAAGGACGGGCTGCCAGGTGCCCGGGGAGATCTCCTCCAGGTGGTACAGTATCACACGATCCCAAGAGACGGGAATCATGTTTGCCTGCAGGGCAGGACGCGAAGCTCGTGAGTGGCGCAGTTGAGGTACACGGGACGCAGCTGCGGTGCGGCCCACAGGACGCATGCTTACCTGCAAGAAGTGAGTGCACGCCCGTGCGATCCTCCGCGCGAGGGTCTGGAGCTCTACACGACCGTCGTAACAGTCCGCGGGCAGCTCATATGTCATCGAATTGTATCCCGTCCACTGCGGGCCACGCCACATTAGCTCATGTGCTCCTCGATCTCCGGGTGCTGCAAGTTGAAGGAGGACGTACCCGGATTTTGAGGATAATGCGACCACGACCATCGGCGTTGAGGTCGTACAGGCTGTAGTCGTGGTTTTGGCCGAGGTGCGCGTCGGACATGGCCTCTCCGAGCGTGATGCCGCTGCGGAAGCCGCCCTTGCGCTTGAACTTGATCACCGTGGACCGCATAGCGTCGTATCCCATCCCGGCGTGCCGACTCATGCGCGAGAGCGAGCGTGTCATGCGCGAAGCGCGGCGGTGCATCCCATATGGTGCACTACGGCGGCGGTCAGCGTAGTACGGGTCTCTGGCGTCGAGATCATCGTACGCTGGACCTGCATAAGTTAGCCAATGACAAAGGAACACAGGGGGGTGCATGTGCATACCTCGACCGTATTGGCTGAGCGAACGTTGAGGGCCGTACGCGGGGTACGCGCCGCTGGTTGCGTATCCGGGCTGCAGCACGCGTTAGCAAAGTGTGGCCTTGGGAGGCGGCGGCGGGCCACTCACATCCGTAAACGCGACGCCATATCCCGGGTCAGCGTACCCAAACTCGGTGGGGTGAACGCCATAGCCCGGTGGCCCATGGGAGAGGGAATGCTGGAGGGGGTAACCAGCCGAGTACGCGTCGCCGTATGCGGGGTACGCCATGGAGTTAAAGATATTTTGTGGCGGAAAGAACTCGGACGAAGCCTGTGAGGTGGAGGGTGGGTTGTGCAACAGAAATCCATCGTCCGCAGGGGTCTTATAGGACATGGAGATCTATGACAATAACGTGCAGCGTGCATAGCATGGCACAGACGGTGATCCACAGCTCTAGACGCCCGGTAGCCTTGAGGACGGAGGGAGAATGCAAGGACAATCGAGTATCGAGTATCTACACGCCACACCTGGGCCACCATGGTGATGGATAAGCATGTACTGAGGGTGAGCATTGGCGGTGAAGGGTAATGCTCACGTTCATGGCTGGCGCTCATACAGACGCATATATCGATGCAGAACCCGTTGTTCACCCTGCGCCCTGGTGATGAGTCGTGACTAGGGGTACAAGGATCCCCGCTGTGCCTTGTTCGCAGCTGAAGAGCCTGCATTCCCCTGGAGAAGGAAACTCACGCGGACCACGCGCAGACGCAGAAGAGGCGGACGTACTGCGAGGATGGCCAGGATTGGCGTGGCGGCACCAGTCACGGAGCGACGAGCGTCCCCGGAAATGAAGAGTGGTTGAAGGTCCGTCGGCACGATGCCTGCAGGGAAACACGCGCACATCGCAGGGGACTTCCCTGGCCACATCAACAGCAACTTTACGATCCTCGTTCACGAATAAAGCATGTCAGGAGTGGGTCGCGACTCGCCCGTCTTGTGTGCCGCCAGACAACAAAGCACCGATACATTAGGCAAGAGACGTATCGTGCACGAGTAAAAGAAATCAAGGGCGGAAAGAGATTCGCCGGGGATCGTGTCATGGTGGTGGTGAGCCGCACGAAGTGCGCAATTGGGTAACTCTGCTCTCCAAGTGGCCACGGCGTTTGCCGCGAAGTTAATATGCTGTGCCACCAGGCTATTTGCGTTCGACCTTCGTTGAATATGTTGCCACCGCCCCCACCCTCAGAGTACTCAGAACCCGCCGCCGTCAGTGAAGGGTCAGATGCTCGCGGAACCAGCTCATACATCAGAGCGTCGTATCGACGTAAAAACGCGCTTCACGAACGTCGGGACCAGTAATAGGCTCGTACCATCCTTCCATTCAGTCTCGTGAGTCCCGCATATGCTCCCCTCTGTGGGCGTGCTGCACCTGTGGCCACGAACACATGAACCGAACACCCTCCATAGGTCTGGAGCTGCCCACACACCGATACGGTTGAAGTGTCACGTTCTTGCCTCGCCGAACTGGCGAGGGCAGCGCAGTGTGGCGTTCCCCTCATACGCCGCCGGCGTGCGGTCTCACTAGGTCATTAATGGCTTGAAGGTCTCGAGCCTTCGAGCGTAGATCCCCTCCGAGTCTACGTCGTCTCTTCCATCCCGCAAGGTACGAGGTTAACCTCTTTTCGCGCTCGTCGCGAAGGTGGGATAGCTCCGACGCGGTAACTCGAGTACTCAAGTGGGGCCATTCACTACGCTTCAATCTGCTGTGATCGCAACACATCGAGTAGCACACGCTGGAGGTGGCAGGTAATCTTCCCGTTGCAATTAACGAGTATTGCTTGTCGACGCAGATCCACCGACGCTCCTGAGCAAGCAGGGGAGAGTTTGGATCATTACTCTGTTCCCACATAAAGTTGACCAAGATGCTCCTATGGTATCGTTGCGACGGATATATGTTACAGCAGAAAGCAGTAAGCAGCTGTGCGTATTATCTTCGCAGTTTCCACGAATACGGTTCCCTTCAATCATTATATACAACGCGACTTGATGTCACATGTGCACTTTTTTGCCGTCGTAGTTGCTTCAAATCGATTTTTCTTTTACCAAGAGACGTGTCGAGGGCGTTCACGCGACTGGGGGCGTGCGACGGCGGCGGAAGCGGTTCTTCAAGGAGCGGCACGTCTCCATCATTCGGGCGACGAAGGCATCCAGCCGTCGGGTGATGGCGCGGGACTGGGGACGTATAGGTACAAATGCTTCATGGGTCGGGAGGACAAACGTACCTGGGCCCACAGTCCCTTCCGAAAGAGCGTGCTGTAACCCAACGTCGAGATGCCATGGACGCTTGCAGGGTCGGGAAATACGAAGTCCGAATTGTATGAGTATGAGGGGAGCGACAGCTGATGCGAAGCATGAATGACAGGGAAAGGCTAATAGACACGGGGGAAACATACCACGGACACGTCGGTCGACGAGGGCGCGTCGTTGTCCAATGCCGTGTCCCAAGGAGAGACTTGACGGGCGGGCTGCCGCAGCGTAAGGGCCGGTGACAGCGAATCATAGGGAACGAAATGGCGGCGTACCTGGTAGACGCGATTACGGGAAGGGTAGAAGTAGTACACATCATACTCCACGTCGTCGCCGTCGCACGTTGATAAGGAGATGAAGCGTGGCTGGGGCACAGACTCGTGCATGGTCGGTGAGAGAGCTAGGACGAAGCGTTGCTGGGGGAGGGGATAACGGAGGCGAGGGCCTGAAGGGGCCGGCAGTCACGTCTGCGCATTATGAGGGCTCTGAGGTCGAGCTATGTCGTAAAAGCCGGGCCCTGGCTAAGAAGAAGCGCGCCGAAACCGAGGAAGAAGCCCCACGGTCGAGGCGGGTGTCGCGCTTGCCTTCCCGCACACCACCTAAACAGCGACAGCCCTCCCTGTGTTGACGCACGCGCCTCCGTTGAGGGCCAATCCCGGTGGGTTCCTCGCGGAGATGCGTGTCAACGCTGATGTGCAGTAAATCAGAAGCATGGAAGTGGTGTGTTATAGAATTGCCTAGCCCAATGCAAGCACCGAGGGGTACCACTCGAAGCATTGGCGGAGACACGAAGCGAGTTCAGCCCGACGACTCGGACACCAGGTTCGAAATGGACTGTCGTCGTCAAGTAAACGCAGGGACAGTGTTGGCAGGGCCTGCGCGGAAGAGGCTACGTACGGCACCCCCCAGAGATGAGCGACCGCCAACGTGGACACGGAGGATATTGGGAGCACCGGCAGTGAGTTGTTCCCGTTCTTGACTCAGGTTCCCGACGCATATGAAGCCAAGCTAGCCTAGATAGTCATCACTGACTCCCCTAGAGCCCTCCGCCCAACATAACAGCTCATTTGCATTCGTCCTTGCCGCTCCGCCGCGAAGGGAGGGGCCGACCAGGAACGCAGAGAGGAGTCACGTCCATCACAGTCATGTGATGTGTCACGCCAGCAACGAAGCGTGACTGTCACAGGGCGCGGCTCCGGTGACAGGGTGGACGAGCGTCGGGATTTTTCCCAGAACGTTCGTCTTCATCCAGTACCCTTGGGTCTCATAACGAGCCTGTGTGTGCTCCGTCCTCGTCGATGGTGTGACCTGCCATGAAGATCTGCGCCTGCCAAGAATCTCAAGTCCTAGCAAGAGTGTGTTGCAAGCCAGTGTGCCGCAAGACCGGGGGTGGACAAGATTCGGGAGAAGACGCGCTCAAGAACATGTCAAAGCAAGGGGAAAAGGTTGACCAGACTGGTCGCAAAGACTGACGAAATGAGCCATAGACAGGCTCTGAAGCGGCCAAAGGTGTCGCCGCCATACCCTGAGCCGAATGATACGGGCCGTAGTGTGCGTGTCGAGGAGCTCCCCAACAACTGTCCAAGTCAGCGCACAACATAAAATGCAATACGGGGACGCACCAAGGAACCCGTGCCCAACAAGAGTGCCCATCCAGCAAGGTCCACGCCGAGTTGGAGGATTTTCCAACCGCTATGGCGATCTTCGGCGTCGTCAGGGATCATACATTCATGGTCCCAACCACCGGCCCATAATAGCGGTGAGCGAGCTTCATCGAACGTTGACCGACCTAGCTCCACATCGTACCCATCGGGTACGGGGTGAAGATAGTGTTGAGGGAGAGGCTGCAGGGCCAGCCCGATATGGGTTGCGGAGTTGAGTTTGCCCATGTGAGCCACAATGAAAGACGATGATCGACCCCTGTGTCTTCTGCAGCATGGCGAGGACGTTGGTCGACGCGCGGGAACAGAGTCTGACGCCGGTCGAGGACATGGGGGACGACAGAGGACGACATGGGGACGATGAGGACGAAAAGGATACGATGTGCGGAAGGTTCCCGGTTCGTATCTGCCTGCACGTTGCCGCTGGAACAGGCCCGGGGCACGCGCATGCCAGCCGACCCTCCCAATATTGTCCAGTCGTCTGATGTCCAGCTCCCGCGTTGAGCCACCCGAACTGACCCCCATTTTTGCACATGCACACTCACACTTTTCTTCTTTCCTCCAACCACCTCCTCCCCGAGACGTTCTACTCCCCCCGATTCCGACCTCACCTACCACCGAGCTAGCTAAAAGACATTCTGATTCCACGGGACAAGCCCCCACCCTTGCCCTGGCCTCCTCGCAAGAGCTTCCCACCCCCACCGCACATCTGCTCAATTCGACCCCTTGATCGCCATACTACTTGAACCAGGAAACCCCTGCATGCGGCCTTCACCTTGCTCGTGGTTAGCCAGAAGTTGGCACGTTCGGACGGTCCTAACTTGGTTCCTCAAAGATTTCCCACCCACCCCTGCCCCCACTACTGCCTACCCGACCAGGTCGGGTGCTCCCCAAGTGCTCCTCAAAATCCGAGCTGGGCCTCACCGCAGACAAGGTACGTGGTGACACTACTTCTCACCCCCCCCCTCTATTGCTTCTCAGATCGTCTGCGCGGGCGACGATACTTTATGTCTATCATTTCTTCCGCATATCCTCCTCATCTTTGTGGTCCGTCAGCCAGCCTGTCTCTTGCTTACCGCTGCATGTGTTATTGTACCTTTCAAATAATGGACGGCCCTGCATATCTTTACATATTGCCACGTCGGAGCGTTTCATAATACGGCGGCGTCCACGCCTCGATGACATCCATCGTTTACGGTCGGTGCGGCGTCCACGTTCCCAACAACCCAGAAGTCCGACAAGCACTATACCATACTCTCAGGAAGTAGCGGGATAGGGCGGAGGCTGGACAAGTCTCAGTCAAACATGCGACGCGAATATTGCCCATGATTTTACATCAAACGCGTCTCGACGAGCCGGCGGGGCAACCGTCCGGAGATTAGTATCCTGTACAGCGTATGCATACTCAGAATATGTAGGTCTAAACGATCTCAAGAAAGGCGTACTGATCGTGGTTGTTCGAACGCGGTATACCTCGTGTTCGCAGTAGTTACGAAGTCCGGAACGTAGGTGGAGACACTCCGCCCTTGCATTGAGTTGTTTGCCCGCCGGATTCCGGTATAGCGATTTTTTATTCCAGTTTCACTATGTACTAGATGCCGTCGCTGTTGAGATTACGTTCCGGTTGAGCTCGCGAGTATACAGCCGACGTCGACGCCACACGTCGGAGACTCATGCAAACCTATAGCTATTTCTCAGTTCTGGAGCTTGAGCTTGACTGACTCATTACCTCCAGATATCGGCGCGCGCGACTACTGAACATACTGAACTCCAGCCCTGGTCGGAGTCGGGACCCTGATCTTGCGCCGCGCCTCGACGCTGAGACCGTGGTGGATGGTACTGGAAGCAGTCGCAGTGCAGTGAACGTGCAGATGCATGCGACTCTACGCTTGTTCGGCTCCTCGGGCCTTCGTGGGACCCATGGCGGAGCGCGGGGGTCCTCAGGCATCTTGTCCCGTCGGAGCCGAGTACGAGTACATGGCTGAGAAGGATGGTTAACACACGTGAAGGGCGGCTCTCAGGAGCATCGAAGGCCGGAGTGTCCGCCGTGTCCGGCGGTCTACAGGAAGGAAGGCCAGCACACATTGAGTTGACACGGAAATTATGAACGCATCATGGTATGCTTGAGAGCTTTGGCTTGAAATTGGATGGCCGGATCGCTAGCGTTGCCAACTAAAGGTTCCCAATGTTGCTGAATGGGCAGGGGCGGCCGTCGATATGTGCGCAAGTCCCTCTCGTGCCCTTTCGTCGACCATATGCATCAGTGTCCTGAGAGGTTGGGATGCATGGACACGGTGTGAAACGTCAGTAGGGAGGGGAAGAGGAGACGCACTATATTCGATGGTGTGTGCGGTTTGTCGACAGCTTTTCATGGTGGTCTGCAATATCCAGTACTCTGGGTGGTTCAGGACAAGGTGATATCGTGTTTGACATATTATGGGAGGCTCAGGTACACATTCGCGGTGGCAACCCAAGAACAGGAGAGCGTCTATGACACGGATACAGATACAGTTCCGGAGAAAAGTCCTGTCGTCCAAATCATCATATGGTCATGAAATTCGTCAAGAGCCAAGTCCAAGCAGGCGAAGCACCAGCCCGAGCAGCGCTGACGGTCGAGACTGGGGCGGCCAACTTAGGCCTGTGCACCGGAGGGCGCACTCGCCGGTGAGAGGGCGGTTCCCTGTTCCCCGGTAGTAGGGCCTTGTTCGATGCTCGAGCGAGCCCCGGCAGCAGCAGCTTCTCGCGCATGCAATTCGGACAGCTTGGACTCGCGCCTCTGCTGTAGACCGGCATTGGTTAGCATGCGCTTCCGGAAAGACAGACTTGGGGTTGGTAAACCAGGCTCGGGGAGACCGACACTCACGTCCTTATGGCCCTTCTGCTGGCGAACCTCCTCGAGCCGCTGACGCTTCTGGTCAAGGTCCTGTTCCAGCCGTTTCGCGTGGTCCTGCTTCATCTGTAGGACGACGGGATGTCGTGAAGGTATGAGTCCGCTTGGCGTGAGAGACCGCAAATGAGGGTGCCGCGTACCTGGACTGTTTTCTCGGCGTTGTGGCCTTCGGTGACGGCTACATCGTGCTTGTGCTTAGCCTCGTCGAGGGCGAGAGCAGCCTGGTGCTCCTTCTTCACGGTTTTGTCGAGCGCATGACGAGCATCGTCTACGGCCTACAAATGTACGACAAAAAAATGAGTATTTGAGTGTATAAAATGACGGAGACGACGCCAGAAAAATGCAGATTCTCCATGACGGGAGAGATGATAATCGCGGTCGGGGTCGGTAGGCGTCGAACACGTACCTTGATGCTCTTGTTGTGCGCGTCTCCTGCTTTGGAGAGGTCGCTGATGGCGCTATCGAGGCTTTTCTGGTCGGTACGGGCTTCTTTGGCGACCGTCTTCTCGACATCGCGAATCTCGGCATTTCCGGAAGCCTTGGACTTTCCGAAGAGGGGCATGGTGGGTGGCTAGGGATATCGGCTGAGAGAAGTGGTATTGGTGCAAGGGCAAGGTAGTGGTTTGCAGCAAACAGTGCGGTTTAGGGGCTGCATTGAGGAAAGGCTGGGTCGTCGACGTCGAGTGCAATTGCCCGAAACGGGAAGCCCTTCTGGTGACGTCACTGACCGGGGCTTGGCGGTTGGAGCTCGCAGTGAACAAGGAGACAAGATCAGCGACAGCCGGCGATGTTCGTGGGACCTCGCGACACGCATTATGCAGCGATGGCAAGCACCACTGTTGCAGTTTTACGCGACGGGGTGAGCAGGTACTAGTAGCGAGCCGTGGCCTACTTACATCTCGCGCACCCTACCGTGTTGTAGATCCAACAGCTCCCCGTCAGACAAGAGTCAGCACGCCCCCGGATCAGCTCCGCTCCCTGCCCAGCACTGGCTGCTCACACTCCTTCTGAATGTCTTCTCGCTCCCCGTCCCATGACCCCCATCCCGCCACCCGACCCTCCCGTCATCACCCCCCAGCCGGGCTTCACCTTGGTCCCGACCTCTTCACCACCAACGAGGACGTGAACAACCCTCTTCCCTCTCCTCCCTACCGCCGCGTCGCCTCCACGTCTCAGGTCATCATCGAATCCTATCCGGAAGAAACGCCGGCTTACAAGTCTCGTTCAAACCTCGATTTAACTGAGGTCGGTATGTCCAACGAGTCGCGTGTCGACGAAAAGCGGCCCGACCTACACGATCAAGACCAAGGCCACGACAATGGCTCCAAGGGCAAGCATGCCATTCAAGTCCACTACCAGGACGCCCTCGCTTCCCCGCCGGTCCACAGGTTCGAACCCGACTCCGTCCCAGCCTCCCGCGCCTCTTCAATAGCAGGCACCGACGACGAGGACGATGATGAGGACTATGACTGGAGTGGCGAGGAGGACTTGGTCGACGAGGAGGCCAAGTTCGAGCATGCTATGGGTGTAAAGAAGACGGAGCGCAAGTTCGGGTTCATCAAGTGCGTCATCTTTGTTTCGTTCAGTTTATTACCCGCTCATCCTTGTCTTCATCGTGCCCCCCGTCGGCTGTTCTGCTGCTTAGGCTCATCACGCTTCTATTTTCCACTCTCATCGGTTCGACCATACTATCCGGCCTGATCATCACCCCAGCGTTGCTCCTCCATTTCTTCTGGTACAAGCCACACCCAACCGATCATCGCAAGTTCGTCAAGGACAACGTCGAGGCATGGCTGTTCTGGGCGGCCGCTAACATCTCCATCTCCTGGGGGCTCGCGCTCATCGTCGACATTATCCCCGTTGTAATTCGCATAACCATCTCTATTGCATGGGGCCACGTTAGCGAGGTCGTCAAATCCCGCTTGGAGCTCTACAACAGCGTGAAAGGGCCCATCAAGCCCGTGCTCTACGCCGCTAGCGGTTGGGTCAGCTGGGTCATTCTGTTCAATAACATCTTCAAGCTGTTCGACATCGACAATGAAGCTTTGAGCAGGGCGCCGTACACGGCGCGGGTAAGCGTCGTCATCGACGTAGGTGTGAACTTCTGTACTGAAATGCAGGCAATAGGTTTATGAAGCTATCGAGTTCTTGTTCTTCCTCGCACTGGTGATTAGCGCACAGAAGATGTTGTCTCACTTCATTGGTGCGCGCAATGCCTTTACATTCATCGCTCATCTGTCCTGACTTTCCCCAGCGTTCTCCTTCCACCGCACCGCATATAAGGAGCGTCTCGATGAGGTTGGAGAAGCTCTTCGCGCAATCGAGAAGCTGCGGCTATACCGTCCCAAACGCCGTCACGCCGCGAAGACCTCATACGGCCGCTCGGGTCCATTCTCCGCGTTCTTGCCATCTGCGCACGAGAGGGACCGCTTCCTCAGTTCGCGCCCTGGCACCCCCGCCAGTTCCCGGGTGCCTTCCCGGGCCGGTACACCAGAACTCGGTGGGCAGAACGGCGACGACGACCGCGATGCGACTCTCGTTCATAAGATGAAGGGCAAGCAGCGCACGTCCTGGTTCGGGCAACCGCGCGACCTGTCCGGGGAACCCAGTGATGACAGCTGCAAGCCTGAACTCCAACTGAACACTGCCGAGCACCGGTACCCGCCATCTCCCCTTGCGCAAACCCCCACGAATGGCAACTCGCAGGCCAAGCGCAAGGACCACGACGACTACGCCGACGACGACGCGGCAGCCATGGTGCAGCAAGCAGCGACGACCGCGGCGAAGGCGCTCAAGACCGCGATCCTGCATGACGCGCGCAACATCCAAGGCAAGGACGACGGCGAGCTCGCCGGGCTGATGCGGAACGTGGCGTCGGCGGACGACGCGAAGCGGCTCGCGCGCTCGATCTACACCGTGTTCCGCGCGCCCGGGCGGAACTACCTCATCCCGCACGACTTCTTCCCGGCGTTCGCGTCCGCGCAGGACGCGGAGCGCGCGTTTAAGGTGTTCGACACGGACAACAATGGGGACATCTCGCGCGCGGAGATCAAGACGACGCTGATGAAGGTGTACAAGGAGCGACGGCTGCTGAGCCGGAGCATGCGCGACGTGGGCCAGGCGCTGGGAACGCTCGACAAGATGCTGCTGCTGATGGCGCTCGTCGTGCTGTTCTTCATCTCGCTGAGCGTGTTCGGGGTCAACATCGAGAGCTCGCTCACGAGTCTGTACACGATTGGTCTGGGTGCGAGCTTCGTCTTCAAGAACTCGGCGAGTAATGCGTTCGATGCGATCATGTTCTTGTTCGTCACGCAGTAAGTGCATGTTTGCCGAGTATATGCTCGTTGCTGGCCTGTGGCTAAGCGTTACTGGATGGTAGCCCGTTCGATACTGGTGATCGTTGCTTCATTGAAAGTGGGTGTGCATTGAACCGGACTGTTATTGCTTTTATTGATTTTGTATCTCTTAGACGAGAACCTGATCGTCAAGAAAATGGGATTGTTCGCCACGATCTTCACGCGCTCGGATGGCACAGAGACGTACTACTTCAACAGTCAGCTGTTCAACAAGTTTATGTGAGTGTCTCGCTTGGTGATGTGCACACACTTTTCTGACTGGCCGCTTCCTTAGCACCAATGTCCGACGCAGTGATGTACGTGAAGTCTCCACTTTCATATGCGCATTCGCTAATCATTGTTTCCACAGAAAACGGCCGAAAACGTGACCCTGAATGTCATGTGGAGGACGCCGATCGAGAAGCTCGACCAGCTGGAGAGATGCTTGAACAACTGGTTGCAGACGGAGCCGAACCGCTGGTACCAGCCGAGCACGTCCGTCACGCTCCAGCACATCCACGAGCAGCAGTTCCTCGAGATCACCATCGGTATCCCGTACAACAGCAACTGGCAGTAAGTCTCCGTCTCCGTCTCTCCTCCATTCCTCGGTACTCACCACACCGTCGCAGGGACTGGGGGCTGCACAACACGCGCAAGACGGCCTTCCATGCGGCGGTCAACTACTACTGCCGCCAGCTCGGCATCGTCGCCTACAGCACGCCCATCCCGCTCGCGTACGCGCACCCCGATACTCTCGAGATCGTCGCGGGCCCGGAGGCCGTGGCGGGAGCGGCGGACGACGAGGCCGAGCCGTCCGACGCGGACGTCCCGCCGTCCCCGGACCCGGAGAGGAAGCCCGTGACGGTGCTCGGCTTCACGCCCCCGCGGGAGGACGGCATCCCGAGCGGGATGCGGCCGCGCAAGGCGAAGAGCAGGAAGGCGATGGCTCGCGCGTTCGGCGACTTCTGAGTCTCTGCCAGTGGACGCTGCACTCCTTGGTCCCTTTGCCTTTCAAAATGTACACGTGTCGTATCGCTGTTGGCTGCATGTCCTTACTGCGAAGGCTAGCCCTCCCAGCCCGTTCGATCTGTTGTCCGGGGTCGGCTGTCATGCGCTCATTTATGTAGATAGGCGGTCGCTTTCTTGGTTACATAGAGCTTGGTGGGTGGCGGGAGGCGTGGGCGGGGCGACGACACGAACTTTGAAGAACATGATTCGAATCTAGAACTACATTGTATATCATATACAACTCGTAGAGTTCGCATCTCGCATGCCTCACATATGGCATATACATGCCAGCTGTCTGTAGAATGTCCTTGCCCTTGCGCGCGGAACGTCGTGGCCTCATCACATTACAAATACACGATCTCGATAACTGTGCTCTCGTTATCCTTTGCAATCCTGGCATTCGGATAAAAATTCCCAAGCGTAGTGATTGATACATCCATCGTGACAAGAGAACCAAGATCTACAAGATAGTGTACAGGTGTCGTACGGAGGTCGGCGATCAGGCGGGGTTGATGACGAACCACTTGCGGAAGAGGAGTTCGGGGTCGTATTTCTTCTTGATCACCTGCAGCCTCTTGTAGTTCTTGCCAAAGTTCGCCTCGGCCTTGGTGGCGACGACCGATCCCTCCACTGGCACTGCCTCGCTGTCTGGGTCTACGAGGATCGCGGCCATTCAGCAATGCGTCTCCGAAAAGAGGGCGCACAGACCGAGTGACTCACTGTAGTTCCCGTATCCCAAGTTGTCGGGGGACTTGCCGGTGATGAGGCCGCACAGCTCGTGACACGCGTCGCGCGAGTAGTTGAACACCTCCTCCGACTCCTCCTGGGCGTACACCATGGAGAGCACGTTCGGCGCGAGGTGGCGGCAGTACGCGGTCGCGTCGTCCGAGACGCTGTTCGCCTTCCCGAGGGGGATATACTCGAAGAGCAAGACTACGTCGTATCTCTCGGGCGCGGAGAGCTCGACGACGCGCTGGAAGACGGTGGGAAGGAGCGCGGGGGGGAATTCGCGGGGCGCGAAGCACCCCTTCATGTAGACGTGCCGGCCGGGTCCAGCGAATGAGTTCTGACGAAACATAGAATGGGATAAACGCAGGCGGAGAGATCATACAGCCAGTTACTTACCTGCAGAGAATTAAGGACCTCGTAAGGCTTCTCGCTGACGAAATCGGCGACGGGCTCTGGCGAAAGAATGTCAGAGGACTTGGGTTTCGAGAGACGATGTGGTCCTCACTCAAATCGAAGAACGCCTTGTAGTTTTCTCGGCCTTCTGCTTCAGAACCATTGTAAAACAAGATGGCGACGGCGCTTGGCTAAATTCGAGCTCCAAGTCAGCTACGAGCGTTTCATGGGCACTCAATTCCATACTAGCCTGACGATCCGGTCCCCGAGTAAACCCTTGGATCATGCCTTCCTTCGAGGAAGGGCCTTTGGTCCGCCACGCTTGTGTCACTTCAAGAAGCGCCTCGAGACTATCAGGTGAGAAGATGGCCAAGCCGCAAAAGACGGTACGGCGTTGGGGGTGGAGCTGGAGAACGAACTCGGTGACGACACCGAAGTTCGAGCCTGCTCCTCGGATGCCCCAGAAGAGATCTGGGTTCTCTTTCTCGTTGGCAATCAAGATGCTCCCATCGGCGGTCACGACGGTGGCCTACATTGATTAGTGAGCATTAAGTCTGATGTAAAAAGATCATACCTCACCTGAACGAGATTGTCAATTGCCAGGCCATGGGCTCCACTTAGCCATCCGTAACCACCACCAAGGATGAGTCTGGTGTATACGTCAGGAATAATCGGGAAGGATAGACCCAGGGTGAAACGAACCCGCCGACACCGGTCTACGATCAGCACATCTGAGCATATTGCAACATTAGACACTATCTGGAGCACATACGTGGTTCACAGTGCCACCAACGGTCGCGAGGCCATGCTCAATCGCGGTTCTGTCGACCGTCTCCCAAGTCGCGCCTCCACCCACATAGCCGAGCTTCTTGCCAGCATCGACAGTGACGCCATTGAGGTATCGGGAGAGGTCGACCACCAGCCCGCCCTCGCTGGAAGACGCTCCAGAAGGGTTGTGCCCTCCACCCTTGATTGCGATGGTCAGGTTGGCCTCTTTCGCGTATTTGATGGCGAGGGCGACATCCTCCGGATCTTTGACGAATGCGACAACGGCAGCCTTGCGTGCAGCATTCTTCGCCCATCGTGCGAGTGCCTGATCATAATCGGGGTCGCCTGGAGTTACGATGTCGCCTTTGAAGGCGGCTTTGAATGCTTTGAGGTTAGGAGATCCGGACATGGTGATCTACGTCAAGGAGGAGGTAGGTGGATGTACCGCGTCTGCCGTTGCTTTCACTTGCCCCTGTGCTTATATCATGTCATGTATGCTCGAATCCGTAAGTAGAGAGTTCGTAGCCGGAAACAGATGACGCCGACTCTCAGGCTTTCGTGGGCAGTGGAATGTCGTGTCACGACACAAACCGAAATGGCTCCACGGGCGGAGCGGCCGCATTTTGTTACCTGAGTACTATTGCTTGTTCAAACGATAAACAAGTTGCGAAAGCAATCCAGCAACATGAGGAAGGTACAGAGGATGGGCGACAAGATGAAGCTGTGGCAGTGGGAAACGCCACCGGCTTTCAAAAGTTGAAAAATGGTTGCCGACAGCGCCCGTGTGGCTTGGGTGTGGCTTGCAAGTTGCAATTGCCAGCTGGTGTCGCTCTCGGACGTCGGGCTACGGTTGACCATGTTCGGGTCACTGGCATTGTGCCCTTCAGCTGTTCGTAATGTCCTCCTGATCCTCGCTTCTTTCGTGGTCATTTCCCATGCATTCGTACCCGCATTCCCTACCAACATAACCGATGACCTGGCCAGCCAACAAGAGGGAACGCTGAACGTGTTTTGGTACCCGCAAGGATCGTTCATCGACCGTACGAGACGCGTTGCAGCCGTTTCCAAAAGCGATCCTGGAATAGCCCTAGTGGGTCTATTCTCCGGACCTCACCGTGCCCTGGAGACTGACCGCACCCGGTAATACTTTACCTAGGGCGCTCTCGTACATTTTTCTGACCCTGTTGCTGCAGGTGCAGCGGCCTCAAGTCAGTTGGCAATCGACCTGGTTATTGTATTCATGCTGATAATGTCGGAAGCTAAAACACCATGGGTTGCACTTGTTTCCTGCGACGCGAGCTCTACCGCCCCCCTGCAGGATGATATCTTCGCCCGGGCGAAAGATCTAGGAGCCGTGGCAGGGGTAGGATCCCGTTTTTGTACACAATTTCTGGGACTGATTTGCTAGCCTCACAGGTGTTATATTCCTTATATTCTCAAACATGCGCCATCAACCCAGGTTACAATGCATCCGTCCCTCCTCTGGACGTGCATGTGTTGACCTCGGCCACTTCGTCCAAGTAACGTGGTCACGCCTCTCATAAAACTTACTCAAGTTTGATAATCCGCATAGGCTGGTCGAGTCCCTATTCGGGAATGTTAACGCGACTCTTTACAGCTCGTTTGATGCCCCGACGCTCGATTCCGAGTTTACAAACGTGACGACTTACCAACAGAGCAAAGTACCACTTGACACGGGTTATCTAATGGTCGACATGGTCGCCAACACGCCCATCTTCTCCAGCGTGTACTCAACCATGCCGAGCGGAACATCGTCGACTTCGGCTTCAGCGGCCGCAAGCACGGGCACTGGTCGCGTCGTCAATGGGAATACCTCCGGTTCTCGAGTCAGACATACGATTCGACTGCCATTGTGAGTAGCTTCTCTGGGTCTTCACCTCATGGCTGCTAATTCTTATTAGTGTCGAGCTTGCTGGTATGGCGGCTGTGCTATCTTTGGTCGTGATATGATCACGCATGTGTTGTCGGCGTTTAGAGGGTCCCTTGAGTTATTGATAACGCATTCACCATCGGCGATGTGGTAATGCTTCCAATACCCTGTCTCTTCCTAGTTCGATCTATCATGGCCGACTCTCCTTTGTCCTCCTCCAAACACAGTCACCTCAATCTCGATTCCTTCCGCAATGTTATGACCACTAGTGCCACCGGCTGGGTCATGCTGAATGCGGCGATGAGAATCGCGAGGGCACCTACCAACCCTCCTGCATATGACCTCTGTGAGGTTTTCACAAGTTGTCTCAAATTGACCCGTGAATGACGTTAACGGTGGCGCATTAGTCCTCTCTTTACTGGAAACAGTCTACGAACGTTCGTGAATACTGACTACCATGTTCTCCCTACTTTGGAGGCTATCTATACTGTTCATTCCCACCGTCGTCTTAATAGAGGTGTATCAAATGTCACCGGTGCGTCTTGAGAGGTTAGAAATGGAGACTGGGCCGTTCGATGCTCCCGGTCTTGTGGGCGACTTAAGCTTGTCTCGTTCCCTCTGGACTAATCAATCGTTTGAACCCTGGCCCAGTGACTTATTACGCTAGAGCGGTCTCGATATCACTAACGGGTGCTATTCTACATGGAGGGTAACATCGAACATTCGTTGGTGCATGCGGCAGTGAGCTCAAGGTAGTAAGCTGTGCTGTGTTCCGACTCGGACGACTTGCGCCAAACCTCCCTAACATGCGTCTGCTGATCCGTAGTGCATTTGTCTCCCAACCTCACTTCTCATCGTACAGGATACACAGGATATATTTTACTCTTGAAACGCGATGACGGATACCGACTCCCTCTTCGCGACACTACTAGAGATGCTCGGACGCAGCGTCCAGTCCGACGTGGAGTCGTCCCGCATCGCTGTGTCAGGTACAGCCAACCTCGCCCTCGGGAACTTCTCCACCTCTTCCTCCTTCGGAGCCTGGTCATTGAACACGCTCCCGAGTTCTTCCAGTGTCTTGTGCGCCGTCTCGGGGTAGAAGAAGTAGACGAACATCCCCGAGAACGCGCAGAAGCCGGCGAGAAGGAAGTAGTAGCCGCCGGCGATGGTCGCGAAGAGCGGCGGGGTGATGAAGGCGACGATGAAGTTGCTGATCCAGTTCGCCGTCGTAGAGAGGGCCATGCCCTTCGCTCTTGCGCGCATCGGGTAAATCTCCGCGCCGAGCAACCACGGCCCCGGACCCCAGCTATAGAGACCGGTCGTTTTATCAGTCTCTATTCGGATACAATTGATGAAGTACTCACGTAGCTCCATATATGAATAGGTAGAGGCAGACCGCTGTAGCACCGGAGGTCAGGAAGGACTTGAGGAAAGGAAAGGAAGCAGTGTTTTCAGCGTACCTGCGAAGATCCCATCCGCCCCAGGCATGCGCGCATTTCCTTTGGGCAAGGACTCGACGTAGAATTGAAGGCCTCCGACGATGCACAGTGCCACCACCAACATGAAGCTGCCGACGAGTAAAAACGGTCGTCGCCCAAGTCTGTCGATCCCGAACATCGTCGGCACAGTCCCTGCGCAGTAGACGAGCGACACCCCTGCAGCGTACAGGAGAGATTGTTCGATCGAAAACCCGGCACGGAGGAGATTCGACGGCAAGAAGTACAGAATGGCGTTGATGCCGTTGAACTGGGCGAAGACCTGGCAGGTGATCCCGACGACGGTGCGGCGTTTGTACTGCAGGAAGACCTGGCGCCACGATGCCTCGCCGAGCGACTCCTCGAGTTTGATCGCTGCACGAATCTCTGCGTGCGTAGCGCGGACGTGAGGGTCATCGATGTCTCCCCTTGCGTGCAGGTCGGCGAGCACGCGAAGGCCTTCGTCAAGGAAGCCATTCTTGATCAGGAATCGAGGCGTCTCGGAGAGGACGAAGGACCACAGGACGAGGATGAGGGCAAGGGCGGCCTGGATGATGTAAGGGCCCTTCCACGAGATCTCGGACGGGAGCGTGAAGAAGAAGCCAAACCCGATCCAGGAGGAGAGGGCGTATCCGACGTTCAAGCAAAGGTACTCGATGGATATGAAGAGACCGCGCGAGTGTCCGGGTGCGATCTCACATTGAAGGATGGGGACCGTCATAGAGAGGATTCCGACGCCGATGCCCTGGATCGAGCGGCCGACGATGAGGGAAGCCAAGTTGGGAGATAGGATTTGGATGATGGCCGCGATGAGATAAACGAGTCCACCAATCCGGACTGACATTCGTCTCCCGAGAACGTCGCAGATGTATGCTGCGCACAGCGCCGCGATGAAGGCAGTAATGTTGAGACAAGCCACGGCGATAGCTGGCGTGGAAGAGAGCGGTCAGCCACAAACTCCACTAGACTCGGAGAGTGAAAGGACCATGATAAAAGCGTAGTGCGCACCTTGCACGTAGGGATCGACGCCGGTATCTCCGGTGGTGATTTGCTCCATCGTGACATTCCGCCCAAAGAACCTGCGGATGAACGGCGGCTGGACTTGCAGCGCCGCAATGACACCTTGACTGTATCCGAACATCATATCCCCCAGCGACGCCAGCGCTGAGGACATAATGAGGAGCGGGCGCCCTACCATCCACCTGGGATAGCGGGGCGTGAAAGACTTGGGTCGGAAGCGGTCGACGAATGCACTCATAACTCCCGGACTCGACCGTGTGAGACAAAATAGAAAGTAGAGGATAAAGGAGACGCAAGAGGAAGAAGAGGTTGGTGTCAGCCGTCGAGTACTGGTACTGACCGGCTGAGGCTGACCACTGGGCGGGAATCGAGTAGGGCCATGTGCGCCGGGTATGTCATACCGTCTAGTCTATGTCAAATTCGTGCCCAAAAACAGAACCTAGAATCGCGCGGGGGAGAAGATCCAAAAAAAAATGTGATGCGGCATGGTGAACGGTTGTCGGTCAGTTGGATTCTGGCGCTCCATTGCGAAGACCATCAAGCAGAGTTCGCGCCTTGTTCGAGCGGACTGTGATCTTGCCCTGGAATGGCGCAGGGTGGCTAAATATGATTCGCAGATAGTGAATAGGCGAGAAGCGGAGACACGCCAGAGAACGAAGTACCTGATGACCGCGCCTGAAGGCTCAACACGAGGCTCGATGATGTTGCCGCTGGCATCGGTTGCCTTCGAGATGTTGTAAATGGCAAGCGTCTCTGCAATGGCAGCAAAGATAGAGGCCTCAGCGAAGAAGATACCAGGGCATTTCCTGAAGTCGCAACGGTTAGGGAGCATAGTATGGTGTGTTGAAGGATAAAATCGAACCTCCTGCCAAAGCCAAAAGCAAAGTCGCGTGGGTCACGCTCCTCTTCCTTGTCCGGAGTAGCGAGGAACCGTTCGGGATTAAATATCATGGGGTCCGAATAGAGCGCGGGGTCGTGAAGAATTTTCCTGCGACAAGCACGGTAAGCTGACGCACACAGACAAAAGGTACAGCGCCCATAACTCACCAGATATTGACAATAACAAGCGTGCCCTTGGGAAGGAAGTAGCCAGCGTGAAAGTCATCTTCGGTGAGCTGATGAGGAAAGCCTAAGATTGTATATATTAGATGGTATGCATCGTGGAGGAGAATTGGCCTGACCCATCGGGGCAACAGGCATCCAACGGAGGATCTCCAACATGAGGGCATGAAGGTAAGGGAGACGATCCTTGTCCGTAATGCTCGGCAGACGGTCTTGGCCAATGACAGCGTCGATTTCAGCCTGCGCCTTCAGCTGAATGTCCGGAAAGCAGGTCATCGCGAGGAAGAAGTTTGTGATCGCTGCCACAGTCTGTAGGCGGAGATGAAGGTCGTGTGAACGATGTGGTAAGAGCTGCGTCACAAATGAGCAACTCACAGTGTCAGCTCCGCCTAGAGAGGGCCAAAAAATATGTCGCGTCAGCAGTGTGGTGGCGGTAAATGAAACGCAGCCGCAGTCACGCACCAGCATAGAGCGATGCTGCCGTCATCTTGATCAGATACTCCTTCTCAGCATCCTGGTTGCCCTCAAGCAGTGCAGATGCGAAGCTCGGACGGGCGGTGCCTGCGGCCTAATTAAACCCAGCGCGACGTCAATACCATCATTCTTGCGGATCGAGAACTCAAACTAACCATCTGTTCCCGAACCCACTTGTACGGAAGTTCGACCATCGCAACGAACGTTACACGGTGCTTCGCCACATCCTTCTTCCAACCGGCACCAGGGAACCAGTCAGGAATATGACGGACTTCAACATAAGCGCAGATCAGTACTGTGGTTTTGAACGTATGCGAGGTACCCACGGAACGGGAAAGCATCGGCCATGAAAGCACCCGGCGCGAAGATGGTTCCGAAGTCCTCCATAGACTTATCGACGGCGTTTATGATGAGATCATCGTCTCCGGAGGACTTGTACCCGTAGGCGATCATGACGATAATTGTGCCTGCCAGCCTGTTCATTTGCCATAGAAAACGTCAGTTGACGGACCTCGTGTGCGCAGTAATGAACAAGGATATGATAGGCCTACTTCTTGATCTCCAGGGGAAGCGAATCCGTGCGTTCGCTCAGGCGGACGAGGAACTGCTGTGTCTCGTCCTCCACCAGCTGCTGGAACCGCTCGACTCGCTTCGTATTCCCCAAAACCTGACCGAATAGCTTGCGAATGTCACGCATACGTTGACCGTACGGTTGGAGGATCATCGCCTCCGACCATCCGACCATGTCCCCAGCAACGGGAATACGGCCACGGCTCGAGTATATCGCGCTCTTCTTTTCCAGAATGTCAATCGCGTATTGCGCCGAGCTGAGTATGACGAACGGCTGGCCAAGTATGTTGACCGACATGATGTCGCCTAAAGATTGTCAGATCTGGCGCAGGAATGTGGTCGATTCAAGGCTAACGCACTCACCCCACTTCTTGCACCAATCGGCGAATGTTAGCCACATGTGAGTCGTCGGAAGGTCGAACACACTGCCGATGAGCGGGAGACCTTTCGGGCCTGGGGGGAGGGCCCTCAAGGGAGGCTTTTTGAACAAGCGTGAGACTAGGAAGACTCCAAGCAGGAGAAGAAGCCCGTGGATGGCGTTCATGCTCGTAGGAGCTGACCAGAAACCGCGTCAAGGTTGAAAGGAGGTAAGTGCGACCGATAGGGGAGATGAAGGGTGTGAGGGTGTAAAAACGGCCAGAAACTGCATTTGGTGCTTATAAGCAGTTTGAGTGGTATAAGTAAGGCGCGTTGGGATCCGGGTGGGCTGTGAGACAAGTGCAAGATGTCTCGCCGGTGCCGCAGCTGGCAACTGCAGAGACATGGCAGGCCCGTCACCGTGCGATCGGACGAGATACACGTGTGGCACTGCCAATCGATCATTAACCTCCGGTCTTCAGCTGCCTCCAGTGCGCCAGGCTGCCAGTTCTATGGGCGTCCCTGTATGCGTCTGCAAGCAAGCATGGGAAACTGACAGCATCCGTATACTTTGGCAGCTGATACGGAACCGCCATAGGGCGCTCTGCTTCTTCCGACTGCAAACCCTCCTTGGTTCCTTTGTGCGGTCCGGAAAGTCCTTGCCGGCAGCAATTCGCGTCCAGACAGGGGGCCTCGGGAAGCTTCACCCCGAACAAGACTGTTCTAGCACCCCAGTACAAAAGGCGTACGCGATGGAGTCGCAGTTAGGGCGACTAAACCTAAAATGCCTAATGAGACAAGTGTCATTGAATCGCAGGCGGGTGAATATATGGTTGATGGGACGTTCACCGATGTCACCGCTTGCCCCCTAGGCGTTGGAACTTGGGGGTAATTGCACCGGCAAAACTTTCGGCCTCAGAGATTCAAGAGACAGATGGCGCGACAGATATATGAGGATTCCTAATAAGTAAGCTTGGAGTTTAACTCTGCACGTCAGAACATTGGCCACAAGCTGAAATGCATGCGGCGATCAATTTTCAGAACTTGATGTATTGGGCCGCCATTTCAAAACGAATATTACCCACATTACTAATAACTCCGAATGATCATTAAAACCGACATATAGTCATATTGGGGGGTAGCGCAGGGGGAGGAGGGATGGGCTAGACGGTCAGCCTGTGCCAGGAAACCACGACTCTGCTCGGGGCATGTCTCGCCCGGCCTCGCGAAAGTATGGAAACTCACCCGGCCGTGCACTGGTATAACTCCTCTGCGCGATCGCGCGCGAACGTGGTGAGAACGCATCTCACCCAACGGGTCACCCGTCAATATTTGGTCAGGCGTTGGTCAGATCTAACGCTAACGCGTTTAAGAACTTTAGGCCTTTGTCACTGTCTGGGAGCTGAGGAATGCAATAAGGCTGACCGAGGGTGCCGCAAAAGCCGCTGGGATGGATGCGCGGTGCGAAACGACGGGTGAGAGATGGGTTGATAGAGTAACTTTAAGTATGCCATGGTTGAGTGATAACCTGGATAGGACGAACGGAGTCGGGGCATGGGCAGACGTCGGTTGGTCCGAGTCTATGCTGAGCAGTGCCTCGGAGTCTTGACGCCCTTCGCTGTTTGTTTGCCTGAGTCCGCATCTCCCCGTCATGCACGACTACGTTGACCCTAGCTTCGCCTTTGCTCCCAACCTTTGCGCTGGAAGATATCCGGAGTACGAGTACTCAGCAAGCTGTGAGCGTCGCCAGTTTCGGCGCACTGAATGCTGTACCCCACCGTGCGCGACTGGTAATCGATAGCGGAGCTTATCTCAAAGTGCACTCGTCCGCGCATTCTGACTCGAACAGCATCCTCAGACCTCTGATTTTATTCACATCTGGCCCTGTGAGCCGCCTTGTACACCGTTTGTATACAGAATGCCTGGCCGTATCCAGAACAAGGTGCGAAACTCCATGGTCGACGTTTCTGGCGCCATCTGACCGCGAAATCATCACCTCAGGCAGCCCTCATTACCGGCGCGGGATCGTGAGCGATCATGCCCTTGCATCTTCGAAGCAAGTTGCGCTCAACGCGTCAACATTTTATGCATCTAACAGAGGCATCGGCCTTGAATCTTCCCTGCTTTTCGCGCAGGAAGGTGCCAACGTCCTCCTTGTGGACATCAACCTCGCAGCTGCCGAGAAGACGCTTGCGCTCGTCAAGCAACGGTTCCCCAACGTCAAGGCCGCCGCGATCAAGGCAGATGTGGGCAAGGAGGAGGACGTGAAGGGTGCGGTCGACAAGGCCGTAGAGCTCTTCGGCCGGCTAGATATCATGGTGTGTCCCGCATTCGAAGTCGGATCCTGGCTGCTCCATCCCCATCCGATCCTGCATCCCTCTTCTCTTGCCCTTGATATATTCGTCGTCTGTACTGACGTTGTCGGGCACGATGCTCAGTTCAATAATGCAGGTACGCGCCTGTCCCACTCACTCTACTATCCGCGTCGAGACATTAGGGTGATGCTGACGTTTAATCCACTATCTCGCTTTCTTTCAGGCATCATGCACCCCGAAGACGATAACGCGCTCAACACCGAGGAGCGCATCTGGGACCTCACGATGCAGATCAACGTCAAGGGCGTCTGGTGGGGGTGCAAGTACGCGATCCTCGCCATGCGCAAGAACCCAGTCGACGAGGCCCTCGGGTTGCACACCGGCGGGAGCATCATCAACACCGCAAGCTTCGTCGCGCTCATGGGCGCGGCGACGCCTCAACTTGCTTGTACGTAGATCCCGGATCGCTGTTCAGATGGCGGGTGCTGACCGCCGTGTGTTGGGTGTGTTGGACAGATACCGCTTCTAAGGTATGTGTGTCTGTCCCAGTAGATGGAAGAGCTTCTTGATGAACTGAGAGCACGACACAGGGCGCTGTTCTCGCGATGACGCGCGAACTCGCCATGGTCCACGCCCGGGAAGGCATCCGCATTAACTCGATTTGCCCGTACGTCTTACGCCATCTCTATCGTCAAAGTCTTTCCTCTGAGCACGCCTTGGTCGTAACTGTTGTAGTGGGCCTTTGAAGACGCGTCAGTATCCTTCTACTAACTTACTTCCAAGAATCCTTAACACTCATGCGACTCCACGCGGATCTTCTCGCGCGGTCGAAACATCGTCGCCCATCTTCTGACCCTGGCCGCCCACTGACAGCGCTACTGATGGAATTCCTCAACACGCAAGAGAAGAAAGATCGTCGCCTGGTCCACCTCCCCATGGGACGTTTCGGCGAGGCCATCGAAGTCGCCAAGGGCGCCCTGTTCCGTACGTCCCTCTCTCGTCCTTTTTGGCGTGTCCCCAATTCTCATGCCTTCTCGTCGCGATAGTTGCTAGCGACGATAGCAGCTACATGACAGTGCGTGGAATTACTCATGTTGTCTGTTTGCGATGGCGCAGGCTGACGTCGCATCGTTCACAGGGCACCGATTTCAAGGTCGATGGCGGTCTCACCTCTTGCTATGTCACCCCTCTCGGCGAGCAGATCCTCCCTCCTCCTTCAAGCCTTGCTAAGTAGTGAGTTGGCTTCACGACGCTACGTACGTGCCACGGGTTATGTGCTTCAAGGTTCCAAGTCCGCCGCATGTTGTACATTAGAATTACACAAGTGCAGACAGACTAGTGTGTACAAATCTTGGAAATAAAATGTACGACACACTCGAGGAGAGAACATCACTTTGCAGGGGGCTGAAAGCCAGTGGGGTGTATCGTAATCATGAGAGCAAGAGAAATTCTGTGGACGCAATGCACGTAATGCCGGGACCATTGGACCTGTGTCAAGTCAACGAGGGTTAGTGGGCCTTCTTGCCTTCAATGGCCTTGATCCTGGCAATCTCTTCGGTAATGCCCTGGTGGACGCTCTTCTGAAGAGTGGGGTTGTACCCGAACTTGAAGAGAATCTCCAGGTGCACGAAGAATGGAGCGAGCACAAGGGCTGGGCCGGGTGACCATCAATACGTGTACAGAGAGCATCGCAGCGCACAGCACTCACCACCGAGCAAGTTGTCGAGGAGGGCAGGAGAACGGCCCTCAGCGAGGAAATGGCCGGCAAACTGGGCGATCCAGGATCCTCCGTGGATGTACAACGCAGTCTGGATGGCGTCTGCCTTGTGCGAGAAGGATGCGGCGGTGAGGATGATGGCAACTTGTTGGGGGAGGTAGACGAGCTGAGCGCGGGCGCGTTGTTTCAGTGTTGCAGAGTACGAATACGAAATACGCGCAAAGTAGACGTACGGCAGCGACGGGCTCGAGCACAAAGTAGTACAGCCAATTAGCAATGGCCCAGAGAGCGGCCCAGTTGAGGTCGAAGGCGAGGTAGTCGTTGAACCGCTCGTGGATCTGAGGGAAGAAGGAAGGGACCGGCAAGCGAGACCCCAAGACGAGACCCGTCCTGTGTACACCCTCCGTTCAGGATCGTGGGGTCCAAAGCACGCGGTACACTGTTACACACCAGAGCAGGATGGGGACAAAAGTTACATGAATGGCAACGTTTACAGGGTGATCGTGGTATGCGCCGTAGAAAACGAGCTGTTAGCCCCCGTCCAGGCATGAGCAAGGGCTCGTCGTGTCATCGAACGTGTTTCGCACCTGTTTCTTCACGTCCAAGAATCCGGGCATGGCTAGGGATGGGTCAAGTCTACGCGAGGGTGTGAGGAGATGGCGGTAGGGGGAAGAGCTGAGGAGGGGGGCGCTCTGGGGTGAGTACACATAAGTATGTGTTTCGGCGAGAGTGATCGGGCGGAAGGCTGGCCGCTGCGTGCGACCCGGCGAGAGCACTCCCGATCGAAACCCGCCCATCGCCGCAAGCCCCTGATTTCCCCCATTATGGTTAGGGTTAGTCACGTGAGCTGACACCACGTATGTGGTTCCAAGAGAAGCGCCCATCTGCACTGTGACTAGTACTAGTACTAGTACTGCTGCTAACTTACAACTCGTTGGACTTCCTTGACCCTCACTCCTACTCGCTATCTATCATGGTCAAGTCTACGCTTGTCGTGCGGGCCTCCGATGCTCTTCCTCTGGCGGCCAGTGTGGATGACGAACAGGTCCGAATTCTCCGCCGTCATCCTCCTGCCGTCATGTCAAGCTAATCCCCAGTAGATCGAGCAAGCTTTGTCTGAGCACAAACAACAAGCGAAGCTCATCTTCCGTAGGATAGGTCCAAATTCGGAACCCCGTTGTACCATTGAGAGTGGACAATACACCCTTCAGTTCGTATTCAGTTCGGTCGGGCCGCCCTAGGACTCATACTGACATTGTTGCAACTAGCTACCTCATAGCCGACAACGTCATCTACATGGTCATTGCAGAAAAGTCATACCCCCGCAAGCTTGCCTTCTCATACCTTGACGAGCTCTCTAAAGAGTTCCAGACGTCATATGGCGCCAAGGTGGACGGCGTGCGGAAACCATACGCGTTTATCGGCTTCGGTAAGCAACGCCGTATTCTATTCGCCGGAGATGCACGAGGTGACCCATACCTATGCGCCAGATACGTTCATGTCAAAGACCACCCGATTGTACCAAGACACGAGGACCGCAAGCGCAGCAGGGAGCTCACACATGGACAAGCTAAACGACGAGCTGCACGATGTCACGCGAATCATGACAAAGAACATGGAGGAGCTTCTGTGGAGAGGGGACTCCCTTGACAGTGAGTGTTGCTGCACTTTTGCGAGAATCTGGGTTTACATACCCCATCTCTTATTCGCTAGGGATGTCCCACTTGTCGACCTCGCTACGTTCCGAATCGGAGAAGTACCGTCGGGCAGCGAGGAATATCAACCTCCAAGCGATGATTCGGCAGTATGCACCCATCGGCGCGGTTGTGCTTATTCTCATTATTTTCATCTACTGGCGATTCTTTTGAGAAGGGACCATTTTTGGATTTGTTTTCCTGTATTTCTCTATGTATTTACCTTATTAATGTTTCCCGTCCCTTCATCGCCTTCGTTCCTCAGTCTCTGCCGTCCAGAGACGAGAAGAAAAGACACATACAGTAGTGTGTCGACTGGTGTCGACCGCCGGCTTTGCGCCGGAGGCCACGACGTCGCTTAAATGTCCCGGTGGATCTTGCCGCGGACCACGATGCAGGCACTCCGGGTTCTCCGGGCCTGGGGTACAGTATATATACCATAGATGATCATGCATCTCTGCGATAACCGCGCCGTTCGCCTGCTTTCAGGTCTCCCGGACAATCGACCTTGTCCCCGTTCTTCTCCCCCGAACCGCGGAGACCTGAGCAAGAGGGAGTCCCACCTCCCAGAACCGCTCGATCGAGATGAATCCATACATTACTTCATCGACTCCAATCCCCGTCTCGCCCCTCATGTCGCACGCGACGACGCCCTATCCCCAGACGACTGCCCAGCAAGCAGCGACCATCCAGCCAGGTTCGATCACTTACACCACAACGGTGGGCGCCGATGGCCAGGTTGTGTACCATCCGTTCAAGTACGCCGCCCTCTACCTTCTTTGGCTTCGATCGTCTTTGATCTTGGTGTGCGACCTATAGGGCAGTTGCGGCTAGGTGCGAATCGCCTGCGAGATCGCATTTTTAAACTGTCTTCTCATGTCTTGGACTGCAGCTACCAGACCGCGCAAGGCGTAGTCAACGGCATCCAGTGGATTCCGGCCGAAGCAACTTCAGTTCTCCCCGCAGGCGCGACGCCTGCAAACGCTGTAAGCCAGCTTTTCTTCTCCTTTTCGCAGATGCTAGAACATCCTGGCGCAGGCTTCGAACGCGTCGTTCGGTCGCAGACCAGACGATAGGTCGTGGTATGTGTGTTTGGCAGAACCTTGTACGTCTGGGCCCTCACGAACCGGGTCAGGCGGGATGATGAATATAGACGCCGGGAGGAAGAAGCAAGACGCTCGCCCAAATACGACAGAGATGGCAGGCGGTACGACGACGACGATTACCACCGCCGCGATCGCGACCACGAGGACCGCGAGGACAGGGATTACCGTCGCCCTCGCGATCGTGATGAGCGTGACCGCGAGCGCGACCGGGAACGTGGGACGAGTGGGTACTACCCCGGTGAGTACGACAAATACGCGGCGGCCGATCTAGAACGCCGCATGGAGAACCTCGACATCGAGCGCCGTGAACGGGACCGCCTGCGCGACCGCGATGAACGTGACAAGGAAAGGGAGAGGGAGCGCGAAGGTGTTCGCCCGCGCAGGGGCTCGTTCTACGGCGGCGGCGAACGCCCTACAAGCATCTACCAAGCAGCGGCTAGCGGCAACTACCCAGCGACGTACACTACGGCCGCCACGAGCACATATACCGCCGCACCCGGCGGTAACTATCCTACTTCTGCTACATACCGCGCCGCCTCACCCCGTCCTCTAGATCGTCCAGCTTCTCCGTACCGCAACCCTGTCGCGCGTCCTGTGTCTCCCTACCACTCAAGTGCCGCACCTATTGCTCCGCGACCCATTTCGCCGTACCAAGTCCCCGGCACTGTTCCCCGCGCCGTGTCTCCCTTCCAAGCCGGCGCTATTCAACGTGCAGCCTCTCCGTACGGTGGTCCTGCCCCAATGGCCCGCGCAGCATCGCCTTATGGCGGAGGTGGAATTCCCCCTCGCGCTGCATCCCCCTACCACGGCGCGTCTGCCGTGGCTGGCGGTATCTACCCGCCGGGACACGTCTGGGAGGGCCAGCTGGTCCGCGGCAGCTCCCGCGCTCCCAGCCCCAGCCCATACGGCGCGCCCGTCAACTTGTACGCCAACCCCAACACAGCCTATGGCGCTGCCGGTGGCCAGGCCCCGTATGGGGCCGCGCCTTATGGCTCGGGCATTGGCTCACATGCGTCTCCCCGCATCGGCGCCGTTCCCCTCGACGCGGCGGCCGCTGGGCAGCAGCAGATGCTCTCCGCGCCCGACGGCTTCAGCCGCCCACCGAACCGCGCACAGGCGTACACCCAGTTCGAGATGATCAAGATCGGGGACATGGACGACTTCCTCGAGCAGATGCCGCGCATGCCCGCGGTGCTCATGCCTCACGACGTCTACCACGAAGACTGGATCAGGCTGATGGGCGTGAGTTTCTTTCGCCTTCCCCTCGACCGGGGTCCCGTAGCTTATTTGGTTGTTCCTATAGGATCTCGGCCTCGCGTGGGCTGGCACGATGCCCGTCCCGCAGTACTCGCCCGACGGCCGCCCGCCGAAGCGCTCCACGCTCGTGGCGGACATGGTCGACCTCTGGAACACGTCCTTCTTCCGCATGCGTGGTGTTGAGATGATCCTCTACAAGGGCCGCGAGCGCCGCTCGGGCCGGTACGCGGGCACGGTCGACGTGAACCTGCCCGGGTTTGACAAGTTCGACGTGTCGTCCCCGTCAGAGGACGATGATGACGACGACGACGAGGAGGACCGCTACCGCGACAGGTATGGGGGCGGGTACGGCCGCAGCGAGGCGGAGGCGCGGCGCAGGAAGGAGCGCAAGGCGGAGAAGGCGGACAAGCGGAGGCGCAAGATGGACAAGAAGATCAAGAGGAGGCAGAAGGAGATGGAGAGGTCGTACGCGGTCTACATCCAGTGCGTGCCGCCGAGTGAGATATGATACGAGATGGGGTAATCGTTTGTTGGACACTGGAGTAGCACCACTACGATGTATCTGAGAAGTCAAAAGATAAGAAGTGAATATCTCTGTATGCCTATATGCTTAGACGCCATGTACCAGACCTTGTACGACATGTTTATTGTATTGCTGCCGCCGTACATATCCATCAGATGGTTTGTTGCAACGTTGAATATCGAACGTTCGGAACAATCATAGAACACTAGGGGCCGTCTCTTGGTTCCTCCAACGATGTCTGTCCTCCATCAATATCTGGTACGAGATGGTGTGTTATACAATATCGAGAAGCATAAATAGAGACACATTATAGCGTACTACAGAAGTATATCCAGTCCAGGGAAATACGAAGCATGAGGCTAGATTGCGAATCAATAACGTCCGCCACGCCCGCGGCCGCGGTTGTTAGAACCGCCTCTCGAGCTCCCGTAGTTGCCATCCCCGCCTCCACCGCTGTACCCGCCATAGCTGTTCTGACCATAGGTGCTACTCTGCTGGTTGCCGCCATAGCCACCATAGTTAGAGCCTCCAGCGTTGTAGCCGCCCTGCGCACCATAGCCACCTCCTTGGTTGTAGCCTCCACCTGGGTTGTATCCTCCCTGGTTGTATCCGCTAGCTTGGTTGTACGTGTTGCCTCCTCCACCACCGCGGTAGCCTCCTCTTCCCCCTCTACCACCGCCGTATCCGCCTCCTTGATCGCCGTAGCCGCCATAGGACTGGTCGCCGTAGCCGCCTCCACCCCTTCCGTAGTTACCACGTCCGCCGCCGCCACGAGCGCCACGCGAAGGAGCGGTGAAGTCATTGTACTGGCCTCTTGAGCTATTATACGACTGCTGCTGGTAACCTCCACCACGGCCACGCTGGTAAGTCTGGTACGCTTGATACGATGATTGCTGCTGGTAGCCGCCCGGGCCGTTATACGAGGACTGCTGTTGGGGATACGCTCCGCCGTTCGGGTGCCCATCCTCGGCGCCGTTGCGATAGTTGCGGTTCAGGTGCGGCTGCCAGTCCCAGGCATCACGACCGCCGCGCTCGGAGTGGAACCCGCCACGCCCGCGACCGCGACCATTGCGCTCAGGACCGCCTCGTCTCGCCACCTCGAGATCGTGCGCGTTCAGTACTGGCTGGGGCCGGCGAACACCAGGGAGTAGCAAGGAGCGGTGAGGAGTCAGCTGTTTAGGATAGAGGTACATGGCCGATAGCGAACGGTCGTTCTTGATGTTCGGGAGGTCCTTGGTCGGTAGCGGCGAAAAGTATGTCGAGTCCGGGATGCAATCTGGGTTGGGCAACAAAGAACCGTTGAAGCCCTTGCTCAGCTTCGGACTCATTGCCAATGGCTGTGATGAGGATCAGTGACAGGTACACAGGCAGGAGAAGCGCATGCACTGACCTCATCCTTCTTGCGCTTGCCGTACAATGCCTCCAATGTCGGGTAGAGTGGATGTGCTTCGTATACAAAGAGAAGGTTATGGCCCCACTGATTCCGCCGCTTCTCTTCGTCCGTGAGGTTCGGGTACCGCGGAGCCATCGCGTCCAGGAGACGCTTCTCGTCGATGAAGGGTAGCAGCACAACGCCCTGCCAAGCCATACGCTTGCCATTCATATCGATCTGGAAGGTGGAAGGATAGAAGTCAATGATCGGAGAGGATTCCTCTGTCATGAGATCGTGGAAAGTTGCCGGGATGTGGGTTCGACTGGAAAAGATGCGGTCAGTGAGCTTGCATGCATAGCGACCAGGAGGATGGCGATCTCGTACCTTGCAGCGGGGAAGACGCCCATGAGCTGCTCAAAGGGCTGGAAGGGCTTGCCGACGGTGAAGTCGACGTTCATCTTATCGAGATCCTCGAAGTCGGCGGCGAATGGTGCGAAATGGAAGGGGTAGTACCATTGCCACGACGGCGTCTGTTAACGTAATTGTTAGATTACCCGCCACCCAAGACAAGAAACGCTCTTACCCCCTGGTAGTAGTAGTGCAACACCCACGCCATGCCCTCAACATAGCACTTCGTGACCCTAGATCCAGATGCATTCAGCCAAGCGTCGCATCGCGCACGCAGCAAGACACTCACTGCCTCCTGAACTCCACATTAGTGTACTCTGCGCCGAACTTCTGGCGGTAGTATCGCTCCCTGTAGCCCGGTTCCCACAACCTAACATCGAGTTAAGGGTCAACGATGCTTCTCGCATACAAGCGACAGATTCACGCACTTCACCAGATCTTCTTGCTCCACCGTGCCATCAGCATTAACCTTGAAGGCAAGCGAGGTATCCGCCTCCGCGGGCGCCTCGTCCTCATCAGACCGACTGAGCTCCTCGCCGTCCTCAGCGTCCTCCGCCTCGACGTCGTCGATAGTGCGCTTCACGCCACGCGATTCGGCACCATCGGTCATGAAGGAATCCTCGGCCTCGGGAGGGATCTCCTCGCCATCGACATCGTCCGCGCCGTCCTCGACTGGACGCACGGGCTCGACAGACACTGCAGTCTCAGAGACAGTCGTACTCGAAGTCACAGATGTCACGCCGCCCAAGCCCGGGATATCGACGTCGTCGAAAGAAGTCACAGTCGTAGGTGGGATTGCCACATTCAGAGCACTCGGTAGCTCTGATGCGGGAGCACTCGCAGCAGGGGGAGGAGCGGCGGAATTCGCAGCAGATGATTTCGTCGCGGATTTCGAGGACTTCTTCAACGGTATGAGTGAAGCCATCTCGGCCTTGAGCATCTCAGCTGCACTCATGTTCGCTAAACGAATGGCGGCTCGGTTCGCAACCACATCGCGGTTCGACCCCGCTAGTGCCTGAGAGGCGGTGGGCGTGAAGGCTACAGTCTCCGCGGTCTTCGGACCGCCTAAGCCAATGCTATCGGCCTTCGCAGCAAAGTCCGGTCGAGGTGGAAGGGAGCCGGGAGCAGCAGGGGCAGCAGTGAGATTCAAAGAGGGGTCGGGACCAACAGAAGTTCCGTTCGTCCCCACCTCCTTCTCGATCTTGCGGCGCTTCGTATTCTGATCCTGTCGTTCCTCAGCTAGATGCAAAGAGAAATCAGCGCCAGTGTCGTATACTCATGGATATGGTACTCACCTTCACGTCTCCGCCGGAAAATTTCATCCTCTCGCCTCGCGAGTCCCTCAAGAATGATCTGGGCCCTCGACAACTCCAACTGACCATGGTTGGATAAATAGCCACCCATGCGCGGCAGCTCATTGCGCCAAATTTTCAGCAGAGTATCGATGGCACCTTCACGAATCTCAAGAGATGGAAGATGAGGCAAGAAATCGTTCCCGACAAAGAAGATGAGGAGCACCCAGTCATCAATGGCCTGCTCGAAATTGAATGGGAACGGTACGTTAGGCACGTTCAACTCTGCTTCGAGATACTCTCGTAAGATCGAAACATCGAGGAAGATAAAAGGCTTTTTTTCTGGGGGAGTCTTTTGGATTTCTGCTTTTTGACCGGTACATTGCTTCGCGTAGTGCCCTTCTTGACCGCATAGCCGGCACGCAGTACGACTGCCTTCTTGATGGAAGACGTCCTCACGTAGAACGCGAAAGTGGGGCTCGTGGGTGGCGAGTGAAAGCATGATGAGATCAGCATCCTGGCAACATGATTAGCAGACATAGGGAGTGTAGTGTATAGCACATACCAAGCCATAAATGACATGGTGGGTGTTCGGGTCATAACCAGGATTACTTCGTTGGCGTCTGATGAAGTCCATGATCTTGTGCTCTCCTTCCCCGGGGACGCTGGCGTCAGAAATGACGACCTGGAGCTGTTACCAATGTCCATAAGAAAATTATTTGCAAAGGGCGGGAAAGGAAGTGAGGGCAAATAGCCCCAAGGTTAGACGTACATCCTTCCAGCCAGGGTCGGAGTTCATCTTCAGGACAACCCAGTACCGTAAAGAGTTCGCAAGCAGGTCCATGAACGGGGTACCAGGGGTGATGGCGTTGCTATCCCATGCGGTCTTGTTCTTCTCATCCTCGCTGACGGTCTTACCCATGGCTGCGGGATTTGCGCGTTGGTCGCCAAAACTTGGAAGATCAAACGACAACTCACCTTCCCACACAGCAATAGATTCCTTGCGTGCCTCCTCCTTCTCCTTAGCTTCCTGCGAAGATCGAAAACGTCGAGATCGTTGCTGGTTCATCTTAGCGCGAGGAGCGACGCCATCTACGAGACGTCATGAAGAGGCAATTGGTATACGCGACGGGCAGACTCACCAATGGCCATAAAGAGCAGCTTGCGCGGACGAATCATGTTCACAAGACGCTCAGTGTAGTTGAAAATTTCCACCATCATGTCTTCTTCGGTCTCTGGTGCGGGCTAAACAAGCGACGAGTGATTTGTCATCCAGAATGCACGTTACTGAGACTACTGAGTGAACATACCTTGCCCTCCGGATGTGTACAAGGGTGGACCTGCACACAAAACTTCAGAACGGCCATTCAATGGTAAGAAAGCACACTATACTCACAAGACCGTTCATATCCAAATAGAGACTATCAAACTCAACGCCGTTCGGATTCGGGTCGGCTATGTTGATCGGGACTGGAACTTCATTGCCTTCATCATCGGGTATTTTGACCTGTTCGCCCTCTATAACAGGAAGAACTTGAACAGAGAGTCAACATACAGTAATACCGCAGAGAGATAGGATGGACACACTAATTTTAGGGTACTTTTTGCTGAGCCAGCGAAACAGTGCCGGAACACCCTAAACATCTCTGTCAGCGGGCAACTCGCAAGGAAACCACAAGGTCGCGCACCATTGTTGCCTTTCACAACACCAATGTATGAGTTCAAGCGATAGATATACAAGGAGGGATAGCCTGCAACAGAGGTGGTGGTAGTCGGAGGACTGGAGAGGACTGTGCGTTGGTGTTCGGCCACGCTCTACTCTCAGGTAAGCGATGCCACAAGCGCCCTACAAGCGCCCTAACCTAAATTAAGCGCCATTACGCCTGACTCGATCCAAAAGTGTGTAGCACGCTCCAAAGCCAGAGACTCCATCTGCCCTCAGCGACTCCCTCTATTGCGCTCTGGGCTGTCCCAAAAACATCTGTACGACCATGGCACCCGCCCCCACATTAGACGTGCATCCTCCGAATGGACCCACGACCGGAGAGTCCCCTGCCGGGGAGCAAAAGTCCCAGAAACAGATGTCAGTCTTCGATAAAGATCTTCACCGGCTCGTGCGCGAGGTTAACGTACTGTTTCCTCGTAGGACCAAAGCTGAACGCCGTGAGCTTCAAGAAAAGCAACGAGCTGCAAAGGCTGCAAAGGCTGGCGCGGCTGGCGCGACCGGGAAGCCAGGAGGTAAGGCCGCCAAGGAGCCCGCGACCCCCACCAGTGCCACAAGCAGGAAAACAGGGCGTCCTTCCGACGCCGCATCCAAACTCCCACTACCTGGCCTTGTTAAGGCTGCACAGGCGAAGGCCGGACTGTCATCCTTGGGTGACCAAAGCGCGGGGAATCAAGCCCGCGGCCTTCTCATCTTCTCGCATTTTGGCTTGCCCAAACCCGTCAGTGCCGCAAAGGGCGATATCCACCCGGTAATCGCACGACTTGCCCTGCAATTCTCGACGTTTAAGATTACCGGTGCCAACGCGCGGTGCATTGCTACCTTGACCGCCTTCAAGACCGTGCGTACCTTTGGTGCTACTTCTCCGCCTGTATCTGAGCGTCCTTCAGGTCATTCAAGACTACGTTACACCGCCCAACAACACGCTTTCTCGCCATCTTATGACATATCTCTCGCCTCAAATCAGCCACTTAGTCGCCGCCCGACCGATGTCCGTCACGATGGGTAATGCCATCCGCGAACTGAAGCTCGATATCAGTGGTTCGGACATAGACCTCCCTGAGCAAGATGTGAGTTTTTCTTCTGTGCCAGCTTTGGTACCACCCCGTGCACGGTCATGCCGTCGTATGCCGCAAGCCCGACTGGGGACCAGTCGGAGTTCTGGATTGGCCGAGAACAGTCTCTTCCACGGCTCTGAACGGTGGTTGGAAGTGGACCGGCATGGCGATCCCATGGCATCCTGACCTCGTTTTGACACAGTTTCATTCCTCAGCTGTACATTCACTAATGTGCCCTGCTTTCATTCTGCACTCCCTCTCGTTTCATATGCGTCTAGGAGTCTTGCATAACTCAGAACTGTTTGCTCAACCGTGTAATTCTAGGCAAAGGACGTACTATTCCAGAAGATCGATACGTACATCCGGGAGCGGATTATTATTGCGGACCAGGTCATCCAGGAAACAGCGGGTAGCAAGATCAAGGATGGTGATGTAGTCCTTACATACGCCAGGTACGTCATTCTGTAGCTATCAACCGATTTTTTTAATTCTTGTCCTCATCGTTTGTAGGTCATCTGTCGTGGAGAAAGTCCTACTCGAGGCTCATGGTTCAGGTCGTGATTTTTCTGTGATTGTCGTTGACTCAAGACCAATGCTGGAGGGTAAGTTTGGCTACCGTAACGTCGTTGGGCGTCGCTCATGTGGATATTTTAGGCAAGAGGCTACTAGCTGTGTTATCCGAGGCGGGTATCCAATGCACATACCTCCTGCTTCCCGCTCTTGGTTCTGTGATCAACGAGGTGTCCACCGTCCTCGTCGGCGCACATTCAATACACACGAACGGTGCTGTATACTCTCGGGCCGGTACCGCACTCGTCGCAATGATGGCAAAACGACATTCCGTCCCCGTGGTCGTCTGCTGTGAAACGTACAAGTTCTCTGAGAACATACAGCTGGACAGTTTCACAAAGAACGAGCTGGGTGAGTAGCCACTTCTATCCGCAATCTCCTGGCTAACGGTCCGTGCAGCCCCGCTTGGTGATCTTTTCTCATCCTTCCCGAACAACAAGCCTCGCGAAACCCTTACGCTCGAGAACAAACCCAATCTCGAGTTCCTCAACCCTCTTTACGATCTGACGCCACCAACGTGTATCACCGCTGTGGTCACCGAGGTTGGCGTCATCCCTCCCAACTCCATAAGCTCAATACCTGTCGCCCTCGGGCGACTGCTGTGATAAGGTTATGCTCGCCTTCTTGTCGCTCGTCTTGTCGTGTTATCATGTCTCATGCCTCATATCCGTGCACATCGACTCATGCTGCTCGCATTTGCATCGCATCTCCGCGCTACCCGCATTCGCACTTCTTTCCGTTTACTCTGACTTATCATGTATCCGTTGGCCGCCTGAGTTATCGTCATTTCTTGTCGCTCGCACTCTATCTTAGGTACATTATTGGCAGTTGTGGTTTTGTAGTCAACAAGCGTCTGTATATCTCTGTACGTAGTGACATATGGACCAGAAGCGATAAAGCATTGTATCCATCCCTCATACACGACATCCAAGGTTCGAAGACGGTTGTGTGACGATCCAGGTCTATGCTGGAATTCCAACGGAGCAATCAGAGTTCCGACTTGCTCGGTCCTGGACTGGGTCCACTGGAACGTGCGAGTTGCTTCTCTATCCACTCAAACGCGACGTCCGTGACATGCTCCACAGGCTCATCGAACAAGTATGGTAACACAGGGACAATGGCGAGTCCGGTCGCAGTGGGGCCCCATGTTCTAACACGAGGATTTTGCACGTTGACGAACGCCTTCTTCGCCTGTTTCACTGCGGTGTGGATCGTGAAAGCTGGCAGTGCCCTGGAGGCTAAGTGAGTTCTATGAATACACGAGCGATGATCCTCCTAAGACCCATACATGGACGCGATTGACTGGAACACGGAACGCTTGACAGCAATCATGGACAAACGTGTGGGCTCCGAGAAATGTGCGGCTTCTAGTGCGGTGGGACCACGCCGGTGCGCTTTGTACGTCTCGTAACCCACATCACTGATAGATAGGGCAGGACGGAGAGGCGAATGAGCGGACGCAGATACAGTTTCACAAAACACATGGAACGCTGCTCACCTGGCGAGGTATATCCACGAGATTCCGTACGCTGCGGTCACCACCGCAGGGTGGACGACGGGACGGAAGGCCTCTCCAACGTCACTGGTCTGGCGTAAATCCATCGATAGTCAGAACGACGGCAATCCTAGGAGACGTACATATGCGATGTATCGTTGGCCCGCGCGAAGCGCGGTCCTCAGCCGGGCACCGTAGGCCATATAACGGAGTTCGGAGTCGGTGGAGTCGACATCCTTGTCGGCGAGGACGTCGAGCTTGCTCTCGACCTTGTCCACGACCTTGTCTTTGAGCAGTTCTGGCATGTGAGCTCAAGAAGGAGACAAGATCTGCGGGGTCAGGTGAGAAAGGGACAGAAGGAAGAGTCAAGAGCAAGCACGACACTGAGTTGGACTAGCGCGGTCGGGAGTCGGGACACGCGGCACGCGGCATCGCGGCGGAAGACAAGACACGCCCATATCCGGGGAGTCCGGCAAGCGCCGTGAAACAAGCGCGCACGACTGGGGCCGGAGCGTCTGTGCGACGTTGAGTCGAACGTGGCCGGTCACTCCTCCGCCAATGCCCGCCATGGCCACAATCGTCGCCCATCCCCAAGATACCCCCCACCCCCTCGTCTCCCCGCCCCTCGAGGCCACAGAGGTCCTCCCCGACAAGATCAGCGCGTACTACAGCCTTGTCTTCCCTAACTTCACGTACTATCTCCAGACACTCACCGTCACCATTGGCCGACGATGTGTCCCCGCGAACACCGCCTCGACATCTGATAACCCTCAAGTAGACGTGGACCTTGGACCCCTCAAGAGTGTGTCGCGTCTCCACGCGAAGATAGAATATGACGAGGACGAGGAGCGCTTTGTTCTCCTTGTCGTCGGTCGGAATGGCGCGTGGGTGGACGGTGTCTGGTCAGGGAGTGGTAGCAAAGTCCCCCTAGGTGACAGGTACGTCCGTCATTTCTCAGCTCGAGGTCCTTTATCTTACACCCATGCCGTACACAGGTCACAAATACAGATTGCCTCGCGGACCTTCCATTTCATCCTGCCACCGCCAGCACCCCCCGAGGACTCGCCCTCGCCCAGCTCCCAGTCCTCCGGTAATCGGGCACGTTCTCCCTCTGTCGATATCACCACGTACTCTCCTCCGTCCTCATTGCCTTCCGAATCGCCTCCCCCCGCGCACGTTCCCACTGCAGCCCCCAAGATACCGCCCTTGCCGGAGAGCGCACTCCCCAATTCGAACGCAATTCCGCACAAGGCGAATTCGAAGAAGCGCAAGAAACCCGATGCTCCGTCTCCCCCTCTGCCTGCTCCCGAGGTTATGCCACCGAAGCCACAACTAACTTATGCACAACTATGTTATCGCGCTATCAAGGCACTCGGTGGCAAGGCCTCGCTGCAGGAGATTTGCCAGTGGATCAAGGACACATTCGACTGGTACAAATACTGTAGCAAGGACTGGGAGGTGAGTTTCCTCATACTATTATCTTTATCGCACGTTCGATACCACGGTGTCCTTGTTCCTATTCGTTAACGCTACTTCTTTCATAGAGCTCAGTTCGGCACAACTTATCGTCTAATCCCGGATTCAAGAAGCTCCTTCGAGGCAGGGATGAGAAAGGGAAAGGCGCCCTGTGGGGTGTGGACGAGGCGCACGAGCATGCATTTGAGGAGCTCGACGCCCGCAGGAACGTCGTCGGCGGTCCAGGTGGGAAGGACGGCAAATTCACAGGGAAGAAGGGCAAGGCCGTTCTTCTTGAACCTCCGTTGAAGAGAAGCGTCAAAGGAGAGCCGAAAGGTACGCCGCTACCCCCGCCGTTGACGTCCACTCCGCTCGCCTTCAAGACCGCCAATCCCATCTGTCTTCCGAGCTCTGCATCTGCATCCTCTACGCCAGTGCCTCCAGCAGCTCTTTTGCATCAACCTGTGAAGACGGAGCAGTCACCCATCGCGCACGTTCCTCCCCCTCCCCCTCATCCTCAAGTATCATCTGCCTCAGCCGGGTCTCCATCTCCCGGTGCGCCCACTTCAGCTCATGTCGCCTCGCCGCCACAAGCGCCGCCCCCACTTGCATGTGGACCTGCCTCTGCAGCGCCGTTATCAGCGATCCCAGCGTCCGTCCGTATCCCGATTGTTGTCGGCCCTGTTCCAGCTTCTCAAACCTCAAACGGCACTGCGACGCCACCGAAGCCTATCGTACTCCATGAGAACACCCTCATCCTCAATCCCGAGATCTTCTCCCATCTAACGCCGCAACACCTCCAGGATCTCGAAGCGCTAGGGGCGCAGAAAGCCCTGGAGATCCTCCAGTCGTACATCGTCCGCTACTACAAGGAGAAGCTCAAGGCTGAGAGCGCCCGAGGTCGCGGCAGGGGTCGTCCACGTCGCGGACGCGGAGGGGCGACTGGACGAGGCTCCGCACCTACGGGTGCTTCTGCGCGCGCCGAAATCCGTCCGTCTACCACCGCTCCTCTTCCTCCCCGAGCTCCGAATCCTGCTTCTGAGACGCCATCATCTGCGGAAGCGCCTTCCGTTGCGGCTTCCAGTGCCGCTGCCTTTGAGTCCCCAGTTGATGCGCCTTCACCAATCGTCATTGTCGACGACGACTCATCGCCGGAGCAGCCTGAGGAGCACATCGCGAAGCGCCGTCGTCTCGAGGAGCATATCGTCGATATCATGGCCGCTTAGCGCATGCGTGGAGGGCGCTGCTTTTGAGCGACACTCTGCCTGCGCTCCGTCTGTCCCGTCGGTTCATGCGCGTTCTCGCGCTCATAGACTTGGTCCGTTCCGACGAACCACTCATTCTGTAACATTGTGCACATAGCTCGCTTCGGTCACACTGTACTTCTATCAAGCATCATATCGTACATTGCTATAGTTCTGTTGTGGTGTAGAGAGGTGGAAGGGGATTGACATACACTTTAATGCTAGCTATTAAATAACAAGCATCCCGGCTAGCTGGCTCGGTCACTATGTATCCACGTCCATGTCGACGTCGCCATCGTTCACCTGTCCCGGTAACATCCCTGGGAACCGCCCCTCCCAACACTCCAACACGCCCTTGGCAATGTTGCTCGGCTGGTTCTTCCGCGCGTTCACGTTGGCGTCTGCGAGGCGCCAGACCGTCTGATAGAGCTCTGTCCCCTTTAGCATGGTAAGTACGGTGTTGAGTCAGAATTAAAGGAGCTTACCAGTATGATGTCATAGCTCATCATGCCCTTCTCTTCCTCCATCTCCTTGATTGCCCCCATCATATCCTTTGAACTCCTCTGTGCCACAGCAGGCTCTGGCTTGTCCTTTGACTGCTGCATGTCCAGGAATGTGTTGATGGCAGCAACCCAGTGGCTGACCCTCCGGTGTGCAAGGTTGCTCACATTTAGGAGCTTGCAGCTGTGCACTGGTGGTTGTTTGGCCATGAACTTTGTGCCTTGTGGTGGTGAGTGAGGGGGCTGTGCCATGGCAGGGGCTGAGTTTGTTGGTGAACTAGGAGGATTGAGGAGAAGGTGAGGAGTTCCCCATTCTGAGTGTTGTGGTATTGTTGGGGTAGGGGGAGGCAATGATGATGATTGGGTTGATAGGGATGGAGAGCAGGAGGAATTGTGTGCTGTGGTGGTTGGTGGAAGGAACTGAGGGGGAGATGGGGGGAAGTTGTGCTGGAGATGGCGTAGTGAGGTTGAAAGGATAAACTCCTGTGTCTTGATATCTAGTCTGGAGGGATCTGGACATATAGGAACTTTCTGTAAAGAAGACAGTGGTGGCAACGTCTTCAGTTGAGGGCTAGGCTTGTGTGATAGATTCAGCATTGCTTGCTGAGAGGCTATTGTAAAGTTCATGTTTGAGGAGCCTTGTGGTGGTGTTGTTGTTATAGAGTTGGAGGAGTGTTGCAAAGTGAAGGAGGTAGAGAAGAGTGAAGGGATAGAAATTTGCTGATGCAGGGGTGGAAGTAATAATGTTGGGGAAGTTCCTATTGTATTTGGCTTTGGTGATGAAGCACAAAGTCTATGAACTGCCACAGGATGGAAGTTGATATAGAGAGGTGCTGTATTGTCCAGAGGCCAATCACTTGAGCAATCAGCCAATGAGATATTGTGAACCACTAAAGAAAGAGAGCCTATTGTTGTGTAGTTAGAACTAGACTGTAAGAGAAACTGACACAACTATATATACCTTTATTATTAGCTGGCTCACCAATATGTAGAACATTACAGAGCAGACATAGAATATATTGTGGTGACTGATCTGCCTGCCAGTAATAGATATATGGATGAACAGTGAATCCAGGGGGACATAGAGACTGTATTCTGTTAGCAAAGAAAACAGCAAGGCCGTAAAATCACTTACAATTGGCAAAGCAGAAACAATATCATGAAATGTGGTCTGCATGATGATAGAAGGCTGGGGGATAAAGGATGTCATGAGCTCTTTATATATGTGGACCAGTTGCCTGACTAAGCAACTTTGATGGCTGAGTAAGCTGTATTGGTATTTGTCATTGTTGATGAGTCAAGTGTGATCCAATAATCACATGTACAGGAGAACAAAAGAGAACATGACATTGCATTCTCATAGATTAAAGGAACAAAGAATCATGAGGACAATTGAGAATCTATGCATAGGCTCATAGCCTTTGTTCTGTTGGTAGTTGCTTACAATATGAAATTTAGTGTGCTACCAAAAGCTAGTTGTAATATATAGAGTGAAGCTACACTACCACAGGTACCTAATAATAGGTAGAATATCAATGTCTATTGTCATGATCAAGATGTCAATGACCTGAAGTCTATATAAGCACCCCTCATATGCACCAACCTGTTATGCATTTTGAAAAACACACTGCGCAGTTATCTGTATATCAAAAGGCCCGGTGCGCGCCGTGCACCGGATTGGAAGGGATGTCACCGGACGCGGGATGTGGCAGATCCGGTCAAGGTCCGGACGCCAAGGGTCGAGAACTTTCGGGGGATATTGGCGTCAACGGCGATTGGACGGAGCAAGGCAAATACCAAATCCTTACGTAGTTACAGAGCACATTCCGGATAATGGGAGACAACCGGGGCGCCATATCGGTCCTGCCATACACAAGAAATCGCCAACCAGTGCTGAAAGCAGGCAAGATTGACTGGGCAAGTCGAAGTGATGTGGGAAACGGCCAAGTATGCTGGCGACAATCAGGACGCAGCATTCGAGAGAGGCAACATACTCAGCGGGCAAACTTTAAAGCCGGGTCTGCAGTACTAGTGCAGCAAGCAGGGCGTGGATCATCGTGCTCGACACGATTCGCTGTGAAGAGGAGTTTCCACGGTAGCTGAAGGAGCGTCGTGCGATAAAGACGTTATTTGTCGAGCAGATGACTGGTGGCCACGGTCACTGTGACCAGCTACGTTTGAAGTGCGAGCGTGTCGTGTCCGAGAGAGAAGCGAGGTGGCGAACGTGCGTGCTGACGCGAAGGACTCGGACTCGGACGCATGATACAGACAGACGCCTGATAAGTTACCGAGTCGACGCGTTCTTGCGGAGACAGTCTGGAAGCAGATGTGCAGAGAACGTCAGCTGGCTGGTGCAGTGGCCTGGACGAGATGGGGAGGACGTCGGGAGAAAGGGAGAGGGGGGGGGGGTCCTTTGTCAGCACGGGCGGGACTGTGGCCCACGTGCGCGTTTTGGATTCGAGGATATCGTCACTTGCAAAGGCAAAACTCTGAATTGTACCGCCCTCGCCCACCACGAACGATATCGCAGGTCGCCGCTCGTCGCTCGCAACTCACTTTGCACTCCTCTATCTCCGTCTCGGGCACAGATCTGCGCACGACCAACGTTCCTTGCCTCTCGCTATATCTCCTCCGTCCCCCCCCCGTCATCCTCCCCTTCTTGTTTTCGTCGACTCCGCCCGGCGATCCCTCTCGCTCGACCCCCTCCTCACCCAGCGATTCGCTTTCTCGTGAATGACGACTGCCTCTGAGGGCTCTGGCTCTGAGAGGCATTCATCTCCATGTCCGCCCTCCCCCTCCCCCTCGACAACCATCACTGCCGCCCCGTCGCCATCCTCCGGCCCCGCCAAGGCCCGCATCTTCGCATTGCCACCCCCGCCAGCCCGCGCGCACTCACACAAGGCCCACCGCAAACGCGGCCGTCAAGATGACGGTGTGGACCTTTCCAGTGACTCTGACAATCACCACAACTCTCGCCCCTGTCGCGCGTCGCACCAGCGCGCTACCCGCAGGACCTCAGAAAGGGCAATGACTATGCCCTCCTCGCGTACGCCCAAGAAACCTGAGCTCTTCCGTCCGGTGTCTCCGATCACAGCTCGTCGCGCGGCACTTCGAAGGTCTCCCTCCCCCGTTGCGTCCTCTTCTTCCTCCAGCCCCGACCGTGTCGTCCCTCCCAATTCGACTGCGGGTATCGGTCGCAAGGTCGCCGCCTCGTTGGACTTGTTCAAGGAGAGCGCGCAGAGCCCATCGAAGGAGAAGGACGAGGCTGATGCTTTGGATCTTCCAAGACCAGATTCATCGAGCGGCAAGCGCAGGGCAGTCGTGCCCGTCACTGAGGTCACCGAGCCGCAGTTCGAGTTCGTCAAGCGGTCAGATTGGCCCGACCGCGAGGCTGCCGCCATTCGGAGGGAGAAGAGTTCGACTGGTCTGGACCGAATCAGGACCCACGAGAGCACGAGTTCCGTAACGAGTTCACGAGATCAAGACTTTCGTAGACGCAAGGAGCGGACATTATCCCGTCGCGAGACCGTTCGGAACGATCTGGTGCAATGGAGGGCGGCAGTTGAGGCAGGTCGCGAAGACCAGGACGGACGAGGTAGGCCACGGGAACGGAGCGTGTACATCCAGGAGCCCCCTTCCGAGCTGGACACTATTTCGCCACAATCTCAGTCTTCAACGATATCTTCCGCGTCTACTTTTCATCACAGAACGGAGAGCAGAGCTCCCGTATCTTTGCCCCTTCAATGTCTTCCCCCTTCGCCACAAAGCCCCCGACATGATCTTCCCCCACCCCTTTCCGTTCAACGCACACTTTCCCCGCTCGATCTTCACGAATTTCCTCCACCAGTATGTCGATCTCCGACACGATCACGCTCCCCTCAGGCGCGCGCCGATCCCTCGTTTCCCCTTTTAAGCGTTCCTCAGTATCCCCATCCCTTCGAATCGCCCTGGTCTACGGATGAAGAGGATGAGTCTGCTTGGGAAACAGCGTCAGCTACGACGACCACCTCTACAACGTCCGCATCGTCTCCCTTCCCCCTTTCGCCGTCACGCACGAGTCCCCATCCTCAGCCTCGCGTACATAACGCCAGCGACGAAGATGAGGAATGCCACCAACGTGCCATGTTATCTCCGTATGACGAGTTGGAGTTGACTCCTGCGGAACCGAACGCATCCAGCACCGATGTGGTCACCGATTTGGAGGTGTTGGGTTATTCGCACGAAAGTTTGCCGCATATTCCTCTGCGACCATTTCGTAACCAGGTTGGAGGGCACAGTGCAATATATAAATTTACCAAACGTGCCGTGTGCAAGGTAAGCCCTAATTTCCGCATTCGTCAGTTCTAGCCCAAGTTCATGCGCATGACAGCCTCTCGTTTCCCGCGAGAACCTCTTCTACGAAGCTGTCGAGCGCGAAGCCCCTCCATTGCTCGACTTCATCCCCCGTTATCTAGGTGTGATGCTTGTCAGCTATCGTCGCGTCCCGAAGAGTTCGAGCGGGTCTCCGCAGATGCCATCCGCTACCAAACCTACGGGTATTACTCCGGACTCCGCGTCTCGTCGTCCGATCCTGCAGAAGTCCGCTAGTGACAATCCCCGTCCCGCATCCTTCAGGGCGGTTCAAGAGGGCGGCGACACCGATGTAGAAGAGGCGGAGCTCCCCGAAGTCGCCTTAGACTACAACCGGCACATCATCCCCCACTGGCTATTGCATGGCAATCGGAACCGTTCCATGTCTCATTCCTCCGCTCCGCCCTCATTGCACCCCGGAGATCCTCGGCTCAGGCGACATCATTACAACGGGATGACTGCTTCGAGCCCCGATCTTGCAATGACCACGTTACGCTCCAACCACTGCGGCACGTCTCAACGCCATCCCACCAGTAGACTTGCCTACTCTCGGACAGCCGAGGACATCGATAACCGCACGCCAATGAACTCACCCAGACTCCCTGTTCCCCAGATATTATCGCCCCAAGGATCCTTGTCGCCTGGTAGCCAGTTCCAAACGGGGTGGTTTGGCGGTACTGGCTCCACCGTTGTCAACACGCGCTTCAAGGATCACGTCTTCAGCACTTTGCTCCGCCGACTTTCGAGACATACGTTTGACAAGGGGGCTTCTATGGTGAAGGCGGACGATGATGGGGAGGTCGCGGACGGGGAAGACGAACGGACTGCGTTCAGCGATGGTGCTAACAAATGTCGTCGCAAGAAGAAGCTCAGCAGAGTGGAACGGTTACGGCAGGAGGAAGGCAGCTTGCTGGGGACGCCGCTCCGGCGAGTGCAGAGCGAGCGCGAGATCGGCAGCCGTGGTCAATATCCCACGCATCCTAGCGAGCAAGTCCGTGAGGCAGCGCCGGAGAGTATCTTCGAGTTCGAGTCACAAGACGACATACCGCCTACCCGTCCCGCCTCGCCCACGGTTAGGGATGGGCAGTCGTTCGCCGCGCGCTCATACGGTCGTAGCCGGTCGCGCTCCCTCCCCCGCGATGTCTCCCAACCACGCATCCCTTCGGAGCCCCACCTTCTGATCGAGCCTCACGGACCGGACCCATACGTGACGCGTCAGAACCACTTCATTCTGATGGAGGATCTTACCGGGCGACTGAAGTCTTCGTGCGTCCTTGATCTAAAGATGGGTACACGGCAGTACGGAATGGACGCAACCCTCACAAAGAAGAAGAGCCAGCGGAAGAAGTGCGATCGGACGACCAGCAGGGCGCTGGGAGTGCGTGTGTGCGGGATGCAGGTAAGCGTTGTTTTTAAGATGCCAGGTTTGACGTGCTGTTTGCGCGTGTGGTCTTATTTGGCCGTACCTGTGGCGAATGAATTCTTCCATTGCCCTGGACGTCGTTTGTTCGGTTCGGTTCGCTGACTTGGCTTGATTTGGCAAGGTTTGGAACCACGTCACCCAATCCTACGTTGTCCAGGACAAATACAAGGGTCGTGAGGTCCGCCCGGACGACTTCCCCACAGTGCTCGCATCTTTCCTCCACGATGGAGAATGTGTGCTCGTGTACCAGATCCCGGTTATCCTTCGCAAGATCTACGCCCTGGCGCGGATTGTGAATCGCCTGAAGGGGTACCGTTTCTATGGCTGCAGCCTGCTCATGATCTACGACGGCGACCGGGAGGCGCAGGAAGCGTTCCGCGCATCCGTCCTCGACCACCCATCGTCGCGCAGCAAGCGGGGCGAGTCGCTCGAACGTCAACTCGACGCGCGCACGCTCGCGGAGAACAAGCCGCGTCAGACACTGCGCCGTTCTCACAGTGAAGACCTGCTGGTCGGTCCCGTCGCAGACCGGGTGTGTCGGCGGCGGAAGCGCGGTGAAGTCCAGATCCGACTGGTCGACTTTGCACACACGACGACCGGCCGGGACTGGCTCCCGTACCCACCGCCGGGCGGCGAGGTTGACGAGGTATCGAGCGGGAAGGGCTACCAGGCGGAGGTCGACCCCGAGACGGGGCTGATCTACGCGCGGTTCCCGCCACACTACCCCGACCAGCCCGACCGGGGGTTCCTGTTCGGGCTGATGAACCTCGCGGGAGCGCTAGAGACGATCTGGAACGATGAGCGGATGAGGAGGATCAAGAGCTCGCGCGAGAACCCGACCACGGTCGCGAACCAGCTCCCGCCGCTGTCGACGGACGGGAAGGAGATCTTCGACGGGATATTCAGGACGCCATACGGCGAGGAGGACCTCGGGTTCATTTCTACATAGCGTCCTCAGTCCGTGTCCTTGTCTGCGCTCGGTGGTGCCCTTCTTGCATGCATTTATCTTGCGCATATTGTACGTGACTTCTTGTACATACTTTGTACTTTATACCTCCACCCTCTCTCTACCTTCCTTCCCCTTGCATCCCCTCACTCTCTCTCCTCCATCGTCTCTTGTCTGTTCTTGTCTCATCTCATGTCTCCCTTTCCACTCACGTATCTTTAAGTGTCTCGTGGCTCGGTCTCACTCTGTTTGCATTGTTGTCTGCATGCATCATTCTGAACGTTTTAGACCTCCCATCCTACCACTTACGATGTATGTGTATGCAACGAAGTAGGCTACATTTACGTGCATAATTAGCGGCAATTCCCATCGTGCTTATTTCCCCAAGGTCCTGCGAGAATGGTTGTAATAGAGGCAGTAGACACACCGCGAAAGCAATAGATGATGTTTGTTTCTTCTGTAGGTGCCAACTCATATGCACGGTGAACGTGTGGTGTGATGCAGGGGACGGCCGACTTGCTGGGCGAGGCTCAAGAGGGTCGCGACAGAAAAACTCACACCAATCACTCTACGATCAAGTGGCCCGCAGTAAGCAGTGTATTATGATAAGGACGGAAGAGGTTGCGAGGCCTGCGCGGATGGAATCTAGTCCTGCTCCACGTATCTAGAGCGGATGTCCTGCCATTGTTTCTAGAGACGAAGTCAGCCCCACGCTTCAGCCAGGGAGGTAAGGGCCACGTACTCCCTTGTTCCAAGTGTCCCAGAACTTCGTGATGCCGAGGTCGAACCCAATGCTGAACGCGAATGCGCCGGCGAAGATCGTCGGGACGAAAACACCTGTCAAACCCGTTCAGCCCTGCCCTGGCTCGCATTTCCTCGGACGGACTCACTGTTACGCCGGACGACGGTGTTGTATAACGTGTTGGCCAGCTTGACGAAGATATTAGCCGGGGCCTAGGGCAGAGGCGAATGGAGGCGAAGGGCACTCACAGACATGGTTGGCGTATGGAGGGAGTTCGTGGTGAATCGGAAGGAGGAAGAGGCGCGCGTATGTGTCGCGCGGCGGAGTTTGGAAATTCGAAGCGCCAGTGAGGGTGGAGGGAGCGCGAGCGTGTCTGACTTGGTCTCGCACTCGCGACATGTCCCTCCTCAGACTCCTCCCCACTCTCAGGACACCATATATAAAACGGACATGCGTTTCTGCACTCTCCTCCTCTATTCCTCGCCGCGCCGGGGCCACGCCGTCTATGCCGGAATATTTCGACAACTTGCTGAAGGATGTTAACACCTCACATGGACCCATCGCTGAGAGCAACGAGGCTGTCGCCCCACCACCCGTGGAGGATGACCTTCCCCCAGCACCTCCGGTCGATAGCTTCCCGCGCAACCCGGCGTACGCCAACCCGGTGACGATCGCGCGCAAGTCGTCAGTAGCCGCCCTGCGGCCCATCTACGCCGTCTCAGTCAAGTCCTCGCGAAACAACACTATCATCACTTTCGCGCGCCCGGACGGAACACAGCTCCTGACGCTGACGGGCGGGAAGCTCGGGTTCAAAAAGAGCAACCGGAACGGGTACGAGGCGGGCTACCAGTGCGCGGTGGGCATTATCGCCGCGATGGAGGAGGAGTTGAGGCGGACGGACTTTGACTGGAAGCTGTACCTCAACGGCTTTGGGCAAGGGAGGGACGCGATGCTCACCGCTCTCACGACCGCCGTGGGGGACGGTGTAAAGCAGAAGCTGAAGCGCATCACGGATAGGACGCCGCTGAAGATTGGAGGGACGAGGGGCATGAAGACGCGGCGCGTATAACCTGGCAAGGTCAGTTCATCGTCTACCATGAGCCTTGGTCTGCGCTGCGAGCTGCGAGCTGAAATCTCCGGTGTCTGTAGTGTTCGTCCCGCCCTTGCCCACGTCGGCTTGAACGCGTTTCGCGAGAAGGACGACCTACTGCGTTCCCCGCATGCGCTGCACTTGATGTGTAACACATCGCATCCTCTTTCCTTTCGCCATTCCTCTATCGCGTAGAGTCCATGGCAATGATTGCAGGGCGCGGGAGGGAGTTATCTGTTCTCAAGTACTGTATTGCTTGGACTAATGGAGCATATAGAACCGTGTCGTTGAATCTGTATGTGGACGATGTATCTTCCTAGGATGCATTGCCACTATAACCTTGTCAATCTTATGGGTTCAGCGCGCCGGACTCATAAGAGTATGACGCCTCCCTCGCCGCAATCGTTTGGCGACCGGACAAATGCCGGCCGGGGGTCTTGCGTTGGCTTCACGGCACGTCGCGCGCTTATCCATCGCGATCGGCATGAAGCGGCAGCGGCTCCATAAAGCTCTCCCTCTCCACCTCCGCCATCGCCTCACATACTCCCTTGTATTCTCTCTTCCTCCTTCCCCCTCTCGCTCCCCATTCTTGTCCATCCTGTCTGCCTCGACCCTGCGACCGCTGCTTACACACTTTAGATCGGCACAATTAACGCATATGACGAGTGCAAGCCCCGCGCCATTCATCCCCCTACCCCCGGCTAGAGAGATACCCTCATCCTTCCTCGCTAGCGTCAAGAGCTGGTGAGTTTTTGGTCATCCCTTTCAGCAAGTATGTAATTTCTCAGACGGTTCCGGGACAGGTGGGCTGCAGGAGACAAGGAAGGCGCTGCGAGCGAGGAACGCTTACTAAGGTGAATGTCTCTGCCTCGCTACTCGCACGCGCTATCGACGAACGTGGTGGTTCATAGGAAACTCCCCTACTTCCGCCCGGCTGGCTCCCCGCCACCAACACCAGATTTTGCCCATGAGGTCGTTGCCCAAAGCTCGAAGGTCGAGCTTGATGACCCCAAGCAATATCTCAATACGTTCGCAATAACCCCCGCCCAACCCAATCCCAACGCTCCACCACCTGCAGTGGTTCTCCATGGCTACGGTGCAGGGCTGGGTTTCTTCTTCAACAACTTCCCCGCACTAGGACGTTGGGCAGGAAAGCGTGGTACCTCAGTCTACGCCGTCGACTGGCTGGGTATGGGCCGGTCCGCACGAGTGCCCTTCCAAGTTAAAGCGAAGCGAGAAGACATTGACAGCCGTGTGCGCGAGGCTGAAACCTTCTTCGTCGACTCCCTCGAACAGTGGCGGCAGAAGATGGGTCTCGAGACAATGACGCTCATTGGCCATTCTCTGGGTGGCTACCTTTCTGTCGTATACGCTCTTCGCTATCCCACGCGGGTCAACAAGCTTATCCTACTATCGCCGGCGGGCGTGCCGCGCGACCCTAACAGTACCGTGCCCTCGCGCGAGCTCACGGACGCACAAACGACTGGCGCAACAAGCGCGGATCACGCGGAGCTAGCGAATGCAGGGGAGGTAGAGAGCCTCAGGTCGAGCCAGGAGGAGGCACAGCGTCGCGAGAGCCGCACCCGCAAGCTCCTCACGTATCTATGGGAGCAAGGCTGGAGTCCATTCCAGGTCGTTCGCTCGACCGTCTTCTGGGGGCCTATGCTCATCGGAAAGTACTCTTCACGACGCTTCATCGGTTTGGGTGACGAAGATACCCGAGCGATGCACGACTACATCATGAATATCACGCTTGCCAAGGGTTCGGGCGAGTACTGTATTTGTGCGTATATGCGGTTCTTCTGCGGAGCTCGACTAATCAAAGTCATTCTGCAGCGCATCTACTTGCTCCTGGCGCACATGCCCGACGTCCACTTGTTGACCGTGTCGCCCCACTGAAGATCCCAGTAACCTTTGTTTGTGCGTATCCACATTCATTGTCGCTATCACCAGGTTCTTACGCAATGTGCCAGACGGTGACCATGACTGGATGGACCCAGAGGGCGGAAAGGAGTCCGTTGAAAGGTTACGTCAAGCCGGAAATGGCTTCGGTCGGATGTATATGATTCCTCACGCAGGTCATCACGGTGAGCCAATTCAACACCCGGCGTGCTTTTGTGACGAGCGACTCATCATCGCCGTCCACATCCTCAGTCTACCTAGACAACCCGAAGGCGATGAATGATCTGCTTGTGAAGGAGCTCGACCGCGCCGCGGACCCTAGCCGCACGTCTTACTCTGCATAGAGGCTGGCATAGAGGACTCGAACTTCCACACATACCCACGTCGACATACACATACTCACCGGCTGGATTTGCTATGCTACTTTTGGACGTGACTAGCAGGACATTCTCGACATTCATTTCCGACTCCTTCGCGCTGCGTAATTCAGTGCTATTTACGCTTACTATTAGAGAGCTTTCTACGTACATTAATGACTCTCGTTGTGTATATCAGTCAGTTGCATGTACAGATTGTAATATGTTACCGCATTGCACGCATACACTCATGTTTTCATCTGTCCTTCGTAGGAACCAAGCATGCCAGCGCTAGCGCTTGCATAGGATTGAAGCCATCGTGCTCATCCCACGCGCTCCTTCGATGCTGCCAGCGACGACCTGAGCCGCAATGGTATCTGGTCTTTCTGGGAACTCCCTTCACTTGCGCGCGCTGGCTCTGAAATCCGGAGGAAGCTTCGTCCCTGCTGTTAGAGGAAGGTCTGGCCCTGGAAGAGAAGCTGTCGGAGTTGTTGATCCTGCAACGGGCCTCCTTGCCGCACCACTGCAGAGCACAACCCAGCACCATTGCCTTTACTTGCCGCATACAGGCTAGGTCACGATCCACCACCTTCTCGATGCCGCCCAGGCTTAAGAGGGCCCCGCCGTATGAAGACGACCCAGGGTGCAAGTACATCGTGATCGACGACCCATGGCCCGGGGACAAGGTAGGCAAGGACCGCGACGACATATACTGGAACTTCCTGTGTGCGTGGGTGCGTTTCATGCTCAACAAGGAGCATGAGCCCGAGTGTGTGTTCTCTGTAAACACGGTACGTCGTTTTTGACTCTTCTGCGCCCTGACGTTGATCCATAATGAATCTCCCTTCGATATATGCGCCCGCCAAGTAGCGCAACGAGGTCATCGTACAGCTCCCGGAGGAAGCGGACATCGTACCCATACTCGGCGCGCATCCATGGATCAAAGTGTTCTCCCGTGGGGATCCTCGGGACAGGGACCGCATCTCGCATGTCTTCGCGTACGACTACCGCATGAAGGGCGAGCCTGGCAATCGTAGGTCGCCATCGTTGTGACCTGTGTATACGCGCATGCGCGACCCTCACTCACATCTCTGTCGTAGACAACTGGCTTGCGCACTACCCGACCGCAAGCGGGGACCCGCCGGAACGGTTCAGGTTCCCGGTGAAGTTCCCGTATCCGCATGTGAGCTGGGCTTCACCGAGGGGCAAGAGCTGTGCCAACATCTCGCTGCCTCTGCCGCCTACGCGTCAGCCCACGCCTATACCCGATACGGTGCGTTTCTACTATCGTTAGGTTTTGGGGTGGGGTCGGGGATGTTGATGCTGATCGCTGATTCCAGAGCGGCTTCACCCCATACCAGCACCCGTCGCAGCTGACCTTAAGCACTGTCAGCAACGCAGAGGCCAGGAGGGAAGAAAGAGAGCACGAGGACCGGCAATCTGCCGGACCGAGTCAGTCAGGCAAAATAGATCCGTATACCGAAGGTGGCAGTACCTATCATCTGTTGTCGAAACATGCACTCATATCTCCTACTTTGGCTTGCTTCAGAGGGGAATGCTCTTCGAACTTTGACACATGAAGAAGCAGACGTGAAACCGCACATCAAGCGCGAGGACGGTGCTCGCGTCAAGGCGGAGGCGGTCAAGTCCGAGCCCGAGCTCTACGGTCCATCTAAATCGTTCAGGTCCACTATCGAGCAATTGCAGCAATCCCGTGCGAGTCATGATGGGCAGTCCACAACGCCGTCAAGCGAGCCGCCGGGGCCAGGCCGCGTGAAGCCAGAGGAAGAACCTCCTACCGGTCCTTCAGATGCATTTGTTGCAGCATTTCACACTGTGCGCGGCGCCGACGGGCACGAACAACCGGCGCCAGCATCGGAGCGTGAGTACCCAGTTGTTTGCTCGCAACGTCCCGGCTCACCTCACTGAATGGTCATTACAGCGAGAGTGAAGGGCGAAACAGAGCAGACTCCCTACCAGCCTTCGAACGCTTTCGTTGCGGTGATACAAGGGCTGCGTCGCCCACCTAGCACGTCAGGTTCGTTTCCCTGTGTGTGCAACCTATTTTCCACTTATCTTACCTCTCTTAGCAGACGACCAACTGGCGAGAACGCCGACGGCGGACGTTCTGGTTAAGCCAGACCCCGATGTTAGGCGTTCTTCTACGTACTCTGCTCCGCCGGAGGATCCAAAGGTCAAAAGTGAGCCCGAGGACGGGAGACGTCGAACTGCGGATGCTGACCCAGCAGACCAAGGTAAGAGCGCATAAGTTGTCGTCAAGTCCTATCCAACTGACATGTCTTAGCTATTCCTTCCCTTAAGCGAGTGAAGGAAGAGCCTCATGACGAACGATACGGGAAGAGATTCCGTCACTGAAGGCCGAGCCGACCGCTTGCCTGTAGTAGAATGTATTCCTGCCATGTCCTTCCTTATGTGACATGCCGTCCATGTATCAACTTATTGTTTGCGCTCAACAACTCCTTTTGGGATGCTGGTCGTGTGCTCCAACCTCCCGGAATACTTTACACCGTCTCTCCTTCAGCGCTGCTGACCTAGATGTGGTCATCGATCATGTCTAGTCTATGAATATTCTATCTACTACAGCAGTGGTAATGTACTCTAAGCAGTGTCGAGTCCAGACTATGCGAAGCGTCCCAATGCAATTTCTAAACCGCCTCTGCGAACTTCTACCCCTTCTCACGAGTAGATGCCAGCTCTCTGCCTTGTGAAAGCAATCAACAGGCTCCCCACACCGGTCGCGAGCGCACACGACCCCACAAATATCTCCACGAATCCATACCCTTCGCGGCCAAACACCCCACCGATTGACGAGCCCTTACCAGCCTCAAGGAGAACGCCGGAGAGGATGGGTCCGACAACTGCAGATATGCCCTTGAAGATCGCAGTGCTGGCGAGGGCGATGCCTGTGTACTCGGGCTTTCCCCCTGCGCAGTCGAAGGCAGCGTTGGGCCAGGTTGAGGAGAAGCCCCCGCTCTTGAGATAAAACGATTAGCGCTAGGTTCGTCGGAAGCTGGGACCAAGACACGCACCAATGCCCCGAAGATGACGGCAAATAAGTACAGCTGTATAGACGCTCTTGCGAAACCCCACAGCAGGAACGCGACAAGGCTGCTCCCGACCGCGCTTGCGAACATGACCCAAGGGTATGGGAACCGATCGCTCAGATGGCCGAGCAGGATCTGGCCGCCGACAGCGGAGGAATTGAAGACGGAGAGCACGGTGGTGGCCGTGAGGGGTGAAGAGAGCGCGGTGGCGAAGCTCGCAATGTACAGCGACACGGGGAAATATGAGAATCCTTGAAGGAGGATGGTCACCGACTGGACCCGACCATGGTCAGCGTCGAGAGGTTCTGAGGGACGGCGAACGGAGAAGGGACATACTACGCTCCAGAAGAGGGGGTTCTTGACGAAGCCCAGTTGCGGAGGGATGAAACGCGGACGTCTCGACCCGTGCGAGTACTTCGGCACAGGCAGACGCGGACGCAGACCTAGCAGCGCAATGCCGCAGAAGATGGTGGTCACGATAGCCCAGATGCGGAGGGTCCATCGCAAGCCAACCTTGTCGAGGAGAGCCGTAAGCGCAAAAGGAAAGACGAAGCCTGCGATGTAAGATTGGTTTCAGAATCTTGTGATGGTATAAAGTAAAGCAAAAACATGTACCACCAACTCCTCCTCCTGCAAAGATGATGCCTCCTGCGAGGCCTCTCCGCTCGGAGAACCACTCGGGAAGGAGTTTGATGACAGGAACATAGAGTAATCCCCCACTGATGCCGAATAAAACACCCTGGAGCATTATGAGCTGCCATACCTGTAAGGGGTTCGTGGCCTTAGCAGAAGGCTTAGGAATCGGCGTTATTTGTTGGGTGCTTACCTGTGTAGCGAAGCTCGAACCGAAAATAGAAAAGAAGTACAATACGAGGCCGAACCACATCGCGTACCCCATATAATCCGGATAACGGCCCAAAGCGCAAGAGATCAGAAGGGCCTGAGGGTTGGTCCGCATTAGAAAAAAGGGCATTGTGATACAGGGTAACTGTGACTTACCTCTGTGTACTGGACGGCAATGGCGATTGTGCCTACCGCCGCAATCGAAATGCTGGAGGCAGTGTTGAATGGCGGGTGAGTCGTATAATAATCTGTAGAACCACAGATATGGCGTTGAATGAGTCCAACGCCGCGAACACCATTGTCTCTGACGGGTGCTTACTTTGGAATATGCCATAACTGCAAGAAATTACCGAGTTCTTCAGCTATCGGAAGAGCCCTGTATATCAGGAGAATCAGGCTCACCTGAAGCACAAACCCCATATCATCATTTCGAGCGTGAAAGACGACATGCAGAATAGCCACGCCCGAACGCCACGGTCCACGGGTGCGAGCTCCTGTACGTTCAGCCCATCGTCGAGGGCTGCCCTGAGGGCCGCTTGGGAGCTCGCTGCAGAGAACGGTGTGTTGATGGGTGTCAGTCGCCCGCTCCCCGGTGTGTGCAGCCCGCTCTCTGGGTGTTGGATGCTCGTGCTCGAGAGCTCATACTGTTCCGGGAGCTCGGCGAAGTGCGGCTGGATGACGGTGCTCACTGCGCTATCCATGCTTCACGATATGTCAGATGATGCACCGAACAGACGAGGGGGCGGGCTGCCAGGGAATACCGTGACGTTTCAGAGGGAAATGAGACACGAAGGCGAGTACTAGTGCTCCCATCATGCTAGCACACGTTGAGGGTTTTATGCAACTGTACGTGTGCGGAGATACTTGAAAATTTTCCAGTTCGACATGACCCGCCCGCGAGCTGTGGGAAGAGCGTTGCATGCGTCGGAAGAGATGACTCAAGACAAATTTTTGCGTCGATGTTGTCACTGCATTGCCAGTGGTCGCCTGGGTAGCCCCACCTGCCGGCGGTAGTAAGCGCCTACCGACGTAGTGTGATCTTGAACTTTGAAGTCGCAATTGAGCTCTACATCTCGTCACGGTGTCCACCATACACTTCGCTTGATTTTGAACGAAAATAAATATCTACTCACTACACGCTCCCAGCGTTGGGTTCATACAAGACGCTATCGCTCCGGATTGAAGTTTCAAGTCAAGGCGGGGGATTGACAAACGTTCCGGCATTTCCATTCTCCATCAAAGCGGCACAACACTGTGCCCCCGGATCTTGAGCACAGGTCCACATTCGGAAGGCAAGTACTCGGCATTCGCGGCGCATCCGTGGGTGTGACAAACAGGTTGGCCTGGACTCCGGAGAAGCCCGGATGGAATGATGTTATAAGTAAATTAAGTACCTACGTGTGTACTCTGCCTGAGCTTCGAGGTCTTCTGAACGACGGCGTGCTCTTCACCCCAACAGCATGTGCTTTTACGAAAAGCTTAGTGGTATCCACTCGGATCCTCAGAGCTTCTTGAGGACCGCATCGAGGACTTCCTCGGTCTTGCTCTTCCCGCCCAAGTCTGGCGTCAGCACCTCGCCTTCCCGAATGACCTGGTCGACGGCCCGGTCGATCCTGTCAGCGCCGACTGTGTGCCCTTGGAAGCGGAGCATGAGCGCCGCGGAACGGATTGCCGCCAGAGGGTTCGCGATGCCCTTGCCCTCAATGTCTGGCGCGGAACCGTGGACGCTGTGACAGGGTGGTCGGTCAAAATGAGCCGATGTTTGGATTCTAGTGCGAGGGGAATAGAACCCACGGCTCGCCCATAACGAAGCTGTCGCCTGCGTTGACCGAGGGCACTAGACCTAATGAACCGACGAGCGCTGCCGCAGCGTCACTTGACAGCGATGGACGGAATCAGACAACATTCATGAGGTTACGCAAATGACTGAAACTTACGAAAGGATGTCACCATAGAGGTTCGGCGCAACCATAACATCATAGATTCTGGGAAAGTGTTGTGAGCTCCGGTCAAGAAAGTCAGGAAGCAATGCCTACTGTGGCTCGCGGAACAGACTGTAAACCAACGTCAGCCTCAGAGAAAATCGAACAGTCAACGAGCTCACCGGTAGACAGCACTGTCGACAAGCTGCTCCTCGACCTTCACACCATCATAGGCACCGTTTACTTCAGGCAATGCAGGGATCGCACGGATGGTTTCCCGGAACAAGCCGTCTGTGACCGACAAGACGTTCGACTTGTGGATGATCGTCACTTGCTGTGGCATAGTGAGCATAACCGTGCGTGCGATTGACAATATATTCGTAGACTTACCTTGCGTGGGCGACCAAGAGCAATGTCGAAAGCCATCTTGCCAATCCTCCTAGACGCGCGCTCGGTGATAAGACGAGTTGCCCGAGCCTCGCGTCCATTTTCTGTGGGGATGATCTCTTCCTGCTTCACGTACTGGAGAAAGAGTGAGATTTTATGCGGCGCGTAGCTTGTCTCGGAATAGATAGACTTACTAGGCACTCAGTGTTCTCCCGAACGACGACCAAGTCAACATCGGGCTTGTCGCCAGGGTTCGCCGCCACCTTCCCCCAATGTCAATGTCTGTAGTGCACATGGCCGACAATCGTACTCACGGACACAACAGGCCTGACATTGGCATACAAGTCGAGCTCCTTGCGGAGCTGGACGATGGGGGACGAGTACCCGGTAACTCTCCGCGAAGGGGAACTAGTTGCGAAGTCGTTTGAGTTGCGACCAACAGACAGCATGGATAAACACGGACCTGACAGCACCAAATAATGCACCATCACACTCCTTCAAGGCACTTGGTCCCACTACCACGTCAACGACCCCGGGACGACGGTCAGAAGTGTGACTTGACTCACTCGACGGTCTCGTGCGGCAACGCATTTCCTCCTCGCAAGAATACCTCCCATCCCGCTAGCAGCGGCACGAACTCGGGCTTCGGGATATCAGAGCCAAGGGCTTCGAGGACTGCCTTCGCAGCTGGGATGACTTCTTTGCCGATACCATCCGCGGGGATGAGTCCAATTTTGAGGGACTGGCGCGCTGTGGTCGCCATTCGACGGATAGGCGTGCGGAACATTTTTTCGTAGTAGACTGAGGAGTGCAACGAGATAAAGGTGGTAGTACTGTGAGGTGAATGGAGAACCGAGCTGATCAGTGTCAGTGATCAGAGAGTTGACTGTTGGGGAGATTGAGGAGAATGACTCCGAGTCGAGTCTGACGGAAGGAACGCGTCTTCCTCGTGACTCACCCGCGGTCACATGCTACACGCGACGCGTTCGTGCTCGTCCAAGGTCAACTTGAAGTGGCTCCGTCACACATAACCTGAGCAACGAAGCAGGGATGTCATAGATTAATGTCGAGAAAAGAAGTTCGGGATGATGATGATGATGATGCTGTCTATTGCACACCATGTACAACTAGCTAGCTCGGGTATCCGGATTCCGCCATGAACTTGTCCTCCATTTCCGAAGATCGTTTCTTCCGGGACATGTCACCCCTTCTCGCCTTCCTTAGGAACAAGTTAATTGAATTGACATTGTAAAATAGCAAGAGATAACGACTATAGACGGTGCTATGCTTGAATCTGTTAACCCAAGCTGTTCCGTGGCAGAAATGTAGGAAGGACTCACATAAAATACAATGCATCATGAAGATCGAATTATGACGAGCCACTGAGTGCTCTATAGATAGCACGGACCGCATAGTAAAGAATGGCAGCAAACACGATGAAGATGAGGGTCTTCCTGATAAATTTCCTCCTCAAGTACGCTTCCCTGATGGCGTCGTTCCGAGCGACGATTTCCCTGGCGGTAAATGGTTGCCGCTTCGGGTCGGAGCATTTTTCCTTGTGTTGCTGGTCACTATTGCGACAACGGCCCATGTCAAACGACCTACGCAGCTCCCATGAAAGAGGTGTGCACGTACCGTTTGAAACACTGCTTCGAGCAAAACTGCACCGCGCAGTTGACACAGTTTACTTCATTCCCGCTAGCCACCTGCTTCTCGCACCCGCTGCGCGAGCACGGGGACTCGCCGGATGCTTGCACCAGTTCCGTGACCGAGTCGAGAGTCTCCCAAGCGGCCTGGCCCCACATGGGGTTGTCGACATCCGGCATGGCTCCGGTTTGCATACTCGCCATGAAGGTTGCGTAGTCCGCCTTGTACTTGTCCTCGTTCTTCTCATCGAGCTGAAAAACTTCAGCCAGCCGCTCTGAGAGCTTATGTCGCGGGAGGTGCTTGCGGAGGAGTCCTTGGGTTTTCGCGCTGAGCTTTGGCGCACTCTGCAGGATGGCGGACATGACGATGAGGAACACCCCTACATTGCGCGGAGCCGCATTAGCCGTCAACTTTAGAAGATGAATTAATTCTGTGGGCTTACTTGTCGCACCGCGGATCTTCACCAAGAAGTCAATCGTATCCTCGAGAGCCTCAAACAGCCCACCCGTAACCCATCCTGCAACCATCGCGTCCGCGAACTCGTTCCCCTCCTTGCCCACAGTCCACAGGCACCGGGAGAACGTCTCGAGCGCGTCCAAATAAGCCTCTTCTGCTTCCTTTGTCCCGGCCTCGGCAGCCCGGCGGAGAACTACGGTGATAGCAGCCCATAATTCCGGAGATTTGAACATCGCGCGGGCAAGGGCCTGGTACTCCGTCTTCGCGGGGATGAACAGCGACCGCAAGAAACCCAGCTCAAGCTCGTATTCCGGAAGGCCGGCTCCTGTATTCGTCAGGTGTACCACGGTAGCGGAGACTATCGCCTCTGCGGCTTGCTGAGGAGTCCGTTTCCGCTGCGTTGGTCCGGTGGCCTTGCTGGCCCCGAGAAGAATACGTGACAGGAGCTGCTTCACGGGTGGAAGCGGATTCGCGTCGGTGTAGGGCTTCCAGTACTGAGGCGCGTGCCGCTCGTCGAGAAGCCCTAGAAGGAAGCCTGCGTTGATGAGGCTGTCCTCGCGGGCAGTGGAGTGCATCCAATTCCTGAAGCAAATGGCAAAAGTAAGGTCTGCGGGTTTCAAGAGTTCCCTGGGTATGATTGCATTAGTCTAGATTTATGGTAAGAAGCCTGGGGTTAACCATACCCGAGGAAAGAAGGGTCGAGGACTGTCAGTCGCATGGCGGTCTGTGCGACCATGATGCGTTCGGGGACACCGAATCTGGACGCTGGATCAAGACTGTTGAACGGTTGCGACCATATCTATCTAACACTTTAGCAGTGAAACATATCGAAAGCTAGCGACCTACTCGTTGCATCATTTGCGACCAGTTCTTCGTAAGATCCTCGATCATATTCATCTCCGTAGCCGCCGCAGTGTTGTCACAGTAGACAGTCGCAGTACAGATAACTTGCAAGGACAACGCCCACGCAGAAGGGAGCTGCGAAACGCCGATACGAAACATCAGTACATTGACAATGAAATATCAGTAAACGACGAACGTACCTGTTTCCCTTCGGCATCCACTTGTGCTTGGTTCACCTTCTTACCATCTTCGATGAGAGCTGCTCCATGGGCATTCAATACACAGAAACACCTTCCCGAGCACAGAACGAGGAGGTTGACGCAATAGTGAGATGAGCCGCATGCTAGGTATCGTAAGAGCGCAAGGCACATACTCACAGTGCGTCGAACACCCCCGCATCCACTAGCCGTCTCCATACCTCACTCTTCGGATCCGCAGCAGCGGGCGTAAGTTGTTGGAGAACATATTGTGTGTCCCACATCGTGTCCCCATCTATTGTTTCGTTGTCCAGCCCAATGACCTTAAGGGCGCGTACGACCCGGCGGGGATCGGTCTTGATGAGGTTCTTCCATCGCGACGTGCGTTCCTCATGCATGTTTGCCAAGTCTCGTGGAGTAGGTCTGCGAGGCATGATTACGACCAGGTTACGACAGCGGTTCGAATGAGCCGGAATCTGATAACTTCAAGTGGCAGATGGAAGAGAGATGGCAAGGTGGACTCGACCACCACTGCGCCGCGACCCGCTGGCACGCGCGGCTCTGGGCGCGATCACGTGTTACCATACGCGTGAGTCGCGACACGTCGACGGTCCAGCCTCAAGGATGCACTCCTCCACGTCGTCGCAGACTCTTGATGGAGTCATGTTGAAGGTGTTTTAGGGATTCTAGAGATTCCAGGTTCGCAGGGACACCGGGTCCTGATGCAATAGAAGCATTCTTTGTTGACTAATGACGCTGGTGTATTGCGACAATAGACACTATGGACCGGCCAATGCCTGCTTACCCGCCTGAAGAGCTCAGTCCAAATCCCCCAGCTTCACGGTGCCTTCATCGGGAGTGGAAACGGTCGGCGCCACAGGCGAAGGGTTGGGTTCGGAGGGGGCGGCACTTGCGTCGGGTTTCGCGGTCGGGCCTGGCTCGCCTGGCCGATTCACATGCACCCAACCACAAACATGCGAGTGCTCGGATACGTCACTGATGGATACCCATGAGCAAGCAACAGAGAGGGGTACCTGTGAGGAAAGTCACCCTGTCAAGCAGTCGTCCGAGCAATACTTCACCAGCTTGCACTTCTCGCAAACGAACAGCCCCTTCTCATCTGCGTCCGCGCTCCTCTTCTTCTCGCAAGTGCGACGCGTGCAGTCTCCAGGCTCCGTAACCCTGAGGGCGAGAACAGCGAGCGTCTGCCACCCATGTTGCATCCCCATCGCGATCGCCTTGCGTGCACTCGCCGTGCGGTCGTTGTCAGCGTTCTCCTGACCAACGATGGCGAACGAAGACAACACGAAAAGTCGCTTGACGAGCGCTGGGCGAGGCAGTTCGGAGCGGAGAAGTTTTCGCGTCTTCGCGCTACACTGGGGCATGTATCGGTCAAAAGCTGTTATGACACCCGCCAGAATCACTGCACAAGGGCTTGAGTGAGCAATCGCCTTTGATCGAAGCGGAGAAAGGACTCACTAGGGCCACGGGGTGCACTCAGACACGTTTTGATAGTCTCTTCAAGAGCGTCGAAAAGCCCGGCTGACAGCCAGTTGTAAATCAACGCGTCCATGAAATCCCTCCCATCGTCGTCTACCACATCGATCATTGCCGTGAACGTTATCAGAGCGGCCATGTAAATCCCATCCCTATTGGGGCCTGTATGTTTTGCGGCGCGTCGCAGGACCGACGTGTTCGCAGCCCAGAATTTGGCCGACTTGTACATTCCATCAAACGAGCGGCTTTAGGTTTGACCTCGAGACTACGTGCAGGCTCAGACCAGACCTTCAGAGGTGATTAGTATCGATGTATACAACGGTTGACAGGTGCCTTACGTACCCTCTGCATGACGGACGACCTGCTTCTTGATATCCTCCGCAAACTTCTTCTCCGTGGCAGTGGGAGGAATAGTACAAGTAGCCATAGCATTGGACATGATCTCGAACGGAATGAAATACGGAGAGTACATCTGTTCAAGGTCGCGGTCAATTCACTGTCTCTCTGGACATCGTGTCCGGTACCGGTGCGCAGGTTACTCACATCCTTGGCAACCTTCTCGGCTTCCTTCTGGTTTGGCTGCGTAGTGTGCTTATGCATGACAGCAGCCTGGAAGTTCAGCGCACACTTGCACCTGTATCGTCACATGAATAGAAGCTCGACTAAGTGCAAGACCGGTACTCACAACGCAGCGGTGACTCCAGCATTGACTAGGCCCTTCCACGTTTGGCTCTTCGCGTCCTTTGCCAAGTCCTGCAGTTCCTCAATGACGTAAACGCCATCCCACACCGTATCCCCCTCGACGGTCTCGTCATTGGGCCCATTGAGAGTGAGGACGCGAACTGCCCGTCGGGGATCGGACCGGACCGCGCCATTCCAGAAGATCTTGCGCTTTGGGTGTTTCTCCATGAAGTCAGGAGCTGCTCGAATCATTTGGGTAGGAGGCATTGTAGAGGTAATCGGAGATGTGTACAGGGAGTAAGGCTTAGAGAGCGAAAGAGGCTGGCGGCGGTAACGCGAACGTCGGACGAGGCTAAGAAGAGAAAGGCCGTAGATCGAGACGGATTCGTCGGAATCGGTCCCAACAAACTACTTACCATCTCGCGATGCTCGACTCGCGTCATACAATTTTTTAAAGCCGCAAAATGGTCATATACATGTGTCTCGTAAATCGAGCAGGTCACAATTTGGAAAAGACATCGGCCCAGAGACAAGAGTTCGATTGACCAGTAGTAGTGGCCATGGAGCATCAGCCGCGGCGGTAGGGTTCGTTCGAACCTAAGGGCTGACTCCTCTTTCAAGATCCACCAGGTGGCATCGCTGTAGGCTTGTACGGTGTTCACGCACTCGCGCGTGAGCCTTGCGCCGAGGTAGGGGTACCTAGACGGTCATTTCTTCCCGAGTCCGCCGAGGAGTAACCTGAAGAGGTGCGTGGGCTCCTGACAGATATCCTATCCATTTCATTGATCCCTCCTCCTCCTCCTGTAGTACAGGGAAACCAAGGGTCTTCGGGCGTTCTGCTGTCTAGCTATACTGAAAGGAGGTGTGCTGTGCTGCGACTCGTCCTGGGTCCGGACCGATGGCAAACAAGCGACATACGCCGTCGCCTTTGCCTTGTAGATCTCGGAGAAAGGAGGAAAGGAGACGTTGGTTCCACGAAGGAGATTCTCGTAAACGGGGCCGTTCAGTTCGAGATGTGTTATAAGAGTCGTTGCCGGCGCGCGGTTGTCGGGGACGAAGGAGAGTCGCACGGACCTCTGCGCATCGCCGAACACCTTTACCTCTGCGCCCCAAGTGTCAACGTGGTCCGCCGCGCAATCGTGAGGTGTGGACATGCCAGGAAGCTCGGCCTGTTGCCTCGGATGACTGAATAGGACCCTGGCCCAGCGTACTTCGGAGGAGTCTGCTCGACATACTCCCAGGTCGACGTGGAATTCTTCGCCCATCATCGGATGTAAGAAAGCCACTCGTTGTGGCTCATCCTGATACGACAAAGGTGAGCCTCCCGGGCCGTGGAGAATATCAAACCCTGCGGCACCGAGTTTGGAAAGGAGCCAGTTTGGGAAACGGAAAGGAGGTCGTGGGTCACAATTGATTCTGAGCATGGCCAGAAGCGCGTCAGGGGACGTCCATTGGACGGGAGGTTTTCCTACTATATAGATGGTGCGCCATTCGGGTTTGACCGGCTTGCCATCGAAGAGAAGGTTGTACATATCAGTTCCTAGGAAGGACAAGCGTGCTGTGAACTGGCCCCACGAACTTATCGTGTCCTTGTAGAGACAACTTGGTATCGCTGTCTCGTCGGATCCCCGCCGAACGGATCACGTCTGAGAACTAAGCCAATATGGCCAAGGGGTACCGCGCAGAGGAGGACAGCGACTATAATCCCGTTCGCCTCGAAGACAGGAAACCGACACTTCACGCCGTAGCTAGTTGAGATTCGAGGTGTCCAAATGGGCCGTCATCGTCCTGAGTGTTTTGAGACTCCTCCGGGGTCTCCAATGCTAAGTGAGCGGATGGCTGGCACTAGGAGAAATAATGATACTCACCCTCAAGGAAGGGTATGGTTGTCGGGTGTTTGGACCTAAATTAGGAATATAGACGGCGGGTATGTTGAAACACGCTCGCGAAGGGGCAAGGAGGAACCCATGTGGGTCGAAGTCAGGGAGTTCCATGGAGGAGAGCGAGCGGACGTCCTGAGAGCTCAGTTCGCCGCACGCGAGGTGGTGTCCTTTGCTCCAAACGAAGAGGCTCGCGTCCGATTCGTCCTTCAAGATTTCCTCCTGAAGCCGCATAAACGCGCGTCTCCCTTCTCCGTAGATGGTCGACAAGCTGACGCCGAATAGCCCCATGAGACAGTACGCCTCGTCCTCGACCCTCGTCGTCTTGGGGGGCGCCGCCCAGCACATGCGGATAGCGATGCTGAACGCGAAGTGGGGAATGTGTCGAGTGAGAACCTTGTGGTGGACCCGCGTAATCTCCTCGAGAAGGACAGCGAGCGTCGACTTCATGCCCAGCTCCTCCCAATCCTTCGACAGAAAGATGACTATCGCGGGCGCGATGAGCTCTTGAAGTGTCCATCCCCGCGTATGCCATCGACTTGTTCGGAATGGAGAATCCTTCGCAGCCATATCGCAGCCACTGGGGACGTCCGCGAGGTACGCGTAGCACACCTCGGCCTGAGCGTACCACTGGAACATCGAGTTGATAGCCTCCGATAGCTCCGTGCTACTCGTCTTGTCGATGCAGCACGAGTCCACCCACGCCCACCGGTACCCATGATTCTCTGCCAGGATGCAGCACTAGCGCACCTTCGCAGAGACGTGGTCGCGAGGATTAGTGCCGTCCACCTTGCACCGCCGTCCGATGTCCTGCACCTCCTGGAACGTCTGTTCTTCATCGGGATCCCAGGTGTGTGATAGGATAGCGTAACCACCGGTTACTGCACCGGCATTGGAGAAGAAGTGCAACTCTGCGCGATCTGTACTGAGCAGCCACATTCGGGATTCTGGACGATGCGAGACATAAGTTGGATTAGGGACTTGATACGAGGTCAGAGTCGCGGCGAGGTCTAGCTTTGGCAAGGAAGCTAGTACTAGTAGTAGTAGTAGCTTGCGCATCACGATCACGTGGTCTGGGGACGCGTTTCATGATTTTGTTGACATGGACGCGGATTGGCGTGCCCTTCCTTCTACTCTACGCATCCCCCGATCGACTCTGCTCACGCCCCTCTATCCGCCCCGCGATGTCTAGACGCGTCACAGACCCGAATCTCTACGATCTCACTAACGTCTACTGTAGAGAAGGAGCCACGATTGGCCTTCCTACACCGCCTTCCGAACGCAAACGCGTCCGCCAGCTGGAATTCGACGTACGCGACAACAAACGCCTCAAATTTGACAAACCCGTGAAAGATAATCGTGGAACGGGTAATGATTCCGACAGCAGCACAGAGGATGAAGACGAGCTCGAGGACGAATGCACGCGAAGAAAGACGACGTGTCAATATTCGGTTTATGGGTTGCGGAATCAGATGATGCTTGCCGGTCCCTCGAGGACGGCCCATCCTTGCATGGGTGAGCTCCATTTGGTCTAGCTGTCTCTCATTTATCGTGACATGCAGATATTGTAGTGTCCACCACATCAATTCTGCGGTCGTTCGTCTCCTCTCACAAGGCAGACTTCTTCAAATGTCATTCCATCGACGAGTCCGCGTTCATAACTATTCCCTACGCGTGTGCATACTCTCGTGGTACGTCGCGTTTTTTTTTGAAACATATGGTTTGATTTGGCTAAGCTCCTCCTCGTCTAGCGGCGAAACGTGGTGGAACTCCCTACTTGGCTGTGGCCACTGAACAGGGCACCGTGCACGTCCTGAACACGTCCAAACGGCGAGATTGGGACCCAGGTAAGCTTCGTCTCGGTCCATCTATTATCCGCGCCTCCCCGAGATCCATCCTGACGCGTCGATTCACGCCAGAGCCACCGCGACTGACGTTCCAGCCTCATTCCAACGGTATTTTCGATCTCAAGTGGTCCCCATCGGACACCCTCCTCGCCTCGGCCTCTGGAGACAAAAGTGTCCGCATCAGTTCCCTCGCGTCCTCCATCCGCACCGACGACCGAACATTGCACGTCCTGCGCGGGCACGAGAGCACCGTGAAGTGTCTTGAATGGGACCCTTCATCTGACGGGAACATTGTATGCACAGGGGCTCGAGACGGCAGTATCTGCTTGTGGGACCTACGAGTCGGGGAAGGTCGGCAAGGAGGCCTCGACGAGGGCTGGGCATCCAGTGAACGCGCCCCGGTATTAACCATTCCGAAGGCACACGAGACCGTCACGAAAGGTCCGAAGCCGAAGGGGCGGGGGAGGAAGCTCACACCGGCCAACCCTTCGAGGGGCATCACATCTCTGGTCTACGCCGCCGCCCATCCGTACGGGATCATCAGCAGTAGTGCCTTCGACGGGTATGTTGTGTCTGCCCAATTGCCAACTCCCTACAGACATCTAACCACGATGGCCGACAGAATACTGCACCTGTGGGACCTCCGCCAGCCCACTACGACCAAGCGCAAGAAACCCCGCTCAACCAAAACCCGCCCCACACCCCTCTACACCTCCTCCTGCGACCCGACGACGTACGACGGCACACGCCGCGCTCGCGGCCTCACCGCCCTGGTGGAGGGCTGCGGGCCCACCGCAGGCCTCCTCTACGCGCTTGGCATCGACTCACGCATCCACACATACTCCGCGCTTGACCTGGAGGCGCTCTCGGGGTATGCCCGTCCCGCCCTCGGCGTCCAGGATCCGTACGCGCACACGCACGCGAGCATGCAGACGAACTCGTTCTATGTCAAGCTCGCGGCGTCGCCATGTGGCCGGTGGCTCGCGAGCGGGAACGCGGCGGACGGGCGGGCGTACCTGTTCGACGTCGCGAACAACGCGTCGGCGGCGCGGGCGCGGGAAGTCGGTGCTGGGTGGTCCGAGTGGGATGGTGGGGTAGAGCTCAAGGGGCAGACGGGGGAGGTGGGCGCGATGGACTGGGCGGAGGGAATGCTCGCGATGTGCGGGGATGATGGGACCGTGAGGGTGTGGAGGCCAGACGTCGAGGTGTCGCGCCGGTGCGCAGAAGATCCTGAAGAGATGAAGTGGGAGTGGTCCTGGGCTTCGAACGCTTGAGCTAGAGACTCTGGACGTCTTGGAATTTGTATATACTAGTCATTCTGTATTCTGTATCATAGTCAGCAAACGAACCTGGCAGTACCAAGTGCACTTTCCTAATATCAAAGCAAACTCTTGACGCGACGAAGTGTGGCTGATAATGACATGTATAAAGCATGGAATGGTGCACATGGAAGTGAGGTCTAAGAATAGATGGCAGAGACGTGGCGCAAGAATTAATTATGGTGTACAGCGGGTATGGTGAGTACGGTAGGTCCTGTCCAAGCACAGTAAGACCCAACAAGACCAATGTGGGCAAACACAAAGTAGAAACCGAGTCCCAGTGGCGGACGACTGCTATTTCTTCTGTATTGCATTCACAAGCCTGTTATGTAGGGTAAGCCACACACCCTCGCAAACTGCAATCCACGATGAGAGCAACGCACCAATCCAGGCCCTCTTCAAGACCCTCGCCCTTGGTCGCACAGCTCCCGCGTACACTCCACTGCCTCTCCTTCTCCCCGCCAGCAAGTCCAAGCTTCTCGCTGACGGTTTCTGGAGGTAGCGCCCCTTGAACATCTTGCTTATTGCAGAAGACAAGGAGGGGGACGCCAGCGAGCTCGTCCTCGGACAGCATGGTGAGGAGTTCTGACCGCGACGTGTCGAGCCGGTCGGTGTCGGAGGCGTCAATGACGTAAATGATTGCTGAGGTGTTTGGGAAGTAACAACGCCAGTATGGCCTGAGGCATAGTACAATGTTAGACCCGTGCACGGATGAACCTCCATAAGCACTCACCGGATGCTGGACTGGCCGCCGAGATCCCATACTTGGAACTTGATGTTCTTATACTGCACCACGAACGTCAGATTGCTCCCCTTCCCGTATTCGCGACGTAAGCGCACCTGCACAGTCTCTACGTTGAAACCAATGGCTGCAAGACGACGCGTAAGCGGCTTGGACGACAGTGAAAGAAGGATGAAGACTCACTTGGGATTGTTGGTACAACTTCACCAATCTTGCGGTGCACAACAACGGTAAGCCTGAGTTCCCGCGATAAGAAAGATGTTCGTCACCTGTAGGCGATACAAAATAGTCGTCTAATGGACATGTGAAGACGGTCAGGCGAACAATGCCGCTTGCTGTGAATAGGATGGAGACAACGCACCTTCCCCGCGGCGTCCAAACCAAGCATCAATATCCGGACATCCTGGTCCTTGCTCCAGCGCACCAGCGATGAGAGAGACGTGAAGAGGGAGGAAAACGAGAGCCCCATAGTGCGACTGCCGACCAGGAGAGCGAGCGAAAGAGTGGAGCGGAAGAAAGCGATGAGAAGGACGGGCAGCCGAGTCGCCGACCGTCACAGGCTGACGGGCCGGGGAACTTCCCCGGGAACACCGTCCCGTGCGGCGCACGTGGCAACAAACTCTCCGGCGGCGAATTCGAAGACGCGTTGGTGGCTGAGCCTGCAACAGCTTTCTCTTGCTTGCTCTGCGCCGCCCATCGTCATTCTCCGCTCCCCATGTCCGCATCCTCCGTTGACAAACCAGCCAAGGAGCACAGGAAGCACAAAGATCCACCGTCGGAGGTCGACAGGCAAGAAGGCGAGGGCGAGCCTAAGCCAAGAAGCTCCAAGAAGGCGAAGACGGACAAGACGACCAGGTCGACGCCTGTCGCTGTGGACGTCGCCGGACCTACTGCAAAACTTGCCAAGGAGACACCGCGCAAGAAGCGCGAGAGCAGAGACAGAGAGGAAGTCCTAGGGCCTCAGCAGCGCGTAGAGGAGCCCAAGAAGAAAACTAAGAAGCATAAACACGAGGAGGAGGCTGCGGCGCAGGTGGACGGTCTTCAGACCGAGGATGATAGTGGGCGGAAGAAAAAGAAGAGGAGAAAGGAGGCGGCGGCGACAGAGGACAGAGAGCAGCGGCACCCGCAGGAGGGTGAACGCGGGGATGAAGCGGACGGTGATCACGGTGTAGACGACCGACCTCTCTCGTCCAAGAAAGAGAAGAAAGAGAAGAAGAAACGGAAACAGTCGCACGATGAAGGAGAGAAGGAGGTACTCAAAGAGAAGAACAAGAAGAAGCGGAAACGCAGCACTTCGTCCGGGTTCCCCAACCCCAGTGAAGATGAGTCCCTGAGCGAGCAAGGGCGTAGAGGTGCGTTCTCGTCCTTCTCGGTCGCGAAACTGCGCTTACATATGCGCAGCTCTGGAGTATGCGTTTGTACAGTTCGAGGACCCTGGCAGTTGGAAGTTCCATAAAGCCCGTCAGAATTGGCTCCTCCGTAACATATGGTCGGACGACGCTGTCAGTAATCCCCGTATACTATGCAGTCCTCCTGCGTTAAAATTGTCTTTCGCTCTCATTAGGTACCCGAAACCTACATGCCTCTTGCGACGCGTTACCTCCAAGGCGTGCAAGGGGGTGCCCGAGAGGTAAGCTATGTTTTCGTAACGACATTCTACATAACCTGCGTTCTTTTTGACGAGACATCCCCGCAGACTCTCATAAAATCATGCCGAGAGGCTTTAGAACCCCCTCAGCCAGCCGCATCAAAGGCAGAAACTGCAGAGAAAGAAGAAATGCCACCCAAATCTTCTGAGGCTGACGACCCGACGACGCAGCGGACGGTTAAGTTCATCGTCAACGAAGAGGACGAGCGCAATATACCTTCTGCGACAGACAACGCAAAACGGCAGCGAGCCGCATCACTACTCACCGCTCTTACATCGTAGCTATAGTTCAATTAGATCGGCTTGTTCAATGCATCAGAAGCGGCACCATCTTGCATGGCCAGCCCTAAATGGACAGCACACAACACACCCAAGGTGTTAACACCATCTTCACCACATCTTCATTCTCCTTTTATGCACGACGCCATTCCGACAGAACATCTCCACAACTGACAGCACAGACAGCGACAACGTTCGTGGACAGCAAAGGAACGACAACGAACTACGACTCAAACCGAACACAACCCCTCCATCGCTCAAGCAGTTGTCGTCGCCGACACGGACTGCACCTTGTTGGGGATCGAGGACGCCAACGGCGGGACAGCGACCGGGGGGGCGAAAGTCTCGGGTGAGACGTACGGGCCCAAGAGGTCATTGAACTTCTCGCGGGTCACCGCGACCGCGTGCGCGTCCACAATGCCCTTCTGGCCGGGGCGCAGAACACGGGGAGCGGTGCCGTCCAACAAGCCGAGCTGCTCGTCGTTCCAGATGGGCTCCACCGGTTTCGGGTCGGCGAGACCGACGGTAGCACGGCCGCCCTCCTTGCGCCAGTCCGACGTGCGCTTGCAGCGGAGCTCGGTGAACACCTGGTCGACGGCGTGTGCGAGACGCGCGATCTGGTCCTTGTTGTGGCCGGGGGTGACAGTGAACCGGAGACGCTCCTCGCCGCGCGCGACGGTCGGGTAGTTGATCGCCTGTACGTAGACGTTGTACTTCTCGAGGAGGGTGTCTGATGCGAGCCTGGTGAGGGTAGCGTCGCCGATGAGGACGGGGACGATGTGCGAGGGGCCGGGGACTACGGGGATATCAAGAGCCTCGAAACGCGACTTGAGGTCGCGCACGTTGAGCTGCTTAAGCTGCCGGTCGCCATTGTACTCCATCTGGTACGCGATGCTCGCGCGAGCACCGGCCATGTTGACGGGAGGAAGCGACGTCGTGAAGATGAAACCCGCCGCGTACGATCTGACCATGTCGACGAAGTCCGGAGAACCGGCGATGTATCCACCAACTGCGCCGTAGGCCTTGCCGAGAGTACCTGCCGGAATGTCAGCTTGCTGATAGGCCGGCGGAAAGCGGGCGGAAACTTACCGGTAATAATGTCGATGCGGTCCATAACCGTGCCCGGGATGGCGTCGGGACTTTGTCCCGCCTGCTTGTGCAATTCGTAGTCGAGGTGCTCCGCGACACCCGCGCCGCGGGGTCCGTAAAGCCCGACGGCGTGGACCTCGTCCAAAAAGGTGAGGGCGCCGTAACGTTCCGCCAAGTCGCATATCTCCGCAATAGGCCCGACGCTGCCGCACATGGAGTAGACGCTCTCGAAGGCAATGATTTTGGGCGTTTCCTTGGGATACTGTGCGAGCTTCATCTCGAGGTCTTCCAAGTCGTTGTGCTTGAAGATGACGCGCTTCGCACCGGAGTGACGCATACCCTGAATCATGGACGCATGGTTCATGTTGTCGGAGAAATAAATGCATCCGGGGAGCTTCGACCCCAAGGTCGTGAGCGTAGCGTCGTTGGCGACGTAGCACGACGAGAAGACGAGCGCAGCGGGCTTGCGATGTAACGTGGCGAGCTCAGCCTCGAGGGTAAGATGCATGCCGGTATTGCCGGCGATGTTCCGGGTACCTCCCGCGCCGTGTCCGTAGGCATCCAGGGTGCGACTGCAGATCGTGAAAGAAGTTCATCGCCGTCAGAAAACTCTAATGTTTGAGAAGCAGAAGACAAGAATACGCACTGCATGGTCTCGAGAACGACCGGGTTGTTACCCATACCGAGGTAGTCATTCGCGCACCAAACCTCGACCTCATCCTTCGGGTCTCCGGTGTGGGCGATGGGGAACTTGGTCGCCTTGCGGTTGATGTTGTTGAAGTAGCGGTAGGAAGCGTCCTGATGCTTCTTCTCGAGCTCATCGGCGTAGAACTTCTCGTAGTTGAACCCGCCAAAGGTAGCGGCCTTGGGCTTGGCCTCAGAAGTAGAGGTAGCGTTGGCGGTAGCGTGGAAGGGGCATCCGGTGGGAGCGGCAGCCGCGGCCTTCGCAGCGGTCGCGGCCGCGGGAAGCCTGGGGGCCTTACCCTTCTTTGCGCTCGCGAGCTCCTCGGCCATGCGAGCAGCAGCGAGGGCCTTAGAAGCGTGCGGGCACTTGGAGGCGTCGGCAGCGGATGGCATACCATGGTGCTCCGGAATCTTGTTGAACTCAGCGGAGCCCGCGAGGCTAGCGTAGCCGGCGACCATCTGGTTGGAGCGGATGGTGAGGGCATTGCCCATGACGGGGCATTGCGTTGCCTTCTCGGTGAGCTTGGAAAGGGAAGGGTAGCGAGGGCTGGCGGCGGTGCAGAGGGTGCGGATGGTGGAACTCTTTGTGCGACCCAGGTAAGGGCAGGCGGATTTGAACTTTGTGAGATTGGAGAGCTTGTCCATGGCTGCTAACGAGAGGGACAGAGGAGTGGGGAGGAGGTGAGGCTTTGAAGCGAGAGATGCATGGAGGACCCCTGCCTCTTATGGGCAGCGACCGGCGAATCGCGGGCTGAAATGGCCAGCGCATGATTGGCCCACGCAACACAAGATCGCCTGAGAGCAATGAACGCCTGCACACCCGACCGGGTTTATACGACCCGGCTAACTCTTACACGCAGGAGCCGGCTTATAAGCCTACAATGACAGGCAACAGATTCCGGCCGTACATCTATACCAGTACTACAGTACTATTCCTAATCACTCCCGACTCAATCCTTCCAGGCAGCTCGCAAGGACGTCCATAGCGTGTCCAACCTCGCCCGCACCAATGTTCAAACTCGGCACAAGTCTCACAGCGTTCGACCCAGCCGTCAACAGCAGCACGCCTCGTTCCCGCGCCATTTCCACAACCCGTGCAGGATGACTACCATCCTTGAAGCCGAGGCCGAGAATCAGGCCCCGACCCCGGACCTTTTCCTCCAGGATCTCGGGGAACCATTGTGTCAAGAACTCCAAGCGAGCGCGCAAGTACACGCTCGTCTCCTTGATGTTCTCCACAAACGCCTCATCTGACAGGCGGGACAGGACATGGTAGCCCAGCGCGCAGGCGAGGGGCGACCCTCCAAACGTCGTACCGTGTGTGCCTGTCGAATCCCACCATCCTGTGTTAGCCACTGGGGTGCTATGTTCCCTCTGAGAATTTACTCACCGGCGGTCATCACCTCAGCAATGCTATCCCGCATGAGCACAGCTCCGATTGGGTACCCGTTCGCGAGCGGCTTTGCAATGGTCACGATGTCCGGGTGACCGTCGACCGGAACGCTGGAATGGTCCCAAATACTGCCAGTCCGATACAGTCCACACTAGACACAACGTGTTTCAGTCAGCTAAACCGCTCATAAGTACCTCGGTAGCAATAGGTATGCACAGTCTCCGTAACTTGCGCCACTCTCGGATGGCATGAAATGACCGAATCCGTTGACTCACCTGGATCTCATCATAGATCAAGACTGCACCGACTTCATCGCAGCGCTTCCTGAGTGCCCGCAGCCAGCTCACATCGGCCGCATGAATGCCACCTTCGCCCTGAACCGGCTCGACGATGACTGCGCACGTCTTCTCCCCAATCAAGCTCTCCAAGCCCACCGTGTCGTTCAGGTGCCCAACCCTTACTCCCGGGATCAAAGGCGTGAACGGCTTCTGGTATTTGGGGTTAGAAGTGACGCTCAGCGCTCCCATGGTCCGTCCGTGGAAGGCGTTCGCAAAGCACACGATCTCGGTTTTGTCGCAGGAGGGGTCGTCCTGAGCCTTGCCTGTCGCAGCCGCCCAACGCGCCTTCCCGACCTTCCGTGCAATTTTCAGCGCGCCCTCGTTCGCCTCGGTTCCCGAGTTCGAGAAGAAGACCTTTGCGCCACTTGTGCCGTTCGTAAGGGCATGCGAGCTGCCCGGTGCGAACCCGAGTCCGCCTTCCTTTTGAGTAAGGGTGATGAGGAGCTCTGCCAACTTCCCAGCCTGTTCGTGGTGGTAGACGTTACTCGTATGAAGTAAGGTGGATGCGTGGGTCTTCAGCACCTGCACAAGGACGTTAGCATCGGTAATCGTGGTCAGCACCAATGACAATCGGCCCGTTTCACAAGCGACAGACAATTCCCAAGCGTCGGCACAGTGACTCAATGCTTCCGGGCCCATAGAAAGATGATTCAAGAGACCGAGCTTTCCCGTACGTACCATGACCACGAAACCGTGAGTCACATGCGGGGAAGTGGGATACACACACATCCCACATTTAAAAGTAGATCCTTCCCACGAAAGCCAGCCTTGTACCAGGCGCGACAAATACCCTCCCATTGGAAAATTGGCGGAGATGCTCACCTCGACGACGGCTTCATCCCCATGCCCCAGCGCGTTCACTGCAATGCCGGCGGTGAAGTCGAGGTACTCCCGCCCGTTCACGTCCCACACGTACGACCCCTTTCCGCGAGCGAGTACAATAGGTGGGCGAGCGTACACGGGCAGGATGTACGCATTCGAGCGGTCGAGCACCTCCTTAACCTTGGGTGTTATGGATGAGGGGTCCTCAGGGTGGGTAGCCGTAGCATACGTCGTACACGGCTTGTCGGGCAAGGGGGCATGGCCATTTACCTACGCCAATGGTCACAGACATACCATAAGCATGCATTACAATGTGCGAAGAGGGCACTGGCGTACCTGCGTGGCCATGCATCGTGGCCCTAGAGCGTGTTTTGGGTTGCAGATTAGTGCGCGCGGGGCGTGACGAGCGATTGCGCGCATCCTGCTTCGCTGGCGTTGGTGGGAGTGCTGGAGACAGGGAGTCCGTCGACGAAATATTCAAGAAGAGCAAGGTCGGGCCGTAGCTGGACGACGTTCTAACTACAACCTGGCGAGTCATGGTCGGCGGAGGCAATGGGCATAAATGAATCGGCGCTCTGGCCCAGTCGCGCCGGTCGGTACGGACAAATTTATCTGATAAGATGGCCTTGTCCACAACAAACCACGGACATTAATCCCAGGTCTGGCACTCTCGGCTTGCGTCTGCACATACAAATTACTCGAGAAGCACAAGTACCCTATTGTACAGGTGAACGAGACACATAAGAGAGACACTTTGGCCTGAAGACCTACAGCATGCTCAGCACTCAGTCCCTGCTCCGACTCGAGCCGGAGCTGACAGACATCGAGGAGTCGCTCGAGGTCGAACGCCCACGACGACGCGCCCCATGATCCCCAGCCGGAGGAGGGGAAGGCGAGCGCGTCGCTGGCCTGCCCCTCTCACGGGGCGAGCGGTCACGCCGCACGGGCGACCTAGAGCGCGACAGCGACCGAGACGGTGAGCGGCGGCGAGAGTCACGACCATATCGAGGAGGCGACCGTGGCGGATAGGGCGGAGGAGACCTTGACAGACCACGCTCGCCCCGGGAAGGCGGCTCGACAGAGGCAGGACGTTTTCCGCGGGGAGGCGGCGACGGCGAGCGCGACTCGAACCGGCGCCTGGTACGAGCAGGAGGCGAGGATGGCGAACGAGAGGCGACACGACGGCGCGGGGGTGGCGATGGCGAACGGGAAGAGGCACGACGGCGAGGAGGCGAAGGCGAACGCCTGCGGCGGTAGTCGCGATTGTCGTCAGGAGAAGGACCGCGTCGAGGGCTTCGACTCCTGCTCCGGCGATCACGGTAGTCCCTGCCAGCACGGTCGCGAGATGGAGGGAGCGGCGGTGGCGGCGGCATCCTATCCCCGCGAGAGTAGCCTTCGTCCCTTTCCTTCCTCCTCCTATCCTCCTCCCGTCGCCGCAGACGATCCTTCTCCTTGCGCTCGGCCTCCCACTTCTCCTTCTGGGCCAGCATCTTCGCCCGCTCCTCGTCTCTCTGCCGATCTCTTTCTTCCCTTACTGCCATCCTGCGAATCCTCTGTTCCTCCTGCTTCTCCCTGTCAAAGGCGTCTCCTTCAGTGTAGTCGCTGCGGGTGCCCAACGCGCGAGCCATTTTGTTCAACTCGTCCTTCTTTGCCGCGGCGATGGCATGAGTGTCCGACGACTTGAGGGCTTTTGCGTTTGGGACTAGAGCGGCAGCTTCCGCAAGAAGCTTCGTGCGCAACTCGTTGACTTGCTCTTCGATCTTGTCCTCGTCCAAACTGACGTGAGGTGAGCAAGGCGTCACACAATGCACCAACGAACATGAACATACCCGTCCTCCTCCAGCTGAAGCTGCAGCTCCAGACACTTGACCTCCACCTTACGCTTCCTTTCATGCTCCAGTATTTCGGCATCGGGTTCCCTGTGTTTGGGTGGGGCGAGATCCCATGCGCTGGCCCGGTCCTGGACACTCTGGTAGGACCGCACCGCTGACAGGTTCCGCACCACGTATCCATTGGTGCCACTGAGATAACGGTGGTCAGTTACGTTGTCAAGAGATATCACATGTTCTACGCACCTTCCCCGAGGAGTTGTGAGACCTATACCGTTGTACATGACTGATGACCTTGGGTGTTGAGAAGAGAGGAGTTCAACGTGCAATTGTAAGCGCGGTGGCTGCATGGGAATGCCCCCGGCAGAACCCGAAACCTTCCCAATTTGGAGGGTCCATAAATTATACTCGTCAAGTACCTTCCTCCCTCACCGGCCTAGACCTATGTCAGACATGGAGGTGGTCATATCTTGCATGGATAAAATGAAGATGAGACGGCGAACACACTACGATGTCCACGAAAAAAAAGACAAAAGCACCATCATACGAGCTGAATTCTAAGATAACAGTCGGGGTCTGGTTCTATGAACCCCCGACGAACGTTAACATTGCAAGGACATCTATTCATGACAATCTAACCGACACGCGTGCGCAACGTTATAGTCTATGCTGATTCGGGTTGCTGAAGAAAGAGTCTGACTCGAATTGTTGGTATCCTGCCCGTGCTATGGATTTGAGGGCAACGTGCTTGTCGGTCTCAATATCTTCTATCAAAGCCTCTGTAGTATATGATCAGTGCCATGAAATACACTCCACAACCGCAAAACAGACCTCGCGAGATATAATCCAGTTCCGGGCGGATATAGCCAAGAACCATCACTTTCATGTCATGCCCGTAGAAGTCACTGCGGAAATTATGCATGACATGGATTTCCTAGATGAGATGGTCAGCCGGTGTCGCCTGATCGACAGGGTATTGAACGTACCGCGGACATTCTCTCGTTCTTGTAGAATGGATTCCACCCAAGGCTCATAACCATGGGAAGCACCCTCCCGTCCTCTTCAAGAAGAATGATCTTCCCATCACGTTCCCTGGACACTTGAGCGTAGCCATAGTATACGCCAGTCTTTGTTACAGAGCTCATAGGGATGATGCTCTCGTCGGGTAGATTTGCTGCATGATAGAGGTTAGTCTGGGTCACTCTGCGATAATTCCCTTGACTCACCCGTTGGACAGCCTAAGTCCTTCCCACCCCGTCCAAAGCCCCGTTGTACCGCGCCAGACATGAATATCGGGAACGGTGGCTGGGGCATCTCTGGGCCGACTATCTCCGGGCGGCTTGAGCGGTAGGATTCGGTGCCTATGAGCATGGTTGGTCGTTCCTCGAGGCCCATCGTTGCACAATAGTGATAAGTTAGGGAGGTGGTAGAAGCACAACAGGATGCGGTGATAGCGATACAGAAGGGTGTGCGGGGATATCGTGGGTTTATAAATAAGGCCCTTAGGTAGGGAAGGCGATGAGGGAACCAGACAAGCGTGAGTGCAGCTGCCTCAGCGGCGCGTCAGACGGTGCCGAGTTGACCGGAATCATCCCGACATCTGCCCCGACGGCGCCTGCCCGTACACGCGCGACTTTGCTTCCGCCACCATGGCTCACCACTACCCTCCACACGCGCAGACACCAGGCTATCAATCCTATCCTGCTGCAGCACCCGCAGCCACGTATGGATACACCGCAGGGTACTACCCAGGCTACCCTCCGCGCCCTGGAGCAGCGGGCTACACATTCGATCCTGCCGGCGCGTCCGCTTACCCTCAAGGAAGACCACCGACCGCACCTGAGATCTCCGGAGTTTCCTCAGAGCTTGCTTCCAAGGCTCTCCAGCGTCTGATATCCATGGAAATGCGCGACGCTGGCTTTGAGTCAGCAGAGGGCGGGGCAATGAGAAGGCTGGAGTTGGAGTTGGCTTCATGTGAGTCTGTTTTGGCACGCGAGTGTGGCTGTATGCTCAATCCAAGTTCAGTCATACAGCAATTATACGAGCGCGCGCACGAATACGCGAATCTGGCAAACCGTGCTAAACCCGTGGTCACCGACCTCCTTTCCGCGTCCGATGATTACAATCTAGAGTCGAGCGAGATGCGTCGCCTGTCCAGGAAGTCTCGTAAGAGAAAGCGAGGTACGTTACTCAGCGAGGTCTCTCCAACATTCTCCATTCTGAAGTGGTTTGCGTCTGGCTACAGGTGGCGAAGGTCCTGTTGCTCTATTACCGCCGCCGTCTCGCTCCCCGTCGCCGGAACTGCTGAGCTCTGACGAAGAGGGTGTATCCCCCGCAATCCCCATGACACTCCGACCCCTTCCCCACTACGTACCTCCGTTGCCTCCAAAGCACACATACCTCAGGACGCCGGTAAGTACCTACAGAATTGTGGAGTCAATCAACGATTTTATCTTGCATCGTAGATATCCCCGCCCAAGAAAGCTGCATTGCCGTCTCTGGAGAAGAAACTCAAGAACGCCGCTCTCGTGCAAGAGTCCTTGAAGAACCTGCTACTCGCTACAGAAGACAGCACGACCGAGGATGCCGAGCTACTAGGAGCAACAGTCAATTGGGAAGCTGCGACACATCCTCGCAAGCGTTGGAAGTTATCATAACCACTTGGAACTTGATTTCGCATCGCTACATTCGTCTTTACCGCTTGTAAGATACTGTATTGTGCAAATGCCATCCTGTCATCGCTGTACGGCAACTAGGGGCAATCGACATGAGATCAGGGTGCATCATCCTCCTCCTGCGTCTCGGGACGAGACGCTTTGTTGGCCGCTCTAGGTGGTTGTCGCCTCGTCGGCGCGGAAGCGGTCGATCTCCTTCCAAGAGGTGGACCTGCTGACGAACCCGGCTCAGGTTGAGCTACGGAGACATCCACCGCGATGTCGCCGCTGACATCCTCCTCTTCACCTCGACCTGCATCAGATTTCCGCCCGAACGGTCTGCTTCGACCCCTCCCACTTCCGCGACCCCTCCCTCTACCCCTTCCCCTACCCCTTCCACGTCCTGGAGTAGCAAGAGCACTCTGTGTCTCAACCTCCTGGGCGCCCTCAGGCTGAGCAGGTTCGGCAGCGGAAAGAGCGTCCTCCATCACAATGTGTTCCATGGCCTCCTCCGTCGCCGTGGTTTCCGGTTGCACCGTTCGTTGTCGCTTATTGGGTCGCCCCTCCTCTCCTCTTGCGCTGGACGCTGGCCGCTTCGAGCCACCTTCAGTAGACTCGGGTTCGCTGGCTTCATGGCGCGTCTCTGGGGTAGGCTGTTCTCGTTGAGTTGGAGTCGATGGTCCTGCAGCACCAAGGTTGCTTGCGGCTCTGCTGATATCCTCTGGGGTAGGCTGTTTGCGGCGTGCTCTGGGTTTTGGCTTGGGCTTAGCCTGAGGGGCTGAAGTTGGTGCTGATTCTGATGCCAATGCCAGTGCTGATGCCGGTGCTGGTGCGAGCGCTGGAGCAGGCGTACTGGTAGAGGAACGCGAATAGTACGACTCGGGGTGGAGGATGAGAATCTGGGAGGCTCCTCCTGTCTCTGCAGGCGTCGAACGGCGGGACGATATCACACTCGCGGCAGCTGAAGGGCCTGGGGACGCTGTTTCAGCCTTGTTTCGTTTCATCAGCACTGCGTAGCGCAATCGACACTGTTACACAGGTACAGATACATCAGCAATGATTTTAAGAAGCAGTTTTGGGCCATACCATGTTGTCCGTCCGTCCGACGTTCAGCACCCGACTGATTTCCTTCCACTTTCCCTCTCCGACTTGTTCAACAGCTTTCAGGAGAGCAGAGTCCTGGTCTTCTGTCCATCTGCCCTTAGTCACGGAGGGGTTTAAGTACTCCTGGTACCTCTCGCGACACTGCTCGTTGTTGCGACCCTCGACGAACGCCGCGACATCGACCCACGAGTGCCCATAGACGGCGGCGGCACGGCGCAGATGCTCATCTTCGTCTGGCGTCCATGGACCTCGCTTGAGAGTAGGATCGAGCGTCCGCAGGTAACGGTTTTGGCATTGTGCACCGGTGGCGTCCTCCGAGACCGTTCGTGCCACTGCGCCAAAAGGGCGGAGCTTAATTGGGTTTTGACGGAGAACATGGAGGAGGCAAACATACCGAGAGCCCAGCTGTCAGTCCCGTACATGTCGATGGCCTCTAAGAGCCGTCTATCTGCATGAGGCGTCCACGTATGTGTCCTCCTCGTAATGGCATGACGCATACAGTCCACTGGTGTGCGGCCGGTCTAGCCAAGAGCAAATTAACTGATAAGCGCATAGGCCAGATAATGTCATTAACGCACTCCGAGCTTCTCAGCTATCTCGGTCCAGTCGACCTCGCCTTCGCGCGCGCCGCCAACGAGCTCTTTGACCTTGGCGATCTCTGACTGCGTCCATTGAGCATCATTGAATTGCGGATGGCGCTCGCCTAACCAGCGGATCTCACAGTCTTTAGCCGTCCGTTGTACGATCGTGCTCGCAGAGGACACCTATTAAGCTCGTCGGCGGAGCTTAGAAAGTAAGTAGGTAGTACAAGACGCACCTTCTGTGCGACGCGCTCCCAGTCGATGCCATCTCTGTTCGTGTTGAAGTCAGGGGGTGGCTCGTTCATGGACAGGAAGGGAGGAACCCCGCTGTGTGGCTCGTAAACTCAGTGAAGCCCAGACCGGTTGCAGACGTGCTGACCGTGATTGTGCATCTAATGCATGCAATCGATAATTTTCGGAACGGACCGCGTCGGCCAATGCTTCAAGCTCTTGAGCCTTCACTAAGGTAATGCTTGGTCAGGAGTGAACGGGAGTAAGGCCGGAGCTGAAAACGCACTTGGATGCGAGACCGTGAAACTCTCGTAGCGCTGCCGTCTGGTAGCGTCAGAGTAGAACGGAGAACTCTATATGAGAGTGAGAAATATAGCCTATACGATTCGACGGGAACGTGCCTCGTCCATTAACATGTTCAAAGGGACCAAACCTCTGGGCTTAGCCGCCCCAGGGATGAAAACGTTCCCTCCGGAGTTCACTACCAGCACCTCTTCCTCATCGTCGTCCGATACCTCTGTAGCGGCCTGTAAAGCACCTCAGCAGACAAGCGTGACCCAAGCCTAAATGCAAGCATTTACCAGTAGCTTGTCCAAATGTTCCAGCTCCGCCTCCAAGCGTTCCGCGTAGACCTTGAGCGCGTATTGGTGCTCCTTATTTGCCTGAACGGCAGGCTGGACCAGGTCTTCAGGGTTTTTGGACGAGCTTGCGTACATTTTGCGCAACCAAGAGGCGAAATGAACTCCCACAGCTGGGGACTGCCAAGGACATCTGAACAACGCAGGAGGCGTCTGCACAAGAAGTGGGTAAACGCTCGGAGGTGCGGCGCGGTGAAAGCGCTCAAATGCCTCGCGTCGATCGCCTCGATTCCTCCAAGCTTGCTGTCCACTACCTCCAGTCCTCCACCATGGCGAACGCCTCCGCCAAACGCACCGGTACGCCATCGTCTCCCGTCCCGTCCACGATCTGCTCTGCTGACCCTTCCTCGCGCCCTCCAGCGCAACAAAACGCAGACACTATCAAGAACCTCCGGCTGGGCCTGCTCGTCTCGTGCGCGCTCTCGCTCCTCCTCCGCCTCTTCTTCCGCCCCGCCTCGCTCCGGCCGACGACGCTCGCGTTCTGGGTGTACGCGCTCTCGCTGGTCCCCTCCGTCTTTCTCTCGCGCTACCTCGAGCGCATCGGTTCCGCGCGGCGCGACCCGACGACCGGCGCTCTCATCTCTGCCGGGGAGGACCTCTCCCACCCGGGCGTCGTTGAGTGGTGCTTCGACGTTGTGTACATCACCTGGGCATGCCAGATCGGCAGCGGCGCCTTCGGGACGTGGGTCTGGTGGTTGTACCTCATCGTGAGTCGTCGTCCTTCATCTCTCCCGTTGCGGCGTGGACGAGAGCTCACGCATGTCGTGGCCGGCGTGTGCCGTTCCAGATTCCGCTATATGCCGTCTTTAAGCTCTGGAGCGGAGTCGTCTCCCCTTTTTTCCTGGGACGCTCTGGAGGCCCGTCTGCATCCGTGGAGGGCGAAGCTGACACTGGGAAGGAGACTCTGAGCAAACGACAAGAGAAGCTCCGCAAACGAAGCGAGCGTGGCGACCCGCGGGTGCGTGCGCAGACGCGGAATTGACCGTGGGTTCCGTGGGCCATATCCCTCATTGTCTGGCTGAAAATGTACTAGTTATATTACATCAACATCCCTATCTTTTCTGTCTGCAGTAATCATTCAACGTTTCGATAGGCGATTCTCGCTCCCTCGACACAGGTTATGGCACTATTCGAATGCACACAGAATAAAATCCAACGTGTGTGTACGACGAGGGTATGTTACATAGATTCCGGGCCAAGCATGAAGTTCGCCATCTGACGCTCGCAGTGCTAAGTGGCAATTCTATGCAACGGAATTCGAGGACGGCGAAGGGTGAGTATAAGTAGGACTGGGTTAGCAATTTAAGCCTAACAGGGGTCGGTCGTAAACTAGCAGCGTCATCGCAGGTAACATCAGTGTCTGGACGTTCTGAACAAGACAAGAGCAGCGACCAAGTCTCCCATTTACAGTTCAGGTGCACCGCGGTAGGTAAGGTTCTGGTTAGTGGCAACGCTACCCTGATAACCCTCAGTGTAGTTGTTGCTGACGACCCCACCGGAGGTATGTTCCGTAGCAGGGTAACCGGTCGAGGCTTGCGTCGATCCAGCATAAGGATCATGGATTGGGAAGGTGCTCGGGTCGTTGGGGTCCTGAGTGCGGAAATAAGGCGGTCAGGACCGATGCAAAACGATGGTTGGTGGAGGAAAGACTCACGTAAAGCCTCTGGTTGTGGTTCGGCATCAACGGTTGCGACGGGTCCAACTGCGCAGTCACGGGCGACTTCTCCCCGTATTGCTGCTGCATGTCGGTGCCGTAGCTGGCGTACTGCTGCTGGTACTGTCCATAGTTTCCACCCGCAGTGAGGTCGACCGGACCTGTAGGCTGATTCTGTGCGGAGTTGCGACGAGACCGAAGGATGAAGAACGCAGCGAGACCGATCAGAGCAAGGCCAGCAATACCGCCCACAACTCCACCGACGATGGGGCCGACGTTGGACTTCTTGGAGCCCGAGTCGGAGTTATCCCCGCTGGTGGGTGCGCCGTTAGAACTGCCTGTCGCCGTCGGCGGCGCGGTCAGGCTGCTTGCGCTCCCGGTCTGGCTCGCAGTGGCAGGCGCGGTCGAGTCGGGGGAGTCTAGCCACAGAAAAGAACAAAATCAGTACGGGATGCATTCCGAGGAAATCTTTCTTATTACTCTGCGAAGCTATAGCTTGGGCCGCTGCAGCGCTGAAGGTGTTGTTGCCCTGCGAAACGAGTTTGAGATGAGAATGGTAGTAAACAGTGGAGCAACTGACTGTGATGTCAAGGTACGCCCAGGCTGGAATGGCGGTGCCAGAAGGAATGGTCGTAGGGTACCTTGGGGATGCACGTAAGAGAAGGTATGTCATGAATGAGTGAATTATAAGTCACTTCTGCACATAGACGGTCGAGCAATTTTGTGAATAAGTCGACCATCTGCCGGCCTAGTAAGGACCAGGTAACAGGAAGAAGATAAAATACGCACGGCACGATGTAGTCCTCTTGACCTTGGCACGTCGCGCACGCAGCGATGGCCGAGAACAGGACGGTATTGCAACGACAGGGCGTCGCACTCTGGGGGCTGTTCAAGGGCGTATTGTAGTGGTATCCAGGCGATAGCGGATAGACCCAAGAATCTAGGCATCAAAGTGAGGCCGGGTGATGATGCCGAGTATCCTCTAAGGTCACTTGGGACATACCAGCTGGAGAAGAGCACGGAGAGAAGAGCCAAGAAGACATCAGACACGGACTCTGACTCTTGGAGTTGGTCATCTAGTCGCAAACGTTCAGCGGACATCGCGTGATGGTGATGTGGAGAAAGCTCACCCAGTCAAACCCGTTGTTGCAGACTGCATTGGTGCCCTGCGCGGCCGCTCCTGGGATACGGGACGCTAGCGACGCGACGAGGGGGACAAGGAGGAGGGCAGACATGGTGGACCGTCGTGCCAGTAGTGGCGGCGCGGGGAGAAGGGAGACGACGGGTATGTTGCATCGATGAGCGCTGGGAGTTTAGCCTGAAAAGGCCGAGGCAGCCACTGGATATTGTTTCAGAATGATACTTATTAGCTGTGAGATGGCTGTACCGCCCGCCACTCACGGGTAAGTATTTCAAAGGGGGCATGGCGGCGTGCTTCTGTCAATCCCTCGTCCCAGAATGGCCATGGGCGGTGCCTGTCTCCAATCAACGGCCTCTTCCGCCCTGACGTAAGCATTGGTAAGCCCGGACTGCCCCCAAACAACGCGTAAACAACGCGCCTTATTTCCGACCCCTTCCACTGCTGACTGCATCCCAGGCCACAACCTGTGCGCATCACTGATATCGCTAGCTGCACAATAACATATTGAAGCCCAGTTCAAGTCTCATGGACCACCAGAATGACGAATGCTGTCCGCCCAGCCCAGAGGTGCCGTAACATCACCCATCTGGGTGCCCGCCCTAACTCGGAGCCTTGTCTTGCAGGCAGAACCTTTCGCTGGATCCCCTGACATTGTCGACCTGGCGCGCATCGAGACCACCAGACAAACTATGGATGGTTCCGCTCAATGTATGCGCCCACTTGGTCAGCCCGAAGCCGTTTTCTCGGTGGTTGCCCAAATTGCTCCTGTCGGCCCACAGACGCCTGCATACACCCCCACGGATGATCATCCTGAGAAGCACCCTGATCTTCTCAAGTTAAGCTCTCAATCGCCTCTCCCTACTACCCAACAACCACACCGCCATCTTCCGTCATTGCTACCCGCGTTCGCAGGCACAGAACCATCCCCCCTCGCCGCAAACTCATGGCCAGATGAGCGTCCTTCCGACACCTTGGGTATTGAACTCTCCACGACTGTCGCCTCTGTTACGGCGGCATCCACATCCATCAATTCGGAATTGGCAATCTTAGAGGACGAGCGTTCTGATCTGCCAGCGGCGTTTCGTCCCTTCGCAACTTCAACATCCCCCGCACCCGATGTCACGAGGACCTGCGACTGCTTGGACCCTTCCATATCCGTCCCCTCCAGTTTTGCAGCACAGCAGCCCATACCTGTCCCAGTGGACCTAGACTTGTGTGCCGCAACGGCCATAAACTCACAACAAGCTGATGACTCACCCGACAACCACGGAATGCATGTGCGCCGAGATAGCTCTGTCAGCTTTCTGTCCACATCCCACTTCTCCTGCCATGTCACCGCAGACCCTGAGCCGAAGACGCTTGTCACCTTGCCTGCTTCCGAAATTGATTCTGCGGCGGGGACGATGGACTACGGCTACACGTCGCCGATAACGCCGCTCTCGTTGTCAACTTTACTACGTCTGGAGGTACGACCACTTCATGATGGTCCTCACGACTGCCTTCATGTCCTCGGCGTTCTCTCTGATGCTACTCTGGCACCGCACATACCTGGAATGCCGAACGACCCTGTGACTGAGCATTACGGCCCTTGCGAAGACACTGCGACGTTCCGCTTTGGGTCTAATCGTGCAGGAGGTAGCGCTACGGATGCACAAGCCCCAGTCGCCACAGACATGCTCGCTTCGGACTCCTACGGCACTTCTGACCCACCTTGTCTGATTCCCGGCACTTCCATGGACGAATATACGGCGCTTGGGCTGCCCGCTTCTTCACCGCCCTCGTCAGGCCCACCTGGTCTATTCTCATCTCCGGCTGGATCTCCTTCTGGTAGTCCGCCCTCTTCCAGCCCTGTAGAGGCGTCCTGCGATGTCGAGGATCATCTCCCTGCCCTAGGAACCCAAGACGCCGCTCCTCATAGTCAAGGTTCTCCGTTGAAGCGGGCACTCGAGGTCGATGAGTCCTCCGATACAGCTGTGATCTCAGGTCTTGAATGCAGACCGCCCAAGCGAATAGTGCGACAATCCGTATATGGGTCTCTGGATGTCGTATCTAACCAGCTCTTGCAGAAAACAGAGCTGTCACCACAGACCAGCCTTCCAAACCCGACCCGTCCCACCCAAGCATCACAAGCGAAGCAACACACGAAACTCACGGCTCCCTTTCGTTCTCCGGTAATCAAAGGACCCCTTGTTCATGGCGGCTTGCACGCTGTGTACGCCTCCGGCCGCCCCGCTCCACCCGCACCCGCATCCAAACCGCCCACGGAGGAGAATGTCACCGAAGCCGACTCGATGGTGGAATCTAACATTGGCGTTCATGTCGCGAACAAGGACCGCAGCGCACGGGCCGCCAAACAGTTCAAGCCTCCCATGCAGGTCACCAACTCCATCGCATCCTCTGAATCTGGTCCAGCCATCACTGCCGGTAGGGTCTCTCGGGTCGGAGCGGCACCAACGATCCAAGCGTTGCAAGGGCAGGTTCAAACCCTCAAACAGGCTATCAAAATCAAGAACTCGGGCAACGGCGACGACGAAAAAGTTCTCGAGCAGCTGGTCGAGAAGTGGACGGCCGTCGGGCGGGAGGTCGCGTGGGCACTTTGGGACCACGTCAAGGACCTGGATCCCGGCACCGACGCGCCACTGCAGGGCAGGTGGCATGCGGAAGACGAAGATGATGGAGCGGGGTCGAAGAGGGGCTTCAATCCGGGCTGGGGATACGACGACGAACCTGTGCGGAAGAAGGCCAGGATGGACGAAGACGTTGAACAGGAAGGGCCGCCGGTCGTGCAGCACACTATTGGGGTCATGTTGCGGCGCCTAGGGATCGACCCGGACACTCTGGGTTGGAATGAGGATGAAGGAGATTTCGTCGATATGTAACTGTCCTGTACTTCCTTGCGCTGCTGACTTGTACTTGATGTGGCACGTTTTACAATTGCTGTGGCTTTTCGAGCCTACGATTAATACATTAAACATTCTTGAGAGAGTCTTCCTCTGGCGAATGTCCCTGATATCCTTCATTGAGCTTTTGCAAGATCGCGGCGGATGGAACCAGCGACGGAGGTGGGCTCCCTGCCCAGGAGCCATTTGGCAATGTTGTTGTTGCCCGGAATACCCCTGAACGTTCACGCTCAGCTTATTAGAAATACCAGTTGTACTGGCAACCCACCTCTTGTCATAATAGAACATCATCCTGTCCAACCCCTCAGCCCCATAGTCGCTCGAGATGCTGAGGTGCGTCGTACCCCTGCCCAGGATCTGGTCCCGCGGGATCGACTCGATTTTGATCTCCTTCCCGGTGGCCTTGGAGATCGCCCCAGCGACATCCTCGAAGGTGGCGTTCTCCCCAACGAGGTCGTACCGGGCGCGGTTGTGTCGTAGGGGGTCGAGGATGACGAGACGCGCTATCTCCGCGAGGTCCTGCAGGTCCAGGTAGCCCTGCAGCGTCTTCGGGGAGTACGGGGCAAGGAGGACGCCCGTCGCGACGACGCGCTCGAGGTTCACGTTCTGCATGAACGAGGAGGGCTGGAGGATGGTGTAGTTGAGGCCGGACTCGATCAGGTGCTCCTCGACGCTGCCGGAGGGTCACCGACAGCAATCAGCAATCAGCAGGAGGGCTACGTGTCGTGCAGATGGTCAAACGTACTAGGACTTGGCGTTGTGGTTCAGCATCTTCGTCAGCACGGAGAACAGCACGCTGCAGTACACGAAGTGCTTGACCCCCGCCTCCTTCACGGCATCGATGAGGGCGATGCCCATCGCGCTCTCGAGCGCATGGAACGAAGGTCCGTTGTGGAACACGATGTCGACGCCCGCAAGCGCGGGCGGGAGCGTGCTCGCCTCTAGGTAGTCCCCGAGCGCGAACGCGCTGTCTGGGAGCTGTGGGTAGCGCGCCTTGAGCCTCTTGACTGCTTCCCGGGAGCGCACGAACAGGCGGAGGTCTGAAGGAGCAACGGAGCCGGATTCAAGGAGGGCGCGAACGACGAAGCCAGAAGTTCGCCCAGCGGCGCCGGTGATGAGGATGGTAGGCATGCTAGATGGTAGCTGGGAATGTCGCGCGAAGTGGACAGGGATGCCACGGCAAAAGGCTGTTCGGAGGAAAACTCTAAAACGGGTCAGGGGACAGTCGTGACTATATGTACCGATGAGAGACTGACTAGGACGGAGTGGCCGCGATGCTCTTCGGTGTTCAGTTGGCACTAGCTTTGTAGGATCAGCACAGTATTCTCTGTTTGATTGTCTTTCTGTCGCACCGCATATATACCAGAGGAATTCGTAATAACCACAAGGTAGACGAAACCTCGGAGATGTTGTGGGGCTGATAACGTGCACGCGAGATATTCCTCTGTCAGCATAGACAAAATGGTGAGCATGGTTGAGTCATTAATTCGCGGAGCGGTCATCCAGCCAAATCACAGGTGGAAGCAGTCGGGTTGGAAGGCAAAAGCTTTGCGAGGGATCGAAGGATACAATTCCATATGGATACAAGCTATATGTCAGTACATGTGTGGAACGTGAAAGCAAGTGACGACAAAGCTGAGTCCACGAAAGCGATCGAAGATCCGTAACAAAAGCAGTCCAACGTGCTCAATGTCCAAGAGCGTCCGGAGGGGGGTTCAAGTTCCTCTCGGGATATCTAGATGCTTTGCGGTGAGCCATAAGTAAAGCAAACCGACTGTGAAAACTGACCTCGCTTTGATCCTGACCCGGAGGTCTTCCTCGTAGATCTGGTCCGCGCCCAACTGGTTCCCAAGGGTCAACCACCTGCAACGTACCGTGACAGACTGTCAGCCGCCATGGTCTAGGCGTGCAAATGATGCACATACCCAGGTCGTGTATTATGCTTCCTCCCGAAGATCTCAATCTTGCGTCCCCCAGGACACATGCGCTCGATCATCCCATACACCTCGTCCGGCTTCCTGCTCGTCTCTCTCACCTCCGAGACGACGATGTCGGTGTCCAGCCCTCGGTTGACCCACGACGGGAACTTGAGGTTCCCATGTTCGTCCGTCACGGTCTTCACGCCGACGAGCATATGCTCCTTCGTGTGGTTCAGCCAGTGTCCTGTGCGCCCGGTGCGGATGACACGTTGGAGCTGGTTCGTCTTCACCCATACCACCTCGTCGACGCGTGTGTAGCCCCAAACCCGCAGGCACTCGCGCCCGACCTCCATGGCGCGTCCGGTGACCCAGAGGCAGAGAAGACCCTCGTCTTGGAGTGTGGGTATCGGCATGGCGCGCATCTCGTCATCCGTCATGGTCCCATATGGCAACTGGGTGACCAGCCATTAACACACCGGCTCTTCACAGAGGAGAGGGGAGAAGCACGTACGCTCATGTGGATATCCCAAGGGGGGTCGGCCATGATAACATGGAACTTGCCGAGCACCGAATAGTCGAACCTGCGCAAATCGCAATTGATCCACTGAGGGGGCAGCTGAGGATCCGAACGTAACAGCGGTGAGTGGTTGAAAAATAGTGAGAACGACAAGGGAGGATGAAACTCACAGGCTTAGTCTCCTTATACACCGGTCCAAGTCCGAGTTCCAATCTATACGGCTTCCTCCTTGGGACCAGTCTCTGCTCTGGTACACCCTGGCCGTCGTTGACGTCCCAGTCGACCTCGAAGTGCAGGTACCGACACGGCGCCTTTTCCTTCCCCCTGCCACCTGCACCCAGACCGCTCGGCAGGCTCACCGGACCTTGGCCTTGCGCACCATACTGCATCTGTCTATGCGAAGGTAGTGGGGGTATTGAAGGAGACTGCGCGTACGTCGGCTCCGAGTAGCATGTGTTCAGGTAGGAGCAGTGTCCAAGTCCGGGATCGGTGTGTGGTCGGAGGAGAGGACGGAAGTGGATGCGGTCGCAGATGGCAGGCATAGATTTCGATGGACTTGCCGGAGTTTGAGATTCACGTCGTGCTCGTGTGCACTCGTCTTTGGTTATGTGAGGGCATATGGGTTCGAAGCTCCCAAGGATAGAACGGAACTGGTTCGCAGCACCGCGAATGGTCAGCGTGGTCATGACGGAGATGACAGCATAGCGGCGACTCACCTGTTCTGCTAGAAGTTTACCTTTGGCGGAGCTCTGCTGCACGAGTGCATATACCTCCTTCATAGTCTTATTCAGACTGTCGAGAGTGCTTGGAGGGGGCTTCCATGAGTCGGGCTTCTCCGCCTCTGGAGTCGCCTCTTCCTCCTTCACGCCTACCGCGGAGTCGTCGTCCTCATCCACGACGCGCTTCCTCTTACGGCGGACTGTGGAGGTTTGTAGTCGGCCCCCCTGGTCGTCCAAGGGGACTCCGAGTTGAACGTCCATAACGGTAAGGCCGCCTTCACCATTCTCCTCCCGCGACAAAGTAATCTTCCTATTCTCCCATTTCTCCGAAAGCCGTTCCAGGATGCGCTCGAAGCGGGCAAGGTCAATCAGGCGAAACCGGGGGGCGGGCGTGTGGTCAGGAAAGAGGCCGGGAGGTGAAGGTCCCAAGCCGATTACACGGGTAAGCAAGTCAAAGGAAGATATTGGGGCGGTAACTGCATGAGAGGAGAATAGAGTCTCGAGCGCAGAGGCGGCCACTAATCTGAGCTTGTCCTCGACCGACATGAGACGAGTCCTGTAGCCCGAGCGAGATGGCTGTTGCGGTCAAGGTGACACCCACCCCAAGCGCCCCGCCTTATTCGGTCACGTGGCTCTAACCCGCGACTTGAGCAAAATGCAAAACCCTGCCGACCGCCAGTGTAACTACAATTATTGTAGCAGCGGCAGGAGGTAGTGCAACTAAACAACCCCCTCGCCTTTTACTAGGGGGTTCCGTGTTCTGCCTCCATCATAATGCCGCATAACGAATTTTTCAGACCCTAGCTCCTTCTGAGCTTCCGCCTACCAATAGGCAACATATTTCTTTTATTCCCAGACACACAATATCGAAATTTATTGCTTGACGGGTCACGGCATCATCGACTGTCGACTCCATCCATTATTCACCATTCCCAAGCTCTTCATTCCTTCTAGTCGCTCTCGAACCCGAGTGTGAAGCTTTGAAGACTGGGACTGTCACGGTACTTAATGAAAACTTTGATAGTGTTCATTGCGGATTCCAAACTACTCCTAAGTTATACATTGTGACGCCCTTGCAGCTCACACTTTGATACCAGCCTGGAAGCCAGGACGAGCCTCAGCGGCCTCGACCCATGCCTAAACAAATCCGAACCGTCAGCATTTCGATGTCGCCGAGAGAAGCCAGAGACTTATTCCTTACCTTGAGACGTGGCCACTCGTCAAGAGACTCGATGCCCGAGATCTTGTGGAACCTGATCCACGGAATGACGTTCAAGTCTGCGAGGCTGTAGCGGCCACGGCCGGGCCCAGCAAGCCAGTCGCGGTCTTGAAGGCGGATCTCGAGGACGCCGTAGAGACGCTTCGTCTCCTCGAGGTAGCCTACAGCAGGCAATCGTCGGTGAGTACCACTCTCCGCTTGTAAAACAAGTTTATTGGAAAGTGAACTGACGCTTCTTAGCGTAAGGAATCTGCTCCGGCGCATACTTGTGGAAGTGGTTCGACTGGCCCTGCATCGGACCTACGCCTCCATGCTACAACGGGAAATAAGGAGTCAACGTTCAAAACCGATAGTTACATATACGCGCGGCACTCACAGCGAAGAAGATCCACTGGAGCATCTCGCTGTAGTCGTCGGGCTGCGTCTTGGGGTCGAACCCGAACTTGTTCTCCTTGTCATAGTGCTGCCAGAGGTACAAGTTGATCGCGGCCGACTCGAAGACGTGGAAGTTGTTCCGGGAGCGGTCGACGATCGTCGGGATGCGGCCGTTGGGGTTCAGCTTGATGAACCAGGGCTCCTTCTGGACGTTCGTCCTGATGTCGAGAGATTGCACGCTACAGGATGCATCGGTGGTTAAGTAGTACAATCCCCGATTGCAAGGTCAATTGGGTTGGTGAGGAGGTACGTACTCGTACTGGAGGCCGTACGCGAGCTTGAGCTCCTCGAGCAAGACAGATGTCTTGTGGCCGTTGGGCGTAGCGGCGGTGTAGAGGAGGATGGGAGCTTCACCAGACATGACGTATTTGTAGACTGACTGCAGGCGGGCTATGGAGCGGGGGATAGGGAGCATCGAAAAGGCATGCGTGAACACTTCTTATATACCCCCGTCGCCGGGTACACACTCAGCAATCCTAGTCTTCCCTATGTCATCTTCAACGTTCACTAGTCACGTCATCAATATATATCTTTGATCTGTAAGCTCGGCGACTTTCCATTACTTACACGTCGCCGACGCCCATTGTACTGGGGAAGGTGCTCCCACTCTGAATGGTGGCTCCTTTGCTGACTCACATGGATCAGTTTATCAGTGAGAACGAAGTGATCCAAGCAACTTCTTCAGTGCTGAATAATGGAATCTGCCGCAACAGAGGAGATGGACATCGTTCCCAACTTTGCTCATGACCAATATTGACTCAGCAACTTTCGGCCACCGTGTCGGGCATAGCGGGCGCAATGGTATATGATGCAAAGTTCGGTGGTTTGGAGTGCAACAAGTACACCACCTATTTTCGTCCTCGTGAGACGGTCAAGTGCCCCAGAGAACATGGAAGTACGTTCCCAGTCAGCCAATTCTGAACCATAGTGGAACCATCTGAACCGCCGGACGATCCCCGGTTGGTAGCCATAGCTGACGCTGGCATCCCCATCTTCAGGCCCATGACTCGCGCGCCGCCTAGTCATCAATACATTCGCCTGTAGCCACCACAGTCAGTAAAACCCATAATCAGCAGCGAAAATGTGATTCGCACATAGACATTTCCATCGCGCTTGTTTCGTTCATAAATTGCCATGTCGCATTCACGGAATCCTTCACATCTTGCTCAGAGAGTTGCTTGCCAGCATCGTCGATGTTCTGTCTCTATTCAAAGCCACATGAAATGTGTCCGCGCACCTAAGCAGCGCGTTCTGTAACCTACAATCGGCCGCTAGAACGTCACATGCTATCCTGACAGGTATTCCGCGTCGGACAAGTTCATGTTATAACAATGCACCGCGATGAAGTCTACCGTCCGCTTGCCTGCTCGTTCAGCCAGTCCAGTCGCCACGGCTTGGTGCTTGCTAATCGAGGTGGCTGGATGGTGGTCCGGAGCATCACCGCGTCGATGGGGGGAGGTTCGACCGGCCATCGTTCTTGCTATGGAAGCTGAGCGCATGCATGACGTTCACGCGCTAGGCCGTGCTATATGACGTTCGGATGCCGCTGGAAAAGCTACTTTGGAACCATGCCAAGGACCAACTATACTGGAGGGGCGACGACCTGTGTGTATTACCTGTTAGAGTCGGGTTGTGCGTGTGACTAGGAGACGGCGTGGCACGGAATTGACGTACTTTGCCAGTAGACAGGTAATCTGTGTTTTACAATACAGGGGCAGGCCGTATGGGTGGGTATATGGAGACCTGATGAAGATGAGAGGACAAACGTTGCTTGTCGGCAACATCATGCATTGACCTCATGTCCAATGCATGGAGACATTAGAGTGGTGGAATATACACTATACACAGCGAAAGCTCGTGCAGATACAGGATCTGCAGTTGGGTGTCGGTCGGTAGAGCGACGCAGAAGGTATCGTGGACGGACCTAATATGTGCCCAAAAACCACCCAATGCCTTCCTCCCCTCCTTACGGACGTCTTGGCGTAAGCGTCATGGAAAGCGCAAGCTGGACTGTGTGTGCGAGGCCCCAACGCTCAGAGCCTAGGCCGAAGCTGAGGTTGTCTGTTCTGGAGCCTTCGGTAGAGAAGGCGGGAGATCAATGTTGTTGCCCCTGAACCTTTTCCTCATGTCCAACTGCAATTCATTTGAGCTTCGGAGTGTAGAGTGGTTACGGAGGCGAAAGACGTACCATTCCGCGCTTGCACTCAAACGTCGCCTTTCGCAAAGACTTGCACTCTTCGGGGAGCTCGTCTATATGGTTCTTCAAGCACTCCGAAGGAAGACGGCCCTGCTTGAGGACACAGTCCGAGTGCAGCAGGCAGTCCTTGAGTGCGTCTAGGAGATGTGAGCAGGAGGAGGACATGGATCAGAGGCAAGGTGCGCGGGCCGAAAGCGCCGAGACCTCGACGCGACTTGTCTCCGCGGTCTGGAGCCTCTCTCTCCGGGGCTCACGATGCCGTTGCCTCCCGTCCTCCGCTCGCTTGTACGCAATACCCCCACTGTTGCACCCATCCCACATAGGGCTGTCATATCTGTCTCTGGGTCGCAGGCTGCGGAGTTCTTGAACGGTCTGACGGCTGCTTCTGTACCTGGACACCCTCAGAGCCACTTCTACTCGGCGTTTCTACACGCGCAGGTACGGTGTCATCATACATTAATGGGAAGGTAGCTGAAACGAACAACCATAGGGGAGGGTGCTTCACGATATCTTCATTTGGGCGCAGACAACCCCCAAGGGTCGCCCAGAATACATTGTTGAATACGATGGACGGCCGTCCGAGGCACCCCCTGTTCTCCCAATGCTCAAGCGCTATGTCCTACGATCCAAGGTGAAGATAAAGGATGTTACGGAAGAATATGATATTTGGCAGGCCTGGGGGTCAGAAACAGAGCAGTCTTGGGAGACTGAGCGTCAATGGGACTTCGCGCGAAGTGGGGTGATCGAGCCTCGTTGGGACAAGGACGGGGAGTGGCCCTGGGGCTCCAGGGAAGGAGTCTTGAGGGACAGAAGGGCAGTTGGTATGGGCCATAGGTTGCTGGTGCGGAAGGGAGACCGTCGTAAGCAGCTCGTTACGACATTCAAGGCGCGGTAACAATGACACTTCTACGAACCGGTTCGCAGCGAAGGAGGCGGGGTGTCATGATGTCGCTGAGCCAGAGGCATACCTCTTGCATCGAATAATGCACGGTGTTCCGGAAGGCTCTACCGATATTCCGCCGACACAATCATTCCCTATGGACTCAAATCTGGACATCATGGGAGGACGTCAGTATCTCTGGACAGTCCATGCAATTTGGTCTTACTGACAAACATATATTTCGTGCAGTGGATTTCCGAAAGGGCTGCTATGTTGGCCAGGAGTTGACGGTTCGGACATACCATACGGGCCAACTAAGGAAGAGGATCCTCCCTGTGGTCCTACATCAATCGGATACCTCGTACGTTTCTCCCGTTGACTGCATTAATCCGCCGCGTTCACCATCGACAACTCTAGGCTGTCGAGTTTGGATGCGCTTCCGCAAGACATTCCTCCAGTTCCACCAGAGTCGGACATCCGCCCACGGCTGCTCCAGACAAGCGGAGATGGTGCTCCTCGACCGCGACCACGAGGGACAGGCAAGCTATTGAGTTCGACGCAAGGTGTTGGGCTCGCGCTGCTCCGGTTAGAACAAGTCGATGCTGTAGAGCAGGCCAAGGCGAGGTTTTCCTTGAGCGGTCCGACGGAAGGCGACGAGCTTGGAGTCACTCCGTACTGGCCAAATTGGTGGCCACAGCAACCATCCGACTCCGAGTTAGATTAGACGTCGGCTACTGGATTCATTTGCATCCATGTACTACTGTATAATGATAACATTATCCTCTACTCAGTTGACCTCGCGGGGCGTTGTCAACTAGGTACTACACTGCGACCTACTGTACTGCGACTGAGGTACGTCAGGGATCGCGATCGGCCCGATCTAGATCTCGCGTTCGAACATGTGTACTGTAGACGCGACTCGGACTCGGACCCCTCTGGCCTCTAGCAGGCCTCTAGCACCCTCTGGCCCATCTTTTGCTTGGATGTATCTTGACTTGCTTGGATTCTAGTTCGACCCTCTACCTTGAAACCATGTTCCCATCCTCCTCTGCTCGTCTGTGTCGGACACGCCGGTTGCTCCCACTTTACCGCGGGCGTCGGTCTAATGCCCCCCTGCTTCGCCAGAATGGTGCCGCGCTATTGCATAGTTCCCCCGTTAGGGGCAGTGAGGCCAACACGACAGGCGAGGTCTCATCCCAGCCCACGCAGCAAGCGTACAGTGGTGTGTCATGCTTGAACTAGCCACATGTTATTGCACTCACTCATAGTTCTGGATAGCACCATTCCCAAAGCGCACTCATACATGTGGTGCTTTGACGGCTGCAGACGCAGACGCAACTGTTGTACTTGCTGGATGGCTAGTGCCAAAAGGGTACGTGCATGATTTCCATTCCTCCATATATGCGAGGTGCCAAGTGGGTTTTCGCCCGTACAGAAAAGTGAGCAAGAAGCTTTCGTTTTTCGGGCTTCGCGACTCCTACGGCACCACCCAATTAGTGGCCGACGCACGAACATTGGGACCTGAACTCCTCGCTGCCATGCGGGACGTACCCGAAGAGTCCACTTTGCTCGTGGAAGGCGTCGTACGGCAAAGGCCCGAGTCCCAGCGACGTCAAGTACGTATCCTTTTCGACTGGAGGGTATACCACACGCTAAGCCAACGTTACAGATACCTGCTGGTCACGTTGAGGTAGCTGTGAAGTCATTTACGCTGCTCAATCCGGCAGATCGGAACTTGCCTTTCATGCCGTTCGACACTCAGAACTTGGTACGCGTATCTTGGTAGTAGGGACATCCCTCCAACTTCATAGACCGCTAGCTGACCACGCGGCGTAGGCGAATGAGGACTTAAGGCTGCGCTATCGCTACCTGGACCTCCGTCGAACGGAGCTTACAACCAACCTGAAGAAGCGAAGTGACGTAGCCTTCCTTGTGAGATCAACATTGCATGACGAAGGTAGGCCAAGCGTCCAGAACAGGTTACTGAAACTTGACATTGCCTGTCGCAGGGTTCACCGAAGTCGAGACCCCAATGTTGTTGAATTCGACGCCGGAAGGAGCGCGCGAGTACCTTGTCCCAGCCCGCGTGAAGCAGTCCTCTTCGGATGACCCTGCCCAGCCGCTATTCTACGCCCTCTCCCAATCCCCACAACAACCCAAGCAGCTCCTAGTCGCTTCGGGGGCTGTTGACCGTTATTTCCAACTCGCCCGCTGTTTTAGAGATGAGGACGGTCGGAAGGACAGGCAACCGGAGTTCACGCAAGTCGATCTCGAGATGGCTTGGGTTAGTTGGGGAAACCACTCGTCTGGCGGCGCGGCATCGCAGGACCCGTGGAGGATAGGGGGACATGAGGTCAGAGACGTCGTTGAGACGATTATTCGACGAATATGGCGGAAGATCGAGGGCGTGGAGCTAGAAGATAGGTTCCGAGTGATGACCTACAATGAGGCGATGAGCAGGTATGGCTCTGACAAGCCGGATTTGAGGTTTGGGCTCGAGGTAAGCATGCATTGTGAAGCTGATACCTTCGTTCGGCAGTCCTAACCTAGCCCCCAGATACAAGATATCACTTCTCGACTGCCCGAAACTCTGCGTTCGGCATTGGTGGCCCGCGGCGAGATACTCGAGATTCTCGTCTTAACCAACCATCCGGACCATGGACCTTTCCAAAGTTCAGCGAATGAGGCAGAGCTTCCCACTGGCGTCGAGCGTGTCAAGGTCAGGGAGGGTTCAGCCTCCGACTGGCTGAACCACAGCCAAACAGTCCAGAACCTAGTATCGAGCTCTAACCCTGCCCTCAACGCGTCCGAACTGAACGCCTTCCTCGGCCTGACCGAGGGTGGGACTGTCTGGCTATCCACACGCCCCCGACGCCCCGAAGGCGGATGGACCCCGCTCGGCCGCCTGCGCCTCGCACTCTCAGAAACGGCCCAGCGCGCCGGTTCGCTTGTGCTTAGCGACGCCCCGAAGTTCCTCTGGGTCGCGGAGTTCCCGCTGTTCACGCGCGCGGACGCGGACAAGGAGTTCCTTGCGCACGGGCGGTGGAGCAGCTCGCACCACCCGTTCACCGCGCCCATGCACGAGGACGTCGAGAAGATGTACGCGGGGCAGGTCGAGGAGGTCCACGGGCAGCACTACGATCTCGTGCTCAATGGGGTCGAGATTGGGGGAGGGTCGGTTAGGGTGCACGACGCGGCGATGCAGGATTATATCTTCGCGAATGTACTGCAGGTAAGTTCTGGGGTGTGCGGTCGCATGGTGCCCGGCGTGACTGAACCTCTCCCTAGCTCGACGAGAAGGAGAAGTCTTCATTCAACCACCTTCTCCATGCTCTGCGATGTGGCGCACCACCGCATGGCGGGTTTGCGTTCGGTGAGCGGCTTCGATTGCCTCGGTATACTGAGCGGGCTCTGACTTTTTGCAGGTTTCGATCGTCTCATGGCCATCCTGTGCAAGACTTCTTCAATCAGGGACGTCATCGCGTTCCCCAAGACCGCTGCTGGCACCGACCTCTTGTTTAAGAGCCCCTCGCCATCCACAGCCGAAGTTCTCGCACAATATGCTCTCCGGCCACTATCTTGAAAAATCCGCACCGCGCAAGAACACTCATACCTCTTACCACCCCCACTCCATCGCGCTCCTGGATAATATACTAGACGGTAGATAATAGCTCATATATTTACACAAAGCATGAATATCGTTGACGAAACATAAGACGGATCCGTGCAGACCATAGGGAAGTGAAGCAAGCGTCCATAAGGAGGTCACCTAAAGATGTGTGCCAGCCGAAAATAACCGAGCTGTTCGGGGCGAAAGATCACGTACACAATAAGAGCGTCAAGACGACGCACAAAGGGAGGCATCGCGCGTCCGCAATTAATGTCCGCGCCGGGAGCCAGTCCACGAAGGGGTGAATCACTACGACGTCACAGGCGACGGCATCGCCGTGTCGTCCGAGTTCGGACTCCGACTTCGTTCTGAGAACGGCGGATCGTCGAACGAAGGCAGTGGGGGCGCTTGGGGTTTCGCGCGAACCGTATTCCTCGGCGTCGAGTCTCCGGGCTCTTCTTCTTCCTCATCATCGTCCCTCGAGGGGTTCGAGACGGCCAGATGACGCGGGCGTCCCCACACGTTCGAGCCGGCCGCGCTCAGATCTGGCGCCTTGCCGTTCCCCGACGACACACCCGCGCCCGCGCCAGTTCCTGAGTTTGTGGACATGCTGCGCGTATGCCCGCTCTCTGCGTCCCCGTGGCCGTTCTGCTGCCGCGCGAGCGAGCCACCCTCGTCGAGCACGGAGAGGACGCTGCGCAGCTTCGACTCGGACTTGCGCGAGTGGTGGGCGAAGTTGGAGACGGGGTGCGAGTGCCGCCTGCTGAGCCCTGACGTAGGCGACGAAGGCTTGAAGTTGTTGGATGTGGGTGAGATGGAACTCGTAGGAGAAGTCGCGCCCGAGCCTGGCGCGGAGCTGGGGGGCGGTGGGGAGCCTGAGAGCACGTCTGCCCACGCTGCAGCTGTATCAGGGAAGAAGCCGCCGGAGTTGGTCCAAGAGTTCTTGCCTGATGACAGACCGTCGTTGCTCTCGAGTTCTGCGGTGGAGGAGGTGAGGGGGCTGGGGGTAGAGGAGGGCACGTTGGCCATGACGGATAGCGGGGGGAGGATGGAGAAGATCTGGTCCTCGGCTGGGGGTGGACCGTATGAATCGAAGGGGTCAGGTACGGTCTGGAGCATAGGTTCAATAATGGGGTCGGAGCTGCATCAGGACGGTAGTTAGAAGATAATGAGAGCGCGACATGAAAAGCAGCATACGCTTTGGAAGTGAAGCGGTCGAAGACGTCCAATGTCGAGCGGACAGCCAGGCAGACCTTCCCTTGAACGAAATCCCACACTTCCTCTTCGTGCTCTACGATGGCCTGGTAGTGAGACGCCTTGAGCTCGTCTAGTTCGTCGACTTGCCGTTGCAAAATAGTCAAGGCTTCACGGAAGCTCTGCAGATCTGCAGCGCAAATCAATCGCAGTTCCGGAAACGGAGAGCTGAGAGAACGCACTTCTGCCCTTCTGCTTCAGGTTACCCATCTCAGTCTGACGAATGATCCTGCTCTTCTCCCGCAATGCTTTTTCGTAAGCATTCGAGCGTTCCTGGTTGCAGAGCTCGCATGATAGTCTAGCGGGACATTGCAACTAGACTCACCGTAACTACATGACGATAGTTCTCGAGGTGTTGCCGTAATGGCTTCTCGAATTGCTTGTCAAGGGTGTCAGCCTGCGATACATTCAGCACTATGACTCACACGAGAGGCACTGTAGTAAACTGACCATAACATGAAAGTGGTTACTCATTAGATGGTGAAGACCCGCGGCGGCCTGCAGCCTGGTCCCAGTCTCGTAATTTGGACCCTTGAGCCTGTGCGAAATGAGTGCGAAATGAGCTCTAGATTGCGTAAGAAGCGGTCCAAGACGTACCCTGAGCATGCCTCCATTGCATCCGCAAACCCCGCAGTTGCCTTCGACATCGTTAACAGCGCTGCACGGTAGTTTGAGCATCGGTTCAATAACTTCGTGATAAGGAATCATGCAGTCAGCGCAGGGATTCATAGGAGAATAGCCGAGATTTCCTCACTTCTTCGTACGACTGCAAGCTGGCCTTGAGGTTTGCACGAGTGACAACCTTCTCGGGTCCATTGGGGCCGAAATTGAGGACAGACGCATTAGTGGTCTCTGTGTAGGTTGGTGAAGGGGGTCCAGGGGAGATATCGCGCTTGGGTGAGAGGGCCTGGGTCCTGAGAGAACGAATACGGGGCATTTCCGGATGGTTAGGATGGGTGTGGCGAGAGACTGTTGAAAACCAGCAACAAGAGCCCAAGGGGAAAGATGAGGGAGGAGATTACGGGTGAGATGGTCCTGAGGCCCTGGATGTGCGGCGTCTCAGGCTCAGCGACACCCCGACACGCGCAGCCATCACATGTCACCGGTGCACTCCCATTTTTGGAAGGTCTCTACGTTCGACCTCCCATCCGAAAGACATGCATGCGCCCAATCCCGCACGCAGTGCGATTATTGGTAGTGGCACGTAGTGCGACCGCCAGAACTGTGCGTAGTATAGACACACAACAAATTTATTACACCTTGGTTCAGTACCGTGAGAACCAATCGATTATACACTACCGAGCTCGTCGATAGCCATCTTCATGAATTGTGCGGCATCATACACCTTCAACCATTGGGGAGTCGAAGCAGCGACTACTTTGAACTCCGCATCACCTTTCTCCTCCACAAATCTCGCCACTACCCCAACGTATTCTTCGATTTGATCACCCTTGACCTCGTTCCGTAGCTCAAAGCGTGTGAACCTCCATCCGCGAGGTACAACGCCGTCTATGCGCACGACGTCGTTCGGAACGTCATACTCTATCCTGCTGAAGTCAAAGCCCATACCAAGCCCCAACGCCTTCGTGTATGCTTCCTTCAGCGTCCAAATCAGATAGAACCGTCGCAGTTGCTCGCGCGGCGAGAGCGACGGGGCCGGAGCAGGTGGAAGAAGTATGGTGCGTTCTAGAGACGTCAACTAGACCAAGCAATCGTAAGAAGCGGCGTATTCAGTAGGATGGCGTGGCTCTCACCTGCTCGCTGAATATTTCTACGAACCCGGGAAACGTGTCCCTCTTGGGTAGTTTAAGAAGCATAACATCCAGGCCAATACGATAGGCCGGTGGGTCTGGGAAGAGGGATTTACCGGTGCTGAACGCCATGGCGACGACACCGTTGTCATGGGTGACATTATATCCGATGGACTCTTGGACAATGGATGTCTGATCAAATAAACATATTATTAAAGGACCTGCAAGAAGCACCAAAAACGAAGATCGGTACTTGCGATGTAAGGTTTACCCGCTGGGGTCTTCCCGAAAGTCATCGCGGTCAAGGGGATGCCCTTCTCTTTGAGTAAAAGGCGGGGTAACAGACGACCAATTATACCTCCTGCGTAATGCACACATGTCACCTTCGGATCTGGATGCAAAGCAGAAAAAAAACTCACGGATGCTGTCGATGCGATGGTAGTATTTCTTCAGATGAGCTTTTGAGTCTTCATCGACGAAAGCCAGTGCTTCTTGGTACAACTTCCGTCCGGTTTTGTTTGTCTTCAGGGGGTCTAGAAAGTATGATATGGATGTCCTCTCACCTCATCCAGTTCGTCGACGTCGGCTGCGTCGAATACGACCGCCCGGACTTCCATTGTTTTCGGTTGTCACCGTTAAGAACTTGGAACGATGTCGCACCAATAGCGTGCGCGATCGCGAAGAGCGTGACCTAATACTAGACAGATGGGTTCCGAAGTACGAGGCTACGGTTAAACAGGATTGGCGGAATGCGATCGTGGCCGCCCTTGGCAAATGTGTTTCGTGACTTTGGTGGTTTCGGAGCGGAGATGATACCCAACGATCTCGATCGAGGGCAGATCTGGACAGACTTATCTTATCTTAACTAGAGCGTTCACCGGCACCTCCCACTGTGCGCAGTTTCGAGGACCCTTCAACTTGAAGACCGCCCTCTGCTACTCGGAGGTGCCGCTATGCACGCCCATATGTCTAGTTCAGACAACTCGAGTAGAAGCTTCGTCTCAATCGGGATGTTCATCATCGACGAATTCTCGTTCGCAGACGGAGACGGCAAGCCCACAGGAAAGACGATGACTGCCCAGGCAAGCCCTTCTAAGTACCACTGCAATGCCTAGTCTTGACATAAATGAACACCGGCAGATCGGGGGAGGGGGAACGTATGCGTCGATCGGTGCACGAATATGGTGGTTAGCTCGACATTGTCTGCTCCGAGATCCCGAAGTACTCATGTGGTTCATGGGCAGGCTCCCGCCCTCAAAGGTGGGCATAATCATAGATAGAGGGCACGACTTTCCCGGCCACATACAAGAGGCTCTGGACGCCTACGGTTCCGACATGTGGCTCTATAGAGATGATCCCAACCGTGGAACGACCCGAGCCCTGAACGTGTATAGAGGCGAATATCGAGGGTCTGTCGACTGCTTCCTTGTCTAGAGACGATGAAATCAAGTTGCTTAATATAATTCTCTAGCTTTGAATACCTAACGCCTAAGCTACGCATAACCCCGCATGATCTCAACGATACCAAATTGGCACGACCAGACATCGTCCACTTCATCTGCTCGCCGTCTCGCGCTGCTGTGATTCTCTCTGAGATCAAGCAGGACAAGGGTTGGCACCCAACCACGGTATACGAACCCATACCCGTACGTGCCCTGAGTTCGACTGGTACGGGATAAGGTTCCCTGAAACGAAGAGAAGCCAGGATCGATGTGTACCTGAGGAGCTCCCCTCGCTTCAAAAGGTGCTATCGGACATATCCATCTTGAGGTGCGTATGCTGACAGGCTCGTCGCGTCATACATTCACCGACGGAAACACAGCCCGAACGCGGAGGAGGCCCTGTCACTACTCTCCCTGCCCGAGGTCCCCACGAAAGACCTAGTGGAGGAGGCGTGTCGCCGATTCCTCGACATGGGAGTTGGGGCGGACGGCCAAGGTTCCGTCGTCATCCGCTGTGGAGCGATGGGTGCGTGCATCGCCGCCAAAGGGATGTCGTATACCTGGATCGATGCGTATTGGAGTTCTGAGAACTCGGGCAAGGTGGTCGATGTCACCGGTAACCATTCCAGTCCAACCCCAAGTGAACCCCATGCTAACGCCCTCCTCAGGCGCAGGTAACAGCTTCCTCGGTGGTCTAGGAGCCGGCTTGGTCCTCAGCCAGGGCGACGTGCGACAAGGTATGCAAACGACTCCCGATCCCGAAACCCTACAGCTCTGATGCGTAGTTACGCAGCGACCCTATACGCAACCGTCTCAGCATCGTTCACAATCGAGCAAGCAGGCCTACCGTACCTCACGCTAATATCCGACGAAACCGGCACGCCTGTCGAACGATGGAATGGCGACTCGCCTCATGACAGATTGCGGGCTTTACAAGATCGTCTAGGAAGAAAGTTACAAAGTGAATAAATCAACAACAAATTACACGAGGAAGTTGTATGCGAGTGCATGTCCTGTACTGATAATACACAATTGGAGAACAAGTGTCCAATATCCCACACTTGGGTGAAGTCATGAGGTCCGACCAAATGGCGCAGCCGTGCGGTCGGCGCATTAGGAGGGCGAGGTGAGGATCAGAGATGGGGGGATTCGGGAGTCGCTCATTGCTGGGCGGCGGTACGGAACTTCTCTCGACTTTGGGCGAAGAGGGCCTCTTGTTGTGCGAGGAGCTCCTCTTCTGTCAATCCAGACGATTCGAGCTTGGAGACCTTCTTCTCGCGGTCCTGGATCCAGGGCGTTCAGACAAGCGATACATCGCAGACGCGAATCAGTTAAGGCACACCTTCTGCTGCTGCTTATGGTCTTTCAACACGCTCTCCACTTCTGTCGTGAAAGACTCGAATCCCAGTCGCTGTGAAAATGGAAGGTAATTAGTACGGGTGACAAGACCACGGACCCGCATACAGTAACTAAAGGAGTCGAACTTAACATACCTTGAGCGCAGAGATGATATGGTCTGGCGCGATGGTCTTCTTTGACTCCTGTTCGCATATCTCGTTCGCTTCGGACGATATCAGGTGGATGAATTCTGCGAAAAGGTTCGCAGAAGGCGCGTCAACATACGCGCGAGGACAGAAATGGCGGAGGTTGACTTCACCTACACAACACTCGATTATCAGGTCTCGCGTCTCCTTCGCGCAAGTAACGTCGTTTGGGAGCAGTTCTAAGCACAAAACAAGACCGTTGAGTTGTGGACGAATGTATCTGGAGGCACGGGCGCGACGCGACGAGGATGGCACGTACCCGCGATCATTTTCGTGACGGTGGCCTTGGGAAGGGACAGGTCCTCATCCGAGGGCATTCCCCCGACTTCATGGTCGGACATCGCTGCGTCGTTCGTATATGCGGTCCAGAAGGTTGCGCACCAGACCGAAAGAGGTCGGCAAGGGGAACGAGGGGGGAAAGGAGCGGACGGGGCGGGTGGCTCCCCGGTGTGAGGCGCGCGAGAGGACTTTATATGCGCGCGTTGATCTGGGACTGTCAACGGATTCCGCGCCCCGATCATTTTCAATTGCGACTCCGCACGTCTCCCCAACGTCTTGTGCTCCGAGTGCTCTCGAGCTCGCTCATCTCCTCTCCGTCCTGCACACCTGTTCCTTGCGCCATGTCTGCGGTATGCTGTTCGTGCGAGCTCTCAGGGGTCGCTCTTTCTGATGTGGTACCTGCGCGCGCGATCTAGGTCAACCCCGTCAACCCGAAGCCCTTCATGCAGGAGCTCACTGGCAAGCCTGTGTATGTCCGACTCAAGTGGGGTCTTGAGTACAAAGGCTTCCTTGTGAGCACGGATGGCTACATGAACCTCCAGGTGAGTGGTATGCCCATCGCCGCCGTGCTGACAAGCCTTATCGATGCCCCCAGCTCGCGAACACGGAGGAGTTCCAGGATGGGAAGTCGAACGGCGCATTGGGCGAGGTGTTCATCCGGTGCGTTTCCACCGTGTCGCGTTATCTGTCCCGTCTCTCATTACGCTCATGTCTAGGTGTAATAACGTGCTTTACATTATAAGTATATTTCGCAACGTGTGCATGAGCGTCCTTGCTGACATACACCCCGTATATACAGGGAGGCAACAGACTGATCCACGTCCCTCGACCTACGGACCTCCATCCCTTATTTCCTGCTCCCGCATTACTTGGCACCAACCCCTCTTGTACAATATACTTTCTTGGAATGCCCTTCGCAACGCACAAAATGTACTTCTGACACCAAATCACGAGTGGGGGCGAGTTGGGGGCGAGACTGATGACTGGCGGGAGAGCAGGCACTTTTCAGGGAGTGAAAGGGAAGTATTCGATGGCTAGAAGTAGCATGGTGTGTATTGCTGTGAGTCTCAACTTAAGTAGACAAACGTCGTAGACTTTGAATCTAGTGGTCTTCGTCTTTTGGCCCGGTACCGCGTATTGGCATGTCAAGACCGACACGATTTGCCGTCTTCTTGACGCGCTCTTCTGTTGATAGATCATGCAAAGGGTTGTAGCGCTCCATGAGCTCCTGTAAGCACGCATGTGCGAGGCGGCACAAGAGGTGGTCAGAACAAGCATCACAATATATAAGCAGGGAGCGGATATGCTGCGGCACCTTATGGATCCGTTGCGAGTGCATGAACATTGCTGCGTTGTGTATATCATGATAGAATTTGTTCGCGTCTCTGTCTTCTCTGTGGTTCTCAAAGATGGCTCGCACATGTTGCGAGACAACCTTTGGTCTCGTAGCGCGAGCAGTGGCAGACTGGCAACAAGGATAAGCCCACGGCCCTCCAAGAGAAAGAAGTAAGGACTTCACTCACCGCCCTGTTGACCTCCCTGACGATTGCACGGTAAGCGGAAACACGTTGTGAAGCCATTGGATGGTCAGATGAGGGGTGCCGGTCGTCGAGGACAGCTGCAGCTGAAGCGCTGAAGGACGAACTTGGAAGGACACCACACTTACGGAGCGCCCGTGGTGTGATGGCAGCCGAGGCGCCGCCCGCACGTGGCTGTCGTCGCCGAGAGTCACTTATTGTACGCCGGATTAGGAACTGACTGCGTCTCGACTCATTGATTGTGCAACGGCCGCTGTGCCAGTGCTTTGAGAAGGACCCGACCACGTTTCTACCCCGGGAAAGCGTTCCGGCGCACAGGCCAGATCGACAGGAATGGGCAAAGGGGTCTGCCGCCTTGGTACCTCCGAAATCCAATAAATATGTGTTACGGGTTCCTTTCACTCCCAACCACTCCCCCCCCCACACACTCAAGACCATCCTGCACGTCCTGCAAGAGGCACAACAGCAGTTCAAGGTAATATCACCGTTACTAACATCTACAGGTTATCACGATGACACGCTTCCGGGCCCCTTCTCGTTCTCTGACGCGTTCGTTTGGTTCGATGGAGAATGTTACGGCTCCCGCGAGGTCCGTGGGGAAGGGGAAGGTAAGTAGACATAGGTTCTGGGCCCATCGCTAGAAACTCACAACGTTCCTAGCGCCGTGCTGTTACCCGCCTCGAGACCATCCAGGACGTCGAGGTTGGTATTAGCAACGCCAGCCACCAGCCAAGCCCTGGGCCCAGTGAGCCCGGCCCTTCCCGCTCCACCAAGAAGGGCAAAGGCAAGGCCCGGGCGACAGTCAAGGCCAACGCCCCGCGCCGCGAGGAAGAGATCCGTACTCAGCTCAAGAAGTCTGTGGTCCAGGTCGAGAACAACCGCGACCAGTGGTCGTTCGTGTTTGTTGGCAACGTGCGTTGACTTGGTGGTTAAGGCTTCGTATACGCGCTGACGACTCCCGATGTACCACGGATTGTGCGTCTTTACTTGCAGCTGAGCTCGTCGACTGAGAAGAATGACCTCTGGAAGCACTTCGGCCGTTGCGGCACTATCGTCGACGTCCAGATCCGGGCCAGTAGCGGCGTCTGCGTCCCCACCGCCAAACTCCCCACGCCGTACTGGGGTATGGGGACACCTTTTGAGAGTGTGCACTACGCCACGATCCGCTTCAAGACTCCCGAGGGCGCCAGGAAGGCCATGGACCTGGGCGGCACCGAGGTGCTGGGCAAGAAGATCATAGTGAGTCTTTCTATTCCTCCTTCGCACCCTGTCAGACAATTTGCCGAGCGCCGAGCATGATTTCCTGCTTTGCGTATTCTCTTGGGATGCGTGAGATGTCCTTCACCGTGCTATGTGGTTGAAAGGCAACACTATGCGCCAACGGGCGATACAATTTCTATTCGCCGTTTTGGGCCACTCCGGCCACACGCTTTCGCGACTTGTGGCAGGCCGATTGAAAGACTCGGTACGCGCTGTTGTGCCTGCTTTGTGATTGTGTGCATCGTTGTGCCATTCCCCATGCGGCATGTCGACTCTTTTTGTTGCACCTGTGTGCCACCTGAATAAACGTCCATACGGGAAACCCTATGATGCTTAGGCCCTAAAGGCGCCGCTGCCTTCCATGGGGTACTTCTGGCGGAAGCCAAAAGAGCTTCTAAAAGAATGTTCTTTTGCACTCACCACCACCAATCTGAACGCATGGTTGCGACATGACGCATGCACCAGATGTGTTCTCGATGCGCACCTCCCACCGACGCACTCTAGTAGGAGGCTAGAACCAAAGCGGATATGTCTGATGTTCTCAGGATCCCATAAGGTCCTTTCTGTATACGTTAAGATCTCCTTGATTACACTTTGCGCGGGCATCACGGGTATTGACCTTTCTTCACTAGGTAACTTTCAATGCCATCGACTTGCCCGAAACGATTAACATCGTCAAGGAACATCTCAGGAAGAAGGATCCGCTGCCTGACAACTCGAAGCGGTCGTTCTGGCAGGGCAAGTACGTCCAACTCAAGTGAGTGTCTAGAAGCCTCCGTGTCTCGGTATTGGCGAGTTGCTCACAGCAACCGGCTCTTTCTTTTCTTTCTAGACGTCTCACAATCGAGAAGACCGAGTACATTTCCGAGGGATCGGCGGAGCGGCCTGGCGCAGCATTGTTGGTTGCAGGGTTAGCCAGGACGGCTGCCAAGGTGTACACAGCCGGCGGGAGCACCGCCGCTGGAGATCAGAACAGGCACGCCTGGTGGCCGCTCACGTTGGCGGAGCAGATCTCCATGCCCAAGACGCTCATCTAAACGCTGTCCACACGGACCACGGTCCACACCTCGACCCGTTCGCAGCCCATACTGCACTCACAGCGATACGCAGACTCCAGAGGCATATGCACTGTACATATCTACGTTATTTTCCGTATCTCCGCAGCTAGCCTGCCCCACGCTCGTTTCTCATGACCTGTTGTTTGTTGTCGTCGCATGTACCGTATGTTTTCCAGAATCAAGAATCAGTCACATCCCACTTTGATGTTGCGTAAGCACGAGGGCCAATCAAACCCAGCCCCACCCGGCCTGGCGACTCTCGACGTCCGTGCTTTCACTCGCCAGCTCGGTTCTGAGCTGACCACCATCTCCACTGTCTCCCTCTCTTTCATTCGCATGGCTCCTTGTTAGTTTGGTCTCTTGGCGTCACAGGTGCGATTTGCCCTTCCACTGTCCCCAGCCAGCTGTGGCTCACCGCCCATGCTAGCAGTGTCGTCGTGCTATCGCAATTCCTTATTTCTGTACACGTCCCATGGATCCCCCTTCCCGGAGCCCGGCGTTGAATCCTGCCTCGACCCCCTTCTTCCCCGGAGCGATGCGGCTCAACGACGAGGACGGTGGCGGGAACGGGCACGGACACGGGTTTGGGAACGGGAACATCCCCCACGGCTTCAGGCAATCCATAGCGCGGGAACACCAGTACAGCACATCCTCGTCGCTCTCGATCTCCCCCTCGGACTACCGCTCTGTCAGGTCGTCTCCAAGCCCGCCACAGGACGACAGAGACCGGCGGATCGATAATGGCCCGCGGGCACCATCATCCGCGGAGCTCTCGCGCAACTCGCCTGGCTTTCGTCAGAGCTTAGTGGACCAGTCTGACAGGGCCTCTTACTCTCATCTCTTGAGCGCGTCGATCTCGCGCGACCTCAACATCTCCCCCAAGAACCAAGGACCCTTGGATGGTGATGAGACCCCGGGTCCCACGTCAGGGCCGATCCCAATGAACGGGCAGATGGCCGCCGCGGCGTCGTTGTACAACACAATGGCAGGACGTGGCAGGGAGAGGTTCGGGACACCACCCGTTATGCAGGACTCCAGCAGCGTCAGGTCAGGAGGGTTCATTCATCCTCCCTTCGTCTCTTCCTCCCCCGCGTCCTCGCTTGACTCTGGTAGCCACTTCGGGCCCAACCTCGAGTTCTCGGCTTCGTCGAACTTTGAGGCACAGTTCAGAGCTTCCCCCCTGATCAACGATTTATTGGATCGGGTGGGCCGTTTGGAGGGGGCGAACAGGGAGATTCATCGGACCCTCGATGATGTGAACCGCAAGGTTGACGTTCTCATCGCGCGCGTCCTGACCTCCAACTCTAACCCGGCGCTGGATGCGCCGCCAGAGTTCAAGGACCCCTTCGCACCCTCATTAGGTCCCAGCCAAGCCTTCATCGCACCCGGGCTCAATGGGCCAGGTCCACGAGGTTCCATCGCCAACATCGCGCCGAACCAGACTGCGCCCACGGAGGACATGACGACTATCACCAGTCGGCTCAACACGCTTACGTCGTCGGTCGGCCAGCTCCTGGCGCTCCAAACCCAACAGCTTCAAGCGAACAACAACGTCTTGCAGAGCACGCAGCTGCTGGGATTGCCGCCGACGGATCTGACCCCCGGCCTTCCTCCCATGCTGAACTCTACTGCTGCCCTTGGCCATGGCATGCCCGGGCGTCCCGACATCAGGCAAAACCCTCGTGCACCGAACCAGCCTATGCGGACATGGTCTGCTGGCACATTGGACCTGCCGCTGCGTACCACGGAGTCGCCTCAAGGCATGGGTCGACAGGACATGATGTTCAGGGATAAGCGCCGTTCCGTTAGCACACTGCTTCGCCGTGATTCAGCTGGGGTAAGTTACGTTTCTTGACACTCTACCGACTGTTCTCCGCCCGGACGTCGCAACTTACCTTCTATGTCTTAGGGCGAGAGCTTAGCTGGCGGACAGTCTCGCGATGGTGGCCCCGTGATAACCAAATGGGAGCAACTGAATCTCGCACAGGAGCTGTTGCGTTCACTCAGCACCTTTGGGTGAGTGCGTCTTATCTGGCGTAGCGTGCCGCGTGTTGATCTTCGGTTTCTAGCGTCGGCCCACCGAACAAAATACAGCAACGTGCCTTGCCCTTCCTTTTACGCGGCGCGGACATCATCGCCCAGGCCCCACCAACCCAGGAACGCATTGCTGCGTACGTCATTCCCGCGATCCATATCGCGGTGATGTATGCGTCGTCGCGGACGACCTACCGTGGACCGCTCGTGGTCATGATATCCACGACTGTCGATCAAGCTACACAGGCGCAACGCATGATACGTGATCTGGGTGGCCCCATTGGTGTTAAGTCGGCTCTTGGTGTTGGATCCACGTCAGGGAATGGGGATCTCAACCAAGAGCTACGTCTCTTGCAGCAAAACGTCCCACACATCATCTGCGGCACGCCACAGAAACTCCACGCCTTGTTCACGGCCCCCGGCGGTCTGTCCGGTGCTGATGTTCGATTCTTGGTCCTCGACGAGGTTGACCAGCTCATTGCGCGGAATCTGCACGACTTTGTGTTCAACATCATCAGGCTCTTGCCCCCTCCGCGGTCACGCGCCGTCAATGGACCAGGGAACACCCCTCTGGGTACGCCTGGATCGACGCCTCAGATTCCCTTCCAGAACTTCGAGGCGAGCAGCAGCCAGTCGTCGCTTCTTGGGCCAACACAGACGCTCCAGCGCAGGTTGTCGGGCATCGGTACCTCCCCACCGCTGGATGGGCCCAGCGGCACGTCGAGCGGTCAAATTGAGCGGCAGACTGCGCTCTTCTCCAACACCGTGCCACAAGACGTCCTGAACCTTGCGTCCGCCATCCAGCTCCGCGAGCCAGTCCGGGTCCTCGTTCGCCGCGATGGCAACGTCACGCACGCCGACACTAGTCAGGGTGCCCGCGGCCTCAGGCAGTTCTACCTGTACTTGGCCTTCACCGCCAGTGGACGTTCGGACGCGCCCCTCCCTCAGGGCAGCTTGGGCACCATTGGATCCGGACGAGGTGCTATCAGCGCGGAGACGGCGCAAGCTCGCGAATGGAAGCTTGACGCGCTAGCTGATCTGTTCGATGACCTGGACATCCCACAGGCCATTATCCATGTTGGCGGGATGGCTGCTCTCGACGCGGTCGTGTACAGGTTGTCCAGCCGTGGGTTAGATGCTGTTCCTTTGGTGAGTTTTTCGCATATCAACCACCCATGGGACAACGTCGGCTGACCTGAATGTTAGCACGGTGATATGAACGCCGGTGCGAAGCTAGCAGCTTTGAACAAGTTTAGGGCTACTCCCGCAATCATGCGTCCGACGGCTACCAAGGTGCTCGTGGTCTACGACGTTCAGGTCAAAACGCCCGACGTCTCCCAGATCCCTCTGGTCATTAATTATGGTGCGTGCAGTTGTCATCCCTATCTCCCGTTCGACACATTTTCACACGTCGCCCAACAGATCTGCCTAAAGCTGTCGAAGAATACGCGCATCGGTAAGGCATGTCCTCGCGTAACGGGGATTCGGGCGACTAACCTTGTAATGCACAGCGTTGCACCTGCTATTGCTCCCAGCTATTCTCGCGCTGGTGTTGTCGTCAACTTCGTGACGGCGACAGGCGGCGATGTGGAGATGCTGCGGTCTATAGAATGCTTCTACAAGTGCGTGTTTCGACCCCATTCCTATGTCTGCTGTGCTGATTCATTGCGATGTGGTAGGATTAAATGCGTGAGTATTAGTACCACCGGTGTCCACCCTGAGCGATAATTGATGCATTGGTGATTTCTTCCCTTACAGCCCGAAGTTCCGATGAGCCTTCGCGATATTGTTTGATTTTACGTGCTAACCATGTGTGTATCCCTATCAAGTCTGCTTTCCCGGTCCAAGCTATCCGTCATTCTGTGCTGCCGTATATCCTATTTAACTCACGACGCTGCTACGCGCATTCCACTGTGTTATACCCTTCCTACATCTACCCCAGATTGTCTCCTTACTACCAGCTCTTGGGTCTAATCCCGCTTGGCCTACACTGTATACTGCATAGCTTTCCACTCGTCGTAGTTTTACTACATGTTACGTGGTCGTTCACTCGGTCGCGATACGGACTGTCAATAGGTTCAATGTACCATCTTCCCCACAGCTTGCTAGTTGGTGTGCATTCCCTTCTCCTGGTCTCCACGCCAGTCGGTGGATATGGTCGATGTGGGCCAAGCTAGACAAACCATCAGCTGACTGCGGTTATTTGGCATGCGCCAGAGGTACGTACTACGTACTGCGTGCCAATAGTCAAGGCATTGGTCCATTGAGAGGGAGTGTTTCGAGGCGAGGTGTAGATCAAAATTTCTCCAGATTCCAAGCCAACAGCGAGCATCCTCCTGTTCCACGTGAGTTCGTCGAGTCAGCAGGCCCTGAGGTAGTTGGCATAGAACTTACGTTGCGCTTCCAGCCACATCAGGAGCGAAGGCAACCGCCGTTGCGGCCGCATTGACCTGAATAGTCGCCACGGCCTCCCACTTCTTCCCGCCCCCTTCTGGACGCTTCCAGACCTTCACCTGTTACAGAGCTCAGGTCTGATCTAACCAGAAGGTGGAGCTTTCGTTACGTACCGTTTTGTCGCGGGACGCCGTTACGAATACGTCCCCTTCAGGTGCCCATGCGCAATCCCATATGATTCGACCATGGGACTTGTCCGCTGCTACCGGTACATAGCCATCTGTCCTCCTGGTAAGCCAACCACAGGGTCACATTTACGCAGCGCGTCAGATCTGACGAACCTTCGCTCTTCTCGAACAGCCGCCAAGTACGGTCTCGGGAGACAGAGAGAACGTGCGTATCGTCGGGGCTGAAGGCAATCTGCGTCACGGTCAAGTTATGGCCGGCTAGCGGCTGGCCGAAGAGCTGCCATGTCTGGGTGTCGTACACGCGAACCACAGCGTGCTCCGCCGTGGTCGCTTTACAAGCCGTGGCCACGTATTGCTTGTTATTCGATGCAGCGAGAGCGATAGACTGGATATTTTCAGTTTAGATGGGAGAAAGTTCTTTTCCTACGGACACCTCACCTCATAGCCGTGCCCGAAGACCTTCTCAATTTCTGGCCATAAAGTGACGGCGGCCAGTTCGCCCTCGAACGGTCGTCGTTGCGTCCGGGCAGAGTCGAAGGCGGCATTGACATCAGCGATGGCGCTAACTGCAATACAACGATGATTCAGTTCACTGCGTCCCATCAAGCTTCCTTGACGAACCATCGGTCAAAGCTTTGTTTGACAGGCCAAGCGGGGGGACGGCCGCTGCACGAGGCCGTGCTTCCTGCTGAGATGCTCTATCAAGAACTCGAAGGTGCACCAACAACATCGATCACGTACTTCCCCTGACTCGAGCTGCGCCACACCAAGATTGTTGACAACCTCGACGAACTCTCGGGGTGCTTCGAACACTCGCGCCACCTTCTCATCTGCGATGCTGACGAAGCGCAGGGAATCGAGGAAGGCGGCACAAATAAGGTCATATCCGTGTACTTGAGGCCGTGCAACCTCGTGCCACACGGGTGTTTGGGGGCCTTCGGAGCTGGTGGTTTGAATCGCGCCATGGATGCGGGTGGTTTGATCCAAGCTGACCAAAACAGTGAATACGCGAGTATGACGACAGTCTAAGGTTCACCCACCTAGCAGATATCAAATACTCCCCTTGGGGACTCCAGGCGATGCTTCGGATGGGGGCACGATGTCCTGTGATTGCGCCGACCTCTGACCACTCCTCGAGGGCGCTCTCAGACATACCTTCCTCAGAGGGTTGGCAGCGCCACCTCCGCCAACCGCCATTCCATCCCCACGACATTGCATCTCGACCGTTGGCAGCCCAGAGCCCACCGACAAAGCCGCCGAGCCGCTGCCCACCAATGTCTCCAAAGCGCTGCCGGTTGATCCACAACGTAGTCCCGTCGTTGGACGAGGTTATGACCGTCGATGGCGACCACAAAATCAGCGATGAGTCTGTGGATGTCGAAAGTAGCGTCGGAGAGCTCGACGCTGTCGCCTGTGGACGCCAGGAGAGGGATGTGACTCCAGCGTCATGTCCGATGAGGAGGGCATCAAACGTCACAGAGAACAACTGCGCGCTAGGAGTGGAGTCAGCGAAGATTCCGAATTGAGAATCAAACTGATACTGATCTGACCTGCCAGTGGGTGACTTGACCGTAAGGATATGGCGCTTAAGGGATATGGAGCGACCACCATCTTCGGTGTCCTCCAGGTTGATGAGGGAAGCCTCAAAAGCATCCAACAAGTCATCAGCTTCTCCTGCGGAACTGCCAGATGCCCCAAGGGCTGAGCGCGAGAACGGCTCCATGTTCCATAGACGGATGGTAGCATCCTGGGACCCCGAAGACAGGATGAGAGTGTCGCGCCCAGCGTCCATGGGCTTGAAGGCAAGGCACTTGACCCAATCTTCGTGTCCTGGCAGTATTGCAGCCGGAACAAACTAGACATGTTATATCAGCGGACTACCTATCTCGTTGCGTTTCCTTAACTTACGGTGTCGTCTGAGCGGATCCATAGGTGGACGTTCCTATCGGTAGATCCGATGGCCAGAATCACGGCTAGATCCATCGCGTCTCAATGCGTTGTACCAACGAAAGGAGTACATCAGCGCACCGGTTGTCCCTGGCAAGGTCGAGAGGGCCAGAGATAGGGGGTATCCCTTTTTCAAGTTAATAGTCTGCAATTCCAACGGTGCATCTAGTAGGAAAGAACATGAGAACAACTTTCGGACTCTTGGTCACAAAAGGCATACCTGTTTTGTCCTCGTGAATCTTCCACACTTTCACAGTTGCGTCAGACGCGCCGGTGACGGCTATTTGTCCGAGTGTTACCAAGGTTGAGATGCCGGCCGTGTGGGCCTTGTGTGCAACGGACGACTTCCACTGCAAGAAAAAGATTGTTATTTTGAGCATCTATGCTAGATACACCAGATTAGCATGCCTGAGATCCGTCGTCCTTCCAGAGCCTCAATACGCCCTTATCATCTGCGCTGACGAAGAGCTCGTCACTGAGCCAGCGTACGCATGTGACCAATCCATCGTGTCCCGGAAGCGTAGAGTGCACCCCTCGGTCTAGAGAATCCTGTAGGCCAATGAATAAGCGATTTTCTTGGAATAAATTTGTCCGGCACCATACCGCGGTATCCCAAAGAGCGACAAGTGTTCCTGAGCCGAAGGCTACAAGGCTATTTCTACCGACATCTGCGGCTTGATTGTATCTATTTGTCGACGCGGAGGTGTAGATGCGCTCTGCCCGAGACATGATTTTGCTAAGTTGCCAGGACCGAAGCGGCACACGAGGTGCCTGAGCTGTGGGAAAGATATGTCTTATAGCTGTGGAAATGACGCAAGCCTTGAGATATATAATTGAGCCTCAGACGCAGGAAGTGGAGTGTGGATGGGTGGACACTGGACGGTCGTCGAGGTCAAGAGTCAAACTAGTCAAAGATCGAGATCTACGATTTACCCACGAGCGCCAGATGTCGAGTAGAACGAGGCGCGAAAGCGACGGACTCGCTTCGCTTTCTCAACTCATCCACCACCTCCTGCTAAGAGGGTCTCTAACAGATGGGCATCCTCGGAATCGGCGTCGATATTCTGCATGTACCACGCATAGCACGCCTTCTGAACGGTCACACCGCTGGCCGGTTCGCTCGTCGCATTTTGAGCGAGAAGGAGCTTCCAATTTGGAATGCTATCCCGCACGCTGACCACGCCAGACGAGCGAGGTATCTTGCCGTTCGGTATGTTGCATCCTTTCTCTTATCGCGTTAATGCCACGCTGAATTTCGCTTTTGTGAAGTTGGAGCATCAAGGAAGCTGCCTACAAAGCGGTATTCCCCTTTCGGCCGACGTGGAAGAACTTCACGTACCACTCTTTGTCCGCCGACGGCCAACGGAAACCTTGGCTCGAGTATCATTCCGGTGCATCCGGACAGTCGTTGGGGAAAATTCACGCCTCGGTCAGCCACGATGGCGATTATGTATTTACCACGGTCCTCGTCGAAACTCCATGAAACTTGGCTGTTGCCCGGGTCACAAGCACGCCCATCCCCATATGAGCAACGGATCATCCTCACTACCCGTTTTACCAGTAATGGATACATCAGATTAAACGATACACTGCGAGTCAAATGATTACTGCATATAGGTATTGTCGGTCCGCGGAAAGTCACAAGGTTTGGCAAGAAGAGGTGGATCCCAAAACAGCATGAATGTACATCCAGAACAAATATTACGAAGTCAGTAACAAGGCTGGGTATCTAGAGTGCGGTGAAGCACCCCGACCTATCGGTGACTTAGGAATCCCAAGGTCACTTCAACTTAGCAAATCCGACTGCGTTCTGTGAAACAGAGAACGCGGTGTAGACGTTCTTCATGAAGCTGTCACAAACTCATCGTCAGGGATATGTACAGGCGTAGAAGAAATCCAACAACGCACCTGTCCCCAAGCAACCAAACATTGCTCCCAAGCCCGAGATCCAAGCCGGACAACGAACCAACGCAGTCCCCGGATCCAGACTCGGTGGTACCGAGGTTGAAGCTACAACTCCGTCAGCTTGCCGTCTAGCAATCACAGCGACGATGCAACGCTCACTTGTCCGAGCCAATGCCCCAAGACTTTCCACCCCAGCTGAACGCCAACACCGGTGGGGAGTCGCACGGGTACGAATACAGCCCCTGGTCCTCATCGTACACCTTCGACCCCGGCACGGCGGCATACACCTTCTTCACGTCCGCGGGCGGGCCGTACATGATCGTCGTGCCCGAGTCGATGATGGTCTGGAACTTCGCGACGCCGCTCACGGCTTTCCCGTTCACGTGTGCACTCGCGCCGCCGATCTGCCAGTAGCCAACGTGGGTGGACACGTTGTGGTACTCGATCGCGCCGCTGTAGTGCGCCGTGTTCGTGCCGCCGACGTAGAGCTCGGAGCCGTTTTCCGCGAGCTTGAAGGCGAAGACGTGCTGCTTCGCGGATCCCTGCGCGACCGCGGTGGTGAAGAACGGGTTCTAGCACAGTTGACGTCAGGTGAGTATTATGACGTTGCCGGTGGTGCTACGCGTGGACAGACCTGTCCGAGGTTGGAGATCGACGGGAAGGCGAGCCCCAGAATCCCATCAGTGTCCCCTCCGGAGAGCTCAGAAGACTCGTTCGTGACAGCGGAGAAGTATTGAGCAGCCGCTTTGACGCCTCCAACAACGACTGCGAAATTCGTAGAGAACCACAAGTGAGCGCGCAGTGCGGACATAGCGTGAGCGTTCAGGTCCGGACTCTGATGATTTCTAGTAGCACGCACCGGTGTCGGTGAAAATGGGGCCAGAAGCTCCAGAGCCGTCGGCATATGTGATCGTGAAGTTGCCGCCCTTCTTCTCGCCGCTCGACGACTTCGCGATGTTGTACTTGTTGCGCGCGGCGTGGCAGCTCGTGCACGACGACGCGGGGACCCAGAGGTCGGCCGAGCCCGTGTCAAAGTCGACGAAGAACGAGACCGGGGGCGTCCCGATCGTGATGTCGCCCGCCCACTCCTGGTCGCCGTTGATGTCCGTCAGAGGCACCTTCTGCCGCTTGTGTTTACTGAGGCGGACGAACGCGCTGGGGAGCACCGCGGGCGGCGGGATGGAAGTCACGCCCTCGGGCAAGCGGCCGGTGTTGCGATGGAAGTTGATCAGGTTGTTGCGATGTTTGCTGTGTACAGCGGTCACTCTGGGTTTGCGACTGTCTAAGTCTTGAAAGGAGGAGCCTCACTTGGCAATCTTCACGCCGTGCTCGATTGTGGCGACATAGTTGAAGGTGCCATCCGGCCTGGTTAGGGAGTTGCGTTTTCGCAACGGGATGGCTGTTCCAACGTTCTCCTGCGCTGAGCTTGTGACGGAGAGTAGCGCCAGCGCGAGAGTCACGAACGACACCTTATAGGGCATGGCAGGGCTGGAGTTGGCGTGTTGACAGAGCAAGGGGGGCCAGAAGAAGCAGCCAAACGACGCTCTCGCTGGCAGCAGGCTTATAACGTCCTACTGCCGCGCACGAGGTAGAGGAGTAGCTTCCGTGCTTTCGAACCATTAGTCGCGACAGACCTCGACAGTCCGGCGCCTGGCGGTGATTAAGGGATTCTTCGTGCGATCCAGCGACACTGGGGCTGTGAAACCGTGCTAAAGCCGACGTGCATGCGTGCCGGCGCCTTGGAGCGATGCAGCTCGGTCAAGGGAGGGAAGCACGAGGTGCCACTCCGCTTTGAAGAATAACACCCAACACCGAAGGCGGCATGTGGAGATGGGATGAAGTGTAATCATGCTTCGGGATGGTAAGAATGGCGAACGGTCAACCGATACCTGTCCAATGCAACCCTGTATCATCAGTATGCATGAGCGCAAGGGCGACGAGGGACCACTGACGCTATGTTACACGGCTATACAGATAGATTAGATGCACGCTTGTAGTATTGACGATCTCTTCCCACTTCCAAGCTACAGTGCCAACAGGTGTCGGCGAATGGTTGCATATCATCGCTAGAAGTGACATTAGGTACTCACGGACAACGGCTGGCCGGACCCATGTTCGTGCATGGGCAGTAACGACGCGAAAATCATCATACTTCGGCTTCAGTTCGGCTTGCCGATAAGGCACACGTTTAGGGAAATTAATCTTGTGGGAGAGGAGTGAAGTACGAAGGCGTGATGCCCAAAGCTACAGTCATAGATAAAGAGTACAGAGCAAGTCAGAAGTGCATGGGCGATTAGGCATCCGTTTTCTAAAATCAAAAACCCCGGCCGCGACCCCTGCCAGTGCCTTCCATGTGAGCGCCGCAGTACAGAACATAAAAACGCCAACTCACCTGCCACGCGCACGGTATGGAGTATATCCATACGAGCCTCCCCTGTACCCTCCACGATATCCCCCACGGTACCCACCCCGCCCTCGCCCACGCGCATTAAAACCAGGTATGTTTGTCCGTTTTGCTGTGACCTGTAGAGACACATTCAGTGAACACGACGATTGCCCTCTGGAAATGCACTGACCTTGATTAGACGCCCCCGGAAGAGGGAATTGTCCATTGCAAGTGCGGCGTCTATGAACTCGGGCTCCGCAAACTCGACGTACGCATACCTGCACCACCAATACGACGGTCAATTACGCAAATGCCGACGCTTGGGAACGGAAACGTACCCCTTGGGGTGACCTGTGAACTTGTCACAAAGGATGGTGACCCGGTTGATAGTCCCGCAGGATTGGAAGTGTTGCTGGATCTCCTCCGGGGTCGCGGAGTAGTCAACCTGTCTTAGCCGTTCAAGGTCAGGCCACAGGGACGGGCACTATCGCGGACGTACGTTTCCCACATATACACTCCTCGAGTCTGACGCCGCCTTGTCCTCTTCGGTCTCCATGGGCACTTGCTCGCTCCCTTGTGCGCTCTGCTCCGCCTTTTCTGCAGCAGCTTGGAGTTCGCGTAGTTTGTTGGCTTCGCGTTCCATCTCCTCTACGCGCTTCTTCATGAGAAGGATCTCCTATAGAATCACAATGGAGACAAAGTTAGTGCGCATACACAAGGCAGAAAGGAGGTCTACGCACTGAATCCTCCTCCTCGGCATTGTCAATGACGGTGTCGGCATCAGCCATGAGATGAGTGGGTTCCGTGGCGGCAATGTCTGCCATGCTGAGAATTGTTGGGAGGGAAGAAAGGGGTTGGAGAATAAGTACGCGAGGGAGGTGGACCACTGGACGGTAGCGGCAGGTGGCTGCGTCACAACGGCTGAAACTTTCAGAGACTCCTCCGTGACCCGCCCGTGACATGCCTTCCACGTGCCACCCCCGTTCCGTCGAGCCATTGGCGGAGAACAGCCCGTGACGACCGCGTCCTGTAACGCCGTGCCACAGGCGCGTCACCCGAGCCGCTGCCGCAAGTTTGCATTGCACATCACACGACGCGCCTTCCTCACAACACATGCACTCCAGCTAGCCAATTGAGCGAGCTCGCGGGTATCTCAGGTTATAGCAGAAGATGTGGATACTTGACGAAGCGCTAATAGAATTTAAACATTGCAGGGTGTCATGTCAGACCAAGATCCGCACGTCCAGAAGCAAATTAGAAGTACGTTCATCGTTGTTGAGCACATGTGTACAACAGGGCTGAGCGCTGAGAAAAGATGCAGCGGACTGCCAAGTTCGTTACGACTGTCCTGGGATGAAGCCAAACCGGATGGTCACAAGAAAGATACCACAGGCGCCTACCTATTTAGACCGTCGGATTGCCCTTTATAAAGCAGCTTACCGTAAAACACCTTCTCCACCGACTCTTTTCACCAACGCGCTCGTCTTCTGCGCACTTCACGCAACTCTGTCGTCTCTTTGATGTCTGCACTCGACGCCGTCGCGCCTGTCCACACTGTCTGGCACGATCTTGATAACTGGCGGACGCCCGAACAACAAGCCATCCACAGTGAAGCCAAGAGAAAGTATGGCACTTCTTTCTTGACCACTATCAGAAAACCTCACACCTTACTCAACCGCTTGAAATGTCGTCGAAGCTCGCAGGCTCATCCGACGCGCGCAGTACGAACAATCTCTTCCATTCCTCCGCAATGCGTTGCAAGACCCCGAGAACGTCGACAACGTGAAAACGGTGGCTTTACTACGCTTGCCATACCTAGATATGAAGATGGGTCTACTTGAAGAAGCTGAGGTTGCAGGTATGGCTTCATACGCGTGTTCTTGGTGTCAGCCTGAGCTGAGCCACTGACGTTCGTTCGCTATACAACCACCAGCCCGCGCTCACGCTAACAAGGATGTTGGACCTGACCGGTTTGCAGCGGACCTGGATTACAGAACAGGTGGCCAAATGTGGGGCATGTTGGAAGCCCGTCCGTGGATGCGTGTTCTGGCGGCCGTTATTCAAGTGGCGCTCCAAATGGGGGACTTCGAACGAGCCGCGTGAGTCGCCTTGGCCATATGATCGACTGGCCTATACTGAACCACATTTCTGAACTAGGGCATTGTCCATCGAGATCCTCCGTATCAATCCAAACGACAATATGGGCATACGGCTTTCCTTAGGCACTATACTCTTACATGCCGGGCGGGTCAAGGACGCTCTTTCCTTCTCCCTTTCTTGGATAACTTGCAGCGGGGGTGGCGTTCCTATTCGTGGCGGCTGCGCATTCCAAGATCCGACCAACGAACCATTACCCTCGGACGTCCTCCAGATCTATGAATCAAAGTCTTGGTTTGCGCCGGTGGGGCCTGGAGAGCATTTGCTTACTGCAGCTTTGGCCGCGTTTCATCTATGGGGGGACTGCGAGCTAACGAGGCAATGTCTCAGGATAGGCACTCGTGCGAGTCCCAAAGTGACGGAACGGATTCTCGGAGGGTCCCCGAAGCCCCGTGAGTGGTTATTTCACCGTTTGGCTGCCCTTTTGGCTAATTACCGAACATCGGTGTATGTAGGCGGGCCATGGACTGGACCTGCCTCACCAGGCGGCGTCGAAGAAGCACGAGACTACCTCTGGCTAGCACAGGATCTCTGGAGAGCCCCAGATGTGTGGGCATGGTCTAAGGCTGACTCAGAAAACATCGACACGCTGCTCGCGCAGTGTTCCAGAGAAGGATGCTCCAACCGCGAGACGTTCATCTACGAGTTCGAGCAGTGTGGCAAATGCCACAGTAAGATATATTGCGGCCGCGAGTGCCAGAAGGCCCACTGGCCAACCCACAAGCTCCGTGCGTGTCTGTTTGTCTTTATCTTGCTGTCGGTTTCCTAGACTGACTGTCGTACAGATTGCCACTTCGTTTACGAACGCTACGGGTTAACCAAGGAGCGAATCGTTCCTGCGAACAAACTCATCTCTCGAGTCGAGGACGTGTTGATGGATTACCCCTACGATATCGAGTTCTATGGCTACGACTCCGACACTTCTAGTGACGAGTGTAGTGATGACGATCGTGTGCCATTCTAATGCGCTAGCCTCTAGCGGTATTGGGAGGGTACTATCTGTCTCTACCTTTGACTTGAAGATGGCTACCTGCTAACATATAGTCGCTTTCGTTTGTTAAGTTTTCCTTTGCATGTCAAGATGGAATGTCATCAGCAGCAGAATAACGTGCAACTGCTCCAGAATTTCGATACGCACACAGAGTCCATGAACTTTCCAGCGTGTGCATGCCAGTGCGATCGCGTGATCGCGACCTATCACGAGGCTCGGCGTGATCATTAGTCTTTACCCGAAGGGAAAGGTGACTCCCAGTGAAAACGCCCTCGAGAACGCTGGGGAATCCTGGAGAAAAGAGCTTAGGCGCTAAGATTCCGGCGAGAACCGTAGGAATAATGGAGAGTCTGGCGCTTACAGCAAAGAGCGAATTGATACGGAAAGCTGATTTTTGATTTCCTCGGCGCTCATGAAGGCGCCTGAGTCGCAAGCCCGCCCGCGATGACGCGCGATACTTGCCCGCCCGTGCGCCTAACTCGCGCGGCGCGCGGCCTTGAACGCAAACGCAGACAGCCTCTTTTTTGGCTCGTTTCTTGTACAATACAACACTCCCTACATGTAACCTGAAGCCCTGAAGTACCCTGCAGCATCCTCCGGGGTGATAGTGTGGCATGCATCGCTAATGTCCGACACACCATGTGGTTCTCCGTTCCAACGACGTCTGAGCACTGATTTGACTTTCGCGAAAGCCATCTCGATCAGATTGAAGTCGGGTGAGTATGGAGGCAAGAATACAAGCTTGCACCCTGAAAAATACTGTCATTGTGATGGCGACGAGTATCATACGTTAGTACTCACAAGCCTGGTCTTCGACAAGCTCACGGACAGCTTCCGAGTGATGAATGTTGCAATTGTCCAGCACAAGTATGCTCCTAGGACCTGGATAGGGCAATGTATATGGTATCTGTCCAGTAGTCAATGAATAGGACAAGGGGATCATGTGTTGTCACAACATACCACAAACTCGCGGAGGAAATCAACAAACATATCTGAAGTTACTGACCCCTCGAAGATCTTCCAAGTGATAAGTCCATCCAGCGTCAGGATTGGGAGGAGGGAGTACCGCTTTCCGCGCACAAAGCAAGCCCGTTGTATGCAGCGCATCCCAATGGGAGCCCAGCCTCGACAACGAGTTGATGTGCGTGCGTCCACCGCACTCTCATCTCCGAACATGAGCTGAGCGGGGTCAGTGACTAGTTGGGCCATGTAAGCCACAAATTCTGCCCATACTTCATCATTCCTCTCCTTGGCAATCTTGGTGACGACCTTTGAGGACCAATGCATAGCTCGGAGGGTGCGAAGAACGGTGCGGATGGATATGTGAAGGAGGAACTCTTTCTCCAGGTACTCCTGGATCTCGTCAGCATAGATGGTCGGTCGTTCTTCGAGGAGAGCTCGGATGTGAGGGATGATGATTCCAGACACGCGGCGATGTCTACCAGGCTTGCGCGCGAGGGGATTGTACGAAACCCCGTATTTGCGGTGATATTCGAGGGTAGCGTAGACGAGGCTCTTCTTGATGCCCAGTACTGAACATATCTCCTCCACAGAGTGTCCCTGCTCGAAGCATAGCACAGAGATACGATCCTTGATGTCGCGAGAGACAGAGCGTCGAGGCATGAAGCAGGGAGGATATTTCACAGTGACAGTACATGGAGCGCGAGGCATCGCGGCGGCACACACACGCGCGCTTCAACAAGCGCCCTGCATTTTGCGTTTTGCGTTTCCGTATCAATTCGCTCTTTGCTGTAATGCAGGCAACTGCCCCTACCACAACCTTCGTCTGAGCTCCTCGTCTTCGAGAATGCCCGGATTCGATAGAGATAGATAGTCGTTGTCCGTACCTGCGTCCAATACATGTCATTGTGCTGTGTACCTGTCCTTTGCAACTGCTATCGTGCTGTGGCTATTTTTCTGCTCTCCCGTCCACTCTCCCACTTTCTCCGAGTCTTCCTGTCATGACCACGGTGTACTGAGGTTCTAGGCTTAGTTTGGCCTTACAATTCCTGACAACACAAACAGATGTACAATAATTCTGCCCATTTTATGAGTGTAACTAATGGTGTGTTAGGAATATGCCCGAGCCCACCGCTGGACCTTCCTCAGAGCTATCGCGGCCACTCTCTCCGCAACCACCTCTACTGCAGCCGCTGGGAGACAAGTGGTTCTGCAGATGTCTGACCTGTATCGGAAAGGGTCAGATGTTCGTCTCGAAAACAACTTGGATCCGTCATGAGGAAGAGCGAGAGAATGAGATTGCACGTCGTCTCTCCCGTCCTCCACATCCATCATACCAGCAACCGAGCCAGAAGAGAACTCGAGGAGAGCAACAGGATGAGGCCACGGCTTCGGGTTCAGCTTCAGGGAATCACAATGATGGGCTGCCACACAGGCGTATGCGTATGTCTGATACACGTACAGGGTCGCCTGGGGCAGTGGGTGCTTCTTTGCAGAATCAAGTAAGCATGTGTCTACGTTCGAGCATGTAGCTTGCAGGGACTAACTAATTCATGTGGTGTGGACAGGACGCTTGCAGGCGCGTTCTCGATTTCCAGGAATTCCAGGGTCCAGACAGAGCGCTGGATGGGGAGATTCCATACACAGGGCATGCCAGGGCTTCGCTGCCCCATGATTCCCCTCCTCCTGCTTCCCCGCGATCCTCTCGTCCCGGCTCGAGCCCCACCGAGAATGGACACAATGATCAACCTACTCATTCAATTCGGGAACCACTTCCAGCAACCGGCATCTCCGAGATCGACACAGCCCAGAAGTTCGTGAACGCCATCTGGGCCAACCATTGTCTTCAAGACTCTCGACTAGACGAAGAGACCCTCTGTCGTCTCCAGAACCCTCTTCGCGCGCCGGCCGTTTTGACCCCAGATGAGCGGCTCGCTCTGAAGATGTATCTGACGGGCACAAAAGGGGCGGACAATATCTACACAAATCACCGCGAGGCTATCCTCGAGCATCATCCGGAGGATGAGATCCCCTCCCTGTACGGCCTTCAAAAGCTCATCGCGGAGCTGAGCGGAGTCAAACCTCTGTGGCACGACATATGTCCAGACTCCTGCATGGCATATACGGGTCCGTTCGAGGACGATGTCAAATGCTCCTTCTGCAAGAATCGTACGAGCCCCTGCGATCGCTACAAGTCGGCAACAAAAACCCCTCTCTGACAGTTCGCGACATTTCCTCTTGGTCCCCAGATCCAATCGCACTTCCGTTCCCCAGAAGGTGCACACAACATGCGTCACCGTGAGCGCAGGATGGAGGAGATCCTGGAGAGGTTGCTGAAAAGCGTGGGGAAGCTCGACGACATCGCGGATATCTACGAGGGTTCTGACTTCTGGGATGCTTACTACAAGGGTCGCATCGGGAAGGACGACGTGTGCGTGATCTTCTCCATGGATGGCGCGCAGTTGTTCAAGCACAAGGCCTTGAACTGTTGGATCTACATCTGGGTCCTTGTCGATGTCGCGCCGGACAAACGGTACAATAAGAAGTATATCCTTCCAGGAGCGATCGTGCCTGGCCCGAACAAACCCAAGTGCATCGAATCCTTCCTCTACCCTGGTTTTCAACACGTCGCCGCTCTCCAACATGAGGGCTTCATGGTCTGGGATGCATCAGACCCTACTCAACCTCCTTTCCGTGCATCTATCTATCTGTTGCTTGGCGAAGCCGACCACGTCGGGAGCACTGACATAACAGGCTATGTTGCTCACCACGGAAAGCATGGGTGCCGGCATCGCTGCAAACGTCCGGGTCGTCAGAAGCCCGGAGGCTCACACTACTACTCCGTGTGCTTGAAGCCGGATGGGTACTCCGAGCGCGGTTGTGACCATGATGACTGTGAGCCCTCCGAGATTCCTGATTCCTCCCCCGATGACCATGCCAGAGACCTCCTATATCTTCGCGGTGCACCGACGCGGAACAACTACAAGGCACGTCATCTCGAGACGGGCCTCGTCAAGCCAAGCATCTTTTCCGGATTAGATTCCAACCACACTGCCCCCATCCCGACCATCTTTCCTGGCGATATTATGCATCTGTTTGGTCTCAACCTCACGGATCTCCTTGTGGGTCTCTGGCGCAGAACTATTGAATGCGACACAAAGAATGGTGACAATCCGCAGACCTGGGACTGGGTCTGCCTGCGTGATACCGCCGCCTGGGAATCGCATGGAGCCAAGGTGGACGAGGCGAGCCAGTATCTTCCCGGGTCCTTTGATCGCCCCCCTCGTAACCCTGCCGAGAAGATGTCGAGCGGTTACAAGTGCTGGGAGTTCCTAACATGGATATATGGTCTCGCCCCGGGTCTACTCTACCGCGTTCTTCCTGACAAATACTGGTCGAACTTCTGCAAGCTCGTCGCTGGTGCTCGTACCGTATATCAGCGCAAATCGGCTGCTGCTCAACGTGAACATTCTCACAAACTCCTCTCCAACTTTATCTTTGAATACGAGACACTCTACATCCAGCGGAAGATCTCACGCATGCATTTTGCCCCACAATGTGTGCACTCCCTCTCCCACACACCCACGCAGACGACGCGAATCGGCCCCCTCATCAGCACATCGCAATTCACAATGGAGAGCATGATCGGGGACCTTACTTCCGAGATCAGACAGCCATCTCTCCCTTTCGAAAACCTTGCTCAGCGCGCATTACGTCGTGCACAAAACAATGTACTCAAAGTCATGTTCCCTGAGCTGGACCCCATCCGACCTTTGCAGGCACCGAAGCGTGATCTTGGTGATGGTTTCACATTGCTTCATCCTCGAGAGGCCCATCCCAGGAGTGCCGGCGACCGGGAAGATATCTTGGTTGTGCGCTACATCGAGGACTTGGTGGGGACTGCACGAGCATGTTCATATTGGGTGGAGGATATGGAATGTTGTATCCAGAAGTGGGGTCGAGTTCGGTTGCCTAACAGCCAGATCTGCCGTTTAGCCTGGAAAGAAGTGGCCAATAAAATGACCCGGGTTGCTCGTAATGTGAAGGTATGTTCTCTGCCAAACATTATGGTGTGTGGGGAATAGAATCTAGGACTCGACTTACAGCTACTATTTTTGCAGTATCTGCCCAATGGCCAAAACACGGCAGCGGCATCAGGCAACAGTGACTCGGAGCATTTTGAATATGCGGAAGTTCAATACTACTTCCCCTACAGGCTTGGAAACGAGACTCGAGCTCTCGCTGTGGTAGTGAAATACGGGCTACCAAATGAGGAGCTCCTCAGAGCCTCGTCAGGAGTCCTTTGGGCATGCTGCAAGCAGGAGGTGCTCGCGGTAATTGATGTAAAGTCTATTGAGGCTTGCGTCGCCATGATTCCTTCAGACCTGCCTCATCCAGATGCCTCGGAGACGAACAGTACTGTATATTTTGCTGTGGATAAACTTGGGGTAGATATTGGGCACCTTGGGGAAATGGACGAGCCAGATGAGGAGGGTGGCAAGCCTGATTCTGAGGAAGCATGGTAGATATAGTACACTGGCAGTTTTCCTGATATGATTTCGAGCTCGTACTATGTAGCTATTGTGTGCCTGGCAGTGTAATCATTCATATCTATGGATTTTACGAACATGAATCAGTTGGTCCGAAGTACAAGCTTGTATAAGGCCTGAATAACCTGAATAGTAGGCATGAAGCATTAGTACGGTGACACCGCTGCCCGAGGACAGCGATATTGCACCTGCCCGATATGGACAAGTTTCACCTGCACATCTCAAAATTGGCCTCATTGTCGCTTCCTCCCATATCCCAGCGTACAATTCAATCTATCTATACCACTCTCACTTCCTATTCCTATCGCATTCACTCCTTTATATATATTACTCTCTCCTAAACCCTACTCAACTATATCCTCGTAATGGACAACATCTTCGGCACACCTGCGACAAATCCTATGGCGAGGACAACACCCTCGATGGGTACACAAAACTCACCCCTGGCCTCACGGTATGGTGGACATGGTATAGGTAAGTTTGCCTGTTCCTTGCAAGCCCCCTGTCAGTCGCATTTCTACAAGTTTCAGGCCGTAATAAATTTTCTTACCCACAGCGATGTATTCAAGCGCACCAATGCTTGCTGGCATAGTGGACCCCGGGTTCCAGGGAGGTCTGGGTGATGGTACAATCTATGTCAGTACCCCGCTGTTGCATGCCAGACAATGAAATGGTTCACAAGTGGTCTCAGGTCGCGTGTATCGCCCAAGCGGGACCCGAGATGCTACTGGGCAGTCAAAATCCAGCATACATTGCAGCGACCCACTGGAATGATGTCCTAGCCAGCCAAATCCAGCAACTTGAGGGCCAACTGGCAGGACAGAAGTAAGCCTTTTGTCATCTATTGATTGCATTACACGTATGCACCTTGCTTGTACAGACAGGCCCTTGCCGAAGTCCTTTCCAAAGTCCCCATGCTCCTGGGAATCCCAGGTGCACAAGGTACTACTGAGAGCAACCCTCCCGCCCCACAAACACGCTGTCCGTGCACCGGAAAGACCGTGCTTGGTCTCAGCCTTGAATACCCCGTCGCACCCAGAAGCCGGCCACCTGGTATCAAGTATTGGTCCAAGGAAGACTATAATGGGCGTGCAATGAAGCGCGGCCGGAAGGGTGGACAGCACAAGAACAATGAGAATGTGGGACAGGTGTGGGTTGAGGATGATAATGGGAACATTATTGATGGGTACGTCACTAGGCAAATACGTGACATACTCACTGCTTGCCTCCACTCGCTTGTATGGAGTGGACAGGCAACACCTCACTCCCGCGAGCTCGGACACGAGGCCCACATATACATTCACACCGTCCTCGGTCACCACTTCCGATTCCTTGTGACCTGCGAGGGTGGGCAGTGGAAGATCAACGAGTTGTTAACTGCAGCCTACTCGAACTTCACACAAACCCACCTTGGTCGCAAAAAGCAGGATACAAAGGAAACAAGCTCAGGCAAGCGTCGTCGCGCTGACAGCATCGAGTCGACGCCCGTGTCAGACGCTCCTCGTGCGAAGGCGCCTAGATCCGAGTCCGCTCAAGACCCCTCCCACAATATTCCTACTGCTTCCTCTGCTGCTCCCATCCCCATCCCATTGCATCCTCTCCTCGAGGCTGACCTCTATGTTTTCGACGACCATCAGTCAAACCGGCTGCCCTCTCTCTCGCCCGCACCGCTCACTGGAATCAACTCCCCTGATGACAATGCCCTCTCTCCGCCCATTGCCACATCATTGCTCCCGACTCCAGCCGTGCTCTTGCCTCCTCAACAGCCCTCCCCCTCCACCCTCATACCAGCTCTCCAGCAAGCAACCTCTGCAATGGCCCCATCAGAAGTGCACGACCACCCTGGAGTCACCGAGGCCGAGCCCAATCATCCAGAGATAGTGGGTGCGCAACCTGAACATTGCACCACCCAGGCGGCAGCATTGCCAACCCCGGACCCTGTAGACGGTGACAACATACAGGTAAGCACGTTTCCTTCATTGTCTGGCATTTCCCATCCATTTTCATCCTGTGTTAGATGCTGTCTGGACCCGACATGCCAAGTGTGTCCGCAGCGAACTCTCATGCCGCCACAAGCACAGTCCGCACCCCCAATCTCCCTCAAATCCCTGTTCCGAAACCATTGTGAGTCCCCTCTTTGTACACCTGCACCAGTCTCTTCTCAGCAGCCTGTGCCAGCCCTGTGATGAAATGTCGCACTCAACAGGCAGATTTGCCAGGTGCAACATCCCCCGTAGTTGGACAGTCTCCGGCTGTGCCAGTTGAGGCCACCGTGACCCCGGCCGCACACCACCAGCCTCATCTTGAAGCCACGTCAGCTACGCAAACACCCGCCGCCAATACCCCGTCCACCGGCTCAAGCCCTGTTGCCCAAGCCCCTACAGGCAATGGTGCGACCACCGCTGTCACTGTGCCAGGCCCACAATCCAGCCGTTGTCGCGGCCCGACGCCTGTGAAGGCAAGTGCGAAGTACAAGGCTAATACCATCAGTGCACAGTGCGTCTTCAATCCTCCCTCGTTCTGATGACCTACTAACTGTGCTGGTACGTACTTGCAGGAGTTTCCATATGTGTGATCGCATGGATGAAAATCCCGACATATCTTACACCGACTGCCAGACAATGTTCAAGGCGCTCTCATCTGAGCAACTGCAGGTATGTTATCTTCCGATACCATTCCATGTACTCCGGGCGGCACTGACTCCCTCCAGGTGTACAACGAGAGGGTGGTTGCAGCGAAGAAACAAGTAAGTGTTGTTAGATTTTGTTGTTCGTGAACAAGCCGCGCTGATAACTGCATTGTAATCAGCGCAAGGAGGACCAGGCAGATCAGGCAAAGAAGACACTGTGAGATGGTCCGGGTATGACACTATTCCTCTTCCATGCTGGTACATGTATCCAAGTCTGTATCTCCTTCGGTGTTACGCAATGTAGTCCCATGGGAATCTGTGTCATACTGGATAATATCTCGATAGATTGCTGTGGCTCTCGTCCGACCACGTGAGCGAGTAAAATAACATGAAGCTATGATTGGTGGATTTCCGTCGAGTCTCCTCGAGATCCGGGTCGCAACATTGCCTTTTCTCGCACAGCCTACTCGAGACCCGCATCTTATACCATTTTCACCTGAATCTACGAGATCAGGGGAGAAAATCACCCCATATCAGCGGGATTTGAATGTACGGCACCCTTGGCACACCGGAAACAGAGATTCTGCCTGTTTGGGACATATCCGAAATGGGAGATATTTCCAAATCCGGAAGCCCAATGATGGAGAGGCATTCGGTCGCGCTGCCAGTGCCGCTCATGCAAGTTCTTGCGCTCGACCTTCTCCTCAGATGCCGGCTAGTCCTAGAACCCCTCAGAACATACGCTGGATCGAATCTCCGACATACGCTTCTCATGTTAACCAGTTTCCCGCCGCTCACTCCTCTCGCTCCTCTCGGACTGCCGTGTTTACGGCAGACACTTTCGCGCAAGATATCGTCGGTGTTTGCAGGAAGGGTGAAGTCGTAGAGAACCACGTCCTGGATATTTTCGATGTCGATACCCACGGAGAGAGTATCCGTCGCGATGGTGACTCGAGGGCAAGGGTTGGTTTGCATTAAACGTAACGTCTCCGAATTGTATGAATCCCAATTAAGTGAATTATACATGCGGATCTGCTCGTCAACGGTCACGACAGCCTTCTTCTGTTCCAGCAGGTACACCGCGACACGGAAGCCTATTCTGATGGTAGGACAGAAGACGATGACCTTCCGCTTCTCCTGCAACACCCAATCGAGCTCAGGGAACCGGAAAGCATAGGACGAGGACCGGACTGTACGAAAAATGAACCGAATGTCGTAACGGGCATTGGAGCGTCGAATGAGGTGGAAATGGCCAGGGAGGAGTCCCATGAAAGCGCAGACGGAGTGGAAAGCAGCGCCGATTCGGAGTGTTGCCGTGAGAAGAATGAGGATGGGGTTGTAGTCAAATCGCTTTTGAGCGGGTGCGATTTGCTTGAAGGCTTCTCGGAACGTCTGACCCCATGTGTTGAGAAGGTGGACCTCGTCGACTCTGATTGCCACAACACGCGCTTGGAAGTCGCGATTGGCCAGGAGCCGTTCAAACCCCTTCGAGCTGAGCTGCTCAGGCGCGATGATGAGGACATGGACATTTGGGGCCTGCTTCCAGATATTCTCCCCACGGAGGGTGGCTGCATTTGCAGTATCCTGGTTGATCACGAGTGTTGATAGGCCCGCACTGTGAAATTTGGGTTCCTTTTCTCAATGTCAAGCATGGAAATACCTCGATACACCAGATGCACGCACCATGTTGCTCTCCAGTGACTTTGTTGGGCAGACAACCACCATGCCGGCATCTTTCCTAAAGTGCTCCGGTTGACGATGGGTCGGAGGAAGCAGGGACGGGTTCTTCATGATGGCATGCATCACAAGGAGGTACATGGTTAGGAAGCCCGTTTTCCCGGATCCTGTTGGGGTAATTGCCAGAATGTCGACCTTATCCAGGCTTCTGACGACACCGTCGAGCTGATAGCTGTGAGGTTCATAGCCGAGCTGCTTGGAGATAAGTTGCCGACAGAGAGCGCGTCCTTCATCTGTGTTGAATATATAGGGTATCGGCACAGACAGGGAGGGTTCAGTGGATAGCATTATAGCGACATAAGATAGAGAATAGTCTCTCGGAAGCGCAGAGTCGACGGACAACAGAGGCGCGATGCGTCGACGCGTCGTGGTGTATAGATCTTGACGCGCGGTCGGAGATGAAGTTTTTGCTGACAAACTCAGATTTGGGACCTTACGGTTCGAACGCTCAATTGGCTGCAGACTAGGATCCGCCCACTGTTCTGTGAAACTCAAGTCCACGAAGCTAGCTGACCTCATGTTTGGGGTCGAACCTGCAAACCGGGAAACGGCGAAGCGCGCCGCGAGAGAGTACGTATCCAACATTGTTATCCTGGCTCCTATCTTGCTGTGGCTCATGCATAGCACAGTTTGAAGAGGGCGAAGCAACTCTGTCGTGCTGGACATTACGAGCGAGCCGTTCCCCGTTTTGTCAAAGCTTTGGAGGATTATGACAATGTCGAGTTGGTCATCCGGAAAGCGAGGGAGTTCCCTGACAAGCGACTTGCGATGAGTCTACTCCAGGTCACAGAAGCTAAAGGTAAGTTAGGACCATACCCACTTCTCGGTCCCTATAAACTGACGATTGGTTCCCATAGCGCAAGAGTTCCTAAAGAGGGACTTGGGTCAGGACTGCTTCGAAGAGACGTCTTTTGCTTATGGGGAGTTCTGGGGAGTGGTGGGCACAAGTCCATACATGCGCACTCTCCACACCATTGCGTACGTGGCATACGAAATGAGTGACATAGACAAAGCAACGTAAGACATCCAAGCTTGCCCTCTTTCCATCATGATGTCGGCTGATACCATGTTATCCGAGACAGAACCACGTCTGTCGAGATGCTCCGGCTGTGCCAAGGGGACAACATGGGGCAGCGCGATTTTCTTCCCGCATTGCTCCTCCGAGCCCAGCGCTACGAAGATGCCCTCTCATTTTGTCAGATATGGTTGGACCCCCAGTTCGACGGAAAGAACCGGCCACTCGGCGGATGCACCTTCGCCCCTCCTAGCCCCGAGCCGCTCTCGCAAGGGGCGATAGCTTTCCACACCAATTCTTGGAGAGCTATTACCCAGCTGTTGAACGCTGCCCTCGCCTCGTTTCACGTGTATGGAGATTGTGAGCAAGCGAGACAGTACCTGGCATTGGGGTCTAAAGGGAACCGTCGTATCATGAGCGAGATGTGGGTCGGGTCCAGGCAACCAGGTGAGTCATGTACATCGATCACAATCGCTCTCGATGTTCTGCTATAGATGAATGTCGTGTTTGACAACAACGTGTACTACTAGACAAACCAAGCATGCGACCCTACAGGATGTCGAACCACGGGGACGACCGCGGCGACGCTCATAACTACTTGTGGCTCCATCAGGATTTGTGGATGGAACCGGACGTCTGGGGTTGGGCCACAAGGCAACCGGACGTCAGGGAATCGGCGCTCAAGCCCTGCGCGCGTGAGGAATGTCTCAACCGCGAAGAAGAGACGTTCCAGTACAAGCGATGCAGCGGCTGCAGGGACGAGTTCTATTGCAGTGCGGAGTGGCAGAGGCTGGATTGGCCAAGACACAAACTAGGCGAGTCTTTCTCTCCCGATTCACGGTGTGCTGTTATGGACGTGTGCAACGCATCCTGACATCCATTCTTCTATAGAATGCTTTGGCTATCGTCGGCGGTTACTGGCCTCACAGGCTCAGCGCGATGAAGGGTCCGATTCAGACACATTGGTCTCAGACGGGGATTCGGATACCGTGATTGACGAAGAGGACATACTCTAACATTCTTGTAAGGGCCGTGGATTGGACTCGAGGTGCCTTTAAACTAGGCCTCTAAGTAGCAAATAGCCTGTCGTCCTTGACAGCGTTGCATGTTGATGGTGGTTGTAAGTAGTACCGTGGTGACAACCGAAGGCGGTGGATAGACGCGTGACGCGACTGAGGAGAACGCGGTCAGGGGGTCCGCGTAGGAGTCGTGACGTGTCGTAATGCCGTGCAACACGTACGGTACTAAGTACTTACGTCCGTCTCAGGCTCGACCAAATCTCGACCATGCCACCAATGCCAGTAACACATTCCGAGTTTTGTGTCCCCTTCAATTGTCACCTCCGCTGGTGGCAGCTCCAGTATGCCCCCGCCCCGTTCCATCCATGATATCTCCTTCGACTGTCTTAGGTTCCCATCCGACGACGACGAGCGTCGATTTCAGCTCTATCTCCAGCTCAAGCAGCAAATCTTTTACGATTGCCGCACGCCCTTGTCCTACAAAACAGTCTACTACGCATATGGCAAGCAATGGCTGAGAACGTATCCCGCTTGAAAGCTAGTGCGGGGGGCGGACTTGCATGATGGACGTTTAATGCTTGAACTTTGTGTCAGGTACGTCGTGTCCGACCACTACTGCGAATCGCATCCAGCACTCTCGGCTAAGGCCTCGTCAGGTTTGACAGATGCATTGCCAACTGCGAGGTAGATCGCGCTGCAACCTCCTTTTGTCCACGGGAGTTCAATAATCTCATCCACGACCTCATCGCCCTCCCAGGCCATACCACACCATACCACATCTTCAGTCACACCTCCTTCGTCAAGACCCGTGCCCTCGCCATGATGGTTTGGAAGGAGTTCAGGATACAGACCTCCATACTGCAGCCATGGGGGAATGCCCCTCCCACCTCCGAGCACGCTATCCTCAACAGCCCTGAGTCTCTCCCCATGCATAGCGATCTACGCGGACACTGGCGCGCGAGTGGACTTCCTGCCGCCCATTGTCATCCGCGTCGCATGTTGGATGGCAACATTCCAGGCTCGATACGGTCTGGACGCGTGCAAGCTGCCCATGTTCGCGGAACAGGCGTACCTCCCGTCCCTGTGCAAGGCATACGACAACTATGTGCTGAGACAGACTGCTGAGGAACTCAAGCGGTTGGTCAAAGTGTCCAAGGTCCCGAACATGTACCGATGTGCGGCGGACGGGTGTGGTATCCAGGCCACCAACCGGAGTGCGCTACGGAAGTGCGGTGGAGAGTGTCGTGAGGAACTGAAGCCGCACTACTGCAGCCTTGAGTGTCAACGCAAGGTGCGCCCCCATCCAACTGGCTCACTCTCGACGCATCAATCCGCTGACCCTGTGGAAGCACTGGTTCGTTCACAAGTATGCCTGTCGGCGCTCCGCTCGGTGTACCAGCCCAATAGTTGAGGACGACGGCGACCCAGACTGGGTACCTCGCTATGATGATGACGGGCTGGCCAAAGATGCCTTACTCCCAAGCAAAGAACGGGCCAAGATCTTCATTGGCATACCAAATGTCAGCCCTTACCGTAAGGGCGAAGTTATGAGAATCCGGACAAAGACTCTGAGCGCGACATCATAGTATAGGGCTAAGTGGGAGCTTCCTACGCAAACACGTTTATGTTAGGACCGGCTTGGTAAGGGCGCAGACTAAAAATAACAGCGTGAATGTTCGCTTACCTTTGTCAAGGATACGAAAACATCCTAGGTTTACCTTGGGGATAATTGCATACCATAGTACCCCAGGATCGATGCAACAGATCTCATAATACTTATTATATTACGCGTAATCTTATTCTCTATGGTTTCAACGACAAGTCGCAGTCCACTTCCTTGACTCTTGTCGCAGAAATGTGGTCCCCAACCTTCCTCTGATCTCCTCCCAGTTATCATCATGATACCGTGTGACAGTCGCGTAGAGTAACGGCATGATATATAACGTGGAGTAACGACGCGTTCTGGGCGCTTTCGCGGTTTGGGCATTCCCCGTCTCGATCCACAGCAACGTTATCAACCAGACCATCGCTTCTGGCCCTCTGCAACCACCACCCACAGTAATCGGAGATGAACAAACGTATGGGCATGGAAGGTCTCATGGGCGTAGGGGGTGGGAGGGTCTCACAGGAAGCTGCCAAAAAGTGAGTCAAAGACCATTTCGAGATCAACGCCACGCCGGCTCACGTTCGACATGTAGCCTCCAGAAGGCGGAGGATCTTTGTCGCAGGCGCAAGCCCGAGCAGGCCCTGCCTTATCTCTTCAAGGCCATGGAAGATCCCAACAACCTCGATGCGATCGTGCAGATGGCATTTCTCATGCCTACGATGGACATGGGCGTAAGGCTGCTTGAAGAGGGAGAAGCTAAAGGTACGTACGCTTTGGTATGTCACTCATACATCTACTCATCGATTCTCAGGTCGTGCTCAGTTGCGCCAAATCCTCGGGCCAACCTGTTTTGATGACGACGACGATGAATATGTCGGACACTTCTGGGGCGTTATTGAGACGCGTCCCTACATGCGCGTCCTGCAAGCCATCGTGCGACTTGCTTTCGAAAATAAAGACTTCAACAAGTCCGCGTGAGTTGAAGTTTCCACTCTGATCTCGATGACGGTGATTGAGCTTCAACACCTCTCTTTCTCAGGAACGCTATCATCGAGATGCTTCGTTTGTGTCCGGGAGATAACATGGGTCAGCGCTACTGGCTTGGTTCCGTTCTTCTCCAAGCAGGTCGCACCGCAGACGCACTGTCTTTCGCCCAAGCTTGGTTCGATCCTGAGTACTATGGGAACTGGCCCCCTCGCGGAGGCTGCGAATTTCAACCTCCCAGTCAAGCTCCGCTCTCAGCCGAAGCTATCGAGAGGCTGAAGACGGGGGGCCATACGTCCCTTCTATACACAGCTGCACTTGCGTCGTACAAACTCTGGGGCGATTGCGAGATCGCCAAGCAGTACCTGCAATGCGCTGCTAACGTCAACCCACACGTGCTGCTGAAAATTTTGGCTAGAGTCGACCGACCAAGTACGTCCGACCCATCTCAGATACTGCCTAATCTGCCAATGATATCGATACGCATTTAGAGTCGCTCAACAACTTACCACGCTCGCTCAATGGGCCTGAGGATGCGCATGATTATCTCTGGCTTACGCAGGATCTCTGGATGCTCTCACACATCTGGAACTGGGCGAACAATAACCCGGAAGTGAAGTCCCACGTGTTGAAAAAGTGCACGCGCTCTAGTTGTAACACTCGCGAGGTGCGTGCAGCGGAGTTCAAGCGCTGTGGCGGTTGCAAAGAAGTCGTCTATTGTGGCGCGGCCTGCCAAAAAGAAGACTGGCCGGCGCACAAGAAAAGTACGTATGGTTGTTCCAACGCTATCCTTCCGCCCCCATGCCGTTGCCCCGTGATACACTGCCGCTGACCCCGTTTCTGTTTTCGTCGTGGGCTGTGTCTAGAGTGCAAGGAGCATCAGCAGCACAAGGACTTCTTGAAGGCACTCATGAACGGCCGCAAGCCTCCGCGGCCAGAGGATCCCAATGCGCCCATCGTCGCGTCGAGCGACTTCACCGCCGACGGGATCGCCACGACCTTCCACTGAGCAGGCTTCCAGACTTCAGGGCGGGGCGAACGTTTGAACTTTCGCGAAGAGTGATTGCGCTATGCCCCCTTGGGATGGCTCTCTTCGCGACTCACTCTGCGGAGTTTGCGCCTCAGACGTCAGGAGGTTGGACCTCGGAAGAAGCGAAGGCCGGCTATCGCTGCAGCCCCAATCCCACTCCCATTGTCCCATTCCCATACCAATCTCCTGACGTAGGGCTTGGAGATGCTTTTAGTGCGGATCATCGACGTGATCTTCGACATGCGCGCGGGCGTGCCTCGACTCGGGATGTGACTCCAGCAGCGGGCCCTGCAGCGTTCCAAGTAGAATCGTGCGTTCGCCTCTGGTAATCAAAAGGGACCTTCCATGCGCACGCCGGCGGTCGGATTCGGGAGAAATAGGTCTGTGTTCGAACTCTCCGTGCGGATCAGGCAAGAATCGCTACCAACCTCGCGCTCCGTCACCCGTTCCGTCGGCGGGACGGTCTCGGAGTTGATGGTTATCATCTCGTGGACTATCTCTGGCACACACGGAAGCACGGATACAGGCGCTCCGTGCCCGCGTTCCGATAGCTCGTCGGCCGGACAGCTGGTGAAGGAGACTACGCTGGAGCCTGTATGGACCCGCGTGAACTCTATGCGTTTATGCCGCATCCGCCAGGTGTGGCCCGGGAGAGCGACTTCGATTGCGTATTGCGTACGGCGCCCCTTGAGCTGCCTGGCAATGGATCGCGATCGCGCTGCTCCTGCGAACTTCTCGCTCGCGCGTACGTCCTTCGTGCGTTCTCGTCTCGGTGCGTGTGCTCGTCCTCGTCTGCGCGCTGCTATTGCCCGTGTCTCGACTATTCGACTAGTCTATAATGAGCACACCCTGCCCCACGCCCACCTTCCGGGGATCTGGGGTGCTCCCGTATCACATCTCGCACCCTCTAGTGCACCGGCGGGGTTGCATCATCTCTCCCTCGCCGGCTGCGTCCACCGCTTCTCGTTCGGTCAATGGTGCGTTGACTGGGAGACTGGGACAGTACCTTCGTCGCAGTCGCAACCGTAGAGTCAGCGTCCAGGACCTGTGCGCGAGAGGTCGCCGTACCCTGAACCGCTATCAGACGTGTACTCCCGTGAATGACGAATGACGGAGGAGCACCGCGCGACTAGTGCTATTGCGTATCCGCTCCCAAGCCGTCGCCCAGACACACTCGCCGATTGCGCTGACTGACGTTCCGAGACGTTCGAGAATCCGCGCAACGCTGCTGCGATTGTGCCGTCTCTGCACCCCTTGCAAATTCGACTCGATTCGCTGCTCGTCGCTCCAGCGTTGCCCAGTGCCAGTGCCAGCCCGATGCGTGGGTATCGCGTCGGCGAGAACCCAGCGGCCCCCTGCTGCTGTGACGCTCGGAGATCTGGGGAACAGGATGCGCCTCAGGGAGATTCTGAATCGGCGTGTGCGTGTACACGGAGCCTGGTTCTAGCACCTCGAGCTCTCGCGCTTTTGGGTTATGGAGCGCATGCGGAATCGGAGTTGCAAGAACGCACCTCGAACGTGTCCCCGGGCAATCCACGTTCACAAAAAAGCTCGCCCTTCTTCTGTCGCGAAGTGGTGCCTTTGTCCGCCCAGCTGCCGCCACGCCCCGCCTGGCCGTTAGTTAAAAAGTCCCTTGTCATTTGTCCGCGCGACGTGTTTCGCGATCGGATTGCCCCATTCCGCCGCCGCCGCGCCTGCACTGTGACCGGCTTGCAATGATCATGAACATTTGAATGTTTGAATCTTCGTGTTAGTAACTATTCTCGCGTGTACTCTTTTGCACGCGTCGGCGGTGTCTATCACAAAACGCCGGCAGTGGAAGCGGCCGTGGAGCAGCGTGCTCCTCCTTCTCCAGTTGCCGGCCTTCGTGAAGCCCGGCCTCGCGATCGACGTTCGCACTTGCGTCGAGCGGACTCCGAAAACTACGGACCGGCTGGAGATGACAGGTGCTGTGGTACCGGGAAGGATATTATATATTATGCATTGGCTGACTACGGTACGCGTACATACAGCGAGGGTATGATACACGACGGCGTACAATGTGATTGGTTGGAAAACGGAACTGAGCGGAAACACGAGTGCATGTGGGGGGGTGAGGAGAAGGGAGTCCGCGCGGCTCAGTAGTAGTAAGCTACGGGATGAATGGTCATGGGAAGGAGGCGGAGAAGAACGGAACGGGGGAATGTGCATGAGGAGAAAGCGAGGGCAGATTAAGTTAAAGTAAAGTGAGAGAGAGAGGAGCGACGGTATACTACTGACTATGTGCGAGGGGTTGGCGTAGCATGCATGGTTGATGGTGACAGAGAAGACGGGGTGGAAGACGATATGGTGCTGCGGATAGAGGTTATGGTCGAGAAGGGCCCATGACGTGCGAGACGACGAGAAAAAATCGGGAGATGATAGTGACACAGCAGAGATTCCGGAACAGGGTAGAGGGATGAAGAGGAGACGGACAGTACGCAAGGAGATGATAAGGTGAGGAGCCGAAAGCAGGATAACATATACAGTGCGAAAGCAAACCCGAGACCAGACGGTAAACGTCATTAACGATATAACGAGGGATGGGTAGAGCCACTACGGTGGGGAGTAATGTGCGTTAACCGATTCGAACGACATCGAGGGCCTAGGTGGTCGTCGAGTCGATAAATTACGCGCCGGCTTTGGAGACGCAAAACGGCAACCAGCCATGGGGCGATTAATTGGAGAAGATGGGGTTGAGAAGCGGCACCGAAAAATATGGCCGCGAGGCATAGCCTGGGACAGCTGATTTGAGCAGCGGCAGCATGATTGCAGAGCGTTCGAGGGGGAAAAAGGATGGATGAATGACAGCATGATGTTAGGCGATACCGCCCTTTTTTGGGTTGGCAACCCGGCCGCCGGCGAGTCGAGATGAGCAAAGGGTGTCGAGAGGCGAAAATGGGTGGTTCGCTCGAATCGTCGATGTGACACGTCAGCCTGGGATTGGGTAGACGGGTTGGGGATCGAAAAAGGCGGCGGAGCAGACGAAGACGGACATGGGAGCGCTCCGCCACAGGGAAGAAGAGGCAAGGACGAAGGTGACGAAGCGCTCGAAGACGCACCGACGCGAGTCCCCAAGTGAAACCTCGCCCTTCCCGCCTCTCCCCATCGCCGACATTCCACGCTCCAAAGGCAGGCCTAATACGACCAGTCCAGGAACGCGCCGTCAAAGTCGTAGTCGCGATCCTCCAGCTCGTCGTCCTCATCGTCGTCGTTCTGCATGTCGACGACTGCTGGGCTCACGGGTGGAGTGATCCACTCCTTCTCCTCGGGTTTGAGCGACGAAGACGACGACTTCGGGCGGGATTGCCAGTGCATTCCCGCGAGCTCGAACGCGGCCAGGTGCGACATACTTGAGAGCGATGACGCGATGCGCGAGTAGAATGCCTACGTATGGGCGGGGCGCGCGCTCCAGTCAGCTCGTCCGTCTGTGAGAGGCAGTCTCAAACGTGATTACTCACCAGGTCGGGCAAATCCCACAGTGCGCGCGTCGTCATGAGGCGCAGACAAACTAGATTTGGGAACGCGGGGGCAAGGGTCTCGAGGAGCTGCGCCGGCGGTACGCTAGTCATGGCGCTCATTACCTGCATTTCCACGCCAGCGGTGGGAAGAGAGTTCGCGCTGGGGGTCCGATCGAGGGCTGCGCCGAAGTTGAGCTCTCGGAGGCGAGCCACTGCCTCGTCTACGGACGGAACCCTCGCTGCGTCGGTGGGGATGAGGTCGAGAGTGAGGTCACCGAAGAGATGGACGACCTTGAGCGGGCGGGAGACGAGGGTGGGAAGGAGGTATGCGGGCCCAGTGTAGGCTTCGAGAAGCGGTATGTGCGACGGGGGAATGCAAACGTGCTGGACCGCCGACTTGACACGAGCTGCGGCTGGTGCATCGGGGTCGCCGTGGTCAAATTCAGGTTCGGCATCGTCATCGGAGGGGACGGAGGAGAGAGTGAGGGAGATAAGAGATGGAACCTGACCGAGGAAAGAGGCAAGGTGGGGATCGAGCGGAAAGTTACAGGTCAGATGTTCGAGACGCGGGTAGAAGGCGGGCCCGGGATTGGGGAATTCGCTGGACTTCTGGCCGTTCTCACCCTGGGGTGGTGTGAGAATCCAACTGGTGGAAGCGTCGACGTAGAGCGCGAGGCTCTGGAGATTGGTCATGAGGGGGAGTAGATGCTGAAGGCCCGAATACGTAGGAAGGACGGGTGGCTCGGCATCGTCGAGGTGGACGGCTAATGTGCGGACAAGGATGGCGAGGTCTGGGCGGGCGGCGAGAAGATGGATGAGGTGGAGGTTGCGTGCGTAGGCGGAGAGGGATAGATGACGATAGAGGAGTCGGGTGGCACTAGGGTTGAGGGCAGCGCAACTGAGTGCAGCGGCGGCGAGGGCGGCGTGGTGGCGGGCAAGGGGCGCGAGGACGGCATCGAGGAGCTCGACGGGAAGGGCGGCAAGAGCGCTAGCCATTGGGGGCGAACGAAAACTGGGAGGAAAGAGAAGGCGTGAGGGGTGTTATATACAGGAAAGGGGAGGAGGAGGAGAAGCCAGGGTGTGGCCGAGAGGAGAAGGAGAAAGGACAAGCCTAGGCGGAGGAAAAGGAAGAAGAATGACGAATATATCGGGGAGCGTTCTCGGAGGCAAGCGCAGAAGACGCTGTTCTCAGCTGCTTCTAAGTTACCGCCTGCGCCCCTGCCGCTGCGCAGGCTGGCGAGGTCCTGGCCTATGGATCCGTCCATCTTCTCCGTTCATGAAATCACCTCTTTCCTCCCGTCGACGATCTCCCCATCACCACCACACGTGACATTCTCCCGTTTCCTTCCACCTACTGACCACTCAACTAACTCCTCCCTCTCCCACTCCCCTGCCCTTCCAGCTCTCTCTCTTCCGCTTCCGCCCTCTATCTTCCGAAAACTTACATCCTCCGACCGTACACCACACGTTTCTCCCCCGACACGTTTCCTGCTGCCGACTCGCGTACCTCCCTACATAACCTCATCACCGCCCCACTGCGATCGCAACAAGCACGACATCTTGGCTTCCCATCCATGCGTGTCCAAACGTCCACAGCCTCAGTCGTCCTCTCTTCTTTCGCACACACATCACGTCCCAGCATTCGTCAACATGCCAGTAAGACACCGTCGAAACCGAATCGACGAGTCTCGAATGGACGTCCGGAACCAGCCAGAAGCCTTCTTGTCCTTGTCGAACGAGGGACAAACGCCACTCGTGCACTCTTCCAGTACGTCATTTTCCCTTATTCCTCACACGACTTGACGTATCCTGCTCTGGCCCCTGCATCATCCAAGTATTTCGCAGTCGATCATAGTTTAGGCTAGGCGTGTGGTCGGCGTTATCGAAAACTTCGTTAAGGTTGCAATGCCGGAATTAGTCGCGTAATGTCGGAATATAGATAGATCATTCCCAACACGAGCCAGGCCCTGAGAGAGCTAGCACCGAACTTTATGAATCTTCGAGTCTTCGAGGAGGAACAGGATTCAGGAAGCGCGTCGCGTCGCTCTCACGCGATCGCGTCGTATTTATAAGGGCGTCTACTCTGTCACGTGGCACGCGCCGCTTTTCGCTGGAGGATTCGTTGGCGCAGACGGGTTCTTCACCGTTCGCTGGCGTGCCTCTCCCACCATGCTCAACCTCTTTCGTCGAAGATGTGCTCAAAGGCTCATGTCCACCACCGCCCAGCCGTATCCCTACTCTAATGTCGCCATCATCCCCCCTCCCCCTGTTGTCCCAGCCCCCGAGCCAACAAAGGCTGGCAAGGGTCTCATGTCACATCTCCCTCAACGTCTCTTGACCCCCGAGAAGCTTGACCTCCTCGCACGCTTCGGAAAGCGACACCCAGAACGCATCCTCCCCGGCTCCGTCCTCCAAGTGACCACCAAGCACGCCCCGGCCTCCTTCACCGGCGTCCTCCTCTCAATACGTCGACGCGGCGCGGACTCCTCCTTCCTCCTCCGCAACGTCATCAACCGCACTGGAGTCGAGGTGCAGTTCTTCGTCTGCTCCCCGCACGTAAAGCACGTCAAGGTCCTCATGCGCGCGGGCGGGAAGGGTGAGGGCAGGGCGGGCCCCAGGATGCGCAGGGCCAAGCTCTTCTACCTCCGCGATTCCCCAGATAAGATGACGGCCATCTCGGCGGGCATGCGCAAATAGTGCGGGAGCCGTGGAGCCCTCCCCAGGAAAGCGCCGTCAGGGGGCGGGGGTTGGAGGCCAGGAGGAGCACCATCGGCTTTCGAAGCTGGAAGAGAGGCTAGAGGTACGCGGTCCCGTCTTGCTCCAGTTCTCAGCCCGGGACGCTGACGTTTGGGGCGCAAACGTGCTTTTTCCGATCCCAGGTGTCGTTTTCTGTTGTTCTCGTTCGTTTATTCCCATTCATCCATGGACTGGCTGGCTGCGAATGTGCTTCTGCGCTTCCGTCTGGTCGTCCGTCACGGTGCGACATCCGGTGCGTGCGTCCGCGCGACTGCGTTCTGGCACGGCATAGATTCGGGTGGTGGGAGAGGCGCGTGGGCGTAGCTATGATTCATCCCCCGGAGTTGAGATACAGATAGATTCGTGCACTTGGGTCCATGTCACCCGTTCGCGCGGGCGAGCACGGCAATGCATACTATTCATCGTCCCCCGCTCAAAACGGCAGCTGACCCAGCGGATCGGCGACTACAGGAACGTCCAGAGAGTTCCGGACGCAAAGCAAAGTCCGCTAGGACCCTTCGCAACGATCGCGGTTTGCCTGTTTGCAACCGTCTTTCTTCCCGCCTCTTCCGCGAGCTTATGCTGCTTCTCTCGCTTTTGGCCCCAGATAACAGAACCCCCAGATGTGCCAGATGCGCAGGGGCGAGTCCGGTGACCAGAGAACGGTGCGTTGGCGTCATCGGCGGCGTGTCCGGGCTTTTTGCAAGCTGCCTTCCTATCCTTAGCTTGCCCGGGATCGATGGGCATCTGCCGAAATGCGTGGTTGCCATCCTCAACCACGATGATGGTATTCTGTGGAGCCACACCCTGGGTTCTTCGCTACCCCGGAGCCGAACCTGCGTGCGCGTGCATACAGCAGCAGCGGACATGGGATGCACATCAGGGAGCGGGAGACAGATATGAAAGCCGCTAGGTGGCCATGGGCAGGAGCCAACGTGCAGGTGCGCTGCGCCACGGCGTGGCTTGGGAGGCCAAGCCTTATAGGGCGTCGAAACTGTATTGCAAACGGCTGGACGCTTCCCGTCTTCCGAGGGTGAAGTGCTCACAAGGTTGGAGGGGGGGCCTCGATGGGGGAGGTGAGATTGCCGCGGGTAACGTAACGCCGTACGCCGGCGGTGTGGCACTGTGGCTTCATCGGGGCAGCTCCTTCATACTTAGCGTCACTTATGATTCAGGAGGATGCTTCCGCGAGCAAGAGATCGGTGAGGTCAGACCAGGTGGGGAAGAGTTGGACCTGGACTTTGGCCAAGGATTACGATCGAGTCAGATCTATGTGTGGGGTAAGACGCTGCGTGGTCGGGCGGTTAACTTGGTGAGATGAAAAGGACGCCTTGTCGGCGCGGCCTTGTCATGTCGATGGCGGCTTGTGTAGGTGTTTGGCGTTCAGGAGCAGCTGTCGGCATGTGCGGGCGCGGAGTGGCGCGCTGGCTACTGTAAGTAACTCAAAGACGGCGCAAGGCTGTGACTTGTTGAGTGAAACGGATGAGAAAGCGCGGGCTACGACTGGCATCGGCCGACGGCCGATCTAGTACGACTGTATGCGCACACGTACGGGTGGAGAGAACGCAGAGAGCGGGATCCCAGCACTCGACCGGCACGTGCAGCCGGTTGGCTTGCATGTGAAGTTTGGGGAGCTCTCACAGCCAAGGGCGTGTCTGCGCATTATTTCCGTGAATCTGAATCTTGAGGACAACGAGGATGCGGCTGAGAGGTGTTGCATCCATATCTGTATAATACGATGAAGCGCGTCATTGGGACTCAACTGGGACTGTGCGTCCGTTCCGAATCCCCCGTGCGTTTAGCGAATGACATGGAGCTGCAATATACGTAGGCGCGATGCGGCAGCCGGGGAGATCGTGGAAAAGCTAATGCTGTGTTGAGTGTTCTTACGGAGGCATGGACCGGGGCCGGGGGCGTGGCGTCCGCTGAGCAATGGACACTGCGGCTATGGGATGCTTTGAGGCCTGTAATAGATGCATATGGGCTCGAGCTAAGACCAGATCTAGAGACAGAGCTCGGAGAATGGATGCTAATAAGACACCAAAGCCGCCAAAGAATACGAGTGACGGAGAGGAGGCGGGGTATGGCCAGGGTATGGCATAGGCACACGCTTGGCGCCGACGGGGGCGGGAAGCGCGCAGGGAGCGGGAAAGGGACAATCTGGTAGAGATCTGTCCTCGGATTTGGCAGGAGCCTGAGGGGCCTCCGCTTCTTGTCCTCACATTCGACTTCATATATACTCTCCCGCTCCCTCCACCATGACCACAGAGTCAAATCCGTCACCCGATTCAACCGACAATCCCCCTTCTTCCTCCCAATCTCTCCCGCCCGCTGTTATGACTATCGCCCACCCGCCCAAGAAGAAGCGGGTCGACGACCAGGGGCCCCCACCCGACCTCGGCACAAAGCCCATCCAGCTTCAGCGCAGGCGCGTCTGGCGTGCATGTGAATCATGCAGGTGCGTTCGTGCCCCCCTTCTATGTTCATGATCGTCGCTCCCCGTCTGGTCTCAATCATCTTTCCCGACTTCCTGCCCTCTCTCCTTTCCGTTCCGAACACTCTCCGTCCCCCCTCTTCCGTCGTCTTCTCGAGCTCAGATCTCATCACTAACACACGGTTGCTTCGTCTTGCCCAGACGCAAGAAGATCAAGTGCGACGGCGTGGAGCCCACATGCTCCCAGTGCGCGAGCTCGAAGTGTCAATGTACATGGCTTCAGACCAAGGACAGGGCCGCACTCAGTAGACAGTGAGTCATCACTTTCTCACCACCATGGTGTACAAGCGCAAGTGCTAAGCGAGACTCCAGTTATGTCCAGGAACTCGAGGCCCGTCTCCTGCACATGGAGGGCCTCTTCCAGCAGGTTGCACCCATTCTTGAGCAGGTTAGCCAGGCTACGGGGCTCGACCTCACCGCGATCGCCTCAGCCGCGTCCAACCAACAGGCCACGTCTGCACCGGCGCAGACCGCGGTGGGATCTATGCCGGACATCATGCAGTCCTTCCTGCCCCGCATTCACGAGGGGCATGTCATCGGAAGCCGATCCGATAGCCCTAGCACGAGCGGCAACGGCTCGGACGACGAGCCCGCCGTGAAGATCGAAGACGAAGTCTCAAACGCACTCGGCCAGCTTGCCCTCGACGAGCATGGGCATCTCCACTGGATTGGTAATTCGTCGACAATGTCGCTGATTCAGCGGCTGAAGGAGGCGACGACGTCCCCGCTCCACCGCGTCTCGCCGATGGAGGAGGACCCGCTCGCGCCCGGGCCCAGCGTGAACAAACTGTATTTCCCCGCAAGCGTGTACTTTGGGAAGGTCAGGGCCCTCCCGAAGGCAGAGGAAGTCGAGTACCCCGAGCGGGATCTCGCAGACAAGCTCGTGCGTGCCATCTACCTCGCCGAACGCGTGCGGACAGGCGCTGACTTGCCTCCAGGTTGATGCGTACTTTGCACGTTTCCATTTCCTCATGCCCGTGCTGGATAAACCGGACTTTATGCGACGATACAGATACCTCATGGACAACCCGACCGATGCCCATTTCATCCGGTCGCATGCGCCGTTCGTGGCGCTTGTCTGCTCCGTGTTCGCCGTGGCGTCTCGCTTCGTGGAGGATCCCCGCCTGACTACCCCCGATAATCTCGACGAAGGCGGCATGGGCATGGTTTACCATGAACGGTATGTCCCCCGGATTCTCGCGGGCCACTCGCGGCATTTGGGGTGTGACGACCGCTGACTTCTCGTCCATCTCAATACAGTGCGCTTATCTTGCATTACATTAGTGCCGCCTCGATGCAGGTCGAGCATGTCCAGTGCTTCGTGTTGATGTCATCGTTCCTCTGTTCCGTGAACTGCCTGCCGCAAGCGTGGCTACTGGTCGGACAGGCCGTTCGCGCAGCACAAGACATCGGTCTACACGTGAGTAGCCACACACTCCTCCCCAACGTCTCGTGCTCACGCCTGCCGTAATCCCCGTACTACACCGCACAGCGTTCGCCGAGGCGACTTCTCATCTCCACGATCGAGAAGGAGACGCGTCGCAAGATCTGGTGGGGCGTGTACACTCTGGACCGGATGCTTGCCCTCGCGCTCGGCCGACCCCTGGCGATCGAAGATACGGATTGCGACGTGGAGATCCCCGTCGAGCTCGACGATGAACAACTCCCGCAGTACTTCGCAGGCGCTTTGCTCCCTCAGGGCCAGATCACGCTCATGCGCGGGTACATCGAGCTTATCTTGCTCTACAGGATCGCTGGGCGGGTGCTCCGCGAGGTCTACGCGCTCGACAAGTGCAAGGACAACCTCGAGATGGAGAAGCGGGCTGAGCTGCAGCGGTCCGTGGAGACCCTCGACCGACGGCTGACCAAGTGGTGCGAAGACCTCCCAACGGTCTTCAAGTCGAACCCTTCCACCGAGAAGCAGGTGTCCATGGCGGCCGTCTTGTGCAGCCACTACTACTCCGTTCTCACCACACTCCACCGGAACTTCATGCCGGTCAAGGGCGAGCAACCCTTCGCGCCCAGGTCAACAGCCAAGGCGGTCTCGACGGCTCGTGCCTGCGTTCGTCTCGCACCGTCCATCAAGAACGTCGTCCCCCCGAGCCATCATCTCACGTTCTTTGTCCAGAACCTGTTTAGCTCGGCGGTGATCATGCTGCTCTACGCGATGCACACCACCGAGGTCCAGGCGGCTCAGGTTGTGCTCGAGGAAGCACGCAGCTGTCTGACGGTGCTAGAGTCGTGGGAGGGACAATGGCCCGGAGCCCGAAAGTGCAAGGAATTACTCGAGGATCTGACCGCAAAAGCCTGCGAGGCGATCAGGTCCGCGTCGAATGGGCTGCCGCGGGGTTCGACTTCTGATTCGTCTTCATTTTCCGCCGCCGGCACTTCGGGTCAGTCTCCGTCGACTTCGATCCATCCTGAGGGTCGCTCGCACGTCACATCCGCGTCTATCTCCGGCCCTGTGCCCGAACGCCTCATTAGAGGCAAGCCTCGGAGGAATCGATCACGCGACGTCCCCCTCTCGCCTCGCAACGCGCATGCCCCTTCGCAATTCCGTTCAGACTGTGAGTACATCCCGTTTCATTCGCTGCGGCTTCGCGTCTTCCTTCGGGAAGATCAGCCGTTACTGCCTAATTTGTGCCATGTGATACTGACGTCCGATTCGCTCTCCCCATGCTCGTTCCTGCTTCGTGCGTCTTCCACGACTTCTTCGTGTGGTCCCATACCACGGACAGCGCTGCGTGCTCGGTCTACGTCCCGGAAACGACCACATGACGAGGACCTGTTCCAGGATCAGTATGGACACAACGCTTTGGGGCTCCCAAGTTCGTACCCCGGGCGCTCCACTCTTGCTGCGAACAAGAGCGCACATGGCTCACCCGTGTCCGCCAATGGCCACCCTTCGCCCCCAGGTCCGTCGCAGAACACCATCGACAACGAGGCGAGCCCGCCGATGATGCATGCCAACACGGCGTATTCATCTGGGGCGCTCAACCTCCCCCGTTCACCGACGGTACAGATCCCAAGCCAGCGCTTCGACTACGACAGTTTCGGATTAGCGAGCCCCACCACGGACAAATGGACGAGCCCGGTGGTCGACGGGAACGAGTTCAAGTTCTTCCCATCCGATTCTCAGGGCAACTCGTCTTCTATGGGCCCATCCGCGTTCGGGCAGGGGCACTCGCGGAGTTTCTCGGGCCAGCTTCCGGGCCTGGACCCCACGTCGCCATACCAAAGCAACTTCGATGGGAGTGACTTTGGCGGCAGCGGAATGGGGGGCTTTGGGGGTGGTTCTAGGCCAACTGGATCCGCTTCCGGGGGGACGGGCACGACGCCCCCGTCCGCTGGGTTCGTCGCACCGGGTCTGCCGTTCCACGGGTTGGACTTCATCCGGAATTACGACCCCTCTGGGAGCGCTGGCGCTGGCCCGTCGGGGTTCAATGATCAGGAGTGGCACAGCTGGCAGAGCTCGTTCGATATGTTCGGCGTCGACCCTGAGACGGCGTTCACGCTTGGGGGCGACTTCACGACCGACGGGACCGGGACGTGGGGCGGCAGCGGACAGTGAACGATTGTGGAACGCGATTCTGGGCCGGCCTGCGGTCGCCGACGCTGACCTTCGAACGTGGTCGTTCTAGCTGTTTTTGTGGGTGATAAACGGTTCCTTGACGTACCATTGTAGCATCTATATCCCTATCTAGGTCTTGGTTTGGCCCCCCGACCTCATCTTGCATTTCATTCGTTCCTAGCCCATCTCACCTCAGGCCTCAGCTCCCCTGTCTCGGCACTCATGCACATGCTGTACAGTATGACTTACGTTATTGACCCGCACGCTCGAGTTCCTTCCGCTCTATTTGGCCATCCTATCCCACCCATCCTGTCTTGTCCCATCTGCCGTGTCTCATCTACCCTTGCCGTATCTCGATCTCGCTCTGTTTTCACCCCCAAACACATTGACGATGCTCTCCTACTGCCGGTGCCTACCCTCCCGTCTGTATACCTACTTGTACATTTTATTTCCCTCTGTCTACGTCCGCGCTACAGTACGGAACCACTAATGCTGCTTCGGACGGACTTTGCTCCTGAATCCTGGCATCCACCCATGTATACGTAGCGGTACGGTACCTCACGACCACGATGCTACACACACATACGTTGCGTCCCCCACGATCGACCGACTGATTCTATTAGTATTTGCTCGTCTATGACTATCTTACTTCGCTCTAGCTATGATCGTACGAATATATCACGACCGTCACTTCGAATTCAAGTTCTCCTCGTGCTTCCCTCACCACCGTCCGCGAGCTTTGAAATATGGGTGGCATCAGGAACGCACCCGTTGGTCTTCTCGTCTCTCGACCACCTCAAATTATGTTTTGGGGCTTACCAGGAGCCTCAGGTGATTCTCCTCGGCCCCGCGCAACCTGTGTCGCATTGACAAATGACCTGGGTTTAAGCGCCTACCGGGCACTCGGTATAGCCGGACCGGTTAGTACAAGTGTGGCACCTTGGTGGCACCCGACCCACTTCAACGTTCAGTTGTTCACCGCCCTCAGGCTCATCCTTCTATTCGACGGCCAGGCTTACTTGTCGCGCATCCGCCGTTGCATCGAAATGGCGACACACCCAATTGTACAATATACCTCTCCGTCCTCGTGGGCCCTGGTGCGTGCCCAGCGTATGCTGGTCTGGGATGACAGGCATGGAGAAGCTGAGCTCTGTTGGTGATGGGATGTATAGATTGAAGACAAGATATCTCCTTTTGCGAAGGAGACCCTCACAAAGCTTATTACGTTCCTGGAGGTACGTCACACGAATCCGTGGACTGCTGGATTGACTGAGTTGAACGGGGGCGTTGGAAATGCAGGACGAGGTGTACCCCGCGGCGCGTGTCGCGCATGCCCAGATCCCGGCGGACCCAGAGGCGCGCTGGAAGACCGTCATCCCCGTCGTCGCAGACCTCAAGGAGAAGGCGAAGAAGCTCGGGCTCTGGAACCTCTTCCTCAGCAAGGCACATTACCCGCAGTTCGGTTTCCCCCTCACGAACCTCGAGGTAAGCATGTCATTACGGGAAGGTACTCCCTAGTATGACGTTCCTGACTTCCAGTGCTAGTACGGTGTCATGGCCGAGCTTCTTGGCCGCGGCGGGGCCATTGCGTCTGAGGCCGTGAACTGCTCTGCACCCGACACTGGAAACATGGGTACGGTGCTCGCTCCAGCCGTTTGGCGTAGAATCAGAAGGCGACATGCTAACGCTTTGCGTTACGTGCAGAGGTGCTCGCACGCTATGCGTCGCCCGAACAGCAGAAGAAGTGGCTCGTCCCTCTCCTCAACGGCGAGACTCGTTCTGCGTTCTCCATGACTGAGCGTTTTGGTACGCATGTTGTCAATGTGCACTCAGCCTCTGGAACTGACGATGCGCATAGTTGCTTCGTCGGATGCGACCAACATCCGGACTACCCTCCGCCAAGAGGGTAACGAGATTGTAATTAACGGGCACAAATGGTACGCTCGGTCTCTATCCACGCTTACTTCCGGCCATATCTGAATTATGTCTCGCAGGTACATCAGTGGGGCGGGTGATCCCCGTTGTGCACTCCACCTCGTGCTCGGTAAGAGCGACCCCCAAAACTCGGACAAGTACAGGCAGCAGAGCATTGTCATCGTCCCCGCGAACGCACCCGGCGTGAAGGTCGTCCGCCCAATGGGCGTCTTCGGCTACGACGATGCCCCAGAGGGTCACTGCGAAGTTATCTATGAGAACGTTCGCGTTCCGGTAGAGAATCTTGTATATGGTTGGGGCAAGGGCTTTGAGATCATTCAGGGCCGTCTTGGGTATGTCATCTTGATCCTCCCATGCCGTAAGACCAATACTCAGACAGCATATATAGACCTGGCCGTATCCACCACTGCATGCGCTCCGTTGGCGCGGCCCAGCACGCGCTGGACCTGATGATCCAACGTGTCACGAACCCCGCGAAGAAGACGTTCGGCAAGTACTTGTACGAGCACGGCAAGTATCGTTACGTATATGCTCGCCTACATATTCTCACTCTGTTTCTTCCAGGGACCGTTGTCGTCGATATTGCGAAGTCTCGCGCTGAGATCGAAGCCGCGAGGTTGCTCGTGTACAGCGCTGCTCTCCAGATCGACAAAGTGAAAGCCAAAGGCGCCCTCAAGGAGATTGGCATCGCCAAGGTCAGTTTCGAGCCACAGCGTCCACGAAACGAGACACTCACGATCTTCGTCCAGTTCGTCGTTCCTTCCATGGCCTGCCAAGTCATCGACCGCGCTATCCAGGCATATGGCGCCGAAGGTGTCAGCCAAGATACCCCCCTCGCCGCAATGTACGCTGGCCTGCGCACCCTCCGTATCGCTGATGTACGCCATTCACGTTTCTTTCGCCATGGATGGCCCGCTAACCCGTCTCGCGTCCTTAGGGCCCCGACGCCGTCCATGTCCAGCAGATCGGCCAACGTGAGCTTACCCGTGCTTCTGCACTCGTCAAGCGCCAGGAGGCGATCCAGAAAAGGGAGAAGACCCTTGCAGAGCACTACAAGGTCAAGGTGCATCTGTAGGATGCGTACGGCGAGTGGCCGGGTTGGTTAAGTACTGATTTAGTCGGACTCGGAGGATTGCTTTATGTTCATCGTGTACTATAATATTGAAGATTATCAAGCTCGCCCGGTCCACGAGGTGAAGTCTCCCCGTGGTGATTGAATATTCAAACCTTCGATTGCAATAGTATCGACTCGATCATAGTTTACACCCAGGTCAGGCCGACGATTCTACCAAAGGAATCGCTGGACTGTATTGCGACTTGTTGTCGAAGCCATAGAAATGGTGCTTGAAGATTACGCGTAAGGTAGTATTATGTCAACATCTGTTATGTCGAACTCGCACTGGTACTTATGAAGTCGTCCCCCAAGGAAACCCAAGATTCTGCTTTCTTGCCCTATTCAGTTTGACAAAAAGGGAAGTGAGAATGCATACGAACGCACGTCTGTGTCCTTACCAAGTCGATAGCAGCAACAAAGACGTCCTTGTGACGTAGGAATTTCCATGAAGCCCTGTACGACCTGAGGAAGGCTGGGCTGAGGGTCCTCGTCCGGACCCTCACAACCTCGCCCTTACGGCAAGCGCTGACAATTGGTATGTCAATGAAGATCTCGGGACCTTCTTTGTGTGCGTAGAGACCGTCCTCCGTTAACCGGTGATCGTCATAGTCAGGCTTGTAAGTCTCGATGTCGATCCAGTCCGCGTCGTCGTCGTCCTCAACAATAGGATTGACACGCCGAGCGGAGCTCCCACAGGCGTACCTATGGACCAACCAGTGCTTCCACAGGATCAGGACATGCATCGTGTCATGTATGGCCTAATTGATCGAGGGCTTACCTTGCGTTGGCACTCAGGACTGCAGTAATACGGCTTCGTATCCTCACGACACTCTCCACCGCATTTCCGCAACGCACCCCGGTTGATAGCTTGGATGCCGCACCTGTCCGCCGCACACCTATACCTGTTCGGGGCGGCGGACACCTTGGCCAACCGTTTGAGCTCCTCGGCGTTCTGGTTCTGCACATAGTCATTATATGCTTTCCATAGGGACGGGCGGTGCGCGTGATTGGCGAACATGGGCAGCTTGCGCGCGTCCACCCCATATCGCGGCTGTAAGGTCGACATCCAGTACGCGACGCGGATGACGACGGGCGGCAGGAAGTCCACTCGCGCGCAGCTGTCGGCGTGAAGAGCCATGTGGGGGAGGATAGCGAGGACGCTTGCGCGCTTTGAGTCGTCCCTTAGCTTCAGTGCCGAGATGAATTCCGTCCAGAGCACCAGGGCGAGGGCGCGGATCTTGACGGCGGGCGTGCAATTGAAAATGTGGTGTGGCGCGGAGTGGTCTGGGAAGACGATGAGGTCGTACAAGAGGCCCGCGACCCCCCAAGTACAACTGTTGGATGCATTGCGGTCGACCTTACAGTTGGTAATCCGCCTGTGCAATGTATTCGCGGGTGACGCGTTGAGTGAATGTGCTCGATGCGGTTCACGGCGGCAGGCAGACATACCTGAGACAAAGCTCAAGCATTAGACGTCCATCATGCAAGTCCGCCCCGCGCTCTAGCTTCCAAGCTGGATACGAGCTCAGGCATCGTTTCCCTTCGGCGTAAAGTGTTTTGTAGGACATAGGGTCGCGGTGGTCATAACAGGTTAACTGCTTGAGCAGAAGGTAAAACTGAAAACGGCGCTCCTCCGAGTCGCTGGATGGGATTGGAGGCCTAGGACGGTCGAAGGACACATCATGGATAAAACCGGGTGGGCGCATGAAGACGACAAGACTATTGAGGTTCACGCCAGACGAGAGAGAACGGATACGGTGACGATGGATTGAAGACAACCGGCCTGCAATCAAGTACAAGGCTAGGTGGGACTCGAGCAGACAAAGACGATAGTATAGAGCATTGTAACTAGTAACAAAGACTATATAAGTCGGAACATCAATACAAAGAAAGCTGTCATCAAGGATAATCGATAAAGTCCATTGACCGTACACAAACGAGACAATGTGATGTTCCACTCCAATTGCAGAGACAATGCATGAAATCCATCCGAGTCTCGACATCGAGTCGGATGTACCGGAACGAGGCGGGCCGTGGGGGCACGCACGCATTGGCGCCGGCACGGCTTGCATCACAGACGACTTGGCGCGTTCCACTCAACCGCATCGACTTGGACTCACCAGAGTCTGTCCTTACTGTACTTGACTCCAGTTGCTATCACTATGCAGCCTAATGTTCGACGCGTCGCGCGGGACTGCATGGCTCATACCAGTGAGCGCTTGAGCGCGCGCTAGCTACTGGGACTGACTCTGAAATTTCTAGTTTCAACTTGCGGCGTATGTTCTCCGTCAACGTCTGTGGGCACGAACTTCCGCCATTACCCTAACGCTGCACGTTGGGAAATGTTGCAAGGTCCAATCGCTATACTTGTCTCATCCCGCCATTGTCTCCCCCAGCTCGCCAACCATCCTACTAGTCCCCTTGCTCACATCCCACCATCCCCAGTACATACCGCACGCATCGACCATGCAGGTCTGCAGCGGAGCCCGTTGGACCGACCTATCGGACCCATGCATCCGCGGCTCCCTGGCGGCTATCCCTCCCACTGCCTTCGTCGGGGCTGCACTCGTCACTGCCTTCCCTCCAGTGAAAGCTAGACTTCGGAATTCCATAGGACGACCTCTGATAGGCTTCTTGTCGCTCCCTGAAGCTGAAGTACTCCTCGACAGACAAGAGTACGACGCAAGAAAGGACCAGCATCGCATTGCTTCCTTTACGCGCGCCTTGCTGGTCATTATCTCGTTCGTCGAATCCCTTGTTCGGCTCGGGCTGGGGTGCTACCGTCTCGTCGCCGACTCTGAAAACGCATATATTGGCATCCAATATGTGGTCGTGGCCAGTACTTGGCTATACGCGACCCTCCGCCCGATTGTCTGGCCGACTGTAACAGTTGCCTTCGATCTTTTCGTCCTATTTACCCTCCACCTCGTCTTCTGCATCATCGACGGCTCTGGTTATTTGTTTGATTACTATCTCTACAAAACTCAGTTTCCTCCCGTTCCAGAGATTGCGCTTTACGTCGCCAATCTGCTCGCCATCACAGGCCTTCTTGCCCTCATCTTCAACATGCCTCTGGCAGTCCCCGACGAGCGCACTATGGTTAGGAAGGAAGGTGTCGTACGTGATTGTCGGCTCTCTGACTCATTTTTTGTTCTGAATTTTCCGTTCCACCGTAGGGTCCGTCTGTATCCCCAGAGGACTATACCACGCTCTGGGGCTGGGTTACTTTCAACTGGGTCACCCCTCTCCTCCGGAAGGCGCACGACAACGACCTACTTAACGCAGACGATATCTGGCTTCTTAGCCCGACCATGCGCGCGCGTCCGCTCTACGCCAAATTCTCGTACCTCCCGGGCAGCTTACTAAAGCGTTTGTGGAGGGCAAACTCACGCGATATGCTGTTGGACTTCGTGCTGACGTGCACGGGCATCGTGCTCGGCTACGCGAGCCCGTTCTTTCTCAAGCGAATTCTCGATGCACTGGACCTCACCCAGGGAGATCATCGTGCCGACGCGCGCCCACTCGCGTTCGTGTACGCTTTTGCAGCGTACGCGTGTAGCCTGCTGAGGGCACAGGCGGACCTGCAGCGCCTTTTCTTCGGGAGGCGAGCGGGCGCGAGGGTCAAGACGGAGCTCATGGTCGCCATCTACGACAAGGCGTTGAAGAGGAAAGATTTCTCCGGGGCCACAAGCAAAAAGGACGACGCAGAAGATGCGCAACCGAGCAGGACTGCGGGCAGCGGGAAGATCTTGAACCTCATGTCGTCCGACGTCACGCTTGTCTCCAATACTGCATGTGCATTGAATATCGTCTATGGAGGTAAGACATATCCCCCTTGGTCGCGTCAGGTCCTTTCCTTAATACGTCTCTTACCAGCGCCATTCGAGATCATCATTGCGACAACTTTCCTCTACGAGTAAGACTCTCCGATATTATATTGCTCAAACACTGACGTACTGTCCAGGTTGTTCGGCTGGGCTGCGTTCGCAGGATTCATTGTCGTCATTATCACCTTGCCTCTGAACGACGTCATGGCAAAACGCACTAACCGCATTGCGAAAGGAACCTCCGCGGCGCGCGACAAGCGGATGGGCGTACTCAACGAGCTCATCACTGCAATCAAGTTCATCAAGTTCTTTGCTTGGGAGGATAGATGGGTCAAACGCGTACTCGACGCTCGGGCCGTTGAGCTGCAATGTATGGTCAAAGGTACGCTGCATCCGGATCCATCCATTCCACCTCTTTGACTTCGGTCTGTAGGACGCATCAACTCGATAGGTTTCGCCCTGCTCGGGACCATATCGCCTATCCTAGTCTCGGTGGTGTCGTTCTACGTATACATCGCACAGGGCAACCAGTTGACTATCGGCACTGCGTTCGCGGTGCGTCTGCTATGTGAACTGGCCTCTGCTGAGATTGAACACGTTGTGTCAGGCCATCGCGCTGTATGGCATGGTCCGCCTCCCATTCAACACATGCAACACGTTCTTCTTCCAGTTCCTTCGGGTATGTGGTTCTTGTGTGCCTCATTGTCTATGTTAAATTGGATGCGTTTTAGTCCAAGGTCGCGCTCCATCGGATTGCCGCTTATCTCGACGAGGAGGAAGTGGACGATCAAGTCTCCACCCTGAAAGGTGGTCGCGCCCCGTCCGACGAAAGGGAAGTTGGTCTCGGTATGGTCGATGGCTCGTTCCGGTGGAACGCATCCAGCGTAAGTATCGAGGGGGTAACGCCGACCGACGCAACTCCAATGGGCAATGCATCGTCCTCGACGGATACCCGAGCACCAACAGGACATGGCCACTTTGAGCTGAAAGATATCAATATACGCTTTCCGGAGAGCAAGCTTACTGTCATCTCCGGACCCACAGCCAGTGGCAAAACTGCTCTTCTAATGGCACTGCTGGGCGAACTGACGACTCTGCACGGTCGGATTATCATACCCAAGAACGTATCAAAAGTCGACGAACACGGGCTTTCGCATACAATATCCTACGCAGGGCAAACATCTTGGCTTCGCCACCAGAGCATCAAGGAGAACATACTTTTCGACTGTCCCTACGACGAGGAGAGGTATCACGCGGTGGTGGAGGGCTGTGCCCTGAAACCCGACCTCGCGATCCTGGAGGACGGGGACGCGACTGAAATCGGTATACGGTCAGTGCGAATTTATCCATTCGTGGAGTTCGTCTCCTTACGGCGAGCGTTCGGAGTGGTGTAAGCCTATCTGGTGGCCAGAAAGCTCGGTGAGTCATTCTACGCTTCGCCATATTACGCTCCCTGACCGGTCATTAGCGTTGCGCTTGCTCGCGCTGTCTACGCGCCAACGAAATACGTTCTCCTGGACGACCCACTCTCGGCGGTGGACAGCCACACGGCACGGTTCCTGGTCGAGAAACTCTTCCGCGGACCACTGCTCGCCAATCGCACTGTGGTTCGTCCGTTATGTTCGTTCAATTTGCAACACGCGTCGTGCTGAAGAGGGCAATCACATGTAGATTCTTGTTACCCACCACCTGGACCTGGTACTTCCAGCCGCGCACTACCTCGTCCGCATGCTCGACGGTCGTATCGGCGCACAGGATACGGTCGAAAATCTTCGCTCGTGCGGGATCCTTGGAAGAATTGCTGCACTTGAAGATGACGAAGCCAATGTACGGATAGGCGAACGCCCCGTTGCCCAAGCGGGTGGCAACTTCGTGAGTGGCGACACGGTTGCGGACGAAGCAACGCCGAACATGAACAAGAACAGACCAAGGGTGCTTGTCGAGGCGGAGCACCGCGCAAATGGCCGTGTGAAGTGGCCGACATACAACACTTACCTTCGCGCGTCGTACGGTATACTTGCGACTTTCTATAATATGTGTCGCTCACCATCTTGCAGGTCTTACTGGACGTGGTCCATCCTGCTTGCACTCGTCATCGCCTCGCAACTGATTGGTGTCGCGGAGAAGTTCTGGATTAAGGTGCGTTAAGTTATGTGGCCGACCGCAACCTGGTTACTAAATTCGTGCAGATATGGGGTGAAGCGTACGGGAACGAAGATTCTACACCTGCTCAGGATGTCTCGGGGTCGTATTGGGACAGCCAAAAGATACAACACGTCTTGAGCGTGACCGTACCCGCATCGTCGACTCAGGACGACTTCTCGTTCCCTTCCGCACAAGCGCAGCCGTACTTCTACCTCGGCATCTATGGAACGATTGCGTTGTCTGGCGGCATGGTCAGTATCTGTGCCGCGATCGTACAGTATACCGGTGCGCTCAGAGCTTCGAAGTCGCTTTTTGAGCTGCTTTTGAGGAACGTTGTGCATGCTACTATGCGATGGTATGACGTCACGCCTCAGGGCCGCATCATCAACCGGTTCAGCAAGGTAGGATTCTTCTCGCGCAACGAGCCCGCAATACGATACTCATTTATTGACAGGACATCGATAGCATTGACGCGTCGCTTTCCCAAACTTTGCAGCAGATCACCCAATCCATCGCGACACTTATGGTTGCCGTGTTCACCATAATGTGAGTGATATCGAGAACCTCCGGTACCTAGGACTGCCTCGCTTACTCTGTCTCACGTCACGTCCAGCGCGATATTTCCCTCTTTTGCCGTTCCAGCAGCGGTCCTCGCCTTCTTCTATCTTCGCGCTGCGGCAATGTATCAGCCTGCCGGGCGCGAGATCCTCCGCATAGAGTCGACCTCCACCAGTCCTATCTTCGCCGCCCTCGGCGAGACCCTGGACGGCATCATCACCATACGCGCGTTCGGTGTGGAGGCGCGTTTTCTGGACGGTTTCTTCGAGAAGGTCGACGCCGCGACGCAGATGTACCACATGTTCTGGCAAATCAACCGCTGGGTGCTCCTCAATTTCCAGGTGATTAGTGCGAATGGCGTTCTGGCTACGACGCTCTTCGCACTGTCGGGATACGTGGACGCAGGTCTGGCCGGGATCTGCATTACTTCGGCGTTGTCGTTCACGAATAGCGTTTACTGGGTGTGCAGAGACTCGGCGACACTTGAGCTGGACCTCAAGTGCGTGTACTATAATATCTTCCGTGATACTATCTAACGAATTGTTTCTCAAGCTCTGTCGAACGTATTGTGGAATACTTCGGAATCCCTCAAGAACCACCTACTGTCATCGAACGCAGCAGACCACCCGCGTACTGGCCGTCTTCGACGAGCACGAATAGGAACTCGTTTCTCGTCGTCGAGGACCTCTCAGTCAAGTATTCTCCGGAACTCCCCGCGGTACTTCACGACATCTCCTTCTCTCTCAAAGCTAGAGAACGGGTGGGACTGCTCGGCCGTACGGGTAGCGGAAAGTCTACGCTCGCGATGAGCATCCTGCGTTTCGTGAGTTCGATCGCTGCTCAGCTCTGTTAATTTACGTACTTACTCGCGATGTTTGCAGGTAGAGCCTGCGGGCGGTACATTGACCATTGACGGAATCGATATCGGCCGCATCGGTCTCCATGACCTGCGGTCTCGCATCGTAAGCGCATTCGGATTCCTTCGTTTCTGTCATTGTTTACAGACCCCGTTCTAGACATTCATCCCGCAGGAGGCGACGTTATTCTCTGGAACACTGCGCGAGAACTTGGATCCGTTCTGTGAGTGCACATCGGCCGCGGGATGTTGGCTCGTGCTAATAGGCCCATAGATGAACATACCGATGCTGAATGTCTGGACGTCCTGGAGCGCGTTCACTTGCTGCCTGACCTTCGCCGGGTGTCTTCACGGCTGTAAGTGGGGGTGCACCGGAGGGCGAGACGGTTATCGAACCGCACCGGCCGCGCGGGGACCTAGATGCTAGCATTCTAGAGATGCAGATCTCCGTCGGAGGGACCAACTTCTCCCAGGGACAAAGGCAGCTGGTGTCCATGGCGCGGGCGCTGCTCCGCCGCAGCGCAGTCGTTGTGCTCGACGAAGCGACGAGCAGTATCGACTTCGAGACGGACGCGAAGATCCAGGCGACGATCCGGGAGGAATTCAAGGACTCGTTGCTGCTTACGGTGGCCCATCGCATCCGGACTGTGATAGACTACGACCGGCTGCTAGTGCTGGACAAGGGGAAGCTTATCGAGTTCGACACGCCGCTCAATCTGATTCGGACGGAGGGTGGAGTGTTCAGGGAGATGTGCTTGAAGAGTGGGATGATGGCGGAACTAGTGGAGGCAGCCGCAGCGAGAGCTGGGAGCGAGGTTTAGGCTGGTATTTCCTGTAGCATTCTTCAGCACGACGGAAACAGGCCGGTTTTAGTGTCGCTTAATCGTACAGATTAATATTCAAGTATTCAAGACCCATCAGGACGATTCTCGTGCATAGACCTGTAAGATAAGTTACCTTACGAGCGCCTACTTACCTAAATCCATGCAGAGTATGCCACGTGATTGACTGCTTCTTGCCTCTGCCAGCCATGTCGAGCGTGACAACAAACTCGCTCCGGACGTCTCTCCGACGAGCCGCATCATGCGCTCGCTACTCCTCCACCTCGGCATCATCGCCACTACCGCTCTCCTCGTCTTCCCGACAAACACTCGACATCCAGCCTAAGGTGGAGCTCACGGAGGACAAGATGCGCGTCCTCGTGGAGCTCTACCACCAATCTGCGTCGTTCATTACCAAGGCGAACCTCTCCGCCAAGATCGACGACGCGTTCATCCGGCGCAGAAAGGACCGAACGAATGTACAGCCCGTCGAGTGGTCCATGGCGCGGCTCGAGGAGGACCTCCACACCCGCCGGAACCGCCCGAAGTTCGGGCAGATGCTGCAGCCGACGGTGCACAAGGCGAACGACCAGCAGGTGCTGGAGTTCCAGGAGTGGAGCGAGCGGCGGTCGCCGCGGGAGACCGCGGTATTCAGCGCGCTGTACGGCGTGCACAGTCGCGCGAAGCCAGGGTACGATGCGCTCATGGACGAGCAGAGGGGCACGGAGGAGGAAGATGTACCGAAGGACGAGCAGGAAGCGGAGGTCGGGCAAAGGGAGCAGGAAGCGGAGGGGGTGCAAAGGGAGCAGAGCTCTGCATAGAGTGAGTTTCGTGTCGTGTTGCGTCTCTGATTATGGTTAATTTGACGCTTCGTGTTATAAAGCACAACTGGCTAGTATACATGACAATCATTAATGCGTGGGCTCGCGCTCTCTTCTGGCACTTCTAGCATATACCATCACACCTTTTCCAATCCGAGAGCTTTGGGCAGCGTCGTCTCCGCCGGCCCGAGGAACAAAAAGTCTGCGTCTTCATCCCCTTCGCTCCTGTCGAGATTAAAGACCGCCACCTTTCCACCGTTCTCTTTCACCGCGTCGGCATAGCCTGCAGCCGGGTAAACCTGCCAGGACCAAGTCAGCGCGAGCTCTCCCCGTTTGTGCGAACAAGCACTCGCCGTGGATGACGTGCCCACGACGATGCAGAGGTCAGCTTTTTCAACCAACTCATCAATCTCATCTAAGAACCACGGCATCTGCCCGAACCATACGACACCCGGACGTGCGAGGGACCCGCATTTCTTGCACCGCGGCAGGTCCTTCTCGTCGATGTGGGGCTCGGGCTCGTCGCGCGCGAACAGGTTCTCTGTCCCTGCCAGCGCTGGACACACGGGTGAGTCGAAGTTCTGCTCCCTGTGGCCGCACGTCCCGGACGTGCACACGACGTCCAACAGACGTCCGTGCATCTCCAGCATGGAGTCCCCGTCGGCGGCGGCGCCTGCTTCGTCTGCGAGCTCGGGTTTGGTGGCCGTGACCTGCACGAGAGCTCTGCGGCTGAGGCCGTCGACGTTCTGCGTGATCAGCGTGAAGGCGGCGCCTGGCACGATCTTCTCCCTCACGGACGGGAGGGAGAACTTTGCGAGCGCGAGGTGGCCGGTATTAGGCTGAGCTGCCAACGCCCTGAGGTATGTGCAGTCGAAACGGTCAGCGATGACTCGCAGGGAGGGAGGGCTCGACGTCTTTACTTCTCTCGCCGGTAGTGGTAGAACTCCCAAACGCGCGAGGGGTTGGCCGCGAATGCCTGGGGTGTAGCGAGCCCAACCGCATTGTATTTGCGCCAGAGTCCGCCTGCTCCTCTAAACGTGGGTATCCCTAGTGCCGTCAGGGTCGTGCTCAGTCCGGCTGTTGGTACGCCGTTGTTATGGACTTACCGGACGCTGCAGACAAACCGGCGCCTGCGACGGCTATGATTCGTTTTGAACCTTTGAGAGTTGACATGAACGCTGACATGTCGTCGGAGGGCGGGGAAGACATGTGAGGGTCTGTTGAGGGGCTACTTACAGTAATTAGCATATTGTGCACGGCGTTGATAAACGTACGGAGCATACAGGCTCAATATAATTCAATGTTTAGAGCAGCGCTGTGAGATATATATATGAGCCGGACAGTGGTTAGTCAAATATGCGCCACACAGGGACGGCAGGAGCCAAGTCCGAGTCGCGATCGTCCGACGTCCACTGGCAATGGCAACGCATCCCAGCCACTGGCCAGCGCCAGGTAACGATCAGGACCGCGATCGCTAACACGTGGATTGCCCGATCCCGATCGACAGACTTTTCTGAGCCTCCTTCATTCGTAACCGTCCACTGCTTGACTCACTCTCAATCCTCGTCCTAACCTTCAAAGCCCCCACACCATCCTCACCGTCAGCATCGACAGCAACCGAATATCATGGCGAAGTCGACCCGCTCCAAAGTCAAGCGCCATTTCCGCGCAAAGAAACGCGAGCAGGGCGTGTACGCCGCGACCGAGGCCGCACGCCTCCACCGCCTCAGCACGAAGCTCAAGACGCTCGTCTCGCAGGGGGACGAGGACGAAGAGATGCCCGAAGGAGAACGCGGGGCAGAGACCGAACTCGCGCCGGTGGAGGGGTTGGAAGAGGGCGCAGGTTGGTGATGTTCATCCAGCTCCTTCGTGGACACTCCGCCCTGGGTTGCGGCGCTGGGGTTGGTCGACCCCGACGATATCACCGCTGAGCGCATGCCTAGGCTCTTGGAGCCATGCATGTCCGTGGTGCGAGTCCAGGAAAGGGCTGCTCCAAGCGGAAAACCACTCGCGCGCGCGAGAGGCACCGACAAAGACCTCTCGGGATGCCCGGAGGCCCTCGATCACCTCTTCCGCAGCCCTTCCTCCTTTGAAGGTGTTCCAGCTGTAGCCGATGGCTGACCACCTTCCCATCATCACAGACGGCCAAGCGCCTTCTGGCGCAGACAACGCAGACGGAACAGGTTCGCACAATCCCCTTCGCTATGATCCAAGTCGTCCCACACACGTTCTCACCTCTTCTTCTTCATGGACCTTTTTTTATTTATTTTTTATTTACACACGCTCTAATCTACGGCCCATGCCCATCCTCTCTCCATCCGCTACCCATCCTGCAACGCTCCCCCGCCATCCCCCTCCACCCCTCCTACCCCCACGACCCCACAGACGCGATGGACCTCGACCCCAGTGCGTCCTCAAAGAAGATCTCCACGCACGGCCCGCGCAACTCCCGCCACGAGCAGTGGCGCGCATCAAAAGGCCTGCCCGCGCGGCCCAAGGGGAAGGCCATGAACCGCCAGGGCGGCGTCGCCGCACGACGGAAAGCCGGTCGTTCGCATCGGAGACGATGACCGTCGATCAGGCTCTGGGAGGTGGTTGGTTGCGTTTCGTATTAGCGCAGTGTGTTCATTCCTTACATGTTGTTCTTCCGTACGGGTGTTTGTATCGCAATATTGCTTTTGGTTGACGTGTGGGGAAGAGAGAGGGGGGGGGGGAGTGCACAGACGGTGTGAGCAAGGACAGCAGCTGCTTGGATTGCAAAGTGGCTATAGTCTAAGGGAGGGCGGTATCTAATGAGCGACGGCACAGGCGGGTCAACGTCTATGCGGGATTGGTATGCTATCAGTATATGGTGTATGTCGAGAGCGCAACGATATATGCATGGCACAGGAAAGCATGTACAAAAAGAAAAGACCAAGATGTTACAGTGGGGTAGCGGGAACGCTGCTCCGACAGACGGCGGGAAGCCGAGGGCCAGACCCAAGACAAAGGGCCCGACATACGGACGGAGAACGATCAGCAGGAGCTGCTGCGTATGTGGGGATCCTCGGTATGCACTGCACAACGGTCGGATCAACGACGATTACTTCTCGCAATACACATACATACACTCCATCCTTCCACCTCCACCTCCACGATGCCACCATACACTAGGGTAGGCGGACATTAGCCGAGGGCACATATAGCAGCGGCGCCGGGTATTATAGGGTGGGACGCTATGTTGGTACTAGGGACTCGAGGAACGAAGGAGCTGAGGGGGAAAAAACACGATTACTATCATCATCACGGTGGACGCACGGCAACGCCACGCACGCGGTCGTGAGCAAGCATTTTTATGGACGTAACAGATTGCAAGTACAGCAGTAGCGGGCCCGTCTCATACAGCGTTGAAGGTCGATTTGTCGTCGCCGGTAAGCGACGCCGCCTTGTCAGTCAGGGAGGACGGGCTAGCCCTGTTGGGGTCAAAAGGGTCCGGTAGCCGTATGAGTCAATTGCAGCATCAACACAAGATCGAGAATACGTACTCGTAATCCTCCATGACAATTCGGTCCGTCGTGACATGGACCTCCGGCCTCGAAGGGTAGCGCGGGACCTTGTTCTGGAACCGGATAGGCGGCGGGTCGGGAAGGCGGGGGGAAGCGAGCTGCGTCGCGCTATGTACATAGACGTCGTCGTCGTCATCATCAACGTCGTGCAGCCGCGTCACTACCCTGGTAGCCGCAACAACGCTACAGGGGTGGTGGTTATGTAAATCATCAAAACGCCGATACGGAGGTCGCAACTTACGTCATGACGGTGGCAGGAACCTGCGCGTATGACAGTTAGTGGACATAAAACAGTCGAAGAAGAACCATGCACACATACCGTGGAGATACTAGAAGGCCGTAAGGTAGTGGTTAGTCGCGTCTACCAACGTGTGGGCACTGTGGCTTACAGGTTCATGACCACTGAAAAAACTAGTTGAGAGACAAAACAAAAAGAATCACTCATGTGTACTCACTGTTCAAATTCAAGATGCTGAAAACCTATGAGACGATATGTCGCGTCAGCGGAGTGACATCGCCGAACTGATGGAAAATATTTACAGCGGGCACAGCATTGAACGCGAAGGCTGCCAAGTAGTAGATGACGCCCTCCCTGAAGAGGAGCTCCCCAATGCCCAGTTGTTCACCGGTCCTCATGAGGCCGAGAACGTGAACAACGGCAAGGGTGAGATTGAAACCCAGAGCTATGATAGCTATTTCAGCACATGCCTTTACAAGATGCCTAGGCATTGTAAGGCGTCCCGAAATAAGAGTAAAGACTTACTTGTCCAGAACGTCACACTCAAAAACACCCTGTTTGTGTTTGACAAGGCCGACAAAACGCACGCCTGGCTCTGAAGGTCGTAGCTCGACGATGTGATGAACATGCCGCGGAAGAGGAGAGCGCAGTGGGCAAGGCACAGCGTCCCGAGGGCAGCCACGACGGGGAGCTTGCGTTCCCAGACGGCGATACTACGACAGGGGAGGAAACAGAGAGGATGGGGAGTCAGCTACTGTGGCGAGACGGGATCAGGGCATAGACCACCGTCGACTTACGTCCGGAGCATGAGCGTGATCGAGGCGCAGATGATAGACAGGTTCCCGGCCACCTGCGAAGTGTGTCGTTAGAGAATGGGGGATGGATTGTGAAGATGGGCCACATACGCAGACAAACGTGTACAGAGCCCCGCAGTTTATCTGATGTTCGGTCAGGAGAATGCCACACGAGGATGGTTCAATTGACTACAAACCGGCGACTTGACGGCGAAGGAGGCCATGCTAGAACGAAGAGGTTAACGGTGCCCAATGGTGGAAAATTGTAGGCCACCCACAGCGCGGAGATGGCGACGGCGAGGAGATAACGAGAGATGAAGAAGGGGACTGGCGTGATGTTGAGCTGCATGCCACAAGCACTGGATAAAGGAATACATACTCTGTGCGCAAGGAACATGGTGAGCGATCGTGATACAGAGAAAAAGATTAAGCCCTGACCATTTCCCACTTGAGCTTCCGTTTCCGCTCGAGGACTGCCCACTCAAAGTCTGAAGTCTGAAAGACCTCCCAGACGTAAAGACCGAAGCTTGCGAATATGACATTGGCGTAAGCCACTGTGTGTGTAACGTTGGATGAGAAGAGAGGGATGCAGAAGAGGATAGGAAAACAAACATACCGGTCTCCCGTTGAAGCTCGACCTGAGACGTCCAATCGACCATGAGTGAGCGCTGAGGGGGAAAGGACGGCAGGCGAACGGTCAGGGAGGCGAACACGGGAGAGGGGGATATGGGGATAAGACAACGCAGGGGGCGGCCTGGCGCGACCGATCGTTTGACTTAAAAGCAGCCGTGTTTGACGCGACAGCCATTACGGCACGTGTCTTCCGAAGCACCTCCTCGACGCCCGTTGCCGTTTGCGCCGATTTCCTTGTTCTCAACGCTCAAAAGCTGGCACGCCGCCGCGTCTTCCTGCCACTTGCGTCCATGGCAATCGCTCCGCTTGCGCTTGCGCTCGCCCTTGTCCGTGCATTGACGACCTTTTTGTCCGCCGCTCTCTGTCGCAGGTAAATCGTGTGGACTCGTGTTTTGCGTATCTGGTGATCAATGAGCGTGCGATAGATGACGGCTGCAGGATTATGCGGGCAGAGAGACAGACTGAGACCGGAGAAAAACAAGAAGCGGAGGCAGAAAAGGCGACTCCGATCAGTCCCACGCGATCGGAGGCAGTCCGCCCGATCCGGGCCACACTCTATCGCCAGATCTGGCAATTCTTGCCTTTCCCGGCAGGCGTCGTCTGTATGCGCCGCGGCGTTCACTCGACGCCAACTTCCTCCTCAGTCATCCTCTCCTCGCCCAGTGTCATCGACATCCTTGACATTCGTTTCTTCTCTGCTCGCTTCCCTCCCGGCCTGTCGTTGTTGTGTGCTGCGGCAACGCCTCGTGCGCGCTGCGTGGCGGCTACATCATCAGTGTACCAATCCCGCACGCACGGTTATCTTTCGCGTTTCACCTCTCTGACTGTCCTCCCGGCTTCTCACGTAAAACTCAGCGCTTCCTCCGTCTGCTCCGCGTAATCGGAACAGCCGCCCCAGAGCCGACCGCATTTGTTGCAACGGGGCTGGCGTTGCCAACTTTTGCAAAAATTAAAAAACGCGCACGCACACGCGCGGCCCCGCCACCATGGTTCTCAATGACCTCGAGGGCTTCTGGCGATCCGGAGGATCCTCGCGCCTCGGAAGCTTGGCAGAAGCTCGTGTACGACAAGGTAACCAAGCTGTACCTTCCGTCGTGGTGTGTGGGTGGGTGTGTGTGCCGCATTGCTGCCAAGGCGGCAACCTACCACATCCCCGTCAGAGCGCGCTCATGCAGAAGCAGAGAGAATGGTCAGTACCATGCTCCGCGTCAGCATCACAACAGACAGACAGCAGGCTGGCGCCTCCGGTGTGTATACCGCGTAAAGTGCAAACCTTATACCAGAAGCGAGGAAGATTTTTACAACCGTTTCCCCGCCGCCATTCAATGCCATGCAAACTTCGACATCCGTGATTGGTCGGTATATTCGTGTTCGAAACAATGCGCATCCCCAATAGAGTGAACTCACCATGGCCAGTCGAGTACCTTAGTACTAAGTAGCACTGTCATGTCAAGCTCAAGCTACGTTGCTCGAGGTTCGCGCGCGAACATCCCTGCTTGTTTGATATTCCAAAGCGACGCAGCTGGAACGCGGGACCCGACGTCACGATTCCTGTGCGAAGCAGGAGCACAGACCAACACCTTCCAATCGAGTACAGTCAAAGTACTTTCAAACCCACCCACATAGAACACGTCAACCCAACACCATTCCCACTCTCATTCCCCATCAAGTCAAGTCTTGATCAACTACACCACACCGACACCTGCCCGTCCGCCCCCGCGCTGACGAGCCACGGCTGGCGCGGCACCCACCGCACGGCGAACACGCCCAGCCCGTCCCGGACGCCGTGTCCGCGCAGGATCTTGAGCGGCACGATGAGCGGGTTCGTCATCAGGTCGTTGTACACGCGCGCGTGGAACACCTGGATCGAGCCGTCGTCCGACGACGACGCGAAGAGCGGGTACGTGGGGTGGAACGCGATCGAGCGCAGCGCCCGCGCGTGGTATCTGTCAAATAACGCCGTTAGCGTCGAGACGTCGGCAGGGCGAAACGAGAATGAGACGTAAAGCGGCAGGAGGGTGAGAGTACGGTAGGAGTCTGTGGAATATTGGGGCGTCGGGAGGACAGAAGGGAATAGCGCGGACCAACGGCGGAAAAGGCGGGCAAAATGAAGGCACGCGAGGATTGTCGAGCCTCGACAGGGCTCGACAGGATGCCAGCACGCAATCGGAAGAGACGGGCGGCAGCAATCGCAATCACGTCAAGCGTGCATAAACGGCGAAGAGCGGGCTATGGAGGTGCGCATGGAAGGTCGGCCTCGTGCAGACGCGGGCATCAATGTGTTGGCTAGGAAACGAAGTACGTACCGGAGGATCTTGTACGGCTTGTCGCTCAACTCCAGGTCGAACCAGCACAGCTTCTTGTCGTACCCGCCCACGATGAGGTGGTCGCCCGACGGGTGGACGTCCATGGACGATATCCACCGGGTGCCGGGCGTTAGCGTTTTGAGGAGCGTCTGCTCCGCGAGGTTGTACATCCGCACATACCGCTGCGTCTGCAGGACAGGATCGGCCGGTCAAGACGGGACACACAGAAGGCCGCCATCGCACCCGGGAGGAATGGAGGACGGGATGATCAGAACGCGGTCATGAAGGCATCTGTGATGAATACACGTACCGCGACGAAGAAGTGCGGTTTTGACGGGTGGAAGAGAACGAGCTGAACGGCCCCTTTCACCTTCTTGAACGGCGCCTGCGAGTGGCGCCGGGATACTTGGTGCATCCAGACGCCTGCCTGGCCTTCCGCTACGGAACACCAGTTGGATCCGGTCAGTTTTCTGTTCTTTCTCCTTCTGATAAATGAAAATGGAATAGCGGCACACGTACATACTGAAGCGAGATAGTCGCCCTTCCGGTGCCACACGAGCTGCTTAGGCGGCTCCGGTGAGGATGGGAGGTTAAGGGTGAGGATGGGAGCATCGGGCGATGATTGCGCAGCGGGCACTGATGACCACTTGACGGGTGAGAGAACGGAGGGAGCTGGCGGGAGATTGGCGGGTGCGAGGACGTTTTGAGAAGCTGTAAGGATAGAGGCTGGAAGATTTGGGGGAATTATGACGTGTATGTGATCCTCACTACAGTAGAGAGGGCGAGATGAGCGTGTTAAAGAGAAGAAAAGAGAAGTCAATACGCACATCGCGACGGCAAAGAAGCTGACGTCTGTCCGAGGACACCATTCCACGGCGCCGATTTTGCTCTTGAACGTCCATCTCTTCACCTCCTTCCCAACGATGACCTCCCACAGCTTCACGACCCCACCCTCGTCTCCAGTAACGACCCAGCCGCCATCCGGGCTCACGCTGAGTGCACGGACCCGCTTCGCCTCATGCGCGATCTGCAAGCTCCGGTAAACGGGGAACGGCCGCAGACTGCTGGGGCTCGGCAGCTTCGGGATCAAGCTCTCTGGATCGATCCGCAGCTTCACCCTCTGCACGCGAGGCGCGAGGTACAGATCCAGCTGGCGGCTGAACCGTTGCTTGATGAATTGGTCGTACGCGGGCACCAGACGAAGCGCGCCGTACTTCTGGGGCAGGAAGTCGCGCTCGCGATCCTCCGGGTCCGTCTCCTCCCACTTTTTGCGTTCCTCCTCGGTGGGGAGGTACTCTTCTGGCGGGTTGTACGACTCAGCGTTTTCTGGTAGGCGAGGTTTGGGAGCGGGGAGGGGCGCGGGTGCATTGGAGGGCTCGTCGTTCCAGATGGGGTAGAACTGGGGCGCGGCGGACGCGGTTTTGGGCTTATTGGGAAGGATACGCCCTTGGCGGATGGCGCGGACGATCTTCATGACCTTCTGCTTCTCCCATTTGCTGGGAACCCATCGCCGTTTCGGCTCAGGAGCGGCGGAAAGAGGCATTACCTCTTCCTTGCCCTTCCCGGTGAACCATTCAATTGTAGGCTCGTACGGGTCGTAGTTAGCGTCGGGGTTTTCATTCTCTTGTAACCGTCGGATAATGTCCAGTTCCTCTGGGGTGAGAGGCTTGTCCGTTTGTGTGTTGTTGTCAAACGCGGAGGTCCTGCGCAAGGTTCGCGAGGCGTAAATTAGGAACATAGGTTGCGGTGCTCACCATGCCTCTGGGTCCTCCACTGTCTTCAGGAAGTTATCCAGCTCGTCTCCTCGAGCGGGACGGAGGACCTTCTTGCCATTAATATCGTACCCTAGATGTGGCAGATCGTCGTACCAATGCATTGGTATATTTCCGACGCGATTGGGTGTCTAGAACCCGTAAAGTTCGTTCAGCAATTCAGCAGATGTAAAGCGTCTCACGCACATCCTCTGTTGAAGAATCCGAGTCGTAGTCGGGTTCAATCTCGGGATATACACGTTTCGGTTGGCCAGTGATATCCGAGATAATGGTCTTGGCCTTAGGGAATATGTGGTGCTCCTCCTTGTCCGACAGGTCCTCGGACTTTTCCTCTTCTTCCTCATCCTCCTCCGAGTCGTCCTCGGTGCTCGCACCGTCCGCGACAAAGTCTTCATCGTCCGTGTCGCTCCTTGTGTCAATCTCTGGAAAATCTTCTACCTCTCCGTCCGAAGTGTCGTCCAGCTCCTCGCCCTCGTCCTCGCTGCCCATCTGAAGGTCGACCTCTTGAGGGAACGCGGAAGGAAGAGGCGGGGCCTCCTCCTCCAGCGCACCCTTCCGCTTTTTGGAGCTCTTCTGCACCTGTGCAGCAGCGACCATGGTCGACAGTATAAGCAGAAAGCCCAGCCAGAAGAGAAACGAGGCTGCGAGGAGGGTTGAAAGCGTACTCGAAAGTCCGGTGAAACGACGCGCGCCTACGAAATTTCCTAGATTACAAGCACGTGAGCGAGAACGCGCCAGATCAGATCGGGCGCGTCCTCGCGGTTGCGTCCGCCCCGTCCTGGTCCACTGGCGGCCTTGGTCTCTCTGAAAGTCCTGCGCTCCGAAACGCGTCCTTAACCTCTTTCAGAAAAATGGTCAACTACGGCGGAGGCAAGTGTACGCACTCTTTGAATGTTCCAGTTCATGCTCACTGTTCACGCAGACGAGGTCTCCGCGCTTGTGCTCGACTTTGGTTCATCCTCCCTACGTGCGGGGTACGCGGGCGATGACACCCCCAAGGCTATAGTTCCCACCTCGTTCGGCTTCATCGAGGGGCCCGCGGAGGCGAATGGTGGAGATGTCACAATGGGGGAGGCAGGGGCAACGGAGGGTGAGCAGCCCCCAGCACCACCCAAACCCAAAGTCAAGCTACATATCGGGCAGAATGGTCCGTCACTATGGCGGAGCGGGATGGAGGTCGGGAACCCAATGCAGGACGGACTGAGTACGTGACAATATATGTCGTCTTTCTCTACCGCGCGTGCTCAGGCTTGCCGCATGACAGTCCAGAACTTCGACTGTGTGCCGCCACTCATCAACCATGCCTTCTCCGAAGTCATGCGTTGTAGCCCCTCTGAACACCCCGTCCTGGTCACCGAGGCGCCTTGGAATACGCCGTCGAACAGAGAGCGTATGGCCGAGATCATGTTCGAAGAGTTTCAAGTGCCGGCGTTCTATATCGCGAACACCGGCGTGCTTAACGCGTCAGGACACCTCCACAATCACTGTCGCTCCCCGTGTTGATTGTTTTTGTCACATAGCTTTGCCGCCGGGAAGGGCTCAGCCCTTGTCATTGACGTCGGCCAGTCAACAGCAAGCGTCACCCCGGTAGTCGATGGCTTTGTCTTGAGGAAAGGTGAGCTACGCTCGTCACAACGAACTCCATACGCCTCTGAATTGCACCGTTTGACCAGGTCTTGCACATTGTGCACTGCCACAACTCGTGCACGCGCACGCGAAGCATCTACTTACCAGTCCCACCCAAACTCGCCAAGGCATCCCACTCGTCCCCCACCAACTCATCGCCAACCGATTAGTGCGTCTCTCTTTCTTCCTGCCGGACCACGCTAAGAACGGAGACTTACGTTTTCCTATTCGCTCCCCCTCTTCATCCATTGCCCTTTCGCGTCACCACGTTCGCGCTTGAAGCCAGTGGATGCTAGCGTCCCAGCGAAGTTCACACTGCGCGACGACCGACAAGCAGGCACGACCGAGAGCTGGCGCGCATGGGCCGAGAACCACGAGGTCGAAGAGTGGACACAAAGCGTCGCCGGCATCCTCACACAGGGCTGGAACGACCAATTCGCGTCCACGCAGGGCCCGCGCCACTACGAGTTCCCGACCGGGTACAACAACTACTTCACGGGCATCGAGCGGTACGCCGTCGGCGAGCAGTTCTTCGCGCACTCGTCCGCGCTCATGGTGCGTTGCGTTGCGTCTCGCCCCGGAATGTGACTTGGGGTTGGCTGACACTGGTCCTCGTACGCGCAGGCGTCGAACCCGAACCTACCCAAGACAATACCCGCGCTGATCGTGAGCTCGATCCAGCAGTGCGACAACGATCTGCGCCAGGTCCTCTTGGGCAACGTCGTCCTCACCGGCGGCGGGAGTCTCTTCGCTGGCTTCGCGGACCGGCTCTCGGCCGAGATGGGGAGGCACTTCCAACACGTGAGTCCCTCGCCCCGCGTGCTCTTAACAGTGTCTTGACCCGTCTTCAGGTCAAAATTCACGCGCCCGGCAACCCCATCGAGCGACGATACGGCGGGTGGCTTGGTGGAAGTATCCTCGCTAGCTTGGGTACGTTCCACCAGTTGTGGATCAGCAAGGAGGAGTGGCAGGTAAACTTCATACAACGTTTAAGCTTGAACATATTTGACGTTTTTCTTACTTTCCAACAGGAGCACGGAAAGGCGATCGTTGGTCAACGGTGTAAGTAGAGGCGCTGCCTCTTGGAAGGCTGGGTGTGGAATGTCGCTCTTGTACCTTTCAGTGACTTTCTGTATGCGCCTGTTGCGTTATCTGTATTCCTCCGCTGTCGCTCTCGCGGATTGCACCACAGGGTTCTTCCGGCCAACGTTTGTCAGAGAGGCGGATGGATGATGTATTTACCGTATTCGACCGGATGTACAGAGGGGAAAACAAACGCAACGAGAACGTGCTGGCAAGTACGTATGTAAACTGGTACTATGTACGAGTGCATAAACACTGCACACGGCCGCCCCACAACGCTCGCGCAACGCTTCCTGCGCACACGCGTTCCTTCTGCGTCGTGCCGCCTGACCGTGTATGTATCCACCGTTCGCGACCGGGGGAAGCGCTGCTTCCCTGCGTCGTCCCCACTGCACCACTGCGCTCACGAACATCATGCATGCGACCGCGGCCGTCGTCGCCCACAACACTACTCGAACTCGAACCTGGTCGGAACCACGGACCCCACGCGCGCGGTCGGAGGATATCCCGGTGCGGCTCCGCGACGCGCCTGCTGATAGGCCGTTCATCGTACAACCCACTCCGTCGTCGACCACCGACGCAGCCGGTCTTCAGCAACGACGAGGATGGAGGAACGGCGGATGGAAAGGGGTAGAAAGGGGAGGAGGTGAGGGAAAGAAAGGGTAAACGAAAAGAAAAACGGGAACCAATCAGGGGGGAGGGGGTGATGAATGAAAGGAAAGAATAGGCACGGGCCAATCTGCATACGAAAGTCCTCGTTCAAGGTACGCACGCTCTTTAAATACGCTGGCAGGGCAAACGAAGGTGAGGTTGCGGGAGGGAGCAATATCGTCCAGAAGTGTATCGTACAACTCCGTCGGGATGAAATCAGAAACGGTCCGTCAAGTTGGTGTCATCGCGGGAGGCGGGTATGCAGGCACGGGGCACTGAGGGAGGTTGTCGCAGGGTGACACATCGAGGCGAGGGATCTAGTAAGCCTCGACGATGACCTGGCGCTCGCGGGCATGCTCCAGAAGGGCGTCGACGGCCTTGCGCCGGCTGCGCGTCGCAAAGTTCTTCGGAACGAGCTCCTCGTTGTTGGAAGGGGGGCCACGAGGCTGACGCACAGGGGCGCTGACCAGACGCTGAACGACCATCTGGGAATCCTGGGAGACGACAACGTTGATGCCAGGTGCGGGGCGACCGATCCCGAGACCTTCATACAGCTTCTTCGAAGCCTCCTCACGGGGGGACAGAGGAGGGACATCAGCAGAGCCAACCGAATGAGGGGTGCTCGGGGTCGAGTTGGACTTCGACGACGTGGAACTGTCATCAGCCTCAGTGCCATCAGTGTCAATGGCGACAGCGGAGACACCAGGGTTCGAGGCCTCGGCGGTAAAGCGCAGCGGGGTCGGCCGCGCCTTGCCGTTGGCAAGCACTGGAGGGGGCGAGACACGCTCGGCGGGGGGCGGGGTAACCCTCACAGTGGGAGACGAGATAGTGCGGTTGGCGCTCAGTACCGAGTTGCTTCCAGGGCCACGACGCCACGAAACAGCGGTATCCGACTTGGAGAGCACATTCGGCGTGCTTGGGGCACCGAGGGACGTGCCACCACTTATGACCGTCGTGTAGTTGGCGCTCGCAGGGGGCCGTGCGCCCACAGAGGAGAAGTCATCTTCGTCAGAGTCGTACTTGCCAGAACCAATGCGGCTGCCGAATTTGCCGTTGAGAGCAGCAGTCATGGGGACCTGGTCCTCGGAAACGCCCAACTTCGAGCGCAGGTGATCAGCCTGGCTAGCCCGACGCAACTGCGAATTCATGGTTGCAGAGCGCAGGTCGAACGAAGTGTTGGTCGGGCCGGCGGTGGAGGGCACGGTGTAGGACGCGGCGCGGCGGGTACCCTGTTGAGCCTGGTGCTGACGCTGGTGCGCCGCCTGGGCCTGGGCAGCAAGGATCTCAGCCTGGTACTGCTGGGCCTGAAGAGCCTTCATAAGATGGTTAAGATTCGGATAAGCTGGTGATGAACTAAAATTGCGCCATACCTGCATGCGGGCAAACTCCATCTGCATCAACTGGAGCTGGACCTGCTGAAGCTGGTTCTGATTCATGGCGTGGAGCGGATTGAAGCCCATGCCGTTCATGTGCATTGTCTGGTGCTGTTGCTGCTGGAAGCGGTTCGGTATACCATCAACAGCGGCGGTGACGGGCGCCTGACGGGTGCGGTTGTTATGGATGTACAGGTTCTGGGACATCATGTTGGATAGTTCATCTTCCTCTTCAGGTGGAAAGAAGTTGTCCTCCTGGTTCGGCGCGATGATACGGGGTATGTTGAAAGTGCCGGCGGGAGCTGCGGTGTGTGGCACATTTGGGATAGAGCCCGAGGCAGAACGGACACCTCCGGTGCGCAAACCGGCGAGAAGAGACGCGCGGGGGTTGGGAGCAGGAGTGGCGGCCATATCGTGATAAAAGATCGGGGATATATGAAAGCTTGTGGTTCCGGTGAGAAGGTTGGTTCGAGCGTGGAGGGCGAGAAATGAAGGAGGAGAAAAAAATACAGCTGGAAGTGAACCCAGGCTGTCAAGACGGCGTGTGGGGTGAGAGACGGCTAATCTTCTCACCTGAGGATTCAGAGGTTCCTTGCGGTGGAATCAAGCAGTAGTTTGGGCACGTCTGTCTCTCTCCTAGAACTTGGCGGTGGATGGAGTGGATGGCAAGTTTTGCAGGTTGCTGCGCGGTTGCGGAAGAAAAGGCCTCTTGGCGATTAGAGTTGCTGGCCGAGGAAAGAACTTGGCGCGTATATAAAGAGGTAGGGATATATAGGATAGAAGGTGAAGAGAGACGGAGAGAGAGACAACGGCAACAGAGAAAAGGAGGAGCCACCAAGGAGGTCGGAGAGAGAGACGCAAAGATCACAGCCGCCATCGACCGAGCTTGCCCTCTGTCCCCCACCCAGCGGCAGCCCAGACCCCGGCCACCACCCCATGTCATCCGCCATCCCGCCCCCAATCCCGGTCTCACTCTTTTCAATCACAACCCACATCCAGTGCCTCGCTATAATATCCGTACACGTATACGCTTACTCCTTTCCATGACTTTCCATGTGCTCCGGCTTTGGTGTAGTTGGAATGTTCCTGCGGACCGGCCTCGATCAACGATCGCTCGGCACCCAACCAACACACAATAGAACAGCTGACACTGGCCCTGCTGCCTCCTTCCACACGTTCTTTTGTCTTGCGGGCTTTGCACTACAGGTATTTCTTCGCACTGGCTCGTACGCGAGAGTCGAATACCGCGCTCCGTATCGGAGTGTGGGCCGTGTGGAACGGATTGAGCATCGTCTGACGGTCGGATGTTGATTGGCTTCGGCCTCCGGACACCCCGGTGAGGAGGCGGTACGACTCACCTTCACGTACAGCTCCCAGACATCAGTAAAGAACGCCTTGATGCCGTCGTCGTTACGGGACTCGTGTAGCAGCACAAACTTCATATCTACCGCAACAGATCCTGTCAATCACCTCATGCTCCACAGGGGCCACAATCTGCGAAACACGCGTACTTGCAGGCGTCACAAACGCGGAGACGGTCCACTCGTTGAACTTGTCTACGGATTTCAGATACCTGCGCGGATGATACGGATGGCGCACATGAAGGCGGTGTCGTTAAAACATAAGGAGGGTACGAACATTACACTGTCTTTCCGCATCACTTCCTCAATCGCGTCCAGACTAGCGTTCGCAATCATCTGTATCACATGTCTGTCCTGGCCCCCGCCTATCTTGACAGTCCCGCCTTGTCCATGGTGCGCTTGAGTCGCTGCGGTTGCACCGGATAACGCGCTGAGTGTCCCAGCAAACGCGGACGTTGACCAGCTGGGAAGGTTGGAAGCCAAAGGTGATGATGCTGCTGTTTGAGATGGCTTGGAGGAGTAATGTGTCAAGCTGTAGAGGGGCGTATCTGAAGGAGACAGTAAGAACAGATGGTGAGACATGCTTGCAACGAAGGACGTGAAAGCTGAATCTGCGAAGCAATGGCATCGAGTGCGAGCAGGTAGGGTTGTTGCCAAATACAAACAAACATCAGTCGGCAGGAGAACGCGTCGCGCGACCAACGGTCATGAATCTCAGTCTCGGCCCCGTTCCTCTCTGGCCACAGACCACCATGAAGAGGTCCATACTCTCCCTCTCGCCCTTTCTTTCTTCCTCTAGACTATCTTCAAGGGCCCTCTACCATGGCGCGTGGCTTACCCCAAGGCTCTGCGCATCTGCTCGACATTCTACACTCGGCGCTGCAGGCGCTCTCCGCCAACCTCTGACCCTTCTGCCGACGCCACAGGTTTCGCAAGAACAGCCCATCTTCAAGTTTGTCGCGGATAGGATCGCACGTGCTACCCATAGAAGCGGGATCAATAGAGGCTCAAGTGGAGGGTACGGCGGTTACAACAGCGGTTCAAACGGACCATGGCAGCGACTCCGAAACCGCATAAACGCAATCCCAGGTGGTGTCATCTTCTGGGGCATCATAGGTCTCAATGGCCTTGTATTCGCATCATGGAACTTTGCATGGGCAAAATACGTGAGTCTTGAAGCTCTCGCACTATCTATCCTATTTCGTCTGATGCGCTTGGACGGCCTCGCAGCAAAGTACGGGAGACCCGTCATCGTACATCTGGATGAGAAACCACTTCATAGCCGGAGCGACTAACATTAGCGCAGGTAGATGGTACGTGCTCCAGTGGTACGGTCTGCATGTGTACATGAGCTCATTGAGATTCATCAGGTATACGTTGCTCACTGCGTGTTTCTCCCATGAAAATGCCGGTCATATCCTCTTCAACGGGTTTACATTTTACTTCATGGCTCCCCTTGTGATATCCATCCTCGGAAACGTCGGTTTCCTTGGCCTGTACCTTGGAGGTATGTGTGCCGGCTGTATGGCTGTCTGTATCAGTTCTTCTAATGCCGCTTCACTTCGTCATAGGCGGCGTTGTGTCTAGTCTGGCTGGGATTGCCTGGCGTAATCGCGTGCAAAGCAAGGAACAGGCACAAGGGTCGGGATCGCATGGTGCGAGCGGCGCGATCTACTCCGTGGTCTCGTACTTCGCCTGCGTCGCGCCCACCACCAGCTTCTACGTGTTTGGCGTTCTCCCAATACCAGCATGGGCCTTGGTGACGGGCATCTTCCTTTGGGATGGCTACAGCGCAATGAACCAGCATGTGAGTGCACATGAACCTTGGCAGATATCCTCGATATTAACATGCATCTAGCGTGTTGGTACGGACACCGCCGGTCACATCGGCGGTCTTGTGTCAGGTATCGTTTACTTCATCGCAAAACGTTTGAGGGTCTTTTGAGACCTATGTGACACACTGAACTCTCGACTCGTGCTTAGTCGATTTGTACTACCACTACATAATCGTTGAATACCGCTCATTGCGACTTCGTACACCCTCACTCTATTCTTTGTATCATATCCTGCTTCGTGCTCACCCATCACATATGGTTCGCCCCTTAGCCAGCCAGCATGGGGAGAATGTAGACATTGCATGATAGAAGCATAATAATTTACTGCTGCTACTCGAAGGGTACGGCCACCCTGAACACATCACGGTGTACCCTCAGCAGGAGGGATAGGGTCTTTCGGGCCAAGCTCCTTCAGAGGGTAGTAGCCGAAGAACAGAACCTGGAAACAGAACGCAACCACGACATGCAGCGCGGCGAGGAGAATGATGATCAGTCGCACGGGCTTTGCGTCAGCCTACAAGTTGCATATGTCAGCCAACACGGACCAACGCTGACGCTGCACCAGTGCAAGAGAAAAGGAGGCGCACCGCAGCGAGAACGGGGTACACGTTCGCGACCAAGAACCACCCCGAAACGAGGAACGCGATGCCCGTGAGGATCCACCGCGCGAGGGGAAGCGGGTTGATGTTGAGGAACTGGTGCCCAGCGCGTCCACTATCAGACCGCTGCATCATCACTCTCTCCACAGACGGATGGCTTACCGCGACAGGGATCCACACGAACTGCCCGTACCCCCACACCGCAACGGCCTCGATGACGCTCCACTCTCCAACGCCCAGATACCTCAACGCGAGCCAGAGGAGCACGGGCACGCCGATCCCGTACGAGTACACGAGCGCCACAGCGGTCGAGAGCAGACCGAAGTCATATTCGAGCACGGCGGCGGAGGAGTTCTTGGGGTCGGTGAGGTACGCTGCGATGGACGATGCGAGGGAAGAGGAGAGGAAGAGCGCAAAGATGAGGGTTGTGAGTGTCCAGAAGGGGCCATAAAGGTCGGCGTTGGGTGTTAGGTGGGCAGAGAGGTACTTTGAGGTCCCAGGAAGCAGGGTGGTGTAGCATCGTTTGATAACCTAATGGACCCATGCGGACACAAGGGGCAGGGCAGGCCGGTTGGGGAAGGCCGTCGGGAGAGATGAGGACAGGTATGAGCTCACCATCTTGGTGTCGACATCGAAGTAGGGTTGATAATACTCGAGCTGCCAGAATCCAGAGCTCTTCGGTGTGTCAGAGAGGTATCCTAGTATACGATCAGCTCGCGCAAATACGGGACATAGGGACAAGCGGCGGAACACGCACCTCGACCGGTACTAGTCTCCTGGTTCGCTGCCCGTGCGTCCGTGCCCAGAAACGCTAGTTGAACGACTCTTCAGCTCACATGCGTCTTGGGGTAACAAATCGAGCCATACATTGGAACTGAAGCCGTTCAGGGCCCTCCGCCATCCTCTAGCACCGAACCCAGCTGACGTCAGTATCATAGATATACACTGCATTCCACCAACGAATGCTACCCCTCACCTCGTCAGCTTCGATCTGAACGTACGCCATGGTAGCCCCAGCGACACCCGCACAACTTGATCACGAGGAAAGAGGGATAGGTATTGAGAAACGGGACGAGAGTGCTGACCGTCAGTGATGGCAATAACTTACTTCGCTGTGCTGCGTAAAACAAGCGCCTGCTATGACACGTCGGCTTGAAATGGAAAGTGTCTGAGAATCATAACTTAAACCTCCATCACTGCAATCGCTGCTGCTACGAGTTTCAACATTCCAACATTCGATATATCATACATGATGCATGAACGTTGAAAGGGAATAAAAAACTGAGGAAACATCAATTTTAACTAGCTCTATTGTGGAATGCACTAAATGCTACAGGATAGGGAGTGCTAGAGTTCATGTCGGTAAAGTTACAGGTATGCCATGCCCAAGCCATGCTCTGAGGCTGACTTGGAAATCTCGCCATGTGGATGTCGACATTAGATGCACATTAAGCCGGCGCGCCGCGAATCATTGTTGTAGCCTGGTGCGCTCTGTTCCTTGTGCCTGTACTACACGCTCCATGGCGTCCAGCCATGTTTCGACGACTGTCCCTCTTGCAGACGTGAAGTGTTGCTTTGACATCCCGTTTGGTCGAGAATAGGAACGCGAAGCAACTGCAGGCAGAGTACCAATGTACCGCGCGTGAGCTAAGACCGGCAGACGTCGCAATGACCGACCAGACATCTCTTGATCCTGCAAGAGGCGAGTTAGCTTCGGACGATTCATAGTCAATGGAAGCCTACCCTGCATTTCTGTGCTAGCTTGAGCAAACGGATGGCAAGCAGACGCGATCGCTCCCTCGAGTCGTGTATGACAGCGCTCGTCGCAGGGTCCGTAGCATTGACGGCGATCGGTTGCATGCCAGTGAGACTTAGGTTTGAGAAGTCGGCTGTTCGCTCGTAGATTTGGGCTTGTACCAGTCCTGGCACATCCTTCATTCATACCATCAGCAGGCAACGTTTGTCGAATAAAGGCAAACACGGACCACTTGGGCGACGATGCTCTTCTTGACTAGCTCCACCAAACAGCCGCGAAGGATCTCGTATATCGCCTCCCTTGGAGGAAGATCGACATACTGCACGATGTCTGCACGATCGACGAACGCAGAGTCTATATATCGCGGATATCATTAGTACAATGCAAAAGTCAGAGCAGGGCAGAAACACGTGCCGATCGCTGTAGCGAGGTTGCTCGTTGACATAACTAGACAGTTCTTTTTGTGCCTCAGTTTATCCAGCTGGGTTAAAAGCGCATTTACGACCTGATGGTAAAATATGAGACACAACATGGTCGGTTTGACAAACATAAAACCCACTCTGAGTGCATCTGACGGTTCTGTTCCTGCCATGGCTCCAGCCCGCGCGGCGGTCAACGATTCTACTTCGTCTGAGAGGGGATCAGCGGCGTGACAATAAAAATTACAGAATCCTTTACCAATTAAGACTATAACAAAGGACTCTTCATCTTCTACCATCTCCATGATACTGCTGAACAACTTCTGGACGAGCTTGCCCGACTCCGAGAACCATCTGGAAAACAGCGAGTGGGAATTGATTTCAAGTAGTCGCGCGTGTGAATATCTACAAATGGTAGGACATTCAGAACGTTACCCCGGTGATAAATCAGTTCACCGACCTATGTGATAGACGGATTGACAGTTTCTGCGCCAACGCTCGACAAAGCGACGTCTTTCCTGTCCCCGGAGGACCGTGAAGCAAAACGACACGATTCCATGATACGACATTGACTTCACGGAGTGAGAAATCGACACACATTCTAATGTGGAGAAACTCACAATCAACATCAGCGTCACTAAAGACAACTGTGGCGTAGATATAATCGAGTAGTTTGGACTTGATGTCGTCGGAGTAGATCAGGCTCTCCCATAACCCCTCCCATGACGAGCTTGGAAGCTCGCAGGTGGTCGCGGCCATAACTTGATCATCGTCCCCTCTGCCGCTGCCACTGGTGAGCTCTTCGAACGCGTCCGCGTCGGTCGGCTGGTAGACGTGTATTTGCAGCGCCGTCTGTTCGATCGGCAAAGATGATGTCGGACAAGGACACTCGGATGCAGCGATTCGCTCGATGGAGGATGCAAGCAGCGGTACGTCTTGCCATCCCTCGATCACCGAAGGCAGGTAGATGTCCGATAGGGAGGTAGTCAGATACGAATGGACGGCGTTCCGGATTGTGTCAAAGCGGGAAGTGGCATTGGGAGTCACACGAACTTCGACTGTAGAACACATTAAGCTCCACTTAATGGTTTACGCTAGAAGCAACTCACTGTGCACTGGCCATACAGTGGGTGGCTGTTCGGAGGCGGGAGAGCCCGGCCCTCCCATGTAGAAGTCCGTTGTTTGCATTGTGCCGGGGTCTTCAGATTTTAGAGCTGGTATATGCGCTTCGTTGAGTGGCTGGAAGGGTAGTAGGCTGTGCGAGAAGCCGGAGATCAGTGGGCGGAGGCTGGATGGTGGTGGAAACCGTGGAAAATGCGGATGCCAGCCAGGACGAAAACGCGTGCGACCAAGACGCGTCGCATGCACGTGACCGTCCTCCTCACGGCCCGGGGCCGGACCCCGCGGACTTCCGAGCGGTTGTCTCCGAGATCGTTTGTCTCCTCCGAAACACCTCGTCTTTCCCGTCGACCTCCTCCTCGCTTTCCTCTCACCACCTGCCGCCAACAATATCTGCGCCGTTTGTCGCGATGGCGGAAGCCGAAGTCTGCATTGATTGCCAACCCGACAACAAACACGCTCCAGCTGTTAAAGTTCCGGAGCCGGCCAGTGTACCACACAACCCTCTCGATCCGACTACCTTCGTTGCTCCATCGCCTTCCATCGCACCGAGCATCACCATAGAGTTCTGTGATAGGGTGAATATGCACATTGCAACAAGCCATAATTGACGTGGTCCTGACGGAAATTCCATTCGCAGTGCCGATGGTATGTTAAAGAACCAACCTTTTAAAGCCGTTTTACGTACTAAGCCTTCGCTGACTTGCCCAACAGGCTGCATAGAGCGACATGGGTGTCAACAGAACTTTTCTTGACCTTCCCAACTCCCGCGCTGAGAGTCATAAATATCATGCCGCTCAATTCAGAGGAGACAGGCGGACGGTTCCGTGTGTGGCTTTTCCTTGACGGTAAACCGCCTATCTTGGTGTGGGACAGGAAGGTGGATGGTGGGTTCCCGGAACTCAAAGTCCTTGCGAGTACCCTGTTCTTCTCAGAAGCCGCTGTTACTTACTGTGATCGGCGTGGTACCAGAAACAACGCATACGGGATCATATACAGCCTGGGAAGTCGCTCGGCCACTCTGACAAGTGAATGAACGTCTTCTCCCACATCACATCGTGTCGTCAACAGCGCGCACACTCAAGAAGTTGAGTTGGAAACACGAATGCTTTGTATCGTTAGAGTTTTGCTATCTGTGCGTGTCACTGTCCCTATCGCATCCGTTCGCAATATATGGAAACGTAACTACTGCCCGGATGTCCCGATTTTCACAGCCATGAATACCGAGTGCTGCGGTCTCGCGCCTCGGCTGAGCAATCGAAAGCACACGCCTGAGGTAGGTATAATGTCGTTGTATCCGTACATCTAATCTCCCGTGTTTAATAATTCTAGGATCTGCGGTACATCTTCATCACTCGCATAGTCCCGCGCTGCTCCCCAGTGTGTTCCTCAATACTTACAAGGCGACTCCTCATTACCTGCCGATATGTGCTTCCTCGGCTTGCTCATCACTCGCGCTAGTTAGCGCCACGGTCTAATCTATACGTATTCCGCTGTCAAACATCTTACTCTTTCCCGCACACCGACGCAGAGCACTCCATTCAAAGGTCAAAGGGCGGCCTTGCAGTCATTCAACATTCATGATCGCCCTCAGTCCTTAGGACCCCAGAACTCCAACTCGCAAACCTCTGTTCGGCGCCATAACAATTCTAACCACTGGCCCTCCGCACTCCCGGGCCCAGCACTACTCCCTGGTGTTCCCGTGCGCCGAGCTATCAGCGCAATCCACGCGCCCTGGGACCCCTTCCGGTCATATCGTCTTCCAGGCTGTCACTCCGACCTCCCCGCTCCCATCCGGTCGACTCGCAGACAGCGTCATTCCGCTTCAAGGCTCGCTCCCTCCCACAGAACCACACGACCTCCTCGGAGTCGCGGTCGCATTTACGTATGGAGCGGGCGCCGGTTCAATCCACCATGCCCTGAGACCCTTCCGTCAACCAAGCATAGGCAAGACCGCCGAGGTCCGCCCGTCGAATCCCCGCAGCGAGCGCGTCCAGCCTAAACCTACCGTACGGGCGGCCTCGGAATCCTTCTCCCGGGTGGTCGAGTGACATAACCTTGCATTTCGGGAGCAAACATTAGACCCTCCCCAGCCAGCCGGGCAGCGCTGAACAGATTCATTGTGCTATTGATATGCCCCTCGTATCGCGCCGCGCCGGGAGTGCGCTGCACTTGCACGTACTTTGGGTCATGAGGCTGCGGATAGGGCAGTCACGAATTGAATACCGCGCCGTATGCACGACGGTGTCGAGCATGCATGTCAAACCTCAATGGACGTGAGGTACCCCCTCCCTCACGATACTGCCTAGTGGCGGCTGTCAGGGGACTGCAGCCCGCGTGGCTACGGTGTCGTCCACCCGCGCAGTGCGAGCGGCTTGTGGTGATCAGCATGGCCTGTTTCCAGCTCGAGCGTCCGCGGCTGCACTGGCCTCTGGGCTCGAGCTCTCGGTATTCCATGATCGTCGGCGGTCGCCTTCCCGTCAATGTTCCCCGAAATCCCCGCCATGCCTTTCATTTCGACACTTTCTCGGCCAGTCACAAAGCCCACACCGCGGACATCGTTGAGGACTGAAGGTGAAAAAAGATATCGTGCCACACGGCAGTTAACAACGAACGAAGGATCTAACCACCGTCGCTCCGAGGGCTGGAAACACCACCTGGCCGTCTGATATGATATCACCTAGAAGTGCGGCACAAGGCGATCTAAGTCCGTTGAGTCGCCGGGTGTTGCAATTGCAAGAATGCTCCGCAGCGTCCCACTAGCCCCGGCCGCGGAGCCCCGAGCTCCTGAACTAAGTACTCATTAAGCCCAAGGGTCCTCGTTCTGTCGCTGAAGTTGAGGTCCGCTCGAGGACTGGTATCGGTACCTGTACTTGGCGTGGAGGCGGTCACCCGCGAAAAATGTCACCGTGCACATATCCCGGTCCGAGCCTTTATTGACCGGGCCAAGCCTAGTACTACTGTGTGGCCAGTATTTTGTCGAACCCTTCGCACGTTCTCAGGCCTAAGCTGTTCGTGTAAAGCGGCAGGCGGAACATATCTGACCCGTCACTAAAAAACCACTCGCCAATGACTACTAGTAGTACTAGTACTGCGCAAGGCTCAACGGACTCGGATATTTGCTCCGCCCAGCTCACCAACTTCTCGATCGATCGATCGTCCGAGTCATAGAACGCTGCGCACATGCAACATATATCACGTTGCCCTGTGTATACGGATCCCTTCCTTCGAAAATGGCGGCGGACACATGCATACGAGCCCAAGTCCGCCATATACAGGAGAATGGAAGCAGAATATATAGGTAGCGAAAGCAAGACTACGATTGCGGTATGCACACGTTCAGTCTGACAGCACGACGCGGTATCACACAACGGCGACTGACTAGTGAGCTATAAGTGGGTGGTGGGTAACGACTAAGGACTATGTATGACGGAGACTATCAGCAGATGTTCCGCGTCCGCCCCATATGCATATTGCATGCGCAGGAGCGGGGAGGGACCACGGCCGTACTCAGCCCCAAAATGTACTCTAACAAGGACCCAAAATCGAAAGTGTACAAAAACAAAAACAAAAAAGAGCGTGGCTTCACTACCGATAATGGCGAGGTTTAATCTGCTACTACTATGTAAAAACTGCTACTGCTGCTTCTGCGAGAGAGAAGACTCGTACACCCTTTTGTACAAGGTCCATCCAGTGCGCGCGTGCACGCGCAATAGGATATATATACTCCAGAAACGGAGATAGGGAGGGAAGGGGAGGGAGAACTAAGTTAAGCGTCCGATGGCGACGGACCGCATGCGCTCCTCAAGATTGCACCCCCCGGACCGTGACCGTGGCCGGTGTGCGCAGCAGCAGCGTTCGCGCTGGCCTCTGCAACCACGAGACTGACGGGGGTCGGGGTGTTCCCCCGCGTCGGCACCTGGCGTATCTCTAGGGACCGTGGTGCCTCGGTCATGTGTTCTTCAAGGTCTAGACTGTTGCCCTCGTTCGCAAGGAACGCGACGCGCTCTTCCGAGTACACGGCATCCATGGCGTCCTCGTCCCTGAGCTCCTCGTCCACCGCCTTGCGTGTGATGTAGGAGAGGTAGACAAAGATAGCGAGGCACAGGCCAATGCCGGCGATGGTAGAGTAGTGCGATAGCGTGCCGCCATAGTTGTCGTCCTTCTCGGAACCCGGATGCTTGACGTGGTATTCTGCAAAGGAACGGATCGAGCTTCCGATACTCGTGTGAATGATGAGCTTGGGGAGGGATAGCGCGGTGCAGACGGCGTATGTTCGGAATGTGAGGGAGGGTGAGGCGGCGAGGAGGCAATTCATGACATTGTAGGGATAGGGCGCGAGGCGGATGAGGAAGAGGAGTTTGGGATTGTTCTCGATAGCGCGTACCGCACGCTTGATCCAGACGGTGCATGAGAGCCAGCGCGAAATGCTCGCACGGAAGAATGTCCTGGAGAGCGTGAAGACGACGAGCGCGCCTGCGAGCGAGGCCCAGTACGAGATGATCACGCCAGTCCAGGGGCCAAACGTATAGCCGGAGAGAATGATAAGCGTGGAGTACAGAGGAACGGGGGCTGCAGGGAGGTTAGCGTCAGCTTCGTGATCATCGGTATGCGGTAAGGATGTCAAATTCTATTTTTTTTTTCAGTCGCACTACTGCGCCCTCGGGGTTCCGCAGGGCTGGCGTATCACGGGGACGATGAACAGAATACTCACGGATAGTTGTTATGAAGATGAGGGCGAAGATCACAGCATATCCCTGGTAAATGTCGGACTTGAGCCAACGGGAGAGATCGTCTAAACCTGCGACAGTGGTAACGCATGCGGTATAAACAAGATGTTGAAAACAGAGGGCAGTGGCAACAGGGTGCTTACCTTGGAAGACCTCGACTTTCCAGAAACTGACAGCGACGAGAAAGCCAAGGGTGGTGATGATGTAAAGTATTATGGGGATCCAGGGTTTGATGAGATTAGCTATCCGGAGACTGCGTGGAAGAGTATATGGTGATGATATTGATGGTGTGAAAGGAGAGGGAGAGAGGGAAGAACCAGATGGGGATGGCCAACTTGAGGCGATGGGGCAAGGGGCCGGGGAGAAGGGCTGATGCAATTGGGAAGGATGTGGATGCATCCGTTGGGAACGTATCCAGGGTGGTATTGAAGAAATGGGGGAGGATGCTTGGGAGCGAGAAAGGGAGGAAGGGCCAGCAATTGGCGACATGTCTGTTGTCAGCCCGGGACGGTGCCCAATGGACAAGTCCTGGAGTTGCGTGGGATGCGCCTTCTCATCGTAAACGTCTTGAATATGCGCGAAACGATGAGGGAGCGGTTGGGGAGTTCTTGATGTACTTGGCGACAATGGGGAGGCGGGTTGCCGAGGAGTCGGGTGGAGGGGAGGTACGCGTGAGGGCTGTCCAGCCCGAGGGGAAACGTGCAAGTCCATTGCAAGAAGATGGAGGCCAGTCCAAAGGGGAGACAGAGACAGAGACGCAAATGGTGGAGAATAAAGGGTGAAGAGAGGCTAGGGAGACCAGCCAGAGGGCCAGTGCAAGACCCGTTGACGAAGGCGAAGAGGAAGGCTGGAGCTCGGAGGCCAGAGTAGGGTTCTTTTTGATAGACAGCATATATCCCCTTGATCGCTTCTCACGCCCCCTCATCTGTCGCGATCGGCGCCCCGCCTTTCCCTGCCTCCCGCCCTCCTCTCATGCACCCCTCCCTCATATACGTACACCACCCTCTCCTATGTACACTTGCTGCGACTACGTATTATTTCCGACATGGTGCAAGCGCAGCATCTCTCAAAATGCGACGAATGGCCTAGCCACGTTCGCCCGATATAGGAGTGGGGCGTCTGGGTGGCAGTGTCGCTGTCCATGTTGTCGTTGACAATTTGTAGAGGGTCTGTTCCAGGCCCCACCTTCGATCTTGTTCGACCAATGATTTTTGTCGCCAGGAACCGCGCTTGTGGCTGCTTGTCGCTCTGCAACAGCTACTTACTTAACTACAACGCTCGCCTTCATCGCAAGCAAAGGCTATGATGATGTTCGCCCTGCGATGGATAAGTAGGGGGGGGGGCGTAAGCAACGGTCAGTTGAGCAGCCTCGGCGCCCGACGTCGCTATCTTCGGGCCCGCGAAGGCAGCCACGTGCCAACGTTTGCACGAGTTTCCAAATTCGCGTCCGCTAACGGACCCGGAGCCGCCGGCACGTTGTCCACCACACCCACTCCAACTCAACGCGCACCCGTCACACTGTCTTTCATCTGTCGACTCTAGGTGTTTTCTCGGCCACCATGTTCTTGCGAAATACCACCCGCGCATCCCGCGCACTCGCTCGACACACACTGCGGTCCCACGCATCGACTTGCGCCCAAACGCGCCGACTCCTGAGCTCGCAACCGCCTCAGCCGTCTCCTCATGCACGATTCTACACCAACTATGCAGCGGGCATGATTCCCATTGCGCTCCTCGGTTCTGCTGTCTACATCGTATGCCCTTCTCCTCTCCAATCTCTTCACGCACGTTTGGTACGATGAACCTTCGCAGGGCCTGCGAACGTGGCAGCAGCATTTAGCGCAAGAACGATTCCTCGAAGAAGCCTATGCGCATGTGCAACGGCTTGAGACTGAGGTTATCGCACTCCGACAGCAGCTGCAGTCGAACCCCCCATCCGAGGCACAGAGCCCGGACCAAAACAAGCCGGCTGAGGCCAAGAAGCGGTCCGGATGGTTACCTTGGTAGTATCACATGGCGTCGCTCAAACAGTCGGTCTCCTGTCACTTGTGGTTGTGTAGCGCGTTTATATCATCATACCAGTGTACTCTAATTAACGGGGCAGTAAACAACGGCAATAAGTCCTCGATGGCAGCATACAGATAGACAATGGGGGTATTAGCATACGGAAAGGAAAGCGATAGAATGGAAAGATCAGTGCGAGCTGGCCTTGCTCAGGACCGTTCTATGGCGGTCGTAAAACTTTGCGGAACTGTTTCGGTTTTTGATACGGTCAGAGACCGCAGCTAAAAGTGACGAAGCGACATGCAGGGTCAAACTCACGAGAGAATCGCCGATGCAAGACCGGCGAATGTTTGGACTTGGCCTTTTGCGCGCTTCAGCCCGAACACATCGTATGCTGTGGCAAGGCGATGAGTGCGGGCGGGCATCAGAACGGGATTGCGACGTACAAACGAAGACGAGGTCCATGAGCAGCTTCAGCCTTGTAACTTGGATCCAGTAGTCTTGCCTCTGCAAACGAGCCAGATCCTTATGGTCAAGCTTGCTTGCGCCCGGATTTGAGTTGCCAGTGGCACCGGCCATGGACTCGTCGTATAGACGGCTCTCGACTAGAAGTGAAGGTTGATCGTAAGGCGGCGAAGTCGCGCCGACAACGCAATCCTACTCACCTTGATGTTGCTGCTCTAGGATTACGCTCCTCTCCACGCTGTTCTCGACGAGATTCACAAGCGTGCTGGCGAACCAGCACCAATCCGCGAGACGTCCGGCCCTCTCGCCGGCCTTCTTCCCAATGAGGCCGAGTCTTGAGAATGTCACCGCGTCGTCCGCAAGTCCGTTCACAAACTCGAGAAGTACAGGAGGTGGCGCGTGCAGGAAGGTATGGATAAGCGGCTTCCGCTTGCCCTTCTTGGACCCCGACGCGTACGGGTCGGACGCATGTTGGGCCAGGATGGAGGTCAACGGTGGCAACCAGTTGAAGAGAATGAGGCATTTTCTGGGAGCAGTCACATCGCATATCAACGCAAGGACACGCATCCACAGACGTTACACGCACCTCGTCAATGAAAAGCTAGCGATGGCAGAGGTCAGACGTCGCGTGAGCTCCGCCTCCCATGCAGGCTGTGTCCGCCCTCGAAACGCAGGGCTCGTAGTGAGCGCGACGTGGAAAAGAAGGTACATCTTCATTGAGTACTGTAGCAGTTTCTGGAACATACAACACGCAGTGCAACCCGGTGGTCAGTCGGGCACTTCGCGGTAAGCGAGAAGAGAAGCACGACACACGAGGCGCAGCAGCAGAGTATGAGTGGGGGACGTACAAATGCCTTGTCGCGCCCGTACGCGGTCTTGAGCATCTCCCGCCACACGTCCTCCATCCGCACGCGGTCCTTGGCCGCGTCCTGCGTCTCCTCGTCTTCGCCCTCCGAGTCGTCGACCTCGAACGTCTGCGACCTGACCTCCTCCTCCTTGGTGTCATATGTGTCTGAGCCGAACGCGTGGGAGCCGTTGGACATGATAGAAGTGCGCGGGGTCCGAGGAGGGTGAGACGAGAGCGGGTTCATCTGGAAGGAGGACGTGTCGTTCGGAGGTTCGTAAGAGGATATCCGGGAGTCCTGCACCGTCACGAAAGAGGAAGACGCGGAGTGACCGTGGCCGCCATACGGGAAGGTTATCGAAGACATGCTGGCACTGGCAAGGTGACGGACGTCGTAGTAACCCGAGGAGGGGGCGCAAGTACGCGGCGGAGGCACAGACTCTGGCCACACCTTGACGCAGCCCGAGCGCAATATGTGCGTCCTCTTGCCGGATCCGGTGAATACGCCGCCACGTGCTACTACAGCCGGCCAAACAGGCGTCAACATCCAGATCGGGAAGCCTGACATCCTCGGCCGCACTGTGGCGGTCGTCGACAACCGTGACCTGCGCGTGTCTTCCTGAGTCTCTTCTCGCTGTCTCCTGCTTGCGTTCCCCCGTATCGTTCATGGCGACGACCACGATAGCCTCGGGCCTCCGCTCACCACCCACCCCTCGCTCAAGTGCTCCTTCGCCCCGTCCAAGCGCACCATCTCCACGGCCGACCTTCGACGCCGATCTCCTCCGCGCATATATGAAGGAGCTGCTGGCGACAACGCTCAAGACCGTGACATGGCCCGAGCCGAAGGAGCGCGAAAAGGTCAAAGCGTGGATGAAGGAGATCGGAGAGCGCGTCAAGAAGCGGATGCTAGGTGTGTGTGCGGGCGCAGCACGCGAATTTATTTGCTACCCCCCTTGCTCATGTCATGTGTGCCCAAACTCCGCAGAGATTCAGCCTCGAGAGTTGTAAGTGCCGCATTGCGACGCCGCAGCGGGCTTCCATCCTAGCCGATGCCGTCATCCTCGACTGACACTGGCGTTTCCACACCCCTTGTGCAACCGGGTGTTCAGTAAATACATCGTCCTGACGCAGATCAACGAGAATGCTGGGCAGGGCGGCCGGTACGTGCTATATTCTGGCCGTTACGCAAGTCCGAGCAGGGAAAATCTGACCACCAGGGACACCCCTCGTTCCTCCCCGACGTTCTCTCCGGATGTGGCCCTTCCTTCCCACTTGCCAAATCCAGAGCCGATCTAGTGTGCCACTGGGAAGATTCCGACGTCGTAGCTCAAGAGATGTTCGCCAACGTACGTACTCCTCCACCATGCCTTCTTGTCTACCTGAGACACAGAAGTGGTGTAAATGACCGCCCTGATCTCCTGACTACTTCCCGAACAGGACTCCATCATTTGCATATGTGTCGCCTTCGCAGTTCGGACGATATAGCGGCTGCCCAGTTCACCCCGCTGCGCCGCCGTGCTGCCTGTCGGGGCGATGGCCCATACTCAAGGACACGGACTGTAAGATCGGAGATACCCATCGCATGCACTTGCCAGAACCACCGAAATGCCTACCGCCGTCTTCCGCCTTCGTGAACCCCGGCACACTATCCGCAGACCCCTCGATCGAACCACCACCGTAACGTTATCCCACCAGCCAACCGCTATCCGCCACATCGGCGACGTGCCTGCCTGGAATGCGCATGCGAGCAATTGGGGGCCAGGGCGGGGGGAGAGGCCGGTGGAGTTCAAACCTCGAGAGGTGTGATGACGCTGAGCCGTGTTCTGACGACCCTGGCCGCAGATTCTTCGTTGATCCCAAGCACGTACGTCAGTACGCGCCTCTGCCCCCATTGCGCCGCTCACCCAAACCCCGCATGTCCGCGGCCTGCAGCGGGAACAGAATTGAGGCTAGCGTTTGTCGGACGCCTCCTGACCGTTATCTGGACGCTCGTCCCTGCCTGTGCTTGCTTTGTGGCCCAATCCAATGCGATGATGTGTGTGTGCGGTCCTTGTCTCCCGCGCCCTGCGTCTGCATCTGGATCTGTCGGCGCTGCGGCTGCAGGGCCCTGCCTCTGGTGCGCCTGACGCTGCATTGAGGTTCGTTCGTTCCCAGAGGGTGCGCCGCTCGTCTGTGCTGCGGATCTTTCCGCAAGCTGCTACTTATCATGCCTGGCCGCAAGCTGTCCGGGCACTTTGCCCTGCCCTTGCCAACTGCGCACGCGCCGTTCTATTGGAAGGAGCCAGAGTCAGAGTCAAGGTTCTGGCCGGGCGACTCCGACTGCTGCAGGCGGGGCTTTGATCACAACAATACAGTACAGCCATGGATGCTGTTCGGTCAGAGTCATGGACCGCCTAAGCACTGAGCAGGAGTGGTCATTGCGTCCGTACGAGTGGGCCAGAGGTGCATATCATATCATATGGCATCCCTGGTTGGGCATGTAGACTCCCTTCTGATGGTCCCGGCTGGGCTCTCAGATCTCAGGCTTCCGGCTGCAGACCGTCCGTGCGAGGCCCGTCGCGTCCGTCGCGTCACGATCAGAACTCTACGCGGACAGGAGTGGAAATAACGCTCTGGTCCGGCCGCAGGCTGCAGCTGCAGCAGGTGCGGGTCTCGGAATCGGACATGAGCTGCTGGAGATTTCCATTTCGTCCCAGGACATGAAGTATCGGATGGTAGTGTACGGCATGGTATAGTACCAACGCAGTAGATGGATGGATCATGGGGAGGCGGGAGGTGGGAGGAATGGGGGAGATTGGGTGACGGCACTTGCTCGCACAGAACCACATCACAGGGACGTAGCCTGACGCGATGATGCTTGCCATTCAGTATGTTGCCGGTCACAGACTCTGGCGGAGACCCTGCAGATTTCAAGTGGCCGCGCCGCATATGTCGTGCAGATTCAGATTTGACTGGAAGGGGCACCCCAGAATTGACGATGTGAAAACGCGCAGGCCCCCGGTGCGCTTAGCTATAGGCTGCTGGCGCGCCGCCGGGGCTAACCAGGGCCTAACCTACTTACGCGGACGTCGAGGGGAGGACGGGCCCGTGAGTCTGGATGCTGGATTCAATGGATTGGGCCGCGCTGCTCACGCTGACTTGTGCGACGGCGCCCACGCGATATTCGCAATTGCATACGTATGTATGTAATGGTATTCCGAGTGGGTGGAGCCACGGCTGCGCGCAAGGAACAAGTCGTTAGCGCACCAGCTGCTGCAGGTTATAGCAGCGTTGACCACGGGGGTGGTAATCGGGTCATCAGAATCGAGAGCCGCTCGCGATGAACAAACTACGAGTGGGAGGATTGGCTCCGACGGTCTCGGTCGGATGTAAGTATGTGAATGGGTTGGTATCGGTGGCTGGGTTGGGACTCGGAGGAGGTGATTATCATGTTGGCCGCTCGATGTGCATACTCCGCCGACAAGCGCGCGCCGTTTGCACTGCAAAGGCGTGACGGAGGACCCCAGAGACCTCCGGGATACTTATTTGCCTGGGAGATCTCGGGTATCTGGGAGGGGAGCGTGGGATCTGGCGCGGAGACGGGCGAGTTCGGCAATTCTCGAGCAGCTTTGTGGCGTTCGGAAGCAGATTCGCCGTGTTGCGAGCCTGAACATTCGCGGAAGAAGCACGCCTCTTGCTGTCGCGAACGACCTCGACGTCGAGACTTGCACCTCTCTCTTTCTCTCTCTCTTGCCCTGGCCGGCGAAGTCCTTTCAAATCGAACGAACCGCTGCACCGTACTATTGCCTATCCTCCGGCCATTTCCTAGCCGCTCGCATGTCGGCGCCGCTGCCGATTTTCCTTCACCCTCGTCACTCTACCTGACAGTCGGAAACGGACCGTTCCAGCCTATCGCTCCACTCGAGTCACCCACAAGTCCCGTAGCTCCAAATCATGCACAAAAGAATTACCTACTCCGGGGGCCGCCACTCTCCCAGGCCCAACATACACGCACTATGGGGCTATGACCCGAGCCTCAGCCTCTTCTCCCAGCGCGCCAGCACTGCGCCCCGTTGCCCTTTGTTTTTTGTTTTCGTGCTAGCGAATGGAACAAGGCACCCTATGTCGCGCCAGTGGAAACAATACGGAACACGACGGAATGATCTCAACCGAATTCCTGAATTCCGCATTATCGACCCTCTGTGCTTCAGGCTGGCTGGCACACGGAAGGAAGGCCCATTCAGTGCCCAGCACAGCTTGGAAGCCCTTCTGATCCCGGTGCCCGAAGGTTGCGCCATGTCAGCGGACGCTTGCGGCTGCTGGCAGCTAGAGGCTTGAGCTTGCGTTTTTCTGACCCGTCCGAGATCCCGCATGTCGCGTGAACGCACACAAAACCTCCGCCGGCGCGCTCCCACCCGCTCGTCCTGAGTCTGATCTCCTCTGACGATGCCCCCCCCCCCCCCCCATCAGAGGACCGTTTATGTCGTGCGGTACGGATGCGGTAACTTTGTCAGCTGGCTGAATACATGCTCCATTGACATTGTCCCTGGATTTCCAGTTTCTAGACAAGGAGCGGTGGGAGAACGTAGAAAAGCACCAATTGGTGCACCGTGAGGGCGCCACAAATGTATTGGCCGGGAGCATTTCCCGTTGCGATCAGACACCTTTCGACCGGTTCGAGTGAAGCCCGACCACGACGACGTAAGTTAGCGGTGCTGCGGTGTTAATATCCATTCACTCCGCACATGCTCCGCCCACAGTAAATGAGATCGTTCGTGTCTTCATTTGTCCCCGCCCTCGAACTCTCTTCGGCCTGCGCGTAGTGACACCGTGGTCCGAACAGCTGGCACTGACGCCTCATACTGACAGCCCCTGCAGCGCTTGACAGGCCACTGACTGACAAACCACCGCAGCGTCCTCTGTGTGTTGGAATCAGCTGGCCGGCATTCCGCTGCTTGATCAGAACAATTACGCGGCCCATTCTCGAATGCAGCACGGCGGCACGCAGGGCCCCGCTGCCTGAAGTGGCAGGTGATCGTCAGCGGGGTGGAGAGTTCGCGCACCGCCAGAACCAGAACCCGCGGAACCCTCGAGGGGGAACGCGCCCGGTGCGACGTGGGAACGCACTGATCATGCAATCATGAGCGAGCGACGCCGGGTGACGGATGACAAGGTTTTCATTACCCACCGCACCCCAGAAGTTTTAGAACGCCCTGGCCCTCTGGTGACCGATCGCTCGTTGCCTCCTCAATTGAATGTGCGGGGACGGCCCGCGAGACGGGACACGTCAGCGGTCGTCTCCGTGGACCGTGGTGAGGGTACTGGACAGTGATCAATGCCCCCGGGGTGCGCCAAACCACCTCACGCGCGTGCGCCCGCGAGAGCAGAAGGACATGTGGATATGGACGGCGTTTTGGAGACACAAGGTGTGTGCACACAGCCGCGGAGCTGCAGAACGAGGGAAGGCGTGGAGGGGGTGCTTCCCGGCGGCCTCTCTTGCGCGAGGAAGCGCAGGCAGTGAGGACGGGGGGCACCGTTGGGGGCGATCGACATGTGCCTGAGGGAAGGAAGCATGGGAGAGGAGCGACTGCAGCGTCCGGAATCCCCGAAATGGGACTCCGCGAGTTGACCGGCGTTGACTGACGACATGCGGCTTTGTCGACATATGCGGCGTACTATGTTGTACTGATGCTCGCTTGCGATACGTACATGTCATTGTCATGGGGTCCGGAAAATATACCTGTTTCGAGGGTGCGCACATCTGGTGACTGTGTGCTGTAGGTTGCTATATCGGCCGTCTTGAGCTTAATATCAACAGAATCAGACGGGGTATTCGCGGCAAGGCGTGCAGCTGGGAAACCCACCGTCGACTCGCTGATGGAGACCCGCGCGACGCCTACTCGGGACCCGGGAGGAAGTCATCGCAGCGGGCCGAAAGTCCGCGAGTCCTGCGAGAAGTCGTTCTCGTCAAAATCAGCTCCTTCTTACTGACCGTCGTCGAGGCACTTCGTTGCGAACCCACGAATGCTGTGGGCAATTTGATGTCTTCTGCCCATGATCAACAAATGAAGGCAACGATGCATACCCACCGTTAGCACGAGATCGCAACTGCCAGCTTTCATGGGAGCAGACCAAAGCATCAGCAAGATTATCGCCTTTGGGTGGACTTATCGCCATTGGCTGAGTGGAACATTATCTAGACACTGAAACAAACCATCCGTCATTGGCGGCAGCTAATCGGACCATCCGCGAGTGGGAAGGCGGCGCACCACATTGAGACGTGAGTAAAGCGCAGAAGGCGTGATGCCGTACCAGCGACAGGTACTGGCCCGCAGTTCTTCCGCGCTGACACCCAAGGGGCTGGAGTCACTCCCATGCCGTGTACAGGGAACCTGTTGAAGCGAAGTGTTCGATACCAGGTTTCCTCGTGAGGACACAGCGAGGCTCCGGAAGGCTCATAGAGCAGCTATGACGCCATCGTGGTCTATAACGGGCCTGGGTTTCGGGTTATACTATCCGGTGAAGGAACGCCTATGTGCGCGTAAAGATTGAGCTGAAGCGAATATGGTGAGATTACAATCTGTACATACGAGATGTGCCCAGATGCAAGCCGCGCAGTCATACGTTGGGATTGGATGGCGCCTGGGGCGTGTGTGGTGGAGCAGGAGCAGTGGCCGTAATGGGCGTATGTCAATGTCATGGGTCGTTGCAGCATGCGGCACCAATGGTTACACGTAAGTGCATGGTGGCGGGGTCCCAGCTCGCGGAAGAAGATTCTCACCGCATGACGTACATACGCTTGTGATGTCTCTGGCCCGTATACCTACCGTGTGCCATGGTGAAATCAGCTCATCCCGACGGTGCAGACATGGCGGGCGCATTCTTATTACGTTACGTTTCCCCACAGGAGCGCCGCCGCATGGTTTTCACGGAGGAGCCGACTAACGTCCGCCATTGGAGAGCTTAAGTCCGGCATCGTGGGAGGGAGCCCTGCAAAAGAACATCCAAAACCGGTTTGGGAGAGCTTACGTTGGGAGAACCAGCCCGGAGGATAGAAGTTGATGTGTGAATGGAAGTGCCCCACGTCCGCACACCCTCCGTTGAACGTAACCTTCCGCCGCAACGATGGGCGTAAAATCTTGGAGCAAGTAGGTCTTCGTTTAAGTCGCTGTGTCGTGAGATGACCGGTTGGAGATGGATTTGAGCCAAGTATGAGATGGGTGTGCTAACCATTGCTTACTGATGTGGCTGGACTCGGACCGCCGGGACTCGCCGTGCGCTGAGATCAAAACCAGGCGGAGCTGGAACCCATTTTTCGCCTATTTGGGAATAGGAAATAAGCGCTCGACCCTGGACCCGCCGGGATTGAACAAACCACTGATGCCCTCTTCACAGCTACATCGCTCACTCCCGTCATACAGGGCTACAATGGAGAGATACACGTGAATGCTGGATCTGGTGTCACCCTTGCAGGATCATTAGTCGGACTTCGTAGTCGATCCCGACCGCATGTGAGCTCAGCGCTCATCATCCATTCGTGCCACCCATCTAGTCACATCTTCAAAAGTACTTAGTGATTGTTTTGGGCAGGTGTGGGACATTGTACACAAGTCCCCGTATTTATTATTTATTCTTCACTTAAATCTCAACATAACGCTCAAAAGAGGCATGTAATGCATGAAATCGCTCGGGGAACACCCTTTCGTAACTTGAAGGGCTATCGGATATCCCTTGGACGCCACCGAACTCTGCTCTCTTGTCCGATGCCACTATTACAGTATGGCCGCTTAGGTCCCCTAAGGTTCTGTCGTTCCTGTCGCGGCGCATCGCGCATCCTGCACTGCCTAGAATGGCTTGTAAGATGGACCAAATTCCACCTCCCGATCGCGCCGATTCCGACTCGATTGCACGTACGCGGTGGTCTTCCCACAAACCACAGTTAATCCTTATCTCCCTCGCCAGACAGAATCCAGCCCAGGCAACACTTCGTCACGGTACCGCCGACTCGCCGGAGTCAGGCTGGCGCGGCTGCAGGTGTCACACATGTCTCATCATGATATCGGTCGTCGGGACTTGACAAATGAATGTGTAGAATACTTGTTGGAAACAACTGATGCCGGACGTTGAGTTCAGTTAATTATAACGTCCAACTTCGCCACTTACAACTAGTAGAATTTCCTTTTCAGGCGCCACACCGGTCACGTGGCAAAAATTCGAGCTCGTCACTGTGCGTGTCGCGTTGGAGAGGACGAGTTCCTGAGCAGACAGCACCCCCTGGGCCTCCGCTTTACCCTGTCGTATGGCGCATCGATGCGTCGGCAAGTTCAGGCTTGCAAAACCCAGCTTTCGCGATGCCCGGCACCTTCACTCTACACCACCTCACCATGATGCGCTAGCGCTCCCTCAGGCTCTCGCGACCGCTCCCTCCACCTCTTCCTCGACCCGCGAAAGCCACCTTGATGTTCTCCGCCGACAGAAGACTGCAGATCTGAGGAATCTACTGTCTCTCCGGATTCCGAGTCCAAGTCGCGTCTGGGGCAGCTACCTCGAGCTCCTCCAATACTACGGCTCGACCAAGGTTCCTCTCGACATTCATCAGGGCGTCCTACGGAAATGCGCGCTGCCACGCAACCATGTTCGTGCCGCGGCATCAAAGTGGTTGGCGAAGGGGCGGAGGTACAAGCAGGACCTCGTGTACGAGTCTCGTTTCCAGAGAGTTATCCGTAACATCCGTTCCGCCGGAGACTTCCCTACTCTTGAAGACTACCATTGCGTCCTGGACCTCTTCGCGGCGGTTGGGAATCACAAGGGCGCGATGATGGTCCTTGCGGAGATCGGGCATATGGGGCTGTTGAAGAATGCGCGGACGTACGCTCTCTGCTTGCAGGCGCTGTGTCACCGGTTGACCCTTCCCATATGGCATCTCGACCGACCGGCTCTGGTGGACGAGGTTACGGAGCGTTGCATGGCCATCCTGACTGAGATGGAAAGCAGAGGTGTGCCCTACACTCCTTTACATGTCGACCTTGCGTTCCGTATCTTGAAGGAGACCATGACCATGGACGGCTTCACCACGCTCATCCGGAACGCGTATGGTATCGACCTCGCGTACCCCGATCGGTCCCCTTTGCAGTACTGGGGCAAGCCTCGCGACGCGGCGACAGAGGCCGAGGGTCAAGACGACTTGCCTGCCCGGTTCCCCACCCAGCTCCCCTTCACTGTTGATGCCTTTAACACGGCTCTCGACTACCTAGCACGGATAGGGAACGTGTCGAAACTCGTACAGACGTTCGAGGTTATGACGACTCCCCTCCCTTCCACCGCCTCCAACTCCAACACATTCGAGGACGACGACGACGAAGACTTTGGAGTCTCGAATCCGCAGGTCGCCCCGTACAAGGCACCTCACGTCCAGCCCAATACGACCTCGTACTGCCTGCTCTTGCGCGGGGTATGCAACGCTCGTCATCCTGTCCTTGCACGACATTACATTCTCGTGGTCACGTCCCAAGAACGAGAATATAACGCCCATCTGCTCGAGATGGTGCGCACACGACCCCCAGATGAGATCCCCGCCCCTCGCCTTCTCATCCACCGTAGTATTCTGCTTCCTGTTTTCTCACTCGCGAACCGCGACAAGAACACGGAGCTGCTACGATGGATCAACCAATGGATCAAGCGTGCCATTAGTTGGCACCGAGCCGACATCGAGACCTTCACTGAGGCCCGTGCCAGGTGGATCGCGGCCGGAGTGTACCGCCCGAGCGAAGCCGTCGGTAGGGATTTCGACGAGAATATGGGCGACGACTTGCCCTCCGCTGCGCCTTCGTCGCAGTTCTCGACGTTCTTCAGCCCCTCGTCCTCGTCGCGGCAGGCTTCCGCCGCCTTCGACCCCGCCTCGCCGAGCTTTGCAGGCCCAAATGCGCCCGCAGCACAGCCTACCGAGCGGCGAAAGCCGTTCGACGTCGACCTGCACTTGCAGCTCCTCGAGCGCGAGGTCGTCCGGCTCGAGGATATGGAGCGCCACGCGGACGCGGTGCTCGCGCGCAACACGCAGCGGATCAAGGAGCGTCTCGGGCGGCGGGTGTGGAACGGCAAGGACATCTTCCTGCGCAACGAGAGCGCCCGCACGGTCGTCCCGAAGGAGAGGTGGCGCGAGATCGTCAACTTCAAGCCCCAGAGTGAGGTCGAGGCGCGGCAGTTGTCCAGGTCGGCTGAGCGCACGGCGAAGACGCGCGAGCGACGATCAACGGGATCGGGGGCGCGTCCCCCGGTGGACCGGGCGGGGCTGCCGGGCGAACAGGACAGGATGCTGGGGCCGGAGGGCCGGGATGAGCCACCACACAAAAGCTCTGGGTCGTCGTGAGCTGCCTGGGGCCGTTTCTATCCTTGCTGTATTTTATAGGTAAGGCTATGCGCATTTGAAGTTTACTTCAGGAGTGTAACTGATAAATGTGTAACGCAGATACCATAATTACACACTACGGAAGCCCATAGAGACGAGGTTCCATGGAGCAACGGATGGTGAGTGGTGCATTGGATACACACTACACAGGTTGAAGTATACTAATACGTTGGTCTAGGATGGTTGGGATTTACTCGGTGCAGTTACACTGCGTTTATTAGTGCCCTTGTACCCCGACTTTTCTGTGTCAATGCAGATTATGGACAGCATCGCTCATGCTAGCGAGATCGTGGTGTAGGGACATAAGTTCAGCGCTTGTTTGTCGACAATGTGCTGCGGTAGCGCTGGCCTTAAATGCCTTACATCTTGCCAGAACTCGTTTCTGCCTCTCTTTCCCATCATCCCCGTCTGTAACTGTAGCTCCATACCAACCATGGTGCGTCGCATTCTGTATCGACGCCATACAACGCACTCACCACGAATGATAGTTCTACATATATGCATTCTTCGCGCAATTCCCTTTGTTCCCATACAATCCCTTTCGCCCCTTCGTCGAAGAGCTCCACCGAATGTGTCAGTGATTCGGTTGGAACCGCGCTGATCGGCTCCTCGTCTACGACTCCTTCCACCGGGCTATAATCACGCAGTTCAACGCAACATATGGCGCGGACGTCAACAACCTCGCCTCGTGGCAGTTACTGTGCATTGTTCTCCGAATCAATCCTGTACCGGCTGATCTTAAAACATGCCGGAAGGTGAGGGTTCAGTTTTTAGTCTGCCTGCACATTACTGATCGCAGGAGGACATTAACAGAGGGTCCTCGCAACCTACGTCAATATCTTCGACCTGCTGGCGTTTCCAATACTCGGACCGCCGCAAATGTTCCCTACAGAAGCTGCACTGAGCGAGTATTCTCTCAAGAATAGGAAGGTTTTCCCCAGAGAATGCGTGGAACCTGACAGTCTGCTGTACGCGTTGTTACGGCACATATACCATCCAAGACCGGAACGCAAGAAGAGCGGTGGTCGTTGAAAGCTGGCGCATCCAGGCCCCGAACGACGGGCCAGACGTGCTATGGCCATGGGTGGTGCGTCTACGTTCATTGATGGTTCCTCACGAGCTCCGTGTCGGATGTAACCTATGCTCACATTAGGGCGACGTGTACTTACTTCGTACTGTGATTTTTTACAATTGCTTCTACTTGCTCATGTTCAACGAACATGGGAGATACTGCTGGAAGTTGCACGAAGTGCTACTGGATGCCCCTGCCAGCGCTACTCGAGGCGCAAGCGCGCTACCGCAGCACACCGCTTCGGCGGAACCCAGATACGCAGATACCCAGGTATCCGGATATCTTCTGGCAAGCCCTAGGCCTGCTTGGAGCGGGCTATTCCGGTGGCCAAGTCCCCGTCTCACACAGTCGAGTAGCGGCGTATATATTTGGGGGCGAGCGGGATGGACGTATCTCGAACCATCACCGTCACGTCCACCCACTCCTCTCAGTCGGCTGAGGTCCCCCCTATGGAGGAGAACAAGGTCTGCTTCGAGTTCGCCGAGAAGGGGACATGCCGGTTTGGAGATCGGTGTCGCTTCGAGCATGTCGGCAAGGCTCCGGACAAGGGATCGAGGTCAAAGGTGCGTTCCCTGCCCCGACCGTCGTACAACTACGTGGCTAAGGCTTCATGCCATCAGGCCAAGAAGAAGAAAAGTCGCAAGGGCGGGTGCGAGACCGAGCGCGACTCCACAGACCACATCGCGGCGTTCTTCGCTCTGTACCCGACGTATGCATACGACCCCGCCGCGTCTTTCATGGACGAGTTCTACGCCATGTGCGACTCCTTCGGTTGGCGTGATAGGGACAGCGAGAAGAGGGAGCTCGCCCGTGACCGTCTGCGGGACGCTATGGTCAAACAGTTCAACAACGTTTATGGTACGGATGTCGAAGACCTCGTCGCCTGGCAGAATCTGTGCAGGGCACTCGAGCTCGATCCCGTCCCATCTAAGTTGAGGACATGCCGGACGGTGCGCATCCCCCCCCCAACTATGGCATTAAGGTGATCGCGTGCTAACCGCAAGCGTACTTACAGGCGGTCATGGGCATTCATGTCAATATATGTGACCTTGTGGACGCTCCAATGCTAGGAAAGCCGAAGCTTTTCCCTACGGAGGTGGCACTGGCGGATTATTCGAAGAGCACAGGCAAGATGTTCCCAAGGGACAACATCCATTCGGGCAGCCTTCTCACTTACTTACTACGGCATATCATCCATCCAAGGGGTGGATACCGCCCGAGATGACTAGAACGAAGCTCGTGAACTTGGTCGCTACCAAAGGAGGTAGTGGACGGCGCAGTACCTGTCATTTCAACCCTAGGTATCTCTTGTTCCCGCACATGATCGACCTATCGATGTTGCAACCATGCCCTACTCTGGTGGTTTAGCCTCCACATCACTTCCGATATTATGATGGGTTCTTCTGTCAACCATGTCGTGTTTGGTGCCAATTGTGTCGGAACTATTAGCGGCTGAGCTTGCCCTTCGGCACGTCGGACGCCGTATGCGCTCAGGCTCTAGGTTGACCAAACTTGAGATAACCGAGATACAATCCACTACATCTGGGACGACCATACCATAGCATTGATATCGCGAATAAGGGATGATGGATTGTGTTCCACCGAGAAACCGTCTCGTCGTGATGAGGTTCGGATAGAATACTGTTGCCTCGCGCGAGTGTTCAGGTTTTCAGGCTGGATCCATCTGGGATCCTCGACAAAGTCATCTTCGGCCCGGGCCACGTGGGAAGTACGCTGTCTCGGAAGAGCATGAGGTGAGGTTGACGCACGAATAAGGGACGTAAGGCAATTACCGCAGCACGCGCCCCAACCGTCATCAACTGAACCTCAAGCGCATGGCGTGGCGGATCCTGTGAGGTATAGGAGGAGCGTGTACCCGCAGACGATGGGGTTGACTTGCAAACTAACCACATCCCCCGAGCTTTCGTGATCCAGTGGCTGCCGTTCCGAATGTTTACCACCGTCATCGTCCGTTTGCAAAAACCGACAGTCAACGGGGTGGTCAGGACGGTAAGTGACGTCTAGACCTCAGTGTTGTCCTCAAGGGAGCGCAGTTAATTGGCTCAATGTCGTCAACGCTTCAGGCAGCCGCACCTCATCATATTCAGAAATTCTTCACCAAATACTCAACCTTCAAATACAACGTCACGGCTCCGTTCCTGGAGGAGTTTCGAAGGCTATGCAAAGATATGAAGTGGAAGAAGGACTCGGATCCCAAAAAGCAAGCGCAGTCCGAGTTGAAGACTGCTATGGTGAAGCAGTTCAATCTGACATACGGGCGCGACGCCAACGACCTCGCGTCGTGGCAACAACTTTGCAACGCATTGGGCGGTGCTGTTCCAAATGAGATAGAGGACTGTAAGGAGGTGAGAGGCTTGTTATCGGCGTTGTAACCGTTTACATATTTGGCGTCATCCCCAAGCTTCTGGCCCGCACGCATGTAAACATTGTGGACTTCATTCAGGCTCCGGAGACAGCAAAGCCCGTGACGACTTTCCCCACAGAAGCCGAGCTTAGCCAGTATACGAAGGTCCACAAGAAGTACTTCCCGCGGGAGGCAGTCAACGCCGGGAGCCTGATGAAATGCCTGCTACGGCACATTTGCATTCCCAGGCCTCCGCGAAAGTCCTATGCTAGCCGTTCTCGGAATGAGGGCCGTGGAAATAGTCACAGAGGTGGACGAGGCCGGGATGGAGGCTGACGTTGACAACGTTCAAGTTGAACGTTGATGGACTGCATCATGATACGCAGGGTTGAGGCCTAGGGACCGTGTTGTATTGTAGCCGCCGACCTGTTTGTAACATAATGATGTTCTAGTGCGAGCTTCCGGCCGCCAGACTTTGCGAGTACTATGTGGGCAGGACGGTGATGACCGGTGACGACCGTTCGGCGGCAAGCGGGCGTCATCTGCAGGACTCGGAGGCCAGCGCTTCGATGGACATGCTACCAGCCTCCATGATGCTGACTGCGGGGGCGCATACTATGTGCTCTAGTTGCCATATTTGTCTGCTAACCTCGGACGTAAGAACGCGATGCTCCACCAAGGTCCTTCTATCAACACTCAAGATCTTGGTCTACAACTCCGTGGCTATCGTCATCCCAACGAGCGTCGCGACATGGCAGTCCCGGATAGAGAACCCGGAGGGGCTCAGGTGGGGCAGAAATCGTGGTGCCCGAGGACCCACCCACGCCTGGTGGAGATCCTGTCCGTGGACGGAGCACCAGAGTCATTGTCAATCATGCTAGACAACCTCCCAGTCGGAAGCGCACAGGATCATCTGTTCTACCCCCAATCTTCCCCAACGTCTTCCACTGGGACCGATATCGCCAGAATTTCTGCTCTTTGCTATCCTGGAGCCTCCTCTGAACTCGAATACTTGGCCAAGCAGGAACTCTTGTCAACACCTATACGCAAGAGGTTCTTCCCGAGGGCTAGTCCCAGCATCTTAATGGCGCTCCTCGAAACACCCCCCAAGCGCATCTATTCACCGGAGCCTTCCGACGAACCCTGCACGAGTCTCGGGCAACTTGTCGATTCCAAGAACCACATTGTTGAAACTTCGTTCCTTGCGAAGCAGCATGGGCTTGATGATACGCAGTCTTCTCGTGCTCCCGCCCCGGCTTCTCTTCCGAACGCAACGCCTCTTCCCCTTCGACTCAGTCTGCTCCCCTCCTCGTCCGCTACCCCCGACCTGGACTCCTTCACGCT